>FR990045.1:10771894-12208241 GCA_905404095.1 Glaucopsyche alexis
TATTTATTAAATATTTATTAAACCCCCTTGGGAGATGAATTTTTTTATGTCCTTACTTAGTTGATGCTTATGTCATAATTATAAGAAATACGTGTGCAAAATTTCAGACTTCTAACCTTAAGGGTTTGGCCTGTACGTTGATACATCAGTCAATTAGCTATGCTTTTTATATCCTTTTATATTATATATAGATAGATGATCGATTATTATAAAGATTGTTTTTCAAAAACACGGTTAGAACACGGTTCGGCTAAAAATATCTTAAGTATTCTCTAGGCAAAATCCATCAGAGACTCGCAAGAAATGTTCGAAATGGCAATAATAAACAAGCCATACGTTACCTAGAACGATAAATCGCTGTATCTTAAGCCTTGAGACCCATTAATATAAATCAAAGCAGCAACCCCGCGACTCAGCAGCCAGCATCTTTTTTTTCAGAGTTTTCGATTGTTCGTCTTTAATCACAAATGTACAATTACTTGCAGTAAATAAACAAAATTATACAAAAACAACTTGAAGGTAGCAGAAGGTTTTTTTCCTTTCGAGGTACGGAACCTTAAAAAATGGAAAATCATCCATGTAGAAATAATAGTAGATTATGCACCAAGGGGATAAAGCAGTGTCTTACGTCACGGGCATCTGAGTGAAGCGAAGGGTTCAAGCTGCCCAAAACGAAGACAGGCTTTATCCCAGAGGTGCATACTCTACTTTTCATACCTACTTCGAGGCAAGGCAAACCCAGGGCTACAAAAATAAAACATTTATTTTGTTAAAAATTAATATTGATATTGGACACATTTGTCCAGTTATGGAGAGACAGAGTAATATTTTTATTAGGAACATTTATGGAAGTTGTGGTGGAGTTTATTTGAGCAGTACTTAAAGATTCAGGAACTTGTGACTGACGATTTTGACACGTGAGAATGTTAAAATTATAGGTGGCCAGTTCGATTTTCGAATAAACTCTCTTTGCAATACCATATGATTATTGAAAAACTCTATGATAGATATGTATAGATCTATTATGTGTTTTCATACGAATTTTAACGTTCCAAATTCAAATCACTTTAATCCCTTGGGAGTTTCATACAACATTATCTCTCTTGGGAGTCAATGACTTGCATTACGTTGAGATTGCGTGATATATAAGGGGACATTGTCGAGCAGGTGGTATGAAAAAATAATTAAACTTCTAACAAGCACATACTAAATACAATATGATATACATTTTATCAGTAAGAATATAAGGGTAGTCTGGCGGCCTGGGATCTCAGTCCATCGTTAGAATTAGTCGGTATTCTACTCCAAATGGCGCCTAATTAATGTATCGTCAACTAAACTTTCCATTTAAAACATCTACTTATTATATTGTTTACACTAAACGGTGCCTGCTACTTCGTACGCGCAAAAAGAAATCCCTCGGGAACCGTACATTGTGCTGCGATAAACAGTAGTGTATTCGTTAATTCAGTGTCTATTGCCATACCAAATTTCGTTAAAATCCCTTCTATAATTATTGCGTGAAAGAGTGACAAACATCCATAAATGCACACATCCATACATTCTAATAAACTTTCGCGTTTATAATATTAGTAGGGGTGCCATATTGTAGTACGTACTTGTTTGCAGCCAATTTCTACTGGCATCCGCCGACGTGGCAAGCAGCTTGGCGGCAGTTTAACTTTTAACATGAAAACAGTTTAACTTGAAAATTTTCGTCGCTTCATACTTTCTAATTTTGCCATAGAAAGAGCGTCCATATTCCTGTTGTCTTGGAAGACAAAAAAATGAATGTTTACCTCATTATAAATTCGCACTGCACTAACAAGCTTCATGAAGAATGTAACGTTTTCTAACAATGATGTTGTTCCTGTTTTATTATTCATTGTCCTATTCTCTGTACAAATACTCTCTTTTTAAATAATTAATGTCCGTTTCTTGGGTTGCTTGACGTTCGTTTGATTTTTACAAGAAAGGTTTTAATGATTTGTCGATCTCTGTGGCTCAGTGGATAGCGCGTTCGTGCTCAAGCCGGAGGTCATAGGTTCGAATCCTGCCACGGGAACAAAATTGTATTGAATTTTAAATATGTGTATTATTATATTAAATGTTTCTTGGTACTATTATCATTTATTAAGTATATAATATCTTGAATACAAATACTATAAAAATAATTCCATGAACTCATGTTTGTTTAGGAAACAGGCGAACCTATTACCTATCTCCGTACTTATCAATCACGTTAGCGGTGTTCTATTTTCTGAAAAATTGTTTCATAATAATTGTTATTATACTTTTTTATTTATAATTATATCTATGGACGCTTCACACCACGTCAATCTGGTCCCGTGGTAAGTTCTCGAAGAACTTGTGTTACGGGTACCAGACAACGGAAATATATTTAATACTTTTATACTATACACATATTTAAGATTTTTATTATATTATACACATATTTAATACACATCCATGACCCAGGAACACAGAAAAACTTTTTGTTCCTTCGGCGGGATTTGAACCCGCGACCCCCGGCTTGAGCACCAACACGCTCAACCAACTGAGCCACAGAGGTCGTCATTTACATAATAAGTATATATCAGATAATATTATACTTATTATGTAAATTTGTTACAGAATATATTTGTAGGCAGGACATAAGTGGTTTTCAAAATTTTGTCTATGTAAACAGACTTCAGTTCTATGCCCATCACTTCCCCAAATATACATAAATGAGCAATAAATTTCGTCTGGTATAAAAACCGATACTGGAACACCCTAAGCCTCCCTCATACTGAATACCGATGAGTCGGAATAATTTGATGATTCGTAAACATATTCTATAAACAATCGATTACGTTTTTCCACCATTTGTATTCTACGTATGTTCCTCTATGTCTCGAGATGAATTGAATGCAAAGTACTGTCCAAAACAGGCATATTAACTAGTGTCCGACCGAAAGTTCGGTTTCGGTTTCGGCCGAGTTTCGGCCAAAAATCAAGTTTCGGCGGCAGTTTCGGTTTCGGCCAAAAGTGGCCGAAACTTTTGCCGAAACCGAAACTGATTTCGGAAGTTGTCGTGCACGCTCGCCTAACTTCGTTTCTTCCGGCAACGTTTTAGCGGACGCTGGCGGCCCTCTTCGGGAATAGGGAATATGCATAAAATATAAAAATAGCTTAAAATATAATAATATGATACTAGACAGAAAAATAAAGAAAATGGCGTGAAAATTTTCAATATCTGTTGATAAATGAGCAAGATATGAGCAGTCAAAGTTTGTAATCTATCTCTTTCTAGCAAAACGAAATTTAGTATGAACTTTCTATGAAAGTCGTGTTATGTGACGTCACGATACACGTCGGATCTCTCTGTCTAATAGACCACTTTAAACGTTCATATCTTCGTTATTTTTAATGATATCAAAAAACTGATTTTACCATACGGTTTACCAAACAAGATAGATCTATATAAATAAATAAAAAAAATACGTGCATATTCCCTATTGTCGTGCGCCGTTCGGATAGCTCTGTAGCAACACAACTTAGTCAGTGCGTTATCGCCCGACGCAAACATTCTTTAGAGGTTGTTTTGATGGAACTGATTACATATAATATAAGTTTAATATAAGTTTTTGTTTCGTTTCTGTACTTGAATGATTAATATTATAAGGTCTCTGAAAATCAATTACGGATACTTCGGGCACATGATCCACTGCTTATATAAAGACGTTTAGGCAAAAAAATAATTGTCTTACTCAAAGTAAAAAATCACCTAATGTATGGGTGACTCTCCACAAAACGCAAACTCGCCCATAGAAAGTAAAAAATTTTTTTTCAAGTATGACAATTATTTTTCTGCCTAAACGTCTATACATAAGCAGTAGATCAAGTTCCCAAAATATCCGTAATTGATATTACCGAACCTTATTAGGGAATGTTATTATTCGACAAATTTTACTATTCGAATAATTCGAATAATGGCAAAACACTATTCGAATAAATTCGAATAATTCAAATAATACGAATATTAGTAATAAACTTTAAATACAAGTAATATAATGCGTTTATTTATACCTGCATATTTAATAATATCAAAATGTGACATGTTTCACAAATTACTCTAAAAAATCAACATCTTTTTGATAAAAAAATCTTCTTTTAAGTTTCAAACTTAAAATACTAAATCGCAATTACTTTTTTTAAATCTATTAACACATGAACGGTTTAGGTCTGGAGCAGACCATGGATTTAGTTGTCAACTAAGTGGTTTCTTCCAAAAACTAAGGAAAAGATCCTCTAGGGGAGAGAATTTTTGGTATTTGTTTTAGAGGTTCGTATTTTCTGGTTTTTAATTGAGTTAAGCTATTGATCGATTCAACATAGCCAATCGATTTAAAGAGTCAGACCTACAGTCTGACTTTTTAAATTAAACTTTTGGTTAGTATAATTTAATGTATACCTTTAAAGAACACGAATATTACAGAACATATTTTTTATTATTTATATATCAGTTTGTTTAAGATTGGAGAGAAATATATTTGCAGAGTTGGAACACTGCACAGAAATCGGAATGCACTGTAAATAGTTTTCTGTACTAATATAGTGCCGCTAAAAACTCTAAACACACTCTCCAGCTCCGCTCCAGACCTAATCGGTACATGTGTATATGAATCGTAATAAGTAAACAAGATAAACCGTCAAAATAAAAAGCACTCAAAAAAGATTTAATCATAACAAAAAACTTCATAGTTGGTAAAAAGTGGGAGGAAAATCTTTAAAACAAAAATAACCTTTTTCCATTTTCAAGTTATCCGTGTTTTTGGTATCTTTGTTTTCAATTTTTCTTGAACGATGAGCCTTATTACAAAAAGGAAGTTAGAAAACAGTAGATTTAATAATTGTATCATAGCCTGAAGAATGTGTTGATGGTTTTTCTGAAATTTGGCATCAGTGCAGAAGTAGGCATCAAGCGTTGTACTGCAAGAACAGAGTGTGTCATGTTACGAACCGTTCAGAAGATGAAGCGACGGTACAAAGAGACTGAAAAATATTTGACAAGGCCGTGCAAGACTTTGGATTGAATGGCAGACTAAGCGCTCGGCAAGACCGTTCAATTGTTTCCACTTGTTGAAAATCAACACTTAAATGCAGTTAAGTTCAGAAACAACTTCTTCAGACCCGAGGGAACTATGTTACTGACGGCACAGTAAAGAAGATTTGCTTAAGTAAATCTGAATCCCTTAAGACCGAGGCGAAGGGCGAGTAGTCTCACCTCAAGACCAAACTCGGCACGAATGGGCCGGCTCGACCGGAGAAATACCACGGGCTCACAGAAAACCGGCGTGAAACAGCGTTTGCGCTGTGTTTCGCCGAGTGAGTGAGTTTACCGGAGGCCCAATCCCCTACCCTATTCCCTTCCCTACCCTCCCCTATTACCCTATTCCCTCTTAAAAGGCCGGCAACGCACTTGCAGCTCTTCTGATGCTGCGAGTGTCCATGGGCGACGGAAGTTGATTTCCATCAGGTGACCCGTTTCCTCGTTTGCCCCCATATTTCATAAAAAAAAAAACTCGAGAGCCCTAGTATCGAGTAGCAACACTGATACGTCCGTGAACACATACAAAAAGATGAACGAGAATGATCCATAATTTTGATCCCAGATGAGTGGATTTACTCACTAACTTCACAAGTTAAAGTGAACTTCTAAAGGGAGGCTAAGTAAACGTGACCTGGTAGGGGATATCTTCAAGCTTACTTTTCAGATAGAGTCCAGTATGCTCAGGTATAGTACATATACAATGGGCTGGCATACTTTCAGGAATACGCGCTGAGTATGTGGCCACATAATGACGATTGGACCTCTACCCGGAGAAAGATATGGTCAAGAGATTCTTAATGATTCTCTTTAATGTCCTCACCTCAACCCGATTAAGTATACCCTGAGAAGAGCTTAGAAGGCTAGTCAGAAGCCGCAAATTATCACCTACATTTAGTAACCTCACAGCACTAAAACACGCCCTGATATAAGAATGGGAGAGAATATTGCATACATAATTCAGCTCTAACACCTTTTCAGTATGACAAACCTCCTCCAAGCTGTTGTCAGAACTCGAGGAGTTATTCAAAACTGCAATTTTATATAACATGTAAATGTAGTCTTTAAGACTAAGATTAAAATGGTTAATTTTTGTTTGAAGATAAAAATAATATACTGATATATATATATATATATATATATATATATATATATATATATATATATATATATATATATATATATATATATATATATATATATATATATATATATATATATATATATATATATATATATCTCATTTAAAGAAAGCTGATAAATCTTGTTATAATATTTTGAAAAGTATGAAATTTGAAACGATTTGTACTTAATTTTGCAAGCCAGTGTAATACTGTAATAATCAAATTAACAGGTATCTTTTATCGTTTCACTCTGTTCGTCCACCTGTCTCTCTTTCTATCTGCTCTTCTAGCTATATTGCGTCTAGATATCGGTTTTGGTTTGATAAAAAAATTTAATTTTATTATATAGTTATAAACACTTCACATGTATGGAAAGCCATCCCGTTTTTCCATACATGTGAAGTGTGTGTTGAATATTTTGTCTTCTAAAATAAAGGAAAAGTTTTAAACATGACATTTACGAAGTCAAATTGGTTTCACCCCCCTCTGTCATTTCTGAACTATGAAAATTTGGAACTTACAATTTTCCATGCTGGTAGATCATGGTAAATTCTCTTTAGGAAAGTTATTTTAAACGAAATCTAACAGTAAGATTTAGAAACTAAAAATCGCATTACGCTTTATAGTAACAGAAACCTCCTTAGACACGTCTTAACACGCTCTTGGTTAGGTTATTTTGACAAGCGTGTGTGTATGGATTTCTTTCGCTGACGCCTGTAGGAAGTATTCACCTTAAATATTATTTTATTTAAAAACAGCTTTGTATTCTTTCACAAAAAGTGTAGTAAACTCTGTTTAAGGATATTATTGACGACAATATTAATAAATATTAAAAGTAATGTATTAAATAACGAAACATTCCGGTTTATGTACAAGTTTATTACTATTATTAACATATTTTTGATAAATAAATAAAATATTTTTATTATTCGTTTTATTCGAAATATTCGAATATTGAACCCAGTCATATTCGAATAATGAAATCGTCGAATATTCGAATAAAACGAATATTCGAATATTCGAATAATATTCCCTAAACCTTATATAGTTAAATATTGAGTCAGTAACTTTGTTTTGTTGTTACTAATAAATCAAGTCACATGTAAAAAAGAGATTGTAAATGAAAAATGTGAAGTGTTTAAAATATAATTAATATTTTTTTAATATTATATTAAATAGATGATAACAACAAAATTAATATACCGTGTTTCCATTTCATGTCCTAATTAATGCAATAATGGATAAAATGCACCAAATTTCAGTATTTTAAGGAATTTTCTACTTGACCACGTGAGTTTCGGTTTCGGCCGAAACTGAAGCCACGGCCGAATATTCGGTTTCAGTTTCGGTTTCGGCCGGAAAACCAGTTTCGGTCGGACTCTAATATTAACATATCCAACGAAGACATTTAGATCTTCCTACTTACCTCATAATTTCATAAGAAGGTAGGTAATATCCATACTAATATTATAAATGGGAAAGTGTGTGTGTGTGTCTGTCTGTTTGTCCGTCTTTCACGGCAAAACTACTGAACCGATTTAAATGAAATTTGGTACACAGATAGTTTAGAGCCTGAGAAAGGTCATATGCTTATTTTTATCGCGGGGAAATGTACGGTTCCCGTGAGATACTTTATTTATAGTTTCACGTAAAAACTACTAAACCGATTATCATAAAATTTGGCACAGATATAAAGTAGACCACGGGGAAGGACATAGGCTACTGTTTACCGCGGGACATATACGGTTCCCGTGGGTTACTGTACCTACTTACGCAGGCGGAGCCGCAGGCGTCAGCTAGTAATATCATGTAATATGTTTATTTAATACATAGGTAGATACAAAATGTATCACAAGAAAAAGTTAACGAATTAATGTAAAACAATACGTCTTGTATTTCACATTTAATAACATAAGTACTTATCCAACAAAACACAATACAGAGTACTCACTTATTTAATCAGTAGGTAGCCAACGATAATATTAAGTAACGTTTTAATAGAGTCATCTCTTTTACTCCTTATATAATTTATATGTCTATCCCTTTTTACAACCGTTTTAAAATACTTAAAATTATTTTATTCGCATTTTCAAACATAAATAATCCATTCCAACTATTTTTTATTTCTTTAATTATGTATTTAGAATTTTAATAATTCATCAAAGTAGATTATTTTAAGAAAAAAAATATTTTTTCTGAATCGCGCTATCGATGTTTTTCGCGCCGCTGAGTATATATACGAACGCTCCGCGTACGCTAGCGAGAGTCCGTTTCTACGCAGTACGGCAGTGGTATAGGGGCGCTGCTCTAATCCCCTTTCAGGCATGGTCACGCAGGTTTTGGTGGTTCCCTGCAGATTGACATGCGCGATGTCCTGGTGAAATTCCAGCGATGTATGAGACTGCGCTCTTCTGTGTAGCCGGTCATCATGTGCAACCCTCTTCGTGAGGGCACCTCTTCTGAGGTCATGGCGGAAGTCTTTAATGACTTATATGGCAGGAACAGCTTGGTACTTTCCTCAACACCCCTGTGTAGAAAATTTGACTCTCTTTTATCTTTTCTGAGAAAAAAAAGTATGCTTTACATTCTTCAGAAATATTTATTAACTATTAAGTATTTAATTTCAATATATAAATTAATATAGCTTCAATCTACACAAATAAAATTTTTGCGTAAAATTCTATTAAACAATAAATATTATTTTAACGTAATTTAACTATTTTGTAATCTGTGACACAAGTACCAACAGTGTAATAAATTAACCCTTTTAAATCCTCATAATAATATAATAACTAGTTCATCACGCCAATCGTAGATGTCGCCTCTGATAAAATGAAAAAGTGAAGACACAATGAAGCCGGTTTGTTGAATGATGAGAACACATGAACACTGAATACAAACGAGAAACAGCAGGTATTCGTCGTTGACCTAAAAACTGCCGCAAGGTCGTCATGCTCCCAAGCCAAACCGCGAGGTTATTTTTAGAACAATTATTTTAAAATTGAAAGTAAAGTAATTATTGATACCTTTTACTTGTTAATTTAAATCCTGATTCCTGATGCAAAAAGAGAGACGTTACTTTTTATGTTTGACGTGTTTGTATTGTATTTGTGTACCTAATACCTACCTAGTGAATATTTTTTGTAACCTGAAGATCGATTCTGCTAATTAAATGTCTAGAATGCTGATGTGTCAAAACTGCAGAATGGTGTTCTCGTACACGTGAAATCAACGTCTATCCCGTTTTGATTGGTCCAAACTCCAAAAATCAGTTTATGATATCAAGACGATTCATTCATAATTCAGTAAAAGTAAAATGAAAGTGTAAGTTAAATATCTGAATTGGGGTTTAGATATGATCGTCATACTTAGTTATTAGTTGTAAGTTGTTACTCATCAACAGCTGGCGTAACTGCCTCTGATCAATGACGGGTTTTATATGTGTACAATTTTTTATGTTAATTTATGTAAGTATTTTCTTTTTATTATAGTAGGTACTAGCGACCCGCCCCGGCTTCGCACGGGTACAATACTGATACTAATACTACAGAATGTCACCCACTTCGCAACGGGCCGTATAGCAGAAATCGTAATATTTTAATTTCGCCATAACTTCAAAACCAAACGTCCAATTTTAATCATTCAAAGACCAAATATTATCTACATAAACTGTACTTAGTGATGAAATAATTTATTTTGATAAGGATTAATAGCATGAGTAAAATAAACGCGTTTAAATGTAGTCCAAAAAAAAATATCAAGATTTCTAAATAAAAAAATGGTTGTTGTGCCTTACTCGACATAGATAGGTATAGTGTGTCGCGGACTTTTTTGTAGATATTTATAAGATCTACAATTAATTAGAACATTATATGGTTCTATCTTTTATAGTTTAGGCAGCGTACGCAAAATAAGTAACTTTTCTGGTTGATTTTTTACACCTTGTGTCCGAAAAACCCAAATATCTTACGGAACCCTATTTTTTTCCAAAATAAAATTTAGCCTATGTTACTCGTGGATAATGTAGCTTTCGAATGGTGAAAGAATTTTTAAAATCGGTCCAGTACTTTTTGAGCCTATTCATTACAAACAAACAAACAAACAAACAAACAAACAAACAAACAAACAAACAAACAAACATACAAACAAAGTTTTCCTCTTTATAATATTAGTGTAGATGTAAGTATTGACTTTGTGCCGACTTATATTTAGGTTACATACTAGATTCGCGACTAGATAGATCGCGACTTCGTGCGCGTAAAAGTAAATTTTTCGAAAACAGTAAATTTTTCCACGATAAAAAATAGCCTATATCATTTCCCGTCGTCTACTCTGTCTCTGCTAAATTTCATTAAAATCAGTCCGATAGTAAGGAGCCTATTCGATGCAAACAAACAAACTTTTAAATAATACCTAGATATTTGTATAGAATATAGATTAACGGTATAATTTATGAATCAACACCGTTGTTTATGACAAAAAAAAATATTCATAGTAAAATTAATTATTGTTTTGAAAGGGTTATGTAACAAACGGGAGCAAAAGATCAGGGCATTCAGCCTGGGTCACCTTGTCCTTCCAACGTCTTATGTTACATAAGAACTTAATAAGAAGTTAAGAACAGTTCTAAAATATTTAGAAAGACGATGTTCTAATATCCAAAACTTATAGGTAATTTTTAGGGATGTCTCATGATTATAAAATCACGAGACAAAGTTGCAAATTCGTAATCAGCTCGTGAGATAGATATTTTGAAAGTCATATTAACAGCTATAAAAAATGTTTTCAGGATACCTAAAATACAATTAACAATTTGTTTCTCAGGTGTTTCGCTGCAAAGTAAGGGAAAACCTGTAGGTAAATAAGGAGAAACTTTGAATATACTAAGATAAATTAATTATATTTAGAGCCTGCTGTATATTAATAGCACTGATGTAATTCTACAAATTGCAACAATAATAATTGTAATAATTTTATAGTAGGCCTTAAACCTTCGATCGATATAAGTAGGTAGGTCTAGGTACCTACTTAATTATGTCGATGCCTTAAAAGGCCAGTGAGGACGTAATTGGGGGGAGGGGGGGTATATTTGTAATTATGGAACAAACAGAGAAACAAGCTCACCGATCCGTCTGATAGCAATCAAAATGTAGTATTCGAGTAGCATATTTGTAAACCTTAATGAACACCAAAGGAGTTACAAGTGCGTTTTCGGGCTTTAAGCCCTTTACATTCACTGGGCGAATCAACGCAAACGAAATTTCAAACCACTTATTATCCTAAGTTAACTGTAGACAGGCCCGCGCTAGGTGTTTCGTCGCCCGCGCGCAATACCGATTAGGCCGCCCTACGATTACTGAATTACTCTCGAGTTTTGTCAAAAAAAGGTAATTAATGTTTTCCCATTAAGGTGGGAAGAAGAAAAACGACTTAAAACGAAGATAAAACATTTATATCAAAAATTCAAAATTATGTAGCTACTCACGGGCGTAGCCAGATTTTAGTTTCGGGGGGGGGGGGGGGGGTCAATAAAATAAAACGACTACAAGTACCTACTCGTATATTAAATAATCACCCGGGCCGTCTTGAACCAATTAGAGACCCTGGACACATTATAATTTTTTTTTTCGTTTTTACCTGTTTAAGCTTTAAACCCTGAAAGGCTGTGTAATTCGGAAAAATACAAATTTCTAAAACTAAACGTCGGTACTAAATTTTATAATAAGTTCGTTAAGCCAAAAACGAGCGAGCGAATCCATCGAGCAATTTTTTTTCCTATTTTACAGGTTCAAACATTCAAATCTGTTTAAATGTTAAACTAAAATATAAACACTGAATAACGGTGAGCTTCGGAAAAATACCGTAAAATCAACCGGCTAAAATATAACATCGGTAATAAATAATATAATGTTCTTTATGTTAAACGCGAGCGAGCGAGGCGAACGAGCAATTTTTTTTCCTATTTAGTAGGTTAAATATGTTCAAACGTTGTATTCAATTTCATTTCATTATTTTGTATTATACATTAGAATAATATGCGCCCTTTTTTTCGTTTTGAAAGTCTGTGTAATTAGAAAAATACAAATATCAATAGCCTAAAACTGAACGTCGGTACTAAATTTTATAGTAATATGTTCTGTAAGCCAAACACGAGTGAGCGAAGCGAGCGAGCAAAATTTTTTTCCCATTTTATGGGTTAAAATCTATTCAGTCTTAAACTTAAACACTGAATAACGGTGAACTTCGGAAAAATATTATAAAATGAACCGGCTAAAACAGAACATCGCTCCTAAATAATATAATATATTTTTTATGTTAAACGCGAGCGAGCGAAGCGAGCGAGCAAAATTTTTTTCCTATTTAATAGGTTAAATCTGTTCAAATTTTAAACCCTAAAATACTGTGAAAATAGGATCATTTAAATTAAAGTAAAATTAGTGTAATTTCTGATGTTGCAAAATAGATGACAAATAACTTATTATGTTAGGTTTGTCATACAATTTTTCCGTAGTACAATAATTACAAATTTTGTGATCAGTGACGTGCCCAAAATATTGTGTCACATCACACATGCTATAGGCTCGAGGATTCGATGGCACGCGTGCCATGGGTTCGCGATCTCTGTTGATTTGTTCGTTTTTTTTCTAAAGTACAACATTCTTTCAGGGCTTAAAGTATAAAAATATTTTAACAGGCAAAAGAGTAAAAAACATTTGCTCGCTTTCTCAGTTTGACCGCATTTAACATAAACACATATATACAACAAGTTAGTATCAAAGTTCTGTTTTAGGCTGTTGATTTATTTTTCTTGTTTTGAGTTTTGAGTCTTGAGTTTCTTGCGCCGGTTCTTCTCGGCGGGTTAGGATTGAACCGATGGTAGCTTTTTTTAGGGGGGGGTTTGAACTACGTCTCATGCAATTCAATCTCGTACTATTGAGCAAGATGTGCAGGTGCCATAGACATTGATGATGCAATAATATACTTTTCTCTTATAGAAGTAGACGTGTTTTTTAGTTAAAGACGAAAGTTCGGTTTTACTTCTTAGGTACTTACTTATATCTTTTTAAATAAAGTTCTAGTGTTCATTAAAATTCATTTGTTGAAATGTCATTTAAATGGTTGATGTAAAATAATTTAAAACTTAGATATTTTTTTATATTTAAAATCTAACCTGTATAATGCAAAATAACAATGACTGTTCATGCCGAAAAGTTATCGAAAATTAATGTATGTAGGTAATGTATTGTATACAAAAAACTTAAATATGAGGGCGGCAAAACCTAAGTAAGGGGGCGGCAAATTTGTCATCCGCCCCTGGCGGCAAACATCCACGGTACGCCACTGGACTTCGAATGCATGTAACAAGTAAGGAAGCTCAAAAGCCGGCCCTTAGGCCGGACACATACAGCCTGAATGTCTTAGATCTGAACTCAGTTAGTAAACAAACACTTTTTTTTAATGCGTCTCATAATTTAAGAAAAAAAACTGCATAGAGAAAAATCCATTCAGAATCTGTATTTTCAGAATGTTTGTGGGAGGCCAAAGGGGATTCCCTAACTTCGCCATCCTGTTTGTCATAGGATTACAATATGGCGGTGTTTTTCAAAGGATGACACACAGCGTTTGGTATTGCATCTCAGTTTTAACGGATGCCAATACATGGCGGTGTTAACGTCATTCGGTCGGATTTTTCTGTACGTGATGAGTCGCTCGATTTGCCGCCCCCTGGGCGTGCCGCCCCACAGTGTGTAATATTGCCTAAGATGCGGCCATCCATGTTTTATGAGCTCATTGGATAGCTCTAATTGAGAAATACAACAATGTAGAAGTAACCATAGCTTTATGTTGCTTGGTTTTTGAGATATTAGAAAACTCGAGAAAATTCCATAGTTACCATAAAACACAAAATTATACCTAAAAACCTTTTTTTAGATAAGATTGTAGACATCAATTTGTAATAGTCAGTTTCCTGGTGCTTAAAAGTGACCATGAGATTAGAAAAATAACATTAAAAACTAGTAGTTGCCTTTTATACCTTATTATGAAAATATTTTTTTTCTTAAAAAGAGTAGATTATTGGCAATCATTTTAAAGTCCAAAAATCTTGTTTATATAATATTACTTAATCCTTTTAAAAATTTCATGCAAAAATAATGCAGGACTTCGGAGATATTGAAATCAAAATTTTCAGACTAGGGTTGTCACTTGAAAATTTTTGTATTTTCTGTAACGTTGTTGTCGAAAAAATAAAATCGTACATGTTAATGATAGACAATAATATAAATAGTAAACGCAGCAAATCAAAATTAGTTTTCGTATAAATTTTAACACAAGGTATTATAATAATCGATACACTCAAGAAACAAATAACTTTGCCTACGAAATTTCTAAAAAAAAATTGCCTGTCCATGCAAAGTAATCCCGCTGACGGATAATGCTAGATGGACTCTAGAGGTCTGCTGTAATGCCCTTATTTAAGTCGGAAAAAATTGGAGTTACTCCCTAGTCGCGCCTAAGTTTTACTTCAAAAATTAAAATTTAATTTTTGAAGTAAAACTTCTTAGGCGCGACGTATCAGTCTTAGGCTGGACCCTCAATCGCCTAACCTAAACCCCATAGAACACGCATGCTCGCATTATTTGTGCTAATCTTCGCTGTTTGAGTCGGCGAAAATATTATGTTCTGATAGTAGTACATGTGTCTGGATCTATTGTATTTGTAGTATCTGCACCATATGTGGCGCTTTGTGCGGGTTCAGCATGGATGATTACACTTTGTATAGAGGGTTTCAAAAGGCTAAGAAAGGCTGTCTTGGGAAGAACCATTCGCTTGTTTATTTTTTTACAACTATTTAGAGTAATGTACGGATCAGAGGACTCCAAAGCGCGGTGAAACAGGTTTAACACTGTAGTTTTTCTATTAAATTTTCGTGCGTGGTGTTCCCTGTCGTATCGCCGATATTTATTCCGTGACTCACTGGCTTGTTCTGATAGCATACCAACTGGCAAAGGACTAGCTTTTATAATTTGACTCCCATGCATTAACATTCTGTGCAAAGTAACGGACATGTAGCACCACCTGTACTTATCTACATATTTTGTGGCAACATTTATGCAAAAAGTATGAAACTTTTCTACATCGATTTCAAAAGAACTTGAGAGCACCACCAATAAAGTGTGTAGAGTCGAGTCGTCAACAAGTCATCTTTCTATGCCTAAGATATCTGCAAAATTTTTTCGGTGCAAATCAGATAGTGCAGTGCATGCCGTGTTGCCGTCATTTGTAGTTCCTGCGTTCGGACAAACAACTTAACATTTTCTTTCTCGTTAAATGGCACCGCTGCATTATGCACACAATAACATTAATTCGATAAATAAGTAAAAGTATATTTTTTAATTTTTGAAGTAAAACTTCTTTAGGCGCGACTAGGGAGTAATTCAGATTTTTATCCGACTTAAGTAACGCTATTCTTTAGTCTATACTTACTCTGATGACAAATGTCACCAGTTGTCATATGCATTATGATATATTATATTGAGATGACAACCCTATTTCCATAGAAATTTTCAAAACTAATAGAAATGAAATATCTCCGAAGTCCCATGGGATAGGCAAGTAATATTTTAAGATATTGAAGATAATTATATAATGCATCAATATAAAGTAAGAACTACTGCCAAAACGATAGCACAATGGAGAAAACTAATGATTTCTGAAAATCATAAATTAATAAATAATTCTTAAATTACTGCAACAATAACCATTTATTTTTGCATTAAGCTAGACGTTATTGTGTTAGGTTGACCTATTTACAAAAAAATTACTTTATGTGAGTATTTTAGAAAATATCCTTAAAAACTGTTTTTTTATAAAATCAGAAAATCCATTTTTTTTTCAAAACTAAGCAAAAACGACTACTAGTTACTTCCCCAATGTTTTACATCATAGTAATATCTAACGATTGAATTCATAAAACATGGATGGCCGTTTCTTAGGCAATATTACACACTGTGCGCCCTTGTGCGGTGCACGCTTTGCACGCCCGCTTACGGCGGCTGCGGCCCTGACTGTAGATCTTTTCTCTAAAAATCTGTGAACTCGTTGTGACATTATTAAATAGAAGTTAAAGTTAGACTGATGCAGGTAATCCCCTATTCATCTTGGGGAGCATCCCAATAGGATGTATTGTCAGTCTTAGCTAACAGATACACGGATTTAGCATAAACCCGTGCGCTGCTGGATAATGGATTACTCCTCACTTACAAATAACCCATCATCAATCCTGCTACGGGACTAAAATTGCTATATTTTTACTATAATTACTAGAAGCCGTCCTGTGGTCGAAATTCGACCATATTTTCATGTTCGTGTTTCAATTTTAAAGTTTCATTTTTTTTATTCGCAGTCTTTTAAATACGCAATACTAATATGTTTGAAATGATGTTTTATATGGACTGTGAAAGAAAGATTGAGTTGACACTCATTGACATTTGTGTCAAACCTATAATAAATCTATATACTACATACCACTACATACTGTAGGTAATTAAAACCCTTCAGGTTTTTGTGACACCGAGTTAATCTTGTACTTGTGTAAGATTTTGAGAAAATAAATAAATAAATAAATAAATTGGTAAATTGCACGGATCATTATATTAATTATATATAATACGTGCATTTTTCGTACTAGCATTTTTGTATACTATATATTGTAATATAGTATACAAAAATGCTCGTATGTTAAGGTAGTGTGTTGCCCTCTTTTTAATAATATATACATCTATGTGTGTTGCTCATAGATGTATAATATTAGTTATCAATGGTGTTGCTGATATTTTCATTAATTTCATATATTTCTAAGCATTATTTAAAAAAAAAAATAAGTATTTCGCAAGCCTTCCTCAGCATAAACTTTAATTGTGCCAAATTTCACTCTCACCCGTACGCACAATTCTCGTAAAACAGTACCTGAAATTTTTGCTTCACGTAATTAATATAATGATCCGTGCAATTTACCTAGCTATCCGCGTTATGCTCACGCAGCTTGGTGCAGCTTGAAATTTAAACTCGCGTCGCGTTGTCTCGGTGTGAACTGTGAACTAAAGCTAAAGCTAATATACGACGGTGAACTGAAATGTAAGCTATAATTATTAATGATCCCATACCATTTCCAAGACTGAAAAAATTTAATGTTAGTAAGATAAATACCCAAAAATCTAATGTAAAGAATTTATTATTAGAGTGTTATTTTCATTAAGCGTGACACGTCCCTCATACATTCACAATTTTACCTACCTACTCTCCGAATGATCTAACTTCCATAAATTCCGGAGGGGCCCTTAAAGTGCATCTAATAGTGGTCGACAACATAAGCTTCATACAAATCTCCTGGTAGCTTGACCCCTTCAGTTACAAGTTGTAAGCAATGTCGCTTATGTCGCGGAAAACTTATATGGAGTCTTTGTATGGAACTATCTTTTATGACTTCGGTGACAACTTCGTTCAGATTATTCCACAGCTTTTCTGGCCAAGTCAGGCTAAGTATATGTAAATACTTCAAAGAAACATATTATTTGACACAAATTGTGTTTTAGTAAGCGAATTATGTAAAATTTAAATATATCATAATATCTACACTAATATTATAAAGAGGAAAACTTTGTTTGTTTGTTTGTTTGTTTGTAATGAATAGGCTCAAAAAGTACTGGACCGATTTCAAAAATTCTTTCACCATTCGAAAGCTACATTATCCACGAGTAACATAGGCTAAATTTTATTTTGGAAAAAAATAGGGTTCCGTAAGATATTTGGGTTTTTCGGACACAAGGTGTAAAAAATCAACCAGAAAAGTTACTTATTTTGCGTACGCTGCCTAAACTATAAAAGATAGAACCATAAAATGTTCTAATTAATTGTAGATCTTATAAATATCTACAAAAAAGTCCGCGACACACTATACCTATCTATGTCGAGTGAGGCACAATAACCATTTTTTTATTTAGAAATCTTGATTTTTTTTTGGACTACATTTAAATGCATTTATTTTACTCATGTTATTGATCCTTATCAAAATAAATTATTTCATCACTAAGTACAGTTTATGTAGATAATATTTGGTCTTTGAATTATTTGGTTCCTGCTGCACGGCCCGTTGCGGAGTGGGCGTCACCAAGGCGGGGTGCGCGTGCGGGTTAATGTTTTGTTTAGTTTACTTTAGTTAAATAGTTTAGTTATTTTATAAACATCAAATTGATAATATTTTAAAATATAATACATTATAATATTTATACATCTATACAGTTAAATACAATTTAAGTGTCTGTTTGTAACTTCAAATTAACAGCTTTTTACATAATGAATCTGAAAGTATATTCGGTACTTACAATAAAATACATTTTTTTTTTAAATTTTTGTCTGTCCGTCTGTCTGTCTGTCAGTCGGTCTGTCTGTCTGTTTGTTCCGACTAATCTCTGAAACGGCTGGACCGATTTTCACGGGATTTTTACTAGCAGATAGCTGATGTTATAGGGTCTAACATAGGCTACTTTTATTTTAGGGTTCCGTTTAAAAAAATAGGATTCCGCTTTCGTTACATACATACATACATATAATCACGCCTTTTTCCCGTAAAGGGGTAGGCAGAGACCACTTTTGCCACTTGCTACGATCCTCACATACTCGTTTCGCTTCGTTCACTTTCATTCTTATCATCCATTCCTCCTCTTACATTCAACATGGCGAAGCGACTCTCCATGGTCCACTTTTCACCTCCGCGAGAAACGAGACGTGATGGGTGGTGAACCACATCGCCGCCATTTTGGATAATTAAATTATTTTTATTATTATCCATTGCGTTTCCACGGATTGGTAGAGAGGGTAGGAATAGGGAAAGGGAAGGATAGGTGGTGTGGAAAGGAAGATTGGTAAGTTGGAGTGGGAAATAGGAAATGTAGGATATTACCGCCCAGGAGGGCAAGGGATAGGACAGTAATAGCTAGGGAAGCCGGGGTCGCGTACCCGTATACTATACCACAACTACCGGACAGGTAAGTTGGGATGAGTACCCCATGACATTTCGTTAGTCATAAATAAAGTCGCGGGTAAATTTCCGCGATATCCCAAAGTATTGTTCCACGCGGACGAAGTCGCGGGCAAAAGCTAGTTTATTATATACGTGAAACAAAAACTTTCAGTGCAGTTTTATATGATTTTCTAAAATGGTTTTATGAGAATTTCTAAAATTCTAAAATGGAGTATGAAATTTTAAATTAAAGTTTTGTGGAGGGAGGTGTGTAAAATGCTAATATTTTTAAATAATGCTTAGAAATACATACAATTTATAAAAATAACAACACACACACTAGGTACCTCAGATTAAACGTTTCATAGATAAAGTTTTGTTACACGTTGAGGTACTTTGTCAATCTGTTATATTTAGATTTTTTTCTATAAAAGAGGCACAGGAATAAAATATAGTCTTATATATATATATTTATAAAAATGTTATGTTGGTTTGTGTACGCTTCAAAAACTCAAAAAGTTCTGCACCGATCGAGCTGAAATTTTAGCATGATATAATATAATCCGCATCAAGGATTGTTTTTATCAATTTTTTATCCGCGACCGCGAAACTATATTTACGCGGGCGGAGCCGCGGGCAACAGTTAGTCCCTTATAAATTTCAAACTTAAAAATTATAATATCTAATAATATTATTATAAATTATTATAAGCGAATCTTAATACTACAGAAGACTTCTCCTATTAATAATAAGTATGAAGAACTTTTTACTGGAAATATAGTATTTTATCCCGTAAAGCAACTACTATCATAATTCATAATAGTCCTACTAATATTATAAAAGTTTGTGAGGATATATGAATGGATATTTGTTCCTCTTACACGCAAAAACTACTGAACGGATTTTGATGAAATTTGGTATAGTAGTAGTTTAGGCTCTGGATTAAAACATAGGCTACTTTTTATCCCGGAAAACTACAGTGTTCCTGCGGGATACTCGATAGTATATTTACGCGGGCGGAGCCGCGGGAAACAGCTAGTATGTTATAAATTTATAATACATAATTTTATATTATTGCTTTTGATTGGATTACTTAGTTGAACAGGAAGGGCGCATTGACCCACGATAACCCGCGACAATAATTGAAGTGACGTGTTCGTTTCTGGAAATTGTATCCATGACACAGACGCTTAAAACAATTACGCTTACACTATAGTGTTATATTACTATTATTATAATAATATGGGTGTTTAGGCTTTGCCTCACATGAGAGTAAAGTACAATCTCGATCATAAGCATACTAAGTAATTACCTACCTAAGCAAAACTTTTAAAGTAAGGGGCATCACAGGCTGCAAACACACTTTAATATATCTATTGTTAGGGCCAATTCATACAGAAACGAAACGATACGCGACATGGCGCTGCATTTTTAAGATAGCTATTCAAAATTGAACTTTAATCATTACAATTTACACAAGAAGATAGACGTTTCGTTGAACGAATATTCATATCGAATGAAAATTGCTAGCTCACTGCACAGCGCATGTGCAGTGTATGACATAAAAGTATATGAAATACTAGCATTAATTTACCGCGGATTCATCTGCGTAAAATTAAGTTTTAAACTTTCATCACCTATTTTATCCAATCGAGGATTGAAATTTGAAAATCCTTTCTTAGTGGATGCCTACGTCATATAAGGAATACGTGTGCATAATTTCAAACTTGCATTAAGAATATAGATAGATAGATAATATATATATATAGATATATCTCAAGAAAAAATATACTATGGCGCACTTAAATGCACATCTTTTTTGCACACCTTTCATCTTTATAGCAATTTTGCACATCACCTTATTCATTTCAATCCGAGTCCTAACTAACTCTGTGGATATAAATAAAACTTATTAAATTTAACCTCTACGCTACGTTTATGTTCAAAACTTTTAACCTCAAAGGCTTGTTTAATGTTATTTCACTTTAGATTTCATTAACGGCGACCCGAAATTATATTATGTTACGGACTTCTTTAATTATTCAACGGTTCTGTGAGTACTCTCAATATAAATTATAAGCAGGTAACAAGTTATTTTAATTGCACATAAATTTTTTTATAAAGGCAATTTTAGACACAAATACTTTCTCAATAGAACTTAGCCTGGACACAATCAACTAACGATCTGTAATGGGTTTGCCACAAAAGAAAATCAACATCATTGTCGGGATGGAACCCGCACACATTGAGACATGGCATTCCGACCAGTGGACCATACTGGAATTATGATGTATGAAGGTCTTTACATATTCAGCCCACGTTCAGGGGTTGAACCTTCGGCAGTCGGAGAGATATACTAACTTTACCCATGAATTCAAATGACTGAAGAATTTATTCCATATTTTTCTTATCACGGAGGGCAAAGGAAAATTTCCTAAGTGACTTTGTGTTTCAACATCGAGAGATATATTTGGACATTATAATAAAGAGGAAAAGTTTGTTTCTTTGCATTGAATAGGCTCCGAAACTACTGAACCGATTTTGATGAAATTTGGCACAGATGTAGAGTAGACCACGGGGAAGGAAATCTATCTATATATCTAGGAAAAATGTACGGTTTCTGAGAAATTAACTTTTGCGCGCAAGAAGTCGCGGGCAACATCTAGTTCATCGTTTCTCAACCGGTGGGTCGCGACCCTTGTGGGGGTCGAGTTTGTTATTAAAGGGGGTCGCAGTCTGTTGAAAAATAATAAATACAAAATATATACCTATAGGTCAAAAGATTCGTTTTTCGAATGAATCTTTTGTATCGAACGTCGAAAAACTCGTGACGGGATCGCAAGATTCTTTACTTATATACTTATTTGGCTTTTTTGAAAACGTTGTGAAACGATGATCTAGTTTATAAATAAAGGTACTCATTTTAAGCATGTTTATGTAACGTTTTATTGAGAGCTGCTTGTACATTCTAGCAATACAAAACTAGGTATAGAATTATAAGCACGTAAAGTCCGATCCGCGGTCCGAACTTTTTTTTTTAAATGTAATGAATCAGGAAACGAGCAGACGGCTCGCCTGATGGTAAGCGATTACCGCCGCCCATGGACACTCGCAACACCAGAGGTGTTACACTTGTAACTCCTCTGGTGTTGCGACTTGTGTTCCTTAAAATCCCCAATCCCCCCATGGGCGTCCTTTATGTAAGTTCGGACCGCGGATCAAACAGCATTCCTAACCGCGGAGGGACCGGTGCGGTTTAGATTGCGTATTGAACTGTCGTGCTATATTTAGACTTCCATGGCGGGCGTCCTAGGGTCAATAGGCAATCGGACTAATTTTTTTTATTGCATAAATGAATAGTACTCTTAAATATGAGTAACTTCTCAGAAGAAACTGTATATCAAAAGTCAATATTTTCAAAGGTACAGCGATTTGTATAAAAAATTTCGCGAGCCTCCTAAAAACGCTCCATACTAAAGTCGACCTACAAATGACGTCACTTGTAGGTTATAGTATATGAAGTAGTATATGAAGTATATGGCCGCCGGAATATATTTGTAAATATCTCCCATATTTGTGCGTTTAAGTTCATACTTACCATAATGAATGTTTTTGTATATGATGTGAGTAAACTAATGATGTAGGTTTTGTTTGCCAATTTCGCAAAAAAAAATATTTTTTTTGGCACTTTTTAAATATATTTTATTAGTAAACTACACATAAAATAATATATTTTTTACATTTACCAAGTAGTAATGCCTCATATTTCTGAATATATTAATGAAACCAAATATTTCAGATGTAGTCCGATCCCCTATTCATACTATGCAGCTAATAAAGAGAGGAGATAACATAAGCAACTGTGCACTGTGATTTTTGGTCGGCCCGCTACGTCATCACAATGGGCGTGGCCTAAATCATTGTACTGTCAGCGTTCGTCCTGTGCACACCTCTGTGATTTCGATAACTTGTTGTACTTATCGAGTTTCTAAGAATAAAATGCTGTGTTTTATCAGCTGTCGTTATATCATTAATCATATATAAAAAATACTCAAATAGGCGTTCTGATGATATGGAGGGCACTGGGCGTTACATTTCATGTGTAAGTAATTAAAAACTAAATTTATTTTAATTGTTCTAAAAATTCTCACGCGTCGGTTAGATTTGAAATTATTCTACTTGCCAATATAGGGCATGGCAAAGAGCACTACTAATCAGTTTCGTATAATCGGTGGTTAAAATAAATACAACATGTCGGCAGTCAGCATCGTGTAAACGGTGCTTAAATTCGCGCACTATTTGCGCTGGTGTTGGCCAACCGCACGCACGCGACGTCTGGTAGTGAACAAAGAAAGTGGTCGCGCTCGTCACCACACACGTGCGCCGTGACGTCACGAGACACACGGCTGCACCGGCCATCGAATACGAACCGTCCATAAGCATAACCTACATACACCAAAGATGTCTATTGTCTATACTCTAAAGCTCCTCAGACCTCTAAGCAACCAATGAAGTAAGTAAATTAAGTATTTACTAATTCCTATCTGTGCCCCAAGTGCAACTTTTTTAACATAGAAGGTTTTTTACTTACTAATATAGTTACTACATATCACGTTTTTACACAGGGTGCATAAACAGTGCCATGCCGTGCCGTGCCATTTTTATGAGAGACGTAAAAGTACTTTCAACGAAGAACTTAATGGCTAGATTTGGAACTCCTAAAATTCATTAAACACCGACCTCAATACAAAAATATAAGCTCTGGCTTTTCAATTTCAAATAAACGGAAATCCAATATCATTATTATGTACAAGTTAGATAGGCTAATGAAAGCCACCGCACGTTGATGTTTGTACTTTGTTTTATTATACCACTTCTAAGAAAACAGATTTATTTCTAGTTCTCAAATTGCTGAAATATTTATTACTTCATTTTGTTTAAAAAGATTGTTTTTAAATTCAATGTAAATTGTTTTCGAAAAGGTAATTTAAAGTGTCTAAGCCACAGCTTGTATTCTGTTGTACGTGAAAAATAGGAAATTTCAAAGAAATATATATACATCTCTATTCTCATCTCATCATTTAAAAATTGCTCTTCATTTTTGGAGACACAATTATAAATAATCCAGTCGTGTAATTAAGTAACGAGGTCTGTGTTATTCCTTCGTGTATAGGATTTCTATAGGTATTATTCTGAACAACTTTCTTAAACATGTTTGTCGCTATACACATCTGTATAACTCGGAGTTACGCAACTGCGTTTGCGCGCCGTATCGCAAACCGGTCGCTAACTGGAACAGACGCATAGATGACAACCACAGGGTGTTAAAGTTTATAGTATTAAAATTACAAGCTATAAAGGTTTATAACCTCCGGATTGATCGAAGGTTATAACATCAAGTTAAGATAGGAAAGAGTGTCAGCTCGTCCTGCGTGTCGACATTGATTGCGTGATTATGATTTGTACAAATATTAAATGTTTCATATTTATCTGACGGGCGCATCTCACACGTCTTCTTGGTTTAATTTTAATTTATGAATGTGGAGATTTCGAAAATTCATAAAAAAAATGATCACGATTGTGCAACAGCCTGTATAAATTGCACACAATTACTCGGTTTACCTTTATAAATTAAACAAGAGACTAATTAAAATTGTAACCGTCATTATGTTACGTGCACTAAACTTCCGTAAACACACATTTTATGACATACAATAAACCACCCGATCGTAGGCACATTCCTAGTTTTCGACTATTCAGGGGGCCGTTTAAGTATAACGTTATCACTATAGAGGGGGGGTCTTTGCTTTGCTTATTTTTGATGACATAGGGAGTCTAGATAGTAATTACGTCAGTAGTAATTATTTACTTTTTTACACGTATGGCAACGTGCTTAAAAACGAGCGTGCAGTTTCGGGGATTCCTACAATATAATAATTAACGAATACAGTCGTCTATTCCAAACCTATTACTTATTAATTATAGACTTAGAACTGCTGCTCTGCTATGTGTATAACTGTTTACGTAAGCATGGGGGGAGGGGTAAGAGCTTTACTTACTTTTGCTGACGAAGGGGAGGGGTGGGTTAATAATTGCAAATAATCTAAACGTTACAGTTAATACTTGCTTAAAATCGTGAATTTATAAAACACGTTTGTACAAAATCAAATAGATGCAAATAATCTATTTAGGTACTGTGAAAGTGTGAAATTAAAACACTTTTTCCATTTCCCTACATATTTAACATAAAAATTCTGTACTCTTTTAGAAATAGACTAATTTTAATTCAGTCAAGTGTAAGCTTTTAAGGTAAAATTGTGAAGCGCACAACTAAACGACGTTATTCTACATTGAAATTTATTACGTGCATTGCGAATTCTCGCGTCAAATGCACTCACTAGAGTTTAAAAGTAAACAGATATGACAAATACATTATGGATATCTATACTATCTATATTACTAAAATTATAAGTCCAAAAGTGTGTCTGTATGTTTGTCTGTTGCCTCTTCACGCTTTAACCGCTGAACCGATTTTTATGAAATTCGGTATACTTAGACATACTTTGGGTCCCGGGAAAGGACATATGATATTTTTTATCCCGAAAAAAGTAGTGTTCCCGCGGGTTAATATATTTACGCGGGTAGAGCCGCGCGCAAAAGCTACTATTATACTAAAATTCAAAGGGATTTAAAAAATACTGCATCACCGTGGGTAAATGTTGAAATAGTAAGATCTTGATCTTTGTCTATTCTATTAATTTAAGTTTGAAAACATCTGTTCTGCTATAAAATTTAAGGATAGAAATAAATGATTAATTATTATTGAAACAGTACCTATTTTAGTATAAATACGAGTACGTATTTTTAGGTTCAAATCCATATCGTTGCATTTCCTCTGTCTACAAAATGAGTGGACCGTCGAAGTGTAGAATTAGTGCAGTCATGTGTGACTCTGCCCGACACATTCGCAGAACTATGTCCATACAAAAATTAAATGAGAGGTCAAAGCACTTTGAGCGAAGTTGCTAATAATTGTCAAGTGTCCACATTCACAGTTTTACCCTAGTGCACATCAAAAATTTCGTTTTCAAGTACATCTCCTTTTGGTTAATTTTCCAATACAGTTTTACATTCTTGTAGTTTACTTTCAGCCGTCAAAATATAAAGACAAAAAACATTATTTTCATATATAAATTATATTCAGTATCCTTATATTGAAATGAAACTTTTTCTTGTAACTTCTCATAATTTGTAAGATAAACTTGTACTTGAAAGTCCAATTATAAACAGTATTCAGTACAGAATACAGCCTTATTCCCCGTCGCCTCCGATAATAGCGAGGATCAGCACTAAAGCTCTGTGAATAGAGACATTATTTCAGATAAAGTCGGATCCCTAATTTTTCTTTTCGAGATTTTCGTAATTTTTTATTCGAGGGTCGTGAGTCGTGACTCGTGAAACATATTTCATTGAAGGTATTTTTTACACTGGGAAAGAAAACGAAGATAACTGCTCTCAGTAATTAGGATTACTATTCTCGTCTATTTCCACTTTATAAGGCTTTAATTGATAAATTCAATTTTTAAAATATGTCAAGGGCATTAACTAGTGCCCCTTAGCAACGCATTCGAAGGACTTGTTAGGCTGAGACTATATTGTCCGGAATCTGTAACGCCGGGGAAAATTCAGAACACTGAAAATAGAACTCTACGCTAACACAATACAGCTGAAAATCGAACACAGAAGTGTCGAGTCAAATGTCACTGTCATATTATATTATGACAGCTCGACAATCGACACTTTTCTAACTCTATTGTATTAGTGCAGAGTCCAAGTCTTATGTAAGTTTATTAATTACGTTACAATAATTAATCGCTTACAATAACTTGTAAAACTTAAACACTGACACTCCTGTGTAGCCAGAATCCCCAGTTGTAAGTTGTAACCAGTCACTACCAACAAGGTTACGTTATTATGATCTCAGAAGCTCTAGCTAAGTCTGTCTGGGTCGGGTTGCCGCAACGAAATTAATCAGAGGAAAAGTAGGAGTAGGAAATATTCCAATTTCCAATAGCATAGATAAAGTTGCATTCGATATTACAACAGCATTTGATAAATTGTAATAACCTCTATCATGTAATCTGAACCTCAATTCTCGTATTAACAATTTAAACAGTCAATTTTACTTTGTTTGGATTGAAAGTGTAGCGTCATGTTATCGTAAACGGATTTTATGACGTTTCGACCAATCAGAGCGCGTTTCACGTTGGTTTAACGTTCATAAAAACACCTATTGGGAGTATAAGCGTACCAGGACTTGATTGTAATTGTATTAATGCTGGATTTATTTAGCAGAATTGCCCCTCTGTAGTCAGAATTCACTGAATCACACATCGCACCAGACATTTATTTACTGGAGCCTTAGATTAATGATACTGTAATGATAAATGACCCCAAGTGTGCGCAGAAAAAGGCGAAACTTGTTCCTTGGGCCATAAATACAAATAAACACAACACAACATAAACACCGAAACGGTGTTTATGTTGTGTTGTCATATTTGTGTTTATGGTTTATTTTATAGATACTGAAAATAGTACCTACAATAAAAGGCAAGGGTCCTCGGCAATTTTCGTTTTTCTATGCAAATAACAGACGGGAGACGAAATAATTATGAAAAACGACGATTGCCGGATGGCATTGAGATCGTGGTTGGGCCCAATATTCTACGATAGTTATGAAATTTTTTACGTAATGCAAGCTAATAAATTAATAAGACGCGATACCTATGTAAAATAGGGCCCAAATACAATAAAAAATACAAAAATAATTTCTCGAATCGTCCATAAGGGAAGGTAAACGCTGGTATCTAAAGCGATCCAATCCAATTCCAATGCTATCCCTAGGGAGCAGATCCAAAATGCGAATAGTTCATAAAATCCACCAAATAAGATTGAACTGGAATAACTCGCAAAACTGTAATTTTAAAAGTGATAAAGAATTTACTGGCCGGCCATCTCTGACATTTACTTTTATGGCTTCGAGAGTAATGGCCTTGGTTTAGGCCCAAACTTAATCAGACACTAGTCTAAGAGGAAATCCGTTGCAATATTTTCTTTTTGGAGTTTAAAAAGTTTAAAAGCGTTGTGCACTTTTCTTGGGATGGGTAAAAACTGTGAAACTCGCGACAGGTCACGTGTCCTGATCGAAAATTTTTAAGTGCCTTTGTCATGGGAGATAATGTAAATAAGCTTAAAAACTACCAAATAATAATAATAATATACCTCGACCAAATATGATAGACGAGGCTTGTTGAGAAAAAAGGTGTATCCGGTTAAATGGTGGGGCCATCTCCTCTTGAGATTTTTGGAGCCATATTGAAGTTTGACGTATGGTGAAAAGTGAAAACACTACGGAGAAAAAATTACGGACAATCCTCATAAATAGTACTTGAAATTCTTGCTTCACGTGTTTATATAGTATGTTCTAATTTCACATTGTTCACATAGGTACATTTTTCACCTACATTGCATCAGCCACACAAATGTTAAAAACATCTATCGAATTTTATTTACCATGGTGCGAGTGCCAACTGTACAAATAATAAACCGTCCGGTGAATTTTTCCCTTTGTCGGACGCGTTACTTGATAGGTACTATTCGTATTTCAAAAACAGAGCGCGTTTCAATTGAGTCTTAATAAATCTAATCCGCTTCAATCCGGATCTCATGCCGGTACTGGAGTGTCTCTACGGATTCCGCCGACAATCCTGGCTGTTGTGAATGCCACTCTATTAGACTACGGATATGTTAAGTTCGGATTCAATCGGGATTCGGGATGGAAGTTCTCGGCAGTGCTAGAACTTTCCGGGTCATCACCTTGTAATTTTAGTGCATTGTCTGATTCTGAATGTAAATGCTTTGGATTCCGTCGGTTTGTATTCAGTATTCACTGTCTACTTTGGTTAAATCTTCTGTATGTGCTACCGTAATAGGCGTAGTAGGTAGTGAATTTAATTTACATATTCTTTTATAATTTACTTCTGCCCTTTTACTAAGGAGCTTATGAAATTTAAAAACATAAATAATCCAAAGATATTATTATGTAAGCAATATAAAATAATAATCTGCCAATGCCAAGACGTCAAGCGAAGCGCAAGGGCACTACCAAACCACCTTTTCTCGAAGCGTTTCGTCGATTTTTTGATCCCTCATAACTTGAGTTTGGATTGTACCAGATAAATGAAACTTTCAGGATTTGTTCCCATCAGCGGTCTTATTAAACATATAAAGTTTCGATTACCTACGTCTTATACTTTAGATTTTATTGATATCTAAAAACCCCTGATTCCGTCACTGACTCACTGATGATCAACAAAATTATATCGTACTTCCGGATGTTCTCGAAAGCTGAAATTTGTTACGTAAGATTGTATTAATAAAATTCTCAAAATTGGAACTTTCATCTTCCAACCCCTTAAACAAGGGAGTTAAATTTAATTATCTGTGAAAGCGCCATCTATCGCGTTATTGTGAACTATATAAGTTATGTCGTCGTTCATCGCTAGGCTTGTAAACTAATTGACTAATATTGATTGAAATAATTATTTCCCGAATATTCTGAATTTGAACGAAAAATTTAACATATATGCAACATTTATTTAATTAAGTTAAGAATTATTAAGGTAAGAAGTCTCATATAAACTTTTATCCTTCAACCCCTTAAACTACAGGATGGAAGTTTCTATAATATTACCACAAATTTAGCTAGAGGCCTGAAAATTGTTGTTGTTATTAGGGATCCGATAATAACAATAAAATTTAATAAAATAACCATGTATCCCTTTATTAACAACAAAAAACACAATATTTTTTTAATCTTTATCGATATATTTTATTGCACTTGTTAATTTTACCCGTATGTATTTTCCGTTTAAATTACTAAAGAATACTCGGGAAATAGTTAGGTGCCTATTTAAATATTACGTCAATTAGATTCCAATTCAAGCGACGAACTCATAACTAACATAATTCATAATGTACGAGATAGATGTCACTTTTACACAAGACTATAAAAATATTATGAGTTATCATTAAAACGAATAATAATAATTAACTGAAGGGAATGAAATAATAAAAAAACTATGTATCAAATAACAGTTACATACTTTTTAGTATCATCAAAATATTTACAGTATCCGAGTAACTTACAATAAATAAAATGTAGTAAAAGCGCCACCTAGTATAGCTTATAAACAATAATCAATTATAAATGGGCATTCAAGTAGTACTTACTGCTACCGACAGATGTCAGTGCTTCGACTAAATTTATTACATAAGTCATAGAACGTGAGTATAATTTTTTTACCCTGAAAGATTCGGCTACTTGTTTGTAGTAACCAGTGTTGCCAACCGTACGATAATTATCGTATTTGTACGATAATTTGAGGTGCGGTACGATAAAAAATAATTAGGTATTATCGTACGATAATTTCACTACTACGTACGATATTTTTTGAATTCATACGATAATTTTGAAAGACATGAGACTTTTATTAAATATTCTACCACATGGGCATAGCCAGGGAGTTCACCCATACAAAAATGGCCGCCATTTGTGTCAACTGGCAAAAGTGAAAATCATTTTAGTCTACTACTTTGCTTCAAGCTTGCAGTGCTGGATCCGGCTGGTCCATGTGGATGACCCCTATACAGACGCGTATTTAGATTAGAAATTTGCGCTGCCCCAGGCCAATTAACATATTTTGCCGCCCCGTCAAGCAGAGGTGGACTTTTTTATTATCTTTATAACAGGTTAACATCTAATTATACTTCAAATCCTATATGAAAGATGATTTTTTAAAGTTATTCTAGAAAAAAAAATCAACAGCCTAAAACAAAATGTTGATACTAAGTATATGATAATATTAGGTATGCTAAACTTTTATGCTAAACGCGTTCAAATTGAGAAAGCGAGCAAATGCTTTTTATTATTTTGCCTGTAAAAATCTTTTTAAAATTTAAATTGTTGTTCTTCGGAAAAAAACAATAAAACCAATAGCCTAAAACAGAAAATGCGAAGCTATGGCACGCGTGCCATCGAATCCTCGAACCTAATTTTTTAAAGCATGTGACACAATATTTTGAGCACGTCACTGATCACAAAATTGTGTAATTATGTACGACGAAAAAAGCGTGAAATAGGCATTATAATTATGACAAACCTAGCTTAATAGGTTATTTGTCATCTTTTTTACAACATCAGAAATTACGCAAATTTTACTTTAATTTGAATTACAAAATCATCCCATTTGCAGTCTTTTAGGGTTTCAAGTTTGAACAGATTTTAAAACCTATTAAATAGGAAAAAATTTTGCTCGCTCGCTTCGCTCGCTCGCGTATAACATGAAAAACATAATATTATATTACTTAGTACTGATATTCTGTTTTAACTGGTTTATTTTATGGTATTTTGCTGAAATTTCACGTTATTTTGTGTTTTAGTTTAACGTTTGAACAGATTTTAACCTGTAAAATGGAAAAAAAAATCTCGCTCGTTTCTCTTACTCGTGTTTGGCTTAACAAAAATTTTTGATTACGAAGTTCGGCGTCGAAATTTTCGAATGCATCTTGACTGAGAGGCCCAGAGCTTCTAATAGGTTAAAGAGCAGTATTTAATACGTCGATACGTATTTAACAGTAAGTCCTTTTTTTTTTCTTGAACCACCCCTCGGAAAGTAATGTACTTTTAGTCGTTTTATTATCTTGATATACCCCCCCCCCCCGAAAGATAAACATGAATGTACGATAATTGTACGATAATTTTGAGCCCTAAATCCGATAATTTTGATTGAAAGAGTTGGCAACACTGGTAGTAACTAGTACCTGGGAGACGTGAGTCATGCTCAGGAGTGAGCCGGGAGATCGAGCTTTGTTCGGAGTTTAAACAATAGTACGGAAGAAGAAAAATTATAAAAGGAATAACCTAACCAAGTGCATGTCAGGACATGTCTAAGGAGGGTTCCGTAACTATAAACGCGTAATAGCCAATAGGTATTTATTTAAATTACTTCAAAAGTTATTGTCCGATTAGTTCAAATATTTTTCCGAAAGAATAAGTAACGACCACTGTGGCGCAGTGGTGAGCGCGTTTGTACTCAAGCCGGAGGTCGCGGGTTCGAATCCCGCCAGGGAACAAAAAAGTCTTATTATTTAGTATGATGCAAAGGGTGGGGAGGGCTTGGGGGAGGGGACTTGTAAACCACTTTGGATGCCAGTTACTCCAAATTGTTGACTTTGTAAAAAAGTAATGTATGAAACCTTGCCTTTATTTTAAAAGACGTATTCAACGATACCCCTCACATTAATGGCTAACAATGAAAAAATATTTTTCATCCCCACTTCACATGTATGAAGCCCCTGAAATATAAAATAAGTATTTTATGATGCCAAAAGTGACATTTAAGTTACATATTACATAACTGTTCCAAATTTCATCAATTTATATTCATAACTAGCTGTTGCCCGCGGTTCCGCTCGCGTAAATAGCGTATCCCACTTTTTCAGAATAAGAAATTGCCTATGTTCTAATCCAGAGCCTAAACTACTACCGTATCAAATTTCATCGAAATCCGTTCAGTAGTTTTTCGTGAAAGAGTTACAAACATCCATCCATTCTCACAAACATTCACATTTGTAATATTAGTAGGATAACAGAAGCTGAAACAATGGACAGACAGACAGACGGAGACGGACGGACGGACACAGTAAATTTATAAGGTTTCCTCGAGTATTACGAAACCCTATTACATAGAATAATATAGAATTAAAAAAAATCGTCTGACTGGGATTCGAACCCGCGATCAATTTGCCATTAACGCAAAAGTCTGTCGCCTAGTAGCTGAAATACTGAAAGACGTTTCCGAGAATCTCAATTCATATTTACAAGATTTGCTTGTTTGAAGTACTATCAGATAATGAAAATTTGTATTGTAATTTGTATTACGTACCTACGTTGCAATATATTAAAGTTATATTATTACTAGCTGACCCGGCAAACGTTGTTGCCTTATTAAAAGTTTAAAACACTATAATTGATCAGTTATCGAGCGGGATGAAAAATGATTAAATTACTAAAATGGCTATAAAAAAAATAAAAATGGTGATAAAAAAGTAAAAATTTAGGATTGTATGTATTTTTAATTACCACATTATAAAATAATAAAAACAAAAGATTTCGTCCAAAAATTAAAAAAAAATTAAGGGTGAACAACCCTTATCACTTAGGGGTATGGAAAATAGATAGTAGCCGATTCTCAGACCTACTGAATACGCATATTAAATTTGGTAAAAATCGGTAAAGCCGTTTCGGAGGAGTACTAACACTGAGACTTGGAAATTTTATATATTAGAAGATAGATAGATTGTTCCAGTGTAATATTACGGAAATACCGTGATATTATTGTTTAATATGATAAAAGGGAGCAAACGTGATTTGCCTTAACGCCTGATGAAAAGCGACTACTGTTGCCCAAGAATACGTCTTGTACTCTCGTATGTACGTACTATACGTACTCTTGTGAGCAGGCTTATGTAGCATTCTCTAGTGACCAATTCGCAAGGCGTTCACCTAGTTAAATATTGACTTCAGTTGTATTAAAACACAAGAGTCAGCTGTAGTCGAATATAATCGACTAAGAGCCAAGTATCGCCCTAATCTGCCACTTATTGTAAATAGTAAGCCAACAAAGAAAAACCAAACCAAGAGCATGTCAGGACATGTCTAAGGAGGGTTCCGTAACTATAAACGCGTAATATCCTTTTCTTTAATTACTCCAAAAGTAACTGTCCGATTTGGTTCACAATAATTTTCCTAAAGAGTTTTTAGCAAGTTTCTATCTTATATAGTTTAAAAATGCTAGGGGGGGGGGGGGACCACCTTACAAACTACTTTGGAGGCCGATTACTCGAAAATGGTCAATTTTATAAAAAAGTAACGTATGAAACCTTGCTTTTATTCTTTATTTTAAAAGACCTATTTTACGATACCCCACACGATGGGGTAGAGTGAAAAAATATTTTTCATCCCCACTTCACATGTATGGAGAGCCACCCTTAAAATATAAAATTATTATTTTTTTATGATCCCAAAACCGTGATCTATACACAATCTATAACTGCACCAAATTTCATTAATTTATATTCATAATTACAGGAGCTAGAGGCGCGGACAGACAGACAGACAGATGGACAGAGCGAAACTATAAGGGTTCCTTAAGTACTACGGAACCCTAATAAAGGCAAAGGGAGAGTGGGCAGAAAAAAAGCGTCTCTGTTGTGAAAGAAATACACCCAAAAAAAAATGAAAAAGAAAATAACAATTCTGTTATAACAACTTACAAAAAGAAGTGAAATCCCACCAAAAACATTTTCATGTAAAAAAATTATGCCAAGACGATATAATAACGAAATGGCCAGGCCACATAAAATGACTAAGGTGTAGAGTTTGTGAAGTTACGCTTGCAGAGTTAAGGCGTGTAGGGTAAGAAGCTTGGTTTTACATGAGATTTCATAACTTTTTGACAGTGCTAGTCATATGGTATCGTCTTGGCATATTTTTTTACATGAAAATGTTTTTGGTGGGATATAATATATTGTTTGGCATTGGTACGTGCCACGACCCGGGATCGAACTTGCAACTCGAGTAATCTACCCTGGTAGTCACAATAGATCCACTTGGGTCGCAGTGATGTCAGGCTCGATCTTGACCTGCCTTCGGAAAAAAAACATACCCTGGTGACTGGACCATGGAGCCCATAAGGGCCGATTCACACCGAAATGGCAGCGGCCGGCAGCGACAAAATTTTATAGTACTTATTATAATGTAATATACATCCTATTATAATATAATTCTAATGTAATAAGCATAAAAGCTAAAATACTATTAATTTTTTTTTAGTTCAATCTGCCACCAACACCAGGACTTTCTTGCCAAACTGTAAGTGCCGCTATTCGTCAATTTGAATTGGATATAGCTTCATTGCAACATATAAACGAATTATAAGTAATAAATTTCAATTTAAACGAAGTCCTATTAAATAGTTTAACGTGTCGTTAACGGTATTGGCTAGCGCGCTGCCCCCGTAAACGATATTTACTAAATTTTAAACTAACATTTACCTTTAAAACTACTTTCAAATTCCAATACCTAATAGTTAATATGTTTTTACTTACATTTAATAAATAAAGTTCCTTGTCGATAGATTATTATGGTTCTAATTACGAAAAAAAATTGTCTTCGACTTTTTTCTTGTAGTCTACCTAACCTTCTAAACTACAGCTATGGAGTATAGAGGAAAGGAGAACTATGTCCATACATGAAAAATGTTCGTAATATATGCGGAAAATAACAAACTGGCCATAATACCGCTAGAGTCAGAAGAGGGTATGGTATAAAGTTAGCAATAAGAGATGGAGTGAAGTTAGTTGAGAGTTAGTTAGGTATTGTTAAATAGTTAACTCAACTAATTTCATTCCATCTCTTATTACTAACTTAATAATAATCATACCCTCTTCTGACCCTAGCGCCATTATTTTCCTACTTTGGTCGGACACTTTTTAGCTTTTCTGCCTAAGAGCCTAAATCCTCCTTTTCTCTACACTCCATATCAACAACATCACAAAATTGCATTCAATAATTTAAAACTTTATTTAGTTACTAGCTTTTGCGCGCGGCTCCGCCCGCGTAATTACATTATCCCGCGGGAACACTACTTTTTCGGGATAAAAAATATCCTATGTCCTTTCCCGGGACTCAAAGTATGTCTATACCAAATTTCATAAAAATCGGTTCAGCGGTTAAATCGTGAAATATTAACAGACAGACAGACAGACACACTTTCGCATTTATAATATTATAATAATAATAATAGTAGTATATAGTAGTAATAGTAGTAGGTATAGATTAGTATAGATTTTACCACCTCACGCAAAACGCAGACGGGGGTCACGGGCTCCATTAGGGTTAATACACACTGAAACAAAACAATACGTGACATTGCGCTTATTTAAGATTATTTTTAAGATAGCTTTTAAAATTGAACTTTATTAATAACACAAGAAGATCCACGTTTCATTGATAGAGTTCAAAATATGTCAGGTGTAAATGTGCACTGCGCTGCACAGCAAATAAGCAGTGTATAACGCGTTTCAAATGAGAATAGGACCGTCAATGACCTTTTTCTGTCAAATATCACTTGAAAAGTGCGATTTGGAGAAAAACTAATGTGCATATAAATATTAATAGTCTTGCATCGAATTTAAATAATAACTTTAAATAGTAATCAATTATCTAAACATAAATTTAACAATCATAACAATATAAATTCGAAACAATATGGCGCCGACTCAATCCTATTCTCATTTGAATCGCACTATACGTCTGATGTCATATGAAACGTGTCTCTTTTTGTGTAGTGAATAAAGTTCTATATTGAATAACCGTCTTATAAATGCAGCCTCACGTCACGTGTCGTCGAGGTGTGAACTGATCCTTAATGTTGACATAAAATTCTATCGAAAACGTTCTGATTTCTACACTGAAATCGTAAAATAGAGTGTATTATTAACTGTTTGTGAAGTCAAACATAGTGTGGAAGTTCCAGTACATTTCAGAGGAGCGGATAAAATGTGAAAAGCCCGCGGCGGAATATTCGCATTCAAAGCTTCGGTTATGTAATCAGTTGGAAACCATAATAATTATGGACTAGTTTAAAACGTGCTGTTATGCAATAGTTGTTAGGGCACAATTTTAGCGAGCTTACACTTGACAGCTGGTATTTGACTAAATATTTCTACCAGAGTAGACTAAGGCCCACTTGCGCCAATCCGGGTTAAAGTTAACCTTGGGTTAAAATATCATGCTTTCTCTTTCACAAATACGAAGAACGAGAGAGATAACATGATTTTTAACCCAGGGTTAACTTTAACCCGGATTGGCGCAAGTGGGCCTCAGTTACACAGTGCAAGCTGCTGATGTGATAGTAGACAGCTACTGTACCCGTGTACTTGCATTACAGTAGCTGAACTCGTCTCACTCTCCTCCGGTCATACAAGTACGAGTTGCTGATGTCACAACTCACAGTAAAAAAATTAAAAATCAAAAAAAAATATATTCAAAGTTGGTATTATCAAATAGTTAATAGAATCAGGCGTTACTTTGCGGAAATCCATAGCATAAAATTAATTAATATTATGTTTATAGCAGTTTTTCCGCTAAATAATACCCACAACCTGCAAGCAAATGTGTGAGTGCACGCATAAGCATGCGTAACGCACCTCCCTCCTCCCACACTGCTTATGCGTGCACTCAGATGCAAGATCGTGCAAACACCACCACCACACAAGCAACAATGTCGGCAAGATCGTGCAAAGCCCCACACCACCATGCAGGTTGCAAAACTCGACGCGCGTTTCGCCCCCAACCCGGAGCATCCTCAGGAAGTGGACCTGCGAACAAAGTTCGTTAGTCACCTGCATGGTGGTGTGGGGCTTTGCACGATCTTGCCGACATTGTTGCTTGTGTGGTGGTGGTGTTTGCACGATCTTGCATCTGAGTGCACGCATAAGCAGTGTGGGAGGAGGGAGGTGCGTTACGCATGCTTATGCGTGCACTCACACATTTGCTTGCAGGTTGTGGGTATTATTTAGCGGAAAAACTGCTATAAACATAATATTAATTAAATTTTTTTGGTATTATCATACTCTTTTTGAACGTAGATATACATGATGCCTACCAACATAGTATTAAAAAAACTCCCCCCACACCCAAGTGTGTGCACAGTACACAAGAGCACTTGTCTATTCCTTTACTCTCATAATCCAGTGGGACGGACCGACACGACTGGCGAGAGATCAAGTGCAGGTCCGATTTTTTACATGCCCATTCGACGCATGGATCATCTTTCTTGTCAGACAATAAGGTGATCAGCCTACATTGTCCTAACCAAACTTGGAAACAACATTTCTTTGTTTTTCCAATGCAGGAATCAAACCCACGACCTCCGAGTCGAGAGCCAATGCTCTAACCACTAGACCACGGAGGCTGTAACAGTAGACAGCTAATGCATCTGTGTAATCGCCTTCCGACCTATTGAGTATCGTTAATTGCTCTGAATTTAACATGATAATAATTATTGATACGACGTAGGCACTAGGCATCCGCTAAGAAAGAATTTTTTAAATTCATCCCTCAAAGATGTGAAATGAGGGTATATAGTGAGATATCAATCAACCAATGGACGGATCGCCCTGTCTGCCACTCAGATAATTATAATACCGTATTAATTATTACTATGCGTTTCCAAGGGGGCGAAATAAAGGTAAAACAGATTACTTTGAACGAACAATTTGTAGGCATTTTTGACATACATATATGTAGAAAAAATATATATTTTCTCTGAAATCTAGTTGTCTGACGAGAAGCTGAATACCAAGCCTACGAAATTCTTAACGATATGTAAACTACAATGTAGCCTTTCTATTGACGTACAGTTTTTCCTATGTTTTATTGCACCTTTTCAATTTAAGCGAAAGACGAATGAAAACGAAGCTATTTGTCGACTAATTTTGTCGGAGGTGACGAGATAATGTTACGTAGACCCACATAGACCGATGTACTCATATATAAATATTTAAACTCAAGCTAATGAGTATCCAAAGAGTTAAGCCAAAAACAACAAAATATGTTTAATGCCCTATTTTACTAAAAAATAAAAGTACCTTAAAACAAAATCGCTTATAAGCTTAGCTGATCCACTAGATCTAGGCCCACATTCCTTAGCTTGTCGGTCAGGAACTCTGCACGTGGGCCGCAGATTTACACAGATAAACGTTCCTTACCAGATGCTGATACAATATCTATACTTCCTGCTTTGACAAATTCAGAGTGATACTAATAACTCAACTCAACGTAAGAGTAACTCAGTACTAGAAACTAATTTATGAGCTTTTACTGTAGTACTTTTCGAAGTAAGATGAAAATATAGATATATAGATTAATTTGCATAGAATGTAGGTAATACAATAATTAGATGATACAATGTTTTTGGAGCCTTATACATTCCACCTTACGGCATGCAAAAATTTTTTTACAATTATAATTTAAGTATATTAAAAATAAATTATAAATTTATATGAAAAATAAAAATTAAAAACAAAATCAGTAGAAACATAAATTAAAAATTAAACGACAAAGACAACATTTACTACAACTGTATGTCATGCTAAACCTAATTTTCGACTGTCAACTACCTTAGTACCTATTACATAACTAAAGCTCCTTAGTAGAATGATGATGTTCATTATTAGTAACAATTACCTTTTAATATCAAAATAACCAAAAATATTATAGCTGTACCAAAATAGAGAACATTCGGTTTTATCTTACCATCTGCGTAGGTACTTAATTAAGTCTGGAACATAATGATTGAATTAATATTCAGATTTAATTTCAAAGCAATTTAAAATAAATCGCGAAGGAAAATAATATGCTAAAACGAGTGGAAACATACAGTGTATTGAGAATAAAGAAACTTCAGAAACTTGTAAGAACAGTAGAACAAAGGATGAAAATTACGAAATGAAGGAAAAAGTCCGCTTAGGATAATATGTGAAACAATTGAGCTGAGGATGGTTGAAATTATAAAGTTCTTTCCGTAAACAATCAACATAGTAAGGTTAGATGGGGGCTGGAGCAAGAGTAAGTATACTACTTTCTGGGTTAGTAAGTAAGTAAGTGGGTAAGTAAGAATTTATTTTTTGTATGGTACATATTATACACATTTTGACACATCATGCCATTTCCGATTATATAATACTAGCTTTTGCCCGCGGCTCCGCCCGCGTAAATTCAGTATCCCATGGGAACACTGTACTTTTACGGGATATAAAGTAGCCTATGTTTTAATGCAGAGCTTATTTAGGCTCTGGATTCAAACAAAGGCTACTGTTTTATTACCATATTATAATAATTTTACTACCATACCAAATTTCATCGAAATCCGTACAGTAGTTTTTGCGTAAAAGAGTATCAAACATCCATCCATCTACCCATCCATTCATCCATTTACCTATCCATCCACCGTCCTCACGAACTTTAACATTTATTATACATATAAGAATAATAAATACAAATCTTGTAAGTATATAATATGTATATAATCGAATCTCGGAAACGACTGCATGGAAATACCATTAAATTTATTTTGCAGGGAGTTTTGGTGGAGAAAAATCAATCTAGCTAGGTATTATTCCAGAGAAACTGTGCATTTTAGGTTATTTAATATTCCAGGGAAACTGTGCATTTTAGATTATTTAAGTTTTTCTTACGTCCCGTAATAAGATACGGGCGGCTTGGTTACCATCGGACTTGGTCAGACGAATAATATTTTTCTTTTTTTTTTCTTTTATATTTTTGGACTTTACTCCATATGATTAACGATTTTTCATATTATATAAGCCCAGGGTATGAAAGTCTATGGGAGTAAAATCGAATTCAAGATGTCGCACGGCCACACGGTACGGTGTCTCACGACGTTAGCCGAAGATGCGTCGGTCACTTTGCATTGCACGCTATAAATTTATTTTAACCGATTTCCAAAAAAGGAGGCGGCTGTACGTTCGGCTGTATATATTATTTTTTTAGAGTTTAAACTCCTGACGTGCGTCGGGGCTGACACTCTTTTTTTTATCGTTCTACAAAAACTTCAAACAAAGCTTGATCTACCATTGATCTACCAGGTACTAGAAGTTATGTACAAGTTTTTTGAAATGTTGAGGTCTTCACAACATAATATTCTCATAAATAGTCTTCTTCTTGAAATGCGCTGTTCGCCAAGAGTGATGATAATGATGTCCTAATGACACGAAAGCTCGAATATCTGGGAATACATCTTAATTGATCTAATCTGCTAAATTGTCTACCAGCGCTAGAAGGATTAGCAATATCTCAAGCTATATTACTATGTGCAGTATGCATATATATTGTACTAGCTGTCATACGTTGTTAATAAATAAATACCTATAATTACATCTTCAATCTACGCCAAATTCTTCGCCTACAGCTACACATACTTACACCTAGAACTACATCTATCTACGACTACACCTACATCTTATACCTACGACTATAACACCTGCCAACCTACCGGGGCCAGCCAGTTTTAAACTAATCGCATTGAATAAAAGGAAGTGCCTAGTATTTTTTTCACCTTGTAAACCTTCCCTGAACTAAATAACCATTTTAAGACGAAAATTACCCAAATCATCAAAAAAGGAAATATCAATAGAAGTCTGTGAAAATAATGGTTAATTATTTTATAAATAAACATAAGTCATGCACTTTGAAAACAAAGAAAGCACTTGTATCTCCTAGGGTGTTGCATGTGTCCATGGGATGCGGTAATTACTATCAGACAATATTATGTCTGGCTTCTGCACGTTTCTGGACCATTCCATAATGACATTAATTGCATCTTGCGACATTCATTTCAGAACATAACTCAAAATTAGGAATGCCGGAGCACTCAGCAGCTAGCAGCGGGGTGCTAGTTAATTCCCTTGGTCGTTACGGAGCACAATTACAAGCGACACTCGCGTATAATGAGACTGAGCTAAGGAGTATACCTGGGTCATTCTATAACTTTTTCAACTTTATGTTATACTTGATATTGACTGCAACATCTTGCGCACAGAAGTTAATCTTGCAGAAACCGTATATTTTTCCGCGATAAAAATTAGATTATATCCTTCCCCGTGACCTACTCTGTATCTGTGTAAAATTTCATCAAAATCTGCCCTATACCTACTTTCGGAGCCTATTTAAAACAAATAAACAAATCTTTCCCCTTTATAATTGGTATAGATAAAACACAATTTCACTGAAATGTTATGTAGGTATAATTAACGGAATCCCTTTCTTTGGCATTTTTTTCCGCAGAATTTAATTTGGCATAAGTCATAACTCATTAGGCATAATTTTGGTCATAATATTAATTAAGCATATTTTACAGTACTCAAGACTGTCTACACATCAGTCGACAGAATGTGACATGTCACGTGCAGTTATCATTTTTTTTTTTGTTATAAATAGAAAAAAATTGATATTTAAATATCATGAAACGATATAAGATATCACAACATAATATTATGGTTGGACTTTGAGATACATCATACAAATCGCGAACACGAGTTTAGTCGTATTGTAGATGGCCCACCTACAAGATAGACAACCAGACTCTGACCTGGTTAATCAATGAATGCTGATGTAACATAATATGCTGCTTAGTTTGGGTGCTATTTCGCTGAGGGTAGAATAGGAAGACGACTGAACTTTTATGGTACCTATTAATGAATTATAATACTCTTAAATATGAGTAACAGCCTCTGTGGTCCAGTGGCTTCGAGCTTGGCTCTTGACTCGGAGATCGTGGATTTGATTCCCGCGTTGGAAGAACAAAAAATGTTGTTTTCATGTTTTACATGTACCTAGTCTCCCCTATTACAATTTTCAATTAACTTTTTTTTCAGTAACTAGTGTTATTTTATCTTACATTTATAATTTTATGGTTCTTTTATCTATGGTTTTACGAATGTACTATTTTGTGATTGTTTTTAAAAAATATCATGTGTGTCCTAATGTTATGTCTGTCTCATCACTCATGAGACCCTTGGGGTCTTAGCTACCTAGGTATATAATAGGTTGGGGAAAAAGTCTTTTCGCATTATAGTATGTATGAACTTGTCATAAAATATCTTGGGCTATACCAATTGTATCTGGCTGATTTTGGTATCATTAAAAAGTTTTAATTTTACAGAAGACAATTCCAAATTCAAATTAGGTAAATTTGAGATTTTCATTTGTTTTTCTTATTGTTAAAATGAGTGATTCTTATGAAGAATTTCGATACATTTTAAAATTTTATTACAAAAAAGGTAAAAATGCAACACAAGCCGCGAAAAAAATTTGTGATGTTTATGGACCTAATGCAGTATCTGTGAGAGTAGCGCAAATTTGGTTTAAGCGTTTTCAATCCGGAAATTTTGATATCAAAGATGCACGTCGCTCTGGTCGCCCTGTTAAGGACAAAACTGTTGCCATTTTTGAAAAAGTGGAGCAAGATTGGCATATTAGTAGTTACGATGTAGCTGAAGAACTGGGGATTGACCACAAAACGGTTTTGGCGCATTTGAAAAAAGCTGGGTACACAAAAATGCTCGATATTTGGGTGCCTCATGAGCTCACTGAAAGAAACCTAATGAACCGTGTACTCATTTGTGATTCTTTATTAGGACGTAATGAAACCGAACCATTTTTGAAGAAGCTGATAACTGGTGATGAAAAGTGGATCACGTACGACAAGAACGTGCGAAAAAGATCGTGGTCAAAGGCCGGTCAGGCTTCACAGGCTGTGGCGAAACCCGGGTTAACTCGCAACAAGGTGATGCTGTGTGTGTGGTGGGATTGGAAGGGCATTATTCATTATGAGCTGTTACCGCCAGGCAGGACCATCAATTCTGAACTGTACTGCGAACAACTGATGAGATTAAAGCAAGAAGTTGAGAGAAAACGGCCGGAATTAATTAACAGAAGGGGTGTGGTTTTTCACCATGATAACGCTAGACCTCACACATCTTAAGCCACTCAGAAAAAATTACGGGAGTTTGGCTGGGAGGTGTTAATGCATCCGCCGTATAGTCCTGACCTTGCACCTTCAGATTTCCACCTGTTTCGGTCGCTGCAGAATTCCTTAGGCAGTGTCAGGTTGACATCACAAGAGGACTGCCAAAACCACTTGTCGCAGTTTTTTCATCAGAAGCCCCAAAAATTTTATAGCAATGGGATCATGTACCTACCAACAAGATGGCAAAAAGTTATCGAACAAAATGGCACCTATATACTTTATTTACTTGTAAATAAACTTTATAAAAAAACCTTTTGAATTTTTATATAAAATGCGAAGAAACTTTTTCCCCAACCTAATAGAATTGTATGTACTATGTAGTATAAAGTGTGCGATATTTAGGTATCTACTCTAGTTGGGAATGCACAGCGAGCCCTGGCCTGCCTCAACAACATACAGATAGGACAAGGGCATCGGACGCAGAGCGTGAGTGCAACGTGCCAAAGACTACTCCATTGGCCTACCGAAAAACAGAAGCGCAATTCTTGTATTTTTATACAGTTTATAAAGCAGATTTTTTTAAATTGTACTGTAATAATAACTCCCCACACCGATCTCGGTGACGGTGGCCGGTTTCATTGACAACAGGCCAGTTACGTAGGTAACAAATCTTTCCTCTTTATAATTGGTATAGATAAAACACAATTTCGCGTTGTTAGTAGGAGTAAATTAATAGTGCCCAAGTGTGTGCGCAGTACACAAGAGCACTCTCTCTTCCTTTACGGAATACGGATAACCGACACGACTGACGAGAGATCAGGCGCAGGTCCGACTTTTATATGCCCATCCGACGCATGGATCATCTTTCTTGTCAGACAATCAGGTGATCAGCCTACATTGTCCTAATCAAACTTGGAAACAACATTTTTTGTTGTTCCAATGCGGGAATCAAACCCACGACCTCCGAGTCGAGAGTCAATGCTCTAACCACTAGACAACGGAGGAACAACAATTGTACTGTAAGCTGATAATAATGTTAATAAAGTTAATAAAGTATGTTAATAAAGTTATATCTTAACTATAATTCAATTACTTAGTTTAACTATTCAAAATTGAACATTACAATATCTTTAAAATTTAATAACACTCCAAGTCCTTAACTTAGGACAAGTACTTAGAAGTCGGTTCAAAGTCAGAATACAAGAAAGTCCTTTATCCAAAAGTTCTTTTGATTAGGAATTATATTGTGAGAGTAATTTTAAGTTTAGAAGATAATAGGGTATTATCCTATGATGAAAATATACATCAGATTGTTAATATTTTATCGCTAAACATTAATTTAAACCAATTTAACCAGCTTTTTACACAAAAATATGTATGATTTTTATAAAATATCAAAAATAAAGTTATGAGTATTTGACGTTTGATCACGTGACTAAAAACGCAGGAGATTGGAATGTGACGTCATATTCTTGTACTTCTTCTTCTTTTATTAATGGCCTCCCGATTTCCATAACGAATAGCCAGCATCAGAATCATTATCGTCATGCGTCAGCGAGTAATAGCCACTTTTTCCGCATTTCGGTGTTCTTTGGTATGGTCACAAAGATTTTCCCAGGTGTTTTAATAGACATATTAGTGCATTTTGGCACTACGCACCATTTATAAGGCCTTTTTAATAGGCTTAAAACATTTATTTAAAATCGTAAGTACTACGTATTCTGAGATTTGGCATTTTCAGTGTAATTTGACACTTGACACTTGACAGTTACAATGTTACAAGAATGTGACGTCATGACAACTCATTATAGCGTTTTCGCGCCTATAATATTAATTTAAACTTTTAGGCTAATTTGCAAGGAAAAGAAAGAAATTCACAAAGAATGGTTCAAACTGCTAATGTATTTTGGTATTAGGAACAATTTGACATACTATTCAAAAACTTGGAAAATACCCTATTAAGGATGACTGATTTTGTAAGAGTGAGGATGCACGCTTTACTTTAATTTCTAAACAAGTCTGTTGGCGAAGTATTTGAAAATTAATAATTTGTATTTGTATCTATATATAAGTATTTGAAAATTAATAATTTGTATTTGTATCATAATATCTAAATCAAATATTATGGTGTACCTATGTACACCATAATATTTGATTTAGATATTATGATCTCACTAAAAATATTTTCATGTAAAGTGATGCCAATATCACACTGTCAAAAAGTTATCAGATCTCATGTAAAACCAAGCCTCTGGCTCTACAAGCCTTAACTCTACAAGCCTAACTTGACAAACTCTACACCTTAGTCATTAATTTGGCCTAGCCATTTCGCCACATTCGCTTGGGCGTAAGGTAAAAAATTTACTGACTGTTTTTCTGTTATAATTATTATTCTTGTAGGAACGAAAATGCCAAATTTCAGCTTTCTACTATATAATTTTGTTGATAATCAGTGAGTCAGTGACAAAATCAGGGGTTTTTAGATATCAATAAAATCTAAAGTATAAGAACTATGCAATCAAAACGTTAAGTTTAATAAGTTCACTACTGGGAACATGTCCTTGAAAATTTCTTTTATCTGGTATAATCCAAAGAAGTTATGAGGGTTCAAAAAAACGACGCAACGCTTCGAGAAAAGGTAGTCTGGTAGTGCCCTTGCGCTTCGCTTGGCTTATCTTGGCGGTAAGTTTCAATATTGTGATAGTCAACTCCTCACTGAAAAGTAACGCCATTTATCGATGAGATACAAATAAGCAGCCTGATATTTTAAAGTTACCTACCAGCATAAAACTACTGTGTACCTTCTGAACGTTACTCTATGCCGCTGTTGACCCCGGAGCGTGACCGGCCCGCGATCATTGCCACCAGCTCAATTGATACCGACCTATTATACGTATGTACCGCGTTATTATGTAGTTGTGCTTGTTGTGGTTCCGCATACTGTGGGAGTTTATGTGGAGTGCGTACTCGTTCCTATGTCTGTAGGTTGATAATATGGAATATTTAGCTTAATAAACCTTTGCCATTTTAATGAATTCATTCATGTCTCGCCGTAATGATCTCTAATTTCCTATTTCATAAAGAAACGAAGGAAATATATAATATTGCTACTCACACTCCGTCTTATGTAGGTAGGTATAATATCGACAAAGTTCCTGCTCAACCCGTTTCTACTTTCTAAACGTTTTGCTTTGTAGTAGTAGGTTCCCCCTCAAAAAAAAAAACACAAATGAACTGACTGCAACGGCTACAGACGTAGCTAGTTGAATAACGTGTTTACATTGTGTGCGCACTGGTCTATCGGTAACTTCATATCACATCATTAACTAGGGCATTGGTAGTACAAAATTAAAGCCATTCTAATATCTATACATCTATACAGATAAATAAAATTGAAGTGTCTGTTTGTAACTTCAAACTAACATCTTCTCACTTAATGCATCTGAAAGTTTATTCGGTACTTACAATAAAATACACATTTTTAAAATTTTTGTCTATCCGTCTGTCTGTCTGTCTGTCGGTCTGTCTGTCTGTTTGTTCCGGCTAATCTCTGAAACGGCTGGACCGATTTTCACAGGACTTTCACTAGCAGATAGCTGATGTTATAAGGTTTAATATAGGGTACTTTTATTTTAGGGTTCCGTTTAAAAAATAGGGTTCCGCTTCCATTAGTTCTGTGCAAACGACCGCATCAGCTAGTATTATAATATAATTATTATAAATTTGTTGCCGCCGCAGTGTTAAAGCGTGGTGGAAATCATTCTCACATTTAAACCAAGTAGTTGTGAGTACTAAGTAGCTGATGATGATGATATTTAGTAGTGTAGTGAATACTGAGTAGTGACGCAATCGCAGTCACGGCGATTTCCGTCTCGGCCAGTGCAAAATGTGTCCACGGGCCCACGGCACGACGTCGTCAATGTAAAACGATACGGTGCCGCGGCACGGTGCGTTGACGTGCAAACTCCCTTCACTGTAAAAATGACACGGCGGCGCTGCGGTTGTAAAATGTTACAACCGTTCTGCGGCGACGTTGCCCTGTCGTGAAACGGTGTCGCAACACTGCCTTGCACGCTGATGTCGTCGCGCGTCGTAATGTGGACATGTAGACAGGTCCTGACGCATCTCATTAATGCGCCGTCAGTACTCGGATTAAGTAGTTGCTTATATCGAACTAATTATAATAATATAGATAATCCTCATGCTAATGTACTGGAAGCAAGAATCACTGGCAAACTAAAGGGTGTACTTAGTATGCGCAGTCAGCTGGGAAAATTGTGCACCGGCTCCAGACTAAACGGTACCTACGTCTCGCGAGAAGACAAGGTCCTGTCCGAAATTCATATTATGTATTTTCGGTACTTCTTGGCAAAACTCTTGATACTGCAAAAAATCTTACCAAAAGAGTGTCAGGGCACGCCTTAAAAGTACATATCACAATGCGAAATATATTTTTTTCAAATTAGGTACTTATTTACTTTCAAAGTTATTGTTCGATTTTGTTTAATAATTTTCGTCAACTTATTAAACAAAACTATACAAGTTTGTACCTCATAAAGATTGAAAATGCAAGGGGACTCGTAAACCAATTCGGAGGCCGATTAGGTACTCGAAAATTGTTGACTTTGGTAAAAATCACGTATCCTCGCCTTTATTTGAAAAGCCTATTCGAAAATACCCCACACGATGGGTTTGAACGAGAAAAAAAACATCACTACTTCACACGTATGGGGATTGGGAAGCCACCCCTAAATTATAAATTTGTTATCCTTTTTAAATGCCAAAAGTAATAATAATAATAATAATATCTATGGACGCTTCACACCACGTCAATCTGATCCCGTGGTAAGTTCTCGAAGAACTTGTGTTACGGGTACCAGACAACGGAAATATATTTAATACTTTTTATACTGTACACATATTTAAGATTTTTATTATATTATACACATATTTAATACACATCCATGACCCAGGAATACAGAAAACTTTTTGTTCCTTCGGCGGGATTTGAACCCGCGACCCCCGGCTTGAGCACCAACATGCTCAACCAACTGAGCCACAGAGGTCGTCAAAGTAAAATATATCGATCAATTTTACAATTTATATCTATTACTACAGAAGTAAGCTGAGGCGGACGGACGAAACTATAAGGGTTTCTTGTTCCTACGAAACCCTAAAAGCTGATTCCACTGCAAGAAAGTAAAATCCAGAATATACATTTAATATGTTAGTAGGTTAGGGTAGGGCCTAGTGGGTAGACCGTTTGGTTTCGCAGTCGAGAGAGTGCAGGTTCAAATCCCAGGTTGTGGCGTGTACCAATGAGACTTTTTCAGATCTCAAGTACATTGTACGGACGATCGGTGAAGGCAAACATCGTGAGGAAACCCGCACATATTGGTTGGCCCCAGACGTATTGACCAGTCATTCCTCTGACTATGTTGTGAGAATGCCGTATGTGCTTGGGCAACCATACGACATTTAAAAACCAACTGTCCCAGGCACTACAGTATTTCAAGAGTGGTTACTTCGCTCGGAGAATACTGTATAAATCATCCATTAACGGATGTAAAGGCCTAAGTTTAGGGTAGGGTAGGGTAGTTCATTAAAAATTAAGCGATATCATTTAAGCACAAGTAAAATCTAAGATATTATGGTTCCGTTCGCCTTATTTTGAGAAATAAGTACCTATCTAAGTTAGTGCTCGCATTGAATGCACCATTAGACGTTGGGAATCGCAATTTGCGTACACAATGAACACCATAAGTGATAATAGTATACCCTTAAGCTACAAGAACTGCGAGTTACATGCCAACTTGTCTCCATTTTCCAATAAGATTTTATATGTTCTACGCACGATAAAGAAAGAAACTACGAGGACATTCGATTTAGCTAGATCATTGGATAATATTCACACTTCGGTATATTTAAAGAACTTGTGCAAGCTAACAAAAGCAGCGGGACAATTCTACTAAATAAAACCTGCATTAATACAATTACAATCAAGTCCCGATACGGCTCTCTCAAACTTGTGTTTTATAAACGTTAAAACAACGTGAAACGCGCATAAAATCCGTTCATGATAATATGTCGCTTCACTTTCAATCCAAACAAAGTAAAATTAAGTCTACTTTAAATACGAGAATTGAGGTTCTAGTCGGGATTAAAATTATTATAGCAGTAAGTACTATATAGCTAAATGGATTATGCATTTCGAAATGTAATACAAAATCTTTTGGATTTCAATTACAATACAAATCTACTTCTCTTATAGCTACAAATTCGTCTCATCTCTTACCGAGGAAACTATCATTAAAGTAAGCTCTAAGTATGTTTTATATTTGACATTCGCAGTTTATCCCATTTAAAACCTACAGTGATAGAATGTTCTCGTTAAACCTTAACTGATACAAAATACAAATCACTTTCAACAAAGATGTTATCAATTTGAAGTGAATCTTTCACTCGTCCATCCATCTATGACTAGTTTCCTGAACTAAATTCCAGTTGCTACAATGTTAGACACTTTTCAATCTTATTATCATAAATATCATTTTCTTATCCGATTATATCTGAAATCAACAATTTTTGTTTTCGTTATACGATCTTCTGGATAAATGTGTAATTTTTTATATCACAATAATAACTTTTAGCATTTATACAAACCTACTTATACATTGTATCGTTTACATATGCCACAATATGTATATCAACTTAATAATCTGATAAAATATGTGGAGAAGGGAAATAAACAGCATTTTGGTATCTCGATTGGAATCTCGCGTCACTGAAGGTGGCGTTATTTCTACATAATACTTTTTATCGTGAAGTGTGAAGAAATGTAACACGTATCTTTTACATTAGCATGTAATATTCAGAACTGATTTCATCCCCGAATATTTTTGTATAATAAACATGACTGTGATTTGAGACAACTGCTTGTCATTATAATATTCTGAGTTTGATATCAAATTATTTTAGGTAATTGGCAATTGTTTACAATATTTATAACTCTAGTTTGGATATTAAATTGACTTATGAACTGGCTAGAAGTCGAATCGACGTTAAGTAACATACTGATATGAATCTAAAAATATCAAGCAAATAAATGAAGTCGAAATAAAAAATATCTTAAACGAGCAACATTTTTCTCTGGATCTTTTTGTTATCATATCTTTTATACCCCAGGGACCGAATCTCTCGTTTCAACTAATGTATCCTTTATTCGTCCGAAATGAAGGCAGTTTCGAGATTAATGGCAAGATTTCACGCAGAGTTAACTCAAATAATTTCGATCCTCGCTTTGTTAGTCGAATTTAGATGGAATCCAGAATGTTCTATTGTTTCTATGTTAATGTCTAAAATATAATATTCAAATACTTAGTTGGTTTATAAAACTGGAATCTTTTGAGCTTTTGTTTCAACTAAACCTAACCATGAAATTTGAATAATTAACTCTCTTACGAGTTACGAGTAATTATTCTGCGCGTGAGGACTTTATATTTTATTATTGAATTTTTGCACGTAGATTCCCATTACTCTCCCGTGGGGTATGTATTTCAATACCCCACGGGGTGCAACGGGGATCCACAAGGACGAAGCCGTGCGCAAAAACTAATAGTACCTAGATAATAATACAGAGTACAGATTCACTGTACACGTATATACTTACTACGTCTTCAAGTAACTTGAGCCGGCATATTTTGTCAAAGTAACCAAATATGGAATAGGCCATAGGTACAGCTATTTACTACATCTATACAATACAAATAAATAAAATTGAAGTGTCTGTTTGTAAAACCATATTATCAGCTAAGCACTAAATGCATATGATCCTACTACTGTAATATTCTATACTAATATAATAAAGAGGAAAAGTTTGTTTGTTTGCATTGAATAGGCTCTGAAACTACTGGACCGATTTTGATGAAATTTGGCACAGATATAGAGTAAATCATGGGGAAGGACATAGGCTGCTTTTTATCGCGGAAAAATGTACGGTTTCTGCGAAATTAGTTTTTGCGATTAGGCAACATCTATACTTATATTATAAAGCTGAAGAGTTTGTTTGTTTGTTTGTTTGTTTGTTTGTTTGAACGCGCTAATCTCAGGAACTACTGGTTCGAATTGAAAAAATATTTTTGTGTTGGATAGTCCATTTATCGAGGAAGGCTTTAGGCTATATAGCATCATGCTAAGCTCAATACGAGCGGAGCACCAATCAAGAATGTTTCAAAATCGGGGTTTTTTTTTCCTTTTGAGAGTTTTCGCTGCGTACGCTGCGAAAACGGTTGAAGTTTCGCTAAAATTATGTATGACACAATTGTTACCCTTTAAAAGTTCTAAAAAAAAGTCCGCGACTGTATATATCTATCTTTTAAGGTTGGCTCACAATAACCTTTTTATGCTAAGCAAATTTGTTCTAAAATTAAGCATTATTTGTGAGGGCGTTTTCATAAAGATGATATTAATCCTTATCCAAATAAATACGTTATTCATTACAAGCATTTAATTTAGAAGAAATTTGCCGTTTACATCATTTGATTTTAATGAGTATTTTAGAAGATATCGCAGTAATAAAATAATCAGCGCGCAATAATGATGTACGGCGCGCTGCGGACAGTCGTGAGGGGGAAGCGCTCCTCCTTCTACGTAAATGAAGTCGGGGGTAAATTTTAGCGATATCCCAAAGTAATTGTTCCACGCGGACGAAGTCGCGGGCAAAAGCTAGTCTAATTATAAATATTATGAGTTTGTGTAGATGGGCGGGCGGACGGATGTTTGGTACTCTTTCACGCAAAAGTTACTGAACAGAATTGGATGAAATTTGATATGGTTTAGGCTCTAGATTAAAACATAGGCTACTTTTTATCCCGAAAAGGTACAGTATTTTCGTAGGGCACCGTAGGACATCGGACACTATATTTACGCTAGTGGAGCCGCGGGAAAAAGCTAGTAGTATATTACCACCTAAATATATTTTCTTTTTAATTTTTGTTTGTCTGTCCGTCTGTCTGTCTGTCTGTTTTTTCCAACTAATCTCTAAAATGGCCAGACCGATTGTGACTGGACTTTCACTGGCAGATAGCTGATGTTATAAAGAGTAACTTAGGCTACTTTTATCGTAGGGTTCTGTTTAAAAAAAACAGTGTTCCATTTTCATTACTAGTTCCATGCAAACAAAGTTGCGGGCATCGCTAGTTGTTCTATAAAATACGCGATAACAAATAGCAATTACCATAAAATCATATTTGCAGCAAGTTTCTTTTAAAATGACAGACGCGTAGTAAAGAAATAAGCAAAGCCGGTAATAGGAATTAGTGAAGTGGCTCAAAGAAACCTCCATCTCATTTCCCTCCATGGCGTAATAATCGTTATATTATGAGGAACGCCTTTTTGTCGAGCGCACGATGAAACACAATTTTCTTTTGTGAGCTTTCTTTATAAGATAGCTTTTTGCGCAGATTATCGTAATGAGACCATCTCATCTGCTTCCGTGTTGTTGTTTATGGAGATTAGTGGATCGCTACCTTTGTGTTTCAATATTGATCTAATAATAATAATCGGTTGAAGTTTTTTTTCTATACTAATATAATAAAGAGGAAAAGTATGCTCATTTGTTTTTTGTTTGTTTGCATTGTATAGGATCCGAAACTACTCGACTGATTTTGATTTTGCACAGATATAGAGTAGACCACGGGGAAGGACATAGGCTACTTTTTATCGCGGAAAAATGTACGTTTTCTGCGAAATCAACTTTTGCGCGTACGAAGTCGCGGGCAACGTCTAGTATAAAATATTTAATAAATGGATTGGATTTTTTCAAATCTATCTACACTTGCAAGATGTTTTTATATTTTTAATTGAAATTGCTTAACTGTAAAATGTAGACCATACCTGCTCAGTGCTACGTAGATACTAGATACATACTACAAACTACAAACTGGTCCTACAATTTAGGCATGCACTAAAAAAAACTGTCATTAGTGCTAAACTTTTTACTTACACTAAAACCTTATCTGACCACACTAACACTTTTTGGTCCTGTACCCCAATCAGGAACATTTTGCGGTATCGTTACGTGTACAGTGGGTCAATAAAGCGACGTTTAAAGTAGTCGAAGCTCGATGATCATCGATGTTAGACGATAAAACATCGATGTTTTAAAATCGATATTGCATTATTTAAAACATCGTAATATCGATATCACGGACACATACTCGAAAAACCCAAAGTTGAAAAAACTTGCGGTAAAATATTTAACCACTATTGCGTCATCAACGCAACAGGTTAAAAGGTACTGCGCTTTCAAAATTATCATTTTTACAGTCAATTATTGACAAAAAATATTTGGAACTTATGTGTTCCTCCTTATATCTCCAATATAACATTTCTTTGTTTCATTAAAAAAAAGTGTGATTTTATGTTTTCCACACAAACAAACACACACACTTTCCCATTTATAATATTAGTATGGATGTATTGATGACGGACGGCCGTGAAGACGTTTGCAAAATACATCGATGTTGCCTGACATCGATGTTTAGAGCTCGATTAATATCGAACATCAATGTTTAGCTGTCGATGTCATTATCGATGCCAACATCGATGTTTTTGCAACATCGATCACCCCTAGTTTAAAGCTGAACGCAAATTTATCCCCACCGTACGCACCAGTAGATGTGTCATGAAGAATGGTGAGGATGAATATGCGAGGTTTTATATAGCAGTTGCAATCAACGAAACCAAAAAAAATGTTAAAGATCGATCGGCCTACGATGTAAGCGACCGAACTAAGGCTTAAGTAATGGCTTCCGTAACATGTGATACCAAACTTTAATTTTGAAAATATTATTATAAAATGCCCTATGTATTTCAATTAAAACAATTGATATTATTCTACTTTTATCTATAACTAGCTTTTGCCCGCGACTTCGTCCGCGTGGAACAATACTTTGGGATATCGCTGAAATTTACCCGCGACTTTATTTATGACTAACGAAAGCGGAATTCTATTTTTTTAAACGGAACCCTAAAATAAAAGTAGCCTATGTTAGACTCTATAACATCAGCTATCTGCTAGTGAAAGTCCCGTGAAAATCGGTCCAGCCGTTTCAGAGATTAGTCGGAACAAACAGACAGACAGATCGACTGACAGACAGACAGACGGACAGACAAAAATTAAAAAAAAATGTATTTTATTGTAAGTACCGAATATACTTTCAGATTCATTATGTAAAAAGCTGTTAATTTGAAGTTACAAACAGACACTTAAATTATATTTAACTGTATAGATGTATAGATATTAAAATGTATTATATTTTAAGATATTATCAATTTGATGTTTATAAAATAACTAAACTAAACTAAACTAAACATTAACCCGCACGCGCACCCCCATGCCCACTTCGCAACGGGCCGTGCAGCAGAAATCGTAATATTTTAATTTCGCCATAACTTCAAAACCAAACGTCCAATTTTAATCATTCAAAGACCAAATATTATCTACATAAACTGTACTTAGTGATGAAATAATTTATTTTGGTAAGGATTAATAATATGAGTAAAATAAACGCGTTTAAATGTAGTCCAAAAAAAATTCAAGATTTCTAAATAAAATAACCTAACCTAACCAAGAGCATGTCAGGACATGTCTAAGGAGGGTTCCGTAACTATAAACGAGTAATATGCTTTTTTTTTAATTACTCCAAAAGTTACTGTCCGATTTGGTTCAAAATAATTTTCCTAAAGAGTTTTTAGCATGATCTATCAGCATGGAAATTTTCAAGTTTCTATCTCCTATAGTTTAAAAATGCTAGGGGGGGGACCAACTTACGAATTACTTTGGAGGCCGATTACTCGAAAATGGTCAACTTTATAAAAAAGTAACGTATGAAACCTTGCCTTTATTTTAAAAGACCTATTCTACGATACCCCACACGATGGGGTAGAGTGAAAAAATATTTTTCATCCCCACTTCACATGCATGGAGAGCCACCCCTAAAATATAAAATTATTATTTTTTTATGATCCCGAAACCGTGATCTATACACAATCTATAACTGCACCAAATTTCATCAATTTATATTCATAATTACAGGAGCTAGAGGCGCGGACAGACAGACAGACAGACAGACAGACAGACAGACAGACAGCCAGACAGACAGACAGACAGACAGACGGACAGAGCGAAACTATAAGGGTTCCTTAAGTATTACGGAACCCTAAAAAAAATGGTTGTTGTGCCTCACTCGACATAGATAGGTATAGTGTGTCGCGGACTTTTTTGTAGATATTTATAAGATCTACAATTAATTAGAACATTTTATGGTTCTATCTTTTATAGTTTAGGCAGCGTACGCAAAATAAGTAACTTTTCTGGTTGATTTTTTACACCTTGTGTCCGAAAAACCCAAATATCTTACGGAACCCTATTTTTTTTCAAAATAAAATTTAGCCTATGTTACTCGTGGATAATGTAGCTTTCGAATGGTGAAAGAATTTTTGAAATCGGTCCAGTACTTTTTGAGCCTATTCATTACAAACAAACAAACAAACAAACAAACAAACAAACAAACATACAAACAAAGTTTTCCTCTTTATAATATTATATAGTGTAGATAGTGTAGATATCTATCTTTTTACTCGTTTGTCGTAATATTGCAGTCTGTTACAGCGCTACACTGACACCTATACACTATACTAAATAATATTATATTGTTATTTCTTATAGAAATTATTATTGTCAATTGCGCCAGAACTGGAGTACACTCTTAGTGAGAATTTTTTTAGCCTCGAAATGCCTCGTCTCTAATATAAGTCTATGTTCAGCTTAAAACGTGCGGTATAATTTACCTTAAATTCAATTACCGAATTTTCGATATCGTTTGCTATGATCAGCAATTCATCCCGTTAATGAGTATTTACCCGCGCCATATCCCTATTCCTCGTCTGGTATATTCCCCAACTCATTGTCATATTCCCTCGAAAATCGACCGTTCTAAATGAATCCCATTAATGAGGGTTATTAAATTCGTGACATCAGACAACTTTTTAACACGACAAGGACCGAAGTGCTACTAAGCGCCGCCTGGTGACAGAAAAGGAATCGAAAATTCATATTGACCGTTTCTGGTACCACTTATACCACGAGTTTGTGTGCATTAGGTCTGCCCCCTAACGGCAGAAAAAATATCAAACACCTTCACTGCTTAGTGTACTCTTGATGTTCTCGCAAAGGAACTTCTGTAGCTCAGGAACAACTATCGAATCGTTTGTCCTCAGCAAGCGCATTTACCTTAAAAGACAAATATACTGGATATTTTAGATGCATTTTAAAAGACTCGATCGAGATTACACTCGGCTGGGGAAATTCGGATGTTAGTAAGAAGTTGGATCGTGTCCAACTTGAGCAGTTAGGTAGCCTTAGGGTTAGCCTTTCTGTCTAAATCCGTGTAAACATACACACTAACATATTTTTTTCCTTTTCAGTCTGGTATATTGGCATATGGCATTATCCTCCATTTTCGTGTCTTTATTTATGGAGCAAGAGAAGATAAGAAAAGAAATGGTTACATGGGGCCTGGGGGTGATGTTTTCCATTGGGAAAAAACCTCCATTAAAAAAAATAAAAATAAAAAAATGGTTAGGTTATTTACCTATACCTATCATAAAGGTCAGTTCACACCGCGACGATACCCGATGCGACGCGGCGCTGCATTTTAAGGTAACGATTCAGAATTGAACTTTATTTCCACACAAAAAGATACGCGTTTCATATTTGAATGATGATGACTGATGACATACACTGCACACCGCACAGCGTATCGCATGTCGTTTCTTTTCGATGTGAATTGGCCCTAATATTCGACTGTTATTTGTTGCGAGTCTACGTTTTTTACCATAATATTTCCATTATTCAAAGTACCTTAATAATAATAATGGAAAATTAGAGATAAATATCTATAATATTATAAATGTCAAATGTCTGTCTGATATCTCTTCACGCTTTAACCGCTGAACCGATTGTTATGAAATTTGGTATAGGCATACTTTGGGTCCCTGGAAAGGACATAGAATATTTTTTATCCCGAAAAGTAGTGTTCCCGCGGCATAATGTATTTACGCGAGCAGAGCCGCGGGCAAAATATATATGTGAAACATATAAAGCTTCGCCTCGCTTTCACTTTACCTGAGTGCCAGTGTGAGTTCAGCCTTACTGTCTAGTGTCTTGCAATTTAAAGATGTGGATATAAATTGCAGTCTGATATATTTTTAGATAGTTAACACTTAAATTGCCTATTAATGCTGTCCTATAAATTATTAATGATGTCCTTATAAATTAAAAAAAACTAATTCTGTTGAGAATGTGACTAGAATTGTGGAGATATGATTAATATAAGGAGATATAATTATTGAGAGTTATAATTATGAATATAGATGTATTGAGATGCAATAATAATACTCCAACTCCCAAGATGTAAGTTTTTTTAAAACGTTATACTGGTACACAGTTAATTAATTCATAATAATACTTCGATATTCTATTGCTTCACCGCAGTTAACGATATCCGAAAAACAATACCGATGAATTGTATCTGGGAAACAAAAGAAATGAAGCTAAACCAGTGAGGCTCGCCGCGCCAGCGATCAAAGTGTTCGTTACTGCCGGCTCGGTACTCCACAAAGTCACTAGCAGCTAAACGGTTAAATAAAGTACAATTTACCTACAATACCACAACCGCTGATGCCGATGATGTTTACCGTCATCATCATCAGCGAATTATAGATCGGCAAATATAATGTTACTTGAAATTCTCCCATAGTAATTCATTTACTATTTAAGTGAACTTTGTGCTTGAAAAAAAATTATTACAATTAGTTGGAATGTTTGTGAGTTCATTTGAAATTATAAATTTTTTTATCATTTGACTTTTGCTCCGTAAAATTTCTCAAAATATCGGTTTCGGATTAAATTTATTAAAAGTAATCTGCACATCTGATGCTCTACATTTGTTAAGAGCTTCAGCACAAACATATATCGACCAACCACTACAGCCTATTGATTACACCTTATTAGGGTATGAAAAAAAAGATGGTAAATTGTTCCCACGGCAACTGACGAAGCCACCATTGTCCGAATTGTTAATTCAACCCTGTAAATGTACAGCAAAATGTCAAACAAAAGCTTGTTCTTGTAATGGTGTCTACAGACACACGAATTTGGTACGGAGCGTACAGCGGATCTGGTACGCTCCGTACCAGATCCGAGCGTGTGTAGGGCAGTCCGGCGAACATATGAAGAAGGCGAAGAGTTCACCGTTGTCCGCATCGGATCTGGTACGCTCCGTACCATATTCGTGCGTGTGTAGAGCAGTCCGGCGGTTTGGCCGTACAACAGTATCAGTATTGCCAACTTAGGGATATACCCTCCAAAATTAGGGAAAATATCTACGGGGTTTACTAGAGGACAGGATGTTTAGAGTTTACTCCTTATGAATCAATTTGTATGTAATAATAAAAATTATTTTAATGTGTGTATATAGCCAGGGATATGAAAATGTATTGGGAGTGAAATCAGATTAAGACAAGTTAGTTTTATGTTATTCACGCGTAAGTCTTTATGTTAAACACATTACCTTTCTTTCTAGCTTATTATCTCTTAGACCTGTCAATGGTATAAGTAATCAGGGGTAAAATTTGGGGAGAAATATTTTTTAAAGTGTTGGTATCACTACCCGTTATCAATGAATTGCGGGAATCATCGTCGTCGTTTAAAAACCGCACTGTAAATAGAACTCTGTGCTAATGTAATAGAGCATAAAATCGAACACACGAGTGTCGATGGTTTCGCTCCACTGCACCGTACCAAATTCGTGCGTGTGTAGCGACACCGAATTTGGTCTCCGGATATGGTTCGCTGTACGCTCCGTACCAAATTCGTGTGTCTGTAGATAGCATAAAAAATTACAACTGAATTGTATTTTATTCTGCAAATGTATTAATATTGATTGCCAAAATAAAAAAGATTAATCATTTTTCATTTTGCTTTTTTGTATTTTTGTAATTAGGTACATTGCTTTTAACCAATTCTTGTTTAATTTTTTGTTTTTTATGTCTATTGAGTACATAAAAAAACAAAAAATTAAACAAGAACAATAGGGGATCGGACTACATCTGAAATATTTAGTTTCATTAATATATTCAGAAATATTGAGGCATTACTACTTGGTAAATGTAAAAAATATATTATTTTATGTATAGTTTACTAATAAAATACATTTAAAAAGTACCAAAATTTTTTTTTGCATAATTGGTAAACAAAACCTACATCATTAGTTTACTTACATCATATACAAAAAAATGCATTATGGTAAGTATGAACTTAAACGCACAAATATGGTAGATATTTACAAATATATTCCGGCGGCCATATACTTCATATACTATACCTACAAGTGACGTCATTTGTAGGTCGACTTTAGTATGGAGCGTTTTTAGGAGGCTCGCGAAAATTTTTATACAAATCGCTGTACCTTTGAAAATATTGACTTTTGATATACGGTTTCTTCTGAGAAGTTACTCATATTTAAGAGTACTATTCATAGGAATAAAAAAAAATAGTCCGATTGCCTATTAAAATTGTTTAGTCCATTTACTCGATATTCAAGGGGATGTGATATAAAAAAATGGACCGAGAAACCTCCTGGCAACATTCAAAATCACAATCTGCAAGCTTTTCTGAGTTTAAAACAGAATACGGTCCTCATATTTTGCTTACAGTAGTCGGATATGATGTGTAACATTTGACATCTCACCTTAGTAATAAGCAATTTTAAAATTATATCGTCGCGTTTCGTTGTAGAAAAAAAAACAATATTTAGAATAATTATCTAATATGACAAAAATACAGAAACTTTTTCATTAAGCAGTGAGTAGTGACATGAGTAAAGCTTAAAATTTAAAAATATAAAAGAAATACATCTTTTGTAAAATATTCTTGTTTAAAGTCAGTTACCACTTACCATCCAATAGTCCGTAGAACCTCTTCATGCCCAAAAGTACCCAGTGTGCAGTAGTATGCTTATATTATTATAGCTACGCTAATATAGGTAAAATAAAAGGCTAAATATAGGTAATACTAAAATCATAGATGCATTATATTGAAAAGAGGCTAACTAAAATATAAAACATTTCAGTAATGAAAACATGCCAACTTAAAATACCAATAAAAGATTCAAAACTAAACTTCAAAACTGTATTCAATTTAGCGAAATAATTCGATCCTCGGGCAGTGGAATACAACATGCAATATTCGCGAGACTGGCCACAGCGGTATTTTAGGAATTCTATTCAATGCCAGGCTTTTTTGGTCCCCTTTCTCTTCAAATTGATTCCTCGGACAAAGGGGCATAGAAAAGTGTTTTTAAATGTACTCATACGTAGTTTTTAATGATTTTTAGTTTTCCTATTGGGTTCAATAGGTTGTTCGATAGTTGTGCAACGGAATCCGAATTTGAGTTATGCATTGTATTTCACACAATACGTACCACAAATTGGGCTGTGGATGTAAATTTTTTGTTTAACAGTGCCGATAAAAATTTATGTTTCCCGATTTTCTGATGAATTTCGTGGCTATTGGGAAACGTTTGCGAAACAAATTTTAATTGGCATACGGAATATTGATTTCTGTTACACAAAATATCACTCGTTGTAAACTATTTTATATCGACAGTTGACGTTTCATTCCTTTTTGACGGCCTCTGTGGGTCAGTGGTCAGCGCGTCGGCGCTCAAGCCGGAGGTCACGGGTTCGAATTCCGTCGAGGGAACAAAAAGATTTCAATATTCATGGGTCATTGGTGTGTATAATATAATAAAAATCTTAAATAGATGCATAGTAAAAAAGTGTTAAACATACTTACCGTAGTCTGGTCCCCGTAACACAAGTTTTTCGGATTCAACCACGGGGCCAGATTGAGGTGGTGTGTGGCGTCTATAGATATATTATATTCTAATATAAAATCCTTGTTCCTTATGATATACCTATTTACATAGATTACAATACAATTACATTAGCCATGCCAAGTAGGTTATGTAAATATGTAAAAATCAATACACCGTTAACACCGTAGTGATATGGGAAGTGGGAACCCGCTGTTTATCTATTGATAGCATAATATTATTGAAATCGATTTATATAATATGCTGGAAAGTGTTTTCAAAGTTGTACTGTTGTTAAACAGTACTTCCTTGCTAATAATATACGCGCAATAATTATTTACACGCGAAAAATAATAAATGTACCTACGTGAAATAATAAAACGCGAAAGTTTGTAAGAATGGATGTATGGACTATGGATATACTAGCTTTTGCTCGCGGCTCCACCCCCGTAAATATATTATCCCACGGGAACACTGTACTTTCTCAGGATAAAATATGTTAATTCTATATGTTAATACAGAGCTTAAAATACTTACTACTATACCAAATTTCATCAAAATCCATTCCGTACTTCTTGCGTAAAAGAGTAACAAACAGCCATCCATCCTAGCAGTGGTAGTTTAGGCTCTGGAATAACACATAGGATACTTTTTATCGCAGCAAAATGTGCGGTTCTCGCAGGATTTCTCTTTGTGCGTACGAACTACGAAGTCCCGGACAACATCGAGTACATTTTATTTTTATCCATTACTAGCTGACCCGGCAAACTTTGTTCTACCTTAGACGCAATAAATGAGCAGATTTTGGTTTCATTAAGTGCAATTTTTCATTAGGATAATAGATATAATTAAAAAGAAATCAATTATTTTATGTTTGTTAAAATGGGCCATGTATTTTGGTGCATGGGTTGCAATCTTCAGTAAAGCATCTCGTAATAGACGACATTTTTCGTTTTATTATCAGGCTCAAGAATAAATAACGCAGATGGTCTTCCGATCCGTGAATATGCCACATATAATTGACCAGGTGAAAAACATGGATTTCGTAGATACAGACCACAAACTTTCAAGACGACCTTGTGACTTATTAATGGTCATGGCGAATGCAAGACGGATCGGAAATTGAAGTCGTTTGAACTCATAGACTAGTCAACAAGTTCAAAAACGTGTTAAATAGAAATAAAGCTCTTAAAAATATGTGCGATAGCTCATTCGATTCGGAATGACGTCTAGAAAAATGTTTTTTAAGGGTTTATTAGCACATAAAAAATTGCGATTGTTATTAACAAATAAGATAAAAAAAAGGTATTTAGTTTTTCGTTAATAACTTCTAAAATAATGATATTTAAGGAATTTTGAAAAAAGATTCTGAAAGAGGAGGAAATTTCCAATAAAAAAGTCCCAACTTCCGAACTCTATCTCTATTATTTATAATTTTTTTTAACGCTGAAAATAGGGCTCCGCGCGGTCGTTATGGCATAGGCGCGCCGTCTAAAAAGCCGGTATATCACCTAAAATAATATTTTTTTTAGTATTAAATAAGAATTTAAAAATTTGAATAAATTATGGTGTAATGTAGACACTTGAATGAAAAAAACCTCGGTGAAAAAAATTTTTTTTATCGATTTTTCCAAAAGTTACACCATTGTTAATTAACTAATTTTTTTCCAATCTCTATTTTTATAAATTACGGCATAAAAGTATAAATAATTGGACTATAAATTTTTCGCTTCGTGGAGCTCTTTCTATTTAGGTACTTACTTAATAAAGTTATGGAAAAAAAAATATTAAAGTTTATTATTTTGTTAATTATAATTTTTTTAAATTAACAAAAAATGAATCCAAAATTTTTTTTTTAATAATAATATCTTATTATTGCTGTTTTTGCATCTAATATAGGTATTAATTAACATTGTAAAAAAAATTAACGTCATTTGTTAAGAAATTGTTTATAAACAAATAGACTATTTTGGGATTTTTTCTAATTTTTTTTTACCATCTTATTGCATAGGTGAAATGATGATTTAAAAAAAAAATTCTTAAAATTTTTTTTCTATTGTTTATAATCGTTTTTTTATATTTTAATTGTTTAAATAATTAGTTAAGAAATTATTTTATTCTTAAAAATCATCATCGACCCTTTTCAATGGATTAACAGAATAATATATTTTTTTTGTTAATAATTTCATTGTTTATTAACTTAACAATTTGTTATAAACAAATAATATTTACCGTTATATTTTTTTTCGAAAACTTCAAAAAATTACAAAAACAACTAGGTATATATAACAAAGTATAGAATTTTTTTTTTGTAAAAAATACAAAAAAAATACAATTTTTTTTTTCTATACATCATTTCACCTATGCAATAAGATGGTAAAAAAAAATTTTGAAAAAAATCCCAAAATAGTCTATTTGTTTATAAACAATTTCTTAACAAATGACGTTATTTTTTTTTACAATGTTAATTAATACCTATATTAGATGCAAAAACAGCAATAATAAGATATTACTAAAAATTTTTTTTTTGATTACATTTTTTTGAAATTTCATTATTTGTTAATTTAAAAAAATTATAATTAACAAAATAATAAACTTTAATAATTTTTTTTTCATAACTTTATTAAGTACCTAAATGAAAAGAGCTCCACGAAGCGAAAAATTTATAGACCAATTATTTATACTTTTATGCCGTAATTTATAAAAATAGAGATTGGAAAAAAATTAGTTAATTAACAATGGTGTAACTTTTGGAAAAATCGATAAAAAAAATTTTTTTCACCGAGGTTTTTTTCGTTCAAGTGTCTACATTACACCATAATTTATTCAAATTTTTAAATTGTTATTTAATACTAAAAAAAAAAATATTTTAGGTGATATACCGGCTTTTTAGACGGCGCGCCTATGCGGTATGCCATAACGACAGCGCGGAGCCCTATTTTTAGCGTTAAAAATTTTTTATAAATAATAGAGATAGAGTTCCGGGAGTTGGGACTTTTTTATTGGAAATTTGCTCCTCTTTCAGAATCTTTTTTCAAAATTCCTTAAATATCATTATTTTAGAAGTTATTAATGAAAAACTATATACCTTTTTTTTATCTTATTTTGTTAATAACAATCCCATTTTTTTATGTGCTAATAAACCCTTAAAAAACATTTTTCTAGACGTCATTCCGAATCGAATGAGCTATCGCACATATTTTTAAGAGCTTTATTTCTATTTAACACGTTTTTGAACTTGTTGACTAGTCTATCAAACGGCATATCGGTATTCGGTAGGGATCATCGGGATCTTCGGAATGAGAACTTCCTCACCTTCGAATTTTCCTTTGAGTATCGTCGCGTAAATCACATTATTTGTAAATCCCTAAATAACCCTATTTACTAAATCCCCAAACATATTTTTCTGCGATAAATAGTAGCCTATGCTCTTCCTCGTAGTTTATTCTATGTCTGTGCCAAATTTCATGATAATCGGTTAAGTAGTTTTTACGTAAAAGCGTAAATACAGTATTCCGCGGGAACCGTACATTTTCTGCAATAAAAAGTAGCCTATGTCCTTTCCCGTGCTCTACTTTATATTTGTGCAAAATTTCATGATGATCGGTTAAGTAGTTTTTACGTAAAAGGGTAAATACAATATTCCACGGGAACCGTACATTTTTATGCAATAAAGAGTTACCTATGTACTTCCTCGTAGTCTACTTTATATCTGTGCAAAATTTCATGATGATCGGTTAAGTAGTTTTTACGTAAAAGCGTATATACAGTATTCCACGGGAACCGTACATTTTCTGCAATAAAAAGTAGCCTATGTCCTTTCCCGTGCTCTACTTTATATCTGTGAAAAATTTCATGATGATCGGTTAAGTCGTTTTTACGTAAAAGCGAAAATACAATATTCCACGGGAACCGTACATTTTCTTGCAATAAAAAATAGCAAATGTCCTACTTCGTGGTCTTATTTGTATCTATAGCAAATTTCATGATGATCGAATAAGTAGTTACGTAAAAGCGTAAATATAGTATTACACGGGAACCGTACATTTTTATGCAATAAAGAGTAATCTATGTTCTTCCTCGTAGTCTACTTTATATCTGTGCCAAATTTCATGATGATCGGTTAAGTAGTTTTTACGTAAAAGCGTAAATACAGTATTCCACGGGAACCCTACATTTTACCGGGATAAATAGTATCCTATGTCCTTCTCCTGGTTCTAAGCTACCTCCCTGCCAATTTTCAGCCAAATCGGTTCAGCCGTTCTTTAGTTATAAATGGTGTAACTAACACGACTTTCTTTTATATATATTTTACCGGGATAAATAGTATCCTATGTCCTTCTCCTGGTTCTAAGCTACCTCCCTACCAATTTTCAGCCAAATTGGTTCAGCCGTTCTTTAGTTATAAGTGGTGTAACTAACACGACTTTCTTTTATATATATAGATTATATCCTGATATATTCATACCCCCTTACTAATAAACGCTGTATAAGCCTTGCATAGTTATACAGTGTTTTGTCTCCTTCTATCGAATTAAAAATGTCACTTGTGTGACAGGAACAAAATACTGTATAACTATTCAAAGCTTATACAGCGTTTTTTAGTAAGGGGGATAGAGTATATACAGTTAATGAGGTTTTTATGTGAAATTTTTAGAGTTGATAAGTAGTTGTGGCAACTGTTGATGCAGATATTACTTTATGCGTTCCGTTAGCTAGCCGCACACGTGCAATATTATTGACAGAATAAATTTGTCAATACTAGTCAACACACAAAAACAACGGCAATATGGCAATAATAACAATAATAATAATAACACAAGGAATATTATTGTCAATATGAGCTTTATTGCCAATAATATGGCGTGGGTTCGGCTAGCCATTAGATGATTGGTCTTTGCCTTTGTCCCTATAAATTATTATAAACATAATACCATAAAATGAAAAAGGTCTCAAACCCTGCAGGGTTTTAAAATTTAGAAACTTTAACTTATTTTTATCCTACTAGTATTAGTCAATCGATGTCGGTTTTTTGAATAGATCCTACCTAGCATTAGTCAATCAAAGTAGGTTTTTCGAGTTGTCGCTCTAGTACGATCCTTGAGTACCGCTCACCGTGGGCCGGGTTGCGACAACTGGGCCAAGAACGCTTCCTTTCCTTCTACATAGCGAATTGTGTGCTAATCATGATTACCGCCTATTGTTCTATATTTTCCGCCGTTTATACGGTGACCTTCGACGGTTCGTGACGTAGTGGAAGCTCAGAACTAAACTTTTACATGCATTTTACACCTTTTATTTTATACAGTGTTGTTATAAAATGGGTAAATATGAAACCCACCAAAAACATTCTGTAAAAAACTAGCCAAGTCTCGATGGAGCTGCATGTATATCTCTAAAAAGTAATGAAATCTAGAGAAAGTCGTGCCAAGTCTAAGGATCCTTACTGCGATTTATTTATTATTATAGTTAATGTTGTGTGACTTGGCCGTTGAAAATTATTTATACGTTACAAGTCAATTTTGTTTACACGTAATGTTATATCAGATTCTGTTGTAACTACCTATTTTTGTTAAGCGAGATAATAGCCCATACTGGTATTGGTAATTGGACGCTAGTGACTTATTTTAGGCTGTTGTTGATTGTATAACACATGTATTGGAGCAATGGTGTCATGGAGCCCCTTTTGTACCCTTGTGTACTCTTCAACGGCCAAGTCACACAAAATTAACTATAATAATAAAGAAATCGCAGTAAGGATCCTTAGACTTGGCACGACTTTCTCTAGATTTCATTACTTTTTAGAGATAAACAAGCAGCTCCATCGAGACTTGGCTAGTTTTTTACAGAATGTTTTTGGTGGTATTTCACTTCTTTTTGTAGAAACGTAGGAATATTGATTTATTTTACTAGATTTTAGTGTAATTCGTTTATTTAATTTGTGTAATGTTCGAGTAGTATAAAGTTAATTGTTCGACTATTTCTTCTTGTAAACTTGTAAGTATAAGTATAAAAGCCAGTCTAGTCTTATCCAGAGTTTTCCTTTAATTTTATTTATATGCGTATTAAAAGCAGAAGGGGAAGCATTCGCCCAGCAGTGGGACGCTACGGGCTAAATTAAATTAGAAGATGTGTCCCACTTCACTGGATTTTTGCAATGACAGTCGATTTTTGTATGTACCAATAGTAGAAAGGGGTATTACCATATCTCTAATCAGCTGAGACCAGCTGAGGGTTCTTCATCAGATACTTCAGACCTTCGATTTTTGACATCAAATGAAGTGGCCCACCAAGTTGAATATTTTTTTAAAAGGCAGTATGTCGATCTCTAATAGTTTGTTTGGGCTCTTGTGTTTTCTAATAAGGGTCACCAGGTACTCCAGATCTTCGATTATCCTAGTTTTTATAGTTTTCCCTTTATGTGGCTATTAAACCCTACCTCTGTACCAAATTTCAGCTCTCTGAGTTTATGGGAAGTACTAGTTCTATTCTGATGATCATGAGTGAGTGACTAGGTGAGTGTCATAAATGCGAAACTTTGCTTTCGTTTAACTTCGGAACTAAATAACCTACAGACTTAAAATTTTGGATTTTAAGTAAGTGATTATACTTTACTGGATGACGAAAATTTCTGCGTTCTGGTCTTATCCAGAGGTTCTCAAATAAGGGCCTGAAAATGCGGCGAAATGGTTCCAGTAAATAATGGTACGGCAGTGTTTGCTTCGCGCTCGACTTGGCGGGGGAACTGCCGTGCCCCCAGATCGACGTTCTGGTCTTATCCAGAGGTTCTCAAATAGAGGCCTGAAAATGCGGCGAAATGGTTCCCGTAAATAATGGTACGGCAGTGTTTGCTTCGCGCTTGACTTGGCGGGGGCACTGCCGTACCCCCAGATCGATTATCCTAGTTTTTATAGTTTTCCCTTTATGTGGCCATTAAACCCTATGTCTGTACCAAATTTCAGCTTTCTGAGTTTATGGGAAGTACTAGTTCTATTTTGATGATCATGAGTGAGTGAGTGAGTGAGTGAGTGAGTGAGTGAGTGAGTGTCGTAAATGCGAAACTTTGCTTTCGCTTAACTTCGGAACTAAATGACCTACAGACTTGAAATTTTGGATTTTAAGTATGTGATTATAGCTTACTGGATGACGAAAATTTCTGCGTTCTGGTCTTATCCAGAGGTTCTTAAATAGGGGCCTCAAAATTCGGCGAAATGGTTCCAGTAAAGGATGGTACGGCAGTGTTTGCTTCGCGCTCGACTTGGCGGGTCGAGCCGTGCCCCCAGATAAGTTAATTCACGCCTAAACAAAACGACTTGGCGCTCCATTTTTAGGATTACGTTATTCTTGAGGAACTCTTATAGTTTCGCTCTGTCTGTCTGATTTCCAAACTACGATAAGTAGAAACTTACAACAAAAGGTAAGACAGCTATTCAAAATTTAACGTATTTACACAATATGATAGACGCACGTTTAATATCAGAGTTTGAATTTACATCGCGCTGCACAGCGCATGTCCACTGTGCAGTGGCCAGTGTATGTATGGTGTCATATGAAACGTGTATCTTTGTATACTAGTGAATAAAGCTCAATTTTGAATAGCTATCTTAAAAATGCAGCGTCTCGTATTGTCGCGGTGTGAACTTAACCTTAGTTATTGTTAGTTATAGAAGGAAACAAACAAATCCAATTTTATGAGAACTTCTTATTTTAAAAGTTTGAGCATGTATTTGCATGTAAGGTAGTAGATACTAATTTTCCGAAAATAACTTAATAGCTATAGGTCGTCTTTACGTTTGGTAAGTAAGGTGTCCGATATACACAAACTAGCTTGACTAGATGATGATGAACCGTTTTGGCAGAAAAAGATCTGAACCTCTTCTTTCTTAAAAAAAAAAGCCGGCCAAGTGCGAGTGGGACTCGCGAACCGAGGGTTCCGTACAACAGCTGAAAACTGTTATAGACCTGAGTCACCTGAGTATTTGTTATGAATTTCAGTTTAATATCTCTACGCGTTCATGATGAAAGGGGTCGTAAGTTTAAAATTAATAAAATATTTTTATTATATTATGACGTGTGGAGAAATATCATCACTTCAAAAAATAATAGAAACATTTAAACTGTATTGTATTGTATTAAAATTTGTACACTTAGCGTAAACGGTGTATTGAGCCGTGACTTTAGAAAGTTTAGTTGTTATGTAAGTAGCTTCCCACAGATGGCGTTATATCGATGGCGTTATATCCATAATCGTATCGTGAAGTGACGCGACCTTAAATTTTCTTTCTCAAATGCCGATAAAATTTTTTTTTAAGTTAATGTAGAACTTACTATTGAAAATTTTACAAACACAACTTCAACACCATTAAATAACGTTATAAATTAAACTTAACAAAAAGGACAAACCCTTAAACAATAATATACCAAGATGTGGGACCATCTTAATATATTGAATTTGTGTTTGTAAAATTTTCAATAGTAACTACATTAACTTAAAAAATATTTTTTAAGTTAATGTAGTTACTATTGAAAATTTTACAAACACAAATTCAACACCATTAAATAACGTTATAAATTAAACTTAACAAAAAGGACAAAACGCAAACGAAAAGTGTTTTTCAACTGTTTTTCTCCAGAAACCCTTAAAAGTGTAAACAATAATATATCAAGATGTGGGACCATCTTAATATATTTTGGTAAAGTTAGTTGCAAAGCCCGCATTAGGGCTGAACATTTATCACCATGACAGATCATCGCAGCTCTACACTCATGACAAATGTAGCGGTCAGGTATTCTACTGTATTTTCACTTAAACGGTTTTTGATGGCCCTAACTTTTCTATTTCATCTTACTTATAACTTGGTTTTTATACCCAGTTCAACTTTATGAGCATAACAGGACTAAGTATAAATAGAATGTGTCAGAACTTAGCCTTAATTTTACAGTTTTGTATTGTGAACAGATCTACTCTACTCCTAACTCCAAACCTCTAAATAATTTAAATTATTTAGTGATTTGGAGAAGAGATCTGAGATACATGACTATAAATTAGTGTCCAAAGCAATAATTAATTAGTCACTGTAGATCTTTTTCCAATAGAATATGTAGTTAATTCTCTATACTGAGTTCTCCTACACAAATAGATATAAGAACAGATATGAAGGGACGAGGGTCAATAAATATAATTGAATAAATCATAACCCTTTACAGAAATTTGAGTGACATTTGGGTACGATAAAAAGGCCACAGATAACACAGCGTCCGAGCACATTCATGAATCATCCTGTCAAGATTTGCATGTCAACATTACAGTTATTTCAAAGTGAACGAATTCAAAATGTGAATCGGGCATTAGAATTTCAAAGGCGCAATCCCAGTTTCAAACATTCAAATTTAGAATTCGAGAATGCCTGAATTAAGGATATTCTTTTACAGAACGTGCTCTTTTTAGGATTCCGTATAAAGGAAAAAATGGAACCCTTCACTCAACATCACTTTGTTGTCCGTCCGTCTGTCTGTCAAGACCCTTTTTCTCAGGAACGCGTGGAGGTATTAAGCTGGAATTTATATCAAATACTCAGGTCAACTGTAAATTAGAGCTATGAAAAAATCAAACTTCTAAGCAAACGCAATCAAAAGATACAGCCGTTTATGCCACAAAATTCCGCAAATTTTCGACACTCGCAAGGGAATCAAAACCTACAGGGTACTTCCCGTGAACTCACAATCTTGAAATTCGGTACGACGCGGACGCAACGTCGCACAGATAAAGGAAAAAACTGCGAAAACTGTAAATTTTTAGATACATCATAATATTTTTCTTTTTGTTACAGGATTATGGAATCCACTGAGATCCACGTAATAGGTATGTTCTCCTTCTTCTCTTAGAGATGAGACAATCGTCAAAGTTTTGAAATAATTTTCCGAAAACTAGCAAAACTTAATTTACTCATAATCTTAATTACCAATGCATTGAAATTAATTAGAGAATTTGTGAGTAACGCCAAATTAAACTGTAGTGCCAGTGGAGAACTATGTTGTATTCAAATTTCAATCCCGATAGTCCCAGATAATAGATCTCCTCTTGGATCCCAATACTTCAATATTTATTATCGACAGGCAGAGCCCATAGGCTAAAATCAGTCATAGTATGGTTATAAGCCATCTTCCAATATATTTTGTCACTATCAAATAATCGATTTCATAAGCCCTAGTTCGTTCTGGAGTTTCTTTCAAGTTCGCCCTCGCTATTTCCTACCGTATCAGCGTCATATCAGCCCCTATCCAATGTTTCCGGCAGGCTATCTCCCGAGAATGTCGCGGGCACATTCACATTAAACTGATTTACAGACCCTCTATAGTTACTTTACCTGTGACATGACCTTTATGCCGCCGACATAAGGATCAGTCTCATAGAAATTTCGAGTTAAAATAACTCTGAACGCACTGTAGACAGTACAGTGATTTCAACGGTTTTTCAATTATTCCAGTGTTTTCACAGAGCACTACATTTTTATTTTCAATATTTTGTGAAAATTCAAATTACATTATTGATTTTTAGGGTTCCGTACCCAAAGGATAAAAACGGGACCCAATTTAACTGACACTCCGCTGTCCGTCTGTCTGTCTGTCACTAGGCTGTATTTCATGAACCGTGATAGCAAGACAATTGATATTTCATATGCTGGGGCCGCACCTGCGCTTACCGTCCGAATGTTATGCGTAGCGAAGCTTCGTACGTTTTGTACACTAAAACGATAAACCTGTGGTCATACCTATTAGCGGCTTCGTTATTTTTCACGATATATCGTGCAATAATCCAAGATGGCGTCATCTAGGCGTTTGAATATGGGCGACGACGACTTTCTTTACTTTTACATGTGTGCTAACAATTACATAATGCATTTATTGAAATCTAAAAAGAAACCCAGATTTTTTACTGTTTTTAATTTTATTCAGATGAATTCTATAATACGCCGTCAAGGAATCTTCTTCTTCAATTCTTCGATAGTCGTTGAGTTTTCTTAAATTAATAACGACGCCATGCGTCAGCCACCAAATGCTTTTTAGTTTTTTATGATTAATATTTTTTGGATCCCATATGATAGGCTCATTTTCATTCTAACACCATTTCATCGCTCCACAAAATTTTTACGCACTAACAACCATCGCACAGCGCGCGTCTTACCGAGTTGAAAACAAACACGAAAATGAACGACGCTAATGCAACCACGCAGGGCGAATTGTTAGCGCCCTAAAACCCTTTGACGTACCGCCACCACCCGCGCGATAACGAAGACGCAACCCGAATATTCGCCACGATACCCGATAACGGCCGGTCAGATTTGCGTGTATCGTGATTCGTGTCGTAGCACGAAGCTTCGTGACGATAGACGCAGGTGCGGCCCCAGCAATAGACGATGTATTTCTGTTACCGCTATAACAAAAAATACTAAAAACAAATATTAAATAAATATTTAAGGAGACTTCCCATACAACAAACTTAATTTTTCAGTTTGTACTCGAAGGGTCCCCATTTGTGCGCGAGTTCGACTCGCACTTGACCGGTTTTTATGAGTCAACCACAGATTTTATAAAATTACTAGCTTTAGCCCGCGACTTCATCCGCGTAGAGTTCGGTTTCCATACAAAATTTTAACCCCATTTTCACCCCCTTAAGGGGCGAATTTTCAAAAATCCTTTCTTAGCGGATACCTACGTCATTACAACTATCTGTATGCCAAATTTCAACGAAATCCGTTGAGTAGTTTCAGCTGTGCATTGATAGATGAGTCAGTCAGGTTTGCCTTTTATATATTTAGAAGATCTGTAAACATATCATTAAGTAAAAATAACTGCTTACAGTTATATATGACGATACCTAATTTGCGGTCAAGTTAAGGTCACACAAAATCCAGGGACCTATAATATCTATGGAGACTGGGGAATTAGGCAACGTACATTATTATCAGTAATAAAGAAAATAGGATCCCCGTATTAATTTGCCAATGTCTTGTTAAGGCACATAATATATTTATTGTATTTTATTCAGGGCCTGTTTCACAAGATACTGATAAATGTCAGCTTATTTGCACGTTTCGTCTCTGTCGCTCGATATAAAGTAAGCAGCGACAAAACTTCCGTATAAGCTTTAGAAGTTTCCGAATAAGAAGATTGTGAACAGTGAAACAGGCTATTAAGAATATAATATGTTAATATGTTACTATAGGTCTACCAGAATCTGATGGCATTTAAAAAAAAATAAAAAATGTGATTTTCATATGGCAATGTCAAGTATGACCCGTCAAATCAAAGTACGTGATCTGTCAACCGCTGTTAAAATTTTGTGATTATGTTCTTGGAATTTGTTGTTTTTGTGAAAATATCCAAAAAGGCAATTCGATCTCAAGCGAGAAATATTGTTTTCAATGTCTATAGTAAAATACAGAAAGAAGAAGGTGTAAATCGAACACAATCTTATAATTTAAAGCTTGTGGTAGAGTTGACCGGTAAGTTAGAGTGAGTTGTTTTGATACTTTTATTTTTTATATATTTTACTAGCTGACCCGGCAAACTTTGTTCTACCTTAGAGGCAATAAATGAGCAGATCTTGGATTTCATTAAGTGCAATTTTTCATTAGGATAATAGGTAGATATAATAAAAAGAAATCAATTATTTTAATGATTGTTAAAATGGGCCATGTATTTTGGTGTATGGGTTGCAATCTTCAGTAAAGCTTCTTGTAATAGACGACATTTTTTGTTTTATTATCAGGCGCAAGAATAAATAACGCAGATGGTCTTCCGATCCGTGAATATGCCACATATAATTGACCAGGTGAAAAAAATGGATTTTGTCTACAAAACTTCCTCACCTTCGAATTTTCCTTTGAGTATCGTCGCGTAAATCACATTATTTGTAAATCCCTAAATCCCCTATTTACTAAATCCCCAAACATATTTTTCTGCGATAAATAGTAGCCTATGCTCTTCCTCGTAGTCTACTCTATGTCTGTGACAACTTTCATGATGATCGTTTAAGTAGTTTTACGTAAAAGTGTAAATACAGTTGTCCACAGGAACCGTACATTTCCCGCGATAAAAAGTAGCCTATGTCCTTCCCAGTGGTCTACTTTATATCTCTACCAAATTTCATGATGATCGGTTAAGTATTTTTTACGTAAAAGCGTAAATACAGTATTCCACGGGAACCGTACATTTTCTGCAATAAAAAGTAGCCTATGTCCTTTCCCGTGCTCTACTTTATATCTGTGCAAAATTTCATGATGATCGGGTAAGTAGTTATGTAAAAGCGTAAATACAGTATTCCACGGGAACCGTACATTTTTATGCAATAAAGAGTAACCTATGTTCTTCCTCGTAGTCTACTTTATATCAGCGCCAAATTTCATGATGATCGGTTAAGTAGTTTTTACGTTAAAGCGTAAATACAGTATTCCACGGGAACCGTACATTTTCTGCAATAAAAAGTAGCCTATGTCCTTTCCCGTGCTCTACTTTATAACTGTGCAAAATTTCATGATGATCGGGTAAGTAGTTACGCAAAAGCGTAAATACAGTATTCCACGGGAACCGTACATTTTCTGCAATAAAAAGTAGCCTATGTCCTTTCCCGTGCTCTACTTTATATCTGTGCAAAATTTCATGATGATCGGTTAAGTAGTTTTTACGTAAAAGCGTAAATACAGTATTCCACGGGAACTGTACATTTTCTGCAATAAAAAGTAGCCTTTGTTCTTTCCCGTACTCTACTTTATATCTGTGCAAAATTTCATGATAATCGGTTAAGTAGTTTTTACGTAAAAGCGTAAATACAATATTCCACGGGAACCGTACATTTTCTGCAATAAAAAGTAGCTTATGTCCTTTTCCGTGCTCTACTTTATATCTGTGCAAAATTTCATGATGATCGGGTAAGTAGTTACGTAAAAGCTTAAATACAGTATTTCACGGGAACCGTACATTTTTATGCAATAAAGAGTAACCTATGTTCTTCCTCGTAGTCTACTTTATATCCGTGCCAAATTTCATGATGATCGGTTAAGTAGTTTTTACGTAAAAGCGTAAATACAGTATTCCACGGGAACCGCACATTTTACCGCGATAAATAGTATCCTATGTCCTTTTCCTGGTTCTAAGCTACCTCCCTACCAATTTTCAGCCAAATCGGTTCAGCCGTTCTTGAGTTATAAATGGTGTAACTAACACGACTTTCTTTTATATATATAGATTAGGTAATTATTATGACTTCTTTAAATGTGTTTCCAGTACTACTATAAGGTGAATCGTAGCTATAAGCGTAGAATGACGGTTTGTTTTCCATGCCTGGTAAAAGGAGGAGAGGAGGAAAAAAGAAAATCAACATAAGAGAGTTTCGATTTATAGTTGATTAGGAATAAAGTAAACGAGTTCTATACAGTTCGGAAGGAAATTCCAACATTAAATAAACTGTTGCCAATTTAATTGTATGTTATTCGTAATAAATAAGTATATAAAGTAGGTAATTCATGATTTATTTATTTTTCATGAAATATCATTATCATTACATAGTATAATACAAAGTCCCTTTTATGTCTGTCCCCTATGTATGCTTAAATCTTTAAAACTACGCAACGGATTTTGATGCCGTTTTTTTAACAGATAGAGTGATTTAACGTGAAGGTTTTTAGGTATATAACATGCTTAACATAGTAGAGGTACACAAATAATTTTAGAGGTTTCTAAAGTCCTAAAAAATCACATATTTTGCGCTTACATTGAAAATGCTGGCTGAACACTACGAGATAGATCAAAATTATGTACTACAGTTGTATTCATCTTTAAAAAGCCTACAAAAAAGTCCGCGATGGCATATGTCTATCTCTTAGGGATAACCCACAATAACCATTTTTTTATCCTTTACTTTGATTTTAATTAAATCGCTTATTTACAAAGCGATTTTAAGCAATACACTATTAATCCTTATCCAATTAAGTACCTTAAATACATTGTGCATTTAAGATAGATCAATACTGCCCTTTACGGAATGTAATTTAAATGAATATTTTCGAAGATATTACAGATTTAAAATGCAGGGATATAGTGTTGCTGCGCGGCGCAGGCGCTCGCGTTTCTACATTGCGCTATCGAAAACGCGGGACGTATACAGTATAAAGAGGTTCACGAATATTTTGAACTGCAGCACAGAATACATAATAGTAACTGCAGTTCTTAATTCTTATGGAATATCCAGAGGTGGTTTGTCAGTTTTGTTGGAATGTCAAATAACTTTACTTACTACATAATACATAGTATAAAACAAGTCGCTTTATCTGTCTGTCCCTATGTAGGTATAGTATATTGTATGCTTAGATCTTTAAATCTACGCAACGGATTTTGATGAGAGTTTTTAAAATAATAGTATTTAAGTATTTAGTCTTTAAGATATAAGATTAAATTATGGTAAAACTTATATTCAAGTGCGATAAATATATAATATTATGTAAGTACCTATATTATCAAGTGGTCACGCATGTCGTGTCGAGGTGATAGGGTCCCATTTTTAACAATTTGCATTGGGCAAACCTAAAAACATTTTCAATATTGTATCAGTAGTATATTGCTGTAAGTAGGTAGAGAATTATTCGCCGAAGTAGTTTTTTTCTCCAAGAACACTATTCCACGCGGGCGAAGCCGCGGGCAAAAGTTAGTTTTCTATATTATACACCGAACATTCTTCATACAGTCTTATTATAATTCATGTTAAATAATACTAAAGACATAATTAAATATTAACCAGTATCAAGATCGTTTAATCCAATTTCCCCAGTATTGCACACTACAAAATTTTATTTCCCTATTATATTGCCATGTATAACGTTGACTAAATGAATTGATACCAAAGAAACTTAAAAGTCAAACTTTCTTTGAATAACAAAGTAGATAAGTTCTCTGTGTAAGTACATCCAAATATTTGGTGTCTAGATTTTCGACCAATGACGATGATGATGATGTTTTGCCTGCACCATATAAATAGCAACTGGCGCCACAGTTCCTTGTAAATAATATATTTATGTAGCTTATTTAGTCAGTGAAAAACGAGCACCTTGATATAGGACTCAGATGCAGTAAGCGTATCGTGCACTGAAAGTAGCCTAGGGCAAACTCCTAAACTAAATCATTGGATTCTAGTCACGCTACTGATATCGATAGAATAAAATCGATATTTGGTAAAACATCGTTAAACCAACTGGCTTAACTAGCAATATCATTTAGTTTTCATTTATTTTGCGTAAGTAACCAAATAATATAAATCTATTCCAATTAAGGTAAGTGTAAACTTCGAAGGTATCGACTATCTTAAAGGGAAATTGATATACCTACTAATCAGTTGATTCCAAATATTTGTCTTGTATTAATTAGTTCACTGTTAATTAAATATTATCGTTATTCAGGAGATTATCTATTGTAAATCTCTTTAGTATGAAAATTATGAATCTTTTGAATATAGAATATACAACTTTCTTTTAGTTTAATTAAATTAAGATAAATTAATTAATTAGATTAAGAATTATAATTGTATTAAGATACATAATATTTTATAAAATAATTTCTGGCACTTTATAAATGTGACGTATACTGCAGCTACTCTGCAGCTACTCTTTTGTAATTAACTTTTAGTAACTTAATTCTTGGCACATCTGCCAGAAACAGTGAGCATCTTTGCTTGCTTGCATTGAAATTGTTTTAATAGGTTTAAATTTTGATAACACTTTATTATTCGTTAATATATTTTAATTGAATATAAGTCGGTCCTATTTCATTTTAAAGGCATAATAGAATACCTAGTGTTAGTTTTGATTAAAGTTTTATCAATATATTCAAGCTACTTAAAAATTCATCGACACCCACAGACGCGCATCACTAACTTCGTTATATCTTACAAGTTGGAGCGTGTTTCTTGTAACACACCAGTATAATATACTTTGAACTTTAGCCTACGTGTCATGTCCGGACTCCGGAGCTCACTAGCGCAGTATACAACGGGGATAGGTTCTTTGAGCTACGACTATAATTGGAACCTGGAAGATGTAAACTCTGATATGTAACAATATAGTCATAGTAAAAGAGAGTTTGAACGTAATAGAGATATTTGTTAACTACAATTATGATAATATTATGTACTACTGGCTGTCCCGTGCTCTCTTCGTTGGGTATTTAACATTTTGTATGTGATGAAAATGTTTTCCCCGTTTCTGTAGTGCGTCTGAAATGTTTGCGCAGGCAAGAACGGATGGATTTCGGGCACTCATACGCAAAAAAGTAGCGTCACTGATAAACCGCGTGCGGGAGAGCGATAACAGCATCCTGAGGATCGTGGCAGATGATCTGCATGCACCTATACTGAGGAACTACGTGAGGATAATTAACGAATATGAGAACAGTACCTCCTCTAGGTTTCGTCCGCGCGTAGTTCTAATTTAGGTGCATGACATAATTATGTAATAATAAGAATTAATTTTTGGTGTGTTTAGATAAATGACTAACCCTTTAGATTTAAGTACTATGTAATACTAACACATGGACCATTGAGTAGTCTGAAATAAAGAGATTTGAATTTGAAAAAGTATGGGTGTGGTTCGGTTAGTACTTAGTACTGAAAGGTATGATTTATTTCCTGACTGCCAAAATGAGGGTTATATTTTAACTGCATCTATATGTATTTCCATTAGCCATCTTGGCCCTGGCCCTAAAAATCTAAGGCCCAGTTAACTACTGGAGATACTTTTTGCCTCAACATGCCTCGTCTATAATATATGTCTACGGTTTTAGTGGTTGTAATAAAGTTAAGTTTACGATTTTAGAAGTACCTAAATCCCAATGTAATTAATTAAAGCGTTTTCGTTGAAATAAGCAATAATTGTAGACATCATAATAGCACAGTCTATGGAACTTACGCTGTGATAATAGTTTGCGTTGGTATTAACACGTGTGAAACAAGCCTCCTTTTTGGAAATCGGCTAAAATTATTAGAGTCAGTTCACACTCGACGCGGCGCAGCATTTTTAAGACTAGGGTTACACGGTCAGTCTGGAATCAGTTCAGTCCATCAGTCTCAAACTGACGCCGGACGAATGATGGCCGGAAAGTACATAAAAAAAAAAATATCAGTCCGTCAATCACACGGTTACACGATCATCCTTTCGTCAGTCTGGGTCAGGCTGATGGACTGAACTGATGCCAGACTGACCGTGTAACCCTATTCAGAGTGATTCAAAGTAGAACTTAATTCACTGCTGCGCAGCGCGGAGCCGCTCTTGTAACTACTCTTGCGTATGCGTAGGTACTTATGAGGAAACACCAAGAGTTAGAGAAATGAAAAATAGGTATTTGTAAAATCTATTGCTGTCGTGCAGTGCCCGATCAATGTGTGCGAGTGCGATAGAGACAAGTGCACTTGAACTGAAAATACCTATTAAAATCAACGATTCGTAGTCCCCTAATTCCTTCTCCAAAACTTTAAACCGATTTAAGTATGTACTTTTTTCATTTAAAATTAAAAAAAAGGTTTGAACATATGTTTTCATTTTTTTTTACATAATTTAGTCAAATTTTTTTCTGGATGTTTGAACACAGCGGAAAATATGGCTATTTTTTTAAGTTTTTGAACGTCCATATCTCTTTTAATAATTAATTTATAAAAAAAAGGAAATCATAAGGTGTTTACACTATAAATATAATCCATCCAATAAATATTCAGGAAAAAAAAAAATAACTGGCATTATCCAGGGGCGAAAGACGGGGACTAGGTTTGAATGTTTTTCCATACATTTCGTGTCCCTGGTGTTTCCTCAGGTGTATATCTAAGGAAGAAAAGTCACATCGAAACGAACACACGCTACTAAAACAACACTGACAAATTTTTGGTTACATGTTAATACCCATAATTAACGTTAAACAAAAAAGCATTTTAGAATACCTTGTGCAGTTTTTGCTCGCTAAAGCATTGTTAGTAATGAAAGCAGGTCGGACCTTGTATTAATGTCTATGGGACAAAGGCTGTTGTGTGTTTTATGAAAAACTTAAGATTTTCTTTTTCATACATTTTGCTCTTTTAAATGGTGTCTTAAATAATAAAGTAGTAAGTAGTTGGCATTTAACGAAATATTTCTTAAAAACTGTTTACAACATTAATTAACTAATTAATTTGTAACTGTATACAAAAAATTTTAGGTTGGAAAGTTTGATTTAAAAATAAATAAATAGAAATACTAAACTACCTATTAATAAAAAATAAAAAATATTGTACTTGTTATCCTACTTCTTACTATAAATGTGAAAGTTTGTGAGGATGAATGCTTGTGACTCTTTCACCTTAAGAGTGCGCTAGTCAACGGCTCGAACTCAGTGCTGCGCGCGGGGAAAATGCTTGTTATTTCGCCTAATATTGGGGAAAAAAGGATAGAACCATAAAATAGTAATCTATACTTATAAGAGAAGCTATACTGCACATATTTATGCAGCTGTGTAAAGTATTTTAGAAAAGGCGTCTTCAAATTACTCAAATCAACACTCAGCTGTTGGTGTTTTATGAAAAAACTATATAATATTTTTATCTGAAGTAAAATTATCTCAATTGCTGAATAATCGAACTGTGTCGGTATTTTCTTGCTTTTTTATTATCATTCTTCGTTTAATTTTTATTTACGTTCAAAGTTGCGCTAAAAATGCGATGTTTGGAGGCTATTATCTTCTACACTAATTTGAATTTCAGAAATATAAGCAAATACCGACCTAGATAAGTGTCATAAAAATCGATATTACGCTAGAATTTGGGTCTACAATGTTTGACTTTGGAGTAAATCACCAACAGCATTTGTATGAAGAGAAAAGCGACTAGCGCAGCCTTAAAGTACTGACCGGATTCTGATGAAATTTGGTATTGTAGTTGTTTTTGATTAAAACAAAGGCTACATTTTATCCCGAAAGTATAATGTTCCCGTGGGATATTATACTTTTTATTAATTCTGTGGGCGAAGCCGCAGGCAAAAGCAAGTAACAAGATTTAATTTGTTTAACGTAGATGAATATCTTAAGACTTGAAGTGACTTTCATAATCCGCCGGTGTAAAAATAAAATTTTCAAGGAACAAAACATGAACGGCGAAGTATTTGGAAAGTTAAATTGAAACATTGCTCTGGCTACTAAAATAGGATAAGAATATTATAATTATTAACTCGGATAACTTTTAACGTGATGAACATGGTGATAATAATAGGTTCAATATAATATTTCAATTAGCTACTTCTCCCACATTCTAAGCTTTTAAGTAAACATTTGCATGTATAATATTTGCAATTGTGTACTTTAAGGTATGTCCATTGTCCTCAAATTTAGGTTTGGCTCATTGCACCATTTTGTCCGGATCGTCATTCCAGGCTAAAAAATCTTATAAACATTACAGTCAGTTAAAATAATTTAGTTAATTAAGTTCAATAATTTTCAATATAACTAAAAATATTCTGGAACAAAAATATGTCAAAATTTCATTCCCTTCTTTATCCAAATGACTACCTGGGTGTTTTCCAGATTTACTCCAATTCAGGTTCAGGTTTTTTGTATGGATAATTATATCAAATTACTGAATAGCAATTAATAATTCATTATTCATAGCATATTATGTTTAACTCAGTGCGTAATGTATAAAGAATCGACATTTAAATTTTGTCAAACGAAAAACGTCATTCCCTTCCATAAACATTAATAATAGTAGATTATGCACCAAGGGGATAAAGCAGTGTCTTACGTCACGGGTAGCATATTGAACCCTGAGCGTAACGAGGGACTCTAGAGTTAACTCCCGAGCGTAGCGAGGGAGTTAAAACTTAACTCCCGAGTGAAGCGAGGGAGTTATGTAGAGTCCTGAGTAAAGCGAGGGGTGCAAGCTACCCAAGACGAAGACAGGCTTTATCCCAGAGGTGCATACTCTACTTTTCATACCTACTGCGAGGCAATAAAAACCCAGGGCTACAAAAATATAACATTTATTTTGTTAAAAATTAATATTGATATTGGACATATTTGTCCAGTTACCGGACAGAGTAATATTTTTATTAGGAACATTTATGGAAGTTGTGGTGGAGTTTATTTGAGCTGCACGTTTAAAGATTCAGGAACTTGTGACTGACGATTTTGACACGTGAGAATATTAAAATTATAGGTGGCCAGTTCGATTTTCGAATAAATTCTCAGCTATACCACAGCCTATAGAACTATTACCTACAGTCGTCCAACGGACACGTCTAGACAGAGCAATCGTGCGGGGCGTGCGGGGTGAGAGAGGGGCGGTAGCGAGCCCAAGCTGCCATACACTCGCTTGGGACACGTCAGCCGGGGTTGACGCTTTTTAATTTGATTGTTTTAAGTGGTTTGCGACAGTGTTTCGTTTGAGTTGTATGTAGGTACTTATTTACAATCGTCAATTATATGAACAGCTAAAGAAGATTAATTTTAATACAAAACCATGCGCCTGTTTCCCGTCAGAATTTTTAGTAAAATTATATCTAGTATGAGAATTTACTAATTACATCGTCAAATTCAACAATCGCAATCTAATAACTAGTGAATCTAACTGTCTTAAACTGTCTTTTACTGTCGAAAATACCTTTCAGTTTCGCATTTGTAGCTTTTGCAGGGTTCGTAAATATCCGATATTTATAATAAATATCAAAATATCAGATATCTTTGATTATATATATCCGATATTTTTGATTTTTTAGTATTTTCAAAATTACATACAAATCTCATAGGTACTCTGATATGTTTTTTCGTAATAGTTGAATCGAAATGTCTGATAATTTGAAGATAGGGAAGTAAAATTAAACTCATTTATTTATTATTGATATTAAAAGTTTTCAAATCGATTAAAAATCAACGATAGATACTTTTGAGTATCAATTTAAATAAACCATAAAACCATAAAATGACTTTTGTTTATAACCAGAAGAAAAAAAAGTGTATTAATTTTATCAGTCGAATTAATTTGACACATGGTATTAATGGTATAACAATAGTATAATAACAAACAATGAATTTTCTTCCGAAAAACAGGGGGTCACGTGGGTGTCATATGCCGTTACAAGCCGCGTCGACGGCTATGATTAGTTAATGTCGTGTCATATAGCAAGTTTTTGATGACCTAGGCTTGTGAAACTCTCGGAAAATAGGACCTGTGTTGATGTAAGATTTTTTACATTTAAAACATTCTTTTACATTTTTAAATATAAATATCAATTTTGATATAATATATCAAGCATAAATATCAATTGATATATATCATGCTAACCCTGAGCTTTTGTATACGCATTTGTATTTTTTATAATAAAACTCTTCATTAATACTTCTATATATTTTTTTTTTTGTTTTATTTCTAGTACTCTACATACACATACTACGAATACCTACACAAAATGTAGAACAGATTATAATAAAACACATTATTGTGACAACCCTGCAGCAATGACGAATACCTACACAAAAGCGGCATTTCGCGCGACTTCAAACGCGTTGGACCACTGTATCTCTTTATTACACTGTGGCTATACCATATTATTATTGAAAAACTCTATGATAGATACGTATCTATTAGGAATTTTCATACGAATTTTAACGTTCCAAATTCAAATCACTTTAATCCCTTGGGAGTTTCATACAACATTATCTCCCTTGGGAGTCAATGACTTGCTTTACGTTGAGATTGCGTGATATATAATCGAACATTGTCGAGCAGGTGGTATGAAAATAGATTAAAATACTTTTCAGTTATTACAAGAAGGCAGTTTAAGGTAACATTACGTAAGTCAGGATAGTTTCTGTATGCTATTCATGTGGTACCTAACTGGTAGGCAATTGCAGGCTCAAGTGGGTGTTAAACTCTATCATTAAATGAACTACATTTCTTTCACCTATAATAATCTGCTTATTACGCTACCTCGCAAACAATAGATACAATGAGCTCTATGATCCACATAATAGAGTGGAATTTAATTAGACGCACTCGAATCGTGTCACGCCGATGCGTTTGGGTGCAACGCGTGGGAACAGCATTATGCAATGTTGCACAATTAGGTACATACTTACATTGCGATATTATGTCGGTAGAGCAAGGGAAAGTTGACAGTGCATAAATTATACAGTGTAGAAAAAATTTCATACTTGTATTGTACTTGTGTTTTACTATGTTTTATATTATGTTGTATAATGTATAATGCGTATTGATTATGGAGTGCAGATGAAAAGAGAACTATACCATGCCTATACATGAAAAATGTCCGTAAATAAGTGGAAAAAAACAGTTCCAAAACTGGACATAAAGACGCTAGAGTCCGAAGATGGAATGAAGTTATCAATAAGAGATGGAGTGAAGTTGAGATTTAGTTATTTAACTCGACTAACTTCACTCCATCTCTGATTGCAAAATTCATTTATCATACTCAGCATACATTTTTCTGACTCAAGCGCCATTTTTTCCTTCTTTGGTCGGACACGTTTTAGCTTCTCTGCCTTAGACGGATAGTCCTCCTTTCCTCTACACTCCATAGTACCTATTGATCAATACAACGCGGTCACATTAACTAGACGCATCGCTGGAATGCAAAGCCCTGCCCGCTTCCCACCGCGTTCCCTTAGCTTGCCGGGCAAACGTCTATATGATCAGCATCTCTGTTACCGATACACGCGTCGATATTTTCGTTAGTTTTCTGTTGCAGTTTGTTTGTTTGTTTCTGTTGTAGCTGCAGAACGCCAAAATGACGTCATCAAGCCCATGCGTCTAGTTAATGTGACCGTGTTATAGGTTCGACATTGAGTAATTGAGTATTGTGAGATATCACCTTTATTAATTTTTTTTAGTGTGCTCCTCGTCTACTGACTTTACCTTAAATTATTATGTGTCTGTAATAAGCCTAAAATACTTTTATGAATAATTTTATATATAATAATAATTAGTAATTTTATGTTCCTTTAATAATGCCCAGCTCAATTTAAAGTTTTTTTTTTTCAAAAACATTTTTTTTAATAAACACAAACAATTTATGTTTAATTAAGATAAATATATTCTATTACTATCCTAGTAAACTTCTGAAAATTAATATTCAAGAACATGAATATGATTACTTATTAGTTAATAATCATTTACTTTTGATTAGATAAGTGGTTAAGCACTTACATACTTACACTTACTCAAGGATTGAAAAAATACAATTATATTCAATCTGTTATTTTATTACCCTTATGAAAATTCATTTCAAATACGGTTTTTATTGAACATCGTCAAATTTTATTGGACCATTTAGAAATTTATTGGTCATTATAACAATTTATTTTCTTTCAGGCTTATCACAAATTTAGCTTGACACGTTTTGAATAAAACATTTTTTAAAAATCAGTATGATATCATACTGATTTTGTTTTTTTTTTTTTTTTATGTTCAATTGCTATGAATATTTAAGAAAAATGTTCGTCAGTTAAGTCGATTTACGGACAACAATTTTACGTGATATCGTCATCACATAGGCTGATCGTGCCTCTCTATCTCTTGTTCCGCGCTCTCGCTTGCTCGCTCGGCTCAGGCGGAACGTGACAATTTTTCGTGCGTGCAGCCGGCGCTCATCAATTTATAAGACGTTATCACGTCAAAAATTCTTGGGGACTAATGAGAATTAATGATGAATTAGGTATTAACGCCTACACATATAATAATAATTACCTATGTACCTATATCTAATGAGATTTACCTCAATACCTAAATACCTTTCGCTATCATGAAGATTGATCAGAAACTGTTGTCACTATACTAAATAATTTGAACAAACTAATCTGTACCATATATCAGCCGAATAAGTACCAATTCACTTCGCATCCGTATATAAGGTGACATAATTCAAATTGATGCTTGCGCTGACCAGTGATCAATCACGATTTGTAAACTAAATGTCATTAGTTCAGAACTCCATTTTATACTCCCATTAGCAAACATTTATCGATAACTGAACGTGTTAATAGGTTTCGGCCCTCCCTATCGGCGATTAAATAGTTCACCAAATCTGGCAGTCAAATCAAAACTGTTTTTGACGTGTTCTGAGTAATTAACTATTTCGGTGCTACGTTTTTTAAATATAGAACAACTCTATAGTCTCTTCGTGGTAAGAAGTCAGTGAAATGTCAAAATTGATAAATGACGTATAAAGCTGCGCGTCCACTGCATCGGAATCGGAGCGTACGCAGCGTACGGAGCGTCGGCATTTACAAAATGCCGATGGGGTGCGTCCACTGCATTCGGATTCAGCATCGGTAATTTAGTTATTTTTAGTCCGTCAGCCTGAACGTGCATTTGCATTATGGAGGATAGTGACGAGGATATTGTTGTAATTAGCTGTATTTTATCAGAAGAGGAAAAGAGAAACAAGAGGAAACGAAAGATATGGGTTCATAAATCATAATATAAATTCAAAAAGATTATTTTTTGGAGAATTTCATACATTATATTCTGATTTATTAGAAGATGAAAATAGATTTTTTGGGTACATTCATATGACTCGAAAAAAGTTTTTTGAACTTCACTATATTGTACAATTTTTATTTATTATTTGCCCAATTTCATCCCAAATATCGTCTCTCCTCAGTTGGTTATGATAATGTTGATGTTTTAGATTGTAAAGTTCATCATATTTTTCCACTAAAGTAATTAAAATATCGTCATTCATCGTGAATAAGTATTTATTAGTGTCCGACCGAAAGTTCGGTTTCGGTTTCGGTTTCGGCCGAGTTTCGGCCAAAAATCAAGTTTCGGCGGCAGTTTCGGTTTCGGAAACTTTTGCCGAAACCGAAACTGATTTTGGAAGTTTTCGTGCACGCTCGCCTAACTTCGTTTCTATGCGGCAACGCTTTGACAACGCAACTGAATTTGAAAACATAATTAAAATATAATTAATATTTTTTTAATATTACATTAAATAAATGATTACAACAAATAGTCTATGCGACAAGTTGAAAATGGTATAAAATAGAGATACTGCTCTTAAAATTATGTGCGATAGCTCATTGGATCCGGAATGACGTCTAGAAAAATGTGCCAAAAGCGTGTATTAGCACATAAAAAATTGCAAAAGTCATAAACAATTAAAGATGAAAAAAAATGGCATTTCGTTTTTTGCCAATATTTATTAAACTATTAATATTTAAGAAATTTCAAAAAAAGATTCTGAAAGAGGAGGAAATTTCCTAATTATTATTTCCTATATGTTTCCTAATAATAATTTCCTAAAAAACTCCTAACTCCCGGAACTCTATCTCCATTATTTATAATTTTAATTTAACGCTGAAAATAGGTCTGCGCGTAACATTTTTAGGATGCGCGCATGGCGTCAAAAGCGAGTACGGCACATTAATTAATTTATTTAAGGTATTGAATATTTTTTTTAAATTTGAAAAAAATATGGTGTGTTCTGAACACTATAAATAATTTATTCCCGTTGGAAATTTTACTAAAAGTTAATTTTTCAACGAGTTAAACAATTGTTAACTAACGAAATTTTCTCGAACTACCGTCTTAATTGTAAGTGAAAAAAAAATGTTTAAATAATGGTCGTAAAAAATTTTCGCTTCGTAGAGCCTTTCTTACATACATACTTAACAAGATCGTGTCATAAAAGTTAAAAAAATATTTATACTTTGTTTATAACATTTTTTTTACTTTAACAACATTACTTGGATTTTTAAGTTTTTGTTCAAGTAAAAAAATTGTTATAAACAAGATAAAATGCACCAAATTTCAGTATTTTAAGGAATTTTCTACTTGACCACTTGAGTTTCGGTTTCGGTTTCGGGCGAAACTGAAGCCACGGCCGAATATTCGGTTTCAGTTTCGATTTCGGCCGGAAAACCAGTTTCGGTCGGACTCTAGTATTTATATACAGCCGTCGCGTCGTCGCTAACACGTCAGAACTTGAAACGTTTGGAATCCGAATGACGGGTTCACTGCCGATGACGTCATCGGCATAAATACCGGTCGCAGGCGCAGAAATGCCGATCCAGTGGACGCAGTTCCATAGAAATCCATACAAAGCAACAAATCCGTACGCTCAGTACGCGACGCTCCGATTCCGATGCAGTGGACGCGCAGCTTAAGTCGTGTTTACGTTATCCGATTTTAGGTAAACAATTTTGATATAATATTAGATACTCATGATGCAAACTTATCCTTAAGAAATTAGTAAATGTCAGTAACATTTACTAATTTCTTAAGGATAAGTTTGCAAATTTCACATAAATTGGCTGGTTTTTAGATAATTTTGCGACAAAATGAAACCAAACCAAAAAAATTAACAATTGTTACATGTATATTAGGTGCCTACTTCTTTCCTCTGTAAAAGTAGTTACAAAATATTATAAAAAATATATGCGTAATACGTTTAGGGTAATATTTTTGCTCTTATTTGTTTGTTTAAAAAACCTTGAAATTAATAAAAAAATATATATTTTAACCAAAAATATGTAATTGTAAGTTAGTTTTTAATTTATAAATATACTCTACAATAACCAAAACAATAAAAATTAACACCTTCAATAATTATTAAGGACTTGTACACGTTATCGCATATTAAATAAGTTATTGAAGTGTTTATTTACAATTAATAGATAAAAGGTCATCACATCTGACAATAAGCAGTTTATTATACAGTTTACAGTAGTTACAATATGTGTCAATGTCTCCCATTTCCTTATCAAAAGTCGACGACACATTATAATTTATGTTTTGACAATTTTATCTGCGTGTGAATGACTGATAAGTGATAAGTTGTTATAAATAAATAACATCTACAAAAAAAATCTTAAAGCTTATTTTTTATCCAAATATGGTCACTGAAACAAAATATAATGAGCATGAAAAAAATATAAACTGTTGTTTATTGTACGTCACCCCCTTTAGTCTGTAATATGCCTTAACTGAAAAATACGAGGTGTATTTTAGATTCAGCGATTGAAAAACTATAATTCTAGCTTTTGACTAATAATGAATTGAAGAATTTGAAATAATGATGAAGACTGTTGTAATTACTAAATATAATTATAAATTTTTGCGGTCTTTAAAATTTTTATTTGTTTGCAACACCATTAATAGTTGTTATAAACAAAAGTAAATCAAAATATTAGCTATGGCCAAAAAACCGTAAAAAATGTTATAAGTACCGTTTTTTGATAAACTTTTTATTTGTATAAATAAGTATAATAAATAATACGTTCTATCTATAAATAATAATATTATTAGGAACTCTGTTTCATTTTCACGACCAGTGACCGCTGGCTGGTGCTGCAAACCAGTAACTTTGCTAGAGTTGTCCGTGCTGATCAGTGTCCATATTATGTACTATTTGAAAAGTTATTTTTTTTTTTAAATAAAATATGGTAAATGGGTATATTTTTTACACTTTCAATAATAAGTACCTCTACCAGTACTTGTATTGAATGAAAAAAATCACTTACCTACTTTGATATAAATTATTATACTTGCATCAAATTGCAGAACAAAATTTTTGAAGTCTAAACTATAACAGAAAAAAAGTAAAAAATAATTTTTCATGACGATAATTACCAGTATAGTCTTAAAGTAATTTATTTTCATTTTATATTGAAAATAAATTACTTTAAGACTAATCACGTTTCACGTAAACCATACTTTTAGATTTTTCATTATTGCAAATTTACACTTTATTAGCTGAAAAGTAATTGCAGAATAATGACGTAATAATATCGACATCGGAACGTCACCGGTCACGTCACTACACATAATCGTCCAGTTATCGTTCAGCTCTATTCAGTGCGTTAAACTCCTTTGACGCGCGCGAAACTGAACGTGTAAATGCAGAACTCGTTCGTAATTTCCATTCGAATTTCGAATTGTTCTTTGGCAGTCGTCGGTGTGATTCCTGAACTTTTTCGTGTAGTGTAAAAAAACAATTCCCGCGTTTCGTTCAAATTTTGTACCTCTGTTCTGTATTTGAATTTTGCCATCAAAAGTGCCATCTAGTTTAGACGAACGGAAAGTTTATGATTAGTTTGTAATTATAGAAAATTTTATTTTAATAACTTTACTTAAAGTTTAAACTACACATTTTTGCAAGTAAACTGGATTCGTTAAGAAGAAATTTCTAGAACAATCTACGCGGGTCAAATTCCTTCGGGAGATACAGGTTTGTGGTATAATGTTTCTATATTACTGTGGGATTGTATTATATTGTTCTTGCATTTAAATATAAAATACTGTGTTATAAAAGCTCGAGAAATAAATACGTTTTGATAGAAATGGGGTATAGTATGTACATGAAATAGAATACTATGGCACGTTGTTTAATTTTTATTTCTTTTTTCTAACTCGTTGAAAAATTGTTTTACAACTTGCTTACAACATACCACTAGGTACGAATTTTAAATCAGTATTTACTAACTTATAATTTAAAAACGGTATTTATGAGAAAAAATGTTAAAAATAATACAATTACAGATAATTGTTACTGACCCCTGGGCCTTAAGTCAAGATGCATTCTGATCAGCAGTGCTATTCTCTAAGAACATTTTCAAATCTCGATAGCTGAATACGCGGTGAGTGTCAAATTCGTATACTGATTTGACACAATTTTGACACTCACCGCGGATTCAGCTGTCGAGATTTGAAAATGATCTTAGAGAATAGCTCTGCTGGTCCTTTAGTGAAGACGCATGATGATCTTTTTAAGACTTTACAACTTACTATTACTTCAGCTTTGACACGCACAAATAAACTTTATAAATCGGACAAATTGGTAAAGGAACCTAAATCAATGAGGGTTTTTTTTAATTCGTCTGTCAGCTTTTTGACACGACAAGGATCGTCGTGCTATACCAAGCGCCGCCTGGTGACAGAAAAAGAATCGAATATACTTAATGACCGTTCTTAGTACCACTTACGCCACCAGATGACGCTTTGTGTGAGTTGGGTCTGCCCCCTAATGGAACAATAAATATCAAAAATCCTCATTAAATATTAAATAATATCAAGTATCAACGTACAGTATCTACGTAGTAGGTACTTACAGATTTGGTCAGCAATAGTCGATTAAATCCATTCAAGTAATTAATTATGAATATCTTAACAATGGACTAAACGTGGAATACAGTAACTCACAGAAGTATACAATATTCAGAGTATAGATCAATAGGTATGTGACATGTACTATGATAATAATAATAATAACTCCCCACAACAATTTCGGTGACGATGACAGGTTTCACTGAAACCAGACCAGCAGGAGTTATAGCGACCAAGTGTGCGCGCAATACACAAGAGCACTCAATCTTTCTTTAGGTACTCTCGTTACCCAGTGGGACGGATGACCGATACAACTGGCGAGAAATCCGATGCCCATCTGACGTATCTTTCTTGTCAGACAATCACGTAATCAGTCTGCACTGTCCTAACACTTGATAACAATGTTGTTCCAATGCGGAGTTTGAACTCATGACATTCGGAATCGAAAGCCAAGTTTTAAACCATCGGAGCACGGAGGCGTCATACAAAAATATTATGTATATTGTAAACAATCATCAGTTCGTATGTCCCGGTTATCAAATTTAAAGATTCCAGGTATAATAAATAATATGAAATTTTTCCGCTAGTTAAAACGCAATAGCACATTACAATAAATCTTTCCTTTAAAAATATTCCAGTGATTTTAAAATAATATGGTTATCTGAACGGAAGCAACAGACATTATCACAAACGGGCAGTCGATGTCGATATTCAAATAAAAATAAAATATTTTACATTAAAATTCCTCTAATGAATTCATAAGGTACGAGCACATTATGTCAGACCGCAGCATTGATGTATTTTGAGCCAGAAGTCCATATAATAGTATATATTATACTGGGTGTTTTTATAGTCAGTGTCAAAAATATCAGAGGCTTCCTACAAAATGCTATAAATAATATTAGGTTGGGGAAAAAGTTTCTTCGCATTTTATATAAAAAGGTTTTTTTATAAAGTTTATTTACAAGTGATTAAAGTATATAGGTGCCATTTTGTTCGATAACTTTTTGCCATCTTGTTGGTAGGTACATGATCCCATTGCTATAAAATTTTTGGGGCTTCTGATGAAAAAACTGCGACAAGTGGTTTTGGCAGTCCTCTTGTGATGTCAACCTGACACTGCCTAAGGAATTCTGCAGCGACCGAAACAGGTGGAAATCTGAAGGTGCAAGGTCAGGACTATACGGCGGATGCATTAACACCTCCCAGCCAAACTCCCGTAATTTTTTCTGAGTGGCTAAAGATGTGTGAGGTCTAGCGTTATCATGGTGAAAAACACACCCCTTCTGTTGATTAATTCCGGCCGCTTTCTCTCAACTTCTTGCTTTAGTCTCACCAGTTATCAGCTTCTTTAAAAATGGTTCGGTTTCATTACGTCGTAATAAAGAATCACAAATGAGTACACGGTTCATTAGGTTTCTTTCAGTGAGCTCATGAGGCACCCAAATATCGAGCTTTTTTGTGTACCCAGCTTTTTTCAAATGCGCCAAAACCGTTTTGTGGTCAATCCCCAGTTCTTCAGCTACATCGTAACTACTAATATGCCGATCTTGCTCCACTTTTTCAAAAATGGCAACAGTTTTGTCCGTAACAGGGCGACCAGAGCGACGTGCATCTTTGATATCAAAATTTCCGGATTGAAAACGCTTAAACCAAATTTGCGCTACTCTCACAGATACTGCATTAGGTCCATAAACATCACAAATTTTTTTCGCGGCTTGTGTTGCATTTTTACCTTTTCTGTAATAAAATTTTAAAATGTATCGAAATTCTTCATAAGAATCACTCATTTTAACAATAAGAAAAACAAATGAAAATCTCAAATTTACCTAATTTGAATTTGGAATTGTCTTCTGTAAAATTAAAACTTTTTAATGATACCAAAATCAGCCAGATACAATTGGTATAGCCCAAGATATTTTATGACAAGTTCATACATACTATAATGCGAAAAGACTTTTTCCCCAACCTATTATTATGCCGTAGCCCTTTTGTAAGAAACAGCTGTTTTTTTTTTTTTCAAGTATGAAAGTTGATCCTATAGAAAAAATTGCATATAAGTATTCAAGAGTTTATTCACTCCTAAAAGTTTGGACACTGACTGTAAAAACAGCCGGTGTTATACCGTGTGTTATATCGCACACTTTTTCGGACCGCAGTAGAGCGGGTCGGGACTCAGGCCGCATCGTACACGTTTAAGGCCCCCACAGACGAGAGGCCGATCGTTTCAGTTAGAACTGACGTCAGTTCGACCTGAACGGATTCGAGCACACACACGGAAAAAATCGCATCCAACCCAATTTACGTCAGTTCGGCCTGATCTGATTCGGGCCCACACACGGAACAGTCGCATCAGTCCATTCTGGTTTGCCGCGCGCTACGGTCGTGTTTATCAATTTTGTATTTATACACCGCGAAAACTCATACAACGCTTGTACACGATACACGCCCACACGGCCGCGGCGCGGGCGAGAACTGAAGCGATTTGTCCACACACGGTCAGGACAGGCCGCGCGTTCAGGCCGCTCGGTCAGGCCAGAATTAATGTTGCCAACTTAGTTATTTTACAAAATTTTACTAAATTGAGTATTTTATTCCCTCCTTGGTAGAAATTTAGTTATTAGTAGTGTTTTAGTAGGAAAGAGCCAGACAGTAATCATATGCAAAATGGCCTAGGTAAACACAAAAAAACCTATCATAATAATACATTCGTCCGTATTTTTCTTAAAACTACCCGTTTAATTACTATATATGTAATATTTGCTAGTATATTTTAATTTTATGGTAAAATTATAGTAAAATTCAATGAATGAAAAAAATTAAATATAACAAACCCTAAAATGCAATGGTTTTTGGGGGGCTTCAGGAATTCCTAAGTAGCTTCTTTAGTAGTTATTTAGTACTTTTTACTAGAATTCAATACGAGTTTAGTAGTTTCACAAAAACAGAGCTGGCAACACTGGAACGAATCGCTTCAGTCCGTACGGCCGACTGACGCGATCTCGAAATTGCACACAGACGATACGATTTTGCATCCGTTCAGGCCGAACTGAAGGCAGACCGGATCATGTATGGGGCCCCTAACCGAAATTTGCGGCGGCGCGGCGGCCCGGGCGCGGCGGCGTGAAGTGATGCGGGCGCGAACCGCTGCACCCCGGCAAAGAACGCAATATAAAAATGTATGGAACTCATTTTTGCGCTGCGGCCTGAAATAATGTACACGTACCCTTAATAAGCAATTTCTGGTCAAGATTCTAATCCTGTACTAGCTACTGGCTAGGGATTGAAAGTTGAGTATCGATGTTTGTTCAGCTGGAGCGTCCAACGTATTCATTATCGTAGTAATTTTACGATGGTAATAAATTTCAATAGTATTTTACAGTTACATCGATTAATTCATTTCTACGCTTGAAATAAGTAAACGCGAGTAAAAGGTATTCTAAGCAAGTTAAAATGTAAAATTAACCATAGCAGATTATAAGGTTAAATAATATAAGTAGGTATAGGTCTACCAGAATCTGATGGCATTTAAAAAAAAATAAAAAATGTGATTTTCATATGGCAATGTCAAGTATGACCCGTCAAATCAAAGTACGTGATCTGTCAACAGCTGTTAAAATTTTGTGATTATGTTCTTGGAATTTGTTGTTTTTGTGAAAATATCCAAAAAGGCAATTCGATCTCAAGCGAGAAATATTGTTTTCTATGTCTATAGTAAAATACAGAAAGAAGAAGGTGTAAATCGAACTCAATCTTATAATTTAAAGCTTGTGGTAGAGTTGACCGGTAAGTTAGAGTGAGCTGTTTTGATACTTTTAGTTTTTTTTATATTTTCTTAGGTAATTATTGTGACTTCTTTAAATGTGTTTCCAGTACTACTATAAGGTGAATCGTAGCTGATGGCACATCGAATGATGGTTTGTTTTCCATGCCTGGTAAAAGGAGGAGAGGAGGAAAAAAGAAAATCAATATAAGACAGTTTCGATTTATAGTTGATTAAGAATTAAGTAAACGAGTTCTATACAGTTCGGAAGGAAATTACAACATTAAATAAACTGTTGCTAATTTAATTGTATGTTATTCGTAATAAATAAGTATATAAAGTAATTCACGATTGATTTATTTTTCATGAAATATCATTATCATTAGATACATAGTATAAAACAAAGTCCCTTTTTTGTCTGTCCCCTATGTATGCTTAAATCTTTAAAACTACGCAACGGATTTTGATGCCATTTTTTTAACAGATAGAGTGATTTAACGGGAAGGTTTTTAGGTATGTAACATGCATAACATAGTAGAGGTACACAAATAATTTTAGAGGTTTCTAAAGTCCTAAAAAATCACATATTTTGCGCTTACATTGAAAATGCTGGCTGAACACTACGAGATAGATCAAAATTATGTACTACAGTTGTATGTAAAAAGTCCGCGATGGCATATGTCTATCTCTTAGGGATAACCCACAATAACCATTTTTTTATCCTTTACTTTGATTTTAATTAAATAGCTTATTTACAAAGCGATTTTAAGCAATACAGTATTAATCCTTATCCAATTAAGTACCTTAAATACATTGTGCATTTAAGATAGATCAATACTGCCCTTTACGGCATGTAATTTAAATAAATATTTTCGAAGATATTACAGATTTAAAATGCAGGGATATAGTGTTGCTGCGCGGCGCGGGCGCTCGCGTTTCTACATCGCGCTATCGAAAACGCGGGACGTATACAGTATAAAGAGGTTCACGAATATTTTGAACTGCAGCACAGAATACATAATAGTAACTGCAGTTCTTAATTCTTATGGAATATCCAGAGGTGGTTTGTCAGTTTTGTTGGAATGTCAAATAACTTAAGTATAAGTATAAATACTATGTACTATGTAGTAAGTAAAGTTTGTTTTAACAAGTCGCTTTATCTGTCTGTCCCTATGTAGGTATAGTATATTGTATGCTTAATCTTGTATGCTTAGATCTTTAAATCTACGCAAATCTTTAAGTATTTAGTCTTTAAGATTATGGTAAAAATTATATTCAAGTGCCATAAATATAATATTATGTAAGTATATTATCAAGTGGTCGCGCATGTCGTGTCGAGGTTATAGGGTCCCATTTTTAACAATTTGCATTGGGCAAACCTAAAAGCATTTTCAATATTGTATCAGAAGTATATTGCTGTAAGAAGGTAGAGCGTTATTCGCCGAAGTAGTTTTTTCTCCAAGAACACTATTCCACGCGGGCGAAGCCGCGGGCAAAAGCTAGTTTTCTATATTATACACCGAACATTCTTCACACAGTCTTATTATAATTCATGTTCAATAATACTAAAGGCATAATTAAAAATTAACCAGTATCAAGATCGTTTAATCCTGTTTCCCCAGTATTGCACACTACAAAATTTTATTTCCCTATTTGCCATGAGATTCTGGTACACCTATAATTAGGTATTAAGTATTAATTAATTATTGTCATAATATTAAGTGTATTTAAAAGTGGTAATACCTCAGATTAAAAAAAGACGAGCAGATAAAGAGCTACATAGTTGGTTTTCGATTTATGCTATCTACAGACACACGAATTCGGTACGGAGCGTACAGCGAACCATATCCGCAGACCGAACCCGGTGTCGCTACACACGCACGGATTTGGTACGGTGCAGTGGACCGTAAAGTTCAAAACTCGTGTGTTCGATTTTATGCTCTATTACATTAGCACAGAGTTCTATTTACAGTGCTGTTTTTAATTTTCATATCCCTGGCTATATACACATTAAAATAATTTTTATTATTACATACAAATTGATTCATAAGGAGTAAACTCTAAACATCCTGTCCCTTAGTAAACCCCCGTAGATGTTTTCCCTAATTTTGGGGATACATCCCTAAGTTGGCAACACTGATACCGTTGTACGACCTAACCACCGGACTGCTCTACACACGCACGGATTTGGTACGGAGCGGACTAGATCCGATGCGGACAACGGCGAACTCTTCGCCTTTCTTTTATGTTCGCCTGACTGCCCTACACACGCTCGGATCTGGTACGGAGCGTACCAGATCCGCTGTACCAAATTCGTGTGTCTGTAGACACCATTAATTGCAAGCATACGGTGTATCCACGACAGTGTGGAAAAATTGTAGGCCATTGAAGGGGACGTCAAAATTTTGAAATTAGATCAATTTGGATTGTTCTAATGAGAGCTTCTCTGAACGTACTAAGTAGGTAACTTTTTAAATTTATTATAGCTTACAATCGTGTGTAAGGTGTGTTTATCCATATTATCATATCCTAATCATACATTTTATTTTACCAACTTCAAGAGCAAAAGGAGTTTTATGTACTGTCATAATATGTAATTGAAAAAAAAAACTAAAGCAAGGAGCTTAGGAGAACTTAAATCGACAAAACTCGGTCTCATCCCTAAAAACGAGTTAATCTATGTCCAAGTGAAATAAATTGGAATCCAACAAGCGGTGACGTGCATGTAATAGGTCATTCTATTGCCTCACCCTTAGGGTTGTGGATCACGATTGCCCAATCTCCTCTAATATATCGACAAGTTCACCTTCCATTTCGTTTACAATGGAACTTACATAGGGTTCTAGACATTTACCGATTTTATACCGGTAACCGGGTACAATGCAGTAGGTAATAGTGTGTGGGTCAAGAATTACTGTTTAGGGTTCCGTGAAACAATACTTTGTCCGTCAGTCCGTCTGCCTGTCAGGGGCCATCCATAAATTACGTCTCACGAATTTCATAATTTTGACCCCCTACCCCGTCCTTGTCACAGCTGGTCACATTTGTGAGACCCCCTCCCTCCCTAGTGTGACGTCACATATTTTACAATTTACATCAGAAATAATTAATGAATAACAGCAGTTCTAAAATTTGTTTTATTTTATATTTAAATTATTTTTAATAAATTAAACATCAAATCAAACTTTGTTAGAAACTAACAAAACAGAAAACGATACTTAATCTTTTCTATTTTGTTTTCAATTTTATTTTTAATATTAAATAAATATCAAACTTAATCATCTTGAGTCCATGGAATTTGAACCCACTCCTTTAAATTATTTATAACTGGGCATAGCAGCCCCTTCGTCTCATTTGGGGTGTTAATGTTACGAAAATTCGTTGTGTCAATTGGTTAACGTTTAATTTTTTACTTAACACAAATTAAAATAGATTTTGAAATGTGACGTCACAAAATCTAGAACCCCTCCTACCCCTTTGTCACACAATGTCACAATTTTTCGACCCCCTCCCTCCCCCTTCACATGTGACGTAATTTATGGATGGCCCCTCATTAGGCTGTATCTCATGACCCGTTATAGCTAGACAGTTGAAATTTTCACATATGATGTAATTCTGCTGCCGCCTTAAAACCACAAATACGAAAAACAGAATTAAATTACTACTAAAGTGGCGCTTCCTTACAACATTGTATTTATGTTGTTTGTACGGAACCCATATGCGCGAGCCCTACGTCTATTAGATATCAAAATTATGTACTTGTAATAATAATAATGTTATAATTCATTATGGGATCCCATGAACGTCTGTCCTAAGATGTGACTAAAATTAACTCGCTTAAACCCTTCCCAAGATCCTCTCCTAAGAGGAGCCCTCATCAGTCAATAGTACACGTATTTAAATTAGGCCCGTCATTTCGTCAGCTTTATTAGATGGAAGGATTAGCTGGGCCCATTCACAAGTGACAAGCAATTAATGATGATTGACATAACGTGGGTGCACATCCCATGTCCCATAGAAGACAATTTTGGGTTGGGTTTGTCTGTAACGTTTTTGTGACTAGATTAGCCAGAAGAAACTACTTGAAGAGGTGCGACGCCAAAGATTTCAAAACTAAAGAGTTTTATCACGTAGGTACCTACATTTAACAGAACAAATCTTCTTACAAGAAAAAGTTACGCCATCTTATTTTTCACCATACTTCAATTATCAGCCATCTTGTTTTCCTCGTACATCAAATGTCAAAATGGCCCCAAAATCTTAAAAATGGGGCCATTTAACTAGAGACAACATGCCTCGTCTATATTGCCTCAACATGCCTCGTCTATATTAAATGAGTCTGGGTGCGACGTGTATTCTTAGACGTGTAGATTTAATTTTACTATGACATAAAATAAATTGAGGGTTAATTCACATCGAAACGAAACAATACGCAACATGGCGCTGCTTTTTTGAGATAGTAATTCAAAATTGAACTTTATTAATTACACAAGAAGATACACATTCCATTGTAAGAGCTCGTATGCCAGGCTGCACCGCGCTACACAGCGAATTTGCAGTGTATGACTGATGTCATATGAAACGTGTATCTTTTTTCGTAGTGAATAAACTTCAATTTCGAATAGCTATCTTAAAAATGCAGTACCGACTACCGCGTATCGTCACGGTGTGAACTTAACCCTAAGTTGCTTGTTCTTATTCTGCTTTGCTACTTTAAAAAATCATGATAAACAAATACCCAAAATATATCTAGATAGCTAGCTTGTAAGGATCGTTAAAAAGCATTCGTGCTCCCTCTCAAACGCACTCACCACTCACTAGTTAGATATGGCCATTGCAAAATATTTTCGGTAATAATAAAAGACTACAATACAAAAGCTTACCATAACGACCACTCAACCCTTTGATATGATCCATCTAATTAAAGGTAAAAGCTCTTAACTTTTAAAAATTGACTCGGAAAGCTTAAGTGGCGCTCGCCTTCAAAAAGAAGTTACGGTCTGCGTAATTGGGCTTAAACTTCTTTGTGAAAGCTCCCCGAATAATGTAGAATACTTCACCGTAATTCCGAGTCAGAATTGGGTAGGAGTTGTGTGAAGACTACACCAATTGTTAAAATTAATGGCTAGCCGCACACACGCCATATTTTTAACAATAAAGCTCATATTGACAGTAATATTCCTTGTGTGCCATAATATTGCCGTTTTTTTATGTGTTGACTAGTATTGACAAATTTATTCTGTCAATAATATTGCACGTGTGCGGCTAGCCAATAATTGACGATGGAGGAGCGGTCTTACACTTAGATCAAATGTACCCGCTAGACTGCCTCTTAACATGACAGAACAAAGTAATAATAATAATAAATCCTCACACCGATTTCAGTGACGGTGGCCGGTTTCCAGGAGTAATTTTATAGTGGTCAAGTGTGTCCGCATTACACAAGAGCACTCTCTCTTCCTTAATACTCTCATAACCCAGTGGGACGGATAACCGACACGACTTTTTGATAAAGTCACTTATCACCTATATAGGTTTAGGGCATTTTAACCGCTTTATTTTCGTTATACCTACTTTATTTAACTACGCAACTTTTTAACAAACTTTTATCGTTTATTTTAGTCAGTTTAGTTTAAACTGTCAATTACGTTGACAGTTACAACTGTACTGAACTGCTAGAATTATCTATATTTTTTTACTCAATTTCGTGCGCAAAAGAAAAATTCTTAGAAAACCGTACATTTTGCCGCAGTAAAAAGTAGCCCATGTCCCTCCTCGTGGTCTTCTCTATATTATGCCAAATTTCATAAAAATTGATCCAGTAGTTTCGGAGTCTATTCAATGCAAAGAAACAAACTAACAAAGCTTTCTTATTCATTATTACTGTATGTACTATGTTACAGTACAATAAGCATAAAAAATATTACGCGTTTATCCCACTTAGCTACGATTGCCGAACCAAAGCAAATAGTTGTCAATAAAAACATTACGTGATGTAAATATAACTTAGCAACAATAAAACTTAGCTTACTGCTAAACCGAATTTAGCAATACTAAATTTTCCTCATGAATGCATGAGGAATATTTAAAAAAAAATACTAGATTTTGCCCGCGATTTCGTGCGCGCAAAAGGAAATCTCGAAGGGATCTGTACATTTTGTTTATGAAAAAATAGCCTATGTCCTTCCCCGTGTTCTATCCTATATCTGTGCCAAATTTTATCAAAATCGGACCAGTAGTTTCGGAGCCTATTCAATGCAAACAAACAAACAAAATTTTCCACTTTATTATATTAGTGTAGATTGTAACTAATATTTATTTTGTGGTGTAGATAATGTAACAATTTTGAAACTCTACCTGCAAAATAAAATGCCAAAAGCCGGCGAAGTCATAATAATTATCACTTAGTTTTCTATTCAGAGGCGCAATTTTAAAAAGTATCCTATTTGTATTAGGTATAAATATAGAACTCTACTAGAACCTGCGACCACTTCGAGTAATGTTTGTATTCATCGATTTCATTGCGTAGGTATTTACGGAAACAAAAAACATTTAAACTGATTAAAGTCTGACATGTTAATAAATTAGTCATTCATTCCAAGAATTTTATTTTATTTTTCATTGTGTATTTTGTCGTATTGGTTAAAACATAATAAATACTAGGGTAGACTTTGTATTATGAGGCAAGTTATTCGGAATTTTCTTTATTTTATTATCATTTAACTGTTCGACGCAGTTTCATCATCATAAAGTTTTACGAAAATTGTGCGAACGGAGGAGTATGGCATATTATAATGTGGGGTAAGGTATGCAAAAAGCCAATTTTTTTTAATAATGCTCAGGATTATATAAAATTCATAAAAATAACAACAACACATGTACTGCCTCACATTATTAACCTACACTACCGTGCGTTTAATAGATACAATTTTGTTACACGTTGACGTTTTCCAATCTGTTACCACATTTTCATTTTATTAACTGAGAGACAAAGGAGCTCCCCCTCTGAAGTTCAAACTTAAAAATGACATGAATTATTAATTTCAAAGGAGATGTTTTGGAAATGTATGAGGCGTGGACCAGCACTATGTACACTATGTGTAAATATAGCTACAATATATAGTGACCGTTTCCTATTATTTATTTTGTTTAATTTCACTTCGTTTCAATGTACATTTAAATTAACTTCGTCAAGGAGAGCAACTCAACGTACTTATAATAAAACATGGCAGATTAGATCATAATTAACCAAATAATGTAATTTTGAAAATGACATGGCATTTGTCGTATGACGTTCAAGGAGATGTTTCTTCCTAAAACTGTCAACTACGTCAAAAGTTATGTCCAAACAACTGTCATGGCCGCTCAAAAAATAGGGTTATCTCATTAAAAAAACTTTTCAAATAATAATTTTAGTACGCATGTTCTCATTCATGTTCTTCAAAATATTTTTTTGGTATTTTTATGAAATTCAATTGTTTTTATTTACCTATGTGGTGTAGGTACATAGAGCTGGCCCAAAATCAAAAATGCGACTTCCATTTTCTACCACAAGGCGAATTCCATTTTCTAGTAATTATAGTTATAATAAATCTATGATTTAACACTACAAATGACAAGGAAAAGAAACGATCGTATTTTATTTCATGAATGTTTATTTAAAAGCTCAACATAAAAGTCCTATAGGCTTTTGTCAGACAATTTCCTTCCGAACCCAAATTGAGCTAGTTAATATTTCCCAACGAAAACCTTTTTTGATTTGTTCGTTAATTTATTCAGTTGGGGACTGGGGTTACAAAAATCTCGATACAGATGTATCGGTAACTGTTAAAATCGATTTATGTATTTATACATAAATCGATTTTAACTGTTACTGATTACGACACAATATATAGCAGGCAAAATGTAAATTTACATTTTGCCTGCTATATGTGTCGTCATAGTACTATATTATATTATGTAAAAGTTTGTAAGGATGGATGGATGGATGGTTGGATGGATGTTTATGACTCTTTTCACGCAAAAACTACTGAACGGATTTTGATAAAATTTGGTAGAGTCAGTAGGCTAGCCGCACTTTGTACTTTTCGGTGATAAAAAGTAGCAGTGGATTAACACAGGCTACTTTTGATCACCGAAAAGTACATTGTTGCTGCTATGTATACTGTATATTTACGCAGAGCCAAGGGCAAAAGTTAATTCATATAAGAAAAATTGTATACGAATTGTACATTAATTATAGCTTGAATGAAAATGACACCTCACTTCTTTCAAGAACAATTCAGATCACAAAATAGTAACAAAGTCGTCACGAATTACAATGTAACAAAGCGATATCGGATTAAATTCCTGACGAGGATTGCAATTAAGTTTCACCTTAGATCCTTTCCGTGACAAGTCAAACATTACAGACGCTACGCTGAAGTAGAAATAAAAGGCAGCCTAATAAAAGCTTCACTTTTCGAGGAACAGGGTAATGGCACTTGAAAAGCAATCTTGTAGGTCCGAGAGTTTTATTCTTACCTATATATAAATGCAAGTTAGGTACAGGCGGTAGCGAGAATGAATATTTTTAGCTGATGTTCTGCATTCTGCTACCTCAATACATGGTATTATGAATTTTGATCCGCTGCTAAATAAAAAAGAAATTGTCATTAATATAGTGTGTAGGCTTTTATCACAAATAAATTTTACGAATCGTATTCGGATCAAAGCTTTCAATATATTTCAATATCTTTTTGAATATATATGTTATCTAGCTTTTACCCGCGACTTCGTCTGCGTGCAGTTCGGTTTCCATACAAAATTTCAACCCCCTTTTCACCCCCTTAGGAGCCGAATTTTCAAAAATTCTTTCTTAGCGGACGCCTACGTCGTTACAACTATATGTATCCAAAATTTCAGCAAAATCTGTTCAGTAGTTTCGACTGTCCGTTGATAGATGAGTCAGTCAGGTTTACCTTTTATTACGTTGCGATAAGTTTTCGTCTGACCATTTTCCTACCTCGTGGTAGAATAAAATTTCAAATCAATTAATTAAAAGCTCGTAATAAGAGTCGTCAGTAACTTGCTCCACCGCGCATTTTCCGGGTGTACACTCATTCCATTCGCTTTTTGGTTTCAAACACGAGCGTCATACATTACTGGATTGCCTCTTAATTCATCCCCGTTTTATTTTCCATCAAAACTTAGCGCAATCAATTTACACGAGCTGCGGGCTTATTGTTCACTTTTGTAAATATTTATATGCGAATCATTTTAAAAGGTTTTATTGGTTTTGGAAACATACACCAATTATACATACTCGTATTAATATGAAAATTGTTTTTTCGCTTTTAACATCGCTGTACCAATCGTATTGAAATGGAAATAATTGACCCGCCTATATTAACAACTCAATTTAATATTTGCAGGTCACGAATATTTTAAAATAGGCACAAATACTAGAAAATAATATAAAATTCACACTTTTGATACTTTAATGTATAATATAGGATACGTTACAGTTTCAAGTTTCAAAGGAAATAACGACGTCAATTATTTTTCTAACGACTCTAGCATACGCTACATTTTCGCTCCGACCCAGACGTAAAACAGTCCGAGTGAACGGACTTTGTATGCGTTAGAATTAGCACCATTACGATATAACATGTGCTTCAGTTGACTTCTGTTTGAGTAACTGTTCATGAGTAACACTATAATGATTCATACTTCATTTAGATTAATTACAGCTGTTAGCTAGAGTCAATTCTGGATGGAATCCGTTTTAATAATCTAAATAACGTTACCAAATCTAACTTTACTGAGGTAAAAAATAAATGCAATATTCGTAAGCATTCTCAGTATCACCTTTTATGTCTTGTTATTCAATCAATGTTAAGCACGTTTCAGGTGCTAAAGTAAAGACAAGGAACAATTTATGTTGTCTTATAAAATACCGTTACGAGAAAATCTCTGCAAAAGACGGGTCGAAGATCCTTTTAAAAGATGACTTTCATGTTCTAGAACGTCTTCACTTTAAGTTTTGAAAGTTGAAAAGGGAATTATAGTCGGCCATATTGGCCGGAGCCGGAAGGAAGCCTGGCAGGTTTGCGCGACGCAGGGGTCTCCGTCTTTATTAAATTTCCTCTACGCGGGAGGATAATTTTGTACGTGGTTATAATGGATATTTTTTTCTAATTCATACATTTTAGAAATGAAAGTGTAGATTTTTTTGATTTAGTAAATTTTTATCGTAGGAACACATTGGAGAAATTGTTTCCATAATCCTTTGAACACTAAAATTATTATGAATACCTTCACAGGTATTGATAAGAGTCCTGTGCTACCTCTTATTTAGGTGTAGGTACAAACACCCAATTAAGCCAATTAATTTTTTCTCCAATTAAGAATTCGTTTTTTCTTGCAATTTGCATAATATATAGGTACATATATAATTTGGAATACTTGTGACTCTACTAGTAGTATTATTTTAATAACAAATAAGCTTATTCGTCTTATTGTCTCGCCAAACAACCAACGCAAAATCACACTGGCTCTTGCAGCCATAATCTCCTTAAACCTAGTCGATAATCCCAACAATAAAGTAAGTGTATTAACAAATAGCGAACCGCCCCGGCTTCGCACGGGTACAATACTGATACTAATACTACAGAATGTCGCCCACTTCGCAACGGGCAGCAGAAATCATAATATTTTAATTTCGCCATAACTTCAAAACCAAACGTCCAATTTTAATCATTTACATACCAAATATTATCTACATAAACTGTACTTAGTGATGGAATAATTTATTTTGATAAGGATTAATAGCATGAGTAAAATAAACGCGTTTAAATGTAGTCCAAAAAAAATTCAAGATTTCTAAATAAAAAAATGGTTGTTGTGCCTCACTCGACATAGATAGGTATAGTGTGTCGTGGACTTTTTTGTAGATATTTATAAGAACTACAATTAATTAGAACATTATATGGTTCTATTTCTTATAGTTTAGGCAGCGTACGCAAAATAAGTAACTTTTCTGGTTGTTTTTTTACACCTTGTGTCCGAAAAACCCAAATATCTTACGGAACCCTATTTTTTTCCAAAATAAAATTTAGCCTATGTTAGTCGTGGATAATGTAGCTTTCGAATGGTGAAAGAATTTTTGAAATCGGTCCAGTACTTTTTGAGCCTATTCATTACAAACAAACAAACATACAAACAAAGTTTTCCTCTTTATAATATTAGTGTAGATGGATTGCACAAGTGAGTTATGCAACTTCAATCGATGTGGGGTAGACACCAGACGCCGTGCGGACGCCGTTGTTTGCATATTAATACTTTCATCTTACGTCTTGGTACTGATAGACAGGATAATTTCATTTTGTAGGCAAATTCAAGTTAGACAATTACCGTGTGTAAGCTTCCTTCTTCAGGCCTTGTAATTTTTCTAACAATCTGCTCTCTTTTTTCTCTTTCGTGAGTTAACTGAAATGTAGAGATTTGAATGGGATAAAGTAAAAGCTTACAACCATTTTGGTTTCTAAACGAAAAATGTTTGTATAAAATAATCAAAAAGATATGCATTCGTTGCATTTTCATGAAACGCGTATTTGGTTTTCAAATCGGAAAACCGAATTTGCGTGATGTTACGCTAGCAGTCAAACTAGACACCTTTATGTTTTATTTCGTTTTAGACAGTGAAATCAACACTAACAAATACGAAGAAATGAAGCTACTTCTCTTAGTGCTTTATCATAAAGAACAAAGAGACATCTACATTCGACATGTTTAGCGATTTGTGACTGAAACATGGTCCCCTACCATGCAGCAAAGAATGCGAGTACAACGTTTGCAATATAAGATCTGCAGATGCAATAATTCCATTAAATATACCTAAGGAATGAGCCACATATAACCAGCCACGTTCGGAATGTACTAGACTTGGCACGTCTCCACTCAAGAGGCGCTAGTGAATCATCAATGACCCATCGACGGAAGCCACGTCTCTTGTATTAATTAATGGACATAGGCTACAATTGGTATGAGAAATGCAAAATATAGTTTCTACTTCCTACGAATTGAAATAGCTATTTATAGTATTATTAATACTATAAGTATATATATTCTTCGATTTGTTGTTTAGGTACTAAGGAAGTACTAAGTAAGTACTTAGTTACCATATAGAATATTAATCATGGGGTACTCATCCCAATTTACCTGTCCGGTAGTTGTGGTATAGTATACGGGTACGCGACCCCGGCTTCCCTAGCTATTACTGTCCTATCCCTTCCCCTCCTGGGCGGTAATATCCTACATTTCCTTTTTCCCACTCTAACTTACCAAAGTTCCTTTCTACACCACCTATCCTCCCCTTTCCCTATTTCTACCCTCTCCGCAAATCCGTGGGAACGCAATGGATAATCATAAAAATAATTTAATTATCCAAAATGGCGGCGATGTGGTTCGCCACCCATCACGTCTCGTTCTCGCGGAGGCGAAAAGTGGACCATGGAGAGCCGCTTCGCTACGTTGAATGTAAGAAGAGGAATGGATGGTAAGAATGAAAGTGGACGAAGCGAAACGAGTATGTAAGGATCGTACCAAGTGGAAAGAAGTGGTCTCTGCCTACCCCTACGGGAAAGAGGCGGTCTCTGCCTACCCCTACGGGAAAGAGGCGTGATTATATGTATGTATGTATGTAGAATATTAATGAGTAAGTATATTCCGAATACTACCATAACTAGAGAATCGTCTGATAAATAATTATTATATCAGACAATTTCCTAGTAAATCAGAGGGTTCTCTGATTAATTATTATATATTTTTATCATTTAAATAAAAAACTTGGTTGTATATTTTTTATCAAAATTACTAGAAGAAATATTAGCTAGAAATATTGATTGATTTAGGTGTAATTATCAAAAGAGATGTTTGATTTTGGGCCAGTTCTATGTACACTACATAGGTAAATAGGAAAAACATATGGGAATATCATAAAAATACGAATAAAAATTTTTGAAGAAGAGTACATGCGTACAAAAATGATTATTTGAAGAGTTTTTTATTGCGAGAACACTATTTTTAGGGCGGTCATGACAGTTGTTTTGACTTGACTTTTGACGTAGTAGACAGTTTTACGAAGAGACGTCGTCTTGAATGTCATACGTCTTTCTTTGTCAAAAGTCATGTCATTGACAAAATGACATTCTTTAGTTATTTCTGACCGATCCGCCATGTTTTATTATACTTTGTGTTGCTCTCCTTGACGAAGTTAATTTAAATTTACATGGAAACGAAGTGAAATTAAACAAAATAAAGAATAGGAAATGGTTACTATATTATGTAGCTATATTTACATTATATACTGTACATAGGGCTGGCCCAGGCCTCATACATTTCTTGAACATCTCTTTTCAGTAGTTATGAAAATTAGGCTACTCGTCTACGTCACTACTCACTACTTTGGATTTTATCTACCTCACTATAATATAAACTTAACCTTGCTATTTTCTTGCAATGAGCTTGTGAAAATCCTTTTCTTTCTTAAGTTCAATGAGAATTGATAAGCCCAAGCGCGGGTCAGACTCGCGAAGAACGGTTCCGTACAAAACTATAAAAATACCTACGCGTTTTTTAAAACTTAAATATTTATACGCGCGCCCCACTTAAATATTTTTTTATTCTGTTTTTAATATTAGGTAGTTGTTATAGCGGCAATATAATTACATCATCTATGAAAATTTCAACTGTCTAGCTATCACGGTTCACGAGACATACGGGTGACAGAAATACAGAAGAACGGACAGCGGAGTCTTAGTAAAAGGGTCCCGGTTTTTACCCATTAGGTACGGAACCCTAAAACTAATATAATTTGATGGAACTTATCCTAACAGATTGCAACAAAGGCGCCGTATAATGCTCGTAACATTGATGTCGATATGTAAACACAAGAAACAAAGAAAATTTATTTACCGCATTCCAATGAGCTTTCCCACATAAATACATAATAATATTGCGATAATTATAAATATTCAACATACAACAAGCCTTAGCAAAATATAGTATTGAATTGATACATCTAACACATAGTATAGCAACGCGCCCCGCATATGCAAGCGTGTGCCCTTGTCTGGCCGTTGTCATCGACGAGTCATTCGCATCGCCTGGAATGCAATGACATGACACCGACTGTTCCATTGCACCTGCTGAACGACTCTCGACCTTATCCACAACTAATAAAAACAATTTTTAATATGTCAAATAAACGCACTTACATCACTTCGTCAATTGGCAATTCGGTATAGAGTAACTAAAATTGAACTATATTCTCGATATGGAAAAGTTGAAATTTGTAAATTACTCGCACCGCCTCGGTCCATTATACGGGCTTCGGTGATTTTAATACGGACATTCCTATATTGATTTCGCAAAATGTATTTTATTATGTCCTCGTAGAGCTTTTTTTCAAATATGGATGCCGTTCGGATATATCATTTAATAGGCTCGTTAGGTTTGAATGACGGTCGTAGTCGGTTTTCCAAAGGACTCGGCTCGAGCGGATCGATCGTCGGACAATGAGTTTAATGATCGTACTGAGAAGCTTTATTTTCGCTCGACGATGCGTGCAGTCGGTCGAACCGGAGAGCGACGACATTATAATTTTAGCCCGGATGGTTTCATGCAGTTTTTATTGTGGTAGGGTCATAGGCGTACGCTTTTTTGTTCTGCAAATTATTCCTGCATAGCGGTTAGGTGTCAATTAGGGCACTATGCATAGTGCGTCTGATTTGCTATCGTGATGTTTGCAAATAAGATTTGATTAATAGTTTGATTATATTTTCTAATCTAAGTTTATATTATTATGGATATAATATATACATAACGTCATCCATTTTAAGAAGTGTCATCTAGAAGCATTATTAATATTTTAGAAATAGCCGTTGTAAATCGCGAAGTTTTTACATACATATTATACATATCGATTACGATAACACATCATTAACTTATTTCGCTTCATTCAGCATACAGCTGCTACTTATTATCGGCTGCTTCTAACATTATTTTCTTTTCTCGGAAGCTTATGCTTTGAAATCGAAGCTACGAGACGCGACGCGTGCCGCGTTTCCGTTTTCTTTGAATTGGAAGCCATCGTCACAATAAGCAGAAATCTGTGATAGAGACTGTCATGAGATATTAAATATCTAATATCAAGAGATAATAATAAATTTTATAATATTGCTAGAAGTTTCCCGCGACTCCGTACGTGTAAAAGAAAATTAGGTAGTGTCCATTTTCTCGAGATAAACAGTACCGATATATTCGAAGGTATATTTTATTGGAATACTGTATTATTTGTACTAAGTAACTACAAAAGTTGTAGGTACAATAATTTGGAATACTAGCCTTAAATTATGATTTTTCTAAAACTGAAATTTAACTGCAGAGTACACGAGGCATACACGTCACACGAACTGTTTTTCGTAGGAAAATCGTTGGTATCAAATCAAACGCGCCCACCGCAAAACTGTATATAAATAACGCTTCGGCATTAAATTTTTCTCGGAACACGTAACAGGACCAAAATCCAACAAAGGACGCTAAATGTGACACAGGACAAACGGTTTCGAAATTCGCAAAAGTCGGAACGAAAAATAAACAAATACTGATGCATTTTGTATGAAGTTTCGATTAGCAAGATACGTGGTCGCTGGGCAGTTTGTGCATGATATTTAATTTTTTTTAAATTTATTATTACAAAATTAATGCACAATGTGGGCTGTGGCACCGATTAGGACTTTTTCGTCTTAAACATCATTTACTAGACGATTAAATAATTAATTAATATAAATTAAAGGATATGTAAGTAAATGTTATGAAAACATAAAAAATGCCAATGTTTATTAATTTTAGACCATATCTATACTAATATTATAAAGAGGAAAAGTTTGTTTTTTTGCATTGAATACGCTCCAAAATTACTGGACCGATTTTAATCAAATTTGGCACAGATGTAGAGTAGACTACTGGGAAGGACATAGGCTACTTTTTATCGCGGCTAAATGTACAGTTATCGCGGAATTTCCTTTTGCACGCACAAAGTCGCGTGCAACTTCTAGTAGGTAAATAAAATTCAACACTCTCATGTCATCTTCCTTCAAAATTCGCACAATGTAAACAATAAAAGCCTTGTAAGTGATCGTTCGACGCTCCTTTACAAGCCATTAATCTAATGCAAAACTGACAACGCGACAGTTATAAATGAAAAACTGAAATCATAATGGCGAAGGTCAACAGCCTGACCGTGAATGTTTACAGATGCTTTTCTCGGAACAGTACACTCTTCTATAAATACACGGGCGTGTTTTGATAAGGGACGCCCCGTGTCGATAGACGTATCGATACTTCAGTTTGCTCACGGATATTGTATGGAAGTATATGTTAGTTTTGGTTCAGGTTGGAGCTGGATGAGTTCTTGTATGGGATTTTAAGTTCGATAAAATATTTATTGAATATTGGAGAAAGTTTGTTAAAAGATAATTTTAATAGCACTTTACTTATCAAATTGACACAAAAAATTGAAAAAATATTATGCATATACCGGAAGATTTTTTACTCACCATCCAAATTTTCAGGAATGAATATAAGTACTCTTGAATATAAGCAACTTTTACTATTGGACCAACTTTATAATAAGTAATTCACGAAGTTTCATATACTAATCTATCGAAGCAAAAATCATAATTTTTCAGTTTTGATTTCCTGTATTTTTTTCAACTCCATATCGGTTATTATCGATAAGTAAAAGTGTCGATAAACGATGTCACAGCACTAGCTAAGATTTTTTTTTATTTATAACCCTGGTGGTGGTCTCGTGGAATTTAATGGGTTAATTTGAGTAGAAACGTTTCTCTATACTCTTTGATGTTCGAAGATGTTCCCCGAAACTTTCAGATGATGATTACAACTTAACGAAACAAAACAATGTGTAGTTTGTGTGACATAGACCTGATGTTAGCTGTTGACGCCTTGTCAAAAAAACATAAGAAATTTAAATGCGATGCCGGTTTAGTGTTGCCCAAATCAGTCTTGGTCTTGGTCTTTCAGCAAGAGTCTCGCAAGAGTCTCGCAAGTCTCGCAATTACCTATTAGCCTATTGCTATTTATTAAACGTTATTTTAGATATTAGAACAACTTAATATAACAACGTAACGTAATACCTACTCTATAACGTTGTTCTGAGATCTAAAATAACGTTTAATAAATAGCAATAGGCTAATAGGTAATTGCGAGACTTGCGAGACTCTTGCGAGACTCTTGCTGCAAGACCAAGACCAAGACTGATTTGGGCAACACTATGCCGGTTAGTACGAGTATAACATTGATGATCTTTAGGCACGATGAGAGTTACATATTATTTGGGTTATAAATGGTGGATTCACTTCTGCCGAAAAGGCTTATGTTTTTACACGCTTTTTATTAGCTTCACATGTATGTATGTTTGTTTGTAACCGACTCCATTGGGCATGATTTTGACTCATTTTAAACGATCAGATTTCATTAAAACTTTATAGAGGACCGATGACATACACACATTTTATAAGATTATTAATGTAATACAGATTATGTTCACCTGTATGTTTGTGGGCTTGTATATTTGTAACCAACTCGATTTTGACCCACTTTAAACGGTCAGATTAAATTCTAACTTTTTACACTTATCAAGCATTGGTTATAATACAATAATTTCATACGTTTATCTCATTATCCTGATCAGGATCGCCAGGATTAAAAAATTACCACAAAAATTATTTACATTGCAATATTTGACACGCGCACTTAAGATGTATTTCATAATAATACAAATATCACTAAAAAGGGTAAAATGATTATTTTTAAACAAAAAATTAAACCGACTTCCAAAGTAAAAAAACACAAAAAAGTATGAAATAAAACTTATTTTCTAAATAATTCCCCTTTTAAATTTGGCTTTGCTGGTACCGACTCCAAAATTAAGAAGATTGAGTAGAAAAATAGTTAAAATTTTAGCCGAATTTAAAATGGGAATTATTTAGGAAATTAGTATTGTTTCATATTTTTTGTTTTTTTACTTTGGAAGTCGGTTTAAATTTAAAAAAATATTTTTCATTTTTTTTTTCTTTTTTTTAAACTATATTTATTTTAAATAATAATGGTCTTTTTCTTCTGTCTGGAGTGTGGTGTTTGACATTGCGGCGGGCAGGCGATAAGCCGACATTGTCCTTGCAATGTCGCGCCGATGACGATGCGGAACCCGCATCAATGCTAATTCACAGATAACTATATTTTAGGACGTTCAAAGATAAGCGATACAAATACCAGACCGTGAACGTGGCGATGTAACTATTGCAATTCCATTGGGGTATTTTAATTCGTGACATCTGACAGTTTTTGACACGACAAGAACCGTTGTGCTACCAAGCGCCGCGCGCCGCCTGGCGATAGAAAAATAATCGAAAATTCTTATTGACCGTTTTTGACACCACTTACGCCACCAGATGACGCTTTGTGTGCGTTGGGTCTGCCCCCTTATGGCAAAAAAAAATAATCAAACACTCTCATTGACACATAAATGTTGTACGATGTTTCATTGATTTATATCTACAGTGGTCTTTTTAACTTAAAAATAAAAACTCAACCAATTTTGCACTAAATAATTTTCCTAAAGAGTAAACATCATGATTTATCACCATAGAAACTTACAAGTTTCATGCATGCAAAAGTTTAAAAGTTACCCCACTTTTAAACTTTTAAAGTAAATCTATTTATGAGAAGTCTTAGCGTAGGTTCAGCGTCTCGGTGTGAGCTGACCCTTACAGATGACAATAATTGACAAAACATACTATACAGGCTGTTCCCAAATTATTTGATTTTTGATTTTCGGAAACCACAGTCTAATAAGAACCAGTACTTTTTAATTTTTGGAAACCACAGTCTAATCAAAACCAATACTTTTTGATATTTGGAAACCACAGTCTAATCAAAAGCAGTATGTAATATTTTGATTTTAGGAAACCACAGTCTAATCAAAACCAGTTTATTTTTTATTTTTGGAAACCACAGTCTAATCAAAACCAGTAGGTAATTTTTTGATTTTCGGAACCACAGTCTAATCAAAACAAGTAGCTTTTGATTTTTGGAGACCACAGTCTAATCAAAACCAGTGGGTTCATTAATGTGTTATCTAGTTAAAGTGCGTGCTTAATTGCTGCTGTGAAATTCGGGATAATTACGCCATCACCTCACCACGACCGCACTCCAGTATTGATCAATAATTGTCATCGCCATTCACAACGCCCGCAACTTGACAAATTAATGGTGAATTTGTGTATGAACAGTAAATGCAATTACATAAAACCATAATTATTAAATACACATGTAAAAATGTAAACAAATTCAAATTAATTTTCATTTATAATATTTTTCGAAATTTTAGATCAGTGGTTGCGTATAGTTCCAAAATAATATTTTAGGGTTCCGTAAAGAAAAAGCAGAACCATTTTATGATCACTTTATTTTCTGTCCATCTGTCCATCTGTATATGTCCGACTGTCTATCTGTCAAGAGTTCGAGTCCCTTTGCATTCCCGTAAACTCAAGTCTACGGTGCTCTTGAAGTAATGAAAAAATAAAACTTATAAGTTAACGTAAAATAGGGTACAGGCGTTTTTGCTACAAAACTGCGATATTGTCATTCTCAAGGAAATCAAAATTCATAGGGTATTCCCGTTGATTTTATTAGAACTATGAAATTTGGTAAGCAAGTGTTATAATATATGTATTACAAGACGTACTTACAATAAAAATCTAAAACAGCAAATTTATAATATCATCACAAAAATAGGGGGTCCTAAGTCTATGAAGGGGAAAAAATTCAAGTTGAAGCCACTATTATCATATTATGTCAAAAATAATAGCTGCTCCATACAAACTTTCATCACCCATTTTCAGGCTAGACAAAACCTTGTCCGTGTTTTTTATTTGAAAACATCTGTATTCATCCACTCTCAATCTAGTCATAGTAATATGTTACAAGAGTTTATGCAAGATTATTACATCAAACTCTATATATATATATGGGTGATTATACAAAAGTTGGGTAACTTTTGAGGATATTTTGTTTACTATAGATATTAAATCAAATTATTGCAAATTCGGGTGTATATGATGGCTAATCTAGTGAATATATTGTTCCAAATCGGGCCAGTCACTTTTTTAAGTAGATTGTGAGATATTTAAAATTTTCTGAATTTGACTGCCAGGGGACTGACGAGGGTAACATAGTACTGATAAAATACACAATTTTGTGAGAATTATAATGAAATTTAGTAAAAATTTGTATAAATATTTTAGTTTTAATAATGGCACATGTCTTTTAAGTATTAAAATCACTTAGTAACAATTAAAAATAATACTTAAAATATGTAATACTGGGAGAAAATACTATCTCAGTTTTCAATACAGCCTTATGACATTTAACGTAACGTTATTCACTTAGCTTTTACTACTTTGACTTAGTTTTACTTAATATTTCTAAGTACTCAACAAACAATAGAAACAAAAATCTAACAATATTTATATTAAAAGTACTAATTATCATAAAATTAAGAACAATAACAATATAATACTATAAAAGTCAACTATCTGTCTTCATAACAGCCTTTTGACATCTTTATATTACTTAACTTTTATATAAAAAGGCCTTCTTCACTAATTTTTATTTTTTTAGCTGTGTAGCTGACTAATTTATATTTTTGACGCTGAGTATTTAGTTTTTAAGCTTTGAAACTACAGCCTTCATCTTTTTCATTTCCCTGTTTCTAGATTTTCTGTCTTTCACTTCTCCTTTTAGTTTATTTTGCTATTTGGTCTTAATAACAGGTCTGATTGCTTCATTAACCATGGGTCGTATTTCGTCGTCAGTTGGTGGAGGAGTAATTCTGGCGTATAAAATTATAAGTGGTTTGTTTTAAACTAGTCATGGGATACTCATCCCAACTTACCTGTCCGGTAGTTGTGGTATAGTATACGGGTATGCGACCCCGGCTTGCCTAGCTATTACTGTCCTATCCCTTGCCCTCCTGGGCCGTAATATCCTAAATTTCCTATTTCCCACTCTAACTTACCAATATTTCTTTCCATACCACCTATCCTTCCCTTTTCCTATTCCTACCCTCTCCGCCAATCCGTGGGAATACAATGGATAATCATAAAAATATTTTAATTGTACAAAATGGATGCCACCTATGACGTCTCGTTTCTCGCGGAGGCGAAAAGTGGCCCATGGAGAGCCGGTTCGCTACGTTAAATGTAAGAGGAGGAATGGATGGTAAGAATGAAAGTAGACGAAGCGAAACAAGTATATAAGGATTGTAGCAAGTGGAAAGAAGTGGTCTCTGCCTACCCCTACGGGAAAGAGGCGGTCTCTGCCTACCCCTACAGGAAAGAGGCGTGATTATATGTTATATTTATATTATATGTATGTATTTGTTTCAAATAGCTGTTTTCTTTGCCTGTAGTTTTATGAATCATTTTTCCATTTTTTTCTAGTTATTTTAGTTTTTATTTGTTATCCGCTAATTTAATGGGGTCACTTTTAATTCTGGCCAAGCGAGCCCTTTCGGCTTCTCTCTTTTTTTTAATATTTCTTCCCTATGCTTTTAGTGTGCCGCATGATGTTTTAAACTGAAATATAAAATAGAAATTCTTATACACGGTAGCAAATAAAATAGAAGTGCTCTAAAACAAAAAAAACATCAGTACTATGGAAGCACATCAGTCCTCTGGCGCGATATCTGACAAAGGACTGACGCCAACGGACTGACGAAAAAGACGTATTTTGAAGTTATAATCAAAACTAATGTTTTTTTTGGTAATTTCGAATATCAACAAACTACATTTTAACAAATCATAGTTAACTGTGTATAAATGAAAATAAACCTCAGATTAACAAGAAAATAACGACTCACCACGGGACTGAAATTTTGACTGACTCAGCACGTGTATAGGCGGCAAACACTACCCAAGCACTGGTACAGTTATGGCGGCCGTCAAATTGTGCAGTCCGCAACTAACTTCATTACCAACATTAAAACTCAGAGAGGGATTTGACCTTGAGTCGGTGATATTTGGCGAGAATTTCCAATTTAAAGAAGACACAACGGACTGACGAATAAAACGAAACACAAAGTTTCTTATTTTCTTTTTAATAAAGTGGAGAACATTGCGTTATGAAAGTTGTAGTATATAATACAATGTACATCACAGATTGTAGTAAATTAGAAAGTTTTCTTAAATAAATGATAATGTTTAATGGATAGTCACTTGATTGTTTGTTTTCGGGATTGTGACATGCCAAAGGACTGACTTTTTAAGTATTAATTTTGTTTTTTTATTAACTTGTATTCAAAATTATGAAGTAAAATTGGGTGACCAAATAAAGGACTTTTCATTGTTTTAAAATAAATTGTAATTTCAATAAAATATAATAAGACTTTGTATATATTGGCTGATGACATTGAGTTACCCAATTTTTGTATAATCACCCATATATATTATATCTGATAAAAAGTGTCCTTTATTAAAAGCGTCACATGGTAATAAATAATTTAGCTTACATAAATAACGTGTTCCTTTCATCCCGACTGATATCTCGCCGAAGCACGCGGCTGCTTATCGCGAAATTACAACAGATATTTACGTTCCTCGCATAAAGAAATAATTTACGCCACAAATCCTATGTGTATGGTGTGAGAGACAAACTTGAGTGGCTTTATTCTTTCATGGTAGGCCGGAAAGCGATCACATTTGGTATCGATAAGCAATTTTTGCCACTCACCTCGACATAGATGAGTTATTAGTGTTGCCTATCTTACAAAATCCTCTTAAAACCCTTGGGCCGCATGCGTTTTCTTGTGAACATCAAGAACTTTGGATAATGCCAAAGTTATCATCGGCCGTGACAAATATTTTTCATTCTTATGTCTCTTTTTCAACACTGTCCATATGAAACCTTTGTAAAATAGCTCATTTGTTGCTGCAAACGATATTGCTATGACTTGTACCAAACACGAAGAAGCTCTGGGAAAAAATTACAGAGTTACCGTCGACAGGCCGTTAGGTGAAATGTGATCGAGTGGCATGACTGGCGACTTCCACCCCGGCTGAGCCTTCCATGTGGGCGAATGGGTTGTGGTCCAATTATTGTTTTATGGCGTCGTAAAATCACTAGCGTCTTTTATCTCTACCTTAACAGGCGAAAAAATGTGTTTATTTTCTCAAAATGACTAACATTAATTAATTATTATATTATGTCGCATAAAGTAGTGAATAAAGAAGGCAAAGACGAATTATGTAGTGAAAAATGCCATTACTTTTCTACACTCAAGTGTACTACAATGTCTTGTCTCTTTAACAAATAGATGTGATATAATTTATTCATCGTTACCTACTTATAACAAATGGATCTCAATAAGCAATGATTTTCAAAAATTCATAAAAAGGAATTAACACTTAAAATATTTCGCTATAAATGGAACCACGTCCTCAACACCATAGGGTCATTAGCAAGAATGAGTATGACTAAGAAGGGTATTTCTCGCGATAATTATTTTCCCCTTTTTTCTTGTACTTTAATAGATTAGGGTCACTGGTTTTTATTATCTTGACGACTGTAATGTACAGTGATCGGAATTGGGTGAGTATATTTACCTACAGTTTAACGAACAGAGACGGAAATCGGAGACTTCCTTACGACTAAAATTTTTTTTACCGGTAAATTTACCGGAACTTTGATTATGCAACTTTCTAATAGCTAAATGCTTCAATAAACCTTAATTAATGTTAGATAAAAAATAAAATAACGTATATTAAAAAAATATTTTTTTTATTGATAAAAAAGTTTTTGTTTGAACATTTAAATATTACATGACTATAATATATTAATGACTTTCTTATCCTAAAACACATATTTATTTTAAAGTATAAATAAATATAAAGTTTAAATATTACACCTTGAAATGTTCAAACATTTTTTTTATCAATAAAAAATTATTTTTTAATATACGTTATTTTTTTTCTAACATTAATTAAGATTTATTGAAGCATAAATTAGCTATTAAAAAGTTGCATAATCAAAGTTCCGGTAAATTTACCGGTAAAAAAATTTTTAGTCGTAAGGAAGTCTCCGATTTCCGTCTCTGTTCGTTAAACTGTAGGTAAATATACTCACCCTATTCCGATCACTGGTAATGTACCACATAACCGTAAACTAGAAGTGTTTATTATGAAGGAAAGGAAAATTGAAATTAATGAAGAAGAAAAACAATGAAAATTAAAATTGCTTAAAATATACTTATACGCGAGAACCTATTGTAAAATTTCATATATTTTCTAGACATTTAAATAATCTAACCTTATTCACACATCCTGTATACAGAACGTAAACATTAGCACGTTTGGATCGGAATTTCTAAACATTTGTCAAACAATGTACCGTAGGAGTAAGGTCCTACAATGTAGCGAATCTAGCCAATCGAGATAAGCCGGAACCTAAAGGGCACTGTCAATTAGAAAAACCTAAATTGGATTTAAATGTTATATTGTGCTGATTGTTTGTAAATGCGGTGTGCTTATTGAGCATAATCGTGAGCACCATGTATAATATAGTTCGTTGTGCAAACTAATAAACACGGCTTCCGTATCATCGGATTGAGGTCAACTCACACTGAGATGCGATGCGGAGCGAACTTTATAAGATAGCGATTCAAAATTGAACTTTATTCACAACACAAAACGATTCACGTTTCATTGCGAGTGCGAGTCAGACTCGCGCACCGAAGGTTCCGTACAAACCTGTAGTGACTTTGTTACAGCTTAAAGGCATTATAGACCTGAGTATTTGATATGAATTTCAATTTAATACCTCTACGCGTTCATGAGGAAAGGGGTTGTTAGTTTAAAATAATTAAAAATATTTTTACTATATGATGTAATTAAAAATGTACGGTTTTCGTAATTTTTCCTTTATCTGTGCTATAAGAAGTTGCTTCGTGCCAAATTTCAAGATTCTGAGTTCACGGGCAATACCCTGTAGGTTTTGAGTTTACGAGTGTCGAAAATTTGCGTTGGCTTAGAAGTTTGATTTTTTCACGGCTCCAAGGGACTTGTAGACCTTAATATTTGATATAAATTCCAGTTTGATACCTCCACGCGTTCCTGAGAAAAAGGGTCTTGACAGACATTCGGACGGACAACAAAGTGATCCTACAAGGGTTTCGTTTTTTCCTTTCGAGGTACGGAAACCTAAAAAGTGCGCGCCGCTTCATGTCTCAGTGTGAACTGACGCTTACAATAAACTGATTTGGTAAATTACTATATAGAATTGGGCTTCTGCAAAATAAAAATTAGTATTTTTATTCTTGATTCATAAATGGGATAGGATAGACAGTCTCTTTCGCGATGCATTATAGCATGTTTCTAGAATTATTCATGTACGGTTTTGCATGAATTGTGCAACCGAAGGAGTATAAAGTTAAATTGTGTGCAGAAAGCATAGACGTATATTATAGACGAGGCATGTTGAGACAAAAAGTGTCTCCAGTAAAATGGCCCCAATTTTTAAATTTTTGGGGCCATTTTGAAATTCGAAGTATGGTGAAAACAATATGGCTGACATTTGAGTTATGGTGAAAACCAAGATGGCGTAACTTTTTCTTGTATGAATTTTTTTTCTGCTATATATACGTGATAGCCTATCTTGAGTTGAAATCTTTGGCAGAAAGCTAATTTTTTTCTTTAAAAATGCCTTATAAAATATACATAATATCACTAAAATATCAACAACACTGAACATACACTACCTCGGTTTATTAACACACACTACCGAGCGCATGATTTCCTTCCTCAGATAGGAGTTATCTGACGATTGAAAAATCAGCCCTTAGAGTATTATGGGCAAATTCCGACCACATGGTACCTGTAGTTCCTATTAGTTTAATAGATTTTATAGTCTGGTACAGTTTCTACTTATGTTTTGATTTATGTGTGTATTTCACGAATCACGTTAACTCTTCGTTTAAACCCATTTAAAACAATGCAAGGTTGGAAGAAAATATGCAGTCTTGCAAATTAAAGTTATATGAGTAAGATTCGCCGGCATGTAGGTGTGCTAAGTAGTTCATGTTGACATTGGCCCATATTAAACAATGGTGTGTGATCATAATATTGCTTATATCATAATAAAGACTACCTCATATATTGTTGAATAACTGATATAGTTTCAACTATCTATAACAAACCATTATAATTATGAACGTGAACACTGCAGCACTGTAATTTTTGGGATAAAAATAAGCATATATCCTGAGCTTAGAGTTTAGACTACTATACCATACCAAATTCATCAAAATCGGCTAAGTAGTTTTTACGTGAAAGAGTTTATCAAAATCATCATCCATACATACATCCATCCATGGATCCGTTCAACCATCCATCCATGCTCAAAAGCTTTCACAATTATATTAGTAGTAGAATAAATTAATGGCCCGGTTCACAATCGCCTAATAAGCGTCGACCTTCCCTAAGCTTTCACAATTTTTCAAGATCAAAATTAGTCAAATCGGTCCAGCCGTTTTCAACTTTTAAGGTACTGTAATCCATGTTAAAAAAATATTTCACGGCGACGCTGCCATTTCGGTGTGAATCGTCCCTAAAATTAGGCCTTTTCATCTGTTAATGGATGATTTATACTCTATTTTCCGAGCGAAGTAACCACTCTTGAAATACTGTAGTGCCTGGGACAGTCGGTTTCGTTTAAATGTCTTATGGTTTCCCAAGCACATACGGCATTCTCACAACACAGTCAGCCTAGTCCAGACGAATGACTGGTCAGTACGTCTGGGGCCAACCAAATGCGGGTTTCCTCACGATGTTTTCCTTCACCATTAGAGCGTCTATATAATGTACTTGAGATCTGAAAAAGTCTCACTGGTACATGCCACAACCTGGGATTCGAACCTGTTACCTGCACTCTCTCGAGTGCGAACCAAACGGTCTACCCACTAGGCTACAAAGCCTCTTCGGAATCGGCCCTAAATATCTAGTTAAATCTCTAACTAATTTAAGTTAAGGATCCTACAGTCTTGAAAAAATATACAAAATTGAATATCTTACTAACTACTCTGCTGCAAAGTCTTGGCTAACGGCCATATTATTGAAAATTATGTAGATTTTACTCGGTAGTAGCCAGTAGGTGGGCTAACAACGGGTCACCTAAGCCCACCTGATCCATAAATGCCCATTGTTCTGACAAATGTAAACACTGTTTATCGCTTTGCCTCGTTAATTAATTGATTTTTAATGGCCGCTTACAGTTACGTCCATGTTCTTATAACCATACACGTGGCGTAGAAATTACAGTAGGCTAGCTGTTACAGTAAATATTGTTTATAAGTAGAGCTATTTAGAATATCATCACATCTACTCATTAGAGACAAAGTAGACTACAGAACCTCAATTCTCGTATTTAAGTAGACTTTAATTTTACTTCATTAGTTTTGTAAATGTAGTGACATGTTACCGTGAACGGATTTTATGCCGTTTCGACCAATCAGAGCCGTTTCACGTTGGTTTAACGTTCATAAAAACACCTTTTGAGAGTGTAAGCGTGTCGGGACTTGATCGTAATAGGCAAGCGGACTGATTTTTTTTTATTGCATAAATGAATAGTACTCTTAAATATGAGTAACTTCTCAGAAGAAACCGTATATCAAAAGTCAATATTTTCAAAGGTACAGCGATTTGTATACAAAATTTCGCTCCGCTCCAGTACCAAAAAAATTTTTTTTTTTGCGAAATTGGTAAACAAAACCTACATCATTAGTTTACTCACATCATATACAAAAACATTCATTATGGTGAGTATGAACTTAAACGCACAAATATCGGAGATATTTACAAATATATTCCTGCGGCCATATACTTCATATACTACTTCATACTACTTCATATACAAGTGACGTCATTTTTAGGTCGACTTTAGTATGGAGCGTTTTTAGGAGGATCGCGAAATTTTTTATACAAATCGCTGTACCTTTGAAAATATTGACTTTTGATATACGGTTTCTTCTGAGAAGTTACTCATATTTAAGAGTACTATTCATTTATGCAATAAAAAAAAAATTGTCCGATTGCCTATTGTATTAATGCAGGTTTTATTTAGCAGAATTGCCCCCCAGATCCCAGCATGCATGCAGCATGCAACTTAAGATAAAAGTCTGTATCTGAGCATAAGTAATTAATATATAAAAAGTATTAAACTTTATCAGAAACTAGCTGTTGCCCACGACTCCGCCCGCATAAATATAGTATACCTCGGGAATATTATACTTCTTCGGGATAAAAAATAGCCTATGTTTTAATCCAGAGCCTAAACTACTACCATACCAAATTTCATCGGAATCTGTTCAGTATTTTTTGTGTGAAAGAGTAACAAACATCCATCCATTCATCCATACATCCTCACAAACTTTCACATTTATAATATTAGTAGGATGTTCGTTGGCCTCATTGAGTTAAATGTTAGTAGTGTACTTTTGTTCAACCATAGTTTCTGGAATCTATGATTGAACTAACCACAGTACCTAAATAGCCAACCTAATATTATAAACGTGAAAGTTTGTATGTATGTATGGATGTTCGTTACACTTTCACGCAATAACTTCTGAACGAATTTTGATGAAATTTGGTAGTAGTTTAGACTCTGGATTAATTTTTAGACACATTGGCTACATTTTATCACAGCATGCACGAGTCGCAAACAACATCTAGTATATCATTATGAGAGCAGCTGAGCTAGTTTCTAATGTGTCATCATCAAAAACTAGGGGTCAGTTCACACTGCGACCATACAACGTGCGATTTTAAGATAGATTTTAAAATAGAAGTTTATTCACTGGACAAATAGATACACGTTTCATATGACATCAGTCATTCTCTGCAAATGCGCTTTGCAGCGTTGGTGCTGACATTCGACCTCTTACATTTGCTGCGTTCCGCGGAAAATAGCGCTTGTTAGCGCTTGCTAGAACTAAAGAAAAAAAAAACTTGAGAGGTGTCAAGGGACACCCGGATGGAACAAAGTTCCGGATGAAAATATCTGGCTTGCTTTCTATAAGAGAGAGAGAGAGACGGACAGATAAACATGCGACGCCGCACAGCTTACAATAGCTTACTATAGCAAAAACAACTTTTCGTAAGATTTTTTTCCGTCTAGCCCCCTTTCACAACGCGCGATAAGGAACTTCGTTAAAAAAAAAAGACATACAGACAGACAATTGTACATGTATATATAAAATAAATAATACAATATCCGAACCGATATTATCCATATACATACATTACATACATACATACATACATACATACATACATACATACATACACACATACATACATACATACACACATACCTACATACATACATCAATATAATAAATGTATACGCGTAAATATTTAATTTTTATAAAAAATAAAATTATCTTTTGTAATTAAAAAAGTGTCGTGACAACTTTTCGCAAGAATTTTTTCCGTCTAGCCCCCTTTCACAACGCGCGATAAGGAACTTCGTTCCAACAGATTATTATCGGCCAGGACATGTTTGCTAACTTCAATACTGCTAACATAATCCGCCATTTTGCTTATTTAACGCCAGCGGTCACCATTTTGCTTACGTTTTTTTGTTAGCGCTATTTTCCGCGGAACACAGCGTATAAAACGCTACGTATATAAACGTAAAAAAAGCGGAATAAAACGTGTATCTTCTTGTGTAATTTATAAAGTTCAATTTTAAATAGCTCAATCTTAAAAAAATGGAGCACCATGTCGCGTATCGTCTCGTTTCGACATTAAGTAAAATTGTTTATTGACATGATGAGATGAGTAACATGTGTTTACTCTGCGTAATTTACTCTTTCTACCCCTCCAGCTTTGAGTATCCAACTATAATTGACATGAGATAGAGTATAGAGGCTGGAGGGCTTTGAGTATCCAATAACTATACTATTGGATACTCAAAGCCCTCCAGCCTCCATACTCTATCTCATGTCAATAGTTTCGTTTGTCAAACCAAGTTTGGCGTTTAAAAATAACTCAAGAAGCGAGTTGACAATTCGCAAAGGAAATAGTTGGCACCGGTTCAAATCGGAGCTCATTGAGACAAGTTTTAATACGGGTCCGTGTGTTCGTCCGCTCCTCAATGGAGCTCTTTGTTTACAAACTTTTGTTACCATTCAGTGCTAAATTTTACTAAACTTCATTTAATATTTCGCTAGCTTGGAGCTACGAGTCTATCTGCGAGGCTTTTGCGCTTAGTTTCTATTTTACTCGGTATGATGTAACATCTAACGGAAATACATATTATCTATTGCTTTATGCCGCTTGACGATTATTAAAGCTAATTTCGTACCGAAATATAAATGTACACAAACCGTAAATTCAGTAACCTGTTTTTATTTATTTTTTCCATTTTCTATTAATTTTCGATTAATTACTTCAATATTTTATTAATAGATGTATAGTATGGTAAAATACAGCTTTTAGGTAGCAGCTGGTATTTTAACAATAACACTGTAGTAGGTTGCTAAGAGCTAATGTTCATACATAACATACCTACGCATGCATACATATTATACCTATTATAATGAACACGCGGAAATTTCGCAAATTACGTAACGTAAATTGCGAAATCGTGTAAACTTGTTCCATTTATTTTTGCGAAGAACGCACCGCTCTAGATTATGCGCAGAAAAACCGCATATTTGAGGAGCACGCTCTACATCAGCGTTTCTCAATCGGGGGGTCGCGACCCTAGCCCCCTAGAGTCGCGACCCACAGTGGGTTGAAAATCGGCTTTCATAGACATAGAAATGAAATCTCGAAAGTGATAGATTTTTTGATTGATATTGCTTCAGTTTAGTATTACTATGTAGAAAATTAAGTTTGAGATAATTTGGCCCAAAAATGAGGGAGTAATAATTTTTTTACGAAAAACTTGTATGGAGCCAACATGAAAAATTCATTTATTTCAAAAACGGCAAGTTTAACCGTAATATCCTGACAGATGGTTATAGTACCAATTATTCATGATTTTTTGGCATACATCATATATAACGGTCTTAGCTGCTCTTTTTTTTTAAAAAATCGTCAAAATTTTTGAAAAAAAAGTCATCCTGTATTATTGCACGATTCGATAGTGTTACTATTAAGGAACAATTTCTGGAAAGTAATGGTATACGGCAAACTTGAGGAAAGTGTTGAATTTTAATAAATTCCTTCATATTTTGAACAAATGTAAGAACAATTATATAAAATGCTAAAATTAAGCACTTTCCTTAACTTTCTCACATATAGTTACTTCCCAGCAATTGTTATTTACTAGCAATACTATCGAATGCTGCAATAATACAGGGTGACTTTTTTTCAAAATTAACGGATTCGAATCCTAACCAAGGATGTTGACTTGGCTATAATCTGATAATGCAGTTATATTCGTCGTACACTGTGAAGTGAAGGAAAATTATGTCAGAGTAATTGCTTCCCAAAAATACTGGATTTATAACTTTTTTATAGAAAATTTCTATGAAGCCAATGAGAAAAATCCAATTATCTTCAAAACGGCAAGATAAATCCTTATATCCTTACATGCTGTTATAGTACTATTAATTCGTGATTTTTTATTTGTTTGTTCTTTACTAGCAAGACTATCGAATGGTGTAATAATACAGGCTGACTTTTTTTTTTTCAAAATTAATATTTCGATTATTTAAAAAAAATGGCAAATAGAACCGTTTCATGAACTATGTAAAAAAAAACGAATTAATAGTACTATTACAGCATGTAAGGATATAAGGATTTATCTTGCCGTTTTGAAGATAATTGGATTTTTCTCATTGGCTTCATAGAAATTTTCTATAAAAAAGTTATAAATCCAGTATTTTTGGGAAGCAATTACTCTGACATAATTTTCCTTCACTTCACAGTGTACGACGAATATAACTGCATTATCAGATTATAGCCAAGTCAACATCCTTGGTTAGGATTCGAATCCGTTAATTTTGAAAAAAAGTCACCCTGTATTATTGCAGCATTCGATAGTCTTGCTAGTAAATAACAATGAGGAAGATGTAAATCAAAATTTATTCCCCTTTTTCAGCCCTAACAAAAAATTTAAGCAATAATAAGACTAACTGTGAAAAAATTGTGTTGATATCACGAAAATTGAGTTTTTTATAAGCAAATCAATATGGGAACGCGCGAAAACTGATTGCGCCCGTCGAGTAATGGCTGTGACGTCACATCGCCGTGCGTAGCTAGCTAACTATGCAATGTGCATACAGTATGTTTTTCACACGCGCTCTGTAAATGTAAATTCGTTCATTTCGATTCATTTTTATATATTATTATAATAAATATGACTTAATAGGGAAAATTGTTAAATTTAAACAAAAAATTAATACCAACTTTCAAAGTAAAAACGCACAAAAGAGTATGAAATAAATTTTATTTTCTAAAAATAATTCTCCTTTTAAATTCGGCTAAAATTTTAACTATTTCCCTACTCAATCTTCTTAATTTTGAAGTCTGTGCCAGCCCAAACAATATCCTGATAAAACAATATTTTATAGAACTCACATTTAAGTTGGCAACCAACTTCAAAATTATGAAAATCGAGTAGAGAAATCAAAAATTTCAAACTCAAAATGGGCTATGAAGTACATTATTTTGATAGAACAAATCTTTATCAAGTAAAAGTTACGCCATCTTGGTTTTCACAATACTTCAAATGTTAGCCATCTTGTTTTCACCGTACTTCAAATGTCAAAATGGCCCCAAAAATCTCAAAAATGGGACCATTTAACTGGAGATAGTATACGTCTATGAGAGCAATAATTAAATTTTTTGCCGAATTTAAAAAGGGAATTATTTAGAAAATAAGATTTTTTTCATACTTTTTTGTGCGTTTTTACTTTGGAAGTCTGTTTTCATTTTTTGTTTTCCATTTTTAGGGCTCCACTTAGGGCACACAAGGAACGCTTATAGTTTCGCTCGCTCCGTCCGTCCGTCTGTTATACTTCTTCTGTTATAATTATGAATATTGATGGATGAAATTTGGTACAGTTATAGATTGTGTGTAGATCTTAGGTTTGGCATAATAAAATAATAATAATTTTATATTTTAGGGGTAGCTCTGAAGGGGGGATGAAATATTATTTCTTTCTACCCCATTTATGGGGTATCGTTGAATAGGTCTTTTAGAATTTAGGTAAGGTTTCTTTTAACATAACTTTTTTACAAAGTCGACTATTTTCGAGTAATCAGCCTCCAGTAGTTTGTAAGTTGGTCCCCCCTCCCTTAGAATTTCTAAATTATAAAAGATAGAAACTTGTAAGCTTCAATGCTAATAGATCATGCTAAAAACTCTTTAGGAAAATTATTTTAAGCGAAATCGGATAGTAACTTTTGAAGTAACTTGAAAAACCTATTACGCGATTTCCAAACGTGTGTCTTTAAAGACTGAGTTCTGTTCAATGCTTTTGGATCTAGGGTATACCCTTGGCACAAAATTTTACTTTTTGGTATGATATGCTTAATTTACTTCACATTGGCCAAATTCTTAAAGATGTACCTATACATTTTGAGGAGTTCCCTCGATTCCTCATGGATTCCATCATCAGGTTTCCACTTTAGTGACAAAAGTCTAAAAGGGCCAATTTCAAATTAGGGGCCATCCATAAATAACGTCACACGTTAGGGGGGAGGGAGGGGATCGACGAAGTGTGACATTGTGTGACAAGGGGGTAGGAGGGGTCCTAATTTTCGTGACGTCACATTTCAAAATCTATTTTAATCTAAGTGTTAATATAGTAATCATAAGTAATAGCTATATGATATTATGATAGCTATTGCCCCAGTGTCGAGACCCCCCAGCCCCAGTGATGTTTCAGAGATCTTAATGTTGTTTTTTATTACATAAGTTTTTTTTTTCGCCGAGAAAATGCATTTCAGCATCCCACTAGGGGATAGCGGTCCTACCCGTGAGTATGTGAGACTCTGCTGCACCCGAAAAGATGGTGAATGGGCGCAGCCCCTACTCAATAAAAACTCGGCGGTACTCCACTCCATACCACCCTTGGCGGGCCACGGGATCGCGTGAGCCTGGGCATAAGAGTCTGGCAAGAAAGACGATCCATGCGTCAGATGGGCATATAAAAGTTGGAACTGTGCCTAATCTCTCGACAGTCGTGACGGTCATCCGTCCCACCAATTCAAATTAAACAAATTTCGGAACTGCTGTTTTAATTGAATAATTATTTCTAGATGTAAAATTGTAAAATGTGACGTCACGCTAGGGAGGGAGGGGGTCTCACAAATGTGACAAGGACGGGGGAGGGGGTCAAAAAACATGAAATTCGTCTGACGTAATTTATGGATGGCCCCTAAAACTCGAGAACGGCTAGACCGATTTGGCTGATTTTGATCTTAAAATAATTGTATCAGTTCAGGGAAAGTTCAAAGGTGAGAAATTAATATATATATATATATATAATATATATATATAATATATATATATATATATATATATATATATATATATATATATATATATATATATATATATATATATATATATATATATATATATATATATTACGTTATACGGTATACGTTATACGTTATACGGTTATACGGTATATATATATATATATATATACGTTAGGGATATATATGTATATATATATATTATTAGGTTTAATTTAAAATTGATCTCAATATTTACGAGTTTTTAAACAACAAGTGTGGTTATTATCATTGCACGTGTTCCTGAATAACAACACCTGCATTGCAGGTGTCGATAAGCACAGCATAAACAGCAACAGGTATCTGAACAGGGAACGACAAGTTCCCCCACTCTCGGTTCATAGAGGAGGGAGGTCTCTTCGATTTCAACACAGCCGATTTCTACACAGTCAATATCGAACGGTCTAAGCGAGAGGACCTAACCAGTGAATCGTATTAATTTTAAAGTGATAATTGTGAAGTGTTTTGTGAAGTGATAATTTGATGCAATAGCGTCTAATTTGTTATAAATCGTAAAGTTTCTAATTTCATAACTTTTAGCCATATTTAGTTTCGAGTTTAATAAAATTGTTGTGACTATTATTAATTATTTTTATAAAGTTTTTACACTTTTTGCTATTATCAGAAGTGCGATCGGCTCCAGCCTATCACGTTCCGAAAAATAAATATGGCCAAAAGGAATAAAAGAAGTCACAAAAAAAAGGGAGTTTATGAGTTCCTAAAGACCACCAGGTCAGTGGTAAAAGTAGCTACTCTGAGTGTGTGAGCTACCCTGTGCCTCATCGGCGAGTTCTTACGACTTTACGGGTCACCTCATCGGTGCTTTGAACAGTAAGGTGTAAAGTAAGGTAAGATCGAACCATGATTATTATATTTCACGTTTTGTTCCTAGTTTACACTCATGTCTATTTTTGAGTGAACTGGGTGCGGGAACAAGGAATATTTATAAATGGGATACATGTCTATCTAAAAACGAAAATTTTAAGTTTTGTTTACGGAGATTCCATTTTGCGGGAATTTAGTGTAACGTTATGACTACTTACTTAAAATTTACATACGCAAATGATGTTGCGTGTTTCTTTGAATTTAAAAATCGTATTTGCAATATTTGATTATTGCAATTATAAAATTGAGCATAATTGTTGAGGACGCAAAGTTTTGCTCCTATGGGATTCATCAATGAAAAGCGGACTGTAATTAGACGTTTATTCTTGCGTTACAAATATTAGTGTACTCGTTCAGCTGCCGAGGAGTCTGTATGTGTAGTGGCTAGTGGCTGCCGTCGGCATGCCGGTCGGCACCGTTGCAGTTGGGCCCCCGCACGCCCCTCGAGTACCGCGGAGGTACACGGAGTGGCGAAACGCGCGCTAAAGGCGCGAACAATAATCGATACTAGTAATTACGAGATGCAACTGTTAGTTACCCGTCTCTCATAAAATAACTTTGCTGTTTCCTATTTTATTTAAAACTAAAGGGGTATATAATCCATTGCAGTTTAGATACAGAAGGTAACGCACAGTACACCGTTTGATCGTAGCATACGCGAGACTATCAAGTGGTAGTATCAACACCTACTTTGGGTGTGGCATTAGTCATGATTTAAAATATTAAATGTTGTTTCCAAGTTTGGTTAGGACAAAGCAGGCTCATAACCTGATTTTCTGACAAGAAAGACGATCCATGCGTCGGAGGGGGAATGTAAAAGGTTGGTCCTACGCCTGATCTCTTGCCAGTCGTGTCGGTCGTCCGTCGTAATGGGTTACGAGAGTAAAGAAAGAGTGCTCTCATGTACTGCGCACTCACTTGAGTGCTATAAAATTACTCCTGCGTAACTGGCCTGGTTTCGATGATACCGACCACCATCACCAAAATCGGTGTGGGGAGTTATTATTAGTCATGATCATATTGTGCAGTGTTCTCGCCCAAAGCTGGTCGGACGGGACAGATCATGTTTCTTTCGCGAGATGTGCGAGACAAAGATGTTAACGTTTTGAGTTTCAAGACACGAGTAATGTTATAGGAGGAATATATTATGTAGATGTATCAATCCATGCACTGTTGTGCGTCTCTTTAGTAACTGAATCTGTGTTATTTGGTCTATGACGACAAAATATTAAATTTTGTATTTGGTCTAGGGCAACTGGATATTAAGTTCATTTCAAGTCGAATCAGACGTGTTGAATCGCGTATAGTGTGGCGTGGTGCATTCCTACGCCTAAATTATTAACCTAAAGTTAATTGCAGCAGATTTGTTACAATTTTACACATATCATACATGTACCTATTCTCGTATACAAAATAAAACTCAAACTAATACACACACAACTCACGTTCCCAACAAAGAAACAAACAAACAAACACATACACAACTCGACGAGACAATCATATCGTATTGCCTTATGTAAGAACCAATAAGGGTAAAAATAACATTACGCAGCGAAGATACTCACTTCTATAAGTTTTTAAATGTACCTGCAATCGACGACTGATAATGCACTGTAAACTTTCTTTTAAGTTTTATTTTTCTCATGTAAGTGGCTATTGTCTCTTAATGGGAAATAAAGATCTTTACACCGAAAATAATATTGTGTCATAAACTGGTAAGCGGTTTTCTGTAAAGACAGAACTTGTAGGTTCTGATCGCGATGAATTAACGTTTGTTGTAAATAAGTTTAAAGATTTCTTAACTAACGGTACGAACATCAACTATAGCTTAGTGTCGAGTTTGTGAGACTCTTTATTCGAAAGGCAGCAATAAAGAGGGTCGCAATATTTTTATATACAAAGAAAACAAACAAGTTTCGTAATTTTGATAACTACCTACTGTTGACAATTCATGTATCCAATATTACAAATGACACATATTATGCTATTTTGGGATAAAAGTTTTTAGAATTACTTTCCTTTTGACAACACTTTGACAGCATATGAGAATGGTTTACCAAAATTGTTCTCTTGTAGTTTTGGGTTTGGTAAAAACCTACTGACAACATACCGAGTACTAATATTAGCGTCCACTGTCATTTGTGCTTCATAGCTGTTATCAATTTACATGAAGTTTTGGTAATTCCAGCAACTGATGGTTTTTCAATCAAATGATGAAAAAAGTATGTTTGTAGCCACAGGCTGAATATTGAGGGAGAACTATTTTAAAGGGTCAGGTTAGGCCGAGCAGCATAAATAAATAAGAATTTTTAATATGACTTTCAGGTAACCTACCTATTATGTATCAAAGGAGTCTGACATTTGTGAGTTTCGGTCGGATATTTCCGTCGTTATACATTTATGACTATGCATCAAAAATAGCATCTGTTGCTATCCCATTACTAAATACGGTTAAATTACAAGGGGAGGTAACAGGAAAAGTTATGACATTGTTTAATTGAGTGGCTTAAAGCGAAATAGTGTATTTGGCAATAATTGGCCCACAATGATATAAACTGAATTGCATATGACACAAGCTTTATAGATTTGGCGGTATACTTTTCCGTGTATAATAATGAACTGCGTGTTGTCATATTTAAGCAAGACTACACTACGAGATGAACCTGAAGAATGGTAACGTACCATTCTTATGAATTAGAGACATTGACAATAGTTAAATTTCATGCATTGAGTGTCGGCTCTACTTTTCAGTATCGAGCGTTGGCTCTGCTGTTTAGTATCAAGTATTTGCACTGCTCTTTAACATTGTTGTCTCGTGTTCTTTAGTATTGTACGTTGGCTCTGCTGTTTAGCATTGAGCGTTGGATTTGTTATTTAGCATTGTTGGCTCTGCTCTAAAGCATTGTTGGCTCTGCTCCTTAGCATTGTGCGTTAACTCTACTGTTAAGCATCGAGCTTTGGCTCTGCTGTTTAGCATTGAGCTTTGGCTCTGCTGTTTATCGTCAAACGTTGGCTCTGCTTTTAGCATTGAGCGTTGGCTATGCTCTTAAGCATTGAGCGTTGGCTCTGCTCATTTGCATTTAGCATGGCTCTGCTTTTTAGCATTGAGTACTGGCTCTGCTATTTAGTATTGAGCGTTGATTTTCTGCGACATATTTACGACTGTTATTCGAGCATTAAATGTTAGCTCTGGTGTGATTATTTGCTTACAGGTAATCTCATCAGATCATGAAGTATAGATCAAATGAAAGAACATCACTTTTATATTGCGCTTATATTTAGTTAAGCGCAGTCAAAAGCTTTACTTTAAAGAGGAAAGTAGGCAAGCAACAACAAAATAATCTGTAAACTATAAAGTCTAGTAAAAATAAAAACCGTTTAAAATTCTAGTATGTAACTTGAAGACTTCCAATTTACTTTCAGTGAATTATGAACGAATCGTCTTGATATGATAAACTGATTTTTGGAGTTTGGACCAATCAAGGCGCGTTTGACGTCGGGTTGACGTTTACAAGAATACCATTTTGATGTTTTAGCATATCAAGACTGCATTGAAACTGTTTTACTGTCAGATTTAATTGGCAGAATCGACCTACTGATCATTCAAATTGAAAGGGAGTCTTAGTAGCTTATAGTTTTGTTATGAGTTTTCTTGTTCTAACATTACAAAAGATAATTTTTGGTATCAAATTTTTGTGAACATTCTTTTTGTTTTCAGCAGATTAAAATGTATTAAAAATACACAACCGAATAAGAGTCTAGGAGTCAATTACATCGATAAGTAAATGCAATCTTGTAGTCCATTTACGAAGATAGAGGCAACATGACAACCGTTTAAACAAGAGAGTGGCTGAGGACAGCCACACGTCAGGAGAGGCCGTATTAGGTTTAATTTAAAATTGATCTCAATATTTACGAGTTTTTAAACAACAAGTGTGGTTATTATCATTGCACGTGTTCCTGAATAACAACACCTGCATTGCAGGTGTCGATAAGCACAGCATAAACAGCAACAGGTATCTGAACAGGGAACGACAAGTTCCCCCACTCTCGGTTCATAGAGGAGGGAGGTCTCTTCGATTTCAACACAGCCGATTTCTACACAGTCAATATCGAACGGTCTAAGCGAGAGGACCTAACCAGTGAATCGTATTAATTTTAAAGTGATAATTGTGAAGTGTTTTGTGAAGTGATAATTTGATGCAATAGCGTCTAATTTGTTATAAATCGTAAAGTTTCTAATTTCATAACTTTTAGCCATATTTAGTTTCGAGTTTAATAAAATTGTTGTGACTATTATTAATTATTTTTATAAAGTTTTTACACTTTTTGCTATTAATATATATATATATATACATATATATCCCTAACGTATATCCGCCTCCTCTTTTTGGATGTCGGTTAAAAAATACTAAAATATAATAGTCAATCTATGACATTTTGTTCATAAAGGTTTTTGTCGAGATCTCAAACAAGTGACTACACCATAAACATAGTTATAAGCGAGGGAAAAAGTAGGTAGGGAGTTTTTTGTATTGTCTTATTTCATCTTTTAAGTTTCATTCAATAGATTAAATATATTTTTTAAGTGGGTACCTAACATATCTGCGTGACTCGTGTTTTATTTCTCTATGTAAAACCCATTGTTTAAAATAGGGATATAATTAATCGAGCGAACAAAAAATAAGTTGGCGGCTGCACGTGAGCATACTGTATTACTGAATTTGGCAGCGAATTAATATGTTGGCGACTAAATTACGAAACTGGCGAAAACACTCGGGTGACAAAAAATTCTAAAGTCGGCAGATAAAAAGAGGCGAAATTTAATCCAAATTAGCACCGACATTTATAAGTTGGTGACTTAATTTCCGAGTTGGTGACCATTATACCATATAAGCAGCTATAAAACCAGATTTGGTTGATAAATTAATGGCTGCTAAAAATTCAATTTGCAGGCTACGGAAAATCCTATTTTTGGATACTGTTGGAGTATGTTTTTCTTTGTCATGGGTGTCATTTTCTAGGTTTCTGGGGGTGCAGAATAATATGAAAATAAAATCGGTTTCGTAATTCCACAATGGCGTAAATTTTTGTTATTAAAATTAACAAGGTTGTCCTTTTCCCTGTTTCTGGGGGTTCTGATTACAAAATTGTCTTCCAATTTCATTTTCCAAAATGGAGAATATTCAATCTTCGGAAAATGAATATGAATACTAAATTAAAAGATCTTTGGGATGCTAATTAGGATTGATGATTATTATTACAGTATGTTATGTAGTTCAAAGTACCAGCTATGTAGGTATAGAAATTTTTAAAAAATCAGGATTCATGAATTTTTCTGCCATTCATGAAGAAAATATGCGATTTCTAGATTAATAGGGGGGAGCAAATTTTCATTACTTTTGCAGTAGGATGCACCGTTTCTGAGATAGAAGCGACTATAGAAAAAAATATGATAATGCTGTACTGAGATACGAGGGATGTATCAATCTATAGAAATGTTGAAAAATTCAAGATTTTCGATTTTTTTTTCTCCCATCATGAAGAAAATATGATGTTGCGTGGTTCCAAAGGGGGGCGAAATTTTCATTATTTTTTCAATAGGATGCACCGTTTCCGAGATAGAATCAATTTTATAAAAAAAGAAGTAAATGCTGTACATTGAGATACGACGGATGTTTATAGCTATAAAAAAAATTCAGGATTTTCGATTTTTTTTTCTCCCATTATGAAGAAAATATGATGTTGCGGGGTTCCAAAGGGGGGCGAAATTTTCATTATTTTTTCAATAGGATGCACCGTTTCCGAGATAGAATCAATTTTATAAAAAAAGAAGTAAATGCTGTACATTGAGATACGACGGATGTTTATAGCTATAGAAATGTTGGAAAATTCAGGATTTTCGATTTTTTTTCTCCCATCATGAAGAAAATATGATGTTGCAGGGTTCCAAAGGGGGGCGAAATTTTCGTTACGTTATACGGTATACGTTATACGTTATACGGTTATACGGTATATATATATATATATATATATATATATATACGTTAGGGATATATATGTATATATATATATATATATATATATATATATATATATATACGTTAGGGATATATATGTATATATATATATATATATATATATATATATATATATATATATATATATATATATATATATACATATATATCCCTAACGTATATCCGCCTCCTCTTTTTGGATGTCGGTTAAAAAATACTAAAATATAATAGTCAATCTATGACATTTTGTTCATAAAGGTTTTTGTCGAGATCTCAAACAAGTGACTACACCATAAACATAGTTATAAGCGAGGGAAAAAGTAGGTAGGGAGTTTTTTGTATTGTCTTATTTCATCTTTTAAGTTTCATTCAATAGATTAAATATATTTTTTAAGTGGGTACCTAACATATCTGCGTGACTCGTGTTTTATTTCTCTATGTAAAACCCATTGTTTAAAATAGGGATATAATTAATCGAGCGAACAAAAAATAAGTTGGCGGCTGCACGTGAGCATACTGTATTACTGAATTTGGCAGCGAATTAATATGTTGGCGACTAAATTACGAAACTGGCGAAAACACTCGGGTGACAAAAAATTCTAAAGTCGGCAGATAAAAAGAGGCGAAATTTAATCCAAATTAGCACCGACATTTATAAGTTGGTGACTTAATTTCCGAGTTGGTGACCATTATACCATATAAGCAGCTATAAAACCAGATTTGGTTGATAAATTAATGGCTGCTAAAAATTCAATTTGCAGGCTACGGAAAATCCTATTTTTGGATACTGTTGGAGTATGTTTTTCTTTGTCATGGGTGTCATTTTCTAGGTTTCTGGGGGTGCAGAATAATATGAAAATAAAATCGGTTTCGTAATTCCACAATGGCGTAAATTTTTGTTATTAAAATTAACAAGGTTGTCCTTTTCCCTGTTTCTGGGGGTTCTGATTACAAAATTGTCTTCCAATTTCATTTTCCAAAATGGAGAATATTCAATCTTCGGAAAATGAATATGAATACTAAATTAAAAGATCTTTGGGATGCTAATTAGGATTGATGATTATTATTACAGTATGTTATGTAGTTCAAAGTACCAGCTATGTAGGTATAGAAATTTTTAAAAAATCAGGATTCATGAATTTTTCTGCCATTCATGAAGAAAATATGCGATTTCTAGATTAATAGGGGGGAGCAAATTTTCATTACTTTTGCAGTAGGATGCACCGTTTCTGAGATAGAAGCGACTATAGAAAAAAATATGATAATGCTGTACTGAGATACGAGGGATGTATCAATCTATAGAAATGTTGAAAAATTCAAGATTTTCGATTTTTTTTTCTCCCATCATGAAGAAAATATGATGTTGCGTGGTTCCAAAGGGGGGCGAAATTTTCATTATTTTTTCAATAGGATGCACCGTTTCCGAGATAGAATCAATTTTATAAAAAAAGAAGTAAATGCTGTACATTGAGATACGACGGATGTTTATAGCTATAGAAATGTTGGAAAATTCAGGATTTTCGATTTTTTTTTCTCCCATTATGAAGAAAATATGATGTTGCGGGGTTCCAAAGGGGGGCGAAATTTTCATTATTTTTTCAATAGGATGCACCGTTTCCGAGATAGAATCAATTTTATAAAAAAAGAAGTAAATGCTGTACATTGAGATACGACGGATGTTTATAGCTATAGAAATGTTGGAAAATTCAGGATTTTCGATTTTTTTTCTCCCATCATGAAGAAAATATGATGTTGCAGGGTTCCAAAGGGGGGCGAAATTTTCATTATTTTTTCAATAGGATGCACCGTTTCCGAGATAGAATCAACTTTATGAAAACATAGTAAATGCTCTACATTGAGATACATTCCTAGATGTATAAAGCTATAGAAATGTTGGAAAATTTCTTTTTCTCCCATCATGAAGAAAATATGAGGTTGTTGGGTTACTAAGGAAATTTAAAATGGATGACATTTTTGTAATCAGCACCCCCAGAAACCAATAAAAGGACACCCATATTATTTTTATGAAATTAAGTATGTCCGCCATATTGGAATTTCAAAACGAATGTCATTTTCGTATCCAGCACTCCCAAAAACCTGGTAAATGACACCCATATCAATTTTACGAAAAATAAATATCCGCCATTTTTAAATTTCAAAATTAATCTACACAATAATCTACACCTCCCTAAAACCGAGAAAAATAAAAAATTTGGAATTTTGTACGCTCCTTTATGGTTTTTTTGTGTGCGCTCCTTTCGCTGCTTGTATGGTTTTTGAGTTACCTACATCGGGAAAATATATGTGCCTATTCTTAAATTAAATGTGTACTCACAAATTGTCGCCAAGATGGTTATTTAGTCGCTAAAACATAATCTGTCTGCCAGTTTGAAAAATTCAGTGGTATTATTTAGTCACCAGATTAGTAATTTTTTTGTTCCTTACATTCTTTCGCCAACTTGGTAATTTAGTATTCAATATTGGGTATTTTCACATCCAAAATTTAATTGTTTCGTCGCAAGTTTAAATACATGCCTTTAAAATACATTGTCACTAAAATACTGAATTCATTCTGAGCATATTCTATAAACTAAACATTTAGTAATGCAAAAAAAAATGTAGGTAGATGTTTCGTATTTATTTAGGTACCTACTCAGTACTCACATTAAAATATTCTTCGCAATAAATGTCTACTGATTTTTGTAGCTATAACACTTTTTTCAACACTTTACACAACTAATTTTCTCAGATTTTGTCGTTGGGCACATGAAAAAAGTATTTTTCTGGAGTGCTAACCGTTGTATTATACATAAAGGTGTTATACAATTATATCTATATGTTATTTTATCACCATAATTCCAAAAATTTCAATAAAACTTCAAAATTACTGCACGAGTTCCTTACCGCGGCGGTCAGAGCCGGCGAAATGACGTCACGCGTTGAGCGGTCAAGCTCGCGCTGATTTTAAAAACATCCAACTTTAAAAATTAATAAAAAATTCAGTTTTTGAGATATCGAAAAAATTCTTTCACTAATATTTTTTAGATTTTATTTTTGATTTTTATACATTATAAAATAATTACACTCATCTAGCTCATTGCTGGGAAGTAACTATATGTGAGAAAGTTAAGGAAAGTGCTTAATTTTAGCATTTTATATAATTGTTCATACATTTGTTCAAAATATGAAGGAGTTTATTAAAATTCAACACTTTCTTCAAGTTTGCCGTATACCATTACTTTCCAGAAATTGTTCCTTAATAGTAACACTATTGAATCGTGCAATAATACAGGGTGACTTTTTTTCAAAAATTTTGACGATTTAAAAAAAAAAAAGAGCAGCTAAAACCGTTATATGATGTATGCCAAAAAATCATGAATAATTGGTACTATAACCATCTGTCAGGATATTACGGTTAAACTTGCCGTTTTTGAAATAATTGAATTTTTCATGTTGGCTCCATACAAGTTTTTCGTAAAAAAATTATTACTCCCTCATTTTTGGGCAAAATTATCTCAAACTTAATTTTCTATATATTAATACTAAACTGAAGCAATATTCATCAAAAAATCTATCACTTTCGAGATTTCATTTCTATGTCTATGAAAGCCGATTTTCGACCCACCGTGCGACCCCCCGGTCGAGTTTGTTTTAAAGAGGGTCAAGGTCAAATTAAGGAAAAATAATAAATACAAACTATATATAGGTAGAAAATATTCGTTTTTCGAACGAATCTTTTGTATTGAACATCGAAAAAATTCGAACATCGTTCGAACCAGTGAAGACTAATACAACGTAGGTACTTATAGCTCATAAAAATAGCGCGCTATATAGGTACATATTATTATAAATTTATAGTGACGGGGCTGCAAGACTTTTTACTTAACTTTTTGGCTTTGTCCTGTGTCGCGATATAAAAATGGTTGAGAAACTCATACTCTACATAATGTCGATTGTTGACTTAACTTTTCCTATAGCACACATTAAAGAAAGCTAGGACCAGATAAACATGTACGTAGAAAACTGTCAATTAAATTACACTACTACAAGCATACGGTGTGTGCACATATATTCTATCGCGTACACAGCTATAGTGTCATGACGACTACATACTGACGCTAGACTGAGCTTAATTTACTTCCATCTTCTGTAACAACCCTGAGTCCTGACAAAATCAAAATCGTTTTATGAAAGGTGTTTCTATGTGCCTATAGCACCGAATGGTACTTTGTCGCGGCAAAATATACGATTACGGTTAAGTGTAAAAGTCGCGGGCATCACCTGGTACATTTAGTACAATATAAATAAACCTATTACTTTTTACACTTTCAATCTTTAAGTTTATAAAGTAAAAAAATGATCGCTATATATTTATTGCTGTTAATAAAAGTTTCAAGATTTTATGTATAAAGCCACATGAATTCCAATATTTGAAGGTTTCTTACGATATTCAAATAACAGTAATATTCTGAAAAGCAATGTAACATACTTGGATCTGTATTCTGTTACATTATTTACGTCCATGTTAGGAGCTGGTAACCGTAGTTCTCTCCCCGTTATCGAGTACCCCCGCAGGCAACGCGATTCGTGAGACGAGACTTATTCTGTACAAATTTGTACCTAATACTTACATAATATTACAGAGTAAGAGAAACAACTTTCATAGAGCGATTTAAATCGATTCAATATTGATTTTTACGTCCCCTTCAACGGTCTACAATTTTTTTGAACACACAGAGTGTGCTTGTAGTAGTGTAATCAAAAGCTAACTATGTAACAGTTTATCTAATCCTCTTTCTTTAATATGTAACAATATAAAGTTAAGAAAACTAGGAAGGAAACTAGTTATGTACCTACTACGTGTTTCTTGATGGGATGATAGGTACCTTTAACTAGGTACAGTATTTACTATTTTTACCAATACCCTTTTTCAACAACCCTAAATCTTAAAAATGTATTGGATTTAATGATCACGTTAAGCATAAGGTCAATAAACTTTTAATTGTTATTTAGTGTCTATCATTTTAATTTTATTGGCAGACGAATTCAATGTTATTATTATTCTTAGTCGCATCTAAGCTCAAAGCCCAAAGAATTTAGTCGCTATTGTACTGAGTACACACACACACTCTGACGCGACCCGACCCGACCTTGAGACGGCACGAGCGATGAACCCCGAACGCGATTTATCTCAAAAAGTTCTCACTTAAAATTGCAAATAAATTCTGTGCCTTTGACACCTTTCTTAAAATAATATACGAAATTAATATTCGATATATTTTTTCACGGTCGCTTGTGCCTCAGAATTATATTTTAATTAGAAAACTTACTGGTATTTTCAAGAAAGCTTTACATTTTATTCCTTAAGTAAAATATTGTTAGTTTTGATAAATTTTGCTCGAACCTTTACAGAGGACATATTCTGTCCTCTGTAAAGGTTCGAGCAAAACGAGCGAAACGAGAACACTTCTAGCTTTTGCCAGCGACTTTATCCGCGTGGATTTCGGTTTCCATACAAAATGTTAACCCATTTTTCGCCCCTTAGGGAGTGAATTTTTAAAAATCCTTTCTTAGCAAATGTCTTCGTTATTACAACTATCTGTATGCCAAATTTCAGCGAAATCCGTTCAGTAGTTTCGGCTGTGCGTTGATTGATGAGTCAGTCAGGTTTCCCTTTTATATATATTTTAGATAAATGCGAATTACATCTTACACTGTATAAAATGTATCCAAATATTCAAAGTATTCAAATATAAAGGTAAGATATTAAATAAAGTTATAATATAATATTAACTTATAACACTTTTTATAGCTACAAAAAGGTCCCTACTGGGAACATTATTTCACTCCCCGCCCACTTCGACGAGGAACTATATTCGGGCCCTTTTTCATATTCAGTAGTTCAATTTAGCGCCGCATATATAAAACTATTTCAGATTCTGAATGTAAATAATTTTACCCTTTGTATATCTTATTGTATGACTCGTGTTGAAACTTTATTCCGAATAGGGAATTTGTCAAATAATAAGTGAGATACTGAGTCGATACGTATAATTTTTCAGAATATTATTAAAATTAGAAAGGGAATTGTGATATATTCCAGAAAAGCATTAAATAAAAAAGCCGAGATTTTCCTTCGCAAAAACTTTTGATATGTCGTAGAGACTAAGTCTAATTCAAGCTAGTCCATAATAATAAATAAAATAATGTATTTGGAAAATGTTATATTTTTAATTTATTATATTATTACTTGGCAGCTACGTGCGTATTTTTTTTTCTTTTTTAATATTATCTGTATGTAATTTATAACTTTTATACCTACTAGCAAAACATATTATGGACCTGGTCTGAAATAAATGCTTTTTATTTTATTTATTTATTAAGTTTAGCAGAAAATCCAATGAAAAACTTGGCGTAGAAATAAACGAAACAGAAAACAAACTAATAACTTTGAGTACAAACAAAAATGGACATTTGTAATTGCCTTCTAAAATCCATTATCCCGTCGCGCCTGTTGATTTTTTTTTTTTTTTTTTTTTGATCGTTTAGCAAAAGCGTGGCTCGTTACAAACATCTGTACACGTATGATGAATGCTCCCAACTTCTCGCGCACGTGTGATGTTTAATCTTAGAACCGAGCTTAACTAAGGATAGTTTACAAAGTTGTACCGCGCTTGGAATCTTAACGTTTAACAATGCACTCGATGGCAACGAATGCAAGAAATATTTTATTATTTAAATAAAATATAAAGTATCTGTTTAGTCAATATTAAATCAAGTAAGTAATCAAAAAAATGGCCTTTCGTGATGATAGACATTGTGAACAACTTTTTGGAGAATCGAGTAAAAGCTTCGGTAATCTGTACTCACGTAATCTGTATTAATTACTAAAAGTTTTATATTGTACAATTTACATTGTACGCCTATCGTATTCCTATTTAAGTGGGGCTCCCATACAACAAATGTGATGTTTTTGCCTTTAGTACGGAATCCTTTATGCACGAATCCAACTCACATTTGGCCGGTTTTTTTCTTTTAAATTTCACGCTTATCTACGTCACTGCGTGTGGCATTAGGTACAATATATTCTAATTGGTATGAGAAGTTGCGTTTTGGGTCAACACGCCGAACTAATTATTGGCCAGCCATCAGTGACTCGATCGTGAGTCGTGATCGCCGACCACGGTACATAAACTATAATACAATAATAATGTTCACAAAATAAACAATGGCTGCTCCTTCACGAACTGTTTTTGTATTCACCTGACGATCCCTATTGTTACCGCTATAGATTGTAAAATATTTTATATAACAAACGTGAATAATTATAACAAAGTGAACACTGGTGGTGTTGAGGAAAACTGTTTTGATTAATTTATATTTAACGACTTTTGTGGCTCAGTAGTTGAGCTCGATGATGCTCAAGCCGGAGGTCGCGGCTTTCAATTCCGCCGAAGGAACAAAAAAGGTTTCTATGTTCCTAGGTCTCATAAATCTATATTAAATGTGTATAAAATAATAAAAATACTTAAAAATTTGTATAGTAGTATAAAAGTACTATAATATATTATACTACTTCCCATTGTCTTGTCCCCGTAACACAAGATCTTCGAGTACTTAGCACAGCGCCAGATAGCGTCCATAGATATTATTTTTAACACGCTTATATTAACATCACCTGTATGTAAGCTTGTTTGTTTGCTTGTATGTAACTCTCTCTTGCGCGCCTGCTGCCTTCCTCGGCTCTGGTAGCTATAAAACACGCTTTTAAAGAATATCGAACTTAAAAGTTGAAAATCAATATAGTTTAAAAAAACTAAAAAAACACGCTTTTAAAGAATATCGAACTAAAAAATTGAAAATAATTTTAATTTTTTTTTTAAATAAACTTAAAACAGTAGTATATTAAAAATACTAGTATAATTGAGGGAAAAGCGTGGGGCGCTTTGTGCCATAATTTTCGTATACCGAGCGACCCACGCTTTTCCCTCAATTATACTAGTATTTTTTATATACTACTGTTTTAAGTTTATTTTTAATTTTTTTACAATTATTTTCAACTTTTTAGTTCGATATTCTTTAAAAACGTTTTTTTTAGTTTTTTTAAACTATATTTATTATGTTAAGAAATCACACAAAATTCCTCGCTATGTACGTCAATGTTGAATGTGCAACGTTCCTTAAGTGCCGCATAGTTTTTCGGTCTCATTTTAGTGAGTTTTTGCAGGCCTTTTTAACAAAGCCGATAGACATCTAGCTGGCTTCTTCGCAACTGGAACTTTCCTCCTTTTTTCTCCAGCTCCAAAGTTTTTGGCGTCCGCCCAGAAATCTGGTGTAAGTTTCGATATTTTCAATCAATCTATTTCGGTATTGTTTTCATCATGTAACAGCCGAAAATAGTGCAATAGCTATTACTGTTTATTTTTGGATGAGGTCATATAGAAGTTATAAACACGGGCTCGTAAACGACCGACTTAAATTATGCATTTGAGTGCGCCGCGCACTGTTTGCACTGAAATGTTTGTCATTTCCACTCTTTAGTACTTGAAAAGGAAGAAATGGCTCGGTTTCATGAGCTCGTACTATTAACTAAGGATACTGTGAACCAGAATAAGGTATAAAAGTAGAATCATAATGTACTTTTATGCTAATTTTATTTTCGCTTTCATAATGGTCTCCGTTATGAAAGCAAAAATAAAATTTAAAATGTTAAGAATACTTCTGCAACTAGGAGATCCGTCATTTTAAATGATTAGACCAATATAATAATAATAATAATAATAATAATAATAATAATAATAATAATTAGTAAAATTTCATAAGAATTTTAGTGTATGATTTCATTATAATGAGTATTTTTTCGTAGAGCTGCGTAGCTCTGCTACGCATCTCTATACATAATAATGAGGAAACATTTGTTTGTTTGTTTGTATTGAAAAAAATCTGAAACTATAGGACCGATTTTAATGAAATTTGGCATAGAGAGCGGGGAACGATATAGGCCTAATTGTTATGAAAAATGTACGGTTCCCGTGGGATTTCTGTTTGCGTCCACGAAGTTGCGGGTAACGTCTAGCTAATTTATAAGCTCTGCTACCCAGTTAGCTCTACCCTCTGCTTTTTAGTTCAGCCAATCAACGACAATATACATAGCTTTTTGCACTTACGAAATTGCTAACTTAATCTAATATTCAATCAAATTTCACATAATTTTGTAGCTCCATTAGATGTTTTATCAGGGCCCTCGTCCAATGTACCGCGCTAACGAATTTTGCCTCTCGTCACCGGCACAAAAACTCAATTTATTATCATGTAATGGGGACAAGAAAATCATTCAAACAGAAAATGGAATATGAAATTTTTTTGCGATGAAAATGTGTGAGGTTTTTCGGGTTAGGAAAATAAAGACACTGAAATACGTTCGAAATAGCTTTTCATATAGATTATCTCGTTTGTAATACGAAAATGAATTTCTATGTTTGTTCCTCTTAACCGTGTTTGCAAATCGTTTCACGTTGAAAAGAGTCAATTTTGGTTAGTTTGCTATTTGCGCAAATAACTTTTTAAATTGAAATACCTTTACTATTTAATATTAATTGTTAAAATATATTTACATATAATATAACAACTTTAATTGAAAGTAAATTAATTAACACAGTTATAATAGAAGCAAATTTTTGTTCCAGGTAAGGGTTACAACATTCAAGGTTATCTGAAATGAGACTCCAGGGGCTCGAGAATGGGTAGGTAAGTTAATTTATTGTTAACATAATATAAAATACACGCTGCGAAATTTAGCGAGTAAGTTACATAGATTGGGCTTACAATAATCATAATATCGACGGAAGAAAACGGAAAGGTCGTAACTGACAACTTTGACTAAAATACGTTTTTTGAATGTTTTAATTTTTTGTGCGTCGAATGCTCTTACTCCCGTAACTCTATGGTAAATAGTTACGATTTCAGGATTTTTAAAATTTGCCTTCTTTTTTATGTTTTATGACCAAGAAACGCAGTAAGTAACAAAAAAAACGTTATATTTTTCTTGTTTTCAATTACGCCAATTGGCTGCCTGGAATATAATGTAATACAAGGGTTACGCCGGCTTTATAAAACATAGATATTATTCGTGGTGCGTGTTACAACGTTTCCGCTGCTCGTGATTTTGCTTCTTTTTTCTAGTAACTATTTGAAATTTTCCTTTTTGTTAAAATACATAATAAAATCAATATATTTCACTTAAGTATTTTACGTACCTCATAATTACATCTCTATTATGTTCTTAAAATTATACAAGTAAAGAAATTAAAACATTATTTACGAAGACGTTACTGATTATACTTTGTTTGCAGCATTATCACGGCTAGCATAAAGAGAAATGAAATCAGTTAAAGCTATTTATTTTCTAGACAATACATTCTGGACTGTAGTTATACCGTTCTTACTGTCTGTAAAATATACCAGACGCTGTAACTAACATAAAGTATGGTTTTATACAACTTTAGATAATACTTTCGTACGCTAAAAGAAACAACTATTTTTTCTACGCTTGTTGTCCATATATAGTAGGTAAACGTCTAGCACCTATAGAACAAAAGTTATGACCAAATTATCAAAGTTTGTAAATGTTTTTTGGCACTGGTGAACAATATTATTTTTGTCAATTACTACGTTTCTGTTTTCTTCCGTCGATATTTTGCTATACGTAATACTATGTTCCATGTTTAGGTTTTCCGTAACTAACTTGAAACTGAAGTGTTGGTGGTTAGAATAACTGCCATTATGGCATATTATATTATGCTTAGAATAACTGTATTATTCATTTATATAGGACTAACATACAAACGTTAAAAATGTTACCAAGAAAGTAAGACCAAGCCTAAACAGTTTCATGAAGAACTAAAAATAAATACGTAAAGCTAACGCCCCAATCCACGTAAAACTGTAAAAGGTATGCTAATCGTAAGGAAAGTTTAAACCAGCTAGCATCACGTAACACGTGCATATTACTAAAATATGAGTACAATGAACAGGGGCAAATGAATATCGCGACATCAGAATTTCGTTATTAAAGGTCGCATCCCCTGTGAATACGATTAATTGAAGTATGGCCTTCGCATGAGCACGATGAACCAATTATGTAATACCCTAGATAGTATTTTTTCTCACATGCTTTTACAAACTTCCCTGTGATCCTAGTATTAGATGTGAAACTTCTTTACTTCGTTTTCGTCACGACACGATTTTGGGTATTACGCCATCTGTCGAAAGCTACTTATACGACACCAGAAATTCGTTATTAAAGGTCGCGTCCCCTGCGAATACGATAAATTGAAGGATAGCCTTCGCATGAGCACGATGAACCAATTATGTAATACCCTAGATAGTATTTTTTCTCACATGCTTTTACAAACTTCCCTGTGATCCTAGTAGGTATTTGATGTGAAACTTCTTTACTTCATTTTCACGACACGATTTTGGGTATTACGACATCTGTCGGAAGCTACTTATACTTCTTATAACAACTCAACTTTCTAAAATACGGTTTAATGCACAGATGGCGCTAGGTGCACATATTTAATTACTTTTGAAGTGATGTTCTTTAAGCACCATGGAGAGTATTTTTGGGTTTGAAATGAATGAATTTTCACTTCTGCCACGTGTACTCTGTAGGTACTTATGTTTTTTTATGCCTTAACAAACTTTCCTGTGAGTACAGTTTTTTAACACCCACATATGCAAGAATGTTCAGTAGATTTCTTATTCATAAAATTATTGGTTAGAAGCTTCGTAGTTTATACTTTTATAAGCAAGAAATACTTCATTATGCTTAAAAGAGTACTCAGTTGAATTGTGTAGGTAATATGTATTATATACGCACCAAGGCAAGAAAAACATTTTCCTTTTCGGCTGCTTTAGTTAAACAATTACTTTAGCTACTCCAAGATTACTCGGCATTAAGATAAGCGCCAACTGACATCACCATTATAAATCACAGGCACCGTGTGCACGGGGCTTAACGTTTCCAATTAGTATGGCCCATGAAAATTCTCACACACTTCCAAAGTAATTAACAATTTTGATTACATTGAAAATTACCTTTATTGCTCTCGTATAAAATTCAAATTCACTAATCCGTGTCGTACGGGGAATGAGACTTGATCCTTGAACCGAGATCATCAAAGATAGAGTCATTGCCTTTTAGAGGAAGCACGTGGCTTATTTGATTACGCGCGCCATTTTGGAACGCCACGCCAATCACCTTAGGCCAGTTACACACGGACGCATGACCGCTTATTCACTCACCTATGTTATATACGGAATATACCTACTACCTACATATCTCCATATCGTAATTCAATATATTTAGATATGACTGACTAAGCTACGTGAGCTTACTAAGGTGATAGTTTAGTAATCTGTAACCCAACTCTCAGTCTAACATTTATTGTAAATTCCTTTTCCCGTCATTTGGAACCTGAAGCCTAGCCTATTTTTCTGTTGTTCTAATGAGTATAAATATTTCACGTAATTTTACATTAGCTAAAATATGTCAGACATTCCTACAACGGAAATAATGTATGAGGCCTTTGCCCAGCACTGCAGGGACACAACAAGCTAGAATAATAATAATACTTTACATAAATGGTAGATTTTTATTATATTATACACGTATTTAATATACATCCCATCCGTAGATCTAGGAACACAGAATTGTTTTTTTTGTTCCTTCGACTCGATTCAAACTTACGACCTTCCAGCTTGAGCGCCAACGCGTTAACCACTGGCCCACAGATGTTGTCGGTATGAAATATTTCGTGTGTTTTATAAACCACATCACAATAAATTTCCACTTAATCCGCAAGATCATTGTTCGCCAACCTTGATATATTTATCTACGATCTTAATTTTTCGTCAGAAAAAAAATGAAACAAAAAAAAACAATAGCTCAACGGATGTAGCACCATTAGAGGACAATACCATAGAACATAAAAAACATGTCAATAACATCTCCACAGTTTTTTGTTATTCCAACAACAATTGTTTCGGGTACCGCTTCGTGAATTCTAATTGTCGGTCGAGTTTAAATCTATAAAACATAGAAAATTGTTTCTAGTCGGCTTTTTTGTACATTTACGTAGATTCATGGATCAGTTTACAGTCCGTATCAGGAATTATTACAGTCACTGTGACTGGTTAATTCAGGCACCAATCGCTTAGAAGTGTATGACTTAAAATAAAAGATCGAAAATAATTTCAAGGTTACATTAACCGAAAATAACTGGCCGTTGAGTACACAAGTTTTACCTAACTTCATTGCGATGTGCAATAAATATATTTATTTCCTAGCAGGTACAATAATTCGACCGAATAGTGTTGTATTCTTTTTAGCATACAAAAGAAAAGCATCTATATCTATATGCGAAAGTGTGTCTGTCTGCCTGTCTATCTGTCTGTTACCTTTTCACGCGTTAACCGCTAAGCCGATTTTTATGAAATTTGGTATAGACATACTTTGGGTCCCAGGAAAGGACATAGGATAATTTTTATCTCGAAAAAGTAGTGTTCCCGCGGGATAATGTATTTACGCGGGCGGAGCCGCGCGCAATAGCTAGTATACATATATTATAAGAACAAATATTATAAATGCGAAAGTGTGTCTGTCTGTCTGTCTGTCTGTCTATCTGTCTGTTACCTCTTCACGCTTTAACCGCTAAGCCGATTTTTATGAAATTTGGTATAGACATACTTTGGGTCCCAGGAAAGGACATAGGATATTTTTTATCCCGAAAAAGTAATGTTCCCGCGGGATAATGTATTTACGCGGGCGGAGCCGCGCGCAATAGCTAGTATACATATAAGAACAAGAAATATTACTCATCAAAAGTTGTAGGGTTTCGTAACATCCTCATGTGCTCAAACTTTGTCTCCATTTTTTTGGAAATTGGTGATAAAGTTTGAGGAAAGGAAATTGGGTATATATGTTGCCAGACGTAACATATTAACATAATATGTTAGAGCGAAAGTTACAAAGAAGTCTAAAACTTAATATTTAATATCATGTAACATAATATTTATTAGTTTTCCTTATGAAATAGGCTCAACAGAAAAAAATCATCGCAGAAACTAACCGACATCGGAATTTGCGACTTTAATTGCCAGCGTTAGAGTTTAAAACCTTTCGCTATGGGCTACTTTCACTATGTAGTGCCAATGTCAGTATTTTCTCTTACCTAACCGTTACGAATCGATTACGTTACGTAACCTGCACGTGGTTGTACGCGACTATAATCGATTATTTTATGACGTTTGTAAGCAATAAACATTTATTTTCTTCAATCGATATTATTATTGTCTAACAGGAAAATAATCATCACTTTCTGTCTTTAGAATTAGTGTATTACCTAACTACGCTTTTACGTAGTGTACTTTAAAATTTCAAACCTAGTTTTCACATTGTACACGTAAAATAACGTGAAAGCATACGCTCATTACGAAACAGTAAGTAGCCATATTACGGTCTCTAAAACAACATTTATTGGCGTTCGAATGTTCTAGTTAATTACAGAACAAAGGCTGTAGTATTGAGGAGGCATTAGCGCGTTGTCCAGCCCTGACAGGTTAACGGCTTCATAACTTAGCCGCACTTTATTGCCTAAACACGCTGTTGTTAGGTTTTAAGTAATAGGGCGGGAGCTACGGCATACGGAAAACTAATCTATTTGCAAGGCTTCGACCAAAATATACTTAAATAAATCAACAATAATTGGAAGAAATAATTTAACTTGTACTTTATAGTAGCTACTGTAACTACAGTGCCTTATTTTATGTCAAAGAAAAAATAACATTATCTACTTTTTGAACTTGTTTTTCGTACACAAAGAAAAATATTGAGATAACACAATGTTATACAAAACAAATTCACTTTCAAAGGAATTCAACATTTTGTGTATCACGACATAAAATGTTTAATATTATCCATGTCGCCCCGACATTTTCCAGATTCGAGAGTAAAATGTAAGAAGGAATCTTGAAATTTAGGATGTCGCGAAGCTTTCATGTGGCCCTATTAAAACAGTCTGTCGCGCATCATAAAGTCTACACTCGTAAAATAGTGCTCGAATGCCTTCCTACTTTGTAGCTGATCTATGTATGCCGGTATAAAAACTTTAGCGCACAAACTTTGTGAGTCATGACGAAATGTCTGCATTTTTCGCTGCCTGTTGTAATTGAAGACGGCGATAAAGTTATCTCCCCGAAGAAAAGTTAAATTTCCGTTTTTTTTTGTCATTTTAACATCAGCTAGAAATGCTTTTTTACTTAAGAATCAATTAGCTGTGTTTTACAATAACCTTTGATGGTCGCGACAAACGAAACCGTTTTAACCATACTGTGGTCCTAGTCCTACTTCCTACTAACATTATAAATGTCAAAGTTTGTATGGATGGATGGATGAATGAATGGATGTTTGGTACTCTTTCACGAAAAAAGTACTGAACGGAATTATATTAAATTTGATATGGTAGATAGGTTTTTTATTCCGAACAAGTACAGTATTTCCGGATATTTGCGCGGACGGAGCCGCGGGAAAAGCTAGTATTATATAAACCGCATATATAGGACGGGACAGGCGATCCCGCACATCGCTGCGGTGGCTGCAACTGCCGTGCTCGTGACAGCCGACCGCAGCGCCGCCGCCGACACGCGGTGTAATAGCTAACTAGGTACGTAATAATTTATTAGTAAAACTTGTAAAATTGTGTTAAAAACTATCTAATACTTACATTTTACAGGAGTCCATGAAATTTAAATATTATATCCTTACTTCTATTTAATTATTATAGTTATGTAAAGGCCAGCATTGGCGCAGAAACGAGAAACTTGAAGGATGGGAGTAGGACTAGCAGTGGAAGAGTGTGTGGGAAATATGGGTATTATTTTTTTTTATACATTTAAAAGTTTAAAAAATTCTATTGCATATTCTCAGAAATTTTTTGGCGGGTAGATATTATATACATCTGGTACCTATACTACTAATATTAGAAATGTGAACGTTTGTGAGGAAGGATGGATGGATGGATGTTTGTTACTCTTTAACGCAAAAACTACTGAACGGATTTCGATGAAATTTGCTATACCTAGTAGTAGTTTAGCTTCTGGATTAAAAGATAGGATTTTTTATCCCGAAAAAATACAGTGTTCCCGAGGGATACTATATTTACGCGAGCGGATTATATTTATACTTTATTATATAATAAAGGTATCTTCAATTATAAATCTGGCTTAGCTACTCCAGCCCAGAAATATTTTCATGTACTTCGTTTCCAGACTATAAGTCTTGGACTACATCATCCGAAATCTCAACGGCTGGCAAAAAAAAACATCAAAAATTCGAACACACGAGCGTCGAGTTTTTAAGTTGCTGTCGTGTGTTTGCCGTATGTTCGATTTTCAACTCTATTGTATTAGCACATAATTCAATTTTCAGTGCTGTTCTTTTCGACCGGAGAAATTCCGGATGATGTAGTCCGAGCCTTAGAATAGGTCTGGAGCTTATGAGGTTGTTAAAATTAATGAGGTGATGGCGCTGGCTATCTTGCTAATGAGTAACACGGATGACCTTTTACGAATGACCTGATTATAATAGACACTTCTATTATTTTTATTGTACACACTAGCTGTTGCCCGCGGCTTCGCCCGCAATACAATATCCCTCGGGAACACTTTATTTTTCCGGTTTAAAAAGTAGCCTATGCTTTAATCCAGAGCCTAAACTACTAAAATAGCAAATTTCATCAAAATCCGTTAAGTAGTTTTAGCATGAAAGAGTAACAAACATCCATCCATACATACATACATCCATACATCCTGTAAGGTTTCGTTTACTTTGCCCACATTTGTTTACAGTAATTTTGGTATTTTTAATTTCTTGCACTGGCCACACTGAGAAACTAAAGAATAAGTGGGGATAGGAGGGCATTTACGGGGATCAGTCGGGTGGACTGGGGGCAATCGGTCTCTGGCAATGGTACGACACAGTCGTGTGAGTCCGAATCTAAGGTCTATAAGTATCTACTGATTGTGTTTTATAAGGATTGGTTGTTATTATTACTGGTTGGATAAGAAGTGATTTTGGAATAAATAAAGTGCACTGGCTGGATAAAAAGTGATGTTGGAATAAATAAAGTGCTATTCTACTGTTACTGGTTGATTTTCTGAGAAGTATTACAATCCTCACAAACTTTCACATTTAGGATATTAGTAGGATTATACAGGAGATCTGTATGACACTAATTGTTTCCCACGACTTCGTTTCCGTAGAATGAAAACCTCTCCAAAATGTTATGATAGCCTCTCTTGAGAAATCGGCTGTAATAAAATTAAAGGCGGAATTCAATTTGAGATCAGTTTCTAAGGTAACGCGGTAAGTCTACCAAACGACAACCGCTTAACAATATTAGTAATAGTAGATATAAAAATAAGATCTCTATAACTAGACGAAAATCAGAGAGACCAGCACAAAAGTCAATACTGAACGTCTATTGATTCTAATAACTTCGAACAGCTCTTTCCATTTGGCTTCCCTTCCTGAAGAATTTAAGTGACGATAACACGAAACTGTGGAGGTGCAGTTCTACACGTAACGTACCTCTATATCGGCACGTGACTATGTATGGAACCAAGATATAAGAAATGAACAGAAGTGACATAGAAAATAGTTGCCAAATAAATAGTTATGAAGTCCAGTTGCAAATTTATCTCAAATAAATAATTAATAAGTTTACTTAAATATATATATTTTTTAAATCACTTACAAATTACAATATATTCCTACAATTATAAATAGAATACATCGGTTACTAAGGATAAAGTTTTCATGATTAAAATAAAATCCTTTACATAGTTATTGATCATTGAGGCCGAAAGATTTCGAGTGAAGACCATGAACGGTCTCCCACCAATTGGACGACCTGAGAAATGTTGCAGAAAGTCGGTGGATACAGATCGCGAGCTACCGGTCGCACTAGAAATATATGGGAGAGGCCTATGTTCTGCAGTGGATGTCACGAGACTGAAACGATGCATAGTTTATCAACTGTGGTACATATAATATCCGTGGTACATACAATACAATACAAATACAATAAAAAACACTTTATTGCACACCAAGAACATACAAAATATACAACAATATAGCTAATACTAATATATGATGTACAAAAGGCGAACTGATTGCTACTAAGCAATCTCTACCAGTCAACCTTTTGTTGATGAGATGGACAATAGGAATTGTAGATGATCATGTAGGTATGTACAAACTGACAAAACTGTATAAAAAGTTAGGAACTTAAACGAAAAATATATACTTACAATAATAATAATCAAAGATTTGTCGACTAAAGACAAAATAAGTAATAACATAATATCTAATGTTCGTACGACACTGTATAGATATTATGTATCACTACGTACACTAGATAATTTTATGTACACTGTAGTATATATACAGACCTTTACAAATTTAAAAATCTAGCCATGTCTGGAATTTTCTTTATTCTGTGAGTAAAACCATAAATTTTGATGTATTTTCCCTTACCTCTCAAATTGCTAATGCTAAATGTGATAGAATGAAAGAGGGCTGAATATTCTTTTAGTTTCGTGGAGCTCTATTTTGTAATAGATATAAATGTAGATACACATTTATAAATTTTCAATTATTATTATAATGAAATGCGTTACGTTGTGGAACATAAATATCTAGCATAAACTTACTTCATGAACTATCTATCCTTGTTAAGAGATTATATAACCGTCACACAATTCTAGTTATTCAGTTTATATAAGCGTTTACTAGTTGATCAATAAATTAACAATCATCTTAATAATGTCCGAGTGCTTAAGGGGCAAATAGCCCCTAAATCGCTCAGTTTGAGTCCTAACTACTCCGAAAAATGGGAATAAAAAAATTCAAAAAAATATACATTTCACACTTCAATCCTTCATCTTTAATATCATCGTTAATTTTTTTAATACGACGAAGATTAATATTAAATAAATTAAAATTAAGTAGCCCTGTTTTCAGATTTCTTTTTCTATCTACTTACTACCTACTACGGCTATAAAGATGGTTCTTTTACGAAAATGTGAAGAATATATTTATCTAACATTTCATCGTTGGGTTTTTCGAAATACCGTTTTGTTTTCAAAATATACGTAAATAACTATTATTTTGTGAAAATATTTGTAAGCGGTGCGTGCGCGGGCGCGCGGGACAGTGAGCCGCTGACTTTCGTACGAGGAGGTTGTGTCAATCTCCGCGGTGCCGCTATTTCGCAATCGTATATTTTACTCTTGAAATAATAGGGAACAACATGCAGTAAAAAATAAATTATGAAAACCTTAGCGAGCACTCTGCCTGCGATAGAATGAAAATGTTCGATCGTTGAATGTACTTTTTTGTTCCTTCAACTTCTTACTTGAAATTTTAATAATATTATATTAATATAATATTATATAGTGTATATTATAGTATAATATTTTATTGTATATGTACTTGTAAATTTCACAGAAAGTGTATAGTTCTATTTCTATGACGACCTCTGTGGCTCAGTTGTTTGAGCGTGTCGTTGCTCAAGCCGGGGGCCGCGGGTTCAAATCCCGCCGACGGAAAAAAAAGTTTTCTGTGTTCCTGGGTCATGGATGTGTATTAAATATGTGTATAATATAATAAAAATCTTAATTATGTGTACCAATAGTATAAAAGTATTAAATATACTTCCGTTATCTGGTACCCGTAACACAAGTTCTTCGAGAACTTACCACGGGATCAGATTGACGTGGTGTGACGCGTCCATAGATATATTATATTATTTCTTTTTTAATTGTCTATTTAGTATATCAACGCTTTGAGCTATATAGTATATGAGGTAAAAATGCCTAAGCGACACTTATTTATTTATTTATTTAACACACATACAACTACTATTACAGACAAAATCCAATTCGATAGCGTAGGAAAGCAAATTCCTATTTTATAATATAATACATATTATGATATTTCCAGTTTAAATAATAATAATTGATAAAAAATAACAATTAAAGAAATAATAATTAAAAAAGACACATATGACGCATAAATTTAGTAAACTTTATAGAAGAGTGATTTAAAGTAAAAATTTTTAGAAAAAAAAATCATTAAAAATCACAAAATAGTCGGATTTAGATGGTTTTAACATACATCTATATATCAATAAAATACAACGTGTATCTTATTTTTATATCAATTTTTGATATTAAAACGAATCATATAGCTTTCGAATTACAGGCAGTTTATGTCGCTTAGGTAAAAAAGTCCTAATTCGAAAAATAGGTAAAATTATCTAAGCTATCAACGAAAGTTATGTAATAGCAAGTAAAATTGCCTAAATTTTATTTTAAAGGTTTTCAGCAACTTGTAAAAATAGATAAGCTATAGATACATTTTCTGTAGTAACAGGTAGAAATAACTAATTCCAAACAAAAAAAATTATAGGAGTATTCATCTAAATGGCCTAAAAGTTTATAAAATAAAACAAGATAAGTTACATAAATGTTGCTTCCATTAAGAATTTTCTACGGCTAAAGTTATCTTAGTAAAATTATTATTCAATGACATTGTAATTTTTTGCTCCTAACTGACAATATATTGCTTCTTCTTGTTTATAAAAATTTATTGCAGTTACTAAAACGAGCTAATTTTGATCTTGAAATAATAAAAAGTATAGAAATATAAAAACTCAAGGCCTAGGATTGCAGCCCATTGCTTTATACTTAAGCTGCGGCCCCATTCCTTGAGTTCTCTCTTGGTAGTGCTGGGAGATATTCCAAATACCGATTCTGGGCATGACACCGTGACACAATTGGCCCAAAGCCTACCCAGCTCATCCGCGGTTTTGTTGCCGGAGATGTTGCCGTTGCCTAGAACAAAAAGTCCAGTCCAGAGGCAAAAAGTCCCCATCCTTGTAGCACTATAAGACATAATATATCAAATGAAAGGGCTTAAAAAAAGTGTCATTTTATTGTTTGACGAAAATCCTCTAAACCATGGGAGAAAAAAGTTAATGAGGGTTAAAGGTTAAAAAAGTTAAAAAAATCATTCTGTATTATTGCACCGTTTCATAGTGTTGCTACTATGGAACAATTTTTGGAAAGTAATGGTATACACTAAACTTTAGAAAAGTGTTATATTTTGATAAACTGCCTCATACTTTGATGAAACGTATGGAATGATAATAAAATACTAAAAATAAGCTTTCCTCAATTTTTTCGCACATAAATACTTCTGGAAATTGTTTCTTACTTGCAACGCTATCGAATGGCGCAATAATACAAAATGTATTTTTTTTCCTAATTTGCGGGTTTGAATCCTGGCCTGGAAAAGTAGTTTATGTAAAATCAAATAATTCAGATAAAATATTAAAATACATATAATTAAATAACAAAAATAATTTTCAAACGATTAGGTACAGAAAAAAAAGATATAGTACATGGTAAATTATACTTCTGGGCGTTGTAAAGGAAGTAAAAAAAAATTAGCAATAGCAATTTAGCCCTACGGAATATCGAGTCCGACTTGATGAAAACTTAAACTCTTGAAACATGAAAATTTTTAATAACTCAATTTTCCTAGACAGGATTGGAACCCATAAATTATGAAAAAAATACATCCTTTCAATAGTATCGCAAGTAAGAAACAATTTCCATAATGTAATTATGTGCGACAAAATTGAGGAAAGAGCTTATTTTTATCATTTTATTATCATTCCATACATTTATCAAAATTTATCAAAATATTATAAACAGAGGCAATTTATCAAAATATAACACTTTTCTGAAGCTTGCTGTATACCATTACTTCCTAATAATTTATCTTCTTACTTTCTAACATAATTTGGACAAATTTATAATACATTAAGTATAAGTACTATGTTTTTGGCTGCCACGTTGTAGGGTTGTAATAGGCCATGCTTAAAAATTATAATTTATAACCTCTCTTCGACACATGACACTTTTTTTTAAATAACATTTGAAATATTGTTTGTCTGTTATATATTTTTTTCTTTTTTATGTGTAATAGGACTTGTTTAATTTAATTGATGTATAGTTTATTTACTTAATGAATTCAATTTATGTTATGACTTAAATATCTAATGTTAATACTTATTATGTTAATGTTCAATATCTTTATTTTTGACTTTTGTGATATTGCCTCTTGTAATAATTTTGCACGCCACTGACAAGGCAGAATGTTGGATCCATATAAAGCATCATATTGTAACACCTTTATAAACCACATTTCATGCAGTAAATGTTATTCTATTCTATCCCAAAAATTGTTCCTTATTAGCAACACTATGAAATGGTGTAATAATACAGAATGATTTTTTAACTTTTTTTCACCTTTGGGTTAAAACTTTTTTCTCCCATGGTTTAAAGATTTTTCGTCATACAAAAAAATTACACGCTTTTTAAGTCCTTTCATTTGATATATGTCTTGTAGTGCTACAGTAGTGGGGACGGGATCCATACAAAAATGCCCCTTCTTCTTTCTGCTGCTATCAGTGCCTTCAGCGCAGTGTGATTGTTTTGATAGACTGCGCTGAAAGCATTGACAGTAGCAGAAATATCATCTAAATTATCCTAATCTTCTCTATAAGATTAGGATGTTTTATGGACAAGGACAATCTGTAGGCTCTGTATCAGATATCTTCATCTAAACTGATTCAATTTAAGTCTCTATAACTCCTGAACTTATGAAGTTTTTTGGACCGTTATAGTTTTCGTTCAAAGTTTATTACATGGATTACCATCATGAATTTTCCACATTTTTAGAGCCAGCCGTTTGGCTTTTAGAGGGGGGACGCCGTATTTTTTAAAAGTGGAATATCGCGCAAACGGAATGTACGTACATCAAAATATAATCTCAGAAACCTCTTAATGTTCTTAAAATATCTATGTACCTAATTATATCTCCCCCTTTCGTGTAGGTGTACCCAAAAATTATCTTCATTTATTTTAGCATTGTGTTGACGTGATAAATAAACTTACCCATTCAAAGTTTTATATTTCAAGCACCACCGTTTGGATGGACAGACGGACGGTCGGTCGAACGGAAGGACATGAAAAAACTATAAGGATTCCGAGACATGAACTACGGAACCTTAAAAAAGGAATAATAATGAAACCACGCCGATTTCAGTGACTGTTGCCAGTTTAATTGAAAATAGACCAGCTTTAGGAGCTATTTTATTATGTCCAAGTATGTGCGCAAAGTTTACTCCCATAACCTAGTATATTGATATTTACTACTACCGACAGGTCTAACTAGCGAAACATTAGGCGCATAAATATAGAAATATATTTAGCAATGTTTGCGTTCATTTATGTTCCCACACACTATTTATTGATACTCATGCGACATTTTTGATTTCGTATTGTATCTTAGCGACGTAAGATAATATTTTGGGTACAGGAAAAAATTACATTTTTTTTTCGTCATTCTTGAACATTTCAAAGAAAAAAAAGGTATCCCCTTTTTTCGCATAATTTTAAGTGTCATAATTTCATTTGGCATACCTCTCTTGGCATAATTTTGTTACGCATACTATAACTTTGGCATACTTAATGGTTTCTTGGCATACTACATCATTAGGCATAAATATAATTTAGACTAATATTTTTTGTCCTAATTTAATGAGGCATAACTCGTAAGGCATAATTTTTCTTGTCATAATAATACTTTGGTATAATTGCTTTTTGGCATAAACTCGTTAGGCATATTTTTTGTCATAATAAATTCAAGTAATTCTGTCACAAGGTACAAATATGCATAAAATGGAAGGACATAATAAAACACGGATAAGGTAATTAAACGCATATTTATATTTATGCTTTTTAATACTAAGCATAAAATATAATTATTCTTAATTAATATAATGCGTAAAAAATGTATGGATTTTATTAAGTATGCCTAACAATTATTATGCTATTAGTAATTATGCGAAAAAAAATTAAGCTAAGAAAATTATGCCAAATGAATACTATGCGAAACTACTATTAGGTCAAATGAAATTATGCCAAGTAAAATTATGACATATGATTTTATGCGAAAAAATAGGGAACCAAAAAAAAATCTAACCGACATACTTAAAAACAAAAGTTTGAAATAAAAATATCTACATAGCACGAATAGTTATTATGTTAAAACTATCTTTACGCCAATATTGTTTTATTTCACTGTGGGTAAAATTCTACAAGTTGCACTTTCGTAAAATAATGGTATCAAATTAAATGCACTGTAAGGACAATTCACAAATAATTTGTATGAAGAAAATGTACAGTGTCCACGAAAAGAATTTTTTAAACAAGTAAAAATATTTTTGTGCAAACAAAAAAAGTAAAAACATAAAAATAGACTAAGTTGATTTTTAAAATTCTTCAAAATATCCAAGTGATTTTTTTTTATAAATCGCTTTTTGTTGTCGCTTAGTGAACATAACATTCATGATTTTGTATAAATTTCACTATAATATCTAAGCGACAAAAAAATCGTCGTAGGAAGACGACGATTAGACCAATCGACGCAAAAAAATACAAACTCATTGATATTTAAACTCATTTTCGGTATTTTTGTCGCTTAGGCATTTTTACCTTTCAAGCGTCGATATGAAACTTCTTTTTTAGGAAAGCGAAAAAACACCTAGCGGATATTTTAGTGATTCTGTCAATAGCACTAAGTATTGCATTTTGGTGGGCGTAGAGGTGGAAAATGAAATCAAATATGATGGGTTGGAAGCCGCATTGCCTACCAAATAATTTCCAGATTTCGGGAATAACCTCGACCGGCTTCTACAGAAGAAGGAGAAGCGGCTAATACATTCTACGTTTTTTCTTTGCTCCCAGACCAGAAATAAATTAATATTTTCAAGTTGCATTTAAGTCAATCCTAAAGTCGTATAAAAGGGCCGTTCCTCAGTTTATAATTTGAGTCGCGGCGCGGAGATCGCTAGCGCAGCGGGGTGTATGCGGGTGGCGCGGCGGGAAGTGTTAGGCCACGCCCGAATCTGTGACGTCATCTACGTATATTTTCGCCTTAATGGAAACTGCTAAGCACTTGCTTAGCACTTAGTCCATAGATTATTCTAGACTGAGCCGCCATTTTGAAATTTAGATTCAATTCAGAATATATTCGGTGTAGTGAATTTCTGAGTGTGGTACTTCGGCATCGGCTCGACCAGTATTCGTTTAACGAACTCCAAAGGTATATTTCATTGACGAAATTCCGTCCCATATCCAGCTTACTTCGGAAATTGGATGGGCACATAGTATTGTCTTCAGCTGCATAGTGAAATTCTGACGGCTATAGCTGCTACATCAGTTTTGAATTGTCAACCACGTCCATCGGTCAAGATGCGGATCCGGATGGTAGGTACGTTACATAAAATACAACTTGTACTTTGATGGATATTTTGTTGGCTTGTATGTTCATTTCGATCTGAGTTCCTAATATTTTGATGTCAGAGTTTAACTTTTCGAAGTGTTTATTTCCTTGTATATGTCACCGTAAAATTGTAAAAACCGTTAGATTGTAATATTACTAGTGAAATTGTAAAATGTTCATATGACCCGAATATTCTGCCTATAATTTAACACATTATTTTTCGTTAGATTATAAATATATAGTTATAAATCTTTCGACATATTTTTACAATCTCGTTAGTTATTTTACAATCTAACGGTTTTTACAATTTTACGGTACATAATAGATTGGATATAGTCAATAAAAACTTAGTCGTGTCACATTATGCATTTTGTAAATGCTCTCCGATGACCTCTATATTATGTATTATGTATTATTTATACCTATCTAATTACAATGCGATTACCATAATCGGTATTATCGGAATTTATGGATTTCTCTTCTGTAACATTGTAGTGCATTGTGTACACGTATATTATAATTAGGTACCTATTAGGTATTGCATTTGTAGTGTGTACGTGTGCCTTAAGTGATATAATTAATTTTAGTAGATCTAGAAGGTTAGACACGCAATCACACACGAATCCTCCTGAGGATTCGTGTGATTGAATCGAAGACTACGAAAGGTCAATAAAAATTTATTTGAACGATAACCTGCTTGTTAAAGACAATTTTAAAATGTTACGTCGAAATTTGAAAACTAATACGTGTGTCTCGATAAAAATATTTATGTACATATGAATAAACATAGACCTCTGAATACATCGGACCCTTTTAGGACAGTGGGCCTTCAAATGGAATAGGAAATGTGTTGTTTTAGGCCATTTCTAAGCGATTCCCATAGCAACTGTCTCGCAAAAAACGCTGAGAGGGTCCTCTATAAAGTCTGTAATATTTATTTTCTTTTTCTGTTTTATATTCTTAAGTATTTATTTACGATTTATTGTACAGCCCACTTATGTAGGTTGTCTTTGTCTGTCTGTTTGCTTGTAACTTGTCTTTGTGTCCTTACTCCTTAGTGTCTGATTCTACCATTGATCAAGGCAATAAGCTTACTAGATATAAAGTCAAACACATGATAACAATAATTTAAAACTTAGTGAATAAAACTATATTATAACCCCCTTACTAATAAACGCCGTATAAGCTTTGAATAGTTACACAGTGTTTTGTCTCTTTCTATCGAATTAAACATGTCACTTGTGTGATGTGAACAAAACACTGTATAACTAACTATTCAAAGCTTATACAGCGTTTATTAGTAAGGGGGTTGGGGCAAGGGGCAAGGGGCAAGTGTCCCTGGTATTCTCTTGAATACCAGGGACACTTGACCCTTATGGGTGACTTGGTACACTCAATTTACAGAGCCTGTATTGGTAATACTCGTAGAGATCTGTGGCCTAGTGGGTACACCGTTTGGTTCGCACTCAAGAGAGTGCAGGTTCGAATCCCAGGTTGTGGCGTGTACCAATAAGACTTTTTCAGATCTCAAGTACATTATACGGACGCTCTAACGGTGAAGGAAAACATCGTGAGGAAACCCGCACATGGTTGGCCCAAGACGTTTTGACTAGTCATTCCTCTGGATAAGTCTGACTGTGTTGTGAGAATGCCGTATGTGCTTGGGCAACCATACGACATTTAAAAACCAACTGTCCCAGGCACTACAATATTTCAAGAGTAGTTACCTCGCTCGGAGAATACTGAAAATGTAAATCATCCATTAACGGATGAAAAAGACTAAGTTTATGGGTAATACCTACTTTTACAGTGGCTAGATCGACAGTATACGATAGATACCAGCTAACTTTTTCATGTAATTAGAATCGTCAGATCTGGCGCTTTTTAAATGGTGGACGATAAATGTTTTTTTTTTTTGGTGCAACTTTAATTATGTAAGTTTTCGTTTTGATTCTGAACAATTATTTAGAAACTATATTCAAGATGTGTATGAATATAAAACAAATCTATATTATCTATATGACTTTCGTTTCATTATCATCATGAGCCTATCGCCGTCCACTGCTAAACGTAAGCCAATGAGCGCCAACCATCCCGATCTTGGGTAGCCCTCATCTATCCGCTGCCAGCTACCTTCTTCAAATCGTCGGTCCATCGTGCCGCAGGGCGTCCAACACTACGTTTGCCTAAGCGTGGTCTCCACTCTAATACTTGTCTGCTCCATCGATTGTCCGTCCGTCTGCAGACATGGCCGGCCCACTTCCTCTTCAGCGTGCTAATTCGTTGAGCAATGTCGGTGACTTTAGTTCTCTGGCGAATAACGTTGTTACGTATTTTATCCACCAGAGATACTCTCAACATTGCTCTTTCCATCGCACGCTGAGCAACCTTGAACTTGTGAACCAGCCCTACGGTGAGTGAGAGGCTCCTCCAACTCGGTCCGAATTTCGTTTAGTTTTAAATTAAGTGTTAATATTAATTGACTAATACTCGACACTAATAATAAATTTATTTAAAGTATGAAACTACCCGGGTATTTTTTACACAATAATAAATTAAATTATTTTCATTGATACTTGATGCTATTAGTCGCGATTTTCACGATTCTAGTAGCCAATTTCTCATACACCAAAAAAAATTAGGCATCACTCATCAGTGAAATTGTTGATTTTAAAATTGAATCTGCAATACGGAAATATAATTTCCCCAATTTTATTTTTTAATTACTTAACACTTTAATAATAACATTTCATATTGAACGATATTGCTCCGTAGTAAAAACTTAATTAGTTTACAGAGTATGGGCGTTGTTGTCGGTAACGGCGTCCGCTCCACACAGACAACGCCACAAGCCCATAACTAGGTATTTAGTAATCTGTGCCATGGTATGGGAAATGATAATTAAGTCCTTAATATTAAAACCAGTTTTTTTACGTGAAAACTCCTTTAGCGGCATTGTGCACTTCTCTTAGGACGGGTAAAAATGCTAAACTCGCGTCAGGACACGTGACCTGATCAAAAATTCGTAAGACGGAGGGAGAGTAGACCGCCGGACCGACGACGTAGGAGAGGAAGTAATACCCTCTTTCTGTCTTCTATATTATATCGCGCGGCGAAAATGTATGCCTGCTATGGATGAAAGTTGATTTTTCTGAGAGATAAACTATTACCCCCTTACTAATAAACGCTGTATAAGCTTTGAATAGTTACACAGTATTTTGTTCACGTCACACAAGTGACATTTTTAATTTGATTGAAGAAGACAAAACACTGTGTAACTATTCAAAGCTTATACCGCGTTTATTAGTAACGGGGTTAGTGTATAAACAAAAAATTAAACCGACTTCCAAAGTAAAAATACACAAAAAAGTATGAAATAAAACTTATTTTATAAATGATTCCCCTTTTAAATTTGTCTATTTCTCTACTTAATCTTCTTAATTTTGATGTCGCTACCAGCCCAAACGATATCCTACAATATTTTATAGAACTTTATATTTGCTGGTACCGACTTCAAAATTAAGAAGATTAAGTAGAGAAATAGACAAATTTAAAAGGGGAATTATTTATAAAATAAGTTTTATTTCATACTTTTTTGTGTATTTTTACTTTGGAAGTCGGTTTAATTTTTTTGTTTAAAAATAATAATTTCACCCTTTTTAGTGATACATCTTGTTAAGTTATAATTAATACGTCTTAAAAACGTCTAAAATAAACGATCGAATGTATAACTGAATACGCGCCAAGCTTCCATTAGGTATTGTTATTAAGATGATGATGATGATTACTGTATGTTACAAAGTGGCATATGCTTGCAGTTCTTTAAACAATTCCGAAATTTCCTAACGCATATCTTTAAAGACTGAGGAGTTCTGTTCAGTGCTTTTGGATTCAGAGTATACCTTGGTACAACGTCTTATTCTTTGGTAGCATATGCTTGTGTTACTTCAGTAAAAGTCAAAATCACTATATGTGTCGATATAAATTTCGAGGAGTTCCGTCGATTCCTCATGGATCGCATCATCACGTTTCCACTTTAGTGACTAAAGGACCAATTTCGAATTAAACCCTTTACAACAACAAAAGAATTTTGCAAATAGGTCCATAAACGGCAGAGTAATGTTCAAAGATCTCCGTGTTAGTGTAAAATACTATGAGAAGTACCTTCTTTATCATCATAATGTGATGATGTAAGCTGTGATAGTGGTGGTGATGATGATGATGATTACTCTAATTGACAAAGTGGCATATGCTTGCAGTTCTTTAAACAACGCCAAAATCCCCAAACATGTATCTATAAGGAGTCAGGAGTTCTGTTCTGTACTTTTGGATCCAGGGTATACCTTGGAGCAAAATCTTACTGTTTGGTAGCATATGCTTGGACTACCTCAGAAAAAGTCAAAATCACCATATGTGTCCATATAAATTTTGAGGAGTTCCCTCGTTTCCTCGTGGATCCCATCATCAGGTTACCAATTTTCTGGAAATGGGACCAACTTCGGATTATACCTTTTACATCAAAAAAAGAATTTTGAAAATCGGCCAACAGACGGCGGAGTTATCTGCGAACATACAAAAAAAACATAATAGGTTGGGGAAAAAGTCTTTTCGCATTATAGTATGTATGAACTTGTCATAAAATATCTTGGGCTATACCAATTGTATCTGGCTGATTTTGGTATCATTAAAAAGTTTTAATTTTACAGAAGACAATTCCAAATTCAAATTAGGTAAATTTGAGATTTTCATTTGTTTTTCTTATTGTTAAAATGAGTGATTCTTATGAAGAATTTCGATACATTTTAAAATTTTATTACAAAAAAGGTAAAAAATTTGTGATGTTTATGGACCTAATGCAGTATCTGTGAGAGTAGGAAATTTGGTTTAAGCGTTTTCAATCCGGAAATTTTGATATCAAAGATGCACGTCGCTCTGGTCGCCCTGTTACGGACAAAACTGTTGCCATTTTTGAAAAAGTGGAGCAAGATCGGCATATTAGTAGTTACGATGTAGCTGAAGAACTGGGGATTGACCACAAAACGGTTTTGGCGCATTTGAAAAAAGCTGGATACACAAAAAAGCTCGATATTTGGGTGCCTCATGAGCTCACTGAAAGAAACCTAATGAACCGTGTACTCATTTGTGATTCTTTATTACGACGTAATGAAACCGAACCATTTTTGAAGAAGCTGATAACTGGTGATGAAAAGTGGATCACGTACGACAAGAACGTGCGAAAAAGATCGTGGTCAAAGGCCGGTCAGGCTTCACAGACTGTGGCGAAACCCGGGTTAACTCGCAACAAGGTGATGCTGTGTGTGTGGTGGGATTGGAAGGGCATTATTCATTATGAGCTGTTACCGCCAGGCAGGACCATCAATTCTGAACTGTACTGCGAACAACTGATGAGATTAAAGCAAGAAGTTGAGAGAAAGCGGCCGGAATTTATCAACAGAAGGGGTGTGGTTTTTCACCATGATAACGCTAGACCTCACACATCTTTAGCCACTCAGAAAAAATTACGGGAGTTTGGCTGGGAGGTGTTAATGCATCCGCCGTATAGTCCTGACCTTGCACCTTCAGATTTCCACCTGTTTCGGTCGCTGCAGAATTCCTTAGGCAGTGTCAGGTTGACATCACAAGAGGACTGCCAAAACCACTTGTCGCAGTTTTTTCATCAGAAGCCCCAAAAAATTTATAGCAATGGGATCATGTACCTACCAACAAGATGGCAAAAAGTTATCGAACAAAATGGCACCTATATACTTTAGTCACTTGTAAATAAACTTTATAAAAAAACCTTTTGAATTTTTATATAAAATGCGAAGAAACTTTTTCCCCAACCTAATATATACAGCCGAACGTATAACCGCCTCCTTTTTTGCAAGTCGGTTAATAATTTTTATGTATAATAAATAGTCATGTTTGTGTACGATAGCGCAATAAATGAATATTGTATATTTTAACCACATAAATGATAGCACTATTATACTGATAAATAAAGCAATTCGTGCGAAATTATTCCCTTACCATTCCAAAATATTCAAAAATGCACAAATTAATGTTAAATTCAAGTTTTCACTTCTGCCGGCACTCCTGTTACCACCGTCTAAAAGATTGCGTTTAGTAAAGTATATACCTAATTTTAATTAAAATGTAGCTATCTATACTTATTTTTGTATTAGCTGGTGACTATCGCAACTTTTGCGTAGAACTAACGGAAACCGTACCCTATTTTTTAAGGAAATCCTACAATAAAAGTAACTTAGTTACTCTTTATAACATTAGCTATTTGTCAGTGAAAGTCCCGTAAAAATCGGAAAGCTGTCCGAGATTGGCCGGAATAAACAAATACACAGACAGACGAGACGATCAGACAAAAATTTAAAAACTCTTTTTGTAATGTTAATACAACCGACAACCTTAGTAAAAGTTAGTATATACCTACTTTGATATTATGAATTTAGTGAATAGCTTTAAAATTACAAATAGACACGACCAATTTTGTCATCTGACATCCACATACAAAAGTCCATTGCGTGTTCAAATACGAATCAATATTCGGTTGTCAAAAATGGAATCGTATTACGGAAAGCGATATATCTCAAATACGAAATAAATGTTAAAGAAACACAACGTCAATAACGAATAGCGTCTGAACTTTTAATGGAACGAAAAACTATTAACAATGGAAAAGTTTGAAAGAAAATAAATGAAACAATGCTTCAACGTACAGTTTGGTTAAATAAATAGTGAGAGAAAGAAAACCGTTTACACAATTTTAACATGTTTGTCTTGTTAGCGTTCACAAAAGAAAGTTAATTTTACACAACAAGAAATTGTACACAACAACAACAATGTAAAATTTAACTTAGATTTTATTGTAAGGTGTACTTACTTATATTTATATTCAATTTGCTTAGGCCCACTTGCGCCAATCAGAGTTAAAGTTAACCTTGAGTTAAAATATTATCATGCTTTCTCTTTCACAAATACGAAAAACGAGAGAGAAAACATGATTTTTAACCCAGGGTTAACTTTAACCCGGATTGGCGCAAGTGGACCTTAGTGGTACCTCGACGCAAAAAATTAAAAGAGGGGTGTTATTAGTTCGTCGATTCGGGGATTACTTAATTTTGTTTAGCAGGTAGACAACAAAACACAGATATCAAAGAATGAATATTATTTGCAGACTCCTAAATTACGTAAACCGGTTACATACAATAATATCTGTATTTTGGTCGTAATTAATGTTACGAATCGAGGCGCATAGTTTAATATTAATAATTCATTACTATCGAATTAATTTAAACTACAATATCCATGGAAAATCAATTATTAGGCAGTGACTAATACGAAATTCACAATGGGCTGTCATTTGTATTAATAAGATAATGAACTGATATAAGGCCGATGCATAAATTTTGTTTGCTAAACCGCTTATCCATTTTGGGTAATACATATTCGGGATTACTTGTACTGACAATTTTAATTCATTTCCCGCATATAATTTCAATTATGCACGCTTGTATGTATGTATGTAACGGGAAAACAGATTATGAACGTTTAAAGTGTTTGTCTACTTAAGTCTGCTTTATCCAAAGCTTTCTGATCCAGTAATGGTAATATTTTTAACTTGTTGTCACTTACTAACATCATATTTTGGGAATAAATAATTACTATTATGGGAAAACTTGGGTGACTGAATTTTGCTCGGATTTCTAGTAATACCTACTAAGTAGGTACTTACTGCGGCGCAGCGACCCAAATTAAGTCTTGGCCTCTGGGCTCTGACACAAAAAGTAGGTACGCCATTTCGTCCGGTCCTGTGCGACATCTTGCCAGGCTTCCGTTCGCAACGCCATCAGGTCCTTCTCCACCTCGTCCCACCAGCGGTACCGGTACCGCGTCCCACATAGTAATATCTACGGAAAAATTTACTTAGTCTAAAAATGATTCAAAATAATATTAGTCTAACCGGGACTCGAACCAGTGACACCAATTTGCCAACATCGGAAAAAGTCCAACCCATACGTAGATGAGCCACGCGCTTTGACCACAAGATATGAAAATTCTCTTATTAATAACAATAGTCAACAGCATTTTTGCGCACGGGTTATACATACATTATTTTTATTGCTTCGACTATACCTAAAATAATAATAAGACCAAAAAAATAGTTCTCTATTTGCTTTTAAGAGTAAAAAATGAAAAAATTCAAATCAATGAAAATACATGAAAAATTTACATAGAGGTGATTTATTAAAAGATCAGGAGCATCAATTTTATGATATAATCTTACAAGATAAGTTTTAAAATAGTGTTAATATGTCTAAAAATTAACAGTTTTGCTTTTCCTGTCATGTTCAGTAGAAGTTATCTAGTTATCTTTTAGAGATAGATTATTTGTAGGTGTCTTCTTTTTATTAGTACTAATTTTTAGTTTTTTATTTGCCTCTAGTTTTATTGTTAATTTTATGTTTGTTGTATTATTGTAATTGTTACTTAATATTAAATTACAATAACCAAAAAAAAAGTTATCTTATTGACCACCAAATATAGTCTATCAATCCTCAACATGCTTTCAGTATGTATACTGGCTTTGGGAACGTCTCTCAAATTTAACTATATCTCGATGGAATCCTTCCTCTTGTTCTTCCGAATAAGCTCCCATATTATCTTTAAACTTATCAAAATGAGAATGGAACATTTGCCTCTTTAGAGACATCCTATAGCCGAAAATGAGAAAAATCTAATCATCTCGTTATTTTATTCATGCATTTATTTCATAAGCCCATTTTTGGTCTTGATTTGCAACAGGTAGATGGAAGTAAGCTTATTATGCCTCGAAAATCTTCTAATCTGTAGTTAAGTAACCTTTTTCTCTTTCACTTTAATAAATCCACCACAAATATAGCAAAACGAGTCACCGACTCCTTTTCAACTTCTCGAAGCCATTTTGTACAAGATAATACAGCGAAAAAAATATATTAAACACGTTATTTCTTTATAATATGCGAGGTCATACCGTGGTACACAAGGAGGGATGTAAGAAAGACAACCCCCATGCCATACCTCTCTTTCGCCAGCAATAGAGCGCAAAGACCGACTTTAACTGGAAGCAAAAATCATAAATGGTCAAATCGCTACAACTTCTTAAAAAGCAAATATTTTCGATTTGTAATCGCACTTTTTTATAAATATTTGCTTATTTATTCAGAATAAATTACGTAAAACCCATGCGCAAAAAAAATATTTTTTTTGTTGACCGGTGTAATATAAAAAGTCAAGAAATTTCGGTTTTAATGTGATAAGATCTAAATTTAAATCGAATTTTTCATTCACTGGTTGAAGAATCGAGCTTAAGTTATTCATTCATTATTCGTTAGAAATTATTCATCTCTTTTTATTAGGCTTTGTATATTATTTACCATCGCGGACACTCTTTAATAAGCTTAGAAATATATTTATTGTCAAAGCGAAATTGATTTAATATAATATCATTGACGCGAGGGGGGTAATTCTCCTAAGTACTATCGGTTAAATCACGTTTGGATTTTCAGGTTGTCCCGCTCGCGCACGCACGATTTGATGCGTAGGTATGGAAATTTGTCAGCGCATTGATCGAACCGAGATTATATCGAAAATAGTAACGAAAATTGGGATTTAGATAAGAGGTTAAGCTTGAGACACTGATTACACCTGTAAAATACTGAACCGGTTGCACTTTTTAAGACGCTTCCTCCTACTATCACATTGAAAACCTACAAATTCGTAAATTCTCTATTGGGGTAAGCCTTTCCCCCAAAAAAAATACATATAATTTTCCCACCCAAAACTATTCTAATTTCAAGCTCGAAAACAATGTATTAGCAAATAACGCACAATATTAATTTAGAGGTATTTCAGCGCCGTAAATTTCCAAAATTTAGTATGCTTAAACTATCGAGTGCGCTCATTACAGGTACGGTATCCCAATTAATACGTCCCTGGATATTAATTATGAGTAGTAACGTGAAACAGTTAATCAGGAGGTATCAGGGCCGGGATCAGAACGAAATTGAATCGCAAACAGGGACTGCACCATAAACAATTAATTTAAGTTGGATCAACCGAATTGTATGGCTTTACATAAATCTACAATTCAAAATGGCGGACAAGGATAACTTATCTATAGATATTTCAACAGGAACTCAGAGGTTCGGGACTTCGGGTACAGTAAAATCACGTCTTTTAACAGGGTGGTCACACACTAGGCATATCAAAATATCAATTGGATTTATTCAGGGACAGTTTCTTATACGAGGGTTGTTATCATCATCATCATCATCAGCTTATTGCCGTCCACTGCTGAACGAAGGCCTCCTCCAATGAGCGCCAATCATTCCGATCCTGGGCAGCCCTCATCCATCCGCTGCCAGCCACCTACTTCCACCTTCTCCAAATCGTCGGTCCATCGTTCCGCAGGACGTCCGTCACTAAATGAGCGCCGATCATTCCGATCCTGGGCAGGCCTCATCCATCCGCTGCCAGTCACCTACTTCCACCTTCTCCAAATCGTCGGTCCATCGTTCCGCAGGACGTCCGACACTACGTTTGTCTAAGCGCGGTCTCTAACATATTTTGTCTTCTCCATCGACCGTCTGTCCATCTGCAGATATGACCGGCCACCTTCCACTTCTGCGTGCTAAACGAAGGTTGAATTTCGTTTATTTATATTCATTATATTTTGTTTAGCACACCTGTACCTAAGTATATTACATAATAATATGCAATAATCAAATTAAAAATATAACAAACAAAAGCAGAATTTAAATAGTAAATGCACAATTCATAGGTATGCAGCAGGTATGAACAACGGAATTTTGTTATATAAATAACACATTATTATGTAATTATTTGCGTTAAAGATTATACAGACTCTCGCAGACTATCGCGCAATGTGCTCATCGATGGAATCTATTTTAAAAAGCCATTTAACCTCAACGCATTTTCAATTTTTCAACACATTTATAAACTATATTCCGACATGATCGCAGGAAAACTCTTAATATTTTTAAGGAATTTTCTATAGGAGAACGTCACAAAGTGAATACGGTGCCTTTGGGAATTGACGTTCATTCAATTTCCACTAGCCATACAGCACACTGCACTCCTGTAATGTGCCCGCGTTGAGCACAAAGAAAACTATTTTACCTGTAAGTATGTATTACGTAAATGTATAAACTTTTAAATCCGATGAAAGTGTTTCTCCTTGTGGGAAAAAGCGCATTGAATAATATAAGATTTTAAATTCATTACAAGTTTCTGAAATGAAACATTTATCAGTTGCAATGAAATTTAAGTAGCTTGATAACCTGATTTTCATAAAATAATATATGGCGTTATTTCACTCCGGTATTTTGTAAGTTGTATTTTTTCGGTCAAAATTATGTAACTCTTCCATGTAAAAGTTATGGTTGAAACATGAAGCACAGCGTATAATTTGCGTTTTTTATCCGATTACGGGGAAGTCAAAGGGAGGGTAATTATTTTGGCCATCTATGTATGTATGATGTATGTACTATGTATGTGTGTACGTACTATGTTTATTTCACCGTAGCGCCTTAAGGCGAGGTCATAGCCTACTTTGTCATTTCCCGTCACCTAGTCAGAGTTCAACTACGAAGTGGAAAAAAATATGGGATGAAGTACACGAGTACACATTTTAAAAAAATATATATAATTCCTGAGTTAAAAGATCATAAAATCACATAAAAATCACACAACCTCCTAAAACGTAAACTTTTGTCCAGTACCATACATATTTCTTTTGTTAAATAATTATTATAATATATTATATTTCAATTTAAACCGAACACTTTTGTGATTTGTACAATATTTCAAAAGATGTTTAAAAAATACGTTGCAAGCACCGACTTCTACATGAATATAGAAAATAATGCTACGCAAAAAATACAAACGTTTTACCTGAAAATAAAACGTGAATTAAATTACTTACCTAAATTTGAAGCCTAATATTTATATATGAGAGAGAGGCCACTGTTCCGTCCTTTTTTCGCACGTTTCAACGTCCAATCGTATCGATTCTCCCCTCCATCCATCTCTCTACATCCACCACCACCACCGGCAGCTGCAAGATCGCTTGCGCTTGACGTTTGACTCATTGATGTCGTTATAAAACCAGGCAGAATTTAAACTATTAGGCTTCAAATTTAGGTAAGTAATTTAATTCACGTTTTATTTTCAGGTAAAACGTTTGTATTAAATAACTTGACCGTAAATTTGAAGCCTAATATTTATATATGAGAGACGTGTTTGATATCGCCTGGTGGTGGTGGAGACGTCAATGTGATAAATAAATAGTTAGATCACATGACCTGCAAAGGAAGTTTCCTAAGCAAAAAAGTAATAGATCATTTTAGTAAGCATTTATTACATTTAAATAGGCGCTTAACAAATATGTGCAGTAAAAACAAATATTTAAATTACATAAAATAATTCAGTATCATCTACCAAAAGCAAAAAATTGTGCTGGGTGTAAAAAATCGATCAAACAGTATTGAAAAATGTTGTTACTGAGTTGCGACTATTCTGTTTTCTTATTTCTTTACAGTAAAATCGTTTAAATGTATTGCTAGATCGCCAGTTTCCTCTCTTAAGAATCTCATCCAGAGAGCAGTTTTCCACCCAGCTTTTCGACGCTACAGCAGAACGACAGCTGCCAGCTGAAGCGTCAATGCCGGCCTCTTTTAGTAGCTTTTTAACCCAACCTGAAATGACACTACGCGAGGCTGGTCGAGGTTTTCCACAAATCGTTATAAATAAATTATCACAATCAGCTTTCATTCTTCTATCCTTACCAATTAAAATCAATTTCTTAACCCAATTAACTGGATCTAAGGACTGATTATTTTTGTTTGACAATAATTTCCATCCGGATTGACAATAATCAGCAGAATCAGTTTTTGAGCCGAACTTTGGCCAAAATATTATAAAATCATCATTAACTTCGCAATTATCACTATTAGTACTTAATAACGTTAGGTCGTGTACACGACGGCCAGAACATAAGAGTAACAAGGACGCGGTATACTTTGATACAACAAAAATATTTTTTAAATCAGGATTTTGACAACCTATGAAGGATATAAATTGATCAACATTCCAAATCGGCAATTTTGATGGTTTTGGTGAGTTTAAGGCAATAGATTTTAGTATACGCTTAACAAGCGGATGTCCACTGAGACGATCCACAGAATCCGGGCTGCACAAGGTAGAGACAACAGCTTTATGACACAAAATTGTATTATAGGAGAGCCTTTCGTTTTGATGGAGGTCCGCCAAAAACCGCGCTAAATCTGAACCGCTAGGTTCAGATATTGATACCTGATGATGGCTGGTCCATTTTATCCATCGCAACCATGCGGGTTTATAAGTTCTCAGGGTAGAAGTGCGCCAGCTTGTCATGAGAAGATCTTTTTGTTTCTGGGACCAGTTCACGAGTTTTTTATTCCACCCCCACATCTCCAAACCTCCATGGTCATTTCTTTGACATTCTGTGGAGGTTGGCTCGAGGATACATCCATCAGTACTTCGTGCAGGTTCCTGATAGTCCATGGAGGACTTATCGCTCGGTTTTTCAAGTCCGGTCTCCAAAATACTTGGTTCCATTTCGGTGCTACTATCAGATATATTCCTCGGCATTTGTTGAGGTGCTGAAGAACTTTTGGCATCAGAAAAGGAGGTGGAAACACCCAAGCCAGTTGGTAGTCCCAGGTCGAGGTGAAAGCGTCGTGAAAAACTGCGGCTCGATCTTGGAGATCCAGTGTGCAATAGCCTGGGACTACATGAGCGCGACAAGATGCGAATAAGTCTATCACGGGAGTTCCTCATTTTTTGAAGACCTGTTCGGTTACTTGTGGTAGTAGATGCCATTCTGGTAGGTTCCGAAGTCTCGACAATCTGTCGGCTTCTACGTTGTAAATACCCGGAATGTGGTGAATCGTAAATTGAATTTTGTAAGTGTCGAAAAAATTTAAAATTTTGTATGTCATATCCAGAAGTGCTAGGGATATTGTCCCGCCTTCGTTTCTCAAGTACGAAACTACGGTTTTGCTGTCGCTTTGAATGTGGAGAACAACGTTGAATAGGTTCCGGGAGCAATGCTGAACTGCTTTTAAGATGGCAAGCATTTCTTTCTGATTGCAATGTAGCAATCGTTCTGCCTCTGTCCATTTCCCCGAAACATAAATGTTGTTTATTTGAGCGCCCCAAGCTCTGTCGGAAGCGTCGGTCACTATGTATACGGTTGGACAAGGCATGTGAATATCGGATTTTATCCCGAGGTGATCTATCCACCATTTTAAATCTTTCAGAGCTTCTGCGGAGACAGGTTGAAGAATGGTGGGCTTCACGTGTAACCTGCTGATACATAGCCTTTGTAAGTGGCGATAATTCAACCTCCCGCGTGGAATAACGAAACTTGAAAAGTTCATCATTCCTATTACACTCTGAAGATCTTTGAGAGAAGCAGTCTGTTTCGTCACGATGGTAGTGAGTCGTTCTTTTAGTTTTTGAATTTTCTTTACAGGAAGATGCTTTTGATTTGTTGCAGTATTCCAACAGATTCCGAGATAATCTATTATTTGACTTGGCTGTAAAATTGACTTTTCGGTATTTATTGTCCATCCCAGATATCTGAGTAGGTTCACTGTTATCTCGATGTGACGGATCAATTCGTGGATATTCTGATTTGCTAACAAATAATCGTCCAGGTAAACAACCACCCGTATTCCGCGCTCTCGTAATTTTTGTGCGATCCAATTGCTTAGGGATGCAAAGGTTCTTGGTGCTGAACTGAGCCCGAAGGGCAGGCAGTTCATTTCCATTAGTTGGTCTCTGCATAAGAGGCGTAAGAAGATTCTGTGCGATTTTGCTACTGGAAGGTGGAAATACGCTTGCGAAATGTCGATTTTTGCCATCCAATCGTGGGGTTGGAGAAAGTTTGGAATCGTGCATATGTTTATTAGTCTGAAAGTCGCATTCTCCACGAATCGGTTGAGAGCTTTCAAATTGAATATAGGACGAAGCTTTCCGTCGGCTTTGGGTATCACAAACATAGGGGAGATAAAACTCCGTCCTAACGGTACCACCGTTAATACTTTTTCTATTGTCATTTTGTGAATTATTTGGTCCATTTCCAGAGAAGGAGGAGTAGATTGACCTTGGTTGGCCAGAATCGGAGTATGTAGCGGCGGTTTTTGCATAAATGGAATCCGGTAACCCGAAATTATGGACAAAATGTATTTTGGTGCGCCCATTTTCTGCCATCGGTCGTAAAAGTTTTTTAGCTGACCTGCACAAAACTGATTCGGAGAGTCAATACCTTTTAGGGTTATCTCTCCTATCCCGGTGGGATGAGGGAGAGCGTTTTCGTTGATAACCACGTGGGTAGTTATTGGTTTTTCGGGGGTTTGACTGCTTGCCACCTCGCCCCCGAAAGGGCTTACTGTTAGCACTATTATGAGAATAAGCATTGTTGGATCTAGTAGATTGTCCCATAGGTTTATAAGTTTTGTGGCTTTGAAGTAATAACCTTCGCTGAGGTATAGAACTATTTGGATCGGACTGCGGTGCAGAAGCTCGATCTCTATTATATTGTCCACGTGGCCAGAATACCTTATTTACACCCCCAGATTTGTCCAAGGTGGAGCTAAATTTCTCCGCCTCAAATAAGTTGTGGCAGGACGGAGGTATCTTTCTTAAAATACTTTTGTTAACGGTGTCCTTAACTGCCGATAAAATAGTTTCCCTTCTTTGCTGGATGCATTCCGCCCTATGACCACAAATCATTTGCAATGCATCGCTTGATATTTTTGCATAGTCACCATTAACAAAAATCTTGGAAACTTGTTCACTTATAGAATCAGCATTTAAATCATTTGTTTCTCTAGTCCAATTCAAAAATGAGCGTAGCTCAGATTGTAATATTTCTTTCTGATTTATAAGTGCAAAAGTTATCGAGGCAAATGCCTTTTCAGTATTAGCTAACGTCCGTGGTGCATCGTAACGTTTAACCTCTTCATTTACTTCTAAGTCAGTAAAACCGGGAGCATGCTTATATAATTTCTGGACATCAGCGTACCTAACATTTGTCCAATCAACGTCGTTAAAGCGTTGTAGACTATTGAGAATATCTAAGTAAGCAGCAGGAGTCTTTAAGGTTTCAGGATCCTTAACCTTAGTGCAAAGAGAAAGCGAAAATTCAGGCTCGTGATTCTCTAGCTCTCGGTTATTATACTCTTCTAAGGGATTCTCAAAGTACAGCTCTCTACTGACATCATCATCAACGCTATCACCGGAATGTGACCTACGATCTAATTCAGTAACCCGCGGTTGTAGCTTTTTCTTTAGGTCAGCTACATCATTAGCTAATTTTTCTAATATACGATTATGGTCCCGTTTGCGCTTAGAACGACGTGAACGCTTACGATTACATGAGCTATCGGAGTCACTTGATTGACTACTTGAAGACGAACTACTAGAGTCGCATTTACGTTTTCTTTTTCTAGTGGGATTCACCTGAGTTTGATTCATTTCGCTTGTGCCAGCTTGTAAGATATTCTGATCACTCATTATCAAACTAGATTGTAATATTTCTTTCTCTAAAAAAAAGTTTATGAAAAATGTAAAAACGAGATTTAAAATACGAACGGTAACACCGTTAACATCCTAGTAATAAATAACATAAATAGTGATCACTTTTTACCTTTTTATAATTAACAAATAAATATCATAAGCTAATTAAAAACGATTGACGAGATTTCGTAGTATTCATAAAAACATGGCGGATAACCATGCCATTCATACAGTATCTATTTTGCTATTTATAATATTTAAATACTTGAAATAAAGCATTTAGATACTTCACCTGGTCTATTTCATTGTAAAAAACCATAAATAGTAATGGAAATCTAAATGATTAACATGATGCAACACGATTTAAAAACTTTTGTAAAAAAGAAAATTTTTATAATAACGTGCAAGTGTAAAGCTTGAAATCGCTTCAAAATGTACAGAAATGAATAAAAGTACATACCAATTGCTTCTGCTTTAGGTTACACAATAATTATAACACTTTCCTTAAGTGACAAGTTGACAGGACGGGAACAACGACGTCAATGAGTCAAACGTCAAGCGCAAGCGATCTTGCAGCTGCCGGTGGTGGTGGTGGATGTAGAGAGATGGATGGAGGGGAGAATCGATACGATTGGACGTTGAAACGTGCGAAAAAAGGACGGAACAGTGGCCTCTCTCTCATATATAAATATTAGGCTTCAAATTTACGGTCAAGTTATTTAATAATCTTATTACAATGTGCATACGAGAAGTGCACATCATTTTGTTTTTGAGTTTGGTCCTTGCCTTAACTACCGGTCCGATTTTAATAAATGAGGTGTCAATAGATATTTTGTAATAGCCCGGGTAACATAGGCTTTGTAATTTACATAGTATATTTTTTTAATTGTAGTTATTTCAACAAATTCTATTACATACAGCGTAAAATGAATAAAACGAATCGTAAATGAAATTATTTGGTTTAAAGTTACCCTATCAGGGGTAAATGATATCAAATATCTGTCTCCTGGCTCCACGCCAGATTCGAGCCAACCTCACTGCGTGCCCAATAAGCCAGACTCGAGAGGTCAAGCCCGAACTTACACTACGTCTGGTTCTTACAATTTTAATAAGTTTTAAGCAAACTCCTGTAAGTTACAACTTGTAAGTACTTACATGTTAACTTATATATTTTTTGTATTAATCTTTTCTTAAAAAATATATTTATCCCGGTTTAAACAAAAAAACCTTAAATTCTGTAGCAAATTAAAAAATAATAGTGCGAGAAAAAAAATTATGAAAGAAAATAAATAAAAATATTTCGTTTGACCGAGATTCAAACGCGAGACCTATTGGTCAAGAATCCAAGTGCCTACGTATTTGCGCTACGTGTATCTGACATTAGTATTCGAAATTACTCATATCTTATTTGACGCCATAGCGCGTTACGTAACAAAGCCGTTACCCTCCCATAAAAAGTTATCACTTCAGAAAAAGCAAGAAAGACCAAGACTCCCCGTTTTTAGTTTACAGCTAAAGGGCATTATGAATTTTATTATGGAACAATTTCCCACGTCAAACAAAAATAAAATTAAGTTATCGTAAGCGTGATTTCATATGAAATATAACGCCATAGGTCGAATATCTGCAGGAGTGGTATAAATTACTAAATACATTCTGCGAAGTTTTAACTAATTTTTAATTTCGTATCAAATTATATGAATATTTGTTAAAAATATTATCTCCACTTCTCTATGGGTCTGTGATAAAATAGTAACGGAAAATGAAATGTAAAATAAAAATTGTACAATCGTGTATTTTATTGCGACTTTTTTAAAACGCTAATAAATTAAAAAAAAAAAAAAAAAAAAAACCAAGTAAAACATTTTCTATCGTAGGGACATTGAATTTTATTAAATACCCAGAACAAATATGTACCAAATCGCTTCGGCGAATCGTTTCATTTCATTAAAATAGTTTCTTATTTTACATGCGACCTCCATCAGATTAAGGGAGATGGGCCCCGAACACCGATATTCCATTAGCTCTGATTCACTCATATATCGTTTCACATATTATGTACCTTTGAGGCTTATACTTTAATAAACAGTTTACGTTTTGCAGACATATTATAGCTAAGATCCACTCTAAAATTAAATATTATTATTTATTTCGTTCTAATGTTAGGCATTACATCTAAATGACAAGAAAGCTATTAATTATCTAAGTATATCCTTACTAATATTCTGAAGGAAAATGTGAGTTTGTTTGTTAAGCTTTCACGTGAAAATTATTTAACCGATCATCATGAAATTTGGCACAGAAAATAAAAAGTAGACCATGAGGAAGGACATAAAACAACTTTTTAACTCTGGAAAATATGCTGTTCCTGTGGGATACTGTATTTACGTGGACGGGCCTGCGGGTAAAATCTAGTATTATAAATTTTTTAACCTACTTTTTTTCGTAGTTGGTATAGACTTAATAGTTACTATAATCCTACTACTATTATAAATGTGAAAGTTTGTGAGGATGAATAGATAGATGGATAAATGTATGGATGGATGGATGAATATTTGTTACTCTTCACGCAAAAACTATTGAACAGATTTCGATGAAATTAGGTATGGTGGTAGTTTAGGCTCTGGATTAGAACATTGGCTACTTTATATCCCGAAATAGTACACTAATCTCGTGGGATAGCCAATACTATATTTACGCGGGCGTATATAGGTAGTCATTAGTCTTTGCAGTAAGGAGAGTCTATAATCTATATGATGAGAAAGTAATCGATAATGGTGATAACTTCGAACCTCTAAATTCTAAACCTCCAAAACCTCAGTGTTCGTTGACACCAGTGACGAATATCTTGGGTAATTACCAACCGCGTGTTCTTAGAATTAGGAGTGGCGGCCTGTGGGTTTACCAAAGCGGAAATGTATTTGAACGGGTATTATTTTAGAGAGTAGGTAACAGTATTCAAAATGCACAGCCCGAAGTACATAATATGGAAAGAATAGAAAGAAAATAGAGTCAATTATAATGTTACTTTACATGGCCATCTTTGACGTCACGACGAGATGGTTATCAAGCAACTGTGACCTAATAACTCGACATTAATTACATTACCTGTACGTTAAGTAATGCATTTTGTGTGAATTCGCAAGTACCTACTCTTAAGTAAAACGTCGCCCGTACATCAAAGTTGTGAGTACGTCTTAATTAGTTGGACCAACTTTAGTAGTTACGTGGAAATTGATAGGCTACAGGCGACTGCCAAACTTTGCGGTCACCTGCTTAACAACTTACCAGTAACCTACAAACTTTTAATATAATATTACGAGTATATGCCATGAGCAGTTCCATATTGTCGACGTGGAGATTTAAATAGTAACTTTATTTTCTTACTTTAACATTAAAGTTTGGAATACTGCGAATTCGGCGTCAAATAACTCGGGATTTTATAAAACGCGAGAATTGAAATTGAAATAGAAGTTAACCAATTAATGCCATATTTATGTTTCTATATAGTAAAATCTGCTTTATTTACATAGGTGGATACATTATACATATAATTTATATTCGAAAACAGCTTGTACATATATATTAGAGATAGGTATAATACAAATTAATTTTCAGACCGCACTCGAAGACGCTAAGTCACGAAAAGAAAATATTTTTTATAAATTTATTTTTGCACAAACTCCTTAAACAATTTGCCAGTCCTTCTTCTTCATATTCTTTAGACGTGTACGGTGATCCTAAATGTTATTGAAAAGCATAGATTTTTAAATCAGATAAAAAATAAAATCTCTTACCCGCAGGACGGTCACACCGTCTTGGACACTAGCGCGATAACTGTCAAGACGGTCACACCGTCCGGGACGCTCAAGAGGTTATTAAGCCAGCACCCTCATTTCATAGGTCATAAAATTAACTAACTGTCCCTAAATATTAAAATAATATGACCAAAACACAGAACCAGACATAAGCGCTGGCCGTTTAAATAATTCTCACAGACCATAGCGCGCGGCGTTCAATACGCTTTCAATATAAATTCGCCTCTTTATCAATCTTGACGTTTTCATTTGCGTGGAAAATGTGCAGTAATTACTACGGAGATGGTGAACTTTAGCTGGGATAATAAAACTTTCAATATTAACGTGCAGTGGCTGCCGTTCCGGCACTCAGCAATTTCGCTCCCGCTAGTATCCATTTGTTAGAGCTAAACTGACAACACCAGCTCTTCTTTGTTCGTAGGATGTGACTCTTAATACTCGAAGCTCGTTAAGATTTTAATTATGCGTAAAGTGAGCACTGAATGTGTTTGGTATTAAGGGCGTCACAAACGGCGAGGATTCTGTAATATTTTATCTGAAGATGTCTGGATATATTTCATATTACTTATAGTAATATGAAAATAGAGAAAGTATCTTAGCCGTCTGTGGTAGCTCATACAAACTGTATAGCAAGCGATATTTTACTACGCTGTTGAGATTTTGTGAGAAATATTAATGTAGGTAAAATGGCGACAATTAATTAACCTAAGGTATAATATTAATAGCAAACATAGTACGTTAACCTCTAAAATAAAGTAAAAACATTTATGATAAAACAAAGCGTCGTAAATTTAATGAGAACTTTAAAGCGTTTAAATAAATTTCTGACCCTTCAAAATACCTGTTACAGCATTAATTGTCAAAAGCTGGAGCAACAATATTCTTACAAGAAGCTTCTAGTGCAATAAGCTGCATCTTATACCGTCTGACAACCACTTAAATTGGGTCGCCACTGTTAGCGTAAAAAGCAATAAAGTAGATTGATAATTCAATCACGAACCAGCTTCAGTTTAGGATTTGCATAAAAGCGACTGTAATTTAGCAATTTAAATGGATTAGAATAAAGATTTTGATAAAAAGGTTTTTAAATTTGCCAAGGAATTTAATCACATTAACCATTAAGTAGATTACAAATACAGGAAAGTAGGTGTTGCTTCAATTTATTATTGCAGTCGTTTCTGGGGGTACGGTAGTGCCCCCGCCAAGATAAGTCATGCGAAGCGCAAGGGCACTCACTACCAGACCACCTTTTCTCGAAGCGTTTCGTCGATTTTTTTAACCCTCATAACTTGGGTTTGGATTATACCAGATAAATGAAATTTTCAGGCTAAGTTCCCAGTAGCGAACTTATTAAAAATATAAAGTTTTGATTGTATACTTCCCATCCTTTAAATTTTATTGATTTCTAAACATCCCTGATTTCGTAACTGACTTGCTGATATAATGTTGATCATATTATATGGTACTTCCGGATGTCTTAGAAAGCTGAAATTTGGTAAGTAAGCTTGTATTATTACACAACTAACATAATAATTGTAAAAGTTTGAAATTTTATCCTCCAACCCCTTAAACTAGGGTACGAATAGTTGTTTGTTTAAAAGTGCCATCTATCGCGTAAATTATGAACGATTTTAGTTATGTCGTCGTTCGTCGGTTGTATTGGAAACTAATTGACGTAATATTGAAATAATTATTTCCCAAGTATTCTGTAGTTATTTCAACGGAAATTAAACATATAGGGAACAAAAAATTTCTTCAAACAAACTTTGTTGTGCAAGAAATATACCCTAAATAAAAAAGAAAAAGAAAATAAAAATATTGTCATAACAACTTACAAAAAGAAGTGAAGTGAAAGTGATGATTAAGGCGTGTAGAGTCAGAAGCTTTGAGATCTGATAACTTTTTGACGGTGCGATCTTGGCATTACTTTACATGAAAACGTTTTGGTGGGATTTGGATTTACTACTTCTAAGAGAACTTAGAAGAACCAAAGTCGTAGAAACTTTTAACATACAATATTATCCTGTAGCTTATCTTTAGTTAGCTATGGATTGAAGTTACACGCTACAACGTTTAGGTAGGTGTACCATTTATATTTATCAATATTTCTAGTTTCAGCTGCAAGTTATGGGCCGTTCAGGCCAGAGACTCAATATTTCAACAAGATTGTTCCAAGATACCTTCATACAGTAAATACGATGCTAATATTTAAGAGCAATTTTTCGGTAGTGCAATTTTCTAAAGTATTTTAAAGCATTTACATACCAAACCACTTTAGCCGTATTTTCTGATGTTCGTCTGTTTCCGCTATAACATCATGCGTCAGAAGATGATTATAGGAATATTAGTATATTCACGATAACATGTTCATTTGTGCTAATAATACGACTACCTCTAAACTATTCCTAATACGATAATGAAATTGAATATGTTAATAGGTAATCGTCTATTATGCTATTAGCCGTGGTCTGTGAACTTCGGTGAATGTGGTATTAATATAGGTTGGTATTAGGTATAAGTTGGTACAACTGAGGATCCATTATCGTAGACAACAAACAACTTGCCGGAACTTGCTCAACTTGTCCAAAGTTAAATTCTGATCAACTTTGATCACGCGCCGGAATAAAGGATTAGTGGATTCGATTGGATAGTTCCATAAAAATGCTTTTTGAAGCGGTTTTCAAAATGGACATTCTTCTTTAAGTTATCTCATTAAGATCTTACGACGCCAATTTTGAAAGCTTTTTCTATTTTAGTTGCTTACTTAAGAGCATTGATCGGCGCGCGACTCAGATTTCACGAAAAACGCTACTTTTCAAATGCATCTATATCTAACAAAAACTGGTTATTCTGATTTTTACATGTAGAAAAACACTAGAAAATATTGTATTCTAATTTTTCACTTATCTTTTATTTTTTTTAAAAACAAAATATCTTTACAATCTTGTTGGATCCTCTTCTAGATTATCTATTTGTCAGATTATTTTTATATACTTATCTATCTCATAAAAATAAAATTTAAAGAATGCGAAATTATCAGGAATTATAGTTATTTAAAGTGATGATATTTATGTATTTTACTTGCTCCTTTTGTTTCTTACTTACATAATCTATGAGAAGAACCTATTATCTTTAATATGCTATTTAAATTTTTAGCTAAATTAGTTTGACGAATTTTATATGAATTTTTAAAACTACTAAATAAATCGAGGCGCACGAGCGTTTACAAATACTGTTGTAAACGCTCGTGCGCCTCGATTTATATAGTAGTTTTTGTTAGATATAGACGCATTTGAAAAGTAGCGTTTTTCGTGAAATCTGAGTCTCGCGCCGATCAATGCTCTTAAACTTAGTCAATAACATTATGATAATCTGTTGATCAAAGTAACGAAACTGAAATTCAAGCAGTGATTTGGATTTTCATTACTGAAACATAAATTTAATGATACGTGAAGCAAAAACTTTAGTACAGTTTTACAAGAATTGGGCAACCAGAGGAGTATGAAATTCGGCCGGTAAATTAAAGTTAATGTGTTGATATTGTATTAAGGAAAATGTGCAGAAAGCAAATATATTTTTAAATAATGCATAAAATTAATCAAAATAACAACAATCACACTACTTCAGCATAAGGCGAGGTCATCGAGCCTAATTTGTCATTTCCCGTCACCTAGTCTACCCAGTCAGAGTTCAATTACGAAGTGGAAAAAGATATGGGATAATGTACACACAATCCTTGACACGCCATGAACCGTACACATTTAAAAAATATATATTTCCTGAGTTAAAAAATCATAAAATCACCTCTTAAAAAATCACACAATCTCCTTAAACGAAAAAAAAAATTATACATATTTTAGGCAAGGAATTTGTAAGTATTATATACAACTATAATACTTACAAATTCCTTGATAGGTCAAATGTTTTCTTTTTTTTTCTATATAAGAGGCAAAAGATTAATTATTATGTGCAAATTTCGTATAATACTACCTTATTTAACCCGACTATAAAAAATTAAATTTTGTCTTGTATACTTTATACAAACCACAGTGGACTAGCATGCTCACGGCTCCTCATCTTCCTCAGTCCTCATATTGATAAAGTTCCGTAAGCCTCAACAGCGAGAACGTTAGTGTTCGATGTTTATGATAATGATGATACCCGGCATTCTCTTTTCGTGTTCAAACTTTTAATATTCTTGCATATCTTCACATGTAATCGATTTCAGGGATATTAGCTAGACTCTTACGGAGCTGAAGTAGCGCCGCGGTAAATAAACATATTAACCGTAAGTGGGAGTACGCCTGCTGGCTCTGACTGCGGCGTGGTGCAAGACATAGACGGTGTGTCAGAGAAGAGAAATGCTGATTTCTGCTTTCTGTTTGCAAAAAAAGGAATAATGCTGAGTTTTTTTTTTTTGTATGTTCAACGATAATTCCTTTTATTTTTGTTATATTCTCTTTATTTTGCGTTTTCAATATTTTCATATTATGAAAAACTTTTGTAAATGTAATAATTATTATGCCCAATAATTTTAAATGAATAGTGCAATGTGTTTCAACAAATTTTCACCAAGTTGGAGCAAAAGAAAAAGTAAACTAAGTATGCCAAGGTACTCTATTTCGTGTACATATTATAATACCTACCTTGTTTTTACTGGACGGAATAAAAAATAACCTAACCAAGAGCATGTCAGGACATGTCTAAGGAGGGTTCCGTAACTATAAATGCGTAATATGCTTTTTTTTAAATTACTCCCAAAGTTACTGTCCGATTTGGTTCACAATAATTTTCCTAAAGAGTTTTTAGCATGATCTATCAGCATGGAAATTTGCAAGTTTCTTTCTCCTATAGTTTAAAAATGCTAGGACCAACTTACAAACTACTTTGGAGGCCGATTACTCTAAAATGGTCGACTTTATAAAAAAGTAACGTATGAAACCTTACCTTTATTTTAAAAGACCTATTCTACGATACCCCACACGATGGGGTAGAGTGAAAAAATATTTTTCATCCCCACTTCACATGTACCAAATTTCATCAGTTTATATTCATAATTACAGGAGCTAGAGGCGCGGACAGACAGACAGACAGACGGACAGAACGAAACTATAAGGGTTCCTTAAGTATTACGGAACCCTAAAAACAGTACCTATGCATAAATTTCTGTCTATCATCCTCTATCATGCTTCTTTTTAAATCTGAGTTAGGCGCCTTTTAATGTTTTATTTATTTTCCCTGAGGCTGACGCTTACCTCGACCAACGTATCAGTTTGGTCATACAGCGTGCGTGGCAATGCTGCCAGCCTCTTAGGTACTCTACCCGGAGCCTCCGACCGAGATTCAGTTTTTACCCATAGCCCTTTTTAATTTTTAATAAGAACAATAACTTATATTATACCTAGTTTAGATAACAATTAAGTTAAGTTAATAAGCAATTGTTTGAATATTGTTATTGCACAGGGTGCTCAGTTTTCCGATTTGAATATTTTACCCAACATAAGGCCACAATATTACGTAAGTAATGATAGTACGCATTAATAAAAAAATCGTATAATTTACAGGAAATTAGCTTGAAAAATCTTGCAACGCATGGACACGCTCCTCGAATATCTATATTTTATTTCCAACCTCTATGTTCCCATTAGTTTTCATTGAATTTATATCTGATTTATTTAGTTACCGTGTACGGTGTGACCCACGTCACTATTATTCCAACACGTAGGAAGTGGCCACTGGTTAATTCGCTGTGTTGAGTAGTTTGCACCGCAAGCACTGTGTGAGCTTCTCCGTGCACGCTTACTGAATCTTTAATTTTATTGGATTTCGATCGATTCCACTTGTATAGAGCATTTGCTTGTACCAGATGTTTGGAAGTGGGTGCTGGGGTTTATCCCTTATTTTCGCCGTTTTGACAACACAGTTTTTCGCTGTTCACTTCGATTACGCCCTGTTACTTATAAATGTTAACATCGCCAAAATTCTTTTTATACGAAACTAATACTCGACAAAAATGTTTTCGGCATTTTTATTTGTTCGACAAAAATGTTTTGCCCTATATACTTTCGTACATACTGTCTTTGACTATTATTCTGATTAACAAGTGCCTTTCAGGTTAAACCTTTTCTCTGCCTCCGTTTGCAATTTTCGCAAGCGGCACTTTAATTTTTACAAAACTTATCAACACGTTATTTCAAATCAAATGACACCTTAATCACATTTTTCGGAGGCGGGGATTTTTTTTACCTGAAAGGCACTAATTGTTAACCAGACTATCTAAGCCATATATTTTATATACGCCGTACGAGCAATCGCCCAAAATACACAAATCCAGATATTCATTTATATAAGGTATTTGTACCAAAAACATAAAAACCAATTTTCATTTTCAGTGTACCGATTGAAAACATAAAATGTTTTTCATTTGAAAACGTATTAAAAGAAAATAAACAAAAACTATTGAATGAAATTTTAATTTCATTTATAAATATAACATCGAAACTACAGATTTAAATATTTTGGCCTGGAATAACCGAAATCTAAACCTTTTGAAATGGGAATTGGTATGATTGAATTCAGCACTAAAATATGTTTGAAGATCGGTATTTATTCGTTCAACATCAGTGTGTGTTACCAGATTTATTTTATTCAAAAATTAAAAAACAACAATGCAGCCTTCAACGAACCTACTCGTAACCTATCAACCAGTTATGGATTTACTTGACGAAAGATTTGTATAATATACCTACTATTATATTTATAATAAGTCCTATTTATGGTAAATATATAACTAAGATAAATATATTTTGTCATTGACGGGCGTAATAAATTAATAAAATCCCCAAAAATCCGGATTTACTTACCATCAATTTCAGCATTAAAATTCCATTACACCCGCTTACGACAAATGCAATATTTATGACTTTGCCATTTATAAATTACGGTTTTAAGGATCCGTAGCCCTTGACGTTGTAACCACACGAATTGTTATATTACTGTTTGGGAGATTAACATACATACATACATATAATCACGCCTTTTTCCCGTAGGGGTAGGCAGGACCGCCTCTTTCCCGTTTGGGAGATTAAAATTTTCAACATTGTTAAATGAAAAACATTCACACCACACGAAATATTCTTACTTACTAATTTATCACAGTACACAAAGTGGAAACAATTGTATAGGCGAGAGAACCTTATCTATCTATATAATATCTATATAATATCTATATATCTATATATTTAAACATTATATAAAAAGCAAAGCTGATTGACTGATGTATCAACGCACAGACCAAACCCTTAAAAGGCTAGAAATTTTAAATCTTGCACACGTATTTCTCATATGACGTAGGCATCCACTAAGGAAGAATTTTTAAAATTCTACCCCAAAGGGGATAAAAGAGGGGATGAAAGTTTAAAACCTAATTTCACGCAGGCGAAGCTGCTATAATGTTAGTATACTATAAGTATAATTTTAAGTACAAGATAAACCGAGTCTGGGCCTCTAGTCAAGATGCATTCGATAATTGCGACGGCGATGTTCGAAAACAAAAATGTATGGGATTTTACATAAGTCATCGTTAAGTGACATATCGCTTGCGATGCCTTATGTCAAATCCTATACATTTTATACGTCGAAAATAACGAATGCATTTTGACTAGAGGCTCTGTTCGCTGTAGGTTATTGCTTATTAGTTTTTTTTTTTCGTTTAAACAATGATTTGAGACCATGTTTTATATCTTTTATCTTCAGTGTAACTGGGGATTTAGTAAAAAATGAAAGCTTGTCTGCTTTGAGATTGCTTTCGAGCAATTCCAGGCACGCTCCTGGGTCTTGCGTTGTATGTACTTCATCATCTTAGCCGTCCACCACAAAACGATACATTTACGTGATATAAATTATAAAATAAATTAATTCTAGACATGGAACCACTTTATAAAATATATCTTTGCGCTTATAATAATATTCAAAAATGTTTTTGTGAAATCTGTAGATATTTTACAGTATTGAGATGTCTTGAAATTAATACTATCAACCATATCAAAAATAATAATATGTATATTATTTTCTTAAAAAAGTTGCACATCATTATGAAGTTGCAAGCATTTCCTTGAATCTAAAATTAATATTGTCTAAAAGATATCTGAAAGAGACTTTCCTGTTTCAAATTGTAGACTGATACAACATTAAACCTTTTAAAGAGCGTATTCCGAGAATCAATAGTCTGGTCTGGAAAAACAAAGCTGGAAACGCTGTTTCCACGATCTGACCAATAAAAAGTGTACGACAAAATCAATTAAACCGTGTCTTTTTCTCCCTGTTTTCCCTGTCCAACCGTTACTTTTTTTTAAATATGCTTGTTTTTAATCAGAGTTTTTACCATTCAAATTCTGAACAGATTCTGATATAAAATTTGCGTTTGTGCCAAATTAGATGCTATTTTTTTAAACAAATGCTCTTATACGCGTTAAATTATTAAACTCTTATTAAATTATTGTTACACAATATATTATTATAACATTACCAAATCAGGCGTTAAATTATTAAACTATATATTATTGTTACATAATATATTATTATAACATTACTAAATCATAAATACTATAACGGCTACATCGTTCATGCCAAAATATATCCAATCGTCACATCCATTAAGTAAATTCATTATCGCATCGTCTCGTTACCTCGAAGGTTCATGCCAGAATACATTTCCGTTCAGAAATGGCTCGCTGATTGCGGCCCTACTATTCTACAATTTACGTTAATCTGTCATATTGTTGATCAGTGTTCGACGAAATGGTGTTAAGCGTTGCGTGCGACGTTATCTTTAAATGTTGTTCCATTTTTAAATGCGTTAAATTTGATGACATTTTATTTCTCTTTTCCAGGTAAATGTCCTGTTTGAATCCTGTAAACGATAATAGGTAATATTACAGTCTAACCAAATATTATAGTATAACCACGAGCTAATGTCATTCGACATAATAATATTATATTGTCTGATTTCTATATAAAAACAAAGATTGCCTAGGGGCAGTAGCAACATGGTTACACTGTAATAATATTATAATAATATGATTTATGCTAGCCTGTTGTGTACCACTGCTGGGCAAAAGCCTCCCATCTTTTCTTCCATAAATCGCGATCCTTCGCTATGGTCGGCCAGTCCTTATCAAAGGCATCTGATTCGTCGCGCCACCTTTTTTTGGTCTGCCTCTATTCCGCCGACCAGTCGGTAGCCACTCCGAAATAAGATGTGCCCATCTATCTGGGTGCATGCGAGACACATGCCCCGCCCAACGCCATTTTGAGTACCTAAGCCATGGTCGTTGGACTGTTAGAGCATCTCACCCGGAGATTCTTCGCACCCCTAACCCCAGCTGCCCCCGAGTCAGTTTGACCCCGGTCCTGGTCTCCCCGACATCTGGGGTTGCCGGGCAATTGGGGCCTGTTTCTGGGAACTTGTGTCATGATAAGAAGATAAGATTGGACATTATGGTTAACCATACAACCCGCCACGCTTGTCCAATGCAAATCGCCAGAGCCTCGTTTGTTGGCAGGTGAGGTTGGCTTGGGCTCCGAGAGATGTCAGTTGGGCCCCTTATACTTATATATAACTAGCTGACCCGGCAAACGTTGTTTTGCCTTATAAAAAGTTAATAACACTATAATTGATCAGATATCGAGCGGGATGAAAAATGATTCAATTACCTACTTATTTCCATGTCATAATGTTAACTAACATTATGACATGGAAATTTTATATATTAGATAATATGATTATCAATGTATTATAGCTCTCATAGATGATTATTATTATTATTTATACGGCTGGATTTTTCAATAAATAAAAAAAAGCTCTAGTTATTTTCATTAGCGATGGTATTTTATTCAGCTTGTGTTTTATGCTGAAGGAACACTTTAAAAACTGGGGAATGGAAAATGTGGAAAAGAATATACTTACCGCAGAGCATATTCATAGAAACTGGTCTAAGCCAACCGCATTATAGAGTTCACCAATTCATTACAAAACCTTTCACTTTTCATAACCTACTTAACACGTTCGCCACATGCTCATCCGGTAAACCACTCGAAAGGTAAAATAGAATACTCTTCAGAACCCGCAGAGCTCATTACAAACTCTGTCCCATTAACATAGAATTCAAAATAAACATCGAATATTTTGAACACTGCAGATGTAAATTTGTGGAAACGACTCGAGCATTTTCAGTCTTTAATCCTAATAAAACTGCAAGAAGGTTGAATGTTGTTTACATTGCTCTAAATATAGTGTCGTGAAATAATTTTGGGGCTTATATGGTCGAGTTAGGGATTGTTTTCGCATGCGAAATTGTGTTACAACTCAAAGGTGCATCGTTGTAGAGCAGGGCGTACACTTTCGTTTTATTAGTTCTGAAGACGAGCTAACGTCACTGCACAATATGCAGACTGAAGATACATGGCCATGACAAGAATTAGACGAGATTCATAGAAATTGACAAGGCAAGTTTACAATAACACCAAGTAGTGTACCTAATGAAAAGAAACAAAGTCTTATTTTTCCATTAATAAAATAACAATTGTTTTCTTTGACACATAAGTACATAATATTAAATTAAAAATTGAAGATAATATTGGTATTATGTAGACTTTTAATACATACATACATATAATCACGCCTTTTTCCCGTAAAGGGGTAGGCAGAGACCACTTTTTGCCACTTGCTACGATCCTTACATACTCGTTTCGCTTCGTTCACTTTCATTCTTACCATCCATTCCTCCTCTTACATTCAACGTAGCGAAGCGGCTCTCCATGATCCGCTTTTTACCTCCGCGAGAAACGAGACGTGATGGGTGGTGAACCACATCGCCGCCATTTTGGATAATTAAATTATTTTTATGATTATCCGTTGCGTTTCCACGGATTTGTGGAGAGGGTAGGAATAGGTAAAGGGAAGGATAGGTGGTGTAGAAAGGAAGATTGGTAAGTTAGAGTGGGAAAAAGGAAATGTAGGATATTACCGCCCAGGAGGGCAAGGGATAGGACAGTAATAGCTAGGGAAGCCGGGGCCGCATACCCGTATACTATACCACAACTACCGGACAGGTAAGTGGGGATGAGTATCCCATGACATAGACTTTTAATACGTTATATATTATTTATTATAATAAAATATTATGTATTTATATAGTATTATATTTTGATTTATTACTAGCTTTCCCGACAGACGTTGTTCTGTATTAAAACTAGAAACTAGAGTAAACAAATAACTAGTAGCCAGGTATTTTTAATATTATACATCTATGTAGCCAGGCGTATATACAACTCGATATCATATCGGCTTCCCTTATAAATATTACTTATCTATAATATATAATTTTTTTAAATCCTAAAACAAAACAATAATTTGCGACCAATGCATGCAAAAAACTGTATTACAATAATATGTAGCTGAGCGAAAATGGTAACGCGGCGTTACCATTTCACTGATCTCACGCTTCGCCACTGCAACCTACCAACCAATACCAACCTACATACTTGGTAGGTTGGTACCAACATACCAAGTACCAACTTATGAACCAACAAACCTACCAGTGGCGTGGGGTTCCTATAACTCCGTTTCTATCGACTTCACATACCACTTACCTTTTGAAGACCCCCGTCCAAATCCGTACCTATTACATAGGCTGCACTAAAATTATCGGGAATTGAATATTTCCACTATTCCTGTCATATTAAAATCTTTTTAATTTAAAATCTCCTTGGTTTTAAAAATCGAATACCGTTTATTTATTTAAAAAAAGATTCTCGGTTCCAGAGGGGAAATATTTAAATTAAATAAGTATATTTAGTAACTATATTATGGGCTTTGCCTGAAATAAACATATTTTATTTTATTTTGTAACTAACTGACAACCTACATCTACATAACTACCAACCTACACCATAGTCCACACCTACCACCTTGCATAACAACCTTCTAAGTACTAACCTACCAAGTAACAACTTATGAACCTACCTAGGTAGGTACCTACCCACATTACTACATTACCTACCTACGATTTCAACACCAATAACCTAACCAAGAGCATGTTGGGACATGTCTAAGGAGGGTTCCGTAACTATAAACGCATAATATGCTTTTTTTTTAATTACTCCAAAAGTAACTGTCCGATTTGGTTCACAATAGTTTTCCTAAAGAGTTTTTAGCATGATCTATCAGCATGGAAATTTGCTAGTTTCTATCTCCTATAGTTTAAAAATGCTAGACCAACTTACGAACTACTTTGGAGGCCGATTACTCGAAATGGTCAACTTTATAAAAAAGTAACGTTTGAAACCTTGCCTTTATTTTAAAAGACCTATTCTACGATATCCCACACGATGGGGTAGAGTGAAAAAATATTTTTCATCCCCACTTCACATAATATATGGAGAGCCACCCCTAAAATATAAAATTATTACTTTTTTATGATCCCGAAACCGTGATCTATACACACTCTATAACTGCACCAAATTTCATCAATTTATATTCATAATTACAGGAGCTAGAGGCGCGGACAGACAGACAAACAGACAGACAGACAGACGGACAGAGCGAAACTATAAGGGTTCCTTAAGTATTACGGAACCCTAAAAACTACATACTGCACCAGTCAGTGTAGTTTTTTATAGCCTAAGGGTAGCAGAAGTTAAGACTGTGTACGTAAACTCTTTTGCTTGTTCATGCTTAGACTGGCCAATTAAAAGTTCTAGAAATTTCGAATATTATGCTTCATAATGTTATTAAACCAAGTTTGCTCCCACGATCTCGCGATCCTTGAAAAATGCCACTAAAATATATTATGAAATAATATTACGTGTCTTATATTTAGCGGTGCGTTATAAATAATATTTAGCGGTACCTTTTTGTCTCCTGTTTTAAGCGTCATTTTTGACAACGTCATTGACACAACGCGGCATTTTTAAGGCCACGTAGACCAAGCGAAATAGGCATTTAACGCTTCCAAGAGTTGTCCGCAATTGCCGCAAAGCGAGCCGCGCGCCTACGTCGCCGGCGTGAACTTACATGAACCCAAAGTGTTACAGTGTAGACGTGTCGGCAGTAGGTCATCCTATTTTATTATTTGTATTGAAAAATATAATAAAATCCATAGATAACTGTTTTAATGCAACACATAGCACACATAATTTGAATAGATATTATATGTAGGTACTTACTTAAGTAAAAAATGCTTAAATTATATTCAATTATTTTGACAGTTTCTGTGCAGTGTGTTCTGTTACAAGTATAAAAACACGCTGTGTTCGATGTGTGTATGGAGACGAGTACCTATCGTTAGCTCGTGTGGTCACTAAAGTACGTGTCGTTTCGTGAGATAATAATACTGTATCAGGTAGGTGCTGACGATTTGATGGTAACTACTTAGGCAGACACTTGCAAAAAATGTATTCCTACTGCCGAGTCCGCACGTTTGCCACTTGCTGCAAAATCCAAACCTCCACAAACGTTTGACTTTTTGAAAATCCAGATTTCCGAATTTTTTCTCCCAAAAATCCGGATTATCCGGATAATTCAGATTTTTTCATTTTTTTTAAATTTGTTGCATATTTTATAAAACTTTAATGTTTATTTTACTACTATGTTGTAGCAAAACTTACACTCATTAGTAAAAAAAAGAGTTACTTTTTTATAATTTAATTTAAATAAATTCTGATTTTAAGTTGTAAGTATTAGAATTACAATCTGAATAAATAAAAACATAATGAGATTATATCAAAATTATATACTTAATTATATTTTTTTTTATTTTTAGAAATATTTTTGATTACGTTTCAAATCCTACAATGTTCAGTTTTATAGTTAATATTTTATTTTAAATAAGGTATGTATATATTGTTATTTACTAAATGTTCCAGCAGAAAGAATTATAAAAAATTGGAATAGCCTGTGATCTTTTTAACGCTTTTTTTACATATTCATCACTACCGTTTTCGTAAAGTTCCATTTCTATGTGAAAGTACTAACGTAGGAAAATTAATACAGTTTAATAAAACGTAGGAAACTGAAAATCCTTTAAATCGAGATCCGGGGAGTGAAGACAAATCATTTGAAGCATGGGGCTGAACAAATAATTTTGTATGGACGAAATTGGACCACTTTTGAGTTATTGAAAGTAAAAATCACCCACCTGTTTAGGTAATAATTGAACACGTAAATGGTGTTTTTAATTCCCTCGGTAACTAACAGAAGTACAATAAGCAATTCTAAGCACAATTTAAAACCTATAACTGTTGTAAGATCTTTATTTTAACATTTTACTTACAAATAAACAGTAACATCTTACTCTTCATTGCACTTTGAAGTTTCCGCTATAAGATGAAAACTACATTACTTAAAAAAATAACAGTGGTTTACACAAATCGTTGGTGCTATTTTTGACACCTATATCTTATCTTTAAAATATTATCTAAAAATAATTATTTCTACGCAAAAATAGGAGCGTTGATTTTCATTTAGTTTTGCTACTGACTCGTTCGGCAAAATTCTCTCTAATCTTAAACCAACCAGTCAGGTATTATCGACTCCAAAACTTCTTCCTGATATCATAGAGATAATATTTAGGTATTTGGACTTAGATATTCATTATTTAGAAGATAATTAAATATAGTTAAACCACTACATTTCTTTTTAAGCTATCATATTAATTTGGCATTCTATGATTGTAGAAATTAAAATTGCAATAATATGTTTCGACTTTCGTTAGTAAGAATTCAATAAATATAAAAATACAAAGCTTTAATTGGGTTTGGATTTGCTTATTATACTTCTTACTACTTGTGCAATTGAAACTGAAACCATATTCAGTGTTTTTATAAATTGGATCACCTATTAATGAACTGTACTACTACTGAAAAAATATAAAATTGTAAGTATCTTAGAAACAGTCCATACATATACATATATAGCGGCCATAATATTTTAACAGATCTTCATCCCTCGCATCTCCATTTAATGGATTGACTATGTTCTACCAAATAACTTGAATAAATGGAAAAATGTGTCAACAATTTCAACAGGACAACAAATAATATCAAATTATCCAAAGGCATGTATTTAAACTCACGACAAAACATATTTATTTCTTATGTTTACGCGAATATTGTTCATTGTTTTAAACACTTACGGATTTTGTCGCGTTACGTAAACGTAACCGTAAAACGTAAACCGTGACAAAATCCGTAAGTGTTTAAAACAATCACGACAAAACAATTAAATTTTGGATGTGAAAATACCGAATATTGAATACTAAATTACCATGTTGGCTAAAGAATGTAAGGAATAAAAAATTACAAATCTGGTGACTAAATAATACCACTGAATATTCCAAACTGGCAGACTGATATTATATTAGCGAACAAATAACCATCTTGGCGACAATTTGTGAGTACACATTTAATTTAAGAATAGGTACATATATTTTCCGTAATGTAGGTAACTCAAAAAACATACAAGCAGCAAAACCAGCGCACATAAAAAAAACAAAGGAGCGTACAAAATTCCCAATTTTTAATTTTCCTCGACTTGGTGTAGATATTGGGTAGATTCATTTTGAAATTTAAAAATAACGGTTATTCATTTTTCGCAAAATTAACATAGGTGTCGTTACCAAGTTTTTGGGGGTGCTGGATACGAAAATGACATTCATTTTGAAATTCCAATATGGCGGACATACTTAATTTTATAAAAATAATATGGTTGTCCCTTTGTTGGTTTCTGGGGGTGCTGATTACAAAAAAGTCATCCATTTTAAATTTCCTTAGTAACCCCGCAACCTCAAATTTTCTTCATGATGGGAGAAAAAGAAATTCGAAAATCCTGAATATTCCAACATTTCTATAGCTTTATGCATCCCGGCCCCGGTATCTCAATGTAGAGCATTTATATTTTTTTAATAAAATAGATTCCTTCTCGGAAACGGTGCATCCTAATGAAAAATAATGAAAATTTCCTCCCCCTTAGAAACTCCGCAACATCATATTTTCTTCATGATGGAAGAAAAAAAATCTGAAAATCCTAAATTTTCCAAATTTTCCATAGCGTTTTACACCGTTCGTGTCTCAAAGTAGAGCATTATCGTATTTTTCTTTCTATAATGGCTTCTATCTCAGAAACGGTGCATCCTACTTGAAAAATAATGAAAATTACCTCTCCCTTAATAACTCCGTAACCATATATTTTCTTCAAGATGAGAGAAAAAGAAATTCGAAAATCCTGAATTTTCCAACATTTCTATAGCTTTATATATCCCTCGTATATAGAGCATTTAAATTTTTTTTATAAAATTGATTCTATCTCGGAAACGGTGCATCCTATTGAAAAAATAATGAAAATTTCTTCCCCTTAAGAACCTCGCAACACCATAGTTTCTTCACGATGGAAGAAAAAGAAATTTGAAAATCCTGAATTTTCCAAAATTTCTATAGCTTTATACACTGTTCGTGTCAAAGTAGAACATTGCCATATTTTTTTTTCTAAAATCGCTTCTATTTTAGAAACGGAAAAATAATACTATTACTGGAAAAATAATAAAAATTTCCTCCCCCTTAACCCGAAAATCGCATATTTTTTTCATTAATGCCAAAAAAAGAAATTATAAAATCCTGAATTTCGAAAAGTTTCTATACCTTACATAGCTGGTACCTCTACAAACTACATGTTAATTTTACGAAGATTGGATAGTCTCCATTTTGTACAATTAAATTGGAGGACAATTTTATAATCAGCATATGAAACATGGAAAAAGACATCCATTTTTAATAAAAAAAAAAAATATACGCCATTTTGGAATTTTAAAACGGATTTTATTTTCATATTATTCTGCACCCCCAAAAACCTTGAAAACGATACCCATACCAAAGAAAAAAAAACCTCCAATAGTATCCAAAACTGGGATTTTCCGTAGCTTGCAAATTGAATTTTTAGCAGCTATTAATTTATCAATCTCTTTTGTACCTTACCTTACTTTTGTACCTTACTCTCTTTTGTACCTTTTGTACCTACAATGTTTTATGCAAATAAAGAATTTATTTATTTATTTAAATCAAATCTTTATAAGCTACTTACATGGTATAATGGTCACCAACTTATCGGTGCTAATTGGATTAAATTTCGCTACTTTTTATCTGCCGATTTTTGTATTTTTTGTCACTTGAGTGATTTCACCAGTTTGGTAATTTAGTCGCCAACATATTAATTCGCTGCCAAATTCAGCAATACAGTATGCTCACGTGCAGTCACCAACTTATTTTTTGTTCACTCGATTAATTATATCCCTTATTCAAATATTGTACGTCTAGAGTATATACTAATTACAATTAAAATACCTATGTAATTTTCATAGTAGTAACCAAGATTGATTGAAGTAATTTAGTCGCCAACATATTAATTCGCTGCCAAATTCAGCAATACAGTATTCTCACGTGCAGTCACCAACTTATTTTTTGTTCACTCGATTAATTATATCCCTTATTCAAATATTGTACGTCTAGAGTACATACTAATTACAATTAAAATATGTAATTTTCATAGTAGTAACCAAGATTGAAAAAATCGAAAAATCCGGATTTTTCGAATTTTTCGAATTTCGAAGTATCCGGATTGCAACCCCTACTTGCGAGTGACTTGGTGTGTTCTGCAAAGGCAAGCATGACAGATGTTGAGCTCGTATCCTTATATTTTATTGTAAATAGAACAGCCTCCGTGGTCTAGTGGTTAGAGCCTGGCTCTCGACTCGGATGTCGCGTGGGGAGTTATTTATTATTATTATTGTAAAAACAGAAATCGAAATAAAAAGAAACGAAAAGTACGGCAAAGAAGATGGTAGATGTTACAAATTCATAAAAACCGTTTACTGGCTTATTCAATAATGTACTAAGGCTACTCCACGCATCAGCTACTCTTTTCTCATAATACACAACACAATAATATATGTATGGACGCTTAATAATTTTTATATTATACACATATTTAAGATTTTTAGTATATTTAGTATATTTAATACATATTCATGACCCAGGAACACAGAAAAAATGTTTGTTCCTTCAGCATTCAAACCCGCGACCCCCGGCTTGAGCACCAACACACTCAACCACTGAGCCACAGAGGTCGTCTCATCTGGCAAAAGCAACGACGTGGCGACGATAATGTTATTGTGTATGGTTATAATATGTATAACTAGCCGATGCCCGCAACTTCGTTTGCGCCTAACTGACGGAAGCGGAACCCAATTTTTTAAACGAAACCCTAAAATAAAAGTAGCCTATGTTAGACCTTATGACATCAGCTATCTGCCAGTGAAAGTCCCGCGAAAATCGGTCCAGCCGTTTCAGAGATTAGCCGGAACAAACAGACAGACAAACCGACAGACAGACAGACAGACGGACAGACATTTTAAAAAATTGGTATTTTATTGTAAGTACCGAATATACTTTCAGATGCATTATGTAAAAAGCTGTTAATTTGAAGTTACAAACAGACACTTCATTTTTATTTATCTGTATAAATTTAGTTCAAAAATAAAAAGAAGCATAAAAAATACAAAACAAACTTTCCTATAGATTTTTATTGTATTATATGTCCAAGACCCGGGAACACAGGAAACTTTTTGTTCCTTCGGCGGGATTCAAACCCGCGACCCCCGGCTTGAGCACTAACATGCTCAATCACTGAGCCACAGAGGTCGTCTCATCTGGCAAAAGCAACGACGCGGCGACAATAAAATGTAACATGTTATTGTGTATGGTTATATGTATAACTAGCTGATGCCTGCAACTTCGTTTGCATAACTTCGTTACCCGCAACTAACGAAAACGGATCCCTATTTTTTATACGGAACCCTAAAATAAAAGTAGCCTATGTTAGACCTTATAACATCAGCTATTTGCCAGTGAAAGTCCCGTGAAAATCGGTCCAGCCGTTTCAGAGATTAGCCGGAACAAACAGACAGACAGACAGACAGACAGACGGACAGACAAAAATTTTAAAAATTGATATTTTATTGTTAGTATCGAATATACTTTCATATGCATCAAGTGATAAGCTGTTAATTTGACATTACAAACAGACACTTCAATTATATTTATCTGTATAGATTATATTTATCTGTATAGAAGATGTATAGATTTAATTCAAAAATAAAAAGAAACATAAAAAAATACAAAGAAACTGACTTTCCTTTAGATTTTTATTGTATTATACATATCCATGACCCGGGAACACAGGAAACTTTTTGTTCCTTCGGCGGGATTCAAACCCGCGACCCCCGACTTGAGCACCAACACGCTCAATCACTGAGCCACAGAGGTCGTCTCATCTGGCAAAAGCAATGACGCGGCGACGATAAAATATTTTTTTTATTTTTATTTTTATTTTATTCAGAAAACTTACAGCTACTTTAACAATAAATAAATCTATGTAATAACTATAAGCCATTAATAAGTTTTCACTAATAGCGAGAAGCAAAATACATAAACGCAGTACTTGTGAGTTGTTTACATACTTAAGAACTCTAAAGGCATTATTACATCAAATAAATACTTAAATATATTAATAAAAACATGCATTTATGAAAACGTTACAATGAAATGAGAGTTGTAATTAGTAAAAGCACTAAAGCTAATGTTATAACATAGTTTAAGGATAAGAATATGCGACATTCACTATGCAGGTTTTAGAGATTGAAATTAATGAAAACGACATATTAAAAAAGAAAAAAAGGAAAAAAAAGCAGTAGGAGCATAAGGTGATACATCTAAGTACAAACACATAAAGCTATTTAGTGGTGAAGAATGACTTAGATATTAATTGTCTAATGATACAAGGTTTAGCGGAGAAGATGTCGAATGTGGGATTCATACGCGTGAACTCATTTAATTGAGCACATGCTCTAAATATATATGAATTACGCCGATAATATGTGTTAAAAAATGGTAAGTAAAGAGGTACAAAATTTCTTAAGTATTTGGTGGGAATACAAAAACTTAGTTTATTAAGCAAATAAGGACTATCTATGTTGCTATTGATTATTTTTATTAAATAAGATAAGTCAGTAATATTTCTACGTACAGTTAAAGGCAAAAAGTGAAAATGTTTACATCTATCCTCATAATTCGGCAAATAATGACCACATTTGAATTCCAGATATCGTAGAAAGCGCTTTTGGATGGATTCAATTCTATTTATATATACGCCATATTTAGGGTTCCATACTTCAGATCCGTATTCGAGTATACTACGAACATAGGCACAATACAAAATTTTAACAACTTTCAAGTTTGTGAAATTTTTACTCATTCTAATAATAAATCCGAGTGATTTCGAGGCCTTATTGACAATGAAATCAATATGCTTATCAAAAATTAACTTTGAGTCCACAATAACTCCTAGGTCTCTCATATTATTGGTTGTCTTAAGAACTTCACCTCTGATCTTGTAGGAAAATTTAATTAAGTTAATATTTCGAGACATCGTCAAAGAATAGCATTTAGAGATGTTAAGGTCTAGTTTATTCACATTACAGTATTCATTAAATCTATCTAGGTCCTCTTGCAGCAGATGGCAATCAATAGAAGAAGAAATATTTTTGAAAATTTTTGTATCATCTGCGTATAATAAAAATTTTGAGTGTTTAAAACAAAGCGTAATATCATTAAGGAAGATTGTAAATAAAAGAGGTCCAAGCAGCGAACCCTGGGGGACTCCTGAAGGTACAGAAGTCCAATAAGAGACAAAACCATTTATAGCAACAGCTTGGGAACGATTAGCTATGTAGGACGAAAACCACCGGAGCAGATTTCCGTGTATTCCTGCAAAATATAATTTCTGAAGCAGAATAGAATGATCGATACGATCAAACGCTTTACTGAAATCAGTGAAAATCATGTCAATCTGCTCACCCGAGTCCATGGAAGAAGATATAAGGTCATTTGCTGTTAGAAGGTTGGAGATAGTCGAACGCCCTTTCAAGAATCCGTGTTGTTCAGTGATAAACCAGCCGCGTAAAGAAGAATACAACTGTCGGTGCACAATTCCCTCAAAAATTTTAGAGAAGATACAGAGCTTGGAGATGGGTCTGTAGTTCTTGACAGAAGTTTTATCTCCACTCTTGTGAACTGGTGTTATAAAAGCGGCTTTCCATATATTTGGTACGTATCCCTCGGTTAATGAACGCTCGAAGAGTATGCAAAGAGGATCAACTAAACTCTTAGCACATTTCACAATGAGTATCGGATGCAATTTATCTGGACCAGCTCCTTTACTAAGATTGATGGATTTAAGTGCCTTAAGGATCTCAGAAGCAATAATGTTAATATTACCGATATTAATGTTATTTATTTGAGCTGGGTGATAATGAGAAGTATTTTGAACAGAAGCCGAATGATGGAAGTTAGCCTTGAAATATGTATTAAACAAATTACATACTTCCTCGCCATCAGATGCAGAAATACCATCATAGTACATGGTAGATGGAAAAGCGTTATGCGCTTTCTTGTTAGCTTTGATAAATGTCCAAAAAACCTTCGGATTATTTATTATATTTTTTTCCGTGTTGTGAATATAAGATTCATAACATTGTTGTTCTAAAATTTTGAATCGTTTTCTAAGTAATGAAAAAGTAAAATAATCATTAAGGTTACCATACAGTTTATATTTACGATGGTACTTAAATTTTTCTTTTAATATTTTTTTAAGTGAGGAGCCGTACCAGGGAGGAAAAGTATTAGTTGAAATGACCTTGTGAGGAACGTAAGTATTTTGAAGATCATGGATGGTGTCATAGAAGTATTTTACTGCGTCTTCAAGTGTATTATTATTTAAACGATCTTTCCAGATAATAGTATCGAGCGCAGTACATATCGCTTCATAATTACCGGAATTATAAAAATATTTAATCCTCTCACTAACTTCCAACAATCTTTGTACCGACATAGGTATATCAATACATAATGATCTATGATGAGGGAAATCATCTGGGACTAAAGGATCGTCACAAGCGTTAACTTTTACCTCAAAATTAGAGAAAACTAAGTCTAACAGCCTGTCATTGTAATTTCGAACCTGACTACACTGTGATAAATTGCATTGGGCGAGAGTATCTATGAAATTAGTATGAGTTCGATTTAGGGAAGTTTCTGAGTTCACCAGATATTCACCATACACATTCCAATCGATGAACGGCAGATTAAAGTCCCCTGTAATAATAAATCGGTCCTCTGGGCAGGCATTAATAATATCAAATAATTGGTTAGAAAAATTTTCTAATTGAGTGTTAAAGCCGTTCCCGTCATTTTGTCTGCAAAGATAAACTGTACAGATGTGCATCTTGGAAGTTATTTTGCCACGGTTGGTCTTATACGAAATGGTCACCCAGATGTCCTCGGCGGACGAGCGCCAGTCGACACGTTCCGCAGCCGCCAGGTCCCGGCGGACCGCGAGTAACACTCCTCCGCCCATAGACTGCCTAGTCAACCTATAGTCCCTATCGCGACGCCAGACTACATATCTGTCATCAAATAACTCATGGTCGCTAATCCCTTCCAACAACCATGTCTCAGATATCGATATTACATCATAGCAGTTGTTATAAACATTTCTTTTAAAAATATCTGTTTTAGTTCGAAGCCCCCTTGCGTTTTGGTAAAAGATATTAAGTGTCGAATCCATTTTTATGTAATAACAATAATATCAATAATACAGTTACGCTATGTATAATAAAAAGTGTAAATAATTTCCTATAATACATAGTTAAATCAAATAAATTATATATATATTTAGGTAGGGCAGATGATTCGCAATGGCTCGTTTTAAAATTAAATAATGAAGGTAACTCTGTAATCACCTGTTGATTAGTAATAATGAACAATATCGAGAAATATACACAAGCGCACCGTAAAAAATATATTCCGTTCAATATAATATTTTTGTGTTGTGTTTTACATACACGCACTCTTACACAATAACACAAAATAAATAAAAACACGATTAAGATATTTAGTTGGTTAAAAATTATTGCCAGAATGGATGGCGTAAAAAAATAAAACCTCAAAATTTTCAACCTATTATTGTTACATATTAAATATTTGATAATATTATATAAATTAAGATATCTGAGAAAGTGTGTAGACAATCGTGTATTAAATAGAAATGTTTGTTCCAAATGTAGTTTAAAATAGTAGTAAAACGGTATAAATAGTAGTGTATTATAGCAAATTATTTGTTTAAGATATAGATTAAAATAGTAGTAATATGGAACACACAACGTTGTATTAAACTTACTAAAGGTTTGTATATAATATATTATAGATAATTTATAAAATTCATTGAAACGTTTAAATTTATTATTCCTACAACCAATACCATAAATCCCCATTTTTTTATAAATTACGAGCCCCAGAGATAAAAATAGGATAAAACAATAATTATTATTGTTGTTAAGTAGATTTACAATTAATGGCCTACGCGGCCGCCGATAAAGCGAGAGGCATACAGTACGCAATATAACCAATGTACAAGCCGCAATAGAATAATGCACAGATGAGTTAATACAAGACAGAATGACCCGTAATAACAAGTCAATAATATCATTTGCATGCGATAATTGCATAATGAGAGCGATACTCACCTGCGACTGTTGGACGAGTGTACGTACACTATTCAGCAAATATACCGCTCGAAGATAACAAACAGGTTTAGATCCAGGGATTCTCAAACCGTGCATAGAAAAGAGGTCGCACAAACTTAACTTAGATGAGAAGAGTATTAATAGTAACTTAGATATGATTAATGTAATTATTATTTTAGTTTTAAATAATGCCAAAAAAATTATAACAGAAAAAATCACTTTGTAATTTTGTCCAGATCTTTTTCCGATTTTATAAAAAACACTGGTGTCGAGTCCGATTTTCTCGCCATAATTTTTGTGTGTTTTACCCAGATGTATTTAAAATTATATTCTTTTGCCAAAGATTTGGCCTTCGCAAGTAATCTTTTATTTCTTTGGGTTAGGTGGTCGTTGACGTAGAAAGAAGACGAGATCGAGAAGCCCATATTCGATGTATTTAATTTGCATTTTCGCGTAGCAGCCACTAAATCTTCTTTAATATAGCGGTTGTTGAAGGAGATGATTATTGGCTTTGGTGAATTGGGTGAACGTGTGGGTACACGGGCTATATAATTAATGTCATCTTTTTTTATCTCATAATTTGCCAAGGATCCTATTTTCAAAGCCAAATTAAATAGGTTTTCGTTCTTAAGCTGGGGTATGCCTTTAATCTCGACATTATTTGCCCTAGCCCATTGGTCTCTTTCATCGATTTCTTCATTCAATCTTATTATTTCATTTTGTAGACTGGGAATGTCAGACGCTAATTTTTCAATATCAGCTACTTTAGTGTTCAGTCCATTAACACTGCTGGATAATTGATCCATACGATTGTGCGCCATTTCAACGGAATCTTTTAGATCAGAGATATCCATTTTTATGCACTTGATATCTTCTATAACTGTTGCGAGTGGGGCCAATTGATGTAAGATGGTGTTCAGTTGGTCTTGTATCATATCCAATTGGCTGGATGAAGGAACCGGTGATGCACATGGGCTCGCTTTGCACTTTAAACACCTCCATGTGTTCTTCCTCTCACCCAAGCGCCTATATCCTGCCTCAGTCACCCCAGAGCAAGAAAAATCATATTGGTTTTTGCATACACTGCAAATTGGGCCGTCCAAGTGAGTTTCATTACAGCTAATGCATGTAAACATGTTGGGAATCACTGGAATTCTATCAATAGCCAATACGCGTCTACTCACAAGCGATACCGATCGGTGACTGAAATATAACATGTTATTGTGTATGATATGTTCAAAAATAAAAAGAAACAAAACAAACTGACTTTCCTACACTGCGTTAGAAACGAAAGAATTGTTCGATAAATACGCGGGTAAGGCGTGCGCTAGCAAAACTGACATAGGTCTGTCCTCGTCAACGCCTAGCGGGCGACTGTGGGGCGACTCTAGCGGCTTACGCACGCTGCATTTCAATATTAATTTATTGTTAAAATAATTAAACCAACATGCAAAATGTAACCAGAAATTATTCTTTTTTAAGTTATTAGCTTTTCGTAGATATGATTTTTGAAAGTAAAACTATCATGAACTTCATGAACAAAAAGAAAAATATTCAAATTTAGCCTCCTCTTCGGAATTATTTTTGATCGAGTGAAGTTTTCAATATTATGTTTCGAACCACAAATTGTAAAAGAACATTAAGTAAACAACAATGTGTTTTTTTTTTGGCTTTTTAAAGTTACTATTTGTTTGTTTATTATCGATTCAAAGTCATGTAAAATTGGGACCACGCGGCCTTAAGATAGTGTGATCTGACCCTAAATGGTACAATCTTAAAGAATATATAAAAGCTTTTGGGGGTAAGTCCAACTGTTTTAAAAATATTAAGACTAGAAGGAGAACAGTCAACTAAGTAATGAAGCACATCTCGATCAGATAATGGGTCTATCAGACCCTTTAGCGGTCAAACGTCTAAATTGCTCGGTCCCTTTGATCCTATTCGAACATCCTCGTCTTAAAGTCCTAATGGACTTATTAGGTCTTGTTAAATTAAGATATTGAGGATAATACACTTAAAATCTAGTGATATAGATCTAGTTCTAAATCGTAGGTATTGTGTGCCTTCTTATGAGTGCTTTAAAGTTGTGTTTTCAAATAAAATGCTTTAAGATGTTACTGATATTACCTACCCATAAGTCATGAGTGTAACTCTTGAGCAAAACAAACTCAATGGGAAACTAGCAGACACATTAATGCCATCTCAGTTAACCGTTAACCCTTATGTATGTTACGAGTATGTTAAGACTACCTACCTTACAATGAACCCCACGCGACAAGATATGGGTTAAATCGCCTTTTTGACTGGCCTTCTTGACGGAGACGAATGTATTTAACCCTCTCCTCTTCCTACTGGGGTACCATGCCCAAGATTAAATGTCCCGAAGGGGATAAACGTATAAACATTTCATCATTATTTTTGCTTGGTAGAAAATTGGCCGTCTATTAAAACTAAGCCGTATTAAAACTATTACGCACTAGATCATAGGCGTATTGAATGAAACACCATATGGCTCGGCTCTTGTTTCGTAAGACGGCGTGAGAAATACTTCACTTCGATTATCACTGCGATTTGAAACCCTTTAGATAATATAATAATCATGGCCTGTGAACAACACTTCATGTGTTGGTTGAAACCAATTCTAAATGAATTGTGATGATTGTATCTACATCTATTTAGGTACTTTAGTTATTTGGTTACATGAATATCAATATATTTTGATCTGCATGCTTTGTTCGCATAATTTTTCATGTAAATAGGCTTATCTTTCTTTCATTAAAATAAAATGTTGAAATAGACAGTTGCTTAAAAACTCAAATGGCAAAGTATGACTATCGATATAGTTAAGGAACAATATTTAACATTAATAATAATTGATTTAATTACTTTAGATATTTACAGTCTGAAAGAGTTTATTGGGTAGTAAGTTGACTTGCTCTAAATAGTCGTCGCGTGCTAAGTAGATTTTAACCGGTAAGTGCAGAGTGCTCTCGGGTTAAGTGCGTCTGAGTACCGGTCCTCAGGCACTAACCTGAGCAATAATGTTTGTGTAGTCCATCTTTTATCTATCTTTTGAGACATTTTACAATAGGGAATATGCATGTATTTTTTTTTAAATCACTATAATTTTTGCGCGGCTTAAACACGCCATTTTCGCGGGCTTGGGTTGTGACGTCAACGTACACGAAAAAGACAGTTGACAGTTAAAATCATAGATGAGTCAGAGCATATAATTCAATTTAACGTCAGTCATGTCATTGTCATGAAAGACAGCGTCGTGTAGTGTGACGTCACACGCGCGTCACCATTGGTCGCGACTCACGACCAATGGTGACGCGTTTCGCAATTTTAAATATCCCGGGCTGATTTTGCATTTTTTATATATATTTTTTTTCGGTTTAAATAAGAACTAAATTTAAAAAAATCCTTTTAGTTATAATGTGACGACAATAAAGACCAGGGAAAAAAATATTTCAGGCAAACTAAATTTTCATGCATATTCCCTATTGCACCTCAATTCAGCAATCGATGAATGTTTTTGTTGAGGTCATAAAACATTATTTTCTTTCAGTTCTGGGCCTAAAAGAATGGTCTCCTAATTCATTTGAAATCTTTACAAAATAAAGTAGCTGTACCTTTTTCAAAGAAAGTATTTTTTGCTTAGCTACGTAGGTTTAATTGTACAATTTAGAAATACCAAAATATCTTATGAAAATGTATTCAGCATTTTCTTTGAAACCAAATGTACCTACGCATTTTTCGTGGAAATTTTATACAACAGAAATAGGTCATACACATGTTTAATATTGAAACAATGTTTACCTGTAGGTAGACGGTAGACGAACAAAATACACTATTTGTAAAAAACAAACACACTCGAACAATATTGAAGACTCATCGACATCCCTCGTTAAATATTCTTCTTGTAATACGAAAACATTAATTCTTACCTCGCTTCACTAAACATTTTTCGAGTAAGTACGAAGAGTAGCGTAATATAATCTTATACTATAAACGAGACAATCTTGTATATATGTCACCGTAAAATTGTAAAGTTTTTTTTTGACGTGAACGTATGTCTTATAAATAGATGAACGCATGCATGCATGCATGCATGCACGAAAACTTTAAGGGTTCCGCAAAATTGTCACGTTCCGCCTGAGCCGAGCGTGCAAGCCAGAGCGCGGAACAAGCGATAGGGAATCACTATCAGCTTGAGCGTTCAGCAACAGACAACCATTTTTTTGTATATTGATGAACATGGGTAACAGCACTGTTATAGATCTTCTTTACCTATTAGGCTACTATATTATTAAGATTTATGACCCAAAATCTGGAAGGCCGGAGAAAATTCAGAGCACTGAAAATAGAACTCTGGGCTAATACAGTAGAGCTCTCGAAAATGCAGAGTCAAAATGTGTCAATATTAAATCGGACAACACGACAGTCATGTGTTCCATTTTGAACTCTACTGTATTAGTTCAGTGTTATATTTACTACTATTACAATGCTCTGAATTTTCTCCGGGCTTCCGGAATCCGGACAATATAGAAGTTTTTTTTTTTTTGACGTTAAGCTACAGTTTACACCAAGACGTGACGCGGCGCGCACTATTATACGTCTACACGTTTCCTTGCAAGAGTTCGAATTACGAAATGTCGTTTATCCGTCCCACTCGGTTATGAGAGTAAAGGACGAGAGAGTGCTCTTGTGTACTGCGCACACACTTGGGCACTATAAAATTACTCCTGCGTAACCGGACTGGTTTCAATGAAACCAGCCACCGTCACCGAAATCGGTGTGGGAGATATTATTGTTACTATTGTATAAGTAAAGATTGTTATTTTCATATAAGTAAAGTTCAATCTTGAATGGCCATCTTAAAAGTGCGCGCTGTGTCGCGTCTCAGTGTGAGCTGCTCCTAACGCTTCTGTTGCTCGACACCTTTACGTCATTTAGTTCAACAGCCTGCGTCGGTTCAGTTGCCCCATAATAAGCACATTTCCCATTATTTTCGCGGGGACAACAACCTCTGTACAACGAACAATTTGCCGGCCTTGGTGGGGTCATACGCCGGCGGTTCAACACATATCGAGTAAACACGAAAATAACTCTTTTGTGGCGAAAAGTAATCAGTTAGATAACGCCTCACTTCTTAGAAAAAGCCCTTGTAGTCTAGTGCTGAGAAACAGATTATTAAAGGTCAAGGATTCGACCACAATGGTTAATAGAACAAGCGGCTAACTAAAGAATAAGAAAGGTTTTATAATTTTACTAGCTTCGTCCGCGTGGAGTTCGTTTTCCATACAAAATTTTAACCCCTTTTTCATCCCCTTACGGGGTGAATTTTCAAAAATTCTTTCTAAGCGGATGCCTTCGTCATTACAACTATCTGTATACCAAATTCCAGCAAAATCCGTACTGTAGTTTCGGCTGTGCGTTGATAAATGAGTCAGTCAGGTTTGCCTATATAATATTAATCATGAGCGCTGACGGACATAACATTTTTTTTCGTTATTTGTACAAATAGCGAAAAAAATTGTAAGTACCAATATATTTTACTCTGTGTCGTAACTTTGTGTTTTAAGGAGACTCAGCTAGTATAATCTACTTCGTAAATTAACTACCTACTTCTTGGGAATTGTTGATTCCGAGCAATTATTTGATCTTGTATATAAAATGACCCTTTTCTCGGTATTGTGGATAAGGCTTCAGTTCACAAAATCCTTCTGAGAAACACAAACCTCCTTGAAAGTTAACAATGGCTTCCTATTGCTAACCTGGAAAATCGACAAAATGTTACAAACAACTACAATCGGCATTTACGTTAACATAATAATATACTAAGGCCACTCTAAAGGCCCATTATAATATTATAATATCTATGGACCCTTTCACACCACGTCAATCAGGGGGTCTAAAAAGGCCACTTTAGGTGTTTCATATATTTTTTCTGACATAAAAATCGTGAAATTGTAAAATGGTTCATCTGATTTCATCATATAATATTAGAAAACATCAATTTTGTCAGTTTTCAATAGAAATACGTTAAATGGCGCACATAATATGAATTGAACAAAATATATGAAACACCTAAAGTGGCCTTTTTAGACCCCCTGATCCCGCGGTAAGTTCTTCAAGAATTTATGTTACCGGTCACAGATAACTGAAATAAATTTATTAATATTTATACTATACATATATTTAAGATGTTTATTATATAATAAATAATAATACACATCCATGACTCAGGAACACAGAACACTTTTTGTTCTCTGGCGTGATTCGAACCCGCGAACTCCGGATTGAGCGTCAATGCCTGAACCTCTGAACCACAGAGGTCGTTGTTTACCAGTTATAGGTAGATACTAGATGGCGATTATATGTACCTAATTGCAATCGCCAATAAGTCATAACACTTCGTTATGTGTTATGATTTTTGGGCGATAAATGTTGGTGTGTTTTAAACAAAGGCGTGTGGGAATCCCGATGTTTTTACCCGATTACAGCGAAGCCAAAAGAAAGGATAACGATTTTGGCAGTTTATGTATGTATGTATGTATGTTTGTTTCACCATAGCCCCTAAAATGCTGATCTGATTTTGATAAATAAGGTACAGATTCATAATAATAGCCCGGGTAGAATAGGATATATCTACACTAATATTATAAAGAGGAAAACTTTGTTTGTATGTTTGTTTGGTTGTAATGAATAGGCTCAAAAAGTACTGGACCGATTTCAAAAATTCTTACACCATTCGAAAGCTACATTATCCACGAGTAACAAAGGCTAAATTTTATTTTGGAAAAAAATAGGGTTCCGTAAGATATTTGGGGTTTTCGGACACAAGGTGTAAAAAATCAACCAGAAAAGTTACTTATTTTGCGTACGCTGCCTAAACTATAGAAGATAGAATCATAAAATGATCTAATTAATTGTAGATCTTATAAATATCTACAAAAAAGTCCGCGACACACTATACCTATCTATGTCGAGTGAGGCACAACAACAATTTTTTAATTTAGAAATCTTGATTTTTTTTTGGACTACATTTAAACGCGTTTATTTTACTCATGCTATTAATCCTTATCAAAATAAATTATTTTATCACTAAGTATAGTTTATGTAGATACTATTTGGTCTTTAATGATTAAAATTGGACGTTTGGTTTTGAAGTTATGGCGAAATTAAAATATTAGGATTTCTGCTCCACGGCCCGTTGCGAAGTAAGCGTCACCAAGGCGGGGGTGTGCGTGGGGGGGGGGGAGTTTAGATCTATGAGGTAGCTGCAGTATAAGTATCAGTATTGTACCCATAGATTATACAGATATTATATACATTGTACCCGTGCGAAGCCGGGGCGGGTCGCTAGTAATTTATATATATAGTGGGGTTATAGATAGTTTTTTATAAAAATAGTAGTTATTTAATTTTATATTTTCAAGACCGATTCGATGACTTTCAGCTCTATTCACATTAAAATTATAATATTTTACATTTTTCTTGAACTACGAGTGACTAAGTTTATACGAGTTAGTCACGTCCGTACGCACAAGTAAACACAACTAATGAAAGCCCCTGGTTCACTCAGTCAGTAAATCGGAAGCTGGGCTTATCTTGTGACGGCGGTCTAATTTTCCCAGTTATTTAGGGTCTCATTAGGGGAGGCTCGCAGGACATTAGCACGCTATTATTCTTATCGCCGGTGGATCCTCCGCTTTATCTAAAATAGGTATCGGCCAAATTAATTTTGTTGGACATCACCTTAAAAGTTCGCAAATTCTCTGCTAAGTACCTAACTACTAAAATATCTATCATATATTATGTCAATGAGGGTTCTTAAATTCGTGACATCTGACAGCTTTCTGACACAGCAAGGACCGTCGTGCTACCAAGCGCCGCCTGGTGACAGAAAAAGAATCATTAATTCTTATAATTTACCGTTTTTGATACCACACACAATACCACACACTTTGTGTTAGTTGGGTCTGCCCCTAACGGCAGAAAAAATATCAAAAACCCTCATTTATCTAACTACAATTTGTATGGCATCAAAGCAACGCCCCTAGTGGCAAACAATGGTAACTATCCCCATGCCATACAAATTGTAGTTAACTTCTTCATGGCGAGTGTAGTGTAGTGACATAGTGACAAAAACTTGCACTCAGCACACCGAGCTATTATAATAATAATATCTAAGGACGCTTCACACCACGTCAATCTGGTCCCGTGCTAAGTATCCGAAGAACTTGTGTTACAGGTAACAGACAACGGGATATTTAAGATTTTTATTATATTATACACATATTTAATACACATCCATGACCCAGGAACACGGAAAAACTTTTTAGTTCCTTCGGCGGGATTCAACCCGCGATCCCCAGCTTGAGCACCAAGTACCAACGCGCTGAACCACTGAGTCACAGAGGTCGTCACGTAATGTTTTTTGGAACGCGTAGTTTGTAGCGGTATATAATTTTAAAAAACACTCAGGTATAATTTGAGAGACATTTTGCTGATGGTAACAAGGGCCTACTTCAAGCTTAGTAATTAAATCTAATCACACTTATATAACTTGATTGAATTAACAAACGTTACCTAAATGATCACGTTCCCCAAACTGACGCCATTTAAGTGGCATCCAAAAGACGCTATCAACGTCAAAGCCATAATTACATCTGTCGGGATAATGAGAACACGACTGGAAACTTAATGTGGACGTGCGTAGATAACAAACTCGGTTAGCTCTATACGACGGACATGTTTCTGATTAATTTATCTATCTCATTGACATCTACATATAATAAATACATTCTGCATGAATGTCATCGTAAATTAAAAGTTGATGCGAAACATAAATGTCAGAATCGCACTTGACTCCTCTCGTGTTGTTATCGCTTTTCATGTAGCACCAGGCACTTTTGCATCCTCGTTTGACTCCTATACTCATAAAATTAGACACAGAAACAACAAACTCAATCAGTAGAATAAACGTGCTAGGTTTATTCAATCACTAGCCTTCGTCCGCGTGGAGTTCGGTTACCATGCAAAATTATAACCCCTTCTTCACCCCCTTAGGGGGCGAATTTTCAAAAATCCTTTCTTAGCGGATGCCTACGTTATTACAACTATCTGTACCTATGCCAAATTTCAGCAAAATCCGTTCTGTAGTTTCGGCTGTGCGTTGATAGATAAGTCAGTCAGGTTTGCCTTTCATATATTTAGATTTCAAAACTAAGAATGAACTATGATACGACATCTTGATTTCAGAACACTTTGTAAACAGTTTATTCGAACTGATTATACAGCAGGAAAAATATGTCAAAATGTCAATCTCAACTGCCCCAAACAATCCCAAAAGTGGGGTAGTTTAATAGCGGACAATTCTTGCCTCGATATGCCTCGTCTATAACTTTTAAGTCCAGGCGTGTATTACATTATTTGAAATAAACACTTAAGAACTTCTGAACGTGGAATCCCTCAAGGCCCGAAACAAAGAATTCGCGAAGGTTAAGAACACAGAAAGAGAATACTCGTTCAATAATAATAATTGCGAAGAAAAATCTGGTCCTTTTGTAAAATATAATCTCCCTAGCGACGCACTGTGTATTTTTTGTCCAAAAAATTGGCCATGCCTTTTTTTTTGGAAATCTCATACAGAAATGTTATGTAAATAATTTATTAGTATTTACATGCGTTAATATCTTATTATGAACAATAAAAAAACACTTTTTATTTTTTTTTCAATAAAATTAAAAATTGCCATAACTTTTTAAATATTTACTTAATTGTCTTCTTGATTATTCTGATCGACAATAATCAAAAAACACACAATTTATCCTGATTTACATATTTCTTAAATAAGTTTTTAAAGATTTATTTACGATTTATGTTTTTTTTTCTTTAATTTTTTATGAACGTATTTCTAAATATTTGGATTTTATTTTTATACAGAATTGTTACTTAAATGTACTAGAATTTGTGTAAAAAAAATTAGGTCCAAATAATAAAGGGCACTGAAGTTAGAGGCTTCTAAAGTTTTCTATGGTAACTATGGTATTAGGGTTGTCAATATTTCTATACCAAATTTTTTTATTCATTTGAACTTTGTTTTTTTTTATTCCTGACTAATACTTAAACAGAAGGTTAGAGAAACTGCATTGAGTCACTAAAGTGACTTGATAAATCGAGAAAATATTTTATTAATGCCGTGAAATATTTTTGAGCAGAAACAAAAAAACGATTACTTTTTATTGCAGTTTTCATATTAATTTGACATGTCAATCCTACAATACTGACTTGGAATTTTTTTAACAAATTAATACTTTTCTAATGTACACATGGTGACACATTTAAAATCTTTTATATATTTCCGGTATAAAATGGTCTCATATAGGTTTAATTATAACCGGAAATTTATTGTTTAATAGGTAGCCGGTGCAGACCGGGTCCGGTTTCGGATTTTATTACCTGGTTTTAGCTGTAACCTAACGAACCCCTTCCCTGCACCATAATATATTACCTTTCATTGGATTTTAAATAGAATGCCCGTCCGTCTGTTTGTTTTGCTTTTGACTAAATTTTGAAATGGTTGCATGTATTTTTAACCGTGACTTTCACTGGCAGACCGAATTATCAGCATATTTGTTGTAAAAATATTAGGTATTTACAACGCCGGATAATAATTTGTATACAAAATATTAAAAATTATCAGACTTACATTGAATTTAAAATAAATCTTTAGTATAAAAAAAAGGGATATAATTAATCGAGCGAACAAAAAATAAGTTGGCGGCTGCACGTGAGCATACTCTATTACTGAATTTGGCAGCAAATTAATATGTTGGCGACTAAATTACTAAACTGGCGAAATCACTCAGGTGACAAAAAATTCAAAAGTCGGCAGATAAAAAGAGGCGAAATTTAATCCAAATTAGCACCGACATTTATATGTTGGTGACTTAATTTCCGAGTTGGTGACCATTATACCATATAAGCAGCTATAAAACCAGATTTGGTCGATAAATTAATGGCTGCTAAAAATCCAATTTGCAGGCTACGGAAAATCCTATTTTTGGATACTGTTGGAGTATGATTTTTCTTTGCATGGGTGTCATTTTCTAGGTGTCTGGGGGTGCAGAATAATATGAAAATAAAATCTGTTTTGTAATTCCACAATGGCGTACATTTTTGTTATTAAAATTAATAAGGTTCCGATTACAAAATTGTCTTCCAATTTCATTTTCCAAAATGGAGAATATTCAATCTTCGGAAAATGAATATGAATACTCAATTAAAAGATCTTGGGGATGCTAATTAGGATTGATGATTATTATTACAGTATGTTATGTAGTTCAAGGTACCAGCTATATATAGAATTTTTTTCAAAATTCAGGATTCATGAATTTTTCTGCCATTCATGAAGAAAATATGCGATTTCTAGGTTAATAAGGGGGAGCAAATTTTCATTATTTTTGCAGTAGGATGCACCGTTTCTGAGATAGAAGCGACTATAGAAAAAAATATGACAATGCTGTACTGAGATACGAGGGGTGTATCGATCTGTAGGGATCTCCTACATCTTATTTTTAACATTTAATTCACATATAATTTTACACACAATTTTATTTATACAACTATTTACAAACTTAAAAATCAAACATAATATTTACTTTATCTTTAACAATAAAATATTTACATGATTATTCTACAACTAAAACTACATAACTCTGACAAGGCATCAGGTGCCCGGTCAGCTCATTTAAAATATTTTAATTATATAGTTGTTTACGCTAAACTGTATCGGACGCTCGCGCGCCGACCGGTTTTCTATCATAGGCGAGTACCTAATGCCTACGCAGTGTATTGCTATGCGCCGCGCGGCCGCTCGCCAGTTCGATTATTGACTTGATACGCGAAACTAGTGACGCTCGCGCGCCCAAATTTAAGGTCGCGACCTTGATATCGCGATCTGCTGTACTGTGTTATTATGTACTTTCTGTTACTGTGAACTCTCACACTCTCCTTCTATTTAAATGTAGGTTTTTGTGGTGTTAATTGTGTAATAACTATTGTGACCGTGAATATAAACTTCAGACTTTATTTCGTGGTTATCATTACTAACTTTCTATTACACTCACACCATCTCCCCAACCCTATAGATCTATAGAAATGTTGGAAAATTCAATATTTTCGATTTTTTTTCCTCCCATCATGAAGTATCAGTATAAATCTATAGAAATGTTGGAAAATTAAGGATTATCGAAATTTTTTTTCTCCCATCATGAAGAAAATATGATGTTACGGAATTTATGAGGGGACGAAATTTTCATTATTCTTTCAATAGGATGCACCGTTTCCGAGATAGAATCAATTTTATAAAAAAACGTAAATGCTGTACATTGAGATACGAGAGATGTGTAAATCTATATAGAAATATTGAAAAATTCCGGATTTTCGAATTTTTTTTTCTCCCATGATGAGGGAAATATGATGTTGCGGGGTTCCTAAGGGGGACGAAATTTTCATTATTTTTTCAATAGGATGCACCGTTTTCGAGATAGAATCAATTTTATAAAAAAACGTAAATGCTGTACATTGAGATACGAGAGATGTATAAATCTATATAGAAATGTTGGAAAATTCCGGATTTTCGAAATTTTTTTCTCCCATCATGAGGGAAATATGATGTTGCGGGATTCCTAAGGGGGACGAAATTTTCATTATTTTTTCAATAGGATGCACCGTTTCCGAGATAGAATCAATTTTATAAAAAAAAATGTAAATGCTGTACATTTGAGATACGAGAGATGTATAAATCTATAGAAATGTTGGAAAATTCCGGATTTTCGAAAATTTTTTTCTTCCATCATGAGGAAAATATGATGTTGCGGGGTTCCTAAGGGGGACGAAATTTTCATTATTTTTTCAATAGGATGCACCGTTTCCGAGATAGAATCAATTTTATAAAAAAACGTAAATGCTGTACATTGAGATACGAGAGATGTATAAATCTATATAGAAATGTTGGAAAATTCCGGATTTTCGAAATTTTTTTCTCCCATCATGAGGGAAATATGATGTTGCGGGGTTCCTAAGGGGGACGAAATTTTCATTATTTTTTCAATAGGATGCACCGTTTCCGAGATAGAATCAATTTTATAAAAAAACGTAAATGCTGTACATTTAGATACGAGACATGTATAAATCTATATAGAAATGTTGGAAAATTCCGGATTTTCGAAATTTTTTTTCCCCATCATGAGGGAAATATGATGTTGCGGGGTTCCTAAGGGGGACGAAATTTTCATTATTTTTTCAATAGGATGCACCGTTTCCGAGATAGAATCAATTTTATAAAAAAAAATGTAAATGCTGCACATTGAGATATTAGGAATGTATAAAGCTATAGAAATGTTGGAAAATTCCATATTTTCTTTCTTTTTCTCCCATCATAAAGAAAATATGAGGTTGCGGGGTTACTAAGGAAATTTAAAATGGATGACTTTTTTGTTATCAGCACCCCCAGAAACCAATAAAAGGACACCCATATTATTTTTATAAAATTAAGTCCGCCATATTGGAATTTCAAAACGAATGTAATTTTCGTAATCCAGCACTCCCAAAAACCTTATAAACGACACCCATATCAAATTTAAATATGATGTTGCGGGGTTCCTAAGGGGGACGAAATTTTCATTATTTTTTCAATAGGATGCACCGTTTCCGAGATAGAATCAATTTTATAAAAAAACGTAAATGCTGTACATTGAGATACGAGAGATGTATAAATCTATATAGAAATGTTGGAAAATTCCGGATTTTCGAAATTTTTTTCTCCCATCATGAGGGAAATATGATGTTGCGGGGTTCCTAAGGGGGACGAAATTTTCATTATTTTTTCAATAGGATGCACCGTTTCCGAGATAAAATCAATTTTATAAAAAAACGTAAATGCTGTACATTTAGATACGAGACATGTATAAATCTATATAGAAATGTTGGAAAATTCCGGATTTTCGAAATTTTTTTTCCCCATCATGAGGGAAATATGATGTTGCGGGGTTCCTAAGGGGGACGAAATTTTCATTATTTTTTCAATAGGATGCACCGTTTCCGAGATAGAATCAATTTTATAAAAAAAAATGTAAATGCTGCACATTGAGATATTAGGAATGTATAAAGCTATAGAAATGTTGGAAAATTCCATATTTTCTTTCTTTTTCTCCCATCATAAAGAAAATATGAGGTTGCGGGGTTACTAAGGAAATTTAAAATGGATGACTTTTTTGTTATCAGCACCCCCAGAAACCAATAAAAGGACACCCATATTATTTTTATAAAATTAAGTCCGCCATATTGGAATTTCAAAACGAATGTAATTTTCGTAATCCAGCACTCCCAAAAACCTTATAAACGACACCCATATCAATTTTACGAAAAATAAATATCAGCCATTTTTAAATTTCAAAATTAATCTACACAATATCTACATCCCCCTAAAACCGAGAAAAATTAAAAATTTGATATTTTGTATGCTCCTTTATGTTTTTTTTTTATGTATCCTCGTTTTGCTGCTTGTATGTTTTTTGAGTTACCTACATCAGGGAAAATATATGTGCCTATTTTTAAATTAAATGTGCACTCACAAATTGTCGCCAAAATTCAGTGGTATTATTTAGTCACCAGATTTGTAATTTTTTTGTTCCTTACATTCTTTCGCCAACTTGGTAATTTAGTATTCAATATTCGGTATTTTCACATCCAAAATTTAATTGTTTTGTCGCAAGTAAATACATGCCTAAAAAAATAAGTGTCTGTTTCTGATACCAAAACGATCAAATTAAGAAGGTGCAGAGAAATTGAATGTCACGCGAGCGAAGCCGCGCGCAACTGCTAGGTAATTGAATAAAACTTTGTTTTCACTTGAAATTCCTGAAATATTACTCTACCAAACACACAGTGTTTCGACTAGTACATGCGAACAAGACAATATATTTTTTACTTATTTATATTATTTATGTATATTCAAGGCATGTTAGATTTTTTATGCTGAAATAAATCTGAACACTTAAATATTTAGACCGATACTTCTTACAAATATGGAACACGGCGGAGGTACATCATATAATATGCAGTATAATAAACATAAATAACCAAAAACAGAAAGGTTCAAACCAAATAGTGACCTTGAGCTTCTCAGTATCTCACTGACTTCAATATAAGAGTGCAACAGCAGTGAAGCAAAAGGGAGCAAAGGTATAACGCGAAGGAAATGTAAACTATGGATAACATAATGAATTTCCACGCGGGCGGAGTCGCGGGCAGCAGCTAGTAAGTAAAAAAGACTATTACTATTAATTGTTTTGTTGAAGTTACGAACTTCATTAGAAAAATGAGCATATAAAAACCTACTTCAAATATTCAACTATGCGGTGACAACCCTATCCAAAATAATATAAAATTGAATAACTCCGATGCCCCGCCTCATTTGGATCCCATTTTTTTTTTGGGTTATAAGTATCAATAAAAAGAATATTTCAGTCTTAGTTTCAAATCCAAATATGAAACGGCATGGCGTTAAAAAAATTAAAACATAAATTTACAAAATCAGTCATAAATACGTTATCTTGAACAAATAAAGCCTGGATGTTTTTCGCTATCGTAGGGCTTTTAAGACACTATTTAGACCAATTAATAAAATCTTAAAAGAATATCAAACTTTTGAACTATAACTGTTTCTATGTTTTTTCTGGAAACCATAGAAATTTTTTTCAAGTACTAATTTGCATTCTTCTATATGAAATGGGCAGTCGGGTGTTCTCGTCCTGCATTTATAATCACAAATCCTATAAAATTAAGTAATAAAAACGGCATGGCCAATTTTTTGGACAAAAAATACACTGTGCGACGCCAACAGGCTTTCGAGTTCCCGGACAAATACGACGAAATTACGTCATTTTTTTTTCCGATTCACAACATCGAGCACGCACGTCCGATATTCGTCTATTTGTTTCTCTATTCCTCACCTATTCAACAATAGAGATAAGAAAAACTATAATATGCTCTGGAGCACCGAGCTTGTTGCGTGGTACGTTTAATGAGCGCCAGCGATATTATACAATTTGCTTTTAAACGTAGTTATATGAAATTTATTTAACATTTATTAAATCAACCTAACTTTCGGAAAAAAATATTGTTGTCTCAAAGATTACGAATTAGTAAATATTCCCCTTAAGTCCAAGGCTGAAAAATATTTTAAAATAGGTATTTATCAATTTCCTTATTTTTTTCACCAGTTTTACTCACCTACTTATATAAGACAATACATTGTTAGGAAAAAGAAATTTTAATTATTTTTGGAACCTGTCAACAAAAACGTACTAGATATTTTTTTCTAAAAACCGACGAAGTGCGAGTCGGAAAAAATTAAGTTTGTTGTATGGGAGCCCCACTTAAATATATATCTTTTTATTCTGTTTTTTTAGTATTTGTTGTTATAGCAGCAACAGCAATACAATATCATCTGCGACAATTTAAACTGTTTAGCTATCACACGGAGATACAATCAGTAATAGGGTCCTGTTTTTACCCTGTGAGTACCCTAAAATGGTCTGAAAGCTATAAAATAAGTGTAATATAAATCTTGTCACTTGCATCACACGCCAGGGACGAAAGAAAAATAAGTCCCCGGTCATACCTCGCGGGTGTTGTCTGTAGGGCTGCCACTCGACGGCTGCGGCCATGATTTGTTGCGTTACGAGACTCCGCTGAAACTACCACGGGAAAATGATTAATAATAACACTAAAGTTTCATAGCGATCATGAGTTTCGCTAGGGTTGACAAATTACTTTAATGACAGGGATAATGTTTGTTTGTGAGGCTAAAGGTGGTTGACCTTATATGATTGAGTATTATATAGATAATGACAGACAGAATATACATATTCTTAATAGCGAACAAAAAAACTTTGGTTCGGTTTTGTAAAGTTTCATAAAAATATAATAAACTAGATATTTGCATCGAAAAGTATTTTCATCAATAATGAGAATGACAAAAACCGAAAAGCAATTTGAATGTTAAGGGAAGCCTATCTGTGTGGAGGTGAAGATCAATGGATGTTACTTTATTAAATATTAAAAATGGTACAAGGCTTCGTATGGAATCTGAGCTATTGTTAACTCCGATTGTGATGGAACAAAGACGGAAACCCGCATACGCGGTATCAAGTGTTCACTGATGCTCTGTAAATACCTTATTTATTGAAAAGAGTGGAAAAGTTCATCGCCCCTATAATGGGTTATTTTGGTTGCGTTAAGTAGCATTATTGTTAATCACTATAGGCTACATTATATGTTTTACTTTGATTTAATGAGGTTGTACTAAAATATTGATCATAGTTCGTTTATTTTCCCAGACTGACTAATAGACTAATAGAATTTCTTCCTCCAGTGCCATTTCCTCATGAATATTCAAAGTGCTAAGCGTCAAACAAAAACTAAAAAACGCGACGGGGCGGCGCGCGGCGATAGTCATTGAATCGTTTACTCGGGGACGGCGAATTATCACTAAATCGCTCTTGTGACGTCACAGCAGGTAGAAAATAATGGCACGCCTGGTGTCTATACAAACAATGAGACTTGCGTTATCTAGTCAATAGATGTGTGTCATGTGTGGTATGATATCATTATAGCCAAACTTTGTATGTACCTCTTGTAACTAAAAAAGAAAAGATTCACAAACATGTAAAAGATCGCTGACTGATATGAATCGAATTCGGCAACCCTACAGCGAAAGCAAAGCAATCACACCTTGTGTACAAAGCCTTATTATATTCAAAGCAGCGTCAAGGAGGCGATCGCTCAACTGTATTCTACCTGACCTCCCACGTTCAAATACATCTATAGTGAGTACTTGGCTTATATCGCTCACGAGAACTCGGGAACGTTCGTTTTCTTAAAGTATTAGGTAAATTAACAAAATAAATATAGTAAAGAAAAATTACTGGAAAAATATCCAATTATTATAGTAAAGTAATAAGATTTGTGTGTAGCATGTGCTACGAGAAGCTACGATAGCTACGTCTCTAAATTTATCTGATTCGTCAATCATCATCATCATCGAATGATCAATATGTTTTACTAAGATACTGATATGTTATGCTAAACAGGATAAAATGACTGTTTCTCAGCAAAACTTCCAAAGGGAAGTCATTATATTCCTTAAAATGACTTCCACTATACACGTTACATGGTTGCTTGATAATATTAAGTATGCTAAGTCCGGAATTAGGAAAGTTTAAACGACCTTTTAAAAAATCTTCGCCCTCGTCTACGTTAAAATGGAATTTTCTGCATGTAATTTCAATTCTTCGGTGTCTAGAGAAGATCTTGTAGAATCTACATTGAAATAATAAGCTGATGCAATGTTTTGGAAATTATAAGAATATAACATACAAAAAGGCATGTATTATGATAATAGGGCAGAATGCAGAAATTCTATATGGATATTACTAGTAAATTACGCCTAACATTTAGCATAACAGGCTACAGTCTCAATAAACCGAACCTAAAGCATGTCAGGACATATCTAGGGAGGGTTCCATAACTATCCCCCCGATGGTTGCACGCCTTGTCGTGGCGGTGGGGCTTAGTAACCGTGGACTGGACACCCACGGTGAAGCAAAGAGGCAACCAGGGCCGGCTTGTTTGCCGACGGCTGGCCCGAGGAGGGCGCTCCCAGCGGGCTGGAAGAGTCCGCTGCGGACGCGCTTGGAGGTGGGACCGCAGAAGAAGAGGAGTGCCGGTATTACGGTGCGCCGTACTCCCTATCTTCTGCGGCCGTGGAGGGATCGCAGGAGGAGAGGCGTGGTGGTGTTGTGCCACTCTCCCTACCTCCCTGCGAGCTGGCGGGGCCGTACCGTATGTTAACGGCATTGGTGGGGCCGCAGAGGAAGAGGCAAGTTGGTATTACGGTGCGCCGCTTGCCCTATCCTCTGCGGCCGATGTGTGGTCGGTGGCAGAACCATAGCTCAGATCTGCCACCGGGTACCGGTTGTGGAGGCTGGTATCCGTGACCTCCTAGTAGCAGACTCGGGGGGAGTCTCTGAGAGATCTGGTGCGCCTGGGGCCTTCGGGCCTTGAATGGAGCCGCTTGTGAGCGGCTGCCGCCGGCGGGGTCGCGGATGCGTTTATCGTTCCCGTGGCCCCGTCACAGGACGGCGAGGAGGAAGGTGGGGGGTGGTTTTTAGTGGGTATACCGTGGGTCTCATTAGCCTATACGGGAGTCCCACATCACCACTCGGGTGGCCCCTGCGCCTGGGTGGTATGCGTAATGCATTTTCCCCCCCGGAAACAAAAAAAAAAAAAAAGGGTTCCATAACTATCAACACAAAATAGGTTATTTTTTTATTAGTTCAAAAGTCATAGGCCGTTTCGCTCGAAATAATTTTCCAAAAAAGTATTTAGAAGGAAGTATTTAGCATGAAAAGTTATGTTTCTAGTTACCAACTTGTAAATACTTTGGTGATCAATTAGTCGAAAATTGCTTATTAAATAATCGACGGTACCCCACACGATGGGGTAGAATGAAATAAATAATTTCAACCCCACTTTACATGTATTGGGAGCCACCCCTAAAATAGCTACTAAATTATGTTTATTTTATAGCGCCAAAAAAAAGTCTATATGCACTCTACAACTTTACAAAATTTCAGATTATTATAATTACCGAAATTAGCTAGGGTGGACGGACATACGGACTGATGGACAGAGCGAAACTATAATGGTTCAATGTAGTTATTATGGAACCCTAAAAAAAGGTATACACATAAACAACTGGCCAGTCCCTTTTCTTACAATTACGTGGGTAGTACAATAAAAATAAACGTAGCGCCCTCTAGTGCCAATAAAAGGCACCCATGTCGATTCAAGTTGCTCGTTTGTGTATTTTTTGTTGGTCAAGCTTTATATCTCTGCGAATTGCGTATCAAAACTCGGAGCGCACGATTGAAGTAATCCCTGATGACTCTAGAGAGCAATGTCTATTGCCATCATCATAATCAGTCATCGTGTCATTCTTTATCAATGGATATTTATAAGAATAAATGATTTCTTCTAAATCATAATTGCACACTACTTTATGTTACAAAGTTTGTAACAAAGTTTTGTGTTACTATTACGAACGGGAATTTCCACCAAGAACCAACAGTAGACTCAATCAGTTATATGTATATTATAAATCAGTTCTAATTTTATTTAAATAATAGTTATCTGAAGTGAAATGTTCTCCTAATGCGGGATTTACACGGGTGACTAAAGCCGCCCTGAAAATCGGTCGTCTAAATGCCAATTAGGGGAAGTCGAAAGTTTCCAAATAACAATGCCATCTAGACGGTGGATTTTCACTGTGCGGTAAAAATCGCATGTCAATCCCGCATAATCTACCGTATTCCCGTGAACTTGTGGGTACGAATGTTCCGTACCCAGAAGTAGGAAGTTAGGAACAGAACAGTGATGAAACTATAATAAAAATCACGACGCCTTCCATTCCAAGAAATAGCTCTCAAATGTTTTAGTTTATTAAAGTTAACTGAGACGGTGCTAATATAAACCTTTAGCTGTGCTGATCACGTATGTCGGTGTTGCCTGTAATAATGCGAGCTACCCTGTGTTATGATATTCTGTTACTATTCTAATGCAGTTCATAAAGGACGTGCGCTGAAAGCCAACACCAGAGTAATGTAGTCAATTCGCCTCCTTATTCCATTCACTATCTTCCAACGCAAATGTTTGTGTTCATTAACTAAAAGGATATTTTTAGGTTTTGGTTGCGTAGTAGAATAGTGAAGTTACGTGAGTTAAGGAAAAGTTTAATAAAAAGAATCTGCAAATAATAATCGAAAGTTAAAAACGTACCTGACTACGCAAAATATACATATGTTATCCGGGTTATTATTACGAATCTAATGACACCTCGTTTATTAAAATCGGATAAGTGGTACATACATAGACTGCCAAAATCATTATCGTTCCTTCTGGCTTCGCCGTAGTCGGGTATAACGCGTTTCAAATGAGAATAGGAACGTCAATTACCTTTTTCTGTCAAATGTCACTTGAAAAGTGCGATTTTCAGAAAAACTTATGTGCATATAAATATTAAAAGTCTTGCATCGAATTTAAATAAAAAGGTTAAATAGTAATCAATTATCTAAACTTAAATTTAACTATCATAACAGTCTAAATTCGAAACAATATGGCGACGACTCGATCTTATTCTCATTTGAATCGCACTATAATAAATTAAAGGCGTATTATGAACATGATCAGAACGCCCTACATTACTTACTTAATACTTTATGTATTGCATTAGAAATTAGAATAACGCGCAAATTCCTCGCAAAAATCGTTCACACCTTCTTAGGTGACCCGGTATCACCAAGGTACAGACATAAAATGTGTCGATAATCTTAATACCTGCAATTACTACAGCACGTAAATATTAATCGAGACGACCCGTATCTTAATCGATTCGGTTATTCGATTTAATATCTGATAATATCTGAGACCGTTTCACGAGCCATTAACGAAACGATAATGCGAATTTTCGCGTAGTTAAACCTTAAGCGATGTTAAAGGTATCGATTTTAATGGATATCAAGAACAATATTACAATTATTGCATTAGCTTATTCGATAATGATTTTGATTCCGTAAAAATTATAAAAACCGGCCAAGTGCGAGTCATACTCACGCACGAAGCATTCCGTACATAATACAGGCTAATAGTTTATTTAATGGGATAAACACTTAAAATATTTATTTTATTCTGTTTAGTATTTGTTGTGTCTTTCCCTACCCAACGGTAAAACCCTTTTTTGTTTTTTTTTTTTTGTGGAAAATAGGCAGATACACAATGTAACCAATAAACATGTTAGTTCACTTTTTTCGAATAGGTAAGTGTTTTGTTGTCATGAGCAGGCCAAAATCAGATTTCATAATCTGATTTTGGACTTTATCGTAGGTAAGACCTTTATCTTATTTTATGAAGTTGGTGTCATCATCAACTTCATAAAATACGATAAAGGTCCTACCTACGTCATGATTTCCAAACCTAATTTGATACTACGAGTATTATACATCTGAGTATTAGTATTCTATGTAATAAATATCCTTCATTATTTATATACATTTAAATTTATCAATACGAAATCAGATCTCTGGATTACGACCCAAAACTTGAGCTGTATAGCTCGTTATTTAAAATACAATATTATTTTCTGTGACATTGATGGAACTGAATATACATTTAAATTCTATCCATTAGCTTTGATGTATTCGTTGAAAGGACGCAAAATATTCCAAGTAGAGTCACCTGTTTTACAATGAAATAAACAAAAATAAAAATTTAAGTTACCCCAGACATTATCATTATTTTTTTTAAAGCTGACGTGATCGAGAATATCTATTCCAACTCTAATCTATTTCCACGATACTCTACGTAGCAATTTAAGTTAACGTAAAATTACTTATTAGTCTAAGCTAGGCTAGATTGTAATGTTTATGAAATACCTAAATAGATACTTCATATAATAAAAAAGTATATTTCCAGGTTTTTAAAATTATTATTCTATCTACACGAAGAACCCTGAAACTAGTAAGTTGCCTACTTACTAGTGGCGAATAAAACGGTAACTATTCATGTACTTTATGTTATGTCGCAAACAATTTCCTTGAACTTTATTCTGTATGATATGTCTGATATTTTACCTTCTATTCCACTAGTTGTACGAATTTTCATACTTTTACAGTGATTTCTGTCGAGTTTTGTTCGTATTGAGCTTTGTTTCATGTTTCAATTGAAATATATATTTACTTTTACGGCTTATTTTACATTGGCTGATGCTTTTCAAATCGATTTTATGATTCACCTAACCTCGATACTATTCATTTAATATGCTGGGTAAAGTGGGTATTGAAAGCTGTTAATGCAATATTATTAAAGATTCATTGCTTCTGTGTTTTAAATATATCTATAATTAGCTTTAATATTTATTAAAAAGTAAATTTAATGTTTTAAATAAATACTACCTATCCTAAAACTAGGTACAAGCCTAGTTAACGTTGTCAGAGCTTAATCACAGAAAAATATTTGTAATTGCGTTGCCAGGTTCCAGTAAAAAAAAAATTGAAAAAATTTGCCAGTCCGTCCCTCTGTCTGTCTGTTTGTTCCGGCTAATCTCTAAACGGCCGGATCATCGGTATCCATTTACAAAAATATGGTTCCGTTTCCATTAATGATTTTACGCAAACGAAGTAGGTACCAGCTAGTATAAGAATAAATTTTATAGTTAAAGAAACTTTATTGGAAAATAGCGACAGACAAGTGCAACCTGACATATAACTTTAGTAGTTGTTAAACACTAAATACTGATGGAATTTTTTTGAAGGGAAACTTTTTAGCGGTGTTGAGAGTGAAATTTCAAAGTGGCGTCACATCATTTCTAAAGTACGGCTCAATACACAGATGGCACTGAATTAAAAAATGTTAACTATTCTTTTTGGAAGTGATGTACTTGAGGCACAATGATGATGAATTTTTGGATTTTAAATAATGCATGAAATTTTAGTTCTGCGACGTGTACTCTGTTATTTACGTTATGTTTTTTTACAAATTATAAAACTAGTTTTATTTATCTAATACCAATACAGATTACAGGTAAACTTCTACAGTACAATTAATTTTCATAAGTAGGTAAGCATGCGTACGAAATACACAAAAATATTGTAAATTGTGCGTCTCGTTAACGGAGGGTAATTTTGAGCGATTAAACTTGACTGAAGTTTGCATTAAAGGCCTTTCTTGAGGCTCAAAGTTATTATTAAAGTTCAGAGTTGTGAATGATATCTCCATACTCAGCCATAAGCTTATGTAGGGCTACCACGCGTAAGTCAAACTGGACGCAGCCAGCCAAATTAGATGAAGTCCAGCTTTTTAAATTTGGTCAGTTTTTATTTATCATGAATTGGTTTTCTCTTTGATTGGTATCACCTTGTAGATCGGTTTTCCCCAAATGTCCGGCTTATCTTGCTAGTCTGACCAGCTTCTCAGTTTCAAGCGTGACAACCCTAAGCTTATGGGGTTAGTTCAGTTATTCATAGTGTAAGTTTGGGGGTGCGATTATGTTTTGCAATGTCCAATAAGGGTTGCCGTGCTTCATAAATTTAGTTCAACTGGATTTGTTCGTCCCTAGGGAAGGTATGACATTAAAACACTCACTCGTATGTATAGATTTGTTGTTTTAATTAATATATTCTGACGCAAAGCTCCGAATGTTTAGTGAGGTATAATTTATAGGAGTTTATATAGTTATTATCGTTTTAATAGTGAAGCTTGCATGTAATTTAATAGAGTTTATAGAGTACGTAACACTAGCATTACTGAAATTGCGAAACTTTTACACGTGGAAATTTATAATAAAACTAAACTAATACAAATATAATTTCATACACGCCTACGTGAGTTACGTAAATATCAAAGTTTCGTTTGCGTTTACAGTCCTTCATTATTTCACGTTGGGCTTTTCAGCTTTATTTGACTTTTGAAATAAATTTAATTTAATGCTTACGCAAGAAAAATATCGTTACCCAATTCCTTGGCTTCAATTAAAAATATACGGTCAAATAGGCAATAAAGTCATGACAAATAAACTCAATAACATGGAATAACGGACGGAATCGCTCAAATTAATTTTAACGTAATGGAAAATGATATTCATAATACACGGGCCCCGCGGGACCGCGGCAGTTCGCAATTCGCATACGTTTTAATTGACTCCATAATACCTACGTTAATTAATTTTATTGACCAATGACGTAATACGTTTACCTTATGCATTTTAGATAAGACTAAACTGATCGTAACCAATTTGGTACAAGTACCAGGTACAACTAACTCCTATAACAGACAAAAAGTTTCCATCGTCTTCGTAATTGCAACAATAAATCCCACGGAAACAGTACATTTTACTGCGATATAAAGAAGACTCCCAAGCGTAATCTACTACCATACCAAATTTCATAAAATCCGTCAGTAGTTTTTGCGTGTAATACACGCAAAAGTAAATACATCCACATAATATACAAACTTTCGCGTTTATATTAAGTACTAGCTTTTGTCCACAGCTCCGCCCACGTAAATCCATTATCCCGCGGGAACACTGTCCTTTCCCGAGACTCAAAGTATGTTTATACAAATTTCATAAAAATCGGTTCAGCGGTTAAAGCTTGAAGAGGTAACAGACGTCTGTCTGTGTGTCTGTCTAGACACACTTTCGCATTTATAATATTAGTATTGATTATGAGTAAGGAATTAAGAATAATGTAGTTCTAGTGATTGCCACTTCGGAAGGTACGATTAATTGGAGTAAGGGTATGAAAATACCTACTGAAAATCAAATTTATCCACTCATTAAGAAAACGTTCATAAATATTCATTAAGTATTGCTAACCCGATTGCGCCTAGAACATTTTCTCAAAAGAAACAATTTTTAAGTATTGGTTTTAAGTTCTCGGATGCTTTCGTAAAATTTAGTTTTATAACCTCTCAGGTTATCTAAATCTATTGCCAAATGTCCAATATCTATTATATTCCGGTACAATATACATAAACCATTGTACCATATTATATTCAATATAATCTGCTTCCCGAATGTTCCAGCTCAGTACCGATAAAATCCTTTCGCTCGTGTCCGGTTTACTGTCCAGAATGTATGTCCAAAATCGATATTTTTGCTCGTCGCAGCCAAATCCGTTCATGAGTATGACCGCATAAAAGTTAATGGCTTAAACAAGTCGGTTACGGTTAGTTCTTACGAGCGTTTTGACTCAGCTGGCTTATCTCGAATTTTAAATAACGTTTGCTATCCGAGCTTCTGTTCTAGCTAACCGCTCCGGAGTCCGGACGAAACATACAGAATGAACACATCCCAACGTATTAACTTTGTTCGTTCCAGTTTTTACAACCAACATGTGTGATTTAAAAGATATATGGTAAAAAGTAACTACACTGAAATAGAATTAAATATTTATTTAGATTCATTTTTGTTTCAGGTTAGTGTATAATTTGCAAAATATAAAAAAAACTGCTCTAAAATGTGCAAATAATGACTGGCGTGTAGCATACGTGATGAATGTACTCGTTAAAATTACGAGCGACCGGTCTTAATTAAACCAAACAATTAAAGTGCGCGTGCATTCAATACACACGAATCGATCGGAAAAAAATGGTAAGACGTAATACGAATCGAGTACCAAGGTCGCGTAATGGGGTCAGTAAGCGAAAGTAAGTTTTGGAGGCCACAAGAAAGTGACCCAAGGTCCGCTCGGAACTGGTCTGCTATCTAAACACGGAAACGTCACGCGTCATCTCCGTGCCGCACCCGCCGCCAGCTGCAACTGACGAGCCAATCACGTGCATTGGTGATGACTGATGACTAATAATAATTTAAAAAATTGTATTTAAAAAGAAGAAGAACACTTCTTTTTATATAATAGGTTGGGGAAAAAGTCTTTTCGCATTATAGTATGTATGAACTTGTCATAAAATATCTTGGGCTATACCAATTGTATCTGGCTGATTTTGGTATCATTAAAAAGTTTTAATTTTACAGAAGACAATTCCAAATTCAAATTAGGTAAATTTGAGATTTTCATTTGTTTTTCTTATTGTTAAAATGAGTGATTCTTATGAAGAATTTCGATACATTTTAAAATTTTATTACAAAAAAAGTAAAAATGCAACACAAGCCGCGAAAAAAATTTGTAATGTTTATGGACCTAATGCAGTATCTGTGAGAGTAGCGCAAATTTGGTTTCAGCGTTTTCAATCCGGAAATTTTGATATCAAAGATGCACGTCGCTCTGGTCGCCCTGTTACGGACAAAACTGTTGCCATTTTTGAAAAAGTGGAGCAAGATCGGCATATTAGTAGTTATATTAGAAGAACTGGGGATTGACCACAAAACGGTTTTGGCGCATTTGAAAAAAGCTGGGTACACAAATAAGCTCGATAATTGGGTGCCTCATGAGCTCACTGAAAGAAACCTAATGAACCGTGTACTCATTTGTGATTCTTTATTACGACGTAATGAAACCGAACCATTTTTGAAGAAGCTGATAACTGGTGATGAAAAGTGGATCACGTACGACAAGAACGTGCGAAAAAGATCGTGGTCAAAGGCCGGTCAGGCTTCACAGACTGTGGCGAAACCCGGGTTAACTCGCAACAAGGTGATGCTGTGTGTGTGGGATTGGAAGGGCATTATTCATTATGAGCTGTTACCGCCAGGCAGGACCATCAATTATTCTGAACTGTACTGCGAACAACTGATGAGATTAAAGCAAGAAGTTGAGAGAAAGCGGCCGGAATTAATGAACAGAAGGGGTGTGGTTTTTCACCATGATAACGCTAGACCTCACACATCTTTAGCCACTCAGAAAAAAATACGGGAGTTTGGCTGGGAGGTGTTAATGCATCCGCCGTATAGTCCTGACCTTGCACCTTCAGATTTCCACTTGTTTCGGTCGCTGCAGAATTCCTTAGGCAGTGTCAGGTTGACATCACAAGAGGACTGCCAAAACCACTTGTCGCAGTTTTTTCATCAAAAGCCCCAAAAATTTTATAGCAATGGGATCATGTACCTACCAACAAGATAGCAACAAGTTATCGAACAAAATGGCACCTATATACTTTAGTCACTTGTAAATAAACTTTATAAAAAAACCTTTTGAATTTTTATATAAAATGCGAAGAAACTTTTTCCCCAACCTAATATGTTATTTATTGTACTATAGGTTCTTGGTGGAAATTCATGTTTCACAGTAATAATACACAATACTTCTTGCACTATTTCCACCTGATGTTGATGACGTTGTCGAAACCGGTCGTGTAATATATTAAAATTAATGTAAAATACTTATTAAAGTGAAAATAGTGCAAGAAGTATTGTGTATTATTATTGTGACTTCTTTTTATAGTCAAAAAAACTTAAAACATGTTAATCTTACACTTTATCCAGCTAAAGTTAGTTGTGTTAGTAAAATGCAATATAAGGACTTTAAAATTTATTGTCTCAATCTATATGTCACTGTAAAATTGTAAAAAACCGTTAGATTGTAATATAACTAACGAGATTGTATAAATATGTCGAAATATTCATTACTATATATATTGATAAATAAAGTGTTAAGTTATAGGCAGAATATTCACGTCTAGCGGTTTTTACAATTTTACGGTGACATATACACATTTCTTTCATCTTTTAAATAAATACGTTCAATGAAAATCATTAAAAAATACCTTTTAACGAGGCTCTGTATGAAACAATTTATTCTTAAATTCTATTATAAATCTGTGAAAGGAACAATATAATTTGTGATTGGCCTAATTATGAACTTTTCAAAGGGACCCAATTAAGCTCGCCCTAGTCTCTAAATGTATATTAATATATATTTATATAAACAAATATATTTAAACGCGAATTATCAGATCCTGTTTATTCGTTCTCCTCGTCCGATCGAAATTTTAAAGAAATAACTTTGCATTATTCCTTTCATAAGCGTAAGTATTACTTATATAGTTACATTAGTTTATTACCCAAATAAATTACATCTTATATTAAAATTAATTCATTACTTGAACAGGATTTTGTGATAATATATTTGCGACTGTACCTACATGAGCTATTAGGACGAAGTTCAGAAATATCGAAGACATTGAGTGTAGAGCAAATACAGTCACGCTCAGTTTTCCAACAGCAATTTCTTAGGATGTTTACTCAAGATTCCTCAAAGTATCTCGTGAGTGTGGAGGCTCATAATATAACTCATTAAAAGCTTGCCAGCGAATGTAAATAACATGGAAAACGTAACGACTTCAATATACTCTTATTTCTGCTCTGTACACTCGAAAGTTTTAAAACATTTGTGGATCAAAGGATTTTTAGGTTATTTACAGTTTAGCATATATTTAATTTGTTTTGTACGAAAAATATTATAATTCCAAAGCCTTTATCCATCTGTAATGTCTGCGGGTGGATTAAAAAATAACTTAATTTTTTGTCATGGTAGCTACAGAATGATTTACAGAATACAATATTATAAGTAGGTAATATTTTATTAATTAATGTGTGATAAGTAAAAGTAAACAAGCAATTATTATTGCATCGTTAATCATAATAGGCAAAAACATAGTAGTCCATGATAGTAGAGCGAGTAACTTGAAGTTTCAACTGCGACAAGCTTTTAACTTTTTGTATACATATGACGTCATCAACTTTATTTGTATCATATCTCAAGTTATAAAACCCAGACGCGAAGCTGTTACCCGTACGAAGTCATATAAAATTCATCTTCGTCACAGTACCTTTTCTGATTTTCACTTATTTCCCTGGCGTCCTATAAGGCGCGTGCGGCTTTTCTCACGCAGATAACAATCTTTAATTTATTTTTACAATCTTTTTCATAATACTCGTAACTTCTGGAGATAATTTCTTTAAGCCATTAGGACCTTCAAACAAATGAGAATTTCATCGTGAGGATAATTTTGAAAATATTTATTCGTTAATTCACAACACTGTGATTTCGCAGTGTTGTAAATTGTATCTTCTACATGTACCTACAAAAAGTTGGATAACATTTAACATTATTATCTAATGATAACTTTTTTGTTACAGGTAAGCGCAGGATTTGGCCTAAATTTTCGACACAACGTATGTTTTAACATCCACCATACTGTAGCTTGTAATGGCATATCTATTATGTCACCTTGAACCTGTAGGGGTAACTTTATCCATACTTAAAAACATAATCGTAAATAAATAAATAAATAAATGTAAAATAAAATGGATTGCAGTTTTAATGTCTCGCTAAAACTCAGGAACGACGGGATACATTTTGCTAATTTTGGTATATATGTTACAGTCATTGTGATTAAATAGCTATTATACATAATGACTGGTCATTATATATAATAACTATATTGTCTAGATAATGTGATAAATTAATCACTTTGTCCGGATATTATTCATAATAGCGGGCCAAAGTTAGCTAAAGTAATAAACACGATTCAACTTAGTGATGCAACAGAACTCTGCTTCTGCTTCCGCGGAAGTTCTGCATGTCTTTTCACTTTCGTTTCCGTTTCTGGTTCCGTAAACTTCATACAGAGCGGAAGTTTACAATGGGAAGAGAGGTGAAGTTCGGCGCTGGCTATAAAAGTTTCGTTTATTAAAAGTACGCGCACATTATGCCGGGCCGCAGCGTGCGGGGGCGGAGCGCAGCGCAGCGCAAAATGCTAACTTAGCACACTGGTGATGGGCCGGGTCGCAGCGCATTGATAGATTTTGAGTACAGTGTTCCTACTGCCAGAATTTGTGTGCAACTAACGTTATGGATAGCTCCGACGAAGAATTTTTTTTTTTACTGCTGTTAGAAGAAGAAGATAATGAACAGCATAGACAAGAAGTTCGTAAAAAAAAATTTAAAATATAGGTGCATCCAATTTGTTCCAAGAGAAAGGTATTTGGCGAATACCTTTTTGTTTTATGGATATTTTCAGATGACTCCTGATTGATATTTTCAATTACTATGCGGATTTGTTTTATGCAGATCCTTCATTATTGTTTCAACAATAAAGAAGGATCTGCATAAAACAAATCCGCTTGCTATAGCACACTGTTGACGGGGCGCAGCCGGGCAGGGCGGGCCGCATCGCATAGACGCAAATCCGCCTCGCAGTAATGCGAGCCGCTGCGGCCCGACACAGTGTGCGATACTTCATACAAATTGTATGAAAGCGATTTAAGCGGATTTTTGCGATCCGCCCCGGCACGCTGCGGCCCGGCATAATGTGCACGTACCTTTAAGGCTATAATCCGAGGTTGGTCCCGTTTTCACTAAAGTGGTGACAATGACCACAAAAGCTTTGATCAGAACTCCTCAGTTTTTAAAGATACGCGTTTGAAAATTTCGGCATTGTTCAAAGAACTGCAAGCATAATATGCCACTATGTAACTTACAGTAATCATCATCGTCATCTTATTTACAATACCTAATGGAAGCTTGGCTCGTATTCAATAATTATATATTCGATTGTTTATTTAAAACGTTAGTTAATAATTGAACCTCTCGGGCGTCGGACTGTTAAAATTTCAAAAGCCGGATGGTGTCAGCGGGTCCGGCGTCCGGCACTGAAGGCGTTCGCGCGGTTTCTCCGGTTCCGGTTTTTCAAGATTATATTAATCAATTGATTTTAAAAGTATTGCATGTTATATATATTTAGAAAATAGAATAAATTCCTTATATGATGATGTAACTGGAATTTAAAAAAAACTTAACGAATAAAAGCAATCATGATGTGAACACAAAAGAATTGTTTTTTTTTCCCAATTCTTAGTTTTTAAACTCAATAAAAAACATTTTTAATTTGATTTTGCGTTAATTACATTCTGTGGATATATTGTTCATATTATTTAATAACAAAACAGGCCAATGTAAAAAAAAAATCCATGACCCCCCTTGAGCGTTACGCGGTATTATACGCCAGAAGGCACCCGCGCTTGTTTTTTCGATTTTTATTATTGAATTGTTAGTAAAACCTTGGCACATTATACATTTTTAGAAATTAGAAGAATCGTTCTACACAATGAAAAAAAAAATTAAAAGAAATATAAACTACATAATGCAAAATATCAAACATGATTTCACTGGAAATGAATTTTTTAATGTTGGTTTTTGAAGCTAAATTATGGCGAAAATTTATATCACACGCATACGAAAGTAAAGTAAAGTAGAAATATCACTAAAAAGGGTAAAATTATTATTATAAAAAAATACTTCATAAAGTTAAATTACTTTATATAGATCACAATAAAATTGTATCTATGACAATGTTATTATAATAATTATAATAAACATTATAATTATTATTATATAAAGGCAGATTGAAATACAATTTTATAATCTTTACCTGTACCTACTTTTTTATTACTTTATCCAATTCTTCGAAGATATTATATAAAATTGCCAGTCAATGTGATTAATTCTGTGTCATTTTTCACTTTGTCTAAATTGAGTAGGCATTATAAATAATGGCTGGATAGTATACATAATATCCGGATTTATTACTTTGGCTGTAACATATATACCGCAGTTGTAGGTGTAGATGTTGATGTAGGTATTTTTATTTACTCCAGTTCGTAGTTAAGAAAGAACAACCTGTTTTGGGATAGCTAGTAGGTACTTTTATAATTTAATATCCTACTAATATTATAAATATGAAAGTTTGTGAGGATGGATGGATGGATGGATGGACGTATGGATGCTTGTTTCTCTTTCACGGTAAAACTACTGAACCGATAAAAATTGGTATGGTAGAAGTTTAGACTCTGGATTAAAGCATAAACGTGGTAGAGCCATGCTTCGGCACGAATGGGCCGGCTCGACCGGAGAAATACCACGGGCTCACAGAAAACCGGCGTGAAACAGCGTTTGCGCTGTGTTTCGCCGAGTGAGTGAGTTTACCGGTAAAGGGTTTTATGTGGTTGGTGTAATTAAACACAATATTTAAGTACAACTTTATGGTTTTATTCATCTAAAAAATGACTTACACCGAGCGAACACATGAGCCAGAGAGAGAGCAAACGGAAAAGGAAGTCTCGAGTAAAAGGGTTGCCAGACAAACAAAATACAGATAATAAAGAAAGTTAACATTTGACAATAACCCTTTTCTTTATTTATATAAATATTAAAACTAAAATTAGTTGTGTTCCTAAATCTAACACCCTCCCCAGGAACACAACCCCATTTTGGATATACAATACAAATGTTTATCTGCAGTAGTGCCCTTAGTTAGATTATCTGCTATCATCTCATCACCTTTAACATATAAAAACTTAATTCTTAAATTATTAACATGACTCTTTAAGAAATGATAGCGAATGTCTATATGCCTAGACCTAGGTAAATACAAATCGTTAGTAGTTAACTTGATTGCGCTCTGGTTGTCACTGTAGATGATAAGCGGGGTCCTCGTCTGCTGACTGAGCTCGCTATGAAGCTGCTGTAGCCACAGTGCCTCCTGAGCTGCGGAGGACATCGCCATATACTCCGCTTCGGCGGTCGATAGGGCGACAGTCTGTTGTTTGTGTGAGCGCCACGAAATAGCAGCACCCTGTAACAAAAATAAATAACCGGTGCACGACTTTCTGTCGCGTACATCACTGGCCCAATCGGCATCACAGTATCCAATTATCTCTCCATTACCATCTTTGGAGTAAACCAGCTTCAAATTTTTTGTACCTTGCAGATATCTAAATATTCTTTTTACTGCAGACCAGTGTTCAGAGCTAGGATTTTTGTTAAATCTGCTAAGTGCATTGACCGCAAAAGATATGTCAGGTCGAGTACCTTGAGCCACATAGAGCAAGGAACCGATAGCTTGCTGATAGGGGCAATCAAAGTTTTCCTTCTCCTCATTTTTATTAAATTTTATTCCGACTTCAAATGGTGTCTTCACTGGTTTGCAATCCGACATTCTAAAACGTGCCAATATTTCATTAATATATTTTTCTTGGTCTATCATTATATTTCCTCCGTCTCTAGTAATATGCAGACCTACACATTGACTTGCAGTACCTATGTATTTCATTTCAAAATGTTGTTTTAATTTTTCTATTAACAAATTTTTTGTCGACTGTTGAGAAGTAAATAAAATTAAATCGTCAACCCAGACAGCTATAAATGTGTTTTTCTCAGCATTATAGTACACACAAGAGTCTGTATTTGATTGTTGCATTCCCAATTCCTGTAATGCACTATTTAATTTAATGTTCCATAGTCGACTGGCTTGCTTAAGGCCATATATGGATTTATGTAACTTGCATACCTTAGATCCTTGACTATAGTGTTCTGGCTGCTGCATATAAATTTCCTTATCAATTTCTCCTTGAAGAAAAGCAGACACTGCATCCATTTGATCTATTTGCAGATCATATTTAGCTGCTAAAGCAAATAAATAACGGATAGTTGTATATCTGACAACAGGCGAGTAAGTTTCTTCATAATCAGCGCCCCTCTTTTGAGCATAGCCCTTTATTACCAGCCTTGCCTTGTAACGGACAACATTTCCCTTTTGATCGGTTTTTGTTTTAAAAACCCACTTACAGGGCAAAGCCTTTTTGCCCGAGGGAAGATCAGTTAAGCTCCAAGTTTTGTTTTTAATTAAAGAGCTATACTCTTCATGCATGGCCGTTTTCCATTCAGAGGCTCGAGGCGATGACAATGCCTCCTCAGCAGTCTGTGGGTCAGTCAAGTCAGTAAGAAGGCACAAATAACTCTCTTTGTCATTATCATCTCTATTATAACGTGGCCTGAGGGACCTTACTGTCACATTACTGTCATAGTTCTGCGGTACATATGTAGGAGGACAGAAAGTTTCATCTAATTCCCCATAATCAGTGTCATACTCACTTGAGTCTTCACTCTTACTTGTCCCTGTGTTCAGTTCACTTTTACATGGCTCCTGAGTGTGTATAATATCTTGATTCTCAAGTGCAGGTGTACTTAGTGGTGATCCACTGCTAACATGCGGAGCAGCACTGACTGGCTGACTCTCCTTAACTGTAATATCAACATCACATGAATTTGGTGCACTTATATTCTCACTATACTTCTCAAAGAAAGCAACATCTCTACTTTTTATAATTTTGTGTGTTAAAGGATTCATTAAGCGGTACCCCTTGGTATTTTCACAATAGCCCACCATAATCATTTTCTCTGACTTTTTGTCCCATTTTTGACGTTTTTGTTTCGGTACATGTGCCATAACAACAGAGCCAAATATTTTCATGTGAGACAAGTTAGGCCTTCTACCGTGCCATAATTCAAATGGTGTCTTACCTTTCAAAGACTTTGTAGGGGAACGATTAATTATATATGCCGCAGTAGCTACAGCTTCTGCCCATAATCTTTTTTCCAGATTGGCATAAAACAGCATGCATCTCGCCCGTTCCACCAGCATCCTGTTCATCCGCTCTGCCATGCCGTTGTGCTCCGGAGTGTATGGTGTAGACGTCTGGTGAACAATTCCATGTTTAGATAAAAATGTTTCAAAATTAAAGTTGCAATACTCTGTGCCATTATCTGTGCGAATAATTTTAATTTTTGTATTTAACTCATTCTCTACTTTACATTTAAAATCTTTAAAAACCTCAAGTATATTCATTTTATCCCTAAGAAAGTACACATGAACCATTCTAGTAAAGTCATCGGTGAAAGTTATAAAATACTTCATACCTCCATATGACATATTCTCCATCGGGCCGCATAAATCGGAATGTATTAATTCAAGTGGCCTTACTGCTCTTGAACCTACATCTTTAAACGGCATCCTGGCATGTTTACCTTCAAAACAATGAATACATGAAATGTTATTACCTTTATCCGGAGTCAAAGTCACACCTTCTACACAATATGGCAATTTTCTTATGTCAGAGATGTTCAAGTGTCCCATTCTCAGATGCCACAAATAAGTGTCATTAGAACTCATAGAACTAGATGTCAGATGAACCATTTGATTACCTGTGTTCATAATATATAAGTTATTGCTCAATGTTGCGGTGCATATCACTTTTCCATTACAATTCTGAATATCACATCCATTGTTGTTAAATGTGACATTATATCCATTGTTCACAATTGTGCTCACAGAAAGCAGGTTTGTGGCTAACCCCGGCACAAACAAAACATTTTTGATTTGAATCTTATCTTTATTGTTTATCCATATGTCAACACATCCAACACCCTTTACGGCTAATGGCTCTCTATTTGCCACAGTCACACTCTTAACTGATGGCTCAGTGACATTGTACAACCAATCATATCTGCTAGTCATGTGCATGGATGCACCGGAGTCTATTAGCCATTTATTGCACACATTTTGTTCATTAATAGCTGAAAAAGCCGCTACATAACTGGAGCTCTCTCCTCTACTCGATGTTGCCTTTTGCTGCTTACAATTCTTGGCAAAGTGCCCATACTTATTACAATTATAACATCTTGGCCCCCTGAATTTGTTTGTCTGAGTATTATTTTTACTAAATTTCTTTGATCTTATGAAAAAAGCAGCAGACTTTGAAGTATTAATTTCTTGTATAAGTTTAGACTTAACCGAGTCTGCACTTATTTTAATGCCGGAGCTCTCAAGCCCCATAATCATGGGCTTGTATTCGTCGGGTAGGCCAGCCAACATTAATGTCCCGAGCCATTCATCGTGGACATCAAAACCAATGCTACGCAGCTTATGGGCAGTGTTCATAATCTTACTGACATACTCCTCAACACTATTGCATGATTCCAGTGTTGTGTTGATCAGATCTTTTAGTAAACCGACCCTCCTGGTGAGACCATTGTCATCGAATGCCTGATGCAGGTTTAGCCATACTTCTTTTGATGTAGTGCACTCTTGCACATGCACATAATTTTTGGGATCCAACAAAAGGATAAGTTTTGCCTTTGCTTTGATGTCTCGGTCGGGATCAACGGGAGTGTCTTTTGTCGGCTCGATGCAGCACCACAAGTTTTCGTGTTGTAGATAATTTTTTATGCTGAATTTCCACGTGGTGAAGTTTTCTCTCCCTAAAAGCTTCTCAATATTAAAAACATTATTACTGCCCATTATGAATTGTGATTAAATTTTTCGGAATCACGCTATAAGCCAAAAGCACATTGTACATAACCTCCAATGAACTCGTCACTTTTCACCAACTGAAGTTGTACTTTCTGATTACACCAGCAACCACGCTCTGCTACCATAAAGGGTTTTATGTGGTTGGTGTAATTAAACACAATATTTAAGTACAACTTTATGGTTTTATTCATCTAAAAAATGACTTACACCGAGCGAACACATGAGCCAGAGAGAGAGCAAACGGAAAAGGAAGTCTCGAGTAAAAGGGTTGCCAGACAAACAAAATACAGATAATAAAGAAAGTTAACATTTGACAATAACCCTTTTCTTTATTTATATAAATATTAAAACTAAAATTAGTTGTGTTCCTAAATCTAACAACCGGAGGCCCAATCCCTACCCTATTCCCTTCCCTACCCTCCCCTATTACCCAATTCCCTCTTAAAAGGCCGGCAACGCACTTGCAGCTCTTCTGATGCTGCGAGTGTCCATGGGCGACGGAAGTTGCTTTCCATCAGGTGACCCGTTTGCTCGTTTGCCCCCATATTTCATTAAAAAAAAAACTACTTTTATCCCGAATAAAAGACCGGCCAAGTGCGGGTCGGATTCGCGCACCGATGGTTCCGTATAAACCCGTAGGTATATAAGTAAAAGTTCACCCATCACGACAATCGAGTCATAGCAGGGGTAGTGAGTTTAAAATTATTAAAAATATTTTTATTATATGATGTAACTATGAATTTACTGTTTTCGCAATTTTTCCTTTATCTGTGCTATAGGGCGTTGCTTCGTACCAAATTTCAAGATTCTGAGTTCAAGGGAATTACCCTGTAGGTTTTGGTTCCCTTACGAGTGTCCAAAATTTGCAGAAATTTGCGGCATAAACGGCTGTATCTTTTGAATGCTGGAGCTGTGAAAAAATCAAACTAGAGTGACCTGAGTATTTAATATAAATTCCATCTTGATACCTCCACGCGTTCCTGAGAAAACGGATCTTGACAGACAGGCAGACGGATGGACGGACGGAGAACAAAGTGATGTAAGGGTTCCGTTTTTTTCTTTCGAGCTACGGAACCCTAATAAGTACGGGAATAGTATCCCGTGGGATACAATATTTACGCGGGCGGAGCCGCAGTCAACAGCTAATTGCATTGAACAGGCTTCAGAGCCTACTGGGCCAATTTTGGTGAAATTTGAATTTTGAAAGGACATAATATTATGCTTTTTCTTTTCCCGAAAAAATACGATGTTTCCGTGGGATACAATATTTATGTGGGTGTAGCAGGGCAAAAGCTAGTTTAAAGTTAAAACACACCTAACTTATTAATATTGTAACAAAGTAACTAGTAAAATATTATAGAATCCAAACGATATATTTTACTTATCATAATTCTCTACAGTCGGGTCTGGAGAATTCTAGAAGCTATAAAAAGTCACGTAGAGTTGAATAAATGAAAAGTAATGGAGCGTTTTCTATTCGTTTTGATAATGTCACACGCTGAACAATTTTTGAAAGAAAAACTGAGCAAAAAGAAAAAGAACCGTCCGACTTTTGTTTTAGATTGTTAGATTGAATAGAGCATCGAATACAATGGGGACAGTTGCATTATTTTGCTGTCGAAAAGCACAGCCATCGATGTAAAATAAAAACTGGATGCATGTTGCCGTATTCGTGTTTATGCTTAAAATATCAATGTTATGACTAATTAAATTAAAAATAATACGTGAAGCAAAACTTTCAATACATTGTGAAATTTGGAACAGTTACCCCCTTACTAATAATCGCTGCATAAGCTTGATATAACTAATACAGTGTTTTGTCTCCTTCTATCGAATTAAAAATGTCACTTGTGTGACGTGAACAAAACACTGTATTAGTTATACCAAGCTTATACAGCGTTTATTAGTAAGGGGTTTAAAGTTTATGCGAAGAAAAGTGTACAGAAAGCTAATATTTTTGAAGTAATACCTACCTAGCAATACATAAAATTAATAATAATAACAACAACACACGTTACTAATAATTTCACGATATAAGCCGAAGTAATTTAAAAATAATTCTGAACTAGCACTACTTTGGAGATGACATAAGTAGATCTATATAGATTTTGGGACTATCTGCGGAGTTTTCAGCGAATACCCACACAAAATAAAAACAATGGGCGTGACGCGCGAACAATGAGCGATGTGATTGATGGTGATAGAGCGCCCGTGGGCGGCGACGGCGGCGCACGGCGGTAGCTACGCCACTGCAGGGCGAGAGGCTGTATTGCCTGTGAAAATGTAATAGACTAGACTTTTTTTATTTCATAAAGTAATAGTCTTCTTAAAAAAAGTTCTCAGAAGGAACAGTATATTAAAAAACAAAAGTTTTTGAAAGGTTTTTTTTTAACAAATTACGAAAGTCTCGTGAAAACGCTTCATACAAAAGTCGTACCTAGCTATTGAGTAAAAGACCGCAGGAATATATTTGTAAATATCTCGTAATGAATGGTTTTGGATATCATGTGTGTATTTTTTTTTACTTTAGCAAAAACTATGAAACTTTTTTCAATTTTTAGATAGGTAAGGTATATTTAATTACTAAAATACACATGAAACATTATATTTTTTTACGTTTATCAAGTACTTAGTCACCTCAATATTTCTGAGGACATATACAAATTAAACTAAATATTTTACATGTTAGGTACCTACATGTACATACGTTACAGTAGGTGGTCTTCCCTATTCAGACTGAATCCTTAAAATAATAATTCAATTTTTCTAGAAACTTACAACTTACAAGTGACATCAGTCATTGGTAAAATAGTCAGATATTATAATTAGAGTTAGACTAAACTGAGACTAAACTCAAAACTTTCTCTTGATTTGTTGCAGGTATTTCTGGTAAATTTTGTGTTGAAGCTAAAAACAAATATAATGACAATTTAACGTGTCTACATAATTTAGTTTTAGACTCTCGGACTCGCCATTATATTGACAATACAATGTTTTCACAAGATTTTCACTGTTTATTGGGCAAGTAACAAGTTACACCAAATATTAACTAAACTACACCACCGCAAACCGCAACACATAAATTAAGATGTTAAAATTAATTCCCGATAATATAATTCGCCATTAATCATAATTAGTATGGCAAAGTTTGACATCGACGGAAATGAATCTCCGTTATAAGAGATTTAGATGTTTCATATTGATCCGAGCTCACCAGTCACCACACTACCACTACAGAAGGACCGTCTGGCTGTTAGTTATTTTGGTGTTATAAAGTAGAAAAGGTTTTTGAAGTAAAACTTCTCTAGGCGCGACTAGGGAGTAACTCGGTTTTTTTTTTCTGACGGAAGTAACGCTATTCTATAGTCTGATGACAAACGTCACCAGTTGTCATTTGCATTATTTGTTAATTTTAAGTTGGTTATGAGTTATTTACAGATTTAAAATATTTTTGTATAAATCGTTATTTAAACATATATTTAACTAATTAAAAAAAAACTTTGATATGTGGCGTAGTATTTCACCGTAATTTAGCTTCAAAAACCGAAACACAAAAATTTTCATTACCGGTGAAATAATATTTGATATTTTGCATGTTAAACGGGCGTTATAATTCTATGGTTAAACGTTACATTTCTTGATTTTAATGTGTAAACTGTAGGATGTTTATCCTAATTTACAAAATGTATAGTTTTACTTAAATCTCGCGTACGCACACACTTTTTTTTAACAGATTAGGAAACGAGCAATCGTTAGATCAGGGCCTCTAGTCAAGATGCATTCGATAATTTCGACGGCGAACTTCGAAATCAAAAATGTATAGGATTTGACATAAGTCATCGTTAAGTGTCATGTCGCTCACGATGCAATCCCATACATTTCGTTTTCGAACTTCGCCGTCGAAATTATCGAATGCATCTTGACTAGAGGCTCTGATACTAAAGCGATTACCGCCGCCCATGGACTTGCACTCTTGCGTTCCTGTTCCTTAAAATCCATCCCCCCCCTCCCCATGTGTTTGAGGTTTCTAATGTTTGTATTTGTGTAATTTCGTTGTGAAATATGCTTAATAAAAATCCCGTGTTTTTTTATAATTACTTTGTGAACATTTTCGACCGTTTAGAACAAAAACAATCATTACTCTTGATTTGATGACATACCATTAGAGATTCCATGGAAATATCTCTCGCCCTAATGGGCAGGCTCTAAAGGATAGATTAAAAATTAAATCAAAATGAACCCCATTTTGTTTCCGTGACGTTTATTTATTGGAGTGTTCCAATCAGACAGTAACGGGGTTGAAGTGGGGGTTTAATTAATGCTAATGGAATATTACTGGGGTGATATTTTTGATTACGAAGCTTCGTGATTTACATCCGCTGTGTTCTTTTTATAACTTATCCCATATTCCTGTCATGAAAGCTTTATCTCTTGTTTTATTAAGATATCTAATTTCAGAGGCATAAATTATCAATTGAAAGAGATAGATAAAATATATAAGAATAGTATTACCCTTTACTGTTCCTTCGAATTTTAAATGTCTGTATACGGAACGGTATATAAATGTCTGTAAACAGAATATACAGTACTTATCTATCTCCGTAGAAGTCATTAAACTACTTACGACGTTCTTCAGGTCTTTAAAATCAAAAGTCAATTGCTGTAAGTAGTGAAAATAAGCCTACAGCTGGCACAGATTACAAAATAGTACGTACCTAATAATCCTACTAATATTATAAAATATGTGAAAGTTTGTGAGGATGGATGGATGGATGGGTGGATGGATGTTTGTTACTCTTTCACGCAAAACTACTGAACGGAAATCGATGAAATTTGGTATGGTAATAGTTTAAGCGCTGGATTTAACATAGGCTACTTTTTATCCCGAAAAAGTACAGCATTCCCGTGAGATAATGTATTTAAGCGGGCGGAGCCGCGGTCAACAGTTGTAGTATTATAAAGCTACTGGTTTAACAACAATATTTTCATTGCTGTTCATAAGTATTATTTTAACAAAACTGTGTTCCAAAAATCATCTTTTTGTCACTAATAATTATTAGTGACAAAAAGATGAGATTTTTTTTAACTTTTAAAAAGTTTTTTTCTCTGTAAGTACTAGTGAAAAGTTCGGTTTTGGCGATTATATAAGATTCGGTAAAATCAACTATGTATATATTTTGGACATATGAATTATGATAGACGCTATGCTTATGTATAGACGCGATTATGCTTAGTCAGAAAAATAATTGTTGTACTCAAAAAAAAATCTTCCTTTATATGGGCGAGTTTGCGTTGAGCGGAAATTCATCCATTATGAGATGATTTTTTTTTCTTTGAGTATGACAATTTCTTTTTTGCCTAAACGTCTTTATATGAGCAGCAGATCATGTACCTAAAATATCTGTAGTTGATTTTACCAAACCTTATTTTACCAAATCGTAATCTCGAAAACTGCTGCAGGTATTATAACGCGTTTCAAATGAGAATAGGTACGTCAATGACTTTTTTCTGTCAAATATCACTTGAAAAGTGCGATTTTCAGAAAAACTTATGTGCATATAAATATTAATAGTCTTGCATCGAATTTAAATGAAAACGTTAAATAATAACCAATTATCTAAACATAAATTAAACTATCATAACAGTCTAAATTCGCAACAATATGGCGCCGACTCGATCCTATTCTCATTTGAATCGCACTAAACCTACCATGAAATTTAGTGTGCAGGAAGTTTTGGGGGAGAAAAATCGATCTAGCTAGTTCTTATCCTTAGGAAACTGCACATTTTTAAGCTACAAATGTTTTTTCTTTCGTCGTGCAACAATAAATCAATAATTTCGACTCTGTTATCTCAGTGCGATTGGCTAATTGGTATGCTTGGGTATGTATAATTTTTGCTTTGTTCGAAAATTCGGAATATGGTGGGTTCGAATCCCGGTCAATTTTTGTGATTGTTCGGCTCGGTTACCCAGGTACTGTCAATTATTCGATCAACAAAAATAGATAAAAATTATTTTTCGAATAACGTCTTTTGGTGTTATGAAAATATTTTTCATCGCAAAAATAATTAAACAGTGCACGTTTGCTAAATAAAAGCATTCGAACGGGTAGCATAAACACGGTCGTAGGATAGAACAAACAGTTTGTGTTTGTTGTTTTTGAACGAATAATGATTGATTATTAACCAATAAAATGTCGCTTATTATTCCAAACTTGTACAAATGTTAACAAAGGAACAATTAAAATTACATAACAAACAGACAAAACATTTAAATATCAATATTATTTAAATCATTAAACGCTCATTCATTATTTACTTTGCTATTTTCTGATGTACAAAGTCAGGGTTTTTCGTAATTAGCCTTCATTACTTGTACAAGTTTTTATGAAATAAGTACTGAGCCTTTAGCCAAGTTGCATTCGCTCATTGCGATGACGAAGTTCGAAATCAAGAATGTATTGGATTTGACGTAACATAAGCATCGCTAAGTGGCATAGCGATGCTTCGTATCCAGAGCCTTTAAAGTACGGATTTGGTCCGGACTTGCCAACTTAGGGGTTTCTCCCTAAAATTAGGGAAAAACCGTCTAGGATTTTTTGAGGTTTATATTTTCTTGTTTTTAATTAAATTAAGCTATTGATTGATATAACATCGACAAGCGATTAAAAAAGTCAACCTATAGAAAATAAACTTTTGGAAGTATATTTTAATGTTTATAGGACAAAATAATATTCTATTCTATTTAAGTTTGGGAAGAAGTGTTCTTGAGAGTTGTAACACTGTATGAAAATCGGAATGCACTGTAAATAGAACTCTGTGGACATATAAATAGAGCTGAAAATCAAATACACTTGTTTCGTGCTGTCATAATGGTCTGCTCCAAACCAAATCTGTACGCGTGTAAGCATTCTTAGGTACTTGGCAAAGGCTCTCGATATGAAGAATATTATATTGTAATAGGTATTTTGGGTAGCTAAGAACCTTTTTCACAATCTACTAGTATGTGTCAGATAGCTTTCATCTCTGTCGCTCGATACAATGTAAGAAGCCACAAAACTTCCGGATAAGCTATCCGACAGCTAACGATACTTAAGAAAGCTGTAAAATACACTTTCATAATAATATCCACAAATACTAAACGCTGCCGAATCTACTTACAATTATTGCGCAACTTGACATTTATTTTACTTCTCAGACATTTGCAACATATTCCATTGGCAATTCAGCAAGGATACCGATAATTTCCTGCAGCACATGCAAGTTCGAGACACATTATCGAGAAATTACACGGAGCTGGAAAACAATGCCATCCGATAGTTAGCAGTGTTGCCAACTTGTGAATACCGACACCAAGGCCGCGATAACTGCTGGCAACTTTGCGCTAATATGTTACGACTTGATTTAACCATAGTGGTTTAATACTAACTTTACATACTCGTACGTCGTACGTACGTCGGATGTAAACATAATTTTTGAGTGTTCACTAAACAATTTTGCGTTACTCAAGTAACGTAAAATGATTCCCTGGAAACTTTCGTATGAAATGAGTTTATATTGGCACTTAACAGCGACTTAGATTTAATTACATCGCACACCGACAGTTTCCAACTGCGATCACGAGTTGGACGCGTTAGGGGTTAGGACCGATTCACACCGAAATGGCAGCGGAGCGACCAGTAGTAGAGTGACACACCCAATTGCTAGCACTGTACCAATTATTATCAGCGACCCGAATAAATAGTAGAATAATTATATCTCACTAATTAATTTTTGTTTCCACTTAATAAAAACAAAAAAATAATGTTTCTGGAATCAACTACCGGTGACACCATACCTAAAACTATAAAGTATTTTCCTCTGTAATAATCGAGGTTAAATTTTGACCATCTCTTAAAGTGCTGATAATTGGTGCTCTCAACCTATATAACTGGCATATAATTTTTATATTTTATCTTCAATACTATAAAACACCGTTTCGCTTGAGACGACCACCGCTCACGGCAACTGACGGTCGCTAGCCTAGCGGCCACCGGTGGCCGTGAGCGGCGACGGTTGTCTCAAGTGAAACTGTGTTTTATATGGCTAAAAATAAAATTTTAAATTATATAACAGTTATGCTACTGGTCGCTCTATATGCTATTTGGGTGTGAATCAGCCCTTAGAGCCATAAACCAATGAATCGATAGTTCGTAGCACCATATATCGATTTTATAGCTGAAGGCGCGACTAGTACTATCATATTACCTACTTCAATAATGCAAATGTTTGTTTTCTTTATATTTATGTTTTCTTTATATTTGATGTTTCGAGCGCCAACATTGAAACCTACGCGAAAATTTTTAAATTATACTAAACGACATACAATTATTTAGTAACATGTAACAATGGAAAATAAATATATTACTTTCGTTTAATAAGAAGCAATCTTTTGAAATATATCACATGATATTATTTGAAGGTAGCTAAAAGTCTTTTCCTGAAAAAACAAAAGCCGGCTTCATTAGAAGAAAAATACAAAATCAAACTCTCAGGAAGGTCGGTAGACATCTCATCCGATTTGGGGTGTAATTTAAGAGAAAGCCCTCTTCAAGCAAAGTGTCCAATCTACCGTCGCTTAGGAGTTTATGGGCCAATTTGATTTGACTTTTTATCATTACCAAGTAGGTGATTATTTTTTTATGCTTTGTAATGATTCTGTAATGAGAAGAATAATAATAAAGACTTATTAAAGATTCAGTATTAATAAGATAAAGATAATACAAGCGTAAGCTTCATTATTTACAAACTTTTATTGGCTAAAAAAGCAAAAAATAAATAAAAGTATATAATTGCAATCATAATCTTTATCAAAGGCTATATATTAATTATTATATTAATACGTGAAGCAAAAACTTTCAGTAAAGTTTTACGAGAATTATGCCCTTGGAGAAGTATGAAATTTTGCCGGTAAATTAAAGTTTATGAGGAGTAAGATGTGCAAGAGATGTGCTTAGTTAATAAAAATTACAAGAATTCACGCTACGTCAAATTTTTCACACAAGTAATTATGTACAATTTTGTTATACTTTGACATTTGTCAATCAGTCACAACATTTTCATTCTAAGCGGCGAATTATAAAGGTAAAAGACATGTTTGATTTTGGGCCAGTTCTATGTACACTACATATTATGTAAACAGGAAAAAAATATGGGAATATCCTTTGATTAATTATTACATAGATACGTTATATCCTTACAAAACTGACAATATTTCTGTGCCACGACACACATTGACATGGGACGCGTGTCAATGTGTCAACGTCGCATAGTAACACAAAACACGCTATTACTCGCGGAGCACACAAACCAAAATTGGCCCGACTCGGGCCAATTCAAATCTTCATTTTTACGCGTTTATAACATATCTACCCCTTTTTAATATAATATATATATGGGAATATCATAAAAATACGAAAAAAATAATTTGAAGCCTTCTTCAAATTATTTTTTTCGTATTTTTATGATATTCCCATATATATATTATATTAAAATGTACCCTTGTACATGCGTACAAAAATGATTATTTGAAGAGTTTTTTATTGCGAGAACACTATTTTTAGGGCGGCCATGACAGTTGTTTTGACTTGACTTTTGACGTAGTAGACAGTTTTACGAAGAGACAACGTCTTGAAGGCCATACGTCTTTCTTTGTTAAAAGTCATGTCATTGACAAAATGACTTTAGTTAATTTTGATCTGATCCGCCATGTTTTATTTTACTTTGTGTTGCTCTCCTTGAAGAAGTTAATTTAAATGTACATGGAAACGAAGTGAAATTAAACAAAATAAAGAATAGGAAACGGTTACTATATTATGTAGGTATATTTACATAATATACTGTACGTAGGGCTGGCCCAGGCCTCATACATTTCTTGAACATCGCTTTTAAAAATTATATTATTTTATTATAATACTAGCTTTTGCCCGCAGCTTCGCTCGCGTCAGAGGGAAAGCTTATTCGGGAAAATACCAATACCAAAATTGAATACATAATGGTGTAGGCACTGCACAGCCGTATCAGTTGTATTTTATTTGAATGTTTCCTGCGACTTAGACTACGCTCAAGAAATCTACCGAGAACTGTACCATAAATAAAATTTAATAAGCTGCAAAAAGTATTCTGTGACATGATGACAATATATTATATCGAAATAAAAATAAAGCTTCCCACTCACGGGCTATCGATTGCTTCGATCAAATTGGAAAATAATTCGTATTTGAAAGTAAATTGCTAACGACAAACTATTACACAAAATGATTAGTATAAGACCTACCAGCTAGTGCAACAAAATTTACGCTTATATTAGGTTGGGGAAAAAGTTTCTTCGCATTTTATATAAAAATTCAAAAGGTTTTTTTATAAAGTTTATTTACAAGTGACTAAAGTATATAGGTGCCATTTTGTTCGATAACTTTTTACCATCTTGTTGGTAGGTACATGATCCCATTGCTATAAAATTTTTGGGGCTTCTGATGAAAAAACTGCGACAAGTGGTTTTGGCAGTCCTCTTGTGATGTCAACCTGACACTGCCTAAGGAATTCTGCAGCGACCGAAACAGGTGGAAATCTGAAGGTGCAAGGTCAGGACTATACGGCGGATGCATTAACACCTCCCAGCCAAACTCCCGTAATTTTTTCTGAGTGGCTAAAGATGTGTGAGGTCTAGCGTTATCATGGTGAAAAACCACCACCCTTCTGTTGATTAATTCCGGCCGCTTTCTCTCAACTTCTTGCTTTAATCTCATCAGTTGTTCGCAGTACAGTTCAGAATTGATGGTCCTGCCTGGCGGTAACAGCTCATAATGAATAATGCCCTTCCAATCCCACCACACACACAGCATCACCTTGTTGCGAGTTAACCCGGGTTTCGCCACAGTCTGTGAAGCCTGACCGCCTTTGACCACGATCTTTTTCGCACGTTCTTGTCGTACGTGATCCACTTTTCATCACCAGTTATCAGCTTCTTCAAAAATGGTTCGGTTTCATTACGTCGTAATAAAGAATCACAAATGAGTACACGGTTCATTAGGTTTCTTTCAGTGAGCTCATGAGTCACGCAAATATCGAGCTTTTTTGTGTACCCAGCTTTTTTCAAATGCGCCAAAACCGTTTTGTGGTCAATCCCCAGTTCTTCAGCTACATCGTAACTACTAATATGCCGATCTTGCTCCACTTTTTCAAAAATGGCAACAGTTTTGTCCGTAACAGGGCGACCAGAGCGACGTGCATCTTTGATATCAAAATTTCCGGATTGAAAACGCTTAAACCAAATTTGCGCTACTCTCACAGATACTGCATTAGGTCCATAAACATCACAAATTTTTTTCGCGGCTTGTGTTGCGTTTTTATCTTTTTTGTAATAAATTTTAAAATGTATCGAAATTCTTCATAAGAATCACTCATTTTAACAATAAGAAAAACAAATGAAAATCTCAAATTTACCTAATTTGAATTTGGAATTGTCTTCTGTAAAATTAAAACTTTTTAATGATACCAAAATCAGCCAGATACAATTGGTATAGCCCAAGATATTTTATGACAAGTTCATACATACTATAATGCGAAAAGACTTTTTCCCCAACCTATTATATACGAGTTTCATATAAAAAGTATAGTAAGGTGGTCCTAGGATCTCAGACTATATTTAATTTTTATCTAAACCGATTTACTTGCAACTACGAACCCAGTAAATGTTAAAATTGTAAAGACTAAATCGATCGATCGCTTGTGTGTGGGAAGCTTTATATAAGCACTAAGGAGTATTTATATCAACTTAAAAGCAAATCGCTCCCAAGCAACTTTCTTTCCCTTTTTATTCCCGTTAGCGGACGAATTTCAATAAACTATGATACACGAATTCCATCAATTTTGTTACATAATGTTTGTGCAAAATATGAAGTAGATTGGACCAAGGAATCACGTTGCCCCATACAAACTGTTTTACCCCTTTTCACCCCCTTAGGAATCGAATTTCGAAAAATCCCTTCTTATCGGATCCCTACGCATTACAAAGAGCAAGCCCTGCAAGTTTCAGGTCTCTACGATCAGCGGTTTAGGCTGTGCGTCCGTCCGTCAGTCATTCAGGACAAAGTCAAAGTCAAAGTCAAAGTCAAAAATTTTTATTCAATGTTGGTATTTTTATACACTTATTGAACGTCGGTATACATGATGCCTACCACCGGTTCGGGAACTAGCCCGGCGAGAAGAACCGGCGTAAGAAACTCGCGCGGGGCCATCTTTTACCAAAAGATGGAAAATTGTTCTTTTAAAATAAAAAAATGTATAACAATGTTATGACTAAAACTATATAACTAGAATACAATAGTATATGGAAGTAGCCTTGCAGGGGGCCACCTCATTCCCAAGGTGTGCTATCATTCATGAAATCATTAAGTTTATAATAAGCTTTACTACACAAACGTTCTTTGATTACTTTTTTAAATTTATTGGTTGAAAAATTTTGAACGTTTTCTGGGATCCTATTGTATATACGTATACATTGGCCTTTAAACGAATTCTTTACTTTACTAAGTCTAGTCACTGGTACATCAAGCTTATTCTTATTTCGAGTATTTCTATTGTGGTTGTCACTTTTTTTTTTGAATAGGCTTACATTTTTTTTAACATATAGTACATTTGATAGAATATACTGAGAAGCTACAGTTAAGATCCCAGTTTCCTTAAACTTATCTCTTAATGAAGTTTTGGGGGCCAGCTTGTAGATTGCCCGAACAGCTCGCTTCTGCAGCACAAAGATAGTATTTATATCTGCAGCATTGCCCCATAGCAGAATGCCATAGGACATTATACTGTGGAAGTAACTAAAATACACAAGCCTTGCTGTGTTTTCGTCTGCAAAATGTCTTATTTTACTTACTGCAAATACTGCTGAACTAAGTCTGTCGGCCAATCCAGCAATATGAGGGCCCCACTGAAGTTTCGCGTCTAATGTAATACCTAAAAAGACGGCTGTATCTACTAGTTCCATACCTTCCCCATTTAATAGCACATTGGTTTTAGTTTGCCTTACATTCGGCAACGTGAACTTTATACATTTAGTTTTTTTGCTATTTAACAAAAGATTATTGACACTAAACCAGTGTACTATTTTTAGAAGAGCATTATTTACTTCGTCATAACACGAGTTTTGGCGATTAATATTAAAAGTAAGTGACGTATCATCGGCAAATAATACTATTCCGTTTTTTTCATTAATAAGGTATGGTAGGTCATTTATATAAATCAGAAAAAGAAAGGGTCCTAAAATTGACCCTTGTGGGACCCCCATCTCAATTTTAGTACCTGTGGATCTTTTTCCATTTATCTCAACTCTCTGAATCCTATTTGATAAATAAGATTTTAGGAGAACGAGTGCTGGACCCCTTACTCCATAGTGGCACAATTTCCTGATCAATGTTGAGTGTTGCACACAATCAAATGCCTTAGAGAGATCGCAAAAGACTCCCAGAGCATCATGCGATCTCTCCCAAGCATCATAAATATAACTAATTAGATCGACGCCTGCATCTGTTGTAGAGCGTCCCTTTGTAAATCCAAATTGTTTGTTATGTAAAATTTTATTTATATTGAAGTGTGCTAGCAACTGATTAAGTATTATTTTTTCATAAATTTTACTTAGTGTTGGTAAAATAGATATAGGTCGGAAGTTAGATGGATCCGACTTACTACCAGACTTAAAGAGAGGTAAAACTTTACTGTGTTTCATTAGATCAGGAAAGACGCCACGTTTTATACAATCATTAAAGATAGTTGCTAAGTAAGGTGCAATAATATCGATTATAGATTTAATAACTTTCATAGATAGGCCCCATAAATCTGAAGTATTCTTGATATTTAACAAATTAAAATGTTTAATAATGTCTTGAGGTCCTATTTCTTTAAATCTAAATTCGATTTCACACTCTTTTACGTTTTCTTTAAGTAGCAATTCAGCAGCAGCAGGAGAGGCGTTTAAATTTTTTGTGGTTGAAACTGGAATGTCAGCAAAGAATTTCTCAAAAGCAGTCGCAACTTCAATGTCGGATTTGATTATTTTACCATCTATATTTAATTTAAAAGATGAGTTGCGTCTGGTGACTCTTCCAGTTTCATTTGCAATTATTTGCCATGTTGTCTTAACCTTGTTTTTAGAATTCTTAATTTTATTTCTAATGTGAAGAGATTTTGCTGCTGAGCAAACTTGCTTAAATATTTTTGAATATAACCTTACATAACTTTTAAAATCTTCACTTTGATTCATTGTTCTTTCATTATAGAGTTCATACAATTTAAATCTACTTTTCAAAATACCTGCTGTTGCCCATTCACTGAATTTACTTTTGTTGTTTGTTCTCACTGTTTTAGAGGTGAAAATGGTATCAAAATTATGTTTAATTAATTTAAACAGTTTACCAAATGACATATCCGGGCTATTATGATACTCTAAATGTAAAATATTAGCTATAATTTCACCTCTAAACTTCTCAATACGTTTAACATTTATTGGTATACATGTGTTTCTGTCCCTGTGTAATTGTTTGCAATTATTATTATCTATAGGGAAAATAGCTTGCTGTCCACAGTGATCAGAGCTTAGTTTCTTAATTATTTCTTTATTTAATGGATCTACGTTAGTAAAAATATTATCGATGCATGTAGCAGAGCTGTCACTGATCCTTGTCGGTTCAAAAAATAAAAGGATTTTATATGTATAGATTATACATTATTATGGGCGAATTTTGGCCACGGGTCAATCTCTAATAAAGTAGAGTTTATAATCTGCAAAACCTTATCCGACGAATGTATAAATTACAAACTAAAAAAAAAGTCAAATTATTATTATGAGAAAATATTGATCAACGTACGAAAATAACGTATAATTAACCAGATTGTATCGTTGTACAAACAAACTCGGAATATAAAATGAAAGAGGAAGCCATAGAATAAAAATATTAAATATTCAAATATAGGTAGAGAAATTTAGTCAAGATTTTTACATTTTGCTCCGTAACTAAGAAGTCTCGTGAATGCGTCTTAGTTTATTCATTTTATTTGGACGCTAGATTCGTTTTTAAGTATCTGGAAAGAGGAAGACACCGTATTTCTTTTCATTAGTGTTGCTGTGAGGCGTCGACGAAAGAGAAAATCCTCTTTGACAAATAATTCTTAGTTGGTGCTCTCATTTTCTATATTTTTCCTACGAATTCGGAGTTTCGTCACTACTTTCATTCGGTGTTCCAATTATAAAATATTTTTGAATTTTCTTCAATGCTCCTCACAGAGTACATTGTGAACTCAATAATAATATTATAATACCGGTATTAATTAATAGTAAAGTAAAGTGATGATTAATTATGATATTGCCTGCTAATAAATACAATATGATTGTTAAACTAAAGCCTGCTGAGCACTCACTCACTCAGGTTAATCGCGGGTAGGATTATGTTCGCATTACCATAATTTGATTGCATTAATTTTTCGGATATAGGTATCTAAATAATGAAAATATCACAGAGCACAGTATACTAGAGGAGATTTTCGGAGTCTGGCCATCATCATAATAGAATCCCCAATAGGAATACGAAATTAATTATTTAAAAACTAAAAAAAAAGCAGACAGAAATCAAAAAGTTTTATTTCAAACTTACCCGTTTCAAAATGAAAGGAACATATTTTTTAAAAGTGGGAACAATACGTATTTGCAGTGAAGAGGTCTCGTACCTCGGGGCATTTGATTTTATTTGAGTGCAAAGTTTGTAGGTGTGTTTGTGACTTAGTGAGTGCCCGATCGGCAAAGCGTCTAAGTTAATTCCTTTGAGAAAAAACACAAAGCGACATTACTCAGTTCAGAGGTGCGCTCGAAGTTTTTCCACTTTCAAACTATCCCCGTATTATGTTCTATTCGAAGTTGGTACTTGGTACGTTGCCTTCTAAAGGCACTGTTTAAAGAGCGGTCATGTTTGTAACCAGTGGTTTGTGCTCGGTGTTTATACGAGCACCTACTAAATGCTAATGTAATTAATATGTGAACAATTTTCAAAACCAAAGGATGCCTCAAAACCTACGTAACCTCGGTGTATACAAACGGAAAAGTCCGAGTCTTTAAAGGGAATCCGGGGAGCTAGCATGTTTTTATGTGGACTACAAGTGCGGGTTTCAAAACTTTAAGGGATAAAGAAAAAAAACGATATTCAAATGACTTTAAAACCATTTGTTCTCCGACAAAACAAGTGTCATAAGCTCTGGTTTGAGTTTATTTAAAACTAGATGTTGTTCGCGCGCAAAAGAAAATTTCGTAGAAACCATACATTTTTCCGCAATAAAAAGTAGTCTATGTCCTTCCCCGTGGTCTACTCTACATCTATGCCAAATTTCCAGTAGTTTCGGAGCCTGTTCAATGCAAACAAATAAACAAACAAACTTTTCCTCTTTATTATACTAATACATAAATTAAATATAACTAAATAAAGAGGATATAGAAAAACTAATTAACAACTAATATAAAAAAACTGTAGTTTTTTACATCTATACTAATATAGATGTAAAAAACTACAGTTTTTTAATTAAAATATGAATTATTTTAATCTGGACTCCAAATACAACAGTGTTCAGGTGTCTCGCCCCGGTTGAAAATTCTTAGAGATGGCAGCCCTATGAGTGGGATAAACGGGACGGGGGATGAACGGGACTAGAGGACAGAAACAATAATCCGGGATCGCCGGGACGTGAGGCGCGTCAGTTTCAAGCTGCCACCACAGTCAACTATTAACGTTTTGTATTCATGTTTCATAGTTTTTCTAATTGGACATCCCTAGTTTTATATTGTCAGCTACGCTCAATTATTTTATATATAAATCTTCTATCTGTTTGTAATTCTTTGAAATGTAAACTTCTAAACTACTAGACTGATTTTGATGTAATTTTGTGTGTGTTCAAGTGAATTCGAGAATGCATTAGATTTACAAATTATTTCATCTGGATGATGTTTTATAATTTAGATGGAAGAACGTTTTATGGGTCGGCTAATTTATATACTTGTAATATTTTTAAACAAATTAAATGTTTATTCTGTAATCAACTTTAAATATATTTCATTTCGCTTAGCATGCAAATAATAGGTATGCCCTTGATTCGAATCCGCGACCTCCTACATATCACCTCCACAGACGGCAGTCGGAATGAGCAGCTGCAATCCGCCATCTGCACACCTTCTGCTTATCGTCATATGATTTAACAATCGATAAAAATAATATCTGTGTTCGAAAATATTAATATTAAAGTTGAACTACCTTTTTCTCGCGTCGCCGCTCGCGTATAAATAATATCGGGTAACCCGCGGGAATACCGTAATTTTCCGGATAAAAAGTATATATTTTTATCCAGAGCCTAAACTACTACCACACCAAAATTCATCGAAATACAGTAGGAGGATGTTATTGTGAAGGTTGTGCCGTGGCTTAGCTCGCATCGCTCATCTTTAGTTCGTTGTGTAAAGTACTCTCTAAAATCATTATTCCTATCCATTGATTAAAACTTCAATTATTTAATAGTCAGGATTTATTTTCCATAAATTAACATAACATGTGCCCCCATGCCCGTCTATCGGTAATAATGCCAAACCCGGCGTCCATACAAAACAAACGACGATACTGATCTTACATTTTTTATACAAATTGAACACTGACACTGAACGTTATGCCTAAGAAATAACCTATAAAATAATTTCATCTCATAATTAAATAATAATAATTAAATCTTAATACACATTTAAACCATTCATTGTAAGTTTACATATTATTAATTAGAAGTATTTTATGAAACCTTCAACTATAAGCTTACACTTGGTTCATCCTCTTATCTAATAACAAATTATTGTGGGGAATTCTTTCTTAGTAAATCTCATAATAACCATCTGCATACCAAAATTTAGATCAATAAGAGCATAGGATTGAGTAAATGGGTCAGAACTCAGATGGAACCGATGGCTTTTTTACCATAAGGTTGGAAGTTATAAGGCTGCTGTCTCTAAATTCGCGGTGAGCGGCGCGGCGGCGAGCAGTAACAGCAGCGGCGGCCGCGACGCGCGCAGGCAGGCGCCATAGTCACCGCTTGTCAAAAATGTACAAGTGTGTGTAGAAATGACAGCAGCGCCACTGCGACGCCGCGCCACTACGCCCGCGCCGCTCTCCGCGCAATTCGAGAAAGCGGCCTTATAGCAAAGAATATAATATTTTACTAATGTATAGCTTCCCACCTTATAATAAAAAAACTTTCGTAGTCAAATTATTATTTGCACGTGTTTTATAAGAATTTATGCTAGATAATCTTGTAAATTCTCTCTATTCTTGTTGATAATGTAGTGTAATGTGAGCGTGTTTTGTTGAATAAATGTTATTATTATTATTAAATTAAAAATACGTTGCTCAATCATATAGCCCTTATAATATAATGCATCGGTTACATATGCATAAGACCGATGCATTTTATTATGAATATGGTTCAGATAAGGCGAATAAATTCCATCAATTAAATTAATTATGGCCTTTCCATTTCTACTCGCAACATAATTGCATGCCAGCTACATTTATGTCAGACTAAATACAGTCTAATTAAATAAATGAATGCAGATTTTTCAGTGGTTCTACGTACTGTTAAGTCATGTAAAAATTTGTGTAATTTTTCTTTGGCGTGTCGCATGCACGAGGCTCTGCAGGTTATATAATAGTATTATAATTTACCATATTACTAATATTTAGCTACCCGCTTTAGGTTACTTTAGTAGCATAGACATAGATTTACTGGAAACTATTACTCAAATTAACAATGCGTGTTTTACTAGATAAAGTGTGAGTTAATTAATTAAAAAAATTGCATAAATTGTACAAAATAGTCATAAAACTTTTTTTCGGACAGCATTGTGTAGTCATGGGACACTCATCCTAACTTACCTGTCCGGTAGTTGTGGTATAGTATATGGGTATGCAACCCCGGCATCCTTTGGTATTACTGCCCTATCCTTTGCCCTCCTGGGCGGTAATATCCTACATTTCCTATTTCCCATCCACACCACCTATCGTTCCCTTTCCCTATTCCTACCCTCTCCGCCAATCCGTGGGAACGCAATGGATAATCATAAAAATAATTATTCAAAATGCGGCGATAAGGTTCGCCACTCATCATGTCTAGTTTCTCGCGGAGGCGAAAAGCGGCCCATGGAGAGCCGCTTCGCTACGTTGAATGTAAGAGGAGGAAAGGATGGTAAGAATGAAAGTGAAAGAAGCGAAACAAGTATGTAAGGATCGTAGCAAGTGGAAAGAAGCGGTCTCTGCCTACCCCTACGGGAAATAGGCGTGTTTATATGTATGTATGTACCTCATTGTATAAATCGTGTGTGCGAGTTTTGTCACTGCTCACCATGAAGAAGTTAGTGTCGTTCGCTTGTAACTACAATTTGTATGGTATCACCCCCAGTGGCAAACAATGGTAATTCAAAGCCATACAAATTGTAGTTAGCTTTATCACGGCAAATAGTGACAAAAATTCGCAAAAAGCACACAGTTGTTTAGGCGCTACGATATAGACTACCGAAATCATTAACCATTTTGGCTTTATCAAAGTAGGGTAAAAAGCTATATAAAAGGTGTTGCAACATCCTACTAATCCTACTAATACTATAAATGTGAAAAATGGATGAATATCACGTCCTCTATCCAAATACGCAGTTCATACTTCATGGTATCAAATATATACAAAAAATAAATATCGTTTCAGAAAAGCTCTCAAAAATATGCTAGGTGCATATTCCATTTCAAGTACCTAGTTCAGTTTTTCGCTATAATGACGATAACTTTTCTTTTACAAGAGTCTTGATAAAGTCAATTAGTGAAGGAGCAAAGCAAAAAGAAGAAAAACTCAGCGGCCGCCACGAAGTCGCACTCAGACTTCAAAAGTCAAGCGTCACTACTGCTACAACTTGCATTCATTTATAGCTTACTTGCTGTTGCCCGCGGCTCCGCTCGGGTAAATACAGTATTTCAAAGGAACACTCTACTTTTTCGGGATAAAACGTAGCCTATGTTTTAATCCTAAGTTATACTAAATGATTATTCTATACTAAATTTCATCAAAATACGTTTAGTAGTTTTTGCGTGAAAGAGTAACAAACTTCCATAACATATAATAGTAGTATAATACGTGAAGGACAATCTTTCAGTACAGTTTTATGACAATAGTACAAACGGAGGTGTATGATATTTGGCACAGAAAGGATATTTGCTTAGAAATACAAAAAAATAATAAAAATAACAACACACACTACTCAGATTAAATGATTAACATACTATCGTGCGTTTAATAGACAGATTTACGAGAATAGTACGAACGGAGGTGTATGATATTTGGCACAGAAAGGATATTTGCTTAGAAATACAAAAAAATTAATAAAAATAACTACTTAACAAAAAATTAATAAAAAATTAATAAAAAAATCTACTCAGATTAAATTATTAACACACACTATGGTGCGTTTAATAGATACGATTTTGTTACGCGTTGACGTATGTTAACCTTTAACAACATTTACATTTTTTTCTATCTATGAGGCAAAAGAATCCTTATAAAGTTCAAACTTAAAAAATATTTGAACTAATAGGCAAATTTCGACCACTTGTAAAAATAAAATATCCCATCTAGCAAAAAAGAATATTTCCGTGTATAATTAGCATGCATCATCAAATGTAGCCATACCCCCTAGGCATACTCTGTACGGCTATTATATAATTTATTGTACCCTACGTGGAATAAAATATATTATATACAGCTTAAAGTGATGTCGCTTTGGTAATTCACCTTTGTCGTACATTTATTATAATTGACTCAGTTTTGTTATAAACTTGATCCTTTAGACAAGTTGGAAAATTATGTGACATCTAGTTTTCCGCGTCCACGCTTTGTAGTTTTTATGTAGAACTAGAAAGTTATAGGACAAAAAGTTGTTCGAAACTCGATTCAAACAAATCAAACTTATTAGAATAAAACGATGCAGTTTTATAACAATGTACTTTCAAACTTTAATGTTGCTTGCATTTTCACTTATTTTTTCCGAAAATGTCCAAAAACAGGACTTTAAAATATTATCTTACTCTATTATATTATCGTTTTCAAAAACCTCCCTCTAGTTACATTTGAACCTTTACAGCCCGTTTCTATAACCTATCTGCCAATAACAGATGTTTATACCAATAACTATTTGTTAAAAACGTCGTCAGTCAATCATTTTCCGGTTTTTCGCGATACAAATTTAACCTTTTTAACAAATAGTTATTAGTAGATAGGTTAATGAAAAGGCGCCGTTAATGACATTGTAAGTAGCAATGGCAACTTGGCTAGAGGTTTTGATCTTTGTCGTTCGTGTTCGCGGTTTTTATATTTATTCGTAATATCTATCTATATGATTTATTCTATGACCTCTGTGGCTCAGTGGATAGCGCGCTGGCGCTCAAGCCGGAGGGTTCGAATCCCGCCAGGGAACAAAAACGTTTTCCGTGTTCCTGGGTCCTGCATATGTAATATATGTACTAAACATGTGTATTAAATAACAAAAATCTTAAATATATGATAGCATAAATATTAAAGTATTAAAATATATTTCCGTTGTCTGGTACCCGTAACACAAGTTTTCCGAGAACTTACCACGGGACCAGATTGACGTGGTGTAAAAGCATCCATAGATATTATATAATATTATATTGACCAACAATCAACAAGAATTAAACGTTAAAATGAAAAACAAATTATATTTAAAATTGAAATGAAGTATTATAGGTTGTTTGAATTTCTCATAACGTGTAAATTTTCATCGTTAATAACCTATTATAGGTTTTTCATTACGTCACTGATGACTTCCAGTTAAATATTGGTTCACGGTAATAACTTCATTGACCTATCATTTATACGAGTATTATAAAAATACAACTTCATTCCACTTTTAACATAATAAATTTTAATGCCCGCTACACACCACAACGATAAAACTTCACAGTTCGGTTACGGCAGACGTATGTGTAGCTTCAGCATAACAGCCTCCGTGGTCTAGTGGTTAGAGCATTGACTCTCGACTCGGAGGTCGTGGGTTCGATTCCCGCATTGGAACAACAAAAAATGTTGTTTCCAAGTTTGGTTAGGACAATGCAGGCTGATTACCTGATTGTCTGACAAGAGAGATGATCCATGCAATGCTAAATTACATTTGATATGTTCCGAACTTTAATAAAAATTTAATATATATTATTAAAATTGTTAGCTACTACAATAAAAATATATAAAAAAATCAGGAAAACAGTTGACCTAAAGGCCGTTCGTGCAATTTCCCGCTAAGCGCTTAAATTTTATCCAATAATGACTCATTAGATGAAATTTAAGCGCTTTTGAGGTTATCGAGCTAAAAAATAAAAGTGCTTCTAAAGATTTTCACTGATAATTTCCTTGAGCACGGAAAGCTCAAAAGTCTGATGAAAGTTTAATAAAACACTATTTTTTTATATTTCAAACTGTCATAATATAATGAATCAACCGATTTTCACGCGATTGGCGGCAATCGATGCAGTTTTTCATGTCCTTTGAAAGAATTGAAAGAAAAAAAAAACGATAACAAATTTCGGAGCAATTCTGAAAAAAAATTCGGCTTTCTTTCCTGCACGATAACTCTCGAAGAAATCAACCGATTTTGACCGAATTAGCGGCGACCGACGTGGTTTTTCAAGGTTAAAAGCTAATTAGTTTTTGGAGTTAACCGATAAAGCCGTTTAAAAGTTATTCTAGAAAAACATCTTAAAAAAATCACAGTATTTTTGAGATTCCTTGAAATCTATCTGTTCGAATCGATCCAAATTGTATTCAAAATCAAAATCAAGCCCTTTCGAATGTCGCTAGCCGCAATAAAATCGGTCAAACCGTTCAAAAGTTATAAGAGGTTTACACACACACACACACACACACACACACACACACACACACACACACACACAAGAGGTTTACATACTTACACACACACACACATACATACAGACATAGTGACACCCTCGCGGTCAGGGAAACTTCCTGTGACCTCAGAACGTCGAGATCTGATGAGAATTCGATTTTTACAAAACGGGGTAAAACCAATAACTTCCCGATTTTTGAAAATCTTAGATTTTCTTAGCGGGAAGTTACAAATTGTTCTCTACGCTACGTTATGTTTCATATGTTCCAAACTTTAATAAAAATGTAATAGATGTTACAAATTTCGAAATTGATAAACACAATGTTAACGTAATAGGTACTTCGTATCAATTTTGTTACAAAAAAATCTGAGGACGTAAGTCACAGTTTATACAGGGAATGTTCTCAGGAAGCCTTATGGGAAGTAAATGTGGTGTAGTTTGCATTTGGGTGGCTCTTAATATGATAAAACGTTTTGCGGACGGCAAGTCGCTTTCGGGCACATTTATAAGAGAAAATATTGGGACACTCTCTGAGCTTGCAGGTGTTAATTTACGTACAGAATAGTAAAAGGGTTTATTAATATATAAATAAAATACAACACGTTACATTTATACTTTCATTGAACGAAAAAAAAATATTTTTAAAGTATAAATATCGTATAAAACGAATTAAATAGTATGACTATTAATCCTACATAATTTTGCTGTTTATTGAAAAAACATTAGTTTATTTAGAACTTTTTCTATATAAAGTAAGTTTTCATAAAATGGCATTCATTAGGTCACAATTATTGTAAAGCTGTACACTCAAATACACTCAGGATCTAGACTTCTACACAATTTAATATGCCTAATGCCGTCTAGTTCCAAAGTCCAGAAAACTAAGTGCTAGATTAAACTGATTGCTCGCAGTTTAAGTTTGCGACTTAGTTAGCGTAAAGTTATATTAAATTTATAGTTACAAACCTACCTAGTCGATAGCTCAAATAGATTTTTTATCCGACCCTATGTATTTACGTATGTTACTACTGGTACGATTTTAATAATCGAGGTGTCAATAGATTCATAATAATAGCCTGGTATCTAGGCTCTAGTAATAGTACCTACCTAGGCTATAGGTATAATTGACGTAGTCAGGTTATAGTTTTTTTTAATCAACATTGTAGTTATTAAGGTTCAACGTTAGAATGGTCTTACTACTATTAATAATACCGTTCTAGTGAATAAAATCTTCCACTGTACTACGGCGTAGCGGCCTCTACGAAGCAGTGACGCGTCTATAATAGTCATAATAATATTATAATAGTAATAGTATTATAGCAATAGTATATTTTTGCGTTATTCTATATAGTATAATTAATTCATAGTACATGGGTAACTGAGCTTTGCTCGGTGTTCTAGTAGATTTAAAATAGTTAATCAATAACGAGTAAGCGTTACAGTCGCATACTATTATGTTTTACATTTGACATCTCATCTTGATAATAAGCAATTTTAAAATTATACATATTATGATAAAGTTACTTATGAAAATATTTTAGAAATGCAATGCTTAGTAAGATTTTCTAATATTATAAAAAAATACAGTAACTTTTCCATTAGCAGTGACAGAAATAAAACTCAAAATTTTAAAAAGCGAAATTCTTCAATATTATTATTGATTATGCGCTTATTCGCCAAATCAAATTGCGTGCGATTCCGCGCCTTCCTTTTAAACACTTCCGTCCCATTTGACAAAATCACTCCCACAAATTGCAAGAAAGCGCAAGGAAAGATGTTACACATCAAAAAGTATCACAATAAGTGTGTATCTCACCGGGATGCGAACCCACCACATTCCGAATATTCGAAGAATGCGAAAATTATACATCAGCATTACATTCTGTCATTCGAACGGACTTCGGATACGGAACGGATTCGTGTAGTCGAAATTATTGATATATTGTTGCACGACAAAAGAAAAGACATACTTAAAAGATCGCATCTCAAAACACCCTGTATACTAAATTTCATGGAAATAATTACAGCTGTTTCCGAGATTCCGATTATATAAGTATATACAAGGTGATCTCGATTAAAGTATAAGATTCAATATCTAAAATATTAATTTTGTAAATTTTACCTCAACTGTATGAGAACTTTGTACTATACTGTATAGGTGTGAAAAATTATTTTAAGTAGGTATATTAAACTTCAAACATTTTTTACAAAAACATAGCGCCATACAATTATATTCTTTTGTTTTACAAAAATATAAATCACAATAAATTTAATACGATGAGTATTCATTCATTACAATCATTTTCAACTTGTAATTGTATAATTTAAATAAGACAGTTATGTAATTATAATGCGGTTATGTACGATTTCCCAGATATTGTAGCGTGTCTGTGTTTGCTTTAATTTTACGTCGAATGTGTTAACTGAAGCTCTCATTATATGATTAGCTTATTCATTACGTCTAACGTTGTTATTATGACGTATTATCACTATGTTATGTAACAAGAAAGTTTGTATGAATGGATGTGCGGGTGTTTGCTACAATGATCGAGCGAAGAAATATAGGTATTAAGTACAACGATCTCTGCCCTGCCTCGGGGTAGTTATAGATTCCAAAAACGCTAAAATAATTCTAAATTCAAACAACTCAAATAACATACTTGACACTTGTCTTTCGAAACTAATGCTATCTACAGACACACGAATTTGGTACGGAGCGTACAGCGGACCATATTCGGAGACCAAATCCGGTGTCGCTATACACGCACGGATTTGATACGATAGTGGACCGTAAAGCTCGACACTCGTGTGTTCGATTTTATGCTTTATTACATTAGCACAGAGTTCTATTTACAATGCTGTTTTTAAACGACGACGATGATTCCCGCAATTCATTGATAACGAGTAGTGATACCAACACTTTAAAAAACATTTCTCCCCAAATTTTACCCCTGATTACTTATACCATTGACAGGTTTAAGAGATAATAAGCTAGAAAGAAAGGTTATGTGTTTAACATAAAGACTTACGCGTGAATAACATAAAACTAACTTGTCTTAATCTGATTTCACTCCCAATACATTTTCATATCCCTGGCTATGTACACTCATTCAAATAATTTTTATTATTACATACAAATTGATTCATAAGGAGTAAACTCTAAACATCCCGTCCCCTAGTATACCCCCGTAGATATTTTTCCTAATTTTGGGGGGTACATCCCTAAGTTGGCAACACTGATATCGTTGTACGGCCTAACCGCCGGACTGCTCTACATACGTACGGATATGGTACGGAGCGGACCAGATCCGATGCGGACAACGGTAAACTCTTCGCCTTCTTCTTATATTCGCCGGACTGCCCTACACATGCTCGGATCTGGTACGGAGCATACCAGATCCGCTGTACGCTCCGTACCAAATTCGTGTGTCTGTAGACACTTAATAATGCAATTTCGCTTGGTCGGATTACCATCCAGCGCCTAACACATGAATTGTCAAACAGCGCAGCAAATTTGACAGATTTGTTCAAGTTTAATGGGGTCTACAGATACACGAATTTGGTACGGAGCGTACAGCGGATCTGGTACGCTCCGTACCAAATCCGAGCATATGTAGGGCAGTCCGGCGAACATAAGAAGGCGAAGAGGTCGCCGCTGTCCGCATCGGATTTGGTCCGCTCCGTACCATATCCGTGTGTGTGTAGAGCAGTCTGGCGGTTAGGCCGTACAACGGTATCAGTGTTGCCAACTTAGGGATTTACCTCCCAAAATTAGGGAAAATATCTACGGGGGTTTACTAGGGGACAGGATGTTTAGAGTTGGCAAGTCAAAGTGAAGAAAAACCGGCTGACGGATCGGTTCGAGTCAAATTGGAGTTAAGTTTATAAACATATGAGAATACCATTTTCTATGGATAAGTGGTTCGCTCAATCTACAATAAAGCTGTGATATAATGATAATCGCATCGCGGTGTAATTCGTTGTTTGACGTTTGTTTGAAGTTTAGTTGAATACCATTTTGCTGTTTGATAGGATCCGGACTGCATCGAACAAGTAACGAAGCTGCATTATTGTTGGATTAAAATAGCAGAATCGACGGATTCTGCTATTTTAAGATAATACTTATGCCACCTCTTGGAGATGAATATTTAACTTTTGATTTGCAAGTGTAGAACGTAGTAAATTATAATATTTTGTTTTGTTTTCGATGCATTATAAAATAGTCCGATTGCGACTTAACTTTCCAGCTACTCGTTTTATTTAAAATTAAATATTCCTAAGAAATGTTACTAAGGCTGTATTTAAAATATATGTTAGTCTTTACATAGCCATTAAATTGCATTAAATAAAAATTTGTAAAATATTCGTAAACAGAAAAAAAGAGTTTGCAAAAGTATTTGTAACAAAACTTTAGAAATGTAAATCCTTGGCATGGAAAAAAGTATTTTTACAAACTTTAATTTTATCGTACCTTTTGATAAATCGGCAGGGGATTTGACTTTTCAAAAGTACAATTTGATGCAATAGCAACAAAGCTTATAAAAGCACAATCACGTTACATAATAGAGCTTAAAGCTGTTGGCAACGCTTTCATTCGCAGATGCGGTTAGCTAAAGCTGAATGCCAGAGTGCTGTCAGATACCGTGACGAAACATACATTTTTAAATACTTACGTACAGTAGTTTAATACTAAAGTGGTCGGAGTGTATATTACTCTTTTGCGGTTTAAATTTACTCATATATGTATAGTAGTGAAGTTTAGTAAAAGAATAATTAAATTAAATACGCACGGCTTTTGCGGCATGACGAAAATCGACCGTCCAAATAATTTTGACGGTCAAATTGCCATCTAGACGATTAGAGCCGAAAATTTTCTTCAATTTACTTCAATCCGGCCCCGTGCTAAGTACCCGAAGAAGTTGTGTTACGGAGAGCAGACAACGGGAAATATATTTAATACCCATCCATGACCAAGAAACACAGTTAAACTTTTTTGTTTCTTCGGCGAGGCTTTTACCTACAGGTAGAAGAGATTGACGTGGTGTGAAGAGTCTATATAGTAAATCCAACCACTGAGCCACAGAGGTGGTCAACTGTAATTTTGAATACGTAGGAAATTAAACGTTCACTGAATATTTTATAACCGGCTGTAAATTATATTTTTAACAAATGTGTCCAGATTTCGGATGATGTTTCGATGCAATATGTCCCATCGGAAATAGTATTCCGAATGTAGGAAGATATGTGACGTCACTTCCGGCCGGCCAGTAACGCGAAAACGGTTCGCCGTTTTTTATTATTTATAACCGGTTGGTTTAATATAATATACATCCTATAAGTAGATGACATAAAGGAAATGTTACATACAAACTCACTCACTCACTTATATAAAAGGATTTTAATATATAATTATTTCAAATATGATACGACCATACTAATATTATAAAGAGAAAATAATTATTTGTTTGCATGGAATAGGCTCCGAAACTACTGGACCGATTTTGATGAAATTTGGCAAAGCGCAAATCTCGAGAACAGTTGAACCGATTTCGCTAATTCTTTTTTGAGAATATTCCTTGAAGTACCTACGATGCAGATGGTTCTTACGGAGTGACAAATTTAAAAAAATGCCTGAAAAAGTCTAAAAAACACTTTTCTATACGACCATACAACAAACATACATATAATCACGCCTCTTTCCCGCAGGCAGAGACCACTTCTGTCCACTTGCTACGATCCTTATATACTTGTTTCGCTTCGTTCACATTCATTCTTACCATCAATTCCTCCTCTTACATTCAACGTAGCGAAGCGGCTCTCCATGGTCCGCTTTTGGCCTCCGCGAGAAACGAGACGTGATGTCACATCGCCGCCATTTTGGATAATTAAATTATTTTTATTATTATCCATTGCGTTCCCACGGATTGGTGGAGAGAGTAGGAATAGGGAAAGGGAAGGATAGGTAGCGTGGAAAGGAAGATTGATAAGTTAGAGTGGGAAATAGGAAATGTAGGATATTACCGCCCAGGACCACACAACCGGACAAGTAAGTTGGGATTTTGGGAAGAGTATCCCATGGTAGACGATTCGTTATAATACTTTAAACTAAATTTAAACTTTAATACCATACTATAAAGTTCAAGTGTTAGTGGAGAGGTTCCGGAAAGGTTGAAAAAGGTGTAGGTTGTAGGAGTAGGTGTAGTCATATTTTATTCATTCCAGTTCATATTTAAGACAGAACAACGTCTGTCTGGGTCAGCCAGTATTTAATAAAAAAACGTCATAATAACAAATTATTATTATTAGGTATCATTTTATATGTGCTGGCGATATAAACTAACGAAGTTTTAAGTACTATCAAATTAATTAGGCGAGCATAAAATACAAATAAGAACATTGATTTTTACGAGACACATCCAGACTACTAAAAGCGTCGTCTGGCCACATAAAAAATAAACTTTCTAAACTTGCTGTTTCTGAAATGGCGATAAACTAAACTAGAGGTAAAAGAAAAATCCTTATAAATATGTAGAATATATTGATACAGTCGAACATTTCGTACATTACCTCAAAGACTTTCATAACACAGCAAAGAAATCAAATTTTATAGTGCCCGTCGTGAGCCAATGCAGCGTCAAAGTGAAATTTCGTTAATGTAGCAATTTGTATTTGAAATCGCGTTCCCTTTTGCTAGTGATGTGCTCGGTAGGCATGATTGTAATCAATGCTATCGAGTAATCGGACTAATGCGATTGTAATGTTACCCTTTTAAGTGAACATACATACGTAGGAGTGATAAAGAGACTGTAAAAGCTAAGCGTACCTATAACATTAAGTCATTTCTTTTTAATATAATATGGATTGTTCTCTTCAGGATTCAAATTGCGTGCGGTAGATTAAATAGCCTACTTATATGAAAAATTATTTACATCTTGAAAATACGATGACTTAAGTATCTAACATATACTATTGCAATTTTATTTTCGAAAATTCTCACGGTGTATTGTAAAATTTTAATCCTAATATAATCCTCGATCTGACACGGCGTATGCTAAATGATGAAGTTGGGAACGCAGCAGAATTCGTCAGTGAATAACAGATGATTGGCAGCGGACATTTCCAACGATCGCATGAATATTTAAAAAATATTTTTTGTACATTTTTCCCCGAAGTTTTTGACTGACATTTAGAAATGGGAATTACTAAATATTTTAAAAAATGCAAGAGATACTTGCACAGTGCACACATTTTGCAATTTTTTACAGCTTTTATAGATTGGTTGTTGTTAATTTTGCTCCTATCAAATATCGATAATTCAAAAAATCCACGCCTAAGCCTAATATTTCTTACATAGTGACGGGATCCGATTGTCCGTATTCGTAGGAGGGTCAATTTCCAAGAAAATTTGTTTTGTTCAGGATGATGGTAGGTTTTTTGAGCACTACACAGAATTTTAGTGTCCGCTTAGATCCATTTTTTTTACTTATAATGTCCTTATTACTATATAACTAGTTTATTATAAATAAAATATTGTCTGCCGGACGATAAAATTCCATGTTGTGCACAAAATAAACTTGAAGATTCATCGAGGATAGGGATGGCACTGATCGGCGGTTATGAAAGAAGTTTTCGATTGTCATATCGATGACACGTCACGCGACCCCGTCACTACCCCTCGTCTAGTTTTATTTGGGTAACGACCTCGTTCTATCCGGTGCCGGGGAACTCATTAAGTCGGCTCGTCGCTTCATTTTCAACTTAAGTGAAAAAATTTAGTGCAAGTCCCTGCGAGCCGTGCGAAATGTTTTCGCGCCGTTTTTATTTTTTCATCTACATTAACTTCCAACTAGTACACGTCGTGAAAAGGATGTATTTGCGGTTCTTCGGAGTTCTATTTAAGATGTGTCTATTAAGCAACGAGATAAGAGATTCATTAAGATTGCTGAAATGTTCTAAACATTGAATGCGCTTGCTCCAATTATGTTTCTTCTTAATACACGTAACGGTATATTTGTCGGGTTTGCCTGTACACTTGAGCTGTACAGGTAAACCGGAGCGTGTAGGTATGTTGCACTTTTGTGCAGGTTTCCATACTACTCAGCTCAAGTTTACCTGGCAGTAATAACTGTGCAGGCAAACCTATTAGGTACACACTTACGTGTATGGCTAGCTTAATACTGAAAAAATTAAAGTTTCCCTAAGTACCTACAGTTAACATAATTTCTCAGTAAAATTGTCATAATTTGCCTATAAAGTAATTAATTAATGTTGTGAAAATACCGTGACCGTTCTTCAGTTTTGATATTAAGGTACTTAGGTAGGTACACTTAGATTTTTTTTATTTCAATAATCATAATATATAATGTATACTAATATTATAAAGCGGGAGAGTTTGTTTGTTTGTTTGTTTTAACGCGCTAATCTCAGGAACTACTGGTTCGAATTGATAAATTATTTTTGTATTGGATAGTCCATTTATCGAGGAAGGCTGGCTATATAACATCACGCTTTTCTTTGTTATCGTCTTGATTGTCTCGTTTAAAGTAAGATATTTATTGCATATGATCTCTAAAATGGTTCGAAGATGAAGCTATTTTAGAACAAACTACATAATATGTTGAGTTTAGGTGTTAGAACGTGAAAGATAAGCTAACAGCACATTTACTTAGCATAATGTTCCTGTGAAGTTTTATTTCAGTCAGCGCACACTTAAGCTAACATCACGTTAAGACGTTTGCTTTAAGATACGTCTAGACAACGCCAATAAACTTTAGTATCAGTCCGTATTTATAATAGTACACTCTATACTTTCAGACTGAATGATTTGTCTGAAATAAATAAAAATCTATACATAAGTAATTATTATAAAATTGTATCTGACTTCGGATATTTTGTGCTACAAAAATTCTAGTGCTTGTAGATTGTATCCAAAACTCCTTTATTTTCCACTAATGCAATGCACCAAAATTACCGCTTTAATATGGTATTCAAATCCGTAATGTTCTCTTTGTATATTGTATACTATATTTGGATGTAATCCGGAACTGTCGTCAGCACTAATTAAGTGTCGTGTCACAACTCACAGCAAATGTCACATCTAGGGACACACACACGGTACACGCACACATGGACGGACGGTGTATTGAGGCTAAGTAAAAACACACCCATAACACTTGAATGAAAGTTCAGAATTCCTTTTATAATTTATCTATTCGCCTAAAAATATTAAACACAGATACTGGCAGACAGATTAGTATAGTTTACAGACTAAAAACAAGCAATTGCAATTGCTATTTTCAAAGCAATTGCAGAAGTTACGTACCTATTTTGTGAAAACAACAACAAACAGATGTTGATGATGATGACAATGAAAGAGTTAACTAACATCACTGTCATGTACAGCTTGAAGTTCGGAATTAAGTAGAACTTCGACCTAACAAAACAAAATTCCCCACACCGAAAAAGTTTATCTGTTAAGTCTCGAGGATAAAAAGAACAACTTGAATAGAATTGAATTAAGCAGATTAAATCGAACTTTCAAATAAAACTTCATAAAGTTACTTGCTCTCGTTTGGTTCAAACTATACTGCTAATTAAACTAGTAGGCATATAGACTTTTAGTTTGATACGTTGTTAATACGTATATTGTGCCCTATTTGAAGCAGATTTATGAAATTTTATTCTATTACAGCAGGTCTCTAACTATATAATTTAATAGTTCAAACTTCAAACTTCAAAATCTTTATTAGCCTTAATAATTAGGTACAATAACAAAAGCATTTGTAGGACAAACTTAGCGCTTGTTCAGGCGCTTGCTAAGAGTTGAATAATTAGGTACAATTTATATTCTTAACATAGTATATAACTTTTACATAATATATCCTTAGTATAATATAGATACCTATTTTATGAACTTTTATATTATTTAATTTTTATCTTCATCCTTTGAAAAATATTCTTCTAAAGAGTAGAAGCATTTTTTTTTTAATAATTATATTTTCAATTTTCTATTAAATGTTAATAATTTAGTTTCTTTTTTTATTTTATCTGATAGTCTATTATATATCTTTACTGGTAAGTGTAATCGGTCTTAATGTCTAGTATTGATGTGACGTGTATCCTTAACCTTTGTGAAATAAACCATATTTTTAAAAACAAATAAACTAATATCCTGTATGTAAATAGATGGGAGTGTTAGAAGATTGTATTTAATAAAATATGGCATGCAGCTATCTCAATTTTTTTCAATGTTTCAATGTGTAAGCTGGCGTTACTCACAAGGGGTTACACTATGATTATTAAAACAAATAAAATTAAAGTTTAATATTGTAAACCTAAAGTGGTCGCTAATGACCATTGATATTTGAGCGACCTTAAATAAAAAATAAAAAAAAAGTTACAACAATGACGTCAATAGGCTATAAGTGTGCGCTAGGGCAATCGAGCCAGCATCCAAAATGAATTCATTATTCGTATTTCAACTGCAGGTATAAGTTTCTCAAAGTTTTCCATTTGCGCTGTATTTTTATAGGATTTCGGCCGACTTCGCCCATTTCAACAAAATTCGCGCAAACTTCGAAGACTTTAGACGGTTGATTGCATTTTAATAGCGATAGAGATTAGTTTTTGATAGATGGGACCTTTCAATGATAATGGCAGTTTTAATGTACTTTGATATAATCGATGGTGTCTGCTTAGTATTATTTTACGGTAAAGTTTTGAGTTTTGACTCCGATTGGTTCAGTTCAATTTGTCTATCATACAATATGAGAGACAAATTTTTGTAAAATAGATGTTTTGGTATACTTAGATTACTTAGGTACCGAATATATAATATTATATCTATAATAATTATAAAAGGCTAAGCTGGTTGGCTAGCCTAAGATGTAAACGCACAGGCCAAACCCTTAAGGCTAGAGTTTTGAAATTTTCCACACGTATTTCTCATAATATGACTTAGGCATCCACTAAGGAAGGATTTATCAAAATTCAACCCTCAAGGAGGTAAAAATAATAAAATCCTACTAATATTATAAATGCGAAAGTTTGTGAGTATGGATGGATGGATGGATGTATGTTTGTTACTATTTCACGCAAAAACCACTGAACGAATTTTGATGAAGTTTGGTATGGTAGTAGTTTAGGCTCTGGATTAAAACACTGGACAAAAACTACTTTTTATCCCAGTACAGTTTTCACGCGGGATCCCCGAAATCATATTTACGCGAACTGAGCCGCGGGAAACAGCTTGTAGGTGATAAAAGTTTGAATGAAACTTTTTATTTCTTGGACATATATTGTATCATATTTCGTATGAATTGATTACGGGAAAAATAATTAATTACGTATTTTCATCCCCTAAAATAGGGGATGAAAATTTAAAACCTAATTTCACGGGAGCGAAGCAGCGGGCAATTAATGCTAGTCATAATAAGCTGTAAATTTGAAATTACAAATAGACAGTTCAATTCTATTTATTTGATAATATTTTATGTGTTTTCTCTGGAAATGGAATTATTTGCGATGCAGGCTGTTCCGGCTTATTATACGTCTCGCAACAAAGCAAACCTCGATCTAGGACACGAGCCCTTGTGAGGTCAGAACGAAATTTCGTTCGTTTTATATTGCTGCAGCTCTCCAATGCTAAGGAAGTAAGAGATCCGTTTTGTAAGGGAATTTTATAATGTCGAACTATCTGGTTTAGATGGTTCATAGGTATGCTATTTTGGATGATATAATGCTTCAAATATTAATGACCAGTTGTAGTTGTAGTACACACGTTCCGTCTTAGCTACGAACGTAGCCCAAGCAGGAACAGCCGACGACTAAATGATTTATTATTGACCATATAATTGACATTCGATTACGAATACGTAGTTGTCAATTGTTCCTGCTAACCCCACTGGAGTAAATAAATAACCACACCTACACCAACATCTACATCAAAATGGGAAAATTCAAAAGCCGTTTCTAGTATTTTCCCCGCAATTATTTCAATATTTCTTACCGTTTAAATTTTCTCGGAAATTCTACAATTATTTCAAGATAAAAATTTGGCTAATTTCGGTCCAGTCGTTCGAGAGTTTTAGTGAGACATTGGAATTGCAATCAATTTTTATATAAAAGAAAGAAGTAGAAAGAAGATAACGAAAGATTTAAACATAATTTGCCCGGTGCCAATTATTATAAATCTTTTTCAATTTGGTTTCGATGAAGGTGCATGATATTTTGGAAGCTTGTGCAATAATTATATTAAAAGTTATTAAGCTGGAAAAGTATTTACGTAGTCGATTAAATTTCGTCCAATTATTTTAATTTATACCGAAGTTAATCGGATTTAAAAAATATGAAAATTTTACCATAACTTGCTAAAAAATTACTTTTGTAAGACTATATTTTTTATTGTTATAGTCTGTAGATATTTACTCAATTGGAATTGTTGTTTGTTAAATAAAAATAATTAGGACAAATTATTATCTCACATTTTTTTTTTATATTCAGTAATATATATCTGTATCTATACTAATAAGTAATATTATAAAAAGGAAGTTTGTTTCTTTGTTTGGATTAAATTAGGCTCCGAAATTACTGGACCGATTTTGATGTTTGGCACAAATGTAGAATAGGTGTCTACCTACTCTACATTCATCCACACGGGGAAGAACATAAGCTACTTTTTATCGCGGAAAAATGTACGGCTTCTGCGGAATTAACTTTTGCGAGCACGAAGTCGCGAGCAAAGTCTAGTAATTTATAATTTCAGGTAACCTTCAATACTAACTTGTATCTACGTCTACCTCACATAATATCATAATGGTCAGTAGACATTTCAAAATACACAATAATATTTCGAATTAATTCTTTATATTACCTACTACTTGTTATACTTGAAGTATCATTATTAATTATTATACTAATTATTAAATTATGAGCTCCGTGGCCTAGTGAGTAGACCGTTTGGTTAGCATCAAAAGAGTGCAGGCTCGAATCCCAGGTTGTGGCGTGTAGGTACCAATGAGACTTTTTCAGATCTTAAGTAAGTACATTACATACATTACATAACGGTGAAGGAAAAAATATTATATTTTATTAAGTAGCTTTTGCCCTCGGCTCCGTCCGCATAAATACAGTATCCCACGAGAACATTGTACGTTTTCGTGGTAAAAAGTAGCCTATTTATTAATCCAGAGCTCAAACAACTACCATGCTAAATTTCATCGAAATCCGTTAAGTGGTTTTCGCGTGAAATAGTAACAGACATCCATGCTCACAAACTTTCACATTTATAATATTAAGTAGGATAATATGTAGGTACTTATGGTTAAATGAAGGTATACCTAAAAGATGAATATTTCTTTCGGTTTTAAAAGTAGATAATAAACATACCTATAATTTGTCTTTTCTTGTTTCATATCGATTGTCAAGTAAACACTTACCCAGTATAGAACCTCGGGCAAATAATATATTATGTCTCCGAAAATCAATTACGGAAACTTCGGGCACATGATGCACTGCTTATGTAAAGACGTTTAGGCAAAAAAATAATTGTCATACTCAAAGTAAAAAAATCACTCATGTATGGTTGACTTCGCAAAACGCAAACTGGCCCATACAAAGATTTTTTTTTCTAGTATGACAATTATTTTTCTGCTTAAACGTCTTTACATAAGCAATAGACCATATGCCCCAAATATCCGTAACTGATTTTACCGAACCTTATATATTACTAACGTACCTCAAGTATAAACGTTGTATGGAAACAAAGTCATGAGCCGTGACCGAGCCGACTTTTGCCTTGTCATTTCTTTATTGTTAGTATTTTATGGATATGACTTAAAACTTGTTGACTTGAACTTGGGCAATTCCCAAGCTGAGTAGGTACACCGTACAACAGATCCTGTTCCTGTCACAGTTTTTTTTTTTTTTTTTTTTTCAATAGATTTATTTGATCATCTTTGTAAGCGAATCTGCTTTCCATGGTAATAGAATAACGCAAGATCATCCTACTAATTCTTGGCAGTTAGTAAAAACATAGAGTAAAACCAGTTATAGGAGAGTGACATAAATACCTCACTCTTTAATGTGAGTTATTTTAATAATAGGAAAATTGTAATTTGAAGCGACGACACTCAACAAGCATAGCCTTTCGAGCACAATTTGCAACTATATATTATGTATACTCGAGAGAGTCGAGAAGATGTTTTTGACACCTTTGCTATTGAAAATTTAACTTAATTCTTTACACAACAATACACGTTTCATTGGAAGAGTTCTAATGTCAGGTTGCATTGCGCAGCGCGCTGCATGTGCAATGTATACGTATGACTAATGTCATATGAAACGTTTATCTTTTTATGTAGTAAATAAAGTTCAATTTTGAATAGCAATTTAAAAAAGCAGCACCACGTAGCGCCACGTATCGTTGCGGTATGAAATGACCCTTAGTTGCAAAGCAGAGAGCGCTTCTACCCTGTTGGGTATCATAATACACGTACAATATCGACTAAGCTCCTGTTCGACCAGTTTCTAAACACTTTCTTTTGCACTAGGACGCATCAAAATATTCAAACACAAAGTAAGTGGCCGCAACGACTGCAGACCTACGTATTGACATGTGAGTATGTGTGCGTAACGGTGCTGTTAAATGATTTACATCTTATGATTGGTCAAACGGCAACTTGTTCGATAGTACCACATCCAAATACGTATAAATTACTTTGAACACTAGTATGCCTGTGTTTGTATCCAGTCAAGTCTCGTGGTGCGCTGAACCGTGGCACATTAAGCGCGGGGCAACCAGTCGGAACACTTTCCTGTATCCTCCCAATTTATACCCTCCACGGCACTCCTTGAGGAGGGTCCGTAATTGTCACAGTACCCAAATGAGCTAACAGGTAGTTAATGGATGCAACGAAGGAAATTTACGACAGGGATATAATGGTCTAATAACAGAATATTAAGACATTGCGTTTGCTGTCTGTATTCAGGTATTCAAAATGAGCACTTCCATGTTTAAATGGGGGTACGTTAAGGAACGATTTAAAAAAACCTGCATGATAGGAACATACTTGGAATATATTATATAATAGTGACCACTGAAAGGGGTGGAGGGTTGATAACCTGAGACACAGGAAACTCCTAGTTCAGGTATTAACCCACCAAAATACTCGCTTTTATTACTTTATAGTCTTGTGTTTAATGTATTTATGGGTGAGAAATAAACTTTACTGTAATTTATATTGCACACGGGCCTTTTATTCCATTAGGTAGGTACAAAGCAACGAAATCGTTGGTAAAAGCGCATTAATTGCTTATATGTTTTATCGGCCTAATGAAGCTGACGTTGTATGTATAAAATTGCCTTGTTTGTACATTTTTAAATGTTTCATATCTGAATATCTATAAATTTTTTACCCCCAAAAAATACAGTGAAGTTCGATTCGTAGAATTGTACGTTTAAAATTTTTGTTCCAAAGAAATCGACAGCCAAAAATTTCAAAGTATTTTTATTGGAAAATGTGACGGGTTTTATTTGGCCCGCGTTTGAAATGAAAGGGTTGACGCGGATAATGGCCACCATCAGGATATTTATAGCCCTAATTTTATGATAAAAATGATGAAATACCAAACTTTGCCTCTTTTATTGTTTTCGCATAGCCACATTCGTAACAACGGTGTTTTCCAGGGCCCGTGGGTTCGGCGTTATCTTATTTTTTTATAGAAAATAAAATAATAATAATGATATTTTTATTGTATTATTATTATTATTTAAAAATATTTGACAACTAGTCTTCAGAAAACTAAATTCCTTTTTAATTCCATACTTATGTTATTATAAATGCGAAAGTAACTCTGTCTGTCTGTCGGCCTCGCTTTCACGCCAAAATTACTGAACTGATTTAGGTAAATTAAATTTAGTACACAAAGAGTCTAGAACCTGAGAAAGGACATAAGTATAGGCTACATTTTATCGCGGGGAAATGTATAGTTCCCGTGGGATACTTTATTTACATTAAATAGGCTCCGAAACTATTTACTGGTTTAGATGAAATTTGGCACAGATGTAAACTAGACCAGGGCCCACGGGGCAGGACCTAGGACATATACTACTTTATCGCGACGAAATGTACGGTTCCCGTGCCCACATTTTTTTTCATCTACAACATCTTGTAATATATAGGTACAAGAATAGCTCGCTTAAAGTATAGGATGATGCACTTACTACAATTAATACATTAAATTTATCCCGTACAAGACTACAAGTTTAGTATTTAATTTGAAGCGGAAGCTCGCACTCTTGCCCATATGCCATACTTCAATGACTCCAAGGTTTTTTGAAATTCTTCGGTGACATCAAAACACTAGGCGCTCGAGTATTTGAGAATCTCATCACCTGCTCGCAGGGTAATTATAAATCCATATACAGGATCCATCGTCCTTTAACCATTTGCCGCGTAAAAACAGAATGCATTTCTAATTATTGTCCACCACAGTGTTTACAAATTGAAACGTGTGGGTGCGGCGTAGCGTGACCAGCATCCAGACCACAGATGAAAAAACAATACGGGAATTTAATGCTCCCAGAGGAACAGCGTTACTTACTATAAACGAAAAATACACCCTAATTCTCGTATTTAAATTAGATTTTCAATTTAATTTTAATGCATTATATTATTTGGAGTTTATACCTATCAAAACGCGTTGAACGTTGAGAATACAATTAGGTATCAACATATAACCGAGAAACTTAATGTAACATTTAATTAGCACAAATAATGAAGGTTTCGAGAGATCTGACAGCTGTTTGGACCTCAAGTGTGCGAAGGCGCCACCAGGGGTATCAAAAACCTTCTATGAAGATACGATACTTTTTCTACCACCAGGCGGTGCTTCTTGTGCGTCCGGTCCAAACAGATATCAGATAGCGAAGAATTAAAAAATGAAAACCCTCATTACTAACACTCTCATATTAATGAAAGAGATAATTTAAACTTAAATAAAAAGAACCCGTAAGATACCTTTTACAAAGCCTAGAATTTACAGGACAAATAAATGTGATCATAAGCGAACTCTCCTTAAAATAATTGGAAATATAAAATTTTCTTTCGGAAAAATGTTTCTAAACGTTTTTGTTCTTTGATCAAGTTTTTGCCTCGTAATAAAAATGCCTCATTAGACACGAAGCGACAGGAAGTCTTAGATAAAAAGCCCGCAACAATGAACGACTGTCATCTATTAAGCAAAATAAAAACTTAAAAAAATGCCGCTGAAAACTGAAATAATGACGTAATTTTTCTCTATAAATACGGTATTTACGAATATTTGGTATTTACGGTATAAAAGTGAATTTATGAGTTCATTGGGCCGCGTAGCTGACAATTTTGGTTAGCAACAAAATTGTCAGCTGTGTCAGCATGTTTCAAACTATGATCAAAATGCTACTAAGCTTAATGCTTAGTGCTCACACGAATTTTTTTAAATGGTTACCACAAATCATAGAGTGCACATTGCACAGGTAACAAATCGTCATTTAATCATAAATTACCAAAATACGTATGACGACTTATTTCCTAAGGTATTAACGGTTAACCAGAAGCCCAATTTGTGATAATAATCCTGTTTCGGTTTGTACAGGATTTTGATCACAAATAGTTACGAGAATTGGACTTGTTTAGAATGATTATAGGTAGGTACCTAGTTACATAAATCCTAATAAACTGACAAAAAGATACGAAAAAGTCATGCATTCAAAAGCCTTGTTAAAAAGGTAAAAAAATGTAAGATGTTAAAAAAATTACCATACTTAATACGTTTCAAGTAAAGCTATTGAAGTGGAGCTAGGGGCTACAATATACATAATCGTTCTGTATCAAGAACATCAAGAACGGCGTTGTATTTTTATGCGGGTAGATTGATAATAATAGGGGTCTTTGTTTAGTTGCAGACACTAAGTGAATGGGCCTTAACGACTTCCAGGGCTGACAGCCTTCCGCTTGTCTTGGCATTGTTACAAAAATGTTTTTATAAACTGCAAGAATACTTATTTTTTATTCTTTTTAAAAATAAAAATATCATCAATAATATATTTTTTTTCATTTTTCATACTCGGAAAGTAGTGTTGTTTTGATCTGATTATTGGGTGGAAAACGCTACTTTCCTTTCATAGGGAGGGAAAAACTCATACAAATTCATTGCGGCCCTCGGGCCGGAATGAATTTGTATATTATATCTTCAAAACTTCAAAAATAGAACTGCTGTCAGCTGTGAAGAGTTTTATGTAAAAAAAACTATTAAAAATGACATGACTTTCTAATCAGCCAGTGTGAATTTAGCTAGTAGTAGGTCTAACTACCTCGGGAATTGATTCCTTTCAACCCTAGGCTAACAATCTACTATTTTACTACTACTCTGCTTCAAGACCGCGGCGCTAGACTTGCAGGCTGGACCCTGCGTATTTTTGCGTCTACATCGGCAAAACCGCGAATAGCTTGCTTGAAATCTAAACATATTGTATGATATAAAAACTGTTGAATATTTGAAATGTAAGATAATAAGTTAATAACATAATAATAACTTAATAAGTAATATAATTTATAAAAATATAAAAAGAATTAATCTCATTTAAATGTTTGAATCCAACCACAATAAACTGTTGAATATATGAAATGTAAGATAATAACTTAATAAGTAATAAAATTTATAATTATTTTTAAACATAAATTAAACCGACTTCTAAAGTAAAAATACACAAAAAAGTATGAAATAAAACTTATTTTCTAAATAATTCCAAAAATTTTAGCTATTTCTCTACTCAATCTTCTTAATTTTGAAGTCGCTTTATTATATAACGAGGTTCTCAATTTAAAATAATTGAAATATGAGTATGTTGTCAGCCCTGTCTGTCAGTTTTGACAGGATGAAGTGATGGACGATACTCAGTAATCGATACGGCTGCACCAAATTACACTAATCCGTTTAATTAAAATGCTCTATGTTATCCGATTCCGGTTGAAGTTTAAACTACTATTAATTAAATGTTTTCCAAATATCTAGTACCTACTGGTAAATAACAATATTTGTTTTATAAATAGTATCTATACTTCTATACTAATATAAGAAAGTGGAAAGGTTTGTTTGTTTGCATCGAATAGGCTCCGAAACTACTGGACCGATTTTGATGTGCTATCGGCGTAGCATCGGGGGGTAGGGGTTCACGAACTGAGTAACACTTGATAAATACAGCACACTTTTATTTATAGTTATAGTTTACTGATATACCTAGTCGAAAGCATTTCACGGTTATGTTTCACAGTCTTAATTCACTGACATAGTTCACTGTCTGACACAGTAGAGTAGTCACGGGAAAGGACATAGGCTAATTTTTATTGCGGCAAAATGTATGGTTCCTTTTAGCGCGCACGAAGTCGCGGGCAACATCTAGTACCTAATAAATAAATTGTAAGGAATTTAAAAAATACATTTTGCACAACCCTATCGTTTATCCGTGAGATTGATTGTGCAAGATGCTTAATTCCCAACACGATACCTTCTAAAAGATTCTAGAAATCTAGATACACCAGGTGGTAAAAAAACAATGCCTTTGGAGTCAGTGGCATCGTATTATAAGCGTATATATATATATCACTATTCTAAGATGTTATTATAATTAATTCCTCCACAGACAATGCCTAATGTACCACCATCCCCCGTGTTTCACTAACATCGTAAATAAAAGTGCCCGTCTTGAGACCGGAGATTTACAGCCTAACCTTTCTATTTCGATAAAAGCATTTTATTTATACTGTAATTTTTTTTTAAAATTTCATTATTATCTCTCCGTGATAGATACAACCCTAATTAAATCTTAATATTAAATGTTTTGGCATTGTATTGTGTGGTGCTGGGAAAAATAACAAAAGTAATAAGTACTTCTATTCACTAAGAAATTCAACCCTTTTTAGAGACAACACTAGTAAATGTTTAGTAGTAGCTCTCCAAAAGATACTGCAAAGTCCTCATCAAAATACACGAATAAGGGCTATAACGTAACAAGATATGCAGTCCTTTAATTAATATTCCTCCAATTTGGGTGCACTGATTACTCAATACACACTATAGATATTCTATCCATAACAGCGTCGCCTGGTAACAGTTATTGACCAACATCCCCACCGTATCCCGATGGGTTAAGGGCCATTTCCCGTTGACAAATTCAGGACGAGATGTCGTTGACAAATCAACCCTATTTCCAAGTGGGAGAGTTTAAATGGTAAATTTGTTGCATGTTTTTTGCATTTTCTTCCCTATTGCGTGCTACGAGGGTTGAGAACGTTATAGCATCGGCTGTAGGTATGCATGGGGTAATTCCAGACGGCTAGACGACCAGACTAGGGGGTGCTGTGGTCTAGGCTATAGCTATACGTGTATGGAGTGAGACAACTTTTGTTTTGTGAATGGACTCGAATTTAATGTTTGTTTTGGTAATCTGACTTGGCTGGGAAGTTGAATGTGTAAGTACATAAACAAGTGTTTTAAATATTATGTAGGCAGTAAGTAGTTATGTACACATTTAAATTTGTATGTATTTAAACTTGCGATAAAACAATCAAATTTTGGGTGTGAAAAAACCAAATATAGAATACTGAATTACTAAGTTGGCAACAGAATGCAAGGCACAAATTATTTTTTTAGACAAAAAACCCGACTTCCGAAGTACATATATACACAAAAAACTATAAACTTATTTTCTAAATAAGTCCCCTTTTATATTCGGCTAAAATTTTAACTATTTCTCAATTCAATCTTCTTAATTTTGAAGTCCGTACCAGCCCAAACAATATCCTACAATATTTTATAGAACTCACGTTCAAATTTGCTGGTACCAACTTTTTTATCATAAAACATTATAAGAACGTTTAAAATAAACGATCGAATATATAATTATTATTACGCGCGCCAAGCTTCCATTAGGTATTGTAATTAAGATGATGATGATGATGATTACTGTAAGTTACAAAGTGCATATGCTTGTAGTTCTTTGAAGACTAAGGAGTTCTGCTCAGTGCTTTTGGATCCAGGGTATACCTTGGTGTAAAATCCAGGTCACCACTTTTTTGAAAACGGGACCAACTTGGGATTATACCCTTTACACAAAAAAAAAAAGAATTTTGAAAATCGGTCCACAGACAGCGGAATCGTTAAACACAAAAAAAATCATTTTGAAATTCCAAGGTGGCGGACATATTTCATTTTATAGTGCGATTCAATTGAGAATAGGATCGAGTCGGCGCCATATTGTTTCGAATTTAGACTGTTATGCTTATAACAGTTAAATTTATGTTTTAAGATAATTGATTACATACTATTTAACGTTTTTATTTAAATTCGATGCAAGACTATTAATATTTATATGCACATAAGTTGTTCTGAAAATCGCACTTTTCAAGTGATATTTGACAGAAAAAGGTCATTGACGTTCCTATTCTCATTTGAAACGCGTTATATAAAAATTAATATGGGTATCATTTTGGTTTTTGGGGGTGCTGATTACAAATATTCATTCTTTTGAAATTTCAAAATGGCGAATATTTACTTTTCTGTCAAATTGATATGGGCATCATCTTCGGGGTTTTTAGGGGTGCTGAAAAAAAGGTTATTTGAATTTCAAAGATAGCGGACATTTAATTTTAATAAAAATTATCTAGGTGTCCTTTTCTAGGTTTAAGGGGATTTTTTATTACAAAAAAAACATTTATTTCGAAATTTAATTTTAATTTCTGTAAAATTCTTCTATCCCTTTTATTAGATAATAAGAAATTTTCTTTTATAAATAATAAAAAAAAGCAAATTGTCATATATTTTTTTTCAGTAGGACGCACTGTTTCCGCGATAGAAGAATTTTGATAGAAGAAATGCAGAGATCCGCAACCACAGTTTTTCTTCATGATGGAAGAAAAAGAAATTTGAAATTCCAAAATTTTCCAACATTTCTATTGCTATACATCGCTCGTATCTCAAAGTAGAGCATTGACTTTTTTTTTCTAAAACCACTTAAATCTCGAAAACGGTGCATCCAACTGAAAAAATAATGAAAATTTCCTCCCCCTTAGTAACCCTGCAACCACATATTTTCTTCATGATGGGAGAGAAAGAAATTCGAAAATCTTGAATTTTCCAACATTATTTATATGTCATGGGATACTCATCCCAACTTACCTGTCCGGTAGTTGTGGTATAGTATACGAGTACGCGACCCCGGCTTCCCTAGCTATTACTGTCCTATCCCTTGCCCTCCTGGGCGGTAATATCCTATATTTCCTATTTCCCACTCTAACTTACCAATCTTCCTTTCCACACCACCTATCTTTCCCTTTTCCTATTCCTATCCTCTCCGCAAATCCGTGGGAACGCAATGGATAATTATAAAAATAATTTAATTATCCAAAATGGCGGCGATGTGGTTCGCCACCCATCACGTCTCGTTCTCGCGGAGGCGAAAAGTGGCCCATGAAGAGCCGCTTCGCTACGTTGAATGTAAGAGGAGGAATGGATGGTAAGAATGAAAGTGGATGAAGCGAAACAAGTATGTAAGGATCGTAGCAAGTAGAAAGAAGTGGTCTCTGCCTACCCCTACGGGATAGAGGCGGTCTCTGCCTACCCCTACGGGAAAGAGGCGTTATTATATGTATGTATGTATGTATTTATTGCACGTATCTCAAAGTAGACATTGCCATATATATGGCAATAAATTTAGGGAATGAAATAAGTTTCATTCATTTTCGTGAGTTATTCTAGATTTTTTAAGAATTGTGGTAAATAGCAGTGCTATTCAGGTTGCCTATATAAAAAAAAAGAAACAAATATAAAAAAAAATTGTGGTCATGGTAGTGAAAAATATCTATCATAAACGGTCTCAATTTCTGAAGAATTTAATTTTTTTTATATAACTTAAAATTTAATTGGGATATACATATTTTTTCTTTTTTCCCCGATTAGTCCGGGGCAGGTCTATCCTCCTGTGTTGGCTTATCGTTGAATTTTGGGACATGTTGTATATATATATTTTTTTTCTATAATCGCTTCTATTCCGGAAACGGAGCATACTACTGAAAATTTCCTCCTCCTTAGTAATCTCGCAACCACATATTTTCTTGCGTTTACTTTTCTTGTATTTACTTGTCAAATAAATTTAATTCAGTAATTTCAATCAATGCTACTAGCATTGATTGAAATTAAGAAAAGTAAATAAAAGATAAAGTAGGTAGTAAATCAACTGTGGGCTGCGTCCTGTGGGTCTCAATTGAAATCGACTACACAGAAAAAAAACAAAGGGCATAGCCGGATAACGCAGGATTTAAGGAAAAAATCAGTTTTTATTTTTTTTGACATTGTTCCACCACTTCAAAAAATCTGAAAAAATTCCAGAATCTAGAGGGGTACAAAAGACATGTTCTGACGAGTTTTGGTGATTGACATATCTCAAAAATGCTAAAAAAAAGATTGTAATTTTCTGTCCTTTGTTAAAAATCGGCTTTTCGTTAAGAAACTATGATCATACGATTTTTTCATGTTTTAGACTCCTAAGAATAAGAAAAAAAATCACCATTGAATAACTCCGAATTTTAGTATAAAAATAAAATTAAAATAAAAAAAAACAGGTTTTTTCGAAAATCTCGAAAGCCGTTTGAGTTAAAGGGCTAAAAATTGAGATGAATTATTTTTATTCGATACCAAATCGATCCCCTGAGTGTGAGTCAAAAAAGCCATGGGGGCAGATTTCCCATATTTATCCGGCTATGCCCTTTTTCGCAATTTATTAAATTATACCAATAAATGTTAAAAAAGCAAAAGTATTTGGTGTTAAGTTTCTGTAAGACCCTCATCAAACGAAAGTAACTAACACGACATAAAAGTTTCCCGTTTGTGAGATGTGGCGAAGGAAACGCTGGTCACGTCTCTTCTAATTACTATCAGGACCGCATAAACTGTACTGAATGGACGTAAAAATTTACCCCAACTATGGACATTGATTTTATTAGGGTTCATAATAGGGAAAAATCGATGTAGACCTTGGAAATTCGGTCCCTTCGCCCGTCGTACATGACTATGGAAAACTATTTTAGAGATGAAAGAGACCTGTCGGCGTGTAAAGTTCCGATACGAATGTAAATATTATGTAAAAAAAATCCTTTATTGAAACAGAAATAAGTTTACAGGTAAATGAGCCCATCATATTCACACTATGAGACATGACGATGCAATACGAGTTTCTTCTGAAAGTTCGAAGGAGTTAGCTGTGACGTATTTGGAAATATGTTTTTTGGATGATGAAGATTGACACAGTGTAGTTAATTACTTGATAACAATTTTTGCTGATGGCTTATAATTCGTCCTTTCTATCCTCTGGTGACTTCTGACAACTCTTACCCGTGACCATTTGTTTTCTTAATGTGACCCACATATTATGGCCCCATTAGATACGAAAAGATGTTTCAGGATGCAGTTAGCATTCTAGGTCGTATTGGACTTTTAGTGATAAAGTGACGACAGTTCACAGCTCGCGCAATACGTTACAGCAAACTATTCCTGTTGATGCCAAGAGAATTTCATTATGAAACAAAACAACAGCTAGAGGGAATAAGTTTCGTGCTTGTGACGTGCATTAATTGCCTACTTGAGAGGCATAATTAAAGCAGCAGCGACGGACGTGCTACTATTAATATGATGTAAGTTTTTAATATTAAATATCTATGGATGTAAGTAATTCGTATAGGGTAGAAGTTTATGTGTATGAGTAGGAACTACCTAAGAATCCTCACCACAACCCTAACGGGCACTACAAGCTCCAAAAACACCTCAACAAAATAGGTGTTGGTGACATACAGGTTCTACGGTGAAAAGGATGAGACACCCCTCCACCTTCTTCTCGACTGTCCAGCACTACAACAGAGCAGAAACGGGTACCTTGGGTTACGTAGTAACTATTAATTAATATATGCCTTGGGCAGCACGAATACTCTCCCCCAGAGGAAATTCGCAGGACCAACCCCAACCACATCGTTCAGTTTATGAGCAACATAGGCCTGGCGCCAGTACTATGACGCGGAGGAGTCACAATAGATCCACTTAGGTCGCAGTGACGTCAGAGCTCGATTATGACCTGCCTTCATTATAAAAAAGGCAGAAGTTAAGTTTATTTATACGGCTTTCCACCAGGTGGACAGATGACCTGAGAAAAGTCGCAGGGAGTCGGTGGATACAGGCCGCGAGCGACCGGTCGCACTGGAAATTTATGGGGGAGGCCTATGTCCTGCAGTGGACGTCACAAGGCTGAAACAAAGTTTATGGCTAAGCGCAAACGGGCTACATGCTATCGTTACCAGTGGCTATCAACTTGGTGACACGCTTTTTTATACTTTTTGTATAGCCTTGCCACTTATTTCTGGATGCAATAATACAAAAAACTTATATTTTAAACATTTCTTTTTTGACGACCTCTGTGGCTCAGTTGGTTGAGCGTGTTGGTGCTCAAGCCGGGGGTCGCGGGTTCAAATCCCGCCGAAGGAACAAAAGTTTTTCTGTGTTCCTGGGTCATGGATGTGTATTAAATATGTGTATAATATAATAAAAATCTTAAATATGTGTATAGTATAAAAGTATTAAATATATTTTCCGTTGTCTGGTACCCGTAACACAAGTTCTTCGAGAACTTACCACGGGATCAGATTGACGTGGTGTGAAGCGTCCATAGATATTATTATTATTATTATTATTATTATTATTTCTTACTGTAGCGCGCCAATACTAGGGGTAAGGAGTCTTTTACACCACAATTATAAATAACCTAACCAAGAGCATGTCAAGGACATGTCTAAGGAGGGTTCCGTAACTATAAACGCGTAATATGCTTTTATTTTAATTACTCCAAAAGTTACTGTCCGATTTGGTTCACAATAGTTTTCCTAAAGAGTTTTTAGCATGATCTATCAGCATGGAAATTTGCAAGTTTCTATCTCCTATAGTTTAAAAATGCTAGGGGGGGGACCAACTTACAAACTACTTTGGAGGCCGATTACTCGAAAATGGTCAACTTTATAAAAATGTAACGTATGAAACCTTGCCCTTATTTTAAAAGACCTATTCTACGATACCCCACACGATGGGGTAGAGTGAAAAAATATTTTTCATCCCCACTTCACATGTATGGAGAGCCACCCCTAAAATATAAAATTATAATTTTTTTATGATCCCGAAACCGTGATCTATACACAATCTATAACTGCACCAAATTTCATCAATTTATATTCATAATTACAGGAGCTAGAGGCGCGGACAGACAGACAGACAGACAGACAGACAGACAGACAGACAGACAGACAGACAGACGGACAGAGCGAAACTATAAGGGTTCCTTAAGTATTACGGAACCCTAAAAACGCTAACTGGACTTTTCAGTGTTTTAGTTATTTAACATGCACCTCTTTTTGATAGTAATAATATCCTTTCTTCCCCTTCCCCCAAAGGCTTCAAATGTTATTACTTCGAAGGAATTCAGCACTGTAGCGTCGGAATCCTAAACACGCAAGTAGTGACCAAAATACATTAGGGAAGCGGAACTGTAATTATGTAAACAGCCAAGTCCCAGGAGCATTAAAATTGCTTAGTAATCGTCCAAATGACGTGTCGTTAACCCCCGAATATCTCCATTCCTGACGCGAGCAATTGTGCCCGGGTCACGAGCAATTTGATAAGCAATGACCTACGACAATACTTTTGCTTTCCTATTATTATCAATTTCGTATATCAGAAAGCCGAAAATGGCGACCCGAGGATAAGAAAATTATGTTTTTTTTTTTAATTTACATACCTACTATGGAATTATGTGAAACGTGTTTTTCTTGGTTTAAGAATTGCTCAGTTACATTTAATGATATATTTACTATACAGTTTTTAACTGGAAGTCTAGACTCTAACCCCCTTACTAAGAAAAATATAATTTACACAATGGATATATGCGTTGTGTATATGTTACCGTAAAATTGTAAAAACCGTTATATTGTAATATAACTAACGAGATTGTTAAAATATGTCGAAAGATTCTTTGTAGATATTTATAATCTAACGAAAAATAATGTGTTTAATGCAAATAACCTATCTGATACTTATTTGTAGATAAAGTTTGTGAAATACTGCCTTAGTGTATTATTTTGGCACAAAATAATGTAGGTACCTACGAAGGAATGAACTACGTGTTGTTGTGAGAACCTACTCTGTACCTACTACCTAGCACCTTACAGGTAGTTGGTTAGGTTAGGTTAGTAGTAAGTAGTTACTTATAACACAGCTAAAATCGCGTGTCAGTGATAGGTAGTAAGTTGGTAACGTTTTCCAAGCGTGTACCCAGTGGCGTATTATCCTAAAGGCAAACTAGGCATGTGCCTAGGGGCGCGAGGGTACAAAGGGGCGCAAAGGTGTTTCATATTATCATTCTGAACATATTAATTCAACTCATATTATGTGGGCCATTTTACGCATTTAGATATTGAAAACTGTCAAAATTGATCTTTTCTAATATGATGAAATCAGATTAATCATGTAGCCATGTGAAATGGTAATCACGATTTTTGTATGTAAAAAAATATAATAAGAAACAATAATATGAAACACCTAAAGTAGGTAGCCTTTTCAGACCCCCAGGTCATCTGACACACCAAAGTGTCCAAATCGTAAGCAGTCGTAATCGTAATTCGTAGGCGGAGTCGTAGAGAGTAATCGCATAATAATATATTCACTTTAGGTATCGTTAATTACTGAACTGACGTGACGGCGCGGCGCGGCGGTCGACGTCGTCGGTCCCTTTTTATTCCGACAGACGACACGGGTACTTCGTGGTGTAGAACTTACTAGATCTTTCTATAAATCTATACAGAGCAATCTAGAACTTTCCAGTCGAGTTGAGAACGGGACAGGTCACAGGACAGGTTCAAGAACGTTTTAGAACTTTACATACTAGAAGGTTCTAGAACATTCTACAAACTGAAACACCGTGAGGCTAAAGCGTAACATACTAAAATGTTAGGTCGGTATATTGAAGCGTCGTAAGTCGTAACATTAGTTATGCAATCAATAAAATTCATATTAATAATATTATTATCACGTTTAGCTAAAACGCTGAGAAAAATTCTATGTAATGAGAATATTATGTCGTATAATAATATTATGTGTAGGTACTTTGATTTTACTGATAGTATGTGTTATAAGTTATAACTGTTATAAATGGGTATAATACTCGTGTTAAAATCATAATCTTTAAAATGCCCCGATGTCTTTTATTCCGGTGCCCGTGGCAATGACCGCGGCTGACGTGCTAGTTCATGGCCGTTTGTTGCGACGCACTCGCACGTATATCCTTGATGCGAGTGTTTCACAATATTCCACCATCACCCGCCGATACCCCTCATCCGATAATGCACTGTCAGCTCTCCTCACCCTGTATTCAAAAATAAATAAACCGATGTCGGGATTCGGGGCGCAGGGCGCACCCTCACAAACAAAACACTCACACACTCTACACAGGGCGAAGAGGAGGGCGCTAGCTTCGTTCAGTCTCGCGCCGACCGTTGTGCAGGTTGGACTGCTTGTTTGTTATAATGCGATCGGAAAAATAAACTAGTGTAGCTGCGAAAAGACCGGCTATACGTTGTGTTGTGGACAAAAACTATTGTGAACGTGTATTTTATATCGGTGCGTATCGCATTTGTGATTATTTATTCGATTACAAACGTTGTTTACATTGTAATGGCGGTTATAGCATAATTCCTTCGTTAGGGCGCCGTTCGGTGTTAAGACGGTATACCTACATTAATAAAATTCGTTTCTATTTTCAGATAAACTGTTCTGTTTGATCAGAGGCTGTTGACTTGTGTGGAAACAAGATTAGTTTGTTTTACGTGAACTTTAAGTGCGAATAACAAAATAAGGTATGTTGATATTTTCAAGTTTCAAAAGCCGCTTCTCAGAACAACGATAAATAGAACAGTAAATTATTAACTAAATAAATCGTTGAAACGTAGGTTGTATGTTTTGATAGTGCGACATTTTTTGCTATTCTCGTTCAACGACCTCTTTCGTTTGTGTAGGTACGTCGAGAGTAATTGTCTTACGTAAGGTAACGTGGGGGTAATTAAAAATTTTACATGTCGACGGTTAAAATATCAAATTATATAATTGTTAACCTTTTATACTCGTACCTACCTTTGATTACATTGTACTTGTTGCGCTGAGCCGCGTTAGGTAATGCCTACTTACGGATTTGAATTATGTTAGTTAATGTTTTGAAATACTGTCCTAATATAAGTAATGTCAACGCAAGAGTCAAGACAAAGCAGTTGTGTAATAAATGATTTACTTTCAAGCTGCATGAGGCACAGATGTTGAAAGAAACGTACTCTGCGATTTAAATTTCAAATTCGTCCAGCATTACTTGTATCTAATAAAAACGGGGGCATGTAAGTCATAACCAACTGGATTTGGCGTGTAAAAGTATCGACGTTCCATCTAAACATTTCGTTTCCATCATCATCATCCCCTGACCGTTAAAAAAATTATAGTATTACGTTGGTTTTAAGGGTTCCGTGCATCGTAGAACTACAAGGAACCCGTATAGTTTCGCTATGTCCGTCCGTCTGTCCGCCCGACTTAGCTACCGACTACCGTACGTTAACGTGTTAATAATTAATAGTTGGTCGTTTTGATTCAGTTAAATATAGCGTTGATGGTCAATATGAGCAGTGAATCACTATTCACTGTTGATATATTTAATATTCAATAGTTTCCTGTTGACATAAAATTTAGCTCCATAGTTCATTGAGTTGAGTAGTGGCTATTAGGTACTGGTCTGATTTTAATAAATGAGGTGTCAATAAAAGAGATGTTCAAGAAATGTATGAGGCCTGGGCCAGCCCTGTGTACCTACAGTATATATTATGTAAATATAGCTACATAATATAGTAACCGTTTCCTATTCTTTATTTTGTTTAATTTCACTTCGTTTCCATGTACATTTAAATTAACTTCGTCAAGAGAGCAACACAAAGTAAAATAAAACATGGCGGATCAGATCAGAATTAACTGAAGAATGTCATTTTGTCAATGACGTGACTTTTGACACAGAAAGACGTATGACATTCAATAGGTACGACGTCTCTTCGTAAAACTGTCTATTACGTCAAAAGTCAAGTCAAAACAACTGTCATGGCCGCCCTAAAATAGTGTTCTCGCAATAAAAAACTCTTCAAATAATCGTTTTTGTACGCATGTACCCTTCTTCAAATTATTTTTTTCGTATTTTTATGATATTCCCATATTTTTTTCCTATTTACCTATGTAGTGTACATAGAACTGGCCCAAAATCAAATATCTCTTTTATAATAATAGCCCGGGTAACATAGACTATATAATTTACGTAGTCGGGTTATAGGTTTTTTTTAACTGTAGTTAATATCGCTTTTGTACTTAGAGCACACTGCATTGGACACTTCACACTTGAGTATGTACATAAAACTAGCACTTATAATTTGGTAGATATGTACGAGATTCTTATAATATTAAGAACTTGTTCCTGCTCCCTCCCTGCTCCAGGTCGAAGAGCAGAAGGTATATGTATCGAAGAAGGTTGTGTCTAGTAGTTTTTAATAATTTAGAGAAATACTACGTAGTGGTACTAACAGATGGGCATTACAAAGGTATAAAAATTAATAGCTAGTAGCACTAGTAGCTACCTACAGTACCTAGGTAAGTAGGTAGGTACTTAGCAACTTAGTAGTCATCTATCTCAGCCTCCGTGGTCCAGTGGTTTAGAGCTTGGACTATCGACTCGGAGGTCGTGGGTTTAATTCCCACGTTGGAACAACAAAAAATGTTATTTCCAAGATTGGTTTGGACAATGCAGGCTGATCACCTCACACCTGATTGTCCGACAAGAAAAGATGATCCATGAGTCGGATGGGCGTGTAAAAATTAGGTCCTGCGCCTGATCTCTCGCCAGTGGTGTTGGTTATCCGTCCAGTGGGACCTAGTGAGGTACTGCGCGTACACTTGGGCACTATAAAGTAACTCCTGCATAGCTGGTCTGGTTTCGATGAAACCGGCTACCGTCACCGACATCGGTGTGGGGAGCTATTATTATTTGTCGTCTACCTGCTACTGAATTCATTCTTCTTTGTTTTCATATCTTGTAGAAGGGTTCGAGCCTCGACGTATGTTCGAAACTCAATCTTATTTCGTGCCTAAAGGACAGAATACTTAATAGTACAGGTACCTACCTTAAGTAAAAAGTAAATTAATTAAACACATTACACAGCAACTCCCCACCCTCACTGAATTATTAAAGAACTCACATTTTGCCCAGTCGTTGACGGATGCCATTTATAAATAATAATGGCTCAAGTTTTCATTAATAATTTTGTTTCACCAATTAATCTACTCTGTAATTTCGGAGAAAATGACCTAGGAGAGAACGCGAACATAATTTGATGGAAAAACGTGAAAAATGTTGCTTAGTTTTGTTCACCACACTTCGCTGGCACAGTAATTAATAAAACTCGAAAATTCATTATGAGAATACGTATTTTTACGGAATAATTTTAGATTTATGATCTCCGCAAAGTCACTTAGATCTTTAATAAGTAGGTATCTCAGGACCAGAGAATTCGCACAGCAATATACCACACAGAAACTACCACCCACGAGTACTGCGAGGCCAGAGGGTCTTAAAAGGCCACTTTAGGTGAACATTAGATGAATCATATGCAATTCATAATATGTGCTCCATTTTACGCATTTCTATTGAAAACTGTCAAAATTGATGTTTTAACTGTCAAAATATATGGAACATAATATGAAACACCTGAAGTGGCCTTTTTAGACCCGGCCCCAGCAAAGCCCTTAAGCATTTCAACATTTGTTTAATAGGCACAGCCCGAAAAAGGTCATCATTTGCTTGTCCAAATATTAAGCTCACAATATTATTGGTTTGGAAAGCTACTTTCTGGATTATAAATAAATAGCACATGCCCGCGGCTCAGCCCGCGTAAATATACTATAGAGTATCCCTCGGGAACACTGTACTTTTCGGGGATAAAAAGTAGCCTGTTTTAATCCAGAGCCTAAAATACTACCATACCAAATGTCATCAAAATCCGTTCAGTAGTTTTTGCGTGAAAGAGGAACAAGCATCCATCCATCCATCGATCCATACATCCTCACAATCTTTCATATTTATAATATTAGTAGGACAGAGCGTCCGTCCGTGGCCTAATGGTAATGGTAGACTGGACTCTCAAGGGTGCAAATTAGATTCTGGGTGTTTGTAGTTACAATAGCTAGTACTCGCACCTTCGTTTGCGTGGAACTGTTAATGGTAACGGAACCCTACTATTTTAAAACAAAACCCTAAGATAAAATACTTCAAACTTCAGTTATCTGCCAGTGAAAGTCCGGTCAAAATCGGTCCGGCCGTTTCAGAGAATAGAGATTAGCTGGAACAGACAGACGGATGATTTTTCATTTTTTTATTACTTAGGTATGTAAGTATGTATAATAATTATACATGTTACACTAGGGTTGCCATCCGTCCGGGTTTCCCCGGATTTGTCCTAGTTTAAAGGGCGTCCGGGGAGCGTCCGGGCCGGATTTTCATTGCTGTCCGGGTTTTTGTAGGCAGAATTAGGAAGGCTTCATTTTGTTTTGATTTGCAGCTATAATATCTTCCTTTCTTTTTGACATCGCCGTAGTCGGGTAAAAACTGTTCTATGTCCGGGTTTCGTACTCCAAAATCCGGGGTTTTCTCGCGTCTTGTCCGGGTTGTCATATGTAAGAGATGGCAACCCTACACATTATTAGTGCGAAGCTGTCAATTTGAAAGTTGAAACTACAAACAGACACTTACATTTTATTTAAGTATTTGTATAGAAGAGGAGATAATATGTAAAATTATTTAAAATTATAGACAATAGACATACCCCCTTACTAATAAAAATATTTATACCTTTGATAAGCAATACAAATTACAATGTTTTGTCCTAGTCTGTCAAGCGACTTTTCCAACGTATAAGGACAAAACATTGCAATGCTTATCCACTGTATAAATATTTTTATTAGTAAGGGGTCTGTCTGCAATTATCTGGCGTGGTTGGCTAGTGGGGTTACACGGTGCGGTGTACAGTTTCCCCCTTACTAATAATCGCTGTATAAGCTTTGAAATTTGAACAGTTATACCAGTGTTTTGTCTCCTTCTATCGAATTATAAATGCCACTTGTGTGACGTGAACAAAACACTGTATAACTATTCAAAGCTTATACAGCGTTTATTAGTAAGGGGGTTAGGGTATACCCTAACTCGCCTTAATCTTTAGGAGATACATGATAGGTACTAAATTTTGATTATTTACCTCTAAAACAATTTAAATAATAATTGCCAGAAAATGTCAATCAGTTTACTTACATAACGTAATTAATAATAATAATAAATTTATTATTATCAGTATGTTTCCATTACAGTTGTTTTTATTAAAGATTACAGTTACTTTGTAAAATAATAATATTATTACAAGTAGGTTACTACCTACTGTAATACGATTATTTTCCTCCACATTTATTAACAAAACCCTAAAAAATATAATATATCATTAAGGTTCCAATTTGAACTCTATGTTCATGGAATATGCGTATTGGATGTTCTGTACAGAGTTGAGGGATAAATGAAGAGCCTTAATTTATTATTATCAGTATTTCTGGCGTACCGATGCACAGTGTTCTATTTGACTCAAAAAATTCCCTATGCTGTTTATTGCATACATCGATTAAGAAATTCATTTTAAATGCAAGAGTAAAACACCCGCGTGTCTATTTCAAATACTTTTTTTTATAAAAAATAATTTATGTTTCGTGACCTCGACGTAAAAAAAACACTTAATAAATTCTGTAAGCGTGTCTGATCAATATATATTTTTTTGATTAATATAGTATGATGAAGGACCTTTAGGCGCATATTTTCCATGTTTTATTTTTTGAAGATCACTTCTGGCTACCGAGTTATTAATTTTATTCAGATTTTGGTTTTTATTTTTTTTCTCCCAAAAAACTCAAAAGTGCGACTTGTGACTGGCACTGAAAGATTTACCTTTAATGCGTCTATCATTGATAAAAAAATCAAGTTGCACAATGGAAGCGTTTACGAGTAATCGAATTTCAAAATATTGTGTTAAGGGTGTCACTCAACTTGACCTTTCATTTTTGTTCAAATTAATGCAATTTTGTCTTTAACTACAAAATAGTATATGATTTACAATTATTATGGTTATAGTAATGAATCTTTCGACATATTTTTACAATCTCGCGAGTTATTTTACAATTTTACGGTGACATATACAAATCGATGTACATTTGAAAATATTGACTTTTGATATATTATACTATTTTTTCTGAGAAATTACTCATATTTAAGAGTACTATTCGTTTATACAATTAAAAAAAAGTCAGATCACCTATTGTTTGACCTTTAGTGATAACCCTAAAATGTACCATTTGACCTTTATTCTAACTCCCAAACGCTTCCATAGTGCAACTTGATTTTTTTATCAGTGAAAGACACATTTACGATGAATCTTTGAGTGTCAGTCACAAGTCGCACTTTTGAGTTTTTTGGGAGAAAAAAAATAAAAACCAAAATCTGACTAAAAATTAATAAGTCGGTAGCCAGAAGTGATCTTCAAAAAATAAAACATGGAAAATATGCGCCTAAAGGTTCTTCATCAAACCATATTAATCAAAAAAATATATATTGATCAGACACGCTTACAGAATTTATTAAGTGTTTTTTTTACGTCGAGGTCACGAAACATAAATTATTTTTTATAAAAAAAAGTATTTGAAATAGACACGCGGGTGTTTTACTCTTGCATTTAAAATGCATTTCTTCATCGATTTATGCAATAAACAGCATAGGGAAATTTTTTGAGTCAAATAGAACACTGTGCGATGTTTCAAACGAAAATGAACCTACTTAATTACAACAATATAATATTAAGATGCACATTAGCTTGCTATTATATGTTTATCAATACAAAAAGCATTACAGTAAAATATCTTTAAAGACAGCTGACCTCAGCGTAAGAACTGCTATTTAACGATAATAATTAACTAGTACATTCTACGTCAAGCCTAGCTCAAATTTACAATAATCATAGTGATTACGAAACAAACCTAGGTAACCTGAATTGAGCGGATACTTCGTAAGTTCGTATACTAATGACACACTTGTACTTTACGCAATATGAAGAAATAGCTTCTTAGTAATTACGCATTTGACATTGAAGTTGATGTAGCGATAAATTCGATGATTTTAATATCATTTAATTTCAAATATGATTTGAATTTAAATTTTAACTTAAAACCGTTTAAAAATGCACTTTGTTCTTTTAGGTAAGTCTCTGTAGAGTGTAGGTCTGTGTCAAAAACAATAAAAAAATTGAACAAGGCGCCTGGGACTGTATACTGCGGAATTCGGAATGCCGGTAAAGACTCCGAGCACTGAAAATAGAACTCTGTGCTAATAAAATAGAGTTGAATACGGAAGTTTCAATTTTCGAGCTGTCATATTTGACATTGACATTTGTCTCGACACTCATGTGTTCTATTTTTGACTCTATTGTATTAACGCAGAGTTCTATTTACCTACAATGCTCAGAATTTTCACCGGCCTTCGGATTCCGGATCATATATTATAGTCGAAACCTTTAGTGTCAAAAATGTAAAAAATTGAATAAGATGTTATAAATGGGCCATTAAGGCCCCCACAGACGAGAGGCCGATCGTTTCAGTTAGAACTGAAGTCAGTTCGGCCTGAACTAATTCGAGCACACACACGGAAAAAATCGCATCCAACCCAATTTACGTCAGTTCGGCCTGACCTGATTCGGGCCCACACACGGAACAGTCGCATCAGTCCATTCTGGTTTGCCGCGCGCTACGGTCGTGTTTATCAATTTTGTATTTAAACACCGCGAAAACTCATACAACGCTTGTACACGATACACGCCCGCACGGCCGCGGCTCGGGCAAGAACTGAAGCGATTTGTCCACACACGGTCAGGACAGGCCGCGCGTTCAGGCCGTTCGGTCAGGCCAGAATTAATGTTGCCAACTTAGTTATTTTACAAATTTTTACTAAATTGAGTATTTTTTCCCTACTTACAAGAAATTTTGTTATTAGTAGTGTTTTAGTAGGAAAGAGCCAGACAGTAATGGCCTAGGTTAAACACAAAAAAAAACCTAAACGTAATTTTCTTAAAACTACCCGTTTAATTACTATATACGTAATATTTGCTAGTATATTTTAATTTAATGGTAAAATTTATAGTAAAATTCAATGAATGAAAAAAATTTAATATAACAATACCTAAAATGCAATAGTTTTTGAGGGGCTTCAGGAATTCCTAAGTAGCTTCTTTAGTAGTTTTTTATTACTTTTTAGTAGAATTCAATACGAGTTTAGTAGTTTCACAAAAACAGAGCTGGCAACACTGGAACGAATCGCTTCAGTCCGTACGGCCGATCGCATCGATCTCGAAATTGCACACAGACGATACGATTTTGCATCCGTTCAGGCCGAACTGAAGGCAGACCGGATCATGTATGGGACCCTTTACAGTAAATGGACTGTAATAGTCAATTCACACCGAAACGATACGTGACGCGACGTTTTTGTTGAGATAACTGATAGCTATTCAAAATTGAACTTTATTGATTGCACAAGAAGATGTAACACGTTCCCCTGTGAGAGTTTGAATGTCAAGTTCACAGCGCATGAAATTATACAAAACTTGTATATTTTTGTGTATTAAATAACGTTTAATAGGCAATCGGACAAATTTTTTTATTGCATAAATGAATAGTACTCTTAAATATGAGTAACTTCTCAGAAGAAACCGTATATCAAAAGTCAATATTTTCAAAAGTACAGCGATTTGTATAAAAAATTTCGCGAGCCTCCCAAAAACGCTCCATACTAAAGTCGACCTAAAAATGACGTCACTTGTATATGAAGTAGTATGAAGTAGTATATGAAGTATATGGCCGCAGGAATATATTTGTAAATATCTCCGATATTTGTGCGTTTAAGTTCATACTTACCATAATGAATGTTTTTGTATATGATGTGAGTAAACTAATGATGTAGGTTTTGTTTACCAATTTCGCAAAAAAAAAAAATTTTTTTTGGTATAAAGACTCGCGAAATTTTGTATACAAATCGCTGTACCTTTGAAAATATTGACTTTTGATATACGGTTTCTTCCGAGAAGTTACTCATATTTAAGAGTACTATTCATTAATGCAATAAAAAAAAATCAGTCCGCTTGCCTATTCAGCGCTGCGTCGCATTGCGTGTCGTCGCGGTGTGAACCGATTACCCTAACTGGTATTATGAGCTCATAAAGACTAATTAAAACAGGGCAGTGGGCACGTCATATACAAAACCTTGAAAAGAATCAATAAAGTATGAAATGCGAATACACAAATAGATTTTTAGCAATTTAACGCTTATCAACGTGCTGTCGAGTTCGTGGGTGTCTCCAATCTCCATAGACCAGAACTAGCAACTGTGGGAGAGCCACGCTTCGTCACGAATGGGCCGGATAAATACCACGACCTCACAGAAAACCGGCATGAAATAACGCTTGCGTTGTTTCGCCAGGTGAGTGAGGTTACAAGGGCGGAATTGGGGTTTTTTATGGACCAGGAACGCAAGTCGCAAACTAGAGTAACTTACAATGTATAACTCCTCTGGTGTTGTAAGTATCCATGAGCGGCGGTAATCGCTTACCATCAGGCGATTCTTGGTTCGTTTCATTAAAAAAAAACATCCAGGGCGATTTTGAAATCATAATACCAGTTAGGGTAATCGGTTCACACCGCGACGATACGCAATGCGACGCAGCGCTGAATTTTTAATATAGCTAGCTATCCAAAATTACATACATACATACATACATATAATCACGCCTTTTTCCCGTAAAGGGGTAGGCAGAGACCACTTTTTGCCACTTGCTACGATCCTTACATACTCGTTTCGCTTCGTTCACTTTCATTCTTACCATCCATTCCTCCTCTTACATTCAATGTAGCGAAGCGGCTCTCCATGATCCGCTTTTCACCTCCGCGAGAAACGAGACGTGATGGGTGGTGAACCACATCGCCGCCATTTTGGATAATTAAATTATTTTTATGATTATCCGTTGCGTTTCCACGGATTTGTGGAGAGGGTAGGAATAGGGAAAGGGAAGGATAGGTGGTGTAAAAAGGAAGATTGGTAAGTTAGAGTGGGAAAAAGGAAATGTAGGATATTACCGCCCAGCAGGCTTAGCATGCGCATAGAAGAAACAACGAAGAATAGAAAATATGAGAGATTGAAGAAACATTAATACCATTCGGAGCAAAATAGGTCTTATTATAAGGTAGCAAGGTCGATGTATCATCGTTATGAGAAATAACATTTCTTTTCTTCCCGAGCATGAGCGCACAAAATGGCCTGTTTTGACGGCTAAAGTAGAAATGTTTTCTTAATTTAATGTCAAAAAGTCCCACAGTAATGTCAACCACTCCACATCACGGCGGACCTCGACAAAAAGTTTCTTTACGTTGAGTCATATACTTGAATATTTGTTCGTTTTTGACAGAAGATTTCCCGGCAACCATTTTAAAAATATGGCTGTTTAGAAATGTTGACTTCTATTGACGACCTTGTTATCATGGATTAAGAACTATTTTGCAACGAACTCTTTTGGATAGAATATTTCTACTTTAAATGTATTTCTATGGATCGCCATGCTAAGCCTGCAGGAGGGCAAGGGATAGGACAGTAATAGCTAGGGAAGCCGGGGCCGCATACCCGTATACTATACCACAACTACCGGACAGGTAAGTGGGGATGAGTATCCCATGACATGTCCAAAATTAAACGTTATTTAATACACAAAAATATACAAGTTTTGTATAATTTCATGCGCTGTGAACTTGACATTCAAACTCTCACAGGGGAACGTGTTACATCTTCTTGTGTAATCAATAAAGTTCAATTTTGAATAGCTATCAGTTATCTCAACAAAAACGTCGCGTCACGTATCGTTTCGGTGTGAATTGACTATTACAGTCCATTTACTGTAAAGGGTCCCATACATGATCCGGTCTGCCTTCAGTTCGGCCTGAACGGATGCAAAATCGTATCGTCTGTGTGCAATTTCGAGATCGATGCGATCGGCCGTACGGACTGAAGCGATTCGTTCCAGTGTTGCCAGCTCTGTTTTTGTGAAACTACTAAACTCGTATTGAATTCTACTAAAAAGTAATAAAAAACTACTAAAGAAGCTACTTAGGAATTCCTGAAGCCCCCCAAAAACTATTGCATTTTAGGTTTTGTTATATTAAATTTTTTTCATTCATTGAATTTTACTATAAATTTTACCATTAAATTAAAATATACTAGCAAATATTACGTATATAGTAATTAAACGGGTAGTTTTAAGAAAATTACGGACGAATGTATTATTATGATAGGTTTTTTTTTGTGTTTAACCGGCCTAGGTTAAACACAAAAATTACTGTCTGGCTCTTTCCTACTAAAACACTACTAATAACAAAATTTCTAGTAAGTAGGGAATAAAATACTCAATTTAGTAAAAATTTGTAAAATAACTAAGTTGGCAACATTAATTCTGGCCTGACCGATCGGCCTGAACGCGCGGCCTGTCCTGACCGTGTGTGGACAAATCGCTTCAGTTCTTGCCCGAGCCGCGGCCGTGCGGGCGTGTATCGTGTACAAGCGTTGTATGAGTTTTCGCGGTGTTTAAATACAAAATTGATAAACACGACCGTAGCGCGCGGCAAACCAGAATGGACTGATGCGACTGTTCCGTGTGTGGGCCCGAATCAGGTCAGGCCGAACTGACGTAAATTGGGTTGGATGCGATTTTTTCCGTGTGTGTGCTCGAATTAGTTCAGACCGAACTGACTTAAGTTCTAACTGAAACGATCGGCCTCTCGTCTGTGGGGGCCTTAATGGCCCATTTATAACACCTTATTCAATTTTTTACATTTTTGACACTAAAGGTTTCGACTATAATATATGATCCGGAATCCGAAGGCCGGTGAAAATTCTGAGCATTGTTAATAGAACTCTGCGTTAATACAATAGAGTCAAAAATAGAACACATGTCGAGACAAATGTCAATGTCAAATATGACAGCTCGACGCTTGAACTTCCATTTTCAACTCTATTATATTAGATCACAGTTCTATTTTCAGTGCTCAGAATCTTTACCGGCATTCCGAATTCCGGAGTATACAGTCCCATGCGATCGATTGTTCTTGTTCAATTTTTTTATTGTTTTTGACACAGACCTACACTCTACAGAGACTTACCTAAAAGAGGAAAGTGCATTTTTAAACGGTTTAAGTTAAAATCTAAATTCAAATAATATTTGCTATTAAATGATATTAAGAGCATTGATCGGCGCGCGACTCAGATTTCACGAAAAACGCTACTTTTCAAATGCGTCTATATCTAACAAAAACTGGTTATTCTGATTTTTACATGTAAAAAAACACTAGAAGTTTTTTTTTTTTTTTTGAGCACTGATTTATTTCGAAATAGAGAGTGACATGTTACCAACAGAAGGCCAGAATAAAACATTACGTCACTGGAACAACTTACATAATTAAAAATTGTACTGCTATTTGCCATGGCCGTCAATATTATATAATACTAGCTGTTTCCCGCGGCTATGCCCGCGAAGAAATACTACCGAGTATCCCGCAGGAACACTGTAGGTACTTTTTCGGGATAAAAAGTAGCATTTGTTTTAATCCAGAGCCTAAACTACTCCCATACCAAATTTCATCAAAATCCGTTCAGTAGTTTTTGCGTGAAAGAGTAACAAACATCCAATCCATCCATACATCCTCACAAACTTTCACACATTTATAATATTAGTAGGATACCAATGAAACAGTGTGTACTCCATTAGCTACTGGGTAGTGGGTGGGCTCTCCGTCCAATAATCCAGATCTAGTAAGAAATCCTCGTAAGCTCATCTATTAGTTATTACGTTATGGTAATTTCTTTATTCGTGATAAGTTATGGTAACGTATAAGTTAAGCATGGAGTTCTCAAGTAGGTACGTTATAATGAAATGCAAAGCTCTTGTCAGGCCGGCTGATTGATTGTGGGTAGGGAGCTCGCTTATCTAATAGATAACAATGAATTATGTAGAACGGCTGATACGCTAAGTTTTTAATATGTATTATGTAAACTAGTTTATATATATATAATTTATAAGTACTAGCTTTTGCCCACGGTTTCGCACGATTGAAATTGGGTTATAACGATATCTTTATATTTTATAGTATATTCGTAATTCTGATATATTGTAATATGGGCGACTGCGGAGTACCTGCTTCAAGGGAGTCCGTCCTATTGGTCGTCTTTGCACCGCGCGCCGTCGACTGCTTGAATTAATTTTTCTCGTACCTACTATCCTTTTTAATTTTAGGACATCTCCTAAGATATTATTTTTAACTGCATGTTGTAAAGAGAAATTTAAATGTGTATGAAATGCTAAAAGTGACTAATGTATTTTATTTGATAAGAATTAATTAAGTATTGTATCAAAAATACCTTTCGAAAATATCACATTATTTGTGATCACTTCTTTTACACTCAGAATGGGTATTAGTAAGTTACCCATAAAAGATAGTCATAATATGCCATCGCGGCCTTTTTTGTAGACCTTTAAAAGAGAAACAATCCCACCATACGTTGTTTTGTTATTATCTCCATTCTCCAACGGATTAGGCAGCTCCTAGACGTCTAATATTTCATTTAGGCGTTTCTACAACTTTTCTCAAATATGTTTTCTGTCATAGATGAAAAACATTTTAGTTTTTTAACACAAAACCAAGACAAACCTTAATAAAATCAATTCAGAACAATTTTTTATATAACTTTAGAGTTCAATACAAAGGCACTTTTCAGCCAGGCTTAAATAAATGTCTTCTATCAATAAAGTGTCAAAAAAACGTTCATTCACTCGTTCTATTGTAGCGACCACGTACAGGCCCAGTGGCCTATGGCTTCACAAAAAACGAATAGGATTTGAGTCAAAGAATGCCGAAGTTTGTTGGGCTCGCAACTGTGGAGTGTGGGCGTAAGATTTCATGCTTGACTGGAATTTCGAGGAGTTATGGAATAGGCATGAAATAAAATAGGACTTTGATGGAATTGTCCTATTCCTCCCACGCTAATCTAGTTTACAAGAGCAACACTTAAAATCAGTTTTAAAGCGTGGGAGGGATATCACAAATATGACCTAGCAGATAGAATGGATGGAGTGGTTCGAACAGTGTGCACGTGCAGTTGTGTTATTTTACACATTCATCAAATTATGCAAGACATTCTTATTTTAGGTTCATGAACTTCTTCATGTATCATTCAACAGTATCAACTTCTTTTTTCTAGAAGAGGTCGCAAACCTCTTCTAGAAAAAAGAAGTTAATACTGTTTCATAAATTAATATAAATAAAATGAATTTGCATTCCTACTCCTAGTCAGTATTTACTATTTATATACTACCTATATGACGCCCGCGTCAGCTAGTATGTTAAAATTCTGTGAATACTATTATTATTGTTTAATTGAAATATTGTAAGTGATTATTTTATTATGAATTATTAAGTTATGTGGGATTTACACCGGTGACTAAAAAACTACCGTCTAAGTAAATGGCAATGCGACCGTCAAAAGTGCCGTTTACACGGTAGATTTTCGTCGTGCGGCCTTTAGGCCGTTCGTCCACCGCCACCATCACCGGGACGCGGACGTCACCGAGAACGAGATTATTTCTGGCCGAGATTAGGTTGAAGTGACGGGCGTGTGGTGGACACACTGTTATAGTAAATGAATATGTCGTTACTTCGGCGCCCTCATGTCTTTCTCGGTGAAGTGACAAACGTGGCGGTGGACAAACGCCCATAGTCACCCATGTAAATTCCACATTATCAATGTTTATACTACAATGAAAACGTATGGAACGTTACAGATACGCAGCCGCATGATAAGATAGCTGTACACAACATACGAGCTTTATAGGTGGAAAATCGATTAGTTTTGTATACGCAATACAACCTTTATGGCTAAATACTGAAATTGCTACTTAAAATTATGTGCTCCCCATATAATAGGCTGTCACTGTCTCTGATTTGGACAATAACAAGGATGACAAATGGGACAAATTATGCCAATGTTTACGATTTCAAATATTCGGCCTTTCGTATATATAAAATATTGGTTTACCTTTGCAATATTCGTAAAAATTTGGTCGATTCGAACCGCGGTCTGAATCTACCCATTCATAAGCAGCGCTGGGGCTATTCACACCGCGGTTCGAATCCTTGCGGTGCGAAACGACTAACGACCCCTGGGAATGGACAGTTAAGAGAAGTGAATGTAGTGTCTAATTATTATTTAACGTACATTTAAGATTTTATTGAATAGAAGTTAACTTGAAGTTCAGAAAATAAATATAATGTGATTGCCAGCAGGAAACGGAAACATAAAGGTTATCTATCTAGGACTTCTAGAAATATAACGCCTACAACGTACATTTATCACATATACAAAGTATGTCATATGTGATTAGCTTTCCTGTTATTTTAGCTTTAAATTTTTATGTTAAGTATTTAATACTAAATAAATAATGTAATTTTCGCATAGTAGCTGAGCGCCTGCGCCTTCGAGCATTGAACTAACTAGGTACAGAAGGTAATGGTTATATTACGTCACTTGTCTATCTTGTGCCTATCGTATAATTTGAATCCAAATTCTAAAGGTTTTCTACGGTTTCTGTTCATATATCTTAATGTTATATTATCTTAAGGTTACGTATTTCAGTTTTGCCAGAATGGTTAGATACTATATCAATTGTTTTATAACCAAATACTTGACTGTCTCGAAGCGTCACGGGTTGTCGTGGCTCCTGCCCACACTGGCATAAAGGCCACTATAAATTCAGTCCGGCTCCAACTAAACCCACACTGATGTACGGCGGACGGCGCACCGGAACTTGTGGTTGATATATCGTTGACTTTAACGCCCTTCGCTCAAGTGAAGGGAAACTCCCTACTTTATAAAAAATATTGTGACAGATGGGCATTTTTTTTTTACTTGAATTGAATATTTGCGGGCACGGGTATATAGTAAATAAATGTATCTCGTACTCCTAAATTGTAACTTTATTTTAGGAGCATTGTTCGATCAAAATTGCTCGCTCATTCAAGTTCTATTTTCGCTCCCTGAAAATGTCTAATTTCGGAGTCAAATTTTCTAATGAACGAGCATAACGGTCGGATTGGCAGTAAAATAAATCACCTTTTGAATGTAATAGATTTATTTTATTGTCGAACTTCAGAAGCCGCGTCAGTGGGTATCTGTTAACGCGCCATTAGTTACCGAATAATGTGAGATGTAAATTATCATATAGAGCTCCAATATTTGTGATAAGTGGGCTCCAATGAACTTTAGTCATTGAAAAGTCCGCTCTAAGGTTAAAATGTTAAGTTATATTTTGCATTGACCCTGAACGACTGGAGCGGTCCGGTCGCCGCTCGGCGGTTTGCCAGATTTCAGATGTTACTGACCTTTCCCAATCTTATATCTAGTTTTGTCAGCGATTCAGCTCAGTCAATTGTTTTTATTTCTTGCAGTTTCCATTGTTTATTGCAATTTATAGAGACTGAAATGCTAGTCTGCAGGCTGCAATGAAATTCAATTTGTGTGCCCCGTTAACCTTTAGTAGTTCATAGGTTTACCATTATAGCGAGGGTAACAAAACACTTACTACGTGATACGTTTGTGGCGGACCAATCACCGCACAGTCCTGAATCGCGCTATCGAAGTTTTCTAAGATCGGCGACATATATACAACAACTGAAAACCACTACAGTGGGCTTCGGCCTGACCGAGCATAGCACTTCGCTCGGTCGGAGATCTCCCTTTGGGGCTCACCACATTCCACGCGTGGAATGTAGTGAGCCCCAAAGGGAGATCTCCTATCTGATACATCATTAATTGAGCCATCAAGTACCTAGTACCTACCACCTTGCATGTGAGTTGCATGAATTGCACGTCTCAACAGTTTTTGCAGTTGTTTTATTTATAACTATAGTTTTATGCCTCAGAATACAGATCATTGCGTAAAATACCTAATATCTGTGTACTAAAATATATTGTTGAAGTAGCAGTTCTCTCTGAACACCACAAAGTATCTTCCGGTGACAAAATGTTTATGAGCCTGACATTTAGATCAAAAGGCCCGGCGGCCTGTTAACTTATCTTTAGCATTTTTACTTCGCCGCTATAAAATAGTAATAATTCCTTGGAAATTCAGGTTTCGAGCAATTTTAAAGGACAATTTTATTTACTTTTCACAGAAAATCCTAATTTCTATGCTGAGTCATAAAATTAATTGCTTATAAATGTAAAGGAAATTGATATTAAAATTATTTTGGTAGTACCTACCTAATGAAACTTGAAAAATTTGCGTCATCAGTCGCGTAGTTTAAATTTATTTTTGACATAGCTGTTATCTAGGTAGGTAACTACTAGAAACCATTACTTTTTCAATAACGCAGACAAGAATGATAGAATTGTAAAACAGCTTATACATATGTAAAGTAAGCTAAGCTTTTTCCCGCGACCCCGCCCGCGTAAATATAGGGTATGTCCTACGGGAATTCTATACTTTTCCGGGATAAAAAGTAGCCTATGTTTTAATCCAGAACCTAAACTACCTACTACCATACCAAACATCGTAATCCGTTTAGTAGTTTTACTAGTTTTTGCGTTAAAGAGTAAAAAACATCCATCCATCCACACAAACTTTCACATTTAGTAGGATGTCAAATAATAATTAGTGCCCTTAACTACCCTCGGTGTACGAGTACTATACTCGCCAGGTCAGTAGCCGTTAAACCACACCCTGTGTATTCTGTGTAATTAAAAACAATCAGTCAATTATGTAGTGCAGGGGTTTTTGGTCCAAACAAAATATTTTCATAAAGTAATTCTAGAGCTCTACGTAAAACTATTATTATCAACAATTACAATAGCTACCTACCAGTACACTTTTCGTTTCAACAATATTGCAAAACATAATTTAATTAATGACGTAAATATTACTTGAAATATAAACATCCTTGTTCAAAATTCTAATATTATTGTTTTGATTCGCCTTGTGACGCGCAAAGAACCTTTGGCTAAAAAGTGTAGAAGCTGCATTATACCGGCTTATTGTCACTAAAAACATCGTGAGGTAGGTAATCTAAGGGGGAAGCCGATCAGACTGGAGTTCTTTGGACCCAGCGCCGCCTGGACTGGCCAAAAAATTTGTATTTCTACGTTTATAAACAGATATTCGGTTACATTATGTTAGTTACGTTAGGGAGTCTTTGTAATTTGTATTGTTCTTTTAGAAGCTTTATCAAATGCCTAAATGGTCTAGTGTTAATTGCCCACGGCTTCGCCCTCGCGAAATTAGATTTTAAACTTTCATCCCCTATTAATATCAGGGGGTAACCCCGTGGGGTTTGAATTTTGAAAAATCCTTCCTTAGTGAAAGCCAACTTCCTATGAGGAATACGTGTGCAAAATTTCAAATTTCTATCCAATATATATAATACAGTGTTCCAATGATACAGACACAGGTAAATTCTACTTATTGCTGTATTAAAAAAATATCAAGTTGCCGTAAATACGACTCGTCAACAAACAAAGCTTTACTTCATCCGATTCAAGACGGTTGGATTCGCTCCAATGGAGTCAAAAGGCATTTTTACCCGGTTTTGTTTATTTATAAAACACTGTTTAAAATTCATTTGACCAGTTTTAAAAGTACGAAGTTCTTTCTTCCCCTGTTTTCCATAAATAAAGATGATATCGATAATATTAGCGAGTTTGAATTTATTTATAATTTATATTTTATTAATAGGTAATGTAGACGAGCCAGTTACAATACGAATTAAATTGTTGAAGAATTCCTACGACTAGCCAAGGTTAAGGCTAAGTGGAAATGGTATAAAAACTTGCTGCAGGCACGCCCATTAAATAGTAAAAATATATACGGTAAGTAAGGCCAATAGTGGCTTACCCTTACTGGACTTACTTTTTCTATACTAGATCTAGGTATCTAATTTTAGTATTTATCAACAAAAAATCTCATTGAATAGAAATTCATTTTATCGTTCAATTGAGATGATTAAAATGTATTTGATGTTCGAATTTATTTGATGAATATCATTGAATAATAACATTCTTGACAATCAAGTTGAAAAACTTTACCCGGCATGTCGTATCGACAGATCTAAAAGATAAGACTATGAGCTCTATGTGCGCAAAGCGATAAAAAAGATCTCATTATTATATAGGTACAAATATTTAAAATGTAACCAGTCCGACTTATATAAAATAGCTTTAGAAAGTCAACTGACTTCTCTTAAATCAAGAAGGGTGTAATAAATTTAATTCCGTATCATTATTACAATCCTCAAGATGAAATCAGTTTTGAATTACAAATGGTGCTGTCAAAGGAATTCTCAAATTCCCTTATAACCGTGACGTAAAATAATGCAACGTAATTAATCAGCTCGTATCATTTATGTAAAACTCGTAATTATCAGCTAATAGCGTCAGACGTGGGAAATGGAACCATTATTCATGACGCCCTTTCTACTTCAGCATTTTGATTTGACCAGGTTACGGAGGCCTTTCGACGTGTCAAACGCATTCACCGCGCCCCCTTTTTAAATGGCGTTGGGAAGGTTCGGCGGGTCACGTTACGCTGGCTAGATCGGAATTCTTCCAGCGTAATCATCGGTCGCGTCTGTCCCTGCGTTGTTCATGATCCGGAACGCTGTGTGTTCCCAGCCTGGCCCGTTTACACTCGTTTACTGCCAGCTGAGTCATAACGAGTAAAATTAGTCATCCAATCGGTTCTTTGTGCTCTTTGCGTACTCCATGCCGGGACAACGCTCGATTCGTCATGTGTTTACTAAGGTCTTTAGCGTTCTAGTCTTTGTCTTTAAATTTTTCTACTTATGTTTATTAACTGTAATGCACAGAATATTTACTGTCGCAATGACATAAATCACAATCTTTATTATAATTTATACCTAATAGAGATATTATATCCGTATTTGTATCATTCAATGCATCTTTAACTGCATTTATATCTTATGTTGCAAATACAATTACAAAACCAATTAAATTGTTGAGTATTAATTTTAAAAACAACACATCAAGTCTAGAGGATATAGTTTACTGCTTAGCATGTTTCTAAAATCAATTTTTTACTAAAACTAAAAAAGTTTTTGCAGAAGTTTACCTAATTATAGCTTCAAAAACTTTTTAAACACTGAGCAGTTACAAGATTTATTTTTATCTCAATTGTTTTTGTATGCACATTGCACATTGCTCACGAAATTTTATCGCAACGACATAACGACCAGCATTTGTTCGTCATTAATTGCTAAAAGGTGCGCAGACATTTTTTCAAACTTTACACATGACTGTTTAAATAATGTTGCACTCTGAATTATATGACGCAACTCGCAAGCCAGTAAAAGTTCCTGAAACTAATTCCAACACTTGGCAATATTCTTAAAAAATCTCAATCCATAATATTTAATAATAGATACTTATAGAAAGATCTAGAAGTGACTACCTATTTACTGTTTTCATGATTTTTTTCTGGGAATTCTCGTTTAAAACAAATTTTTATATTTTCAATTTCATTTTGGTAAAAATGTTAAATATTAGATATGTACCTAGGTATACTCGTATAGTTTCCATAATCCGTTTCACCAATTTCAAATGGTATTATGTACAGTTGTTGTTGCCAATTTTTTTGCATTTGGCAAGAGAAATATAAAAACGTGAATTAATATTTTATGATCTTGTTTACATAGTCGTATAATTAATTATAAGTGCTTAGTTAAAGTACCTACTTAATGATTAGAAGGTATGTCTGCCGGAGACAAATATTAAAATTTATTTAAAACTACATATAATATGTTTTTTGCCCCGACACGTTGTTCTGTCTTAAGTTAGTAAGTTATTTTTATTCCAGTTCATGGAATAAAAATAAATAACTACACCTACATCTACACCTACCGACCTACTGGGGTCTGCTGTAATAATTAAACTAAACAGGTAAACTAACGCGCCTTTAAATATTTGACGGTCAAGTGACAAATTGACTGACAGTGACAAATTGAACACAGTGAACAGCTGGTACTTAGTATCAGTATGTAAAAATTCTATCGTCGTTTTTTGTATTTTTCCGCAATTTTACAATATTTCCCACCTTGACGTCACTTGAACTTCCACAATTATTTCAAGACTAAAATTACCCAAATCGGCCCAGCCGATATATCGTATTTGAGAAAATGGTCAATTAGTATCACAATAACTAATAATAATTACAAGAATATGAACTACTTACTCAAAAAAAATGTTTTGATTCAGAAACATAAGCGCGAGTAATCATAGACCTTAAGGCGCTGTGAGTAGCCAACTATGAAGTATTCGAGGGGGTGAAGGAGATGAGTGGGGGACGTGCCGCCCCCGTTACTGCGGGGGGCTTCATGCGAAATACGTCAAAGTGATGTGTCCATAATGTACAAAAGCGTAATTTCGACAAAATTGTAATGTGCTTCATAGCCTAGCGGTATCGTGCCCGCCTAAAGCTAAGCGTAGCGTCTAGGTTCAAATCTCATTACAAAATTAATATATCTCAAAATGTCTATTTTCTGTCTATGTCCATTAAAAGAAGTCAAATTCCTAATTTTGTACTTAATTTAGCCATTGCGATTTGAGCAATTAATCTTTTTAGTTTCCCTAAGCTAAAAAGGCTCAAAAAACGTAATTGTTAAATAAAGTTCACGTATTCAATATTGTTTAGTCATAAAGAATCTATATACCTATCTAATCTATATCCTAATTTCTTCATTTTTCGTGGATTTATTACTTAAAATAATAAAATGCAAATCTAATATTTATATATTATACTAGCTGATGCCCGCGGCTCTGCCCGCGTAAGTACAGTAAACCACGGGAACCTTATTATGTCCCACGATAAAAAGTAGTCCATGTCCTTCCCCATGGTCTACTTTATATCTGTGCCAAATTTTATGATAATCTGTTTGGTAATTTTTACGTGAAACCGTAAATAAAGTATCCCACGGCAACCGCACACTTCCCTGCGATAAAAAGTAGCTTATGTCCTTTCCCGTGGTCTACTTTATATCTGTGCCAAATTCATGATAATCGGCTTAGTAGTTTTTAGGTGAAACTGTAAATAAAGTATCCCACGGGAATCGTACATTTCCCCGCAATAAAAAGTAGCCTATGCCCTTTCCCGTGATCTGCTTTATATCTGTGCCAAATTTCGTGATAATCGGCTTAGTAGTTTTTACGTGACACTGTTAATAAAGTATCCCCTTTCTCAGGCTCTAGACTATCTGTGTACCAAATTTCATTTAAATCAGTTTAGTTGTTTTGGCGTGAAAGACGGACAAACACAAACACTTTCCTATTTATAATATTAGCATGGATGTATTGATGACGGACAGTCGGCCGTGAAGACGTTTGCAAAAAAACATCGATGTTGCCTGACATCGATGTTGAGAGCTCGATAAACATCGAACATCGATGTTTAGCAATCGATGTCATTATCGATGCCAACATCGATGTTTTTCCACTCCCGCACGCGCACCCCCGACTTGGTGACGCTTCGCAACGGGCCGTGCAGCAGAAAACGTAATATTTTAATTTCGTCATAACTTCAAAACCAAACGTCCTATTTTAATCATTCAAAGACCAAATATTATCTACATAAACTGTACTTAGTGATGAAATGATTAATTTTGATAATGATTATTAGAATGAGTAAAATAAACGCGTTTAAATGTAGTCCAAAAAAATTTCAAGATTTCTAAATAAAAAAATGGTTGTTGTACCTCACTCGACATAGATAGGTATAATGTATCGCGAACTTTTTTGTAGATATTTATAATATCTACAATTAATTAGAACATTTTATGGTTCTATCTTTTATAGTTTAGGCAGCGTACGCAAAATAAGTAACTTTTCTGGTTAATTTTTTACACCTTGCGTTCGAAAAACCCAAATATCTTACGAAACCCTATTTTTTTCCAAAATAAAATTTAGCCTATGTTACTCGTGGATAATATTATAGCTTTCGAATGGTGAAAGAATTTTTGAAATCGGCCTATTCATTACAAAGAAACAAACAAACGTACAAAGTTTTCCTCTTTATAATATTAGTGTAGATTTCTTCTATGCGTGTATATGTCACTGAACTCCTAAACGGCTGGACCGATTTTAATGAAAATTTTTGTGTCTTCAGGTGGAGTCGAGAATGGTTTAGATTTGCAATAGGACCTGGTAGGTGGCGCTGCTGTCAGTACGTCAACAATTTAATTCTAAGGCGGTACGAAGTTTGCCGGGACAGCTAGTATTATTATAATATTATGCAGTTGATGTATTTATACTGCGGAATACGCACTACGACATACACATTACACACATTGACGTTTCAAGACGACATTTCAAAATTTTATTTAATTCGCACTTTTCAGCGATTACAAAATCTAAACTTGCTTTTGCCCGCAACTTCGTTCGCGTAGCACAAAGCTAAATTATTTTACTCAATACATATAAATAAATACACAATAAAATTCAATATCCAATATTCGCCTTCTACTTACAAGAAACTTCGGCTATCTGACACCCAAAAAATTACAATTTCAAATAGGTACCTACCTAGTTTCTGATATTATATTAGTGGTTTAACAAATAGTCTCTTCGGCTACATCATATTTATTGTAAATATTGTTTTATTTAATCTATACTAATATAATACAAAGAGGTTTTTTTGTGTTCATGTTTGTTTGTTTGCATTGTATAGGCTCGGAAACTACTGGACCGATTTTGATGAAATTTAGGACAGATATACAGGAATACTTTTTCATCGGTACAATAAATTTGACCACGTCATTGATATCGATAATAGAGTACATTTCTCAAATAAAAAAAAATATTTTTTTTTTCATTTCAATTATTTTATCCTATAACCAATCTAATACCGCATGTGCGTACTAACTACAAGGCGTCAACGGGTGCGGTATGAGGTAGGGGGCGGCGAGGTGGGGTAAGCGATCGGCCGGGCGGCGCACGAGTTGGCAACAAAGCATCGATAGATGCGTAACGTATCCACATTTTGTATTAGTTTAGCGGATAAGTTCGGGGATTGATAATTTTGTTTTTTTGTTTCAAAGGGGTAGTAACAAAAATCGCTAGTATTTTTTATTTTTGACAACTATTACGTATGTTGATTTATTGTACTCGTGAAAAAATAACCCTGTATAATAGAATAGACCACGGGGAAGCACATAGGTATACTTTTTAATGCGGAAAAATGTAAGGTTCCATCGAGATTTCTTTTTGCGCGCATGAAGTAGCGGGCAACACCTAGTCTAAATATATAAAAGGCAAAGCTGACTGACTCATCTATCAACGCACAGCCGAAACTACTGAACGGATTTTGCTGAAATTTGGCATACAGATAGTTGTAATGACGTAGGCATCTGCTAAGAAAGGAGTTTTGAAAATTCGCCCCCTACGGGGGTAAAAAAGGGGTTAAAATTTTGTATGGAAACCGAACTTCACGCGGACGAAGTCGCGGGAAAAAATAAACGTAGATTACTGAATACATGTTCCTTATTGCTCATGGTGATTAGAATTAGAATTGATTATAATATTTGATATAATTATATTATGTATAAACTTTACAAACCAACAGAATAATATTTAGGTATATATATAATTACTAATTTTGTTGTCAATCAATGTTGTCAATTTTGAATCAAATATGTTTTTTCTTTCGTCGTGTAATAAATTATATCAATAATTTCAGTTACTTTACGTCAGTCTGTCTGGCAGCTCGGTTTGCGTACCTACGTTTGATTTTTGGTGGTGAGTTCAAATCCCGGTAAGATAAATATTATTATTTTTGTGATTCTTATACATAATGTATTTTTTTTTTTTCTTTAATATTTTTTATTTTTTTTTTATTATATTTTATCGTTGTACTAAAACTACGACCAAAGCTCGATTTCCCTAGTACCTACTTTATAAAGAGTTTTTGTACTTCCATCTTAAAAAGACGGTTTTTGCACACATCGAATACAATTAATAATACAATCTTTTCATATTTTTTATAATATAATCTACACTTAAATATTTACAACAACTTAAATAAACTAATAATAAAATAAGTACATAACTAACAATATACTTTTATTACTGGGAGAACAAGCATTTCTCGGAGTTTTATAGTGCGAGAAAAAGAAAAAGAAAAAAAAATCGTCTGACCGGGATTCGAACCCGAGACCAATTGGTCGCAACAACGCAAAAAACCAAAGGGCTACCGAGCGCCTTACGTCAGACAACAAAATTACGCATATATTATTAGTACCTATTACACGATGTAAGAAAAAACAATATTTACCCCCGACTTGACCTTTATGCAGACGACATAAAGGACAAGTCGGGGGTAAAATAAATTTGAACGGACTTTCAACATTAAATTCGAATGATTTTTGAGCAGAAAAAAGGGGAAAAATTTGACATACGTCTCATTAGCAAGAGGCCTAAGCCGGTACTGTCTTATTCCATAGTTAAGAAAGAGAAGGAATGACAGGTCGCCATTTCGCGATGTTTCATTCGACTCGTCCGAATTATTTATTTTTGAAATAAATTAATCCTAACAAATAAGAATTCCAATCGAAAAATCAAAACAACAATTCCCTTCCTTTTATTATGTTTTACGAAACTGCAAATAATTTTCTCATTTTTGTTCACAAATAGTACAGTTACAACTCCAAGAATTTCTATTTTAATGGTTACTTTATGATTTTTTTTTTATCGAGAAAATGTTTAGATAACGTGTTTTGAAAACGAAGGTCCCCTAGCAAATATGATCAAAATTAACATATATTTTTTTTTGCACTAAAATGTATCCATTCGTCTCAAAAAATTTTTTAAAGAAGCGTATTTTTAGGGTAAGAGCGCCTTAAAAGAATTAAGCTATAGAGTGGAGAGTTGAAATTCGCTGGAATCCTTTTCTGTATGTTCATATGTTGTACTAATGTGTTCGAGACAAGTCGTCAACCCAGCATGTTGCTTTAAATAGTTTTAACGTGTCGTTAACAGCATTTATGAAATGACTATTATGTACTGTATTTAAATAGGACACACTGGATAGTGGGGATAGACCTAATTCTATTGAGACTTATTTATCAGTTTGTATATTATGTAATATAAATATGTCACCGTAAAATTGTAAAAACTGTTAGATTGTAATAAGACTAGTGAAATTGTAAAATGTTGACAGACTTCCGACGCGAATATGCTGCCTATAATTTAACACATTATTTTTCGTTACATTATAATTACATAGGTATATAGTTTTTAATCTTTCGACATATTTTTACTATCTCGTTAGTTATTTTACAATCTAACGGTTTTTACAAGTTTACAGTGACATATATACATCGCTTATGAATAGAACCGAAAACGAAAAAAGAAAAAAAACACTTATAAAGGCATCTCGATATCGCCGGTAAAGGTTGGTCTAGAACCGCTATCCCCAACCCGCGGCCCGCGGGCCGCATGTGGCCCGCCGGGCCTTTATCTGTGGCCCGCGTGAAATCTGTCAAGTACGAGTGGACTTGCGCACGAATGGTTCCATACCATTTTAGGAAAAAAATAGACAAAAATTGTTTTTTCTATGAAAACCCCTTTTATATTAATTTTTATTTTGAATTATATATATGAATTATATATTTTTATGTATATTGGAGTAGAAATCAATTTAAGTATCTTGTGAATATTTAAAGTATTGCCATTACCAAAGAAAAGACAAAAAATCGTGTTTTGTTGTCATAAAAACGGCTTCTTCTTATATTATTTGTTTTATCTTGTTTTTTAGATATGATATTATGTTGTTATAGCGGCATCAGAATTAAGTGACATATAAAAATATCAGCTTTCTAGCTAATGTGGTTCTTGAAATACAGCCTGGTGGCGGGGGCAGATAGACAGCGAAGTCTTAGTAATACGGCCCCATTTTTGCCCTTTTTAAATTAAAAATGTTTAAACTTCATAGATATGATGAGAGAACGTCCGTCGTGCCCGATTACAAACAGACGATCGAACTTGGTTCGGAGCGTACCTAGGTCGTGGTTCGGCCCGAGCCCCAAATCAATTTCGATCGTCTGTTTGCTATGTATATTGTATTCTAACTATGTATATAAAAATCGCTGAATAAAGCTAAGCGCAAAGAGAAAAATTTTAATTAGAAAATTGTAGAATAGTAAATTCCACCGCACCGCCACCGCATATAATTATTTCTCATTTCATACAGATGACCCAGGAAGAAATATCGTTAAACGATTTATGTTTGGTGGAAAAATGACGAGGTATATTACTTCAATGAATACTTTCATGACATAGAAAGCCGCGCTGTTTTTGATCGGCACAACAAAATATTCAATTTCCCACTCATCTTGAAACAATCTATTTTTTCATAACGTATGTACGTATAAAGTTAGAAGATACTCCTGACATTGTTATGAATTATAGATAATAACAAACACTCAATAACTTTTAAACTTTAACATTTAACACTGAGTGAACATTATTATTATAATACATATTATTTGTTATTTTATTTTAGTTTGTCGTTATCTCATCTTAAATGTTTAGTTTGTGTTTTTTTTTTTAATATTAATAAATCGTTAAATTTAAACAACGTATTTTTTTGCCCCTAAAAATTTTGGTTGCGGCCCGCGACACCAGGAGTACAACGGGTTTGTGGCCCGCGTAAAAAAAAGGTTGGGGACCACTGGTCTAGAATGATTATAAAAATAATAAAACACGCATACAATACCGGATCAAAGTGGTTGACTCGGAGTGTGCGAGCAACGAACGAGAAGTATTTCTCAGCTATGCCAACCACCTTCACTGGTGACCTTGGTTACACAAGTACATTTCCTTATTTATAATTCTGTTAATGTTTCATTTTGCATTACGCTAAAGGTGCGTTTACACGGTTGCGCAATCCCGGATATTATTTGTCAACCGTAGTGTTTCAGAAACTTATACTGTACTATCAAATTACTAAAATAGGTGCGTTACAAGATGTCTGAAACGTTACATTATGATGCACTTGCAAAATGTGAGGTAAAATAAGGTACAACACAATCTTAATTATTGTAGCATTTTAAAAGGTAAAAGGTTACGTAGGTTTGGCATTATAAATTACTAGCATTAAGGTGGTTCGTTTCCTATACAAAAATACAATGGACATTAATTAGGTAATTTCATACTATTACTACCTAAATTTATATGCACATCTATTTATTTTGCAATACATTTGTCGCAAAATATATTTAAAATACTTTATTTCACACAGAAGTCACATTTTTATTGAATTTTCGACAAAAAGTGACATAAGTTACAAATGTCACTTTTTGTCGAAAATTCAATAAAAATGTGACTTCTGTGTGAAATAAAGTATTTTAAATATATTTTGCGACAATTGTATTGCAAAATAAATAGATGTGCATATAAATTTATGTAGTAATAGTATGAAATTACCTAATTAATGTCCATTGTATTTTTGTATAGGAAACGAACCACCTTAATCGCCCGCGGCTTCGCCCGCGTGAACTTAGGTTTTAAATTTTCATCTCCTATTTTACCCACCTACGGGCTGAGTTTTAGAAAACTCTGAAAATACGTAACTTATTACGTACTCAATTCATAGGAAATTTCATGCTAATATGTCCAAGGAATAAAAAGTTTCATACAAACTTAAATCTCTTATTTTACCCCCTTGGGGGTTTAATTTTGAAACATCCAAATTTCTAGTCTGTACATTGATTTATCAGTCAATCAGCTTTTCGGGATTAGGTATAAACCTTAAATGGGCTGATAAACTGACAAATAATGACTAAATAAACATATTGCAAAGTCAACAAGCAACACAGGTTTTTTTTTTTTTGTTTCCGGGGGGGAAAATGCATTACGCATACCACCCAGGCGCAGGGAGCCCGAAGGCCCCAGGCGCACTAGATGGTAGGGTGCGCCTCCCTCCTCGGCCTCCTGTACTGTAGGAGACTCCCCTCGAGTCTGCCACTAGGAGGCCACGGATACCAGCCACCATAACCGGTACCCGGTGGCAGATCTGAGCTATGGTTCTGCCACCGACCACACCTCGGCCGCAGAGGATAGGGCAAGCGGCGCACCGTAATACCAACTTGCCTCTTCCTCTGCGGCCCCACCAATGCCGTTAACCGTACGGAACGGCCCCGCCAGCTCGCAGGGGGGTAGGGAGAGTGGCACAACACCACCACGCCTCTCCCCCTGCGATCCCTCCACGGCCGCAGAAGATAGGGAGTACGGCGCACCGTAATACCGGCACTCCTCTTCTTCTGCGGTCCCACCTCCTAGCGCGTCCGCAGCGGACTCCTCCAGCCCGCTGGGAGCGCCCTCCTCGGGCCAGCCGGCGGCAAACAAGCCGGCCCTGGTTGCCTCTTCGCTTCACCGTGGGTGTCCAATCCACGGTTACTAAGCCCCACCGCCACGACAAGGCGTGCAACCATCGGGGGGACAGTTTTTTCCACTGTGATAACTAATATTAATGTCAATATTAATTTGTTAATTAACTACATTTGTAATTCGCCAATTTGACGACCTCTGTGGTTCACTGGTTAGTGCGTTGGCGCTCAAGCCGGAGGTCGCGGGTTCGAATCCCGCGAGGGGACAAAAAGTTTAGTGTTTGTGGGTCGTGGATGTGTATTTAATATTATGTGTATTATATTATTAATAAAAATCTAATATCAATAAAATATAATATAAACTAATATAAAAAATAAAATGTAAGTGCCTAGTATAAAATAAAAGTACCTAATAGGTAAATATATTTCCGTTGTCTGGTACCCGTAACACAGAGAAGTTACCATAGGATCAGATTGAGGTGGTGTGAATAATAGAAATATAATATTATTAATGTTTTTGCGTCACAATCATCAAGCGGAATGGCGAATTTTAGCCGGCCTCGTAATAATTTGTAGCTTCATAACGTGTCAAAGTCGATTTTGTCACTCATTTGGAAGTCATAGGATTTCATGGAAATCGTCCAATTTACATCTTATATAGTCTCTTTGAATCTCGACTCCTATTTCGAGTGCCAACGACTGAGTCTTTGGAATTGTAAATATTTCTAGGCATTTCGGGAATTACCTTCATAATATAATATTAGAGGCACGGATGATATATTTCCAAGTCAATTTTGTAATTTTTTAGAATGGTCAAGAAAAATAAAAAGTTTAAAAGGTTATTAGGTATCTCTCGGAAGCAGCTTAAGGTGGTTCGTTTCCCATACAAAAAAACAATGGACATTAATTAGGTAATTTCATACTATTACTACATAAATTTATATGCACATCTATTTATTTTGCAATACAATTGTCGCAAAATATATTTAAAATACTTTATTTCACACAGAACTCACATTTTTATTGAATTTTCGACAAAAAGTGACAAAAGTTACAAAAACCACCTTAAGGGACAAATATTGTAAATATAATAAATATAATTAAGATAATAAATAATTTCAAATATAATTCACATTTTTATTCTCATTTAATTTTGAATTTTATGAAGGTTACCTACCTCTCTCGGCCCGTTTTTCTTAATAACGAATAAGAACACGTTACAAGCCTCGGGTCACGGGTGCCATAATAATAAATTTAACTTGTAGACCTAAAAGCGTTAAATATTATTTTGTGATTTTATACTTTATGAAAAACAAAATAAATGCTTGTTTCTGAGTGCAACGCGTTTGGCTCGTCGGTTTTTGTTTACCTTAAAATATAAAGAATTGAAACTTTTTTTCTACGTAGAATATATCTTCAAATAGATCAAATAATACATCTAAGCAAATAGGCACATGACGCCACAGAAGTTCAAAGTGTTGTAAGGTTCATCTCTTTTTTTATTTATTTATTAAAAGGCAGATTCTACATAAAATGTAAAATGCTTAACTGGCCTTAACTGACCTGACCTGAATAAGAAGGACTTAACAAACGTAAATAAACAAAAGCATGAAAACAAACTACCTATATACCAATCTCTAATCTAATTCTAAATTTAATAGCAGTCATTAGTATCCGTGATGTAACAGTGTTCCAGAATTTTCCCAAACACATTTAATTCGTCTGTACGGTCAGATTAAATGTTTGTTAAATCTTTATTTAGTTCCAGCGTTAGTGGGAACGGTTGATTGATTTGAGAGAGGGAATGTTTTTTCTAACAACAAATCAAACGACTCGAGCTAATTCTGTTTTCGTTTGGAATCAATTGGAAACAGGATGCTCTATAGACTTCTCGTCCGATAATGTCCGTCCATATTTCATCCGCTTAATCTATGTTTCCTGAGTCCTGACATACGAAATGTCCTGGATATATATATTAATTACGCGTTTATTTATAAACTGGGGATTACGTTTGATTAAATTATTTTTGGTGAAGGTATTTTACCGACAACATTCTTGTTAATAATAAATTTAATTGCTTACGGTTTTGTAAAGATGAGAAATGAGAATTTACATTTATTATCCAAATGTAAAACTATGAAGACTAAAATATAAAAAACACGAATTACACAGTCAAATTTCCTATGCGTAACAAGTTTATCCTTTTTTGCAGGTAAGTCGGAGTGAATGTGCGAAAGAGATGACGAGTGAAAAGTCAGAAGGTAATGTACCAACTCACGCGCGGAGTAAATGACCGCGTACCAAGGCCGTACAATCGGTCAGACACCAAATGTCACGGCCGCCGCGAGCGACAGGAAAACCGCGTCACAGATGAAAAAAACATGACTCACGTTGTCCATTATAACCTGAGCTTGACTTACTGCGCAGGCGCAGCAAACTCCGACTCCACGAGGCAAGTATATAAGTGGCCAGATTGTGCCAACTGCCAGCTATGGTCACTACGTAGTAGCTAGTACGTAAAACTACGTACTGTATCGTTCTCGAAATTAATACCGTACAATATGATAACGTCACAGTCATGCGTAGAATAAATTAATAAAACTCAAACCCTAACGTTTTATCGTAATGATAATATGCTATACACACGATTGATAAAACAATTCGTTTTACACCGCTAAATCGTCACGATAAACCTTAAGGTGTGTTGCAGGCATAAGCAATAGCTATTAAATGGGCCGATTCACGATAGAGGTTCGCGTCGCCGTGAAATAATTTTAAACTTTATCGAAATGATGGTTACGGGGCCTACTAAGTACTTACTAATCCATAATAATATGGAATACAATACCTTCATGCGTAGAAATTTAATTTAAAACCTTTCACCTTTCTATTTTGGGTCTATGATTCTATGTACACTAATAATATCTAATGTCAAGGACGAAGGGCGTACAAAGTCAAACATTATTACGTAACATGTGCCTGTAGGATAAGGTTTGTCTTTCTTTGTTTAACAAAGTATTTACGTAATACGTTATCCTGCGATTTCCATTGTTTTACGTCGTATTTCTAGTAAAAGTACTGAATGTCTAATGAATACAGTGACTCTTGAGTTTAATCTCCACTGGTAGAATTTATGTCTAGATAGCAGTAGGTAAATAAATTGTATTACATTTGACAACCTAAGAAAATATTTTGACAGGGCATGCCTATCTCTTGTTCTTACACTGTGTAGTTTGCTAGGTACCACAAATTAAAAAAAACGGGTAAATAAATTGTATTACATTTGACAACCTAAAAAAATATTTTGACAGGGCATGCCTATCTCTTGTTCTTACACTGTGTCGTTTGCTAGGTACCACAAATTAAAAAAAACGAACACATTAACATCTACGTAGTTAGCTTTCGGTTCAATTACACTACTACAAGCATACGGCGTATCCACGATTGTGTAAAAAAATTGAGGCCTGTTGAAGTGGATGTTGCATTGGATCGTTCTATGAAAGCTGTTTAGTATATTTTTTACTTTGTGTTACACCCAGACTTGTGTAGATAGTACATGCGTGACGTGCTGGATTAACTAAAATCCTACGTAACCGAAATCCTAGAGGCCATTACGCAAACAGTAAACAAAATATTACTGCGTAGTTTTAAACATGACTGCGTCATTTCGCATCCGATATTCCGAATCGTAAAGTATATTATAATAAGATATTTTTATGTCTGTCAAAATCGTATTTCTAATAATAAAACGTCTCAATTTAGGAGGCCAATGTTTTATGGTCGGTATAAAGAGGATATTAAACATTTTCATGTCATGTTCGTGTATCGTTGTGGCTGATGGGGTCGGTGATTGTCCGTGGTCTATTATTTTTTTTAATTTTTCTGTCCATTCACGTACCTTCATAGAAACGTGAGCTCTTAATGTCGTGTTATCTAAGCATAGGTAGACGTGACGCTTTTTATGCTAATTTTTGATGCCCAGTACGACCATAACTTTTGTCTCATAATGCTTACCGAGGCTCAACTTTTAAATGTAAGCTATTTTGACTTTATTTAAAGAATGTCTATTTAGTTTGGATCTCTTTTAGATTTTTAGGCAGTATAGGATAGGGTTTATCATAGGGTTGTTGAAATTACGGCGTGCCGCGTGCTTAGATATTTTAGAATAAAAAAAATACCTGAGTTAACTTAAATTTTTTTCACTGATTGTTTTGTTTGGTCGGTGCAAAATACAACAAAATACAAAGAACTTACTACTTAGTAAAAGTTAACGTTTTAACTTTCAATGTGCTATGTCTATGAATAGGCTCGGACTTAACAAGCTAATGATAATTATGTTGACTCAGCGATAACCGTATCACAAAGTACACAGCCAGTCTATCCTGTCAAAGTCGCCCGTAACTCACGACTTAACCTGCTTAGTTATTCCGGCCAGGTAAATCGGAAGTCTTTGAAAAATTTAACGTTGCCCGTAATTGTCACTTTTATGGGTTATTTTTCTGGTTGAATTGGACGTGGGCGTCGCGGGTGGGAGAATAAAGTAAAAAGAAAAAATATCTTATGAAAATATCTTGTATTTTTTTTAATATTGAGAATAGAGATATATTTTTATCACAATGCCTCGACCCTACAGGAGATGCAGTGGCGTGAACGTGTGATGGGTCGACCGGTCCGATTTAAACAATAATAATAGCTGAGGAAATTTGACCGTTCCAAGTGAAAAAGTAAATTCAGGGATTTCGAGTTTCGATAAAGTATATTTACATATTTTAGGTGGGCGTTTATATAAACGTTCTAGAAGATGATAAACTCGGTTTAATAAAAATAAAGAATCTTATGCATGTTGGGCCTTGGGATTATGAATCAGTAATACCTGATTGTGAAAAATTTACCGTCTCTTTGCACACGCAGTCAATAAACGATGTGTGTTGCTTCAGAGATTAAAAGTAACATTATTTTATAGTTTACCTGAGTATTATTATAATAATCTTAGCTATAAAATTACACAAAGATTTATATAAATTATTATGTGACTAATTTGGCATGTTGTTAGGCACGGAGGTGTCTCGGCGGCGGCGGTGGGACGGTAGGTAAAGTTTACAATTTGCACAGCAATTTTTGTTCAAGGCTTTAATTAACTAAAATATTATAACTTTATAAGAATATAAGCGGTGTTTTGAAACATCTTGCATTATCTCAGTGAATGCTCGTCTTTGATTTACAAACACTATTAGGTAACCTTAAAACTTGAGGCAACGACCTCACACGAGGAAACTATGAAAAGTCAAATAATGTTTGTTGTAAGTGTGAATTGTATGACGATGCCGCGATGCTTCCACATTATCTCTGTGTACACAACGTATTAACCCTTATTCGACTAATAATAAAGTTCTAAATCAACTGTGAACTGTATCGACAGTGGGGTACGCATTGTTCGGGATGAACGAGTGAAATAGAGGACGTGCCTCTCGTCCCTCTCTTTCACACGTTACCTGTGGTGGAATTATTGTGGTTACCTGGGCAGGTTGTATTCTTAACGCATCTCCAGAAAAATGATATACATTAGAAGGCTTCGTTTTTTGTACTTGTAGTGACTTGAGGTTTTTTTGCCGACTGCTGTATACAAAAAAGATTCCTGTTCATTATTTAATACTCTTAACTTGCTTCGAATATTAGAACGCAACAGGATAAACCTTTTGATAAGGCTTTAGCTCTACTTGAGTGAAAGGCACTCTGAGATCTGAGAGAATCATACCAGTGGGATGATCCCCTAACGCTGATTAAGAATTTGTGCACTTCGCTAATCAAAGGTAACATGTATAGGGTTGCCACATGACATAAATTAGGGCTTGGGAATTTCGAGGTACAAACTTGGTAAGAGAATTTGCATATAAAACAATGTTCGTTCAACCTTTAGGTTTTTTTTTTGCACTGGACCCTCATTCTTATGCTTATTTCTAAATCCGATATTGAAGCCAATTCCATAATTGGGCGTTTACTCCTTTGAAGCTGCTATATAACATGTCAAAACACTAGATTTAATTTCAAATACACGTAGCTATTTAGGTCCATTTAACTCTTAATGTTTTTTTTTATATATCAGTGACAGAGTTGATAAAATCTTCTGAGCTTCAAATAATCAACCCGACAGTCCCGACACGACCAAATTTATTTTTTTCGGACCTCCTCGCCTTGTCTATTTTATAAATTTTATCACGTTTTTCACATAATATGTGTACGAAATACTGTCCCTCCCCTGTGCCTCGAGGGCACCCTAAACCCGTATAAAATATTTTCTCTTACCATATTTTTCCATTTTGTATAAAATACCAAGATAGGTAATAGGTATAGCTGAGTTGACTAAACTACGAGGTTTATAGATAAGACTATCCAAAGGATTAATGTACAATTTGAGCGATCATTATACTAATATAGGTATTGGTACATTTAACATTATACATTATATTATCCAGTATATACAAGATGTTCGTTCAAACATGTCAACTAAACTGGTGACAAAATTGCCTCGTAATTGAAATGTGGGAAAACTTAGCAAAACTTCAAAAGTCATAGGCGATTAATAAAATTGTTTTTTTTACTTATAAAGCAGTTGAAAGAACGATCACCCCGACTCATTTCGTGTTTTACGCTTATTTAAATTAATATTTTTCTTTATTTTCTTTTCGTGTCTTAACGTATTTTTTTTTTCAAACGTTGAGTGTTTTGACCTCCGCTGTTTAGCGACTTGTTTGTGCTTCAATCTGTTTCGACCTGTAGGTATGGTTCACTGACCCGGAACACATGACCGGCTAATTGTTATATCGTAAGCGTATTCGGCCATCTTGTTTTTATATTCGAATTCGAATGTAATGTTCAAAATAATTCGATATTCTTAATTTAATTTTGAATTGAAGCACGGTTGCCATACTGTCGGAAATTTTAGGACACTTGAAAAATATTAGAATTTCGTAACTGTGCTAATTTTGACTTTTAATTATGATAAACTGATTTTCTGATTCTTAAAACGATCTGCACCTACGTGTTAAAAACTCCTAGTACCTACTGCTCGTACCTAAAACTAAGGGTTACAGCGTGATATGCGACGCTAGGCGGTGCAGCATTTTTAGGGTTCCGTAATACTTAAGGAACCCTTATAGTTTCGCTCTGTCCGTCTGTCTGTCTGTCTGTCTGTCTGTCCGCGCCTCTAGCTCCTGTAATTATGAATATAAATTGATGAAATTTGGTGCAGTTATAGATTGTGTATAGATCACGGTTTCGGGATCATAAAAAAATAATAATTTTATATTTTAGGGGTGGCTCTCCATACATGTGAAGTGGGGATGAAAAATATTTTTTTATTCTACCTCATCGTGTGGGGTATCGTAGAATAGGTCTTTTAAAATAAAGGCAAGGTTTCATACGTTACTTTTTATAAAGTTGACCATTTTCGAGTAATCGGCCTCCAAAGTAGTTTGTAAGTTGGTCCCCCCCCCCCTAGCATTTTTAAACTATAGGAGATAGAAACTTGCAAATTTCCATGCTGATAGATCATGCTAAAAACTCTTTAGGAAAATTATTGTGAACCAAATCGGATAGTAACTTTTGGAGTAATAAAAAGCTTATTACGCGTTTATAGTTACGGAACCCTCCTTAGACATGTCCTGACATGCTCTTGGTTAGGTTATTTAAGATAGCCATTCAAAATTGAACTTTATTCACTACACAAAAGATACACGTTTCATATGACATCAGTCATACACTGCATATGCACTGTACAGCGCGGTGCAACCTGACATACGAACTCTTACAATGAGACGTGTTATCTTCTTGCTTAAAAATCGTTTCGTTTCCGTGTGAATTGACCCTAACATAAGTTCAACATGATAATAAGCAAACTTAATACTACAAATACTACACAATAGCCGAGTCTATAATAATTAGGTATTATTGATTTTACAAAATGCACAAATACTCGGTAATTTTTTACTTATTTAATCGCAGTATTATAGTATATGTAGACTAATTCATTATATATTTATTTCCAATTTCCAAATTCATAGGTACTTGAAGATTGTGCACCAACGCTGATGATGTTTATATCTATTGACAAGCACAACCGCAGGCTCAGGTAGTACAGTATAAGCAAGTGTGAATCACTGATAAGAGCTACTTCCGATGGTAAACCACGCCGCGCCGCCTTATCACTTCTGCGTATTTATTTGTTGGCGTAATCTTATCTTAACGGGAATAAGAGGTTAAACACTTCACCCAAAACTGGGATAATCTAGAAAATTCTACTCGTGACGACGTAATGGCTACTTTGTTGACCAGTGACATTTAGATGTTGGTAAAATATCGTTTGTCGAGAAGACAGGTATGTAGTTCTTATAGCGGCTGCACACGCTAGACGAGCAACTCGGCAAGCAGGGAATCACAGGGGTGGGGAAGCTTGGGGGAGTTTGCTTGCCAAGAATTTTGCCTAGCGTATAAATCAAGCAGTAGAAATACATACCATTATGATTCATATGATGAGAAATAGCGCGATATATGGTATGACCTGGGAGTGTTCCAGGCAATTTGTCGCAGCAGGTAGCTAAGGCCAGGGCTTTATCCAGCCATTCGGAAGCCTTAAAATACACCCGCTAGTCGTGAATCGACACGAACTCTTTAAACGTGCTTTTAGTTTCAATTTTCTTAGCACATTGTTTCCCGCTTTTTCGTGGCGTGTCGCAAAATGGATAGCAAAAAAGATATGAGTAGCAGTTGTGAAGGGTCTCTCTTGAACTAGCTCTAAGAATTAAAAAAATGAAATTAAGCATCTTGTGAATAGCTAATAGGTAATTCAGTTGGGTAGATAAGACTTTGTGATTTGTAGTTACAATAACAATATTTGTCAATTTCCCAAAAATAGTCATAAACAGTATTACAATATTTGTCATGTGGTAATTGTTTATGATGCGTTCATCTCATCATCAGGTCCGGCTTAAGTCACGATCTGTGGTGATGAGTATCGTAGTAGAGTAGTGCACTGATCCATTGAAGGAATATCAAACTAATTGAATGTTGAAATTATAAGCAGCCTACTACTTACGATATAATCTCAGTTTGGTCAACTCGCGGACTCATTCGCATACGCGTTAAATCATGCGTGCGCGAGCGGGACGGCCTGAAAATCCCAACGAGCTTCATTCCATAAATATTACGAGAATTCAGAATTGCCCCCTAATTCTAGTCTTGAGGATGAAGGGAAAAAGTAGTTTTGGTTTTTTGGTACGCATTTTGAGATAAGCAGGTGCGCTGTGCTTGCGCTGCGGTACTTAGTCTAATATATAATAAAGTTTTAATTACATACCTGTTCAAATTATTATTAATATTGTTTGCAGTGTTTGTATTGATATTATCTAATCGGGTACTGAGCATTGTCTCTCTATCGGCGCGGCGGCATCTGATTTTATTGTATTGTTCCTACATATAAGCCTGTGTAGTTCGCCAATGTATAGCTCGACCTCAATAATTAACAAGCACTAATGCTTCGCCGCAGTTACACTCCGCTTGTATCGTTCAGGTAAAAATGTACTATCACATAAACAACCTCCCTGGTTCCTGCTAGGGGAGTCTGATAGTGCCGACGCAGACAAATCTCGACCTTATCCACTCTACTTAAAGTCTATTTTATTACGAGGGTTGTATATTTACGTATTTATATCTCCTTGCGCTCTTACGTGCCATAAAAATAAGTATTAATACGTATAATAATATATTTGTACAGCGTGGCGTCGTTCACGTAACATACGGTATTTACTTTACTTATGTGAAACACTTTGTTTCTTTTTATTGAGCATTCCTCCATTTCGTATTCGAGTATCTTTAAGCTTGAATTATACTTTTGGCAGGACTGAATCGATAATCGTTGTTACAACTTACATTGTAAATTGTAATATAATTTCCACAAAATCCAGTTATTACTTGTACTATCAGGAAATTTAATTCATAAGCAGCAGAGATAGCTCTTATAATAATTTGTACGAAATATAATGTCACAATCCAAATATCAAATACAATACCAAAGTTTAATATGTTGATATTATAAAACGAACTAATTAAGAGAATAGTCAACAGCTTAAGGGTTAGATTCCCTGATAGTAGGTTTAATCTAAGCTACCATTTAATTCCCAATGATTACTCATCAATAATAATCATACCAATTAATATTGGATGTTTCAGTTTTGAGACTATGTGGATGATTAAGTAATATTACAATAATCATTAATTTGTATAAGTTATAAATTTATATGATCATGTAGTTTTTGGTGTGATGTGTCACAAACATCCACCCATCCTCACAAACTTTCACCTAGTAATAATAACACCCGACACCGATTTCGGTGACGGCGTCCGATTTCATTTAAACCAAGCCACTTACGTAGGAGTCATTTTATAGTGCACAAGTGTGTGTGCAGAACACAAGGGAACACTCTCTTCCTTTACTCTCATAACCCAGTGGGACGGAAAACCGAGACGACTGGCGAGTTATCACGCGCAGGTTTGACTTTTTACGTGCCCATCCGACGCATAGATCAACTTTCTTGTCAGAAAACCAGGTGATCCTACCCAAGGTTAAGGATAAGGCTAAACCCACGACCTCCGAGTCGAGAGCCAAGCTCTAACCATTAGAACACAAAGGCTGTTTCATATAATATTATAATGGTAGGATATGGATATTGTTTTACTTCTAACTTCTAACCCTGCTGAATGCCGCGCCATTTTTTTTTTGTCCCAAGCCTTGTGGCTTAGGGCCCTAAGAACGGAAACATCCTCGCTATTTTCGTAGTTAAAATAATGTACGAGGCGAAGTTTATTTACTCACATTTTATTACTGCTTCCGTTTTGCCGCCGCGCCGTTTGTCCACACGTATTTACACGTCAGTCTGTTTAACTTGTAGAAATGCTACTTTGTAGTGTTTGTAGTCCGCATTACGACCGTAACTACATTTACTGGAACAATTTTTAGAACATAAGCTCACACTTGATTAATTTTGAAATTGTTTTTTAAGGGTTCCGTACCTAAAGGGTACAAACGGATTACTGAGACTTGAGACTGAGATTTGCTGTCTGTCCGTCTGTCCATCCGCCCGTGTGTCTGTCTATCGCCAGGCTGTATCTCATGAACTATGATAGCCAAAGAGTTGATATTTTCATAGGTGTAGGTAGGTATTCCTGTTGCCGCTATAAGAACAAATACTAAAAACATACTTCAAGTGGTCTCCCATACAACAAAACGTTAATTTTTAGCTGTTTTGTACGGAACCTACAGCTACTACTTCGTGCGCGAGTTCCTCTCGCACTACACCAGTTTTTATTTTTATTTTATATCAGTGAAAGAAGAGAACCTTATAATAGGTATAGCTCTCATGTTTGTTGCAGAAGTGAGTTTCATGTTCGTATTTTTCGTTTAAAAACATTTCGAAATTATTGTTTTAAGACTAAAATCCTATAAAGCTTACCTGGACCTCGGAATTAACCCTTGAATATTCTAAATATACCCGGGGTTCATTTAAATTACAATGGGTTAAGACATGATGTAGAGGGTTTGCGTGTGACACTTGGTCCTTCGAGCCGGCTCACTCAATATGGATTTACTTGTGAAATGTTTTCCTCCGAACACGTTTAATGAATAATGATATATAGGTACCTATTTATATTAAATTACTTATATATGTAGATATTAATTTTCAAAAAAATTGACAATGCTTTTTTACCCGACAATGCTACTTTACGAGAAGGGTTATGTTTTTCGCGCGTATCTTGTATGTATGTAATATGTATGTATGTAATTTTTGTAATTTTTTTTGTTACCAAACCTTTCGAGTATGGTATCGGATAAAGGAAATAAAAACGAGATTAAAAAAATATGTTATGTATTCAAATTTAATCAGGAATAATTACAACCAGTTTAATTAAATCATTCGAATAAATTTGTAGTCAATGCATTTAAATATGTAATCGTATTAATACTTTAAATCGACCAAGCGTGTGTTGGTTTATGGTAAAAGTAAAAAAAAAATCTAAAAAAGGCATATAGGTACCTAAGCAACGCACTAAAAAGATCGAAAAAGATTGAGAAAACAGACTATAATAATATAGTACCTACTACATAGCAAGCTAACACTAAGGGTCAGTTCCCACCGCGACGATACGCGACGTATCGTTTCATTTTGGTATAGTGCGATTCAAATGAGAATAGGATCGAGTCAGCGCCATATTGTTTCGAATTTAGACTGTTATGATAGATAATTGATTACTATTTAACGTTTTTATTTAAATCCGATGCAAGCTATTAATACTCGTATTTATATGCACATAAGTTTTTTCTGAAAATCGCACTTTTCAAGTGATATTTGACAGAAAAAGGTCATTGACGTTCCTATTCTCATTTGAACCGCGTTATATGAGTTGCTCCTTAGTACTCATGAATCACGTTTTAATACTTAAAAGTTAAAACTAATTAGCATTGCAGAGCTGTGAAACATTTCTGACATATTTTACCTTTATAAAGTCGAGCTTCATTTGTTTGTATCCAATAATAAGACAGCTAGGTTCTTTAGTCTGAATAAAATATGCTTGTTGTACTGGGACGCCCTTGGCCGTATTACATAAGCAACAAATAGTGATGAACTTAGTTGTAGGTCAGAATGTTTCAGACTTCTGACTTACCTAGCTTTATTAAAGCAGAGCTTATTCGACTTTCATTTCACTTTGTTACTTTTTTATTGGTTGTGTAATGTTTAGTTATATAGAAGGTTTTATTAACATGTATTTTTGCCATAATAAGTCCTCCTACCATGAAGTACATAGTAAAATACCTTAGATTTTAGAAATAGGTAGTACACAGTCGATAAAATTAGGTTTAGGTATTGCATTAAAGAATTGTTTTTTCGTTTATTCGATGTTAGACACTATAGTAACAAACCATCTCGAATCCATTTACAAAACAGTAACAAAGAGAGTGCTACTGCCATACATTTGTCATTAAATAATGTATGGCTAATTTTATCTCATGGTTCCGTTTGAAAAATAGGGTTTGGCTTCCGTAAGTTCTACGCAACCGAAATTGCGTAGAGCAACCAGCTGCTTTTTACAACCAGCTAGTTAGTTATCACGTGGGTTTTCTTTTCCGAAATGAGGTGTTCCGTGCTCAGTGGTTTCGTTCAGTTGATTTTCTTATCATGATCAAATCACAAAATTACCATCATTTACATTTCTACGCTAACCCAATAAAAAGGTTAACTTTATTTAGCTGTCCGTTGTGTCTGACACTTTTTTGTTCGTTGAATTAAAGAATAAAAGTGTAGGCGAAGTATCAAGTAAAGTATTTAAACATTTGTACTTCACAAACATTCAGTACTGAGTACTGACTACTGAGAGTTGCAAACATTTTATTACGATTTTATCGACAAAAATGTAGCCATAAAAGACAACAATCGATTTATACCTGTACAAATGTAAGAAGATCGTGGACAGAATTGATACATTTTTACCGGTTACCACACAGAGTGGCTGCATCGCTTCGAGCATATAAAATAACGTATTTAAATAAATTCACAATATATCACGTGAGCGTTATTAAGATCCCGACGCGAAATTTGCAAAACAAAACAAAAAGCGTTTAGTGTTCAAGATGTGAGCTCCAAACATCAAAACACGAGGGTTTAATCGCGCCATTAAAGTTTCAATGCGTCGAGGACCGCCCGCGACAGATTTCATACAAAACGAGTAAAAACCCGGAGCCAGGCTGCACTGTCGTCCCGAGTCCCGACGGAATATTTAAATAACGTCTGGATCCAACAATGCCTGTCCGACCCTCCTTTGTTATGTTAAAATTAAGCCCCGATCCGTCAAAGGTATCGATAAATCTATTGTTTTCCCATCCCTATTACAAAGTTTAGTTATTAAAGTACCTAATTGTTTAATTAATTGAACGCGGAAGTTAAAAGACATTGGGAACTTTTTGCCCCGCTTTTCGAAAAGTAGCGGACACAAACGAAACTTATTACTGATGATAGATACTATTTTCCACTTTATTACCATGCATTTTTTTTTTCTGTAACATATGGGAATATTGAGATAATAAGGTTTTATTATTGATGTAATTTCACTATTTGCACTTTACATTACACCTACACTTTAATAATATGATCACAAAAATACGCCAAATGTCTATGATATAAGCGCTGTGGCTTAGCAGCGTCTAGTCAGGTAAAAAAAATAACCGGTTTCGCTGCCTGCGCGCATCGCTCGAACAACCTATACGCAACGCGCAGTCCTTCGTCATCTGTCTATATAACTATACAATAAATAAACAATTGGTGATGATGATGATGATGACTATTAATTATTTAGTATAAAAAATGTATCCCGAAATTGTCAATGTAAAAAACTAATCATTTTAGAAAAAAATATTTTCAACTTAGTCTCATCATATCTCAGAATTCCCATATGTCACAATATAGCGCTTTACGTGAATATACCTACTGATCTAAAGCTTTGAAATAAAGTATGTTTCTTCTTTGTCCGCCGTGGGGCATTTTTCCATACTAAAGTTCCCAATGTTATTTGTTTCGGTTGTTTATAGAGTGTGATAAAACAGACTGCGGAACCACCTGATGATCTGTCGTTACATTCACAAGTTAAATACTCACAAATCAATGAAAGTGTCAATAAGTTGTGCTTGTGCTAAGTGCTAAATATGACATTAACGACAAGGCGACTTTCCCTGTTAATTGATTTATTAATTCATTATTTATTTTAAAAAAAAAGACGAAATTACGCAAATTTATATAGATTACCTAGTAATACTAACGTTAAACTGTTCGTAAGGTAGATAGATAAAGGCAGACCCCACATTTGGCGCGCGCGACGCTCACACGCCCGAGGATCGCGCACGCCAAATGTGGCGTGGCGGTGGCGGTGGCCATACTCTTTTTTACCCGACTACGGCGAAGCCAAAAGAAAGCATAATAATAGGCAAGCGGACTGATTTTTTTTTATTGCATAAATGAATAGTACTCTTAAATATGAGTAACTTCTCAGAAGAAACCGTATATCAAAAGTCAATATTTTCAAAGGTACAGCGATTTGTATACAAAATTTCGCTCCGCTGGAGTACCAAAAAAAAATTTTTTTTTTTGCGAAATTGGTAAACAAAACCTACATCATTAGTTTACTCACATCATATACAAAAACATTCATTATGGTAAGTATGAACTTAAACGCACAAATATCGGAGATATTTACAAATATATTCCTGCGGCCATATACTTCATATACTACTTCATACTACTTCATATACAAGTGACGTCATTTTTAGGTCGACTTTAGTATGGAGCGTTTTTAGGAGGCTCGCGAAATTTTTTATACAAATCGCTGTACCTTTGAAAATATTGACTTTTGATATACGGTTTCTTCTGAGAAGTTACTCATATTTAAGAGTACTATTCATTTATGCAATAAAAAAAAATTGTCCGATTGCCTATTTTGGCATTCTATGTATGTGCCTACCCTACCTACTGATTCAATTTTTTAATAAATTAGGTGTCAATAGATTCGTTACAAAGAATACTAGCCCGGGCTACTTGGGCTATATAATTTACGTAGACAGGATAAAAAAATATACTTAGTTATTTATGATACAGGTGATTGATACAATGTAGTTTTTCCTGCACTTTAATAAAAAATAGATTGCGTCATCGCGTATCATTTTGTGACTAATAAAGGTTATAACAAAATCGATAGCCTACGTGCCGCAAGTCAGCAAATTATATAGTTTATGTAGCTTAATGTTACACAATATTATGAATGAATAAAGAAATAAGAATGTATGAGATGTTCCACCATGAAATAATATGTTATACCATGAAAAACATACACGCAGTCTTCGACTATGTGTATCTGTATTTCATTTCAGAACAGTTATTTGCTAAAAATCCTACACTTGAGCTTTTTTATAAAACAGAAAAACATGTTCCTTTAACAGGTATAGTATGCCAAAATATTTTGCTACGAAAATGGCACGAAACTTATTTAAACGTAGACGAAATATGAATGGTATAGGAAGCATCAACTCAACTAAGTTAATAGCAAATATACTTATACTGACGTAGTGAAATTTAAATTTCATGCGATCATATCTTCCCGTGAACTTGCCTCCCTCCGGAATTCTTGCCGAGTAATTAATCAATTTGTTAATAATAATTAATGCTAGCTCGTACTTAATGGGTACCACGGAGGCTTTTAGTTATCAAGTAATGTAGCAGGCAATAAGTTATCCGGATGCTGCTTCATAATTTATATTCATTTACCAAAAAACTCTTTGGACGTTTTTGTAATTAATATCAAAATACAGTTTGTAACTTTGTCATTGGTTGGGTATTAACTCTTTAAGTAACAGAAGGTTTAAAAAAGAAGAAAATAATGAGTATAGCTTCTCTTTTTTCCTGAGAAATTCCTTTCCTTTCCTTTATTGAAAAAGAACAAAAAAAATTAATCCAACAATGTAACAGTTTATGAACACTGACTTTTACCTATTTTTTAAATTCGTGGACTTGATCACAGAAATATATACCTAAGTCTTGAAAATTCTACGAATGATATTTTTAAATATATATCTTCGAATACTGAAACATTTTTACTGGATGGCAAACTTATTTTTACAATAAAACCTGGAGCGAAACCTGTAAGCAAGGCCGTATATCAACCGGCACAGTTAATCAAGAAAGGTACAATGTTTAATTCCAGCAATCCCAAATAGTAGCAAATAACCAAGAAGTACGGCCAAACAATGCGATAAATCTCAATAAATAGGCCAAAAAATTCCACCCCACAGTACCGCGGCCCTGAGCGCCTGAGCCCCTACATCACTCAGTTACGAATGCGCCCTCTTAAATCTGTTATTACTATAAGGCTGGGACTATATGATCCGGAAACCGGCGGGTCCGGGAAAATTCGGAGCACTGAAAAATGAAAATAGAACTCTGCGATAGTACAATAGTGTTGCAATAGAAGTGTCGAGTGTCGAGTTGTTATGTAACTTGACTCGACACTTGTGTGTTCGATTTTCAGGTCTATTGTATTTGCGCAGAGTTCTATTTTCAATATTCTGAATTTTCCCCGGCTTTCCGGATTCCGGAATGTATGTCCCAGCCTTAGACGCATTTCATACCCTACGTTTTTAAGTTACTTTTTGTGACTTTAAAAAGACGTAGGTTATCTTAGGTAGGTAGTGTAGCGTGTGTCCACTACAATATAATTAAAATTTTGAACAGTAAGCAGGAATAGCAAAGTAATTTACTTTATTTGCGTAGGCGTGTGCCTATTCCTTTTAAAATAAATTCCTAAAAACCCGTGAAGATGTTTAAAAGTAAAAAAATGACAGTAATGAAAATGATAAAAAAAAATGCTTTGAACTCCTGAAATTAGTTTCTAGATAGCTGCTTTATAACATAATTTTCTTCAAGAGAAACGTTGCGCCCCTGGGGTCTTTATATTTTCCACCACATCAAAATAGACAAGTCTGACGATATACAAAAGCTACATATCACTGCTCAGTGGGCTGATAAAAAGACGCCAGAGGAATTTATTTATACCTGAACAAACTTATTTTGCCTTTTTTTTTAAATCTACATATTTTATCTCGAACAAACCTGATGTAATCAATCATACAGGCTCAATCAATCAACTTGAAAAAAACTGAGGATCCTTTCTATGCGAGGAGAAAGGCCACGGTACAACTTATGATCCTTCTCGAGCTTTATTTATAAATTTACACGGACGATAGATTATTTATCGATCCCTTAACCTACCCGAGCAGTAAAATAAACGACTTAATTTATTTATGATTTTATTATTCCCTTGGGGCCACGAAAAGATGAAAAATGTCGTATGAACATCGACATCCATAAAGTTATAAATTGCTAGATGTTGCGCGCGACTTCGTGTGCGACAAAAGGAAATCTCGCGGTAACCGTACATTTTGCAGCGATAAAAAGTAGCATATGTCCTTCCCCGTGGTCTATTCTATATCTGTGCCAAATTTCATCAATGTCGGTCCAGTAGTTTCGGAGCCTATTCGATGCAAATAAACAAACAAACACACAAACAAACAAACAAACTTTTCCTCTTTATTATATTAGTATAGAATATAGATAATGTACCATGAATTATTATACCTAGTTCCGTCTATCCTAGTGCAACAATTGTAAGGCCACCGTTGCAGGAATTTATTCTAACCGGTAATCGGTAGGACACGGTACAGAGCATGAATTATATTATTTACACCAGCTTACATCTATGATCCAACACGGAACTAGTTCTTGAGTCTAGACATGATGCTTTGCCCATATTTCTCTATGCGGTACGTTCAATGCCAAGTTACAACATTCTATCCTTATGTACCTTCCTATTATAAAAAATGAAAACAGCGCCTACATTCCATTATCCAAGGAAGTCCATTCTCGTAAATAAACCCATAAAAATGTCATTTCAGTCTTATTTCGTTTCAGTGTCTTCAACTCTCGGCGTCATAAACTTTATGCGCAAACTGTTCCGAAGTGCGTAGCGATCACTGAACAAAATTCAATCTCAAATTATATATTTGTATGATTCACGAGATATTGTTGGTGTATCTTCGGCGTAGAGGCCGCAGTGGATCCCACAAGGCCTCCTTGTGGCATTCCTGCAAATTATTCCCAAATTCTCGTGGCTGAACCGTTGGTTTCCGTGAATTATTCATAATACACATGCATTATCTCGAAATATAAATAAGTTTTAGAGGTACTAGTCATAAACGTATTTCTATTTAAATCAAGAGATCGGAGGTTTTAATATTCAATTGCAATCAACCTAATCGTCTGTTTCACCTTGACTTTAGGGCATTATAGGTACAATTTTACTATCGAGGTATTTGTACGGATATTAGAATATATCCAGCAGATGTCAGACGTAGTTACAATTTAGGCTCCTGTAGCTCAAACTCAACTGAAGCTTACAAAAACATGTCAAGTTCTCAACATAAGCCTCCGTAAACAAACGTATTTCATACAAGATTGTGTGGTCCCTGTGTGAGGCGGTGATAATAAACAGAGCGGATACGGGATTACGTAGCTCATGCTAGAACAGCTTTGTATGTTTAGGTTCTTATGTACGTGTTAATCTTCGGTCGCGTCTACCAGGAACAACAGCGATATTTGTAATGAATTAGCTTCCACCGGCTCAACCCCGCAGTAAAGCTAAGTCGCGCTAAGATGGTGTCAAATAGGGGAGACTAGGGACACATGATCCCCCCATTTGTTTTTTTAACCTTAATATCAAATGCACTGAAATACGAATTTATCTGGCTACAAGAATCTGCAACCACTAACAGAAAATGAGTGAAAAAATACTAATTTACCTACTAAAACTAAAGTGTATCAAGTGTCCCCTATTTAAAGGACACTTTATCCCTTGGGAACTTTCCCAAACTATGCAACTTTAAAAGAATTTTTACTATATGTTTATTACACTACTAAAAGCTTAAATTACTATTATTGTATTGGCAGATGTACTCTTTCTTGTGTACATTTTTATGATTTTTATACCTTAGAACTATGGAAATATTAAATTAATTACTAAAAATATATAAGGGGCACTTGATCCATAGAAGTCTCCCCGAATAAATGTACCGTGTGTACCCGGGAATCATAAAAGTCGATTAATACACATAATATAAAAAGATTCGTTTTATATTCAATATTCATACAGGTCTTAAATTTAGTTTTCAAATAACTGTTAAAATAAAAACTTACAATATAAAAGTTGATTGCAACAAAACACATTTTTATTCCACCATTTTAAATATCTGCTGGTCTTAACAATCACAAAATTAACTTTTGAAATTCAATAGTTTGTTTCATAGTCAGATTCACATTATGTGGCCATTGCCCAATTCGAGACATGCTGACGATTCTACTAAATTTGAAAAAAGTTTTGCTGGTATACATATATACCTACTACCGACATACCCACTGTAAAGGTATTGCCTTAGATACAGGCTCTGTGTATTGCGTGTACCAAGTCTCCCATAAGGATCAAGTGTCCCTGACCGTAGATTTAATATAAGATCCATCAGTAATGTCAAGCGTTCTTTATGATATGGTAGATTTTTCTGTATTAGGTATAAGAAATCGTTGATACAATATAAATAATAAACATAATAATTAACAACACTAATATAACAACAACAAATAATTATTATTTTTCATAATGTTTTACATCTAATTTCCGACCTTAATAAAACTCACATATTGTATCGTTATAATATTATACACCTACATAATATCGTGATCATAATATGATATTGTTAAATTTCAATATACAAGATGTTTGTATCGTTCTACAGTTCTATAGGCTAATCACTCAATGTTTGCTTTTGTTTGTTTGCAGGTAGGTAAACGTTTCACTTGTTTGACGCTGAATAAACATTTCGTTGATTATAAGGTAACATGGCTTATTGACAACAAATGCTATTATTTTAATGCTTTTTTACGTAAGGGAGGTGGGAGAGATGTCTTTCTTTTGTTCATGTATCCAGTACCTATCTACTACGTAATTTATGCTGTGAATATTTTATGTATTTGCGAATGATTTCATTTTGTATGCTTAGATGAATATTATGTACTTTGTACGTTTGACTTTTGATTATGTTTTGTATTTATGAATGTCTTATTAGGTTTCTATTTTTGAAGATGTCGCGTTTATTCTTTCGGAATGTTAAGAATGATTTTTAAACTTACAATGATTACTATGTTGGTAAAAATATCTAAACATTCGTTTAACAAGACTGCTAGCTGGTCTAGGCTAATGTGTGCATGTTTTTTTTTCGATGAAAATCATCAGAGCTAGTCATCAGACAGAATCATCAATAATAATCACTGTCACTATTTGACTAACGGTTTTTTGCTAAACTCACAACCCTCCTAAAAAGTCGGCAGTATGAGCATTAATTCTAATGGTTTGTTTAAAGCCAGCCATTAAAATTTAATTAAGGCTTAATATGATACGGCGCATAATTTTATAGGAAATTGATTGACATTAATAGCGCACTCCAAATTATTATTTGCGAGTATCCGATTAGGGTAGGTTGGTATTTAGGTACTAGGTACTGGGTACCAAAGTCAAAATATACAATTTAAGTATAATAATATGTAAATGCTCTGGCTAGCCGCACACACACCATATTATTGACAATAAATTTCATATTGACAATAATATTCCTTGCGTGCGGGCCATATTGCCGTTTTTTTGTATGTGTTGATAGTATTGACAAATTTATTCTGTCAATAATATTGCACGTGTGCGGCTAGCCTATGGCTTACCTTATTTTCGCTTGCAGTCATGAACTCTTGATATCAGTATTGAGATACCTACTTTAAAACTTTTCAATTACAATTTTCCAATTGTAAAAAATTGTAGCATCTTCTTAGATAATTTTAAAAGGTTGCTTGTTATTATTTTCTGTTGGATTTTATGTTCGTTTCCACGTAATCTTCATTCAATTTACCTTCACTTTAGCATATCCTGACGTCCGTAACATAATCACTCACGAGCGAGATTCTCGGCTGTCATCTATAAAGTTCCACGTCCACAAGATCTCTTTATCAGGTCATCACGCTTATAACCACTTTTTATATAAAACCCGGTCGATACCTACTCAGACATGTGTACGGCAATACTGGGGGAAATCAAACATTCTGTTACACCTTCAAATAAGGCTTTTAGTGCCTGCCGTGCCACCCACACGTCATTTTTTCTTACCCCGTCTTGATTTGACACCCTATTACCCGTGCGCGCAAATGTAGACCACACGACTACGGATTAAGATTCACTTTGAAATAACCACATTCCACATATCTGTATGACGAGTGTGAAACTAGATCAAACCTTTTTCGAGGAAGCACCGAAACTCAAATTAGAAATCAATGAATACCAGTAAATAAAACAAAAATAATTTTTAGAATCGGTGAATACTGCCGTACCTATTGTTTATCCAGATTTTACTGTTGTTCAATCTAACAAGTTTTTAAAATACGATTGCATTTGAAAAACTAGTAATAGAAAACCAAACCTAACCCATTCCTCATTATAATTCATTGATCAAAATATGGCAAATGGCAATTATGCCTTTATTGGTCCAGTTGTTGACACTCGATAACCAACCATGTATATTTTTGTGAATTGTGAAGCCTTCTACATACCTATTTTGTTCATGAAAAATGTAGAGTTAGTCTAAAATTTATTCGACGTCAATACCCGATGTCCGCGATACAGTCAGGATGACACGCTACCTTTTGTCACGAGATGGACCTCGGGCCTGAGATGACGGGTGCTTTTTATCATAAGCCCTTCAGTTACCTTTAGACTATTAATCAAAGGACAGGAATATTTTTTATGGGCTACGTTTTTAAACTCGCCCCTGAATAGGATGGGTGGAATGGAACGATGAAATAAATGTTACAGAATTTGGGAGTTGGTGACATGAATGCACCTATGTCACCTCTGTGGCTCAGTGGTTCAGCGCTTTGGTGCTCAAGCCGGAGGTCGCAGGTTCGAATCCTGCCGACGGAACAAAAAGTTTTTCTGTGTTCCTACTTCCTGGGTCTTGGATGTGTATTAAATATGTGTATAAAAATCTTAAATATATGTATAGTATATAAGTATTAAATATACTTCCCGTTGTCTGGTACCTGTAACACAAGTTCTTCGGATACTTAGCACGGGGCCAGATTGACGTGGTGTGAAACGTCCATAGATATTATTATTACCTATGCAGCCTCAATTAATAATATATGTGTGTAATTGTTACAGAAATAATAATAACAAAGTGAAATGGATAATATATTATTTTTAGTTAGTAAAAAACAGAACTTTCATTCTTTGCAATTCGTGAAAAACAGATTAGGTACGATGAAGTCTGTTATTGTTAAATTTTTCGATAAATTTATTTGAAGTTTTATAAAAAGGCATCGTTCGGAAACCGCAAAATTTCGTTGAAACCATTATGCGAATAATCATATCCGCTTATTCACTCGTCCGGTCCTCATGCAAATAAGGTTTTTTGGCGCTTTGTACTCGGTATTGTCAATGAAACACGTCCAAACATGTTTTAAATCCCGTACATGTGTAGGTTTAATTGTCATGGGCTATAAATTATACGAGTAATATAGGTGGTTCTCTTTCCGGTATAAATTAGTGGGGAATTATCGCGAAATTATTTAGATTAAAATATAATATGGCTTTTTATCTTCATGTAACCTATTAAACCGAAATATAGATTGTAGAAATGTAGATCATAGGAATTTTATAATAATATTATTCGAAACATAAATATAATATTATTATATAATAAAGATCGAAGTAGATAAATAGATGAATTAGCTTTATCTATCTTAACCTACAATGTTTTTAAATATGAAAAATCTATGGAAAATCTTTGAAACCTAGAAATTATTCACTGTTCAGACAAGTATTTCAAGAAATATCAAACTCGTTGCGTAAAAACACGGGCAATTCCCTCACTGGTCTGGGTACACGAAGACGGACCCGCCAAGGTCACAGGTTCAATCACACTAAAACAAAACTTAGTTACCACTTGACCATGAGAATATGTAAATATTTGAGTATCTATATATTTTTTGAGCTTACAACAATCGAATGAAGCTTACAATTGTAAAGTTTTTGCTATTCAGACCGATGGTTATCAATTTCGAACACGTCCGTAAGTATTCACTTAGGTCTTAGACAGTCTTACTGGCGAGTACTGAAACGCTAATCAAAATTAAGAGCCCTCCTACTCACAGGCTGTTGCTGTCTCTGCTAGCCGGAATGACAAGGACAGCATGTGACTTGAGCGTCACTTAATTTAACTGTCGGTACTGCGTGTTTATTTTGAATTGAAAATCCTTCTCGATATCTTAAAACTGTACAGCTCTATCTACTTCTTTTGTACTTTTCAGTATTTTTATTTGACAATCGTTAAGTTTCAACGTTTTTAGTATATTAATCTACTAAGGCCCACTTGCGCCAATCCGGGTTAAAGTTAACCCTGGGTTAAAAATCATGTTATCTCTCTCGTTCTTCGTATTTGTGAAGAGAAAGCATGATATTTTAACCCAAGGTTAACTTTAACCCGGATTGGCGCAAGTGGGCCTAAGTATAAATTTTTACGAAAACACAAATATTTATGAGTTATCTTGCATTTTTGTAATAAACCCAACAACTAAATAATCTAAAATCATAATTAGATCACAAGATTCTCATCGGTGTATCTCTTCTCTACCATTGTATGTTTCGGCATCATAAATCATAATCGGTGAATTGTGTATTGTTTTAGAATATTCCAAACACACGGTATATTTTGGAGTTTTGGCAAGTTTTGGTAAATAGTATCGGCGTTCGTTTGAGAATGTTTAGTCATTTCGTTCGTCTTCCGTTTACTTGATCCGATTATGTCTGAGTAACGAATGTATATAATATTGTGTGTTGTACATATAATATGTGTGTATTAACCATGTTTACATGAATGCTTTTAGTTATTGGTCGGATTATATTAATCCCATCCAATCCTATTAGTTTTAATGAAATAAAAGGAACATTAATGTTGAATAATGTTATATGCTATGGACGAAACTGCCGAAAACTAGTAATGTAGGTATTACGTATTTGACCAGAAAAATTGAAGATGAATCCATGCGAAAGAAATAGATAGTATATTTTATTAAACAAACAAGCATTGTGTCATAAGTGCAGATCGAACCTTAGGGGTCGAGTATATTTTCCTGTAGTTTGGGAGGAATTTGCAAGGAAACTTGATTTAGAAGCATCGATTTTGCGACTCTAAAGTATTTTAATGACCATATAAAACTGGCTCGGGCTCGTAAGAGATACCGGGCGCGAGGCGATGATCTATGACGTCACACGCAGCCTGCGCCCGCGCAGGTACCTATAAGCTATTCTTGTTCATGGTCAGTGACCACGAGACCTTTTCTTGGGGTGACTGTACTACCAGTACATAAAGAGCCGCACAAAAGAATGTAATAAGTTAACATAACAGCTCATTTAAAACTGGTCCATCTGACCACCGCGACTTGAGCCGACTTATTTTCTCGTTTTCAAAGAGCGAATAAAGAATGCCCTTCTTTGAACGGGTCTTGTGGGCTGGTCTTTTGTCGCATTTCTTTTTCATCCCATATGTTTTCTGATTATTTTTGTGTCGTTGCAAGCTTGTGGGCTGGGTATTTATAGTGGCTGTAGGGATGCTACGATTTATCGTAATAGCTGATATTATGGATAAGTACAACTCTTGATTATGGTACGAACACAGAGAGATGGCGCAGTGCGGCGTATAAAGTAAGTTGCACATCAATCTGAAGCGTACTCTTTTACCTACAACCTACCTGTAAATATTGAACTTCAATATGGTAATGCCTAACTACCTACTACTGAGTGTTTAATGCAAAGAGAGTATCCATAACTTTTTGCAATAAACACTCAGTTTTCGTTTTATTAAATACTAGATGTTCGTGCACGCAAAAGCTAATCTCGCAGAAACCTTACATTTTTCCGCGATAGAAAGTAGCCTATGTCCTTTCCTGTAGTCTACTCTATATTTGTGCCAATTTTCATCAAAATCGATCCAGTAGTTTCGGAGCCTATTAAATTCAAACGGACAAACAAACTTTTCCTCTTTATTATATTAGTAATATTAGTATAGACTTAATATAAGCCTAATTTGAATTAATTTAATTGGTTACAATTTCGTTCCCGACATTTCTTTTTTATTCTTAAAAGTTTTTGATCCCTGGCTTATGTTATATAGTCCACAAAAAAGTATAGACAAATATACTATTATAGTAACGTTAAGTCTATACTTGACGACATAATGTTTCGCTTTGTCCGCCCGTCCTCCCTTGCTAATTTAAGTATTAAAATCAAAGAAGTTTTGATATAGAGCAAAAAATATTTCATTCATTAAGAGCTGTGATGCTGTGATGTGAGCTGTGATGAGACTGTTATATTCGAATTTATAATGAATGAACAACTATATAAGATTAGAAAAGAAAATAAAAATAGGAAAAAAAATATGGTTTAGACAAAAAAACGAGCCAGTCAAGGTAACACGAGCTATTCGAGCGAGAAGGCCACGGAAAGGGCGGAAACTAAAAAATATCATCACTGGGACCCAGAGGCCTATTAAGTTGTATATCTTAACGGCTGTACAGATGTTCGCTTAGCATTTGCTATCATTGTATCTTCATGGTATGTTTTTATTGACTGATAGAGCTTTATGGCACGGGCGACTGGCAACGCAACGCTGTTTTTTTTTCTTTTCTTATAGTAAATTATAGTATAACTAGGAACTAAGTAAGGCAGCTAAAATATTACCTATAATTTATTATATAATATTAAATAAAATTTTAGATGCCAAAAGCATAATTCAAAATCTAAATTTCTAGATACTGATTGATGACCAGAGTCAATAAGTAAAAATATTGTTCGAATTTTTGTGAATATGGAGTATCGTTGTTTTTTAGGATTCCATACCCTTATGTTTCCTTCTGTTCGTCCGTCAAGCTGTCTGTCTGTCCACTGTCCGTCCATTTGTGTGTCTTCTGTCTTGTCTGTCCATCTGTCTATCTGCTTGTTATAGTTATAGATTGTATATCATATATTTACATTGGCATCATAAAATAATAATAATTTTATATTTTGGGGGTAATTCCTCCATACATGTGAAATATTTAATATATATGATATTATGTCATGCTAAGAACTCTTTAGGAATTTATTTGGAGCGAAATCGGACAATAAGTTGAAGTAATTCGGACAATAAATAAAAGAAGCGCGAAGATGGTAGTTACGGAACCCTCCTTAGACATGTCCTAACATGTTAGGTTATTTGGAGTCGATCGAGTTTGCGCCTCTACCCGACACCCGTATCCTCTTACCATGCCAAGACCATTCCGTGGGTGGTATGGACATTGAACACACGTCTGCATATGGGTCTGAACTGCACTTAGCACCTCAAATTATGTATGCATATTTTATACGACGAAACCATTCCGTTAAAGATTTCAGTTTGTTTTAAATCATTGAAACTGAAAATACTTTTGTAGAATATAAATCTCATACAAATAAAATTACCCATAAAATCCAGAATAACTTAAATGAAAATACTGTATTAGCAAATTCAATTTTAAGCCATGGTATAATCTTGAGACGAACATCACATAACGTCGTCAGTAAAGTAGAGTAGGGGAGACAGGGGCTCGTAACGGGTTACGGGGGTAAGTAGTAACTAGTAACAGCTTAATAACTGAGCTGGTCACAAATATTTTGTTTCGATTTTGATTTGAATGTGCTATTTAACCGATTGTGACTGGTGAAAACTAGGTACGGCGCAGAAGTACCACTGTTTTTGCTACAAAACATTAATTAATTTGAACAGTAACAAATTTTCGGGGCGAGTTATAACATTTGTTTGTGATATAGTTATTTATAATTTGTGTAAATTATTTGATTACAATTTGTTTGTTGATTTTATAATACAAGTCTTAAAAGTCTGCTGTTTTAAAAATATGACGTTACTACTTACCCCATACAAGTTAGAAATTAACGTAAACGGTATAAGTTTTCCACAAAAAGTGCTACAAATATAAATTATTTACAGTTTCAGCATAAAATATTGTAGGAAAATACTTTCACAAATATGTCTTTTCATTAAATCGCCCTTTCAATTAAAATTCTCAATTGTTTAGTCATTCTATCGAAAAAAGGAAAAACATGTTTGAAGTATCCCCTCTCTCCCCTATAATATAACATTTGTGTCAATGTGCCGATAAGCGAAGCCATTTGTAGACAAGGTACGTTATCACATTTTCATGTAAAATCAATACTAATGTTCAAATAACAATACTACCTATATACCTAGACCGTAGACAGAAATGATAAGGGGCGGCTAATCAAAAGATTTCTCAGATAACAATACAAATATTCTTCAACACTAGAATATAATGTTATCTTTTTTGTGTCAGTCGTACGATTTGACCTTGCATTTTTGATTTGATAGTAATCAGAGAATCATTTTTACCTAAATGTAATGTTCCAAAACGTGAAAGCCTCTTACCCCAGATAAAACATTCAATATTACCTAGATCAAAACAATTTTTAAACGACTTCCAAAAAAGGAGGCGGTTATACGTTCGGCTGTATATATTTTGTTTTTTTTTTTTTTTTTTTTTTTTTTGTATGTTCGCCGATTGCTTCGCCGTCTGTGAACCAATTTTCAAAATTCTTTTTCTGATGTAAAGGGTATCATCCGAGGTTGGTCCCATTTTCAAAAAAGTGGTGACCTGATGATGGGATCCATGAGGAATCGAGGGAACTCCTCGAAATTTATATGGATACATATGGTGATTTTGAGTTTTTTTAAAGGAATCCAAGCATATGTTACCAAAAAGTAAGATTTTGCTCCATGGTATACCCTGGATCCAAAAGTAAAGAACAGAACTCCTGACTCCTTATAGATACATATTTGGGGATTTCGACGTTGTTTAAACAACTGCAAGCATATGCCACTACGTCAATTAGAGTAGGTAATCATCATCATCACCACCATCATCACACCATACATCATCACATTATGATGGTATAAAAGGTACTTCTCAAAGTATTTTACACCCACATGAATATCTTTGAACATTACTCTGCTATTCATGAACTTATTTGGCAAAAGTTATTTTGTTGTTGTAAAGGATATAATTCTAAATTAGTCCTTTAGTCACTAAAGTGAAAACCTGATGATGCGATCCATGAGGAACCGAGGGAACTCTTTGAAATTTATATCGACACATATAGTGATTTTGACTCTTACTGGAATAACACAAGCATATACTACCAAAAAATAAGATATTGTACCAAGGTATACCCTGGATCCAAAAGCGCTGAACAGAACTCCTCAGTCTTTAAAGATATGCGTTTGAAAATTTCGGCATTGTTTAAATAACTGCAAGCATATGCCACTTTCTAACTTACAGTAATCATCATCATCTTATTCACAATACCCACAATACCTAATGTAAGCTTGGCGCGTATTCAATTATAAACTCGATTTATTTTAGACGTTCTTAAGATGTATTAATAATAACTGAACAAAATATATCACTAAAAAGGGTGAAATTATTATTTTTAAACAAAAAATTAAACCGACTTCCAAAGTAAAAATTCACAAAAAAGTATGAAATAAAACTTATTTTCTAAATAATTCCCCTTTTAAATTTGGCTAAAATTTTAAAAATTTCTCTACTCAATCTTCTTAATTTTGAAGTCGGTACCAGCAAATATGAACGTGAGTTCTATAAAATATTCTAGGATATCGTTTGGGCTGGTAGCGACTTCAAAATTAAGAAGATTGAGTAGAGAAATTGTTAAAATTTTAGCCAAATTTAAAAGGGGAATTATTTAGAAAATAAGTTTTATTTCATACTTTTTTGTGAATTTTTACTTTGGAAGTCGGTTTAATTTTTTGTTTATTATGGTTTTTGGTTCAATTAAGTAGATTTGGAATCCGTTTTTGAATTGGCCATTCATAAGAACTTCCAAATTTCCTGCTTTGCTAATTGGTACATACTATCTATAGAATCACGAAACGCACAAGTCCAAATTGTTTAGCTTGTGGCCAACCTAACAACTTTATTTATTTGCACTTCATGCACAAATTTACAACGATGGAATTAATGCCACGGGCTTATCACGTAGCCATTTACATACCTAATTCAATATCATAAGCGGCTTTATATTTTCCATTTCATTACACAACTACACAAAAACCTAACCAAGATAATTTCAGAACATATCTTAAAAGGGTTCCGTAAGTTTTATCTAGTGTTTTATTTGAAAGCTGACACGACCGAAAGTGTTCTTAGATATAATTCATCATCATCAGCTCGCTGCTTGAAAATTTGGGGGTTTATGATTTCGAATAATTTCAAAGGTTGCCTGATTTCGTTCAATATACTTTTCCTTGAGAGTATTTAGCAAGACTTAAAATTTAAAGTTACAACTTTTTATCTAGTTTAAAAATGCCGGGAGGAAGCTCTTTGGAATTTGGAGGTCAAGTACTCGAAAATGTTTTACATTATAAAAAAAAGGCATGTATTAAACATCGCGTTGATTTAAATAGGCGTTTAACGTATTTTTGCACGCTTCGGGTGTGTTCTATTTCAACTAGGAACTTCAAACATGACTGTAGGCTGTTTTTTTACCTATTTAATTTAATTTATGTGATAGAAATGATATAATAATAAAAAAGTAACGCTGTCCGTAGCTCTGTGCGTCTGTTCCATCGATTAAAAAATATGGGCAATGAAATGAGTTGAATCTTTTTTAAACGTTTCCATTTATCCTACGGATGAACCCTATTGCTTGGCGTTATTAAACTCTGTATGTTTTAAAAGATATTAATCAACATATTTTGATAGAATATTTCATCTTACGGTTTCCTGATTATAGTATAAAACGCGTGTGAGGCGTGCACTTTTTGGATTTTTTAAAAAAAATAATTAAATTCGCACATCATATCACTCGCGTGTAGGGGAGGTCCCCGTAAAATACAAAATTAAAATTATTTTATGATGCCAAAAATAAAGTCTTAACGGAATCTGTAATTATACCAAGTTTCGTCTGTTTAAATTCATAATTAGCGAAGTTACTAAGGTTCCTCCCTTGATAACTCGATAAGAGACGGACAGACGGTCGGACGGACGGGCAGAGCATTACTATAAGGGTTTCTTGTAATTACTACGGAACTCTAAAATGCTCGTTGTGTGCCTCTACATTTTATAACCCTCTATTAGGTTCGTGTTATAAGATATTAAAGTATATCAGCAGGTAGCTTTAATAACACCTTCGTCGCACGCACGCAGACAGCGGACAAAAAACGCCATCCACTTCCAAGAAACGTATCCACAGTCACATGTGAGCCGAAATTCCTAAGGAAATCGAAATGCCTCTAAATCATAGCCCGAACCGATTCCAATTCGATTCCAACTGATAGGTACCTTACTCGAACACAATAAGGTCCTATTTGGGAGCGGGTTCGTCCGAGATAGTCGTCCGACTGGTTTCGTCGGAGACCTGTTTCGTCCCGTTTGTCTTATTTTTGTTTTGCACGAGGCACTGACCACCACAACAAAGCTGCCATAGATGTTTTTTTACTGCAGCATCCAGCCTATAAGTACCTGTAATAAGAATCAAGTTTCATTTAAACGCCTTTAGAGCCCTAGTTATCTAGCCTTCAACTGAATATTATGAATGGTTTTCAAAATCTTGGTTCCTCATTGAGGGTTGTCACTTGTCGTTAATCGAAGAGGGCTTTAAAACCATTCGTATGTTTAGACGTATATGCAAGGGCAGGGCTTTCGATGCTAAAAATGTTCTTACTTCGAGTGCCCTATTACGGTACTCGAGTTTTACATTTGACAATATAGATGTCAGTATTGCGCTGTAAAAGACTGCAAAATTACGACAAATTAGTAAAAGATAGAATGAGTAAAGAAGATAATATGAAAGATGAAAAAAGAAGCACAATACTATTTGTTGTAATTAAAGTACATACTAATAGTATTTCAAAATGAAATCATTTTATGGACACCATCGCGGCTTACGATAATACTCGTAGGCCTGTACAATGGAGCTGATAAAGATCTCCTGTTATACCTCAATGATCTGTACGCTAAGCTGATCGAGCTAAGCGTACCTACAGACGTCGTTTTCAACAGATGGCAATAGTTTTTTTTCATGTATTATGATTTTTTTTTGCTAATGTTTGACATGTCTTTAGTATAATACGTCTACGTATATGCGTATTGGTAAATCTAACATTAACATATATCCAGATAACAATTTACCAAAAGTTCAAAGATCAAAGTAGCTAAAGTCTCTTACTATACTAGAATTGTAAAGAAACTGCGGTTTGCGATACAAAAATATATCTCTTTAATTAACGTTGCATTCTAGACAGTTATAAACATAAACTAGAGTCGCAGTGTAAATACCGACTGCTTCAGTGAAGTGCGGATTAAAATCTTATCCATGAGGTCAAGAACCAATTCGCTAGGAAATTTCGATATTTCTGTAAACTTACCAACAACCGAATTGCAACCTTAGCTGAGTAGATTTAGAATTCATTATTGATCAACGCAAGATAAGGGTGAAATTGATCAAATTGCTACCTACCCTCGTCATATTGGAAGACAAGGTATGCAGTTATGTATTTATTTATTCATGTGGTTTGTGATGTAGGTAAGTAGTTAGCAACAAATATATCAAACATTCGTACCTAATGGCTAATACCCTTGTTTTTTAAACCTAGGGGCAAACTAGAAAAGGGATCACCTGAAAGCGATTACTGACGCTCATGGATACCTGCAATATCATAGGAGTTGCAAGTGCGTTGTCGGCACTTTAGCAGGAAATACGCTCCCTTCTTGAAGGATTGCAGGTCGTAATGGTCCGGATATAGCGCTGGCGAGACAGTTCATTCTAGAGTTTTACTGTGCGCGGCAGAAAAGATTTAGGTTTAATTACTAAAAAACCGGCCAAGTGCGAGTCGAACTGGCGCACCGAGAGTTCCGTACAAACTTGTAGTGATTTTGTTACAGCTTGAAGGTATTATAGACTTGGAGTATTTGATATGAATTTCAATTTAATACCTCTAGGCTCCACGCGTTCTTGAGAAAAAGGGCCTTGACAGACAGACGGCCGGACAACAGTGATCCTAAGGTTTCCGTTTTTTCCTTTCGAGGTACGGAACCCTATAAATAAAAAATATAAACTTGGGTTAAGGTATAAGTTGCAAACTTTTATATTGCTTATTTATTTAAAAGGTTTACCCTGTAGATTAAATAACTGGGATAAACTCTACCGAACTGATAAAAAATTCAATAATATGAAAATTTCTGTACCTACCTACCGTACCTGATGAAGCAAAGCAATATTGGTTATTCTTTAATGCTTTTACAAGTCTTCCTTATATTATGAAAATAACCAAAACTCATATTTTGTAATTATTTCTAGTAAAGTAACTTTTGAGAATACCTATAGCGGAGTGCCTAATTTTCTTTTTCTTTCAAATAAATTATACCAATCTTGTTAGTTCCAACTCTCAGACTACTTAGATACAGTTCTTCTGAGATATCTAAAACAACTCAAAAGATTATCTAAACTTTACTTCGATGTAAATAACAATAACGACCGTTTCGGCTCGTGTGGCTCAGCTATTTCAATTTAAGTAAAGTACCTACTTTGTTTCGAATTTGCGAAATTGTTTTCGAATTTGGATCGAATCAACATTAAGCCGGTACATAAACTCTTTGACTTTAGCCGTGTTTATGCCCTGCCTCAAGTCTAACTTCATTTCGTTACTTACAACTTACAACTTTGCGAACATAGGCTATTATAAAGTTTTAAACGCGGCCCCATCTTTTATTAGATTTCGCGATAAATGGTAAGTTCCAAGCAGTTTTGTTTACGAATTATGAAGCAATTACTCAGTCTATTACCTACTTCAAGTTATTAAGATTGTAATTACAATGTAAAATTTTTAATGAGGTTAATTATCTCGAATTATAGCGAATATCTCAGAAACGATCCAATATCGGCCATACGAACAGGGGTTTCAAATGATTTGACTACACCCCCAGCTCTATACTGCCGTCCTAACGAAGAGTGCAGTAAGTCGAGTTTTTGGGCAAATCGAGTTCAGACCATATTATACCATATTATAAGGTCTTAATCCAATTTACCCAAAGGCTCGACTTACTGCACTCTTCGTTAAGACGGCAGTATATTTCACGTAAGACAACGTTCTACCCAACAACTGTATATTATGATGATACGAGGTGTGTTGAAGTGAGTCTGGAGTATATCGTGATTGCGGCTGACCGCCATCAACGTCAGGCACATCTCAGATACGCACTCTATCCTCGGAGACTTCACTCCGGTACCCTCGCGACCGCTTCAACTGTTTAAACGACTGGGCAATGAGGAAGAAATTCTGTGTCTGAATGACAAGGCACTATAGTGTCTAAGCGATAGGCATAACGGTTTATTAACCTGTGGTATATGCTTTAGGTAGTAGCTACTACCACAACCAGTTTACTTCGCAGACGATCTTCAAGAACAAAACAAAATTGAGTAGTTTAAGATACCATACAAGTGTTCGCCTTATTATGTATAGAGTTCATATCTATAGGTGTATATGAGAAATCCAGAGAATTGCGTCGGGGCAAGGATCTTAAAGATCTCACAAACGTGTATTTATCTATTTATAGCTTAACCAAGTGTTGGTTTACATTTAACATGTTGTGTTTATGTTATATATTTCTGGCGCGGACTATACGCTATGCGGGGGTTTAGACTTGTGCGTAATGAAGGTACAATGTTCATTATAGACCTTAATACGTTGCAGTTAATACCAAAATTGCGTATCATTGTTTTGTTTATGAGTTATGGAAATCATTTATGGGTTTCGGTTTTTTGCTATTTACGATTTCACAGTTATCCCCGGTCTGTTTTTACAGATGTTATTTCAGTTTATTTATATGGGCAAAACTTTAACTGGGTTTAAGTTAGAACACATCTTTATGACACACAATTAGTGTTTTTTAGAAAAAAAACGCAGAGAAGTTGTATAAACAAACAATAGATTATGGTTTCTTATTTTTCTCGAAATTCCAATATACTGGGAGGTACAACCTTAATTTAACTAACATTAATGAACATTAGTAAGAGTTTAGGAAAATAATGAATTACTTTACTAGCACGCGAGAAAAATTGACTAATAAACATTATTTTAACTATATGTTTACAAGGAGACTAGGTCATACGCAATACGAATGTAGAGCACACTCTAGTAGAAATTAAACACACCAGAATATTATATCTGACAGTTTGTATAAGCTACATAAGATGTGAGATAATTCGTGGATTAGCTGAGATAAACATTACGAGAAGCTACATCACTTGAATAAGTCAGTGCTACTGGAAATTGGAGCATTTCGTCATGTCGAATTTGTATCCAAAATTATGAGTTCTGGCTAACCTGGCAACTGGTTCAGTAGAGACGTTGTTACGTCTGCGAGTTGCGCTGAAACTGAACTCAAATTGCAATAACCGGATAATGTCCAAGTGTTTGTAAATGATGATTCAAAAATCATAAACTAGATATTCTACAAAATTCGTGAGGCGTCTATGCAAATCGATATATTATCGCCTTCCCTTATGAATATTAGGTAGGTACTTATCTATGACTAGATGTTGCCCGCGACTTTGTGCGCCCAAAATGAAATCCGGCGGGAACCGTACATTGTGCCGCAATAAAATGTATTCTATGTTCCCATTGTGCCAATTTTCACCAAAATCAGTCTAGTAGTTATGGAGCCTAATCAATGCAAACATATAAAGAAACATACAAACAAACTTTTCTTTTCTATATTATTAGTATACCTACTACTTAATATTATGAGTTTGTGAGGATGGATGGATATATGTTTGTTACTCTTTCACGCAAAATTACTGAATAGATTTCGATGATATTTGGTATGGTAGAAGATTAAGCTCTGGATTAAAACAGGCTACTTTCTATCCCGAAAAATATAGTGTTCCTTTAGTATCCCAAATATGTTACGTGGGCGGAGTTGCGGGCAACAGCTAGTAGATAGGTGTATAATAATAATTTTTAAAGTAATAAAATACAATTCGAACGGCTTCAGGCTTACCGTTCCTCGGAACTCACGCTTCGCCACTGGTACTAACTTTGATTCCTAATTTTAATAAAAGAAGATCTTGAGTGTTAAGTCATGACTAAATATGATATTCCACTCCTCTGCCTTTGTGTAACATCCCTACGTAACAGTTTAATATAAAGCAGCAAAGTACTTTCAAGATTAAAAATGTTCTGAGAGATTGCACAAATGTTCAGTTCAGCTGCAAATCTGCTACTTACATAGTTCATTATACGATGAATCGTATTAAGTGGCAAGGCAATTTCGTATAAATCTGCTCTGATATTACAAAGACGAGGATCTTATTAAATTTGCTAGTGCATTCTATCTTTTGAACCTCCCCCTCCCTTCAGATGCGGCGCACTGATTCAATTTACTGCCTTTGAACTGAGACCCTCTAAAGATTTTATCCGTGAGTTAATAAAATGTCAGGAAATGTATAGAAAATGCAACATTGTTGAGTTTGTAAGAATACTTGCGTCTGAACGGTTTGCATGTTTTTGCAGTTTAGTCAGATATCGCTCTGTGGAAGATAAACATTTATTTTGAGAGCTAAATAAAAATGTTATTAAAATAATTTAAAGTAGTCTAAAGCGTAATAAATTTATTCATGCTGAAATTGCTTATTTCAAAATGTTATGTGTGTCAGATAATATTTTTTTGTATAAATTAACATTAAATATGCTACGTTTTGTGCTGAAAAACCTGAAATGATGCTTATGATTCCGAAACCAACCAAAATACACCAAAATAATTATTTTAGAAACATAATTATCATTATGTGAGATCATGGCCTTTTTGTTTTGCGCTGCGGTTTTAAATTTTATAGCTTGCGATTTTATGTTAACCCTTAATTGTAAATTAAGGGATAATTGTTATTGTGTTTGGCTAAAATAAAGGACTTTTAACTTCTTTTACTGTAACCATAATATGTCAAATCTCTACATATTTTTCTGTTCTAACAATATTATTTTAAACTAACTGATGCCCGCAACTTCGTTTGCGTAGAACGGAAACGGAACCCTCTTTTTTAAACGGAACCCTAAAATAAAAGTAGCCTATGTTAGACCTTATAATATCAGCTATCTGCCAGTGAAAGTCCCGTGAAAATCGGTCCAGCCGTTTCGGAGATTAGCCGGAACAAACAGACAGACAGACCGACAGACAGACAGATTGCAGACAGACGGACAGACAAAAATTTTAAAAATTGGTTTTTTATTGTAAGTACCGAATATACTTTCATGCGCATTAAGTGAAAAGCTGTTAATTTGAAATTACAAACAGACACTTCAATTTTATTTATCTGTATAGATGTATAGATATTATGTTAAGGTATTTTTTTATAATCATTTTGCTAACGATTTTGTGCTTCACGTAATTATATTAAACTGTTTGTTTGTATGCTTTCAGGTAAACATCAAAGCAATCAACGCCCGAGATCAGGTATTCCGGCCGTGTTTACACTGAGCCTAAATTATTAAACGTAATTCTGTAATTCAGATTAAGATGTGTACGTGATTTCAATGGCGATGAGCGAGCCAGCTCTGATGTTGATCATCATCATCAGGCAGCAACTCTGTCAGGTCGTCAAGCAAAATCAGTCAATGATTGTAAATGCAAAATAAATGAAAAAAAAAACAACGGGTTGCTCTCCGGGAGTGCCAGCAGATGTGAAAACTTGAACATTAAATTGGAAAAACTACCGTCTAAGTTAAAAGACACGGACTAAAATACTTTCATGCTCGCGTAAGGGAACTAAGACAGCAAACAGTTGTGAGTTGCATCAGATTACGAATTTTAGATCAGCCTGTCTATTCTGTAAGAACATTTTCAAATCTCGAAAGCTGAATCCGCGGTGAGTGTCAAATTTTTATATGATATTTGACACTTGCTGCGGATTCAGCTGTCGAGATATTTGAAAATGTTCTTAGAGAATAACACTGCAGGTCACGTCGCGAGTTTAACATTTTTTTACCCATCCCAAGAAAAGTGCACAACGCCGCTAAAATAGATAATGTTTGTAAACGTTTTCTAACGGCCGTGTGGGAGCAACATAACGTACATACCAACTGTTTAAAAAATAGGCAAATCATAAATTCACTATAAAAACTCGTAAGTTTAAACATATTATGTACATAACAAAGTCACCATTATTTGAACAGAACTCAAGTTGGGAGAAAAATCTAGGTCGTCGCTATTAATTGTATTGTCCATGAACTTTTAGTATTAATTAGGCCGTCTAAGAGTTGAAGTGCCAAAGTTGTATAGCCCCGGGCTTACGTGGATTAAGGCTTTTACACTAAATTATATCGCCGTTTGTCTACAGACCGGATTAATACAATTCTTTTCAGTGGTGAGTAGATAGTAAAATACTTATATCACTATACGCCATTATCGTTATCACTTGTATGTTAGTCGTTAATCTTCTGATTAGGTTAGGTATAAGTAAGTTTAGCAGCTGATCTCAATAACCTACTATATTATTAACAGCCTCCATGGTCTAGTGATTTAGAGCTTGACTCTCGACTCGAGAGGTCGTGGGTTCGATTCCCGCATTGGAACAAAAAAATGTTGTTTTAAAGTTTGGTTGGGACAATGCAGGCTGATCACCTAATTGTCTAACAAGAAAGATGATCCATGCGTCGGATGGGCATGTAAAAAGTTGGACCTGCGCCTGATCTCTCGCCAGTCGTGTCCGTTATCCATCCCACTGCGTTATAAGAGTAAAGGAAGAGAAAGTGCTCTTGTGTACTGCGCACACACTTGGGCACTATAAAACTACTCCTGCGTAACTGTCCTGCTTTTAATGAAACCGGCCACAGTCACCGAAATCGGTGTGGGGGGTTATTTTATATTTAATTATTTTTGCTTTGGTATACTTTTTCGTTACTTTGAAATTCAAATGTTTATTACGTCATAATAACTCAGTAAGCTTATACTGTCGGTAAACCATTTCTAAGGAATACAATTTTACTTAAAAATTAATTCTATACTTACCTTATCTCAAGTCTTAAGTAATTTGGCTTACTTTTTGAAACAAAATGAATACATCAAAGAACCGCCATAATAAATTAACGTAAGAACGCCTGGGACATCTCAAATATTTGTCTAATCCGTGACAGAGGCGACAGATGGTTTAAGTCAAAATTTAATGAAAAAAATTCTACCGTCTTCAGTCTTGTTTGTCCGGAAACTTTGAATAATGAATATTCGCCCTTATTGCCGCCTGAGCCGCATAAGTCCTACGGTACACTTTCATTTTTGATTGAGCAACTAAGTATGAATATGTATTTTATGTACCCACCTATCTCTAAATGCTATCGAAAGGGAGTGATGCATGGCGAGTCGTACACGTGCACGAAGGGCTCCGTACGAAACGAAAAAATCACGTTTTTTTATGGGACCCCCTTTTGTTTTAGTCTATTTTTAATATATTTGGTTGTTTTAGCGGCAACAAATTTTAACTGTCTAGCTATCACGGTTAAGGAGATACAGCCTAGTAATAGACAGACGTACAGACAGAGAGACAGCGAAGTCTCAATAACAGAGTACCGTTTTTACCCTTTGGGTACGGTACCCTAAAAAGTAACACCAAAGGAATCCACCAAAGTGTTTTACATACTTTATTCCCTTGTAACGCCTGTTAAATGTGTTTGTAATAAATTCGACTAGTAAATATTAAAGCAAGTTTAGAATTCACTCACCGCAAGTCGGTTTTAATTAAATTATTTTATGACCTGCTGTATGTAAAATAAATCAGTTAAGGTTTACGATCTTTCACTCTATCAGATTACAATACGTACTTACAAGATTATAATATTAATAACTTACGTGAAATATAATAAAGAGAGGTAATAATTTTCGTTCCTTGAAATATTATGTTTATGTGAAAACATTTAATGTAAACAATACTTATTGTTAAGCCAATTATATTTAGTGCAGCTTTGCAGCAACAGCAATCGATTGATTGTGTAGGTTTTTAATACAAATTCATTTAATCGGAGCTACGTGGCCTAGTGCGTAGGCCGTTTGATTCGCACTCGAGAGAGCTGGTTCGATTCCCAGGTTGTGGCGTGTACTTTTTTAGATCTGAAGTACGTACATTATACGAAAGAAAAACATCGTGACGAAACCCGCACTTGGTTGGCCCCAGACGTATTGACCAGTCATTTCTCTGGACTAGGCTGACTATGTTGTGAGAATGCCGTAGGTATGTGTATTAAAAACCGACATATGACATTTAAAAACCGACTGTTCCAGGCACTACAGTATTTCAAGAGTGGTTACTTCGCTCGGATAATACTATGTAAATCATCCAATAACGGATGATAAGGCCAAGGTTTAATACAAATTCATATTTCTCTATCTCTCTAGAATTCGTTTGTAGCTAGAGCTACCAACAGATACTAGATACAATTATTTCCGATAAGTATCAATAGGTAGGTACCTCGAGGTATTCGTATCAGCTGAGCATCATCGACGATCGACAACGGTCCCTAAACTGGATGCCTAGCAGGAACAATTGACACAAACGTAATAGTCACTTTATCGAATACTAGCGACCCGCCCCGGCTTCGCACGGCTACAATACTGATACTAATACTGAGGGTACCTTACTCATAGATCTATCTTCCCGCACGCGCACCCGCCTTGGTGACGCCCACTTCGCAACGGGCCGTGCAGCAGAAATCGTAATATTTTAATTTCGCCATAACTTCAAAACCAAACGTCCAATTTTAATCATTCAAAGACCAAATATTATCTACATAAACTGTACTTAGTGATGAAATAATTTATTTTGATAAGGAATAATAGCATGAGTAAAATAAACGCGTTTAAATGTAGTCCAAAAAAAATTCAAGATTTCTAAATAAAAAAATGGTTGTTGTGCCTCACTCGACATAGTTAGGTATAGTGTGTCGCGGACTTTTTTGTAGATATTTATAAGATCTACAATTAATTAGAACATTTTATGGTTCTATCTTTTATAGTTTAGGCAGCGTACGCAAAATAAGTAACTTTTCTGGTTGATTTTTTACACCTTGTGTCCGAAAAACCCAAATATCTTACGGAACCCTATTTTTTCCAAAAAAAAATTTAGCCTATGTTACTCGTGGATAATGTAGCTTTCGAATGGTGAAAGAATTTTTGAAATCGGTCCAGTACTTTTTGAGCCTATTCATTACAAACAAACAAACAAACAAACAAACAAACAAACAAACATACAAACAAAGTTTTCCTCTTTATAATATTAGTGTAGATATTGTATAAAATCATGGCGCCTAATTTTCATTCCATTAAGTTACGATTACGTTGCTGTAATTGTTCCTGCTGGACCCTCTAAATCCGAGAATCTTAACTACGGGTTATCTAGTTATTCTCGACACATTGTTCATTATTATTCCTATTACTGTTATCTAAGATGTGAAAGTTTGTGAGGATGGATGGATGTTTATTACTCTTTCACTCAAAACTACTAAACTGATTTGGATGAAATTCGGTACGGTAGTAGCTTAGGCTCTTTATTAAAACATAGGCTTCTTTTTATCTCGAAAAATTCCAGTATTCCCGTGGGATATTATGTGTATAATTACACGGGAAAAGCCGCGGGAAAAGCTAGTTAGCTAGTAGGTAACGCTACGGCACATTGTTCATACACTTGTCGGAAGTGGGCAGACAGTGCGGAAGCGGCGTGATGGATGTGCTCGCATACGAAACAGCCTCCGCACTCCGCGCCACGTGAACCGGAATCCCAGGCAAAGATAGGCCAGGATCACTCAAAGTGTTGTGGTACAGGCTTGCCGTCCGACGACGGTAGGTGGTTCGCGACAAAATTTACGTACTCATGTGATAATGGGTTTGCACACGTGAGGGGCAATTCTGCTAAATAAACCCTGCATTAATACAATTACAATCAAGTCCCGATACGCTTAAACTCTCAAACGGTGTTTTTATGAACGTTAAACCAACGTGAAACGCGCTCTGATTGGTCGAAACGTCATAAAATCCGTTCATGGTAATATGTCGCTTCACTTTCAATCCAAACAAAGTAAAATTAAGTCTACTTTAAAAACGAGAATTGAGGTTCTGGACATGAGAAAAACAAATTACAGAAATCGACTTGATACTGAGTAAAATAAGGTTAAAATTGTCCAAAATTAGTCCTCAATTTGCGACTAGAAACAATTGTGTGGTTCGTTGTCATCGTGGAACCAGAAGTTTGAGAAACCTTGCTATAATAGGCATCAGATTAATTATTTTAGCTCAGTAGGCATTATTTCCGTTTTAAAAAAATATCAGGTGCTTCAAAAAACGGCCTAAATAAATAAGTATAGGCCTTGTTACACACACTCCTTATTAAAGTGTTTGTTGTGTGCTTCAAACGTGGGTACTTGCTGCCTAGACTTGAATTCTTAGCAATAACGTTGCCTGTCTCAGAAAGGACACCGTGTACCTACAAAAGACAATATTATAATACTTAATAAAGAACCCGTATTCATTAGCCAAGACCGTCATATATATAGGTATATATATCTATCTGATGACAACAAAATGACACGACATGTCTGATTGTCGGTTCGACGTAAATTTGATTTTAATTACAGTACAGCGAGGGTAGACTGACTATATGATTACTTTGTATTCATTTTGGTCTGTTTTTCAATAAAAATAGCTCTCTAATGGACACGAACACCTACTGTTTATTTATAGGGTTTGTTTTTGTTATGTTGACTGTAGCCGGCTTTGGTTGTTTTGCTACACGAGTGCTGAGGCTAAATAATATTATAATTCTGGATATTGGAAGTTTAAATGTAGGATAAATTATAAGATTATATAAGGGCCTTTTTCTCAATCTATTTAAAAGACAAAACTGATTGACTGATGTATCAACATTCAACGCACAGGCCATACCCTTAAGGTTAGAAATTTGAAATTTTGCACACGTATTTATTTACGTCATAACGTAGGCATCCAATAAGGAAGGATTTTTCAAAATTGAACCCCCAATGGGTAAAATAGGTGATAAAAGTTAGTATGAATTATTTTATTCCTTGTATTGAATACGGAAAAAAAGGAATTACGTAATTCTGTGTCTTCCAAAATTCAGCCCCTAGGTAGGAGTTGTGAAAGTTTAAAACCTAATATATCATAATTAATTGCCCGAATTAATGCTGGTCTTCTGATAAGTATCGAATAGGTTTTTTGTCACAACATGCAAATAAGCTATCTGACAGTTATCAGTAGGTACAATATATTGTGAATCTGTTCATAATATCCTTATCAAACTCAAAAGCACCTTTGAGTAAAAAATATATTGAAATGAAAACTAATATATTTTCAATACCTTTGAACTGTGAAGTGACATTCTATTTAATTAACTACACAACTTTTTTGTTTAATGAGGCATCAGAAATAATAGCCTTATTCGAATAGACATGTAGAGCATTAAAGAGACATCTGTTAGTTTTTCAACGTATTTCTTCTTGCTACAAGGGGCCATTTTAATTGCTGATAAGGGCCCCTTAATGAATAGAACACCCGTATCAATTCGTACCCCCATTACTCTGTGAGTCTGTAGGAAATGACAAGCGTATATTGTCCCTCACTATAACAAGATTTAAACGTAGATCAAAAATTAGTATTTATGAAAGCAATTACAGATATCAAGAAGGGTATAAATTGTATTTTCTTTTATGTATTTTAGAACACAAACTGACTGAGATTACAGTAGGTACTTTATTTTAGTCTTTAAGAACAAACGTTTCTTTTGTTCTAGGTATTGTTTTGTCCCAGCCATCTTTTTTTTTATTTATCAATAGTGGCGACATTCTTTCAGCTTTACACTTCATCATCATCATCATCATCATCAGCCTATCGCCGTCCACTGCTTTACACTTGTTACTTTAAAATTTGCCGACAAGATGAAATTATATTCGGATTATTATTTGAGCCTCGACTGGGAAATAATTCCGAGAAATACAAGAATTGGCAATTTGGAGTAATAGGATAGAATCATATTTTATTATTCCTTTGTTAGGAGGAATGTCAGTCTATAGAATGTGTAAGACTGAAGGGTATTTTCACTTTATTAAATAACTTTCGGTCGGATTTCCCTTTGCACAACTTCAATACCCTTTTAAAGGCCTAAAGCTAGATAAGACATAGAGTAACAGTCGCAGAGAATCTACAGTATTCTGTGTTTGCTTTCCTTGATTTGTTTTTAAAATATCATTAGGTACTAAATAATTTTGTTGAAGAAAACAATTTTCTTATTGTCTCTAACGAACAGTCTGTGCCTATAACTAAAAGTGGGTTTATAATAATTATACCTATGTGTCTATATGGCTTGCTTATTTCCAGTACTCACTTATTTTCTTAAATTAAATAGATATGCAATTTACTTTAACCACACATCAATGTAAATATGAATAAAAAGGCTTACTCTGTTAATCGATTACTCTATGTATTGTCCTTTTATCTCTTCCGCCCTGGCCCATCTTTGTGAAGATCGAGTTTTGTTAAGTGAAGCCCAAAGTAGTCAAGTTCACTTCCTCAACTGCCTTCTGCCTCGACATGATCAGCCGTCTATGAATATAATCACCCGGACAAAGACCGGGGTTGTCTCATTAGTTTAAGTGAAAAGTTTCGCTTTGACACCGCCAATTAAACACAAAGTAAACCTTATCAGCCAAGGAATAAAGTCCCGAGTCTATTAATTGCTTATCCACTTTTGATAGGGCTGACAACTGAATCTACCTCTGTTATGTAACACCAACGCAGTGTAAAACAAAGACGTTAAATGTTATAATACTGGCATTCGATTATCGCCTATTTGCAGCGGAAATATGGCACAAATTTGCATCTGCACAGCCAATTATACAACCGGGAACAGGTTGACATGGTTACATAATTGGCATGTGCTGGAGCTAAGTATTTACGTAATAATGTAACCAGTAAGGGCGGATACTAGGAAATCTTGGTTAACTAGAAATGGCTAGTTGGTCTATGATCCATTTTAGGTTTTCGGGTGGGCGGGAGAACAAATTCAATTTTCTTTGTCCATGACGGGATTGTAATTTAAAATATTTTAGACAGTTTTCTGGTTTACCTGATAAACCTATTTTGTTAACTATTTTTCAGGATTTCCTGATAAACCTATTTTGTTAACTATTTTTCAGAATTTCCTGATAAACCTATTTTGTTAACTATTTTTCAAATTTCCTGATAAACCTATTTTGTTAACATTCTAAATTCTAAGTGAACAGTAGGGCTGTATAATTGTCACGATTGGCATTTACAACTTTATTTTGTATTTCGAAATCAAATAGTGGCACTACTGAAGATACCATAGTGTTGTATTTCAATAATAATAATAATAATCATTTTAAAAGCTTTTTAACGAATGAATCATCTAAGAAATAAAATTGTATTCACTATTCTTCCTCAACCATACTTAATCATATTTTGTATTTTTGGCAAAACATGAGCAAAGTTAAATATTTTTATTTGCATGAAAAATAGAATTTGCACACTCTTGGGCAATTTAATTGTATGAAAAAGTAAAAATATTTAAAAAACGACAAACTTTTCAATAGATAGACAGAGAAGATTACCTACTTTTTTCCATTCCATTTTACATTTTCATTAAACATAATATATTTAAGTACTTAATGGTTCAGATACGAAAGAAGTTGTCTTGTTTAATGTTATCATATTATATGGGCTACGGCTGTATCTCAACAGATATGCAAGTGTGACCACACATGGTCTACTCGCGTCACGGACACGTAATAGCACTTGTGAGATAACACACAGCTGGAGGAACATTTCATATACCTTTTAATGATATAATCTTAATCTGGTTTTTACCCAATTACGGCGAAGCTAGAAGGAAGGTTAATGATTTTAGCAGTCTATGTTTGTTCTATCGTAGCGCGCGCCGTAACTACAAATCCGATTAATGATTGAGTGTCAATAGTTTCGTAATAATGGCTAGTAAAGTTTGTACCTTTTGGTTACTTATTAACTCAATTAAAAGATCTTCATCCTACTTTTTCGTACGTTATCAAAAACACTAGTATTAGTAACAACAAGTATATATTCCAAAACAGTTTAACTGTCATACAAAAAGTTTGACATGGGTGAAGTCGATTTACTTTATCTTACAGATAAAACTTTTATTTACATACCCACCAACCAAGACAATTTCAGTACTAACATTTAAGTGAGTACAAACAAAAGCTCTTGTACTCTAACACATTGTTTAAATAAACAAAATTGAAAATTTTTAGTGCCACCGTCATTGTCAAACAGTGATTGTCAAGCGAGCTGATGATGATGAATTATAGTTAAAAACACTCGATCACACACACACATAGACACGTCATACTTATAACACCTCTCTTTTTTCGTCGGGGGTTAAAAACTAAAACACTTTTTTGCTACAAAACTCATAATACACGAAATATACGGAAATTGGCTCCAGGCAGTTGCGAACATAATAAATATCGACTTATCCACGTTGGATATTTACTCCTCATCTTGCGAGTTACGTTGCGGTGCTTTTACAATGTTAATTAGACCGCTGCGCGCTGTAGGCTAATACAATATTTATTTGAATTTCATGTTCTCGGTGTAGAGTAGGGTTACCATAGGTGACTTTGTGGAGAAACCAATATTTTATTGCATTTTACATCAGTTGCTTTAAAGATTTACGAATAATTCGTAAAAACAAGTGACCTAAGGGTCAGCTCACACAGCGACAATACGCGACGCTGTATTTTTAGTTTGTTCGCTACACAAAAAGATACACGTATCAAGTGATATCAGTCGTACACTGCACATGCGCTGCGCAGCGTAGTGCAACCTAACATTCGAAATATTACAATGAAACGTTCTTGTGTAATGAATAAATTTTAAAAATGCAGCGCCATGTTGCGTATCGTCTTGTTTCGGTGTGAATTGACCCTAAGACGGCACAGAGCAAATTATGCTTAGAGGTAATCATGCAAACACCCAAATATTTTTTTATTTTGCATTTGTGTATATATCTCCGTAAAATTGTAAAAACCGTTAGATTGTAATATTACTAGACATATTATAAAATGTCGAGAGATTGTCAAATAAAAATTTCTCCTTACATTTGCACGCATTATTTTTCGTTATATTGTAATATTTACCGTGCCGATTGGTTAAACGGCAAGCGCCGTCATATTTGTTTGCTTTTTCATAATAAGAATTATAATGAAATAATTATACTTTTTCCTTAAAGGTAATTCAAGTTGTATAGAAAAATCCTCCTACGCAAGCTGCTTTCAATCCTTGACATATCTAACGTATTGCGATATACTTCTATAACATAAGGTAACGAGTAACAACGTTATAATGTAAATAAGAATTAAAGTAATTAACAAAACTTGCATTTTGTGTATTTATACAATAGAATATCACATCAATTGTAGAGTCCGTTGTTTCTACCGAGAACAGCACTATCGCGGTAAATAAACTTGTGCAAATTCTCATTATGTCGTAATCATGGTTACCCTACTTTTGGGTTAAAGTAATTAAGCGTCCTCCGCTTTTATTCGCTTACCTCTACGATTTTGCTAGAATTATGTTTTACGTATTTTCCTGTATTACATAAAATTACATTCGCTTTTTATTATTTCAATTTTCATTTTTCATAACACATTTAGAAAATTTAATTAAGTACATGTTTTTATCCATACTTAATATTATAAATGCGAAAGTGTGTCTGTCTGTCTGTCTGTCTGTCTGTTACCTCTTCACGCCCAAACCGCTGAACCGATTTTGATGAAATTTGGTATAGGGATACTTTGAGACCCGAGAAAGGACATAGGATACTTTTTATCCCGGAAAAATGTACGTTCCGCCGCGATAAACGAATTTTGGCGCAACGGAGTTGCGGGCGTCATCTAGTATTAAATAAGTAAAAGAGCAAAATGCGTCTCGTTCGATCGAGTTGCTTAATTAAACTGATTCTAAACGTCCATAAATTCATTGACGACCTCTGTGGCTCAGTTGGTTGAGCGTGTTGGTGCTCAAGCCGGAGGTCGCGGGTTCAAATCCCGCCGAAGGAAAAAAAAGTTTTTCTGTGTTCCTGGGTCATGGATGTGTATTAAATATGTGTATAATACAATAAAAATCTTATATATGTGTATAGTATAAAAGTATTAAATATATTGCCGTTGTCTGGTACCCGTAACACAAGTTCTTCGAGAAATTACCACGGGATCAGATTGACGTGGTGTGAAGCGTCCATAGATATTATTATTATAAAGGGAAATTTCCCTTGTTCTTTTAAATTTCCGTTTTGATCGCAGCGAAATTAGCGTCACGAGTAGTAAAGCAGTGGTTCAACAATAATGCTGATGGAGATTACGGGTTCTGTCTGCGGTCGTCAGTATTATGTGGGTTCACGAATCCAAATTAAAGTGACCTTAATTAAGTCAGTCGCGTAAAGGTGTCCCGGCGATATCAGGTGTTAGCAAATAGATTCGTATTCTGTACCCGTTACCCTTGTCAACCGTCAATATTTGCATTTGCTCTTTATACTCCATGATGCCCTGGTACTGACGTGACTTTAATAAAATCATTTCGACTGAGATTCGTCGTTACGTTCATATTCAATAGGGATGTCAAGACGTGTCGAATATCACATTTTTACAAATTAAATTTTAAATAGCCGAATAAAGATAGATACACAATTTTTATGTTTAATGGCAAATTAATGGTGGTAGCATAACGTGACGTCACATATTGCTCTCTTTCTTAAACAATTATTATAGATTATTTATTAATATAATTTTTAAATTTAAATTATATTATGCTCGTTATTTTTTTACCATTTACAAAAATGGGTTTTAAATTGTTTATTATCATGTTCATAATAATATCACACAAGTTTTTATACACTTTTCCACTTTATTTAGGCTTTTACAATAATAATAATAAATAAAAACACGACCAATTTCGACTACCAAGGTAGGTAGATTAATTTCATCAATTTTTAATCATCAGATTAATTTGTAACCGAATGATGAATTTCCACCAAGAACCAACAGTACCTACACTCGATCAGTTATTATTATCATGTTGTCTAACATTGAATAGACGAAAATATTTTTTTAGTCTACTTGCCTATTGTAGTAGTTTTATATCCGACTTACATGTTTTATTTGACCTTACAATATTTTCAATTTAATTTTAGTTTTTACAGCAGGTATTTATAAACTTTTGTTAGTATAATGTTAACATTATCAGTTTTTACGAACACTTTACATATCTAAACAGACAAATTCAACATGCGAACATCACGTTTCAATTAGCATTTCCTGAGGGAGGTAATCTTCGTATCGAAATAGGTCAGTATGTTTTACAGCCGTGCTGTTCGAATAAATAGCTTACGTGACTGCTGCGTACACTTGTATATGTCTGTTAATTAAAAGCACATTAACATATTACCTGCGCCATCTATTTTAGGGCTCATGAATAGGAATGTAGAGCATGTTAACGTGTCCTAACTCCTAGGTCATTGAAATAAAACTTACGACCTAGTGCGTCCCCCGAGTGTACCTTCCGTTCTAAAGGTTATGTTTTCGCCCTCTTTTTTATAAATTAAACAGACGTCACGGCGAACCAGCTGGCAACAAGCTCATCCACGTGGAAAATTAAAAAGGTAATTCAGTTGGTACGTTAAAAATTCATGAATTTTGGGCGGTCGTCGTGAAATAGGTATACGATATGTTTCAAAGGAGACCCCTTCGCGAAAATGCAGTTTTGTTCTCATTCTCCTATTATCATCGCTAATGTTAGTGACGACACGAAATGGTAGTCGATTGTATATAATGGTAATGATGACTCAACATGCTGGTCTAGCTCGTCATCATCACCACATGTCTACCCGGAACTCGCAATTAGGCCGGATAGTCTGACAAAAAACAGAAGCAACGTTTTTCAGTGGCTCCTCTATTAGTTTTTGCGGCTATTACCATGGTTCGGGTAGTACTTGACTTTTTGTAGGGCCCGGTCTGTAGTACTTCATTGAGAGCCGTCTTCAAGGGAACGCCGAAGTGTAACTGACATCTGCAAATTATCTACAGGCGGAAAGGATAGGGCTGCCAGCTGCCATTTGTAGATATCAGTTTACCTGAAATTAATATTTGAGGAAAATTCATACATTATAAGTTGTATCTTTACCTGAGTAACAGTATATTTAGTATCCGATTGTCCTAAATTTATAAGTAAATGCCGGTAACGCATAATTCACTTTTGACCCCTCTGGTTTCGGGCGACGGTAACTGCATTCAAAAGTTACTTCAGTGGTTTTAAAATTAAGGTGCCTTAGTAGAATTTTTAATTGGCGATAATGGCTTGAGGATGAAAGAAAATTGTGTCATCCCTAAACTTTAGTTATCTAAGTCTTAAGTACGTTGGTACTTTGAAATTTTATTTCTCCCTTCAAGAATCGGCAGAGATTTTTTGTGCCTCACTCTTAAGAGAAAAGTAAAACAGATATTTAAGATTCTAAAAGTTTTTATTATTTCAATTAATGCTTTGAAGATCTGCCTGTTCCGTTGCTTAGAGTTGCGTAGGACATGACTGGAAACCATGTGGGCAAATTGATTTATGAATTATGAAAGATTATCCTAAAATTCTTAACTTTAATTACTATAGAACCTGTTCAGTTATAACATTTTCGACTTCGTGTCTGGTCGATATCTATTTTTTTTACAATAGGTAATAGGTAGTTAACCTACCTACATACCCATAAGGAAAAATCTAGATGCTTCTAAAGATGCTTGTAACGAATCCTAAATAGGTACTTGCCTTTTATTGAGAAAATCCTTGATGATTCTGAACATATTCTATCAATACGATCTATATAAATAAATAAAATTGCAAGTGTTTGTTTGTAATTTGAAATTAACAGCTTATCACTAAGTGCGAAATTATATGTACCTACGGTACCTATTTAAAATAAAAATAAAATTTTTTGTAATTTTTGTCTGTCCGTCCCCGTCTGCCTGTTTGTTCAAGCCAATTTCTGAAACGGCTGGGCTGATTTTCAGTAGACCTTCACTGATCCATGAGACACTTTCGCAGCAGATCGCTGATGCTATGAGGAGTAACTTAGGCTACTTTAATCTTAGGGTTCCCTTAGAAAAAATTGGTTCCGTTTCCGTTAGTACTAGTTAGTGATTAAATAGAAATCCGCAGACGAAGTCGCGGGTAACGGTTGTGGGCCAGTATCTGACATAAATATGGAATGAGCACGAAACAAAGCCAATAACAATAAATTATCAAATTAAAGAAAACGTTAACTTTGTTCATAACATATTGTGCGCACATAATAATATCTAATAATGCTTTGTAAATTGTAATTTAAAATTGAGATCATGAACTCATTATATTGTTTACTAAAATCGGCGGAAATTGTTAACGCGATGATTAAATACTGTTATATAGTATACTAGCTTTTGCCCGCGACTTCGTCCGCGTTGAACAATACTTTGGGATATCGCTGAAATTTACCCGCGACTTTATTTATGACTAACGAAAGCGGAATCCTATTTTTTTAAACGGAACCCTAAAATAAAAGTAGCCTATGTTAGACCCTATAACATCAGCTATCTGCTAGTGAAAGTCCCGTGAAAATCGGTCCAGCCGTTTCAGAGATTAGTCGGAACAAACAGACAGACAGACCGACTGACAGACAGACAGACGGACAGACAAAAATTTAAAAAAAAATGTATTTTATTGTAAGTACCGAATATATCATACTTTCAGATTCATTATGTAAAAAGCTGTTAATTTGAAGTTACAAACAGACACTTAAATTGTATTTAACTGTATAGATGTATAGATATTATAATGTATTATATTTTAAGATATTATCAATTTGATGTTTATAAAATAACTAAACTATTTAACTAAAGTAAACGAAACTAAACATTAACCCGCACGCGCATCCCGCCTTGGTGACGCCCACTCCGCAACGGGCCGTGCAGCAGGAATCGTAATATTTTAATTTCGCCATAACTTCAAAACCAAACGTCCAATTTTGATCATTCAAAGACCAAATATTATCTACATAAACTGTACTTAGTGATGAAATAATTTATTTTGATAAGGATTAATAACATGAGTAAAATAAACGCATTTAAATGTAGTCCAAAAAAAATTCAAGATTTCTAAATAAAAAAATGGTTATTGTGCCTCACTCGACATAGATAGGTATAGTGTGTCGCGGACTTTTTTGTAGATATTTATAAGATCTACAATTAATTAGAACATTTTATGGTTCTATCTTTTATAGTTTAGGCAGCGTACGCAAAATAAGTAACTTTTCTGGTTGATTTTTTACACCTTGTGTCCGAAACCCAAATATCTTACGGAACCCTATTTTTTTCCAAAATAAAATTTAGCCTATGTTACTCGTGGATAATGTAGCTTTCGAATGGTGAAAGAATTTTTGAAATCGGTCCAGTACTTTTTGAGCCTATTCATTACAAACAAACAAACAAACAAACAAACAAACAAACAAACATACAAACAAAGTTTTCCTCTTTATAATATTAGTGTAGATATAGAGAACACTAAGTTCATTGTAGTTTAGTTGGGCATTAGATACATAATAATATGTATTAATACTTAATAATAATTCTTACAAATAATTTCCAGTATTTCAGGTAGGTACCTACTTACTACCTAGGTAGTTCGGATTTCTCGGCCTGCCTTGGATTCGTGTAGGTAGTCCATCTTTATAGACAACATTCAACACCCATTTTTTTATTCTCCGTACGTGTCAACGTAATTAGCTTACGCATTAATTACGAGGAACAAAGGCGATTGATTGAATTGTAGGCTCATTTGCGAAATCCATGAATAGTATTGTGACCGTCCAATTTCGGCCTCGCGTGGGTGATAATGAACTTTGAATTAGACGGCGACGGTGGTCGGTGACTGGCCTCCCTTTCGCTCGACAGTACATTAGACTACATTTCGTTAATTAAAAATGGCGCGGTTGACATTGCTCGACTTATTAGATTATAATTGAGAATTACCTGTCGCAGTCGGCGCATAATTTGCGAAACGAATCGAATCGGCAGTTCTTATTCATGATCGAAATGCGTAAGGTTCAAAATTGATGTGAGAAATGGAATACAAGAATCCTGATTTAAACACAGAAACCTGTCAGGTTCACGACGAAACGAAACGATATGCGACGCTGCATTTTTGAAATAGGAAGTGATTCAAAATTGAACTTTATTTAATACACAATAAGATACACGTTTCATTGCAAGAGCGGCAACGCGCTATGCAGAGCGGTCTAGTTTGACATTTGAACTCTTGATTTGAACGTGTATCTTGTACCTATTTGTAATAGTGATTCGAATTTGAACTTAGGTACTATAGTACACATACACAAGAAGATATTACACATTTCATTGCAAGAGCGGCAACGCGCTATGCAGAGCGGTCTAGTTTGACATTTGAACTCTTGATTTGAACGTGTATTACATCTTGTGTAGTGAATAAAGTTCAATTTTGGGTCTCGTTTCGGTGAGTCTTGTTCCAATTCGGTCTTTATTATAGAAGATTCATGGGCTGCTTCATAAGAGGGCTGAGACTGAAAACGTATCATGTTTGTTCAAAAAATATTATAGGTCTGCTACTGTTGAGCTCCGTGGCCGTTTAGTTCGCACTCGAGAGAGTGCAGGTTCGAATCCCAGGTTGTGGCGTGGACCAATGAGACTTTTTCAGATCTCAAGTACATGATACGGACACTAACGGTGAAGGAAAACATCGTGAGGTCGCATTTGGTTGGCCCCAGACGTATTGACAGGTTCATTCCTCTGGACTAGGCTGACTATGTTGTGAGAATGCCGTATGTTCTTGGGCAACATACGACATTTAAAAACCAACTATCCCGACTGTAGAAAAACCAACTGTCCCCTGTATTTCAAGAGTGGTTACTTCGCTCGGAGAATACTGTATAAATCATCCATTATCGGATAAAAAGGCCTAAGTTTTTTTTTTACTGTTGAGGTAACGTCGCTCATAATTTTAAGGTTTGTAGTAATTTCGGATTATAATGGATTCCTATTTTTATCTTGTAATAGCTAGAACTCTTTCTGAGAAGAACACACGAAACAAATAGTATAAGGACGTGACTCATCAATTTGAAATGTTGGTACATTCCAAAGGAACACGGCTCCTACCTGCGTTCAGTTTTAACCCCGACATAAAAATGAGAATGCATTTTGATGAAATAGTAATCGTTTAACTTCTAAGGTTGTTCCTGTGTGTACACAAAACTGCGAGATAAAACTACTGTAAAAGAACTGATGCTATTTTTTTTTATTAACATGAAAGCAATTAATCATGGTTTTTTTCGAAAACGACTTAATCATTTTAATAGAAAGAGCAGGCATTTTTGTATAAATACTTTGTGTGTGAGCTCAGGAAGTAACTTATTATAAACGATGTAGTTAAATCACGACGTTAAGGGGTACAAAACATCGGAACTGACCCGTACAGAAAACATCAATTTTCATAATTCATAGTTATAGCTTTGATCACGCACTCGCCCACATTTTGTAAGCAGACCCTTCTTGGCCGAATATCAAAATAATGTTATATAAACCATACCAAAATGTAGTTTGATGAATGGCTCAATGGATAACTAGAGTTCGCAGGTTTGAACCCCATCGCAAGTATGTTTAATAGACAAACGTTGTAATGTAGGTAATATTTTCTTTCACTTGCTAAAAATTCGCGATATTGAACACAACAAATTACCAAATAGGTGCGTGTGCAGCCTTTTTTTAAATTGATAAAGCTACGTTGGCTTTTTTAACGGGCTACTCTCCTCAAAATTACCCTCTAGAGCAATATGACAATAATTATGTGATCCTGGGCTAATCTCTTCAATTGGTTCTATTAGTCCTATATTATCCATTCCTTCACATCGTCCATCCATTTTCTCCTTTGTCTGCCAGGTTCTTTTTTTCCAGGTATCCTACCTTATGATCAACCGTATAAATTCGTATAGGGATCCTCTTTGTAGGTGACCGAAAAAAGCAACCTTTCTTTAAATTATGAAATTCATGAGTAAGCGTTTACAATAAGCTCTTTTTACCGGACTGCCAATAAGGGATATGTTTTTTAAAACTTCTTTATTGGATACTAGCTGTTCACCGCGGCTCCGCCCGCGTAAATATAGTGTCCCTAGGAAACACTGTACCTTTTCGGGATAAACAATAGCCTATGTTTTAATCCAGAGCCTAAACTACTAAGACGCCAAATTCCATCAAAATCCGTTCAGTAGTTTTTCCGTGAGAGTAACAAACATCCATCTATCCATACATCCTCACAAACTTTTCCTCTTTATTATATTAGTAGAGATATAGATGAATTTGCATTGGGTGGTTGTACAGTATTCTCTATATTGTTGCAGATATTGGTACCGATGAGGAGGCCGGGCCGCTGACAATGAATTAGATATCGCAGCAAACGATATCGAAACGTAAGTTCCCTTGGATATTTCTACTATAATATTTCTTTTAAACGAAAACCTGGATTTATTACCGAGACGGTAAATGCCCTTAAAATGGCTTTCCATTGCTAACATAAATTATTATTAGGATTTTAAATTATATAAACAATGACACTCTTTTACGTGATTATTATAAATAGAAGTCGATGTAATCGAAATTAGCCCATAATAATCTGTATATTTTTTAAGTTTGAACTTTATAAGGGTTCTCTTGCTTCTAAGATAAAAAGTGTATCAAATGTTGCGTGTTATAATTATTAATTATTATATTATGTTTTTATTAGCAATATTTAAAAAAAATATAACTTTCTGCAGACCTTCCTGCGTTGCACAATTCTCGTAAAACTGTGCTGAAAGTTTTTGCTTCACGTAGGTAAATATAACAATGACGTCAAAGGATTTCTGTCAAAAGTTATTAATCTGTACTGAATTAGAAAAAAAAAACAAAATGAAACGATTTGAATTGATAATATCTAAGACGAACTTGAACTGGAAACCGTATACTAAATAATCAAATATAATCTCATTAAGGTTTCTGATTGTATTACGAATATAAGTAAATGCTAAGCAAAGAGAGAAGAGATTGCTACACGACAATATAACCTAAACCCTTCGAGCTAAAGGGCAAATTGTCCTAAAACTGAAGTGAATCGCACAATCAGAGCCTAAACAAACATTTCAACCCCCTACCGGCAGTGTTTGAATAATTATTGTAACAGCCGAATTTCTCTCGACAATAGCGATTTAAATTGAAAACTTGTTGTTATTATAATTTAAAACATTTGCACTTTAAAGATAAATTAGGAACAATAGAGTCGCGAAATTCAATATATTTTCTGTGTATTAATTAACGAACCTCCGAAATAATCGTCGGATAACAATTCGCCATTAATTAATTAGATGATGAATTAAATTTACAACGACTTATATTAAATAACTTTGATTTTCACACAAATAGATATTTCCAGGAGTTTTTCTTAAACCCAACTGGCGTTTTAAGTTATCATAACACGATAGCAAATGGAAAACTTTGACTACATGTACAAGTAGTATTGTAAAATATAAATTTCAAATAAGACGATTTTCAAATAAAGAGCAATAAACGTCTGATAAAACGACTTTAAGCCCAATGAATATGTCATTAGTAGCTTCTGTGTAGTTTCCAATTGAACCTCCGTGGTGTACCTACCTACCTATTTTAAAATCTGCATGCCGAAAATCAAGGCCATTAGTTAAAGTTTTGATATATTTGGTACCTACTTAACAAACTTTGGCCCCCCATTTCACCGAATTACAAAAAACTATGAAATATGTACTCAAACATTTGTATTTACGACCTTGGATATTAACTTTCATACAAATTTTCAACCCTTATTTTACACCCTTAGAAGGTGAATTCTAATAAACCCTTGAAACACTTATTTAGTCAAATGTATTTAAGATAAATATCAATTTTCAATGAAAGCATTGCAGATTTAAAGATTTTTCATACAAACTTTCAACCCCAATTTCACCCCTTTAAGGATTAAATTTAAAATTCCAGAATTAAATCCCTTCGTAGGTGGGTGGGGTGGGTGGGGGTAGGGTGTACATTGTAAATAAAAACTACTTTACAAATTTCATATTTCTACCGTTAACGGTTACGGCTGGGCGTGCGTCTATTTTATTTTCAATGAGTCAATCTTTCCTTTTACTATAGAATGTCTTCGAAAATCAATTCCGGATACTTCTGGTTATGTAAAGAAAGACGTTTAGGTGAAAAAAATAATAATTTTAAATTATCATCTCATGTATGATTTTTAGTATGACAATTATTTATCTGCTTAAACGTCTTTACATAAGCAATAGATCATATGCCCAATATATCCCTAATTGATTTTACCGAACCTTTATACTCCCTTACTAATAAACACTGTATAAGCTTTGAATAGTTACACAGTGTTTTGTCTCCTATCGAATTAAAAATGTCACTTGTGTGACGTGAACAAAACACTGTATAACTATTCAAAGCTTATTTTTTTTTTTTTTTTATGAAATAAGGGGGCAAACGAGCAAACGGGTCACCTGATGGAAAGCAACTTCCGTCGCCCATGGACACTCGCAGCATCAGAAGAGCTGCAAGTGCGTTGCCTTATACAGCGTTTTAGTAAGGGGGTTAGGATATAGAATCTATACCCTGTAAGACAAGTCGTATAATAAAAAACCTATCTATATTAGGTATAGATAGATTTATCTATTGAGCTTACCTATTCATTCTGTGCTCAGTGCACTTTATTTAATGTAATTTTGTTTAATAATAAATTTCGATTTAATATACAAGCATTAATCATATAATACGTACCCAAATTACATAACGTGGCCGAATATATTGTCTCTCTCTGCGTCTGCTGTCACTTCTAACTATTCACATCATCAATCATACTTATGTTATTTTTGTTTCATTTTCTCGCTGTTGATCTATATTTTTCACATACGAGTACCTAAATGACTAATAAACTTAGGCTTTTACATCCGTTAATGGATGATTTAAGCTGCGCGTCCACTGGATCGGAATCGGAGCGTACGCATCGTATAAAACTATAAAGCGTTGTCATTTACGAAATGCCGATGGGGTGCGTCCACTGCATTCGGATTCATCATCGGCAATTTAGTTATTTTTGGTCCGTCATAGCCTGAACCTGCATTTGCATTATGGAGGATAGTGACGAGGATATTGTTGTTATTAGCTGTATTTTATCAGAAGAGGAAAAGAGAAACAAGAGGAAACGAAAGATATGGGTTCATAATATAAACTCAAAAATATTAATTTTCGGAGAATTTCATACATTATATTCTGATTTATTAGAAGATGAAAATAGATTTTTTGGATACATTCATATGACTCGAAAAAAGTTTTTTAACTTCACTGTATTCTACAACTGCGGATGACGTCATCGGCATAAATACCGGTCTCAGGCGCAGAAATGTCGATCCAGTGGACGCAGTAATGGTACTGCGCGTCCACTGGATCGGAATCGGAGCGTACGCAGCATTCGGATTTGTTGCTTTGTATTGATTTCTATGGAGAAATCAATACAAAGCAACAAATCCGTATGCTGCGTACGCTCCGATTCCGATCCAGTGGACGCGCAGCTTTATACAGTAGTCTCCGAGCAAAGTAACCACTCTTGAAATACTGTAGTGCCTGGGACAGTTGGTTTTTAAATGTCGTATGGTTGCCCAAGCACATACGGCATTCTCACAACATAGTCAGCCCCAGAGGAATGAACTGGTCAATACGTCTGGGGCCTGTATGCGGGTTTCCTCACGATGTTTTCCTTCACCGTTAGAGCGTCCGTATGATGTACTTGAGATCTGAAAAAGTTTCATTGGTACACGCCACAACCTGGGATTTAAACCTGCACTCTCTCGAGTGCGAACCAAACGGTCTACCCACTAGGCCACGGAGCTCTATGAATGACTAAATTTGGCGTTTCAATTTTGTAAAAAACATTATGTAGTACCATTTGACATTTCCAATGTAACTCATAATATTATGTAGATGTAGGTATATGTTTCACAATCTACTGCGCTATCTAAGCGCTATAGCTTTTTTGCATGTTCTGTCCCTGTCGCTCAGTGTAAAGTAGATAAACAGCGTTAATATTTCAAAATAAACTATTCGACACTTATTAAGGCAGTTGTGAAACAGGTAATTGTCAGCTAACACAGAAACGAGGCGACGGTTCGCGGCGCTGCAATCTTTAAAAAGTTATTCAAAATTTAATTTTGTTCAGTACCTATACAAGGATAGTTCATGACAAGAGCGGCGTCGCGCTATGCATAGCAATGCATTTTGACATCCGAACTCTTGTAATCAAACGTGTATTTTCTTGTGTAGCGAATAAAGTTAAATTTTGAATGGCTATCTAAAAATCCACCTTCCAATGCACATTTCAAATGTCAAGCCATTGATCCTAAACTTTTCCGTATGAAATCTGAACAGAGTGTGATGGGTTTTACATACGGTATTGATAATCAGCCTCCACTATATTGCCATAATATTGATTCACGTGTTGATCGTATAATGTATTCGTACGAATAATAACTGTATTGTGTACGAGCGACCTCGTAATTCAACTTCCAACAACAATCTACTATTTCGTAACTTGTAAACCATTATTATATGTTCTCATCGGCTCACTTTGAATTTATGTAATACTCGTGGTACCGGCAACAACCAAGGTGATTTGTGACTGATATGTTGTTGAAGCCTTTAGGTACTATTCTATAAGAATTTTTCGGCAGTAAATTCTGTTTATAACATTTGCAATGCGTTTAACTCAAGTACCACAGCTAATAGTTTTAATTATAAATAAAACGTTTTTAAATGTAAATAAATTAATATCAATAATTTTATATCGCCGCAAAATTGGAAGTAAATTATGAAATAATCCCAGTTTAAACATTTTTCATTGGTCCAACGAAATATATCCGCATCTATCATGTAAATCTCCAATCAATGAAAATTCAATCAAAATCGACGTGAACGCCAATCAGAGGGTGGACGTTAAACAGAGTGTATGTAAATGGAAATAAATTGGGTTACGTACTACCTACTCAAACACGACACAAAAAATTTAAAAACTTCTGCCTATGCCAGTAGTCTAATTTTGGGACAGACTTAAAAAAATATCCATGAAAGGGGTACCTAAATTTATTTAAGTAACACATTACAGTATTAAAAAAATACCAACGATACCCCACTTGACATAGTTCGTCGACTTTAAATTAAGCAATAATGCGTCCAACATCGGCCATTTTGATTTTTTCCAAAATTTTATGCCTTCTTTGACATTCGCGCCGTCATGACAAATCAAACGACGTATCATTGCCACAAAGGCAAGAAATATATATGACAAAGGTACAAACCCACATACAATAGATAGGCTGATGAACACATTAACACTCCTTTGCGTCGCGCAATCGGGTAAAAAAGGTAGGTACCACTAAAGCTTTTAACGAACTATACAAACGAAGTACGCCATGCAATTTTTAATTATTTCAAGCGTTTGTTTAGAACATACGAATAAAATTAAAAGAAAAAGCAAAGCGTAGAGTCTGAACATTTTAATTTCGATACCTGAATATAAACATGAAACTTTGCTCGTGAAAACTACTATTTAACATCCCTGAACATACTTACCGGTGCGGGAACTGAAACTGTGTATTCCAATTGGAAAAATTGCTGAAGCGGACTTCTATTAACTTTGGGTTTCACATAAAAGTTATAATTTTGTATCAAAAATAAAAGTTGCCAAAAATTTTTACTCAAAATCTAAGTTGTCATTTAAGTCTAGCTTAATTGTCGCAAAAAAATGCACTTATATATAAGTGCATATAGTGAAGTGTTTTTAAAAGCTTTAAAAACACTTCACTTCGAGTACCTAGTTACGTATTCAAATACTTAATAATTAAAAATTTCTTAAGAAATTAAGTAACGCTTAAGACAAGTAAATTATATTAGCTACATTCTTACTTAATCTAGCTATGATTTAAAGATAAGGCTTTAATATATTAGGGATTAAATATTGACGACTGAAGAAAGCGTTGAGAATACCTACCTAAAGCTTGAATACCTGTACAAAGAGTAGCTAGCTTCTGTCTTATCTGCACAAATACTCAGAAATATGCGTCTGACTCCTGGGAGTCAGGACATTTTATATTCTAAGTTGTATTTGAGATAACTATGACACCGTTCTAACAAAAAGTTCGGTAATTAAATGTTTACCATAGACAAAGATTTACGCAGGCTTCGGGGCGCTATTATGGAACAATATCCCAAGTGTCAAATAACACGTCTCATTCCGACACCACTTAACGTTCGCGATGACTCCCTTTTGTCTCTGGTAATTTGAGAAACGAATTCAGGAATTCAAATAGTCACTTGATAGACAATCTTGTTTATGCTGTGATATAGCTATGGATTTCTATTATCTTCTCATGTTTTGTTTTTAATTAAACAGTCTAGATCCGCTATCCCCAACCCGCGGCTTTTATCTGCGGCCCGCGTGAAATCTGTAACCGTTAGATAAAGTTGTGAAAAAGCGTTCACAATTCCAAAAATCTCACTGAGTGAACATAATTATTATAATACATATTTGTTATTTTATTTTAGTTTGTGTCGTTAGCTCATCTTAAATGTTTAGTTTCACTCTTTTAACTACCTTGTGTTATTCTATTATTAAATCGTTAAAAGAGATGTTCTAGAAATGTATGAGGCGTGGGCCAGCCCTATGTACACTATATGTAAATATAGCTACATAATATAGTAACTGTTTCCTATCCTTTATTTTATTTTATTTCACTTCGTTTCAATGCACATTTAAAATAAATTCGTCAAGGAGAGCAACACAACGTAAAATAAAACATGGCGGATTAGATCAGAATTAACCAAAGAATACAGTCGTACAAGGATCTTTTGGCACTTGGATGGGGGCGTGAGTGTCGCAAATAAGAACAATACTTATTACTAAAAGTGAAATTTTACAAGACGGCGATGTTAGTAGTGATTTTATCCACGTGCCAAAATGTAAGTGTCGCAGCTACAAAACAATACATAATATTAAAAGTGACATTTTACAAGACGGCGATGTTAGTTCTGATTTTGTCCTTGTGCCAAAAGATCCTTGTCAGACTGTATCATTTTGACAATGACATGACTTTTCACAAAGAAAGACGTATGACACTCAAGAAGATGTCTCTTCCTAAAACTATCAACTACGTCAAAAGTCAAGTCAAAACAACTGTCAATGCCGCCCTAAAATAGGGTTCTCGCATTAAAAAACTCTTCAAATAATCATTTTTGTACGCACGTACCCTTCTTCAAATTACTTTTTTTGTATTTTTATGAAATTCCCTTATATTTTTCCTATTTACCTATGTGATGTACATAGAGCTGGCCCAAAATCAAACATCTCTTTTAAACAACATATTTTTTGCCCCTAAAAAATTTTGGTTGCGGCCCGCGACACCAGGAGTACAACGGGTTTGTGGCCCGCGTAAAAAAAAGGTTGGGGACCACTGGTCTAGGTATATATTTTCTACTACATGATTCTAGTTCCAATAAAAAAGACATGTTTGTGACTTGACCAAAATAAAATGTAAAGTATTCCTTATTTAACTTGTATCTTGCTGCTTGTGCAGGAACAACAGAGCAACACACATCCTAATTGACTAACCACATCAGCTACTAAGCTACTAAATTAGTCGGTCTCACTTTAGCAAAGTAAACGACTGTTAAAGCTCCACTACATTATTCAGCGATTGTTCCTTTGTGCACAGATACAATACCGTAGACGTTGCCACATCTAATTGATATTACTTCATCGGCCCTGACTCCATTCTTCGCCGTAATCGCTACACGTTGCAACTGCAACCAGAAGACGTTCAATTTTGCATATGTTGAGAATAATCACATAAAAAACTGTGATTGGACATTGGACATAAACTTTATTGAGTCTGTAGTTAATTAAACGATATTATCTTAACATTTTATAAATAAAACATTGTAGTATGTACTTAGGTATATAATGTAAGAAACAAAAAGTGTTATTTGAAAATGTATAGACATACATTTTATTGCGTCGTGTGTTAATTTTATGATTTTATCTTACATCAGAAAAATGTATGTAAAACATAATTTTAAGCGTCTAAAAGTTCATAATTTACAAGATATCATAATATGGCTTATATACATAAATATGTATAAAAGCCATATTATGGCATACCTACTCTCCTAAATCTCTAGCATACGTCGTAATTTGCCGACATTATTGTCTATCCTAAATTCTATTACTCCAGTAACAAAAAAGTCATTGATTATTTTATTATTTGGGGTCTCGATTATGATATAAGAAAGAGCTTACTTATATTGTATTATTTAGCGTTTGTAGACACTAAGAGTTTTATGGTTATATGGATTTTCCATCTCTATGCTAAAGGAAAGTGCAAGTTTCTTACGCCGGTTCTTCTCGCCGGGTTAGTTCCCGAAATACTGGTAGGCAATAGGCATCATGTAGACACAATTCCGTGAGTGGTATTTAATAACCTATATGGAAATAAAGCTTTTTTTGGTTTTGATTTGATTTGTACTTTTTTTTTTCTTAACATACGACATTTGTGCGCATCTCCGTCTTTTGATGTAAATTCATAATTTATTAAACAAATGGAATCTAAAATTAAAGCGTAATATGAATTATTTATATAATATCTGGATTTTGGCAGGGCTGCTCGTGTTACATTTGTACCTTCATGACAATGAATCCCCCAGCCTCCTCCCTCGGGAATGCCTGTACAGTCGAGATAAGAAAAAAATGGACGATTGAGCCTTTCGTGATTGCCATATATTTTTTTATGTTAAAGTTTTGTAAGTTATGACTAATGAGTTTTAGTCAAAAGGTAAATGTAGATGTAAATTTTGAAATAAATCATTACAATGCTATGGTTTTAACCTACGTCTTTAAGTATCTCCTCGCCAATTATCATGATACCTTTTTAAATCAAGTGATTTTATTATTATTGACCTATTGAAAACAAAATTTTAAAAAAATATGGAAATTTAATGTTTATATGTTTGCATATCAGAGTGTAACAAACGGGTCACCGTTCTTGAGACACAATAATGGTATTTTTTCCTGTAATCTGCGGGCCGTGCATCCACGTCTGCATTAGATTAGCGATAGTTTTAGGTTTTCATCGATATATATTATAGTCATAGTAGATCTAGATAGGGTTAGAGAGACAACAGATTTTTTGGTTTCCATACTGTAAGGGTAAAATGGGACCCTATTACTTAGACTCCATCTCATGAAACACATGTCATGGGCGTGATTCCTATTCGGAATTCAGAAACCTTCGTGAAAGCGATTTTTTGTTATTTTCTAGTCAAGAGGATACGGTCTATATTTTTTTCCTTTTTGTGTGGAACTGGCCAACTGAAGTTGGCTCGTGGGTGAACCCATGGACCATTTTGGCCCACCTGGCAATCTAGAACGAAAATACGTAGAATAATTTTAAACTTCTCATACGTGAATTATTCAGACGAGTCGCAAATACACTCCCAAATATTCGGAATTAAGACGCGAATTAGCATATAACACACGAGCCCAAGTCGAGGCATCGAGTACTTGATGAACTGCCTCCGCGCCTTCGAATGTAGTCGACGCGCGATCCAAATTTTCATTTGAACTTTGCCAAGTGAAAATTCAGATTCTATTGACATTTAAATATTCATATGTAATTATATGATGTAACGTTATTTATATGCTAATATCTCCCACATGAAGCTCAAACTTAATGGGATGTGTTCACTAAGTACGTCTACGTAGATAACGTCATCCATCGAACGTTCGAGATGGTTAGTGAACGCAGATCTGCGTTCACTAACTACGCATTAAATGATGCGCTTAAAGCCCCGTCTTCGGTACATGTTCAGGCTTACACAAAGCACGTCACATGATAAATACGCAACATTTCCCACATATAAAATGATAGTATGCCTAGTGAGGTCTTGGCATACTATCATTTAATTATTATAGTAAATCACGCAGCCGGGCATCGCGTCAGGCCAGTAACAAAGATTCATTTCCCTCGTAACGAATTTACTCCTTTTGATTCTAATCACGTATTTTCGTAAGGAGTCATAAAGTCGCGTCTATATTGAACTCACAAAAGTCGTTTTATAGTAAAAAGCAGAGGAAGTACTCAAAGGCTCACCACAGGTGGTTCGAAATGGGTTTCTCCCTAAAACTATGCTAAGTTCTACGTTCGACTATATTGCTCTCGTAACAGAGTACATTTTTGCGTGCAACTTTTAGCCTATCATGAGCTTAGTTCTAACGGCTACAGTTTGTCGTAAATCTTTGTTATTTCAAGGTTATTTATGTTACTACGTTCAATAATTTCTGGATAAGTTACATAAAAGATGTCGGTTTACGCCCATCTTATATAAGTTCCCATGGCGTAGAGGGACGCAGGGCTACCTAATCCTACGTCTTCAAAGAGGCTTCGCAATATTTTTGTTATGAGTAATAAAATATTTTTGTGTCGTATAAAGGAAAAGCAACGACATTAAAATTTTGGTCCATTGTAAGATTTAATATCACACAAACTTTACAATTCATCCAAGTTTTATTGAACAACCATAGTACGTTAGGCAATAAAAGTTACGAGCAATGATATATGTTTATAAGATTGATAGCTGAATTTTATTAGGCTCGGACAGTTGCAATACTGCCGTCACGCGGTATCAAAATAATGTAGCATAATAATTATAAGTATTATACTTACTATATACGAGATTGTGAAATTAGAATGAAATAAAACTTATTTTGTAAATAATTCCCCCTTTAAATTTGGCTAAAATTTTAATTATTTCTCTACTCAATCTTCTTACTTAATTTTGAAATCGAAGAAAAAAGTATTGTATACAGCCGAACGTATAACCGCCTCCTTTTCTTGGAAGTCGGTTAAAAATGCATTGCATTTCCAATGTCTTGCCCAAGGGGGGTTGGAATTTTAAGGACGGGGAACGCAAGCTCGCGTAACACCAGAGGAGTTACAAGTGTAACTTATCTGGTGTTGCGAGTGTTCATGGGCGGCGGTAATCCTTGACCATCGGGCGATACGGTTGCTCGTTTCCTGGTTCATTTGATAAAAAAAGTTAACAGCTGGCCCGATTTGGCATATTTTGATCCTTAAGTAACTGTGGAAGTTCAGGGAACGCTTAAAATATACGATGAGAAATATTGCGAAAAAATACTCAAAACGAAGATTGAATTTTCCCATACTAACTGTTTACTGTGTTCATTTTGCAACTAGTCTGTTAAAATGTATTTAATTTAAGTTAAGTATAAATATAGGTTCGTTCGGTTTACCTGTATGGTTCGGCCGGCCCCAGTAGGTTTGTAGTTAGTACCTAGATGTTGGTTTAGGTGTTGTAGTTATTTATTGCAGTTCATAGGAAGACAGAACAACGTGTGTTGGGATAGATATAATAATAATGTTTGCTTTAGTTTCGCATAATTTCCTTTCACACTGGTATTATCGCTACTTTATTGTAAAGGTTAACATTGCGTTACTGAGTTATGTAGTCACCTTAATCAACGCCAAATTGTTCTTAATTGCCGATAAAGATCTAGCATTAAAGTCACGAGCCTAAAAATATAGTTAATTATGTTTATTAAGGCTAGACGCTCTTGTAATTATAAAATAAAATATAAATTAATAGTCAATTAGAAACGAATTAAATATACGACCTCTGTGGCTCAGTGGTTGAGTGTGTTGGCGCTCAAGCCGGGAGTCGCAGGTTCGAATCCCCCCGAAGGAACAAAAAGGTTTTTACGTGTTCCTGGGTAACACAAGTTCTTCGAGAACTTACCACGGGACCAGATTGGCGAGGTGTGAAAATTGCATAGATATTATTATTATTTTAATTATTCTTGTTGTTTCGAAAGTTGATATTTTTTTACAATAGAAATGTCCATTGCTTTATTTAAAAAAACACCATTATTGTGTAAGTACACCTTATTACTAAGAAAGTACCTAATAACCCAACTACGTAAAAAGGGGGTCTAAAAAGGCCGATACAAGAAAATAATGCATCATTACGAATCTATTGACAACAAGACATACATAGATTGCCAAAATCATTACCCTTCTTTCTGGCTTCGTCGTAGTCGGGTAAAAAATGTACCTAACAACACTTACACTAGTGTTGTAATAGTGTTTCAAAAGTGAACATGCTTAATTGTTGGAAGTTTATTCGCGTGGAAACCTCACAAGCGGTTCCGATGAAAATGGTCAGGTTATGCTGACAGTAGGAATGAGATTTATGTATTTCACCCTGTAGCCAATGGTTCCCGCGGGAGCCGCTGGAGGATGGAATTTCCGTGTACGGCCAGCAGTACTTCTATAAATATTATATTCTACCAGGCGGTATTCATTTTATATTTAAGCATTAATCTAGAACATTCCTTTCATTTCTATAAAGTTATGAGTAACATATTAATAGCTCCCCACACCGATAACGGTGACTGATTTAGACAGTTACGCAGGATTTATTTTATAATGACCAAGTGTGTGCGCGTACACAAGAGCACTCTCTCTCCCTTTACTCTCGTAGCATAGTGGTACGGATGACTGACACGACTGGCGGGAGATCAGACACAGGACCGACTTTTTACATGCCCATCCGACGCATGGATCGTCAGCTTTCTTGTCAATCAGGTGATGAACCTGCATTGTCCTAACCAAACTTGAAAACAAAATTTTTGTTGTTTCAACGCGGGAATCAAACCCACGTCTTCCGGAATCGAAAGCCAAGATCTAAAATACTGGACCATGGAGGCGAAATATGAGTAACATATAATACATGCACCAGACAAGTAGGTATGTAAGGTATATTGTAGGTATATGTAGCGCATATCTGCGTCATTACGGTCGTTAACTCTCTTTCAGTAGGTACCTCAGCCCTCAGGCGAGTGAATCAGTTCATCCACAGACTTCTCATGTATATTGTAATGTTACGCATAGAAACGTAGTTTTTTTAACTTAACTACTTTATTAAAGTAACTAATTTCATGTTTAATCGTTAATTTAATTACATACAATACAATAGTTTTTACAGCTTGAATCGGAAAAATTAAAGTGTTTCTCCTATACTTTGAGTCCTAGCTCAAGGTATACCTAGGACTTATGTACACTATAATTTTTCGGACAATACTATAATGAAATTTAACTGTTTCGAATGACATGGCATGCAAAATATTATCTACACTAATATTATAAAGAGGAAAACTTTGTTTGTATGTTTGTTTGTTTGTTTGTTTGTTTGTTTGTTTGTTTGTTTGTAATGAATGGGCTCAAAAAGTACTGGACCGATTTCAAAAATTCTTTCACCATTCGAAAGCTACATTATTCACGAGTAACATAGGCTAAATTTTATTTTGGAAAAAAATAGGGTTCCGTAAGATATTTGGATTTTTCGGACACAAGGTGTAAAAAATCAACCAGAAAAGTTACTTATTTTGCGTACGCTGCCTAAACTATAAAAGATAGAACCATATAATGTTTAATAAAACAATAAAACAATTAATTGTAGATCTTATAAATATCTACAAAAAAGTCCGCGACATACTATACCTATCTATGTCGAGTGAGGCACAAAAACCATTTTTTTATTTAGAAATCTTGAATTATTTTTGGACTACATTTAAATGCGTTTATTTTCATCACTAAGTACAGTTTATGTAGATAATATTTGGTCTTTGAATGATTAAAATTGGACGTTTGGTTTTGAAGTTATTGCGAAATTAAAATATTACGATTTTTGCTATACGGCCCGTTGCGAAGTGGGTGACATTCTGTAGTATTAGTATCAGTATTGTACCCGTGCGAAGCCGGGGCGGGTCGCTAGTGGCTTATAAAACAACAATTAAAGTCATTGCACTTCTTTATCATGATACGTCGGCTAAAATTAGATGAGCTTGATATTTATAGATGCATATTTCTAAAAATAGGATGTTACATAAGACTGCGTCTGGTTTTATAACCGTTTCAATTCTAACGGCGACGTTATATTATGTTATATACAATGAATGAATACAGCAAACTACAGTTAAACTATCACTTAATTAGCTGCTAAATATATTTATTAATAGTGTCTTCATCTTAGTATAGATAAACGCTGCTTTATATGGATAGAGACCAGACTAGTTTAATACCGTCATAAAACATTTACTAGTGTTGCGACATTACTGTCGATATTGTAATAAAAAAATATTTCTTTTACTATTATTGCCAGTAAAAAGTTTTCATTAAAAGATGTATTTATAATTTTTTTGAAAGTAATATAATATATTTTAGTATTGATCCAAATGCGTCCCTTTATTATTATTTTGCGTATTACACAGCACTTGTACTGTCAATACTTAAACTTATACACAGAAACAACAATTATGTTATTATAACACAATTAAAATTATGTGTAACGTTATCACTAATTTTAAATGCAAAGTACGCTTAAAAAGTGTGTAATGAGGTCATAATATTATGAATAAATAAATACACACGTGCATTTGACAGATTATCATAAATTTGAATATTACCAAGATTTTTGTACTTTTTGAAAATGTAAAAGCCTTTACACCAAGCTACCTAGGTATATTGATAAAATTTTAAATCACTTTATTAAGGCTGATGCTTAAACAAAATAATACTAGAACTTTTTTAAATATTAGCTTAACAGCTATACTATTTTTAAATACTTACCCCCTTACTAATAAACGCTGTATAAGCTTTGAATAGTTACACAGTGTTTTGTCTCCTTCTATCGAGTTCAAAATGTCACTTGTGTGATGTGAACAAAACACTGTATAACTATTCAAAGCTTAAACAGTGTTTATTAGAAAGGGGGTTACTGTTTTGAATACATAATATACTTCCTCTAAATTACTTTATGTAAAGTATTTTTTTACAAAATGAAAAAAAAAAATGAATAATATAATTAACTAGCTGTTGCCCGCGGCTCCGTCCGCGTAAATATAGTTTTTTCGTGGTCGCGGATAAAAAATAGATAAAAACAATCCTTGCTGCGGATTATATATCATGCTAAAACTTCAGCTCGATCGGTGCAGAACTTATTAAGTTTTTGAAGTGTACACAAACCAACATAACATTTTTATATATAAGATTTATCGATATCATCGACATCGCTATGGTGTCCCGTCACTAACGGCGTGTCACAACAGGGGCGACGGCTGGCGGGGGCGGAAGTGACGGATCCCGGCGCGTTGCCATGGCGACCGCCGTGTTTACTGCGCCGTATCGATCAATGCGTTTCCCTGTTTACATTCCGCATGCACCGCGGCACCGGCACCGGGGTTCGACTCCCGCTTAATTCACTCTCCATCCCCTTTATACTCAATACTTTGTTAAAATAATTTTGAATCGCGAATATCAAGGTATTCGTTTGATAAGATTCGCGTTCTTTAGTTATTGTGCTCGCGTTGCTTTGTACTTGGACCTGGTTAGAGCAAGTCTTTTATTAGATGTTTTTCGAGAATCTAAAATAAAAATTTGTATTCTCCGATCATCTTCAGATGATATAGCCTATGGCTTCGTAAAATTAAACCCAACATTAGCTTTGTTAATAAGCCGACCTCAATATGCGTTATGCGAGCTGATGAGCTTCGTATGAAGTGGTCTAAATCAGTGATGGACGCTGATGACAGTCACTTTTGAGATTAACAAGTGACGCCTCTATGTTAATTAAAATGTACTTGCGGACAAAAGCTCACTCGGAGTTAACGAACTCTGCGTCAGATGATGCTCCCAATTCCGTTGATACTTGTACTCTAGAGACAAAAACTAATAATAAACATATATGTATTAGATATAATAGTAAATACGTAACTATGTTTTATGTTGTTCTGTTTACAGACATTATTGCTAGGCTTTGCGGTACAGGTGCAGTTGATTCATACGCTAATGTGGTAGGTATTATACACTAGACAGATAGTTGTAAATCTGGTACATAGAGTATCCAGTTCCATGAAATAACCGTTGAGGAAAATGCGACACTCAAGTCCTTCCGATTGTTTCCATATTAGAACTTATTGTCCTGTTATATTTAGCTTGCAAAGCGAATCCGCCAATAAAACGATTCGGACGTATTGCAATAAGAACTTCTTTGTGTATTTTATTCAATTTTAATTTTTAATAAAGTTTGGAGTAATGTTGTTCACGGAAGAAAATTAAATTACCGTCGTCACAAAGAAACTCGATTCTCGCTTTTATTCTTTTGTCATGTTAAATTTTGTATCGTCGGAAACAAAATGAAAAATGCAAGACGGTGACTGACCTTTGGCCTCATTTCTCAGTTCGTTCTAAGAACACAACCGCCCATTTAATAAACGGCCCGTCTTATTTGTGTTTGATTATTATCGAACGCAATTAACGCCAAGCACTTGCCGAGGGAATATCGACAGCAGGCAGCAGCGTTTGGCATCACTAGCTGTATCGATGTTTCCCAGTTAACACCAAATTTGACGGCTGACATCCTAAGGCCTACGTTTGAACCAATCGGTGTCTAGGCTATCGGTTTGTTAAAATATATTGACTACTATACTCTCGAGTAAGAAGCTATAGTAGAATTAAGCAATATTAAGCAATATCTGTATTTTATTTAAATGTGTTGGCAATCGCATAAAAATTATTTCAAACTGGGCACATCACTGCGGTTTGATTATAAAATTTTACCATAGCTCTATATCAGTTAATCAAACCGCTCGCTGGTTTATTGTGTTCGTAAGCCTGAACATGATATTTTTACAACCTAAAAGGGTTTTAATTTTTATAGGGTTGTATATCATGTTTGTTTATAGCGGGTGCGCGGCTAAGCTGACGAACCCGCACGGTATCTCGCAATAAATTACCGTGGACACCGCGTGTACTTTTATCCTTTACATCATGTGTTTATCGTTTTACACATGTACTGATTTTACGTTAAACCTTCAGGGTTACGTAGTACTCTAGACATTCGCTTTGTCCGTCCGTCTGTCTGTCTAGTCGGCCTTCTAAGTACTACAAGTATAGATGAAAATGAATGGGTATAGTTATAGAATGCAGAACATCTAGTTACTTTTGGCATCATAACAATATAATAATTTTATATTTTAGGGGTGGCTCCGCGTACATGTGCAGTAGGGAATATTTTTACGTTTTGTTTTCTTACAGATGCTATTGGTTAGGTTATTCCATGCAAAAATGAACCGATTTTTATAAGGAAACAACGAAAGCTTACATCATAATATCCGCCGCTACCTTATCATTTTACACGGCTCAGCGGATATTAATGTAATTTCGCAAAAAGCGAATTTTACGTTTTGAAACGCATTAGGGGTTGTGTTATCTGATTTCGCATTGAAGGTGATCATTCGAATATATTTTTGTTCGGTATACTCGAAATATCTGAATCGTTTATAATCAGCTCATTTAAAGCTAAATTCCATGTTCAATTTGTATCACTGAAGCTGTGTGAGATTTTTTAAGAATTCAGGCCAGTAGGTTTCCTGAGCCCGAAGCTAGCTAACCTCGACATCCTCGCAACCGATACACGGCGTGGCGTGATGCAAGCGATCACGTTACCGACATCGATATTTGTGCGGCGTGAAACACAACACTAAACGGAAGGACTGCCTGTTGCAGCCGGGTTATGTAAAACACTATTTTGCAATTGCCTTTTAAGATATCGTCTTCGTACAAGTGGTACGAGACACAAGTGTTGTTACTGTATTGACATTCGTTTTGTCTGTATCTTTTTCGAAGGGAGGTACCTACTAGTGTTGTTGATTTTGTTGGTTCTATTTAGAGTTTCATTTCAAAAACTAAAAACGGGACCCTATTACTAAGACTCCACTGTCCGTCCGTCCGTCTGTCTGTCACCAGGCTGTGTCGTATAAACCTTGAATGGACAGTTGAAATTTTCACAGATGAATTATTCTTGTTGCCGTTATAACAATAAAAATTCTAAAACAGAATAAAATTATCTCATACAACAAATGTGATCGACGAAAAATTGTCACGTTCCGCCTGGTTGTCACGTTTCCGTGCAAGCGAGAGCGCCGAACAAGCGATAGAGAGGCACTATCGGACTTAAGCGTTCAGCTTATGATGACGTTAAATTATCGTCCGTAAACCGTCTTAACAGACAACCATTTTTTTGCAAAGGTTATTTTTAAGCATGGTAATTGGTAAAGCGTGGTTCTTTTATATTTAAGCTTTTATTGATTTCATATTTTTGTTATCAGTTAATTGAAACAAAATCCTTCGCTTTAAGTTAATGTAAAGCAAAGAGACCATAGGTCCAATTAAGAATAAATTCTAATACTAGTTTCCAAAATTTACTGACAGACAACACTACTTAAAAATTACACTACACTTTGAATTCATTTAGGTACCATTGGAATGCCTTAATTTATAACAAAGTCATATGAACACAGATACATAATCTTATTCTAATACAGATCAATTTATTGTTGTCATTTAAAGTAGTGTTACGGAGAAATTTTCGATTCGAAGGAAATGGCGTCCGTGATCGAGCGGGCACGGGGATGCATTCGTAGATGAGCTTCATTACCATCTGTCTCTGTCTGTCCGTATGATTGAAAGAGATAGATTATCTTATTAAGTCCCTCGACGTTTCGTATTATGACGTAGGTTTACATCATTTACTAGACCAGAAACCATTTGTTTTAAGAGCAGCCTTTGACTTTGACGGCCATGGGGCATTACGATTTAAAAACTCCCTTAGTTTTATTATAACGTATTATAACGTACCTTTGTCAGAAAAAAATCTTCATACAAGAAAAAGTTTCGTCATCTTGGTGTTAGAAGAATGTGTCAAATAAATGCAACTGCGGAAAGCAAATGTCAAGATGACAAATGTCAAACCTCAACCTGTGCCTCAACTGCTCCATACAACCCCAAAAATTGGGGCTTTTTGCCTCGACATCCCGTCTATCTTTCTTCTTATATATAAAAATGTTATGTTGGTTTGTGTACGCTTCAAAAACTCAAAAAGTTCTGCACCGATCGAGCTGAAATTTTAGCATGGTATATAATCCGCATCAAGGATTGTTTTTATCTATTCGCGGTCGCGGATAAAAAATAGATAAAAGCAATTTATATTTACGCGGGCGGAGCCGCGGGCAACAGCTAGTAATATTATATAGGCCTATGGTAGCAACTACTTTTGTAAAGAATAACATAACAAACATTTTTACATAAAATAATATCCTAGTCCAAAATAAACGTCATCAAACATTTTGGTGTTTGCACGAGATCTTGATGTTTTTTATAGCTCGCTATTTCGTTTTTTTTTTGATTATATTTGCGTAGGATCACTCCTGAAGTATATTGTCAAACATAGGATCATCCGTAATACATTGCAAAGTTGGCGCGCTCTAAACGAAAATAATAAGAGTCGAATCTCCCCTTCTTTTGCCAACCTGTAACGTACAAGTTTAGTATTTTATACAAAACATATTCTCAGATTTTATGGTTAAAACAAAGACGAAGTAATAACTTCATAGAAATATATTACAATAATAGAATAAGCTCCAAAAATCTATTTTTCTTAACCCTAAGACCCTGACGATCTCTAATAATCTCTAATAACAGTTTGACAGCCTTGTAAAGGTTTCTGAATCGTTTATAGTGTAGAAACACTCAATGTCAATTCCACTTAACTTTTTGACCTCAGAGATTTTGAGGAGTTACACAGCTAATCACCGACTGTCAGTTTGTGTGTCTGCGGTACAGTATACCATGCATATTGAACAGTATGTCATCCGAGTACAGTTCGAGATGAATCATTCGGCTGGCAACATAAAAATGATCGCGTCGTCTGTACGTTGACCCGAGCGTTGACCTCCTACAATATATTTGTTACCTAAGCCAAGGTACGTCCGGCCTACCACAACGCATGCGCCCTGTAGGGCTAGCAGACGATATAAAATGCATTTCCTTATACTTAATCAGAAAAAAAAAGAAAATACCTGTGGTGGTAAGTATTTATTAGTAAATAGATAGACAAACACTAGGTTTTAGCCCAAATATTATCATTAGGTTAACCGAAGGCACGTCTTTTAATTAGTATTTTAATTAAAACGTCTTAAACATGTTTGTAAAGTTTTATTATTAAATGACCTGTTATTATGGTTTTGAAATTTATATATAAATAACGTCCTATCAATATATTGTGGTAAGCTCATACCGCAAGGGAATTCCTCGACAGGAAGTTTCCGTAGACAGGAAACTTCTTGCAAATGTACCTACGGTTGCGGTTTTTGCTTTACCTTAATGGTTTAGCCTCAACTTTGTTTTTAGAAGCAAAATTCGATGGTTCAATAGTTTTCAATCATTTTCCAATATTAATTTCAAATAAGCATCGTTAGAAATTTAATTTAATATAATTAACCAATTGTTTATGAAATAGTGCTAGTATTATTACGAAAATAATAAAGTATATCTATATTTGGCACAAGAGTATTGACCGCAACATCCGCATATACGCGAATGTGACTCGTCTTATCAAACATTTTACTACCATGACTTCCTAAGAGGACGTGTTTATGAAATTTAGGCTCAATCTACTTTTGTCAACCCTGGAAATGCAAGAACGCTAGGAATGGTAATTATTAGCAACTTTACTTACAGTGAATTTGCTTTAATTTTTGTAAAGGAAAAATACTTTAAAAGCGTTTCCTTTCTTTTATAAAACTAATGTCTGAATCCGTAGTCACTCAAATTAGTTTTCAATATACAAAGTAAAATATTATTTAATATTTTTCTTCGCATCAATAGGCAAGCGGACTGATTTTAAGAGTACTATTCATTTATGCAATAAAAAAAATTGTCGGATTGCCTATTGCGAGGTTTAGGTACTTTTTATTGTTTTTTAGTCGTAACTTTGTAACAGATAAATATATATCTATTAGTTTAATAAAAACGGAGTTGAGATTTTATCATATTTTTTATTTAAAATTGTAGTTTTCTTATCAGGATTTTCAGTGCAGTTACATTTGCGGAGGTAGGACCAGCCCTATTCGCTGCACGTTGCCTATTTAGAGTCTGTTTGCGTATTATTATCTAATACTGCGCGTGCATATTCCTAACGTTTTCAATTGTTCAACTAGCTTTATTTCATCACTGCCCATTGTTATATTATCATCATTGTAAATTGTAATCAATCGAAGAGTCTCTAGTTTATTTATATATAGAATATTTAGTTCATGATTAAAATTTCGCTATTACTCAAGGGTAAATTCTTGTATCGGTTCAAAATATACTTTTACCTATTCCATTACTCACTGTTGACCCCGGCTCCGCCTGCGTAAATACAGTATCCCAAAGGAACACAGTACTTTTTCGGAATAAAATGTAGCATATAACACAATCTATAGTCTTAACTACTACCATACAAAATTTCATCGAAATCCTTTCAGTTGTTTTTGCGTGAAAGAGTACATGTATCCATCCTCACAAACTTTCGCATTTATAATACTAGTAGGATTAAGAACCCAATGCGGCAATTGCCTTACTAATCTTACTTACATTAACATCTACCTACATATTATCTCTTGTTGAGGTTAGCAGTTACCACCGTAGCACGGTTCTGACTTGCACCAACTTCAATTAGGTAACATTTTATACGCTAAAAGTTTTGCGAAGTCTTTAGCGCTAACTTCGGTGCAATCTACATCCTACAGACGTTAGCTATTTATAGCTGGAACCAACGATATAGCTGGAACTGATAATATCGTAGACCTGGCGACGTGAGGTGATGTCTTGCGTCATAGATGTCAACGACTTGTGACCGTCGCGCGACACTATTGTCTGTGCGTCTATATCATTCGGTATTAGCTAGTGTAAGCAAAGACTAATGCCTGGTTTCTCCAATCCAATTATCTCACATTATCCAATCAAAATCGCTATTGAATAAGTTACTATAAAAATTAATTAATAACCCTTGTACCTAATGCCCGGTTTTTGGGGTATTTTGTCTGTAGTTTATATATTTGATAGCGCTTTTTATGGAATGACGCAAACGCGTTACCAATCCAAAGCGCTATTGTACACATCAACTTAAAACTACCGACAAAAACATCAGAAACCCGGGCATTAGTTGTCTAAGATGTTTGTATCGATGAGTCCTCGTAACACCATGTCTATCAGATTTTTTATGTTACTGTTACTAATAATATTGTTTTGTCTTTTCCAGGTAAGTCTTCAATTACCTATACAGTAAGTACCCGAAAGTTCATATCATCATTACTTTTATACGAATAGATATTGTTTTCTTAAGTCTATCTTATACGAGACTCTAATCTATCAGCGAGCTTTTCTGTAGATTGTACTGAAAGTAGGCGACCGCCTCGAGCAATACATTCATAGGCCTCGTATCTGCTATCTATGTTGACGTGTTTTATGTTATGCATTATGATATAAACTCGTTTATTATTTTTAAACAAGTTATTTGTGGGATATAAAGTTATATCCGATTACGAAAATTATCTCTGATTTTCGTAATTGGATATTTAATATCTACCTACTGATAGTCTGGCGCTGTGATTTAGTTAATTAGCTCAAAAGCTCGCTCGTCGATTAGGGGGTCTAAAAAGGCCACTTTAAGTGTTTCATATTATGTTTCATATATTTTGACAGTTCAAACATCAATTTTGAAAGTTTTCAATAGAAATGCGTAAAATGGCGCACATAATATGAATTGCATATGATTCATCTGATGTTCATCTAATGTTCACCTAAAGTGGCCTTTCTAGACCCCCGGTCTTTAATTCCTACTAAGTACAATATTTTCCTTGTTCATAAAAGGAGCCCATAGTCGCATGCGTACAATTTTTCCACTGAATCAAATTCTGCGTACAACTTTTCCACTGAATCAAAATCTCATATAGTACGAGTATTTGCGACGTAGTATAACGAACAGTACTTACTACTATACATTGCGTTCGCAGTAGTTTTCCACTTGTGATTCATATTTAGTTGTATGACCTCTGGCTGGTTGTTAGCTCGTTGGCGCTCAAACCGGACGTCGCGGGTTCGAATTCCGCCAAGACAACAAACAGTTTTCTTTGTTCCTGGGTCATGGATGTGTATTAAATAATAAAAAACCTTAAATATACGCATATTATAAAATAAAAGTATTAAACTTCCCGTTGTCTGGTACCTGTAACACAAGTTCTTTAGATACTTGCCTCGGGACCAGATTGACGTGGTGTGAAGCTTACATAAATGCATAGTAAAATCACGCGCGCAAACAAAGACACCCGTCAAATTATCACATATGTACCTAATCTAAAACTGCATCGGTCGTTAATTTGTTTTATTCCGTGTTCAACCCCTAGATTAAAACCCCCGTGCTGTGCTACGTTGTTATACGGATAGGGTAGAAAATCTAGGGGTTGAACTCGGAATAAAACGTTAATTTTAGGAATTAATATCCAGCACATTTTAACAATCTTTTTTGCAGTTTCGTAATAGTAATTAATATTGTTCAATGTCTTTTATTTATACTAATATTAGAAAGAGGTAAAGTTTGTGCGGTTGTAGGGGTAATCTCTGGATATACTGATTTTGAAAATTCTTTTACCAATAGAAGCCTACGTTATTTGTGAGTGGCATAGGCTATATGGATGGATGGATGTTTGTATGGATGTTTATTAATCTTTCACCCAAAAACTACAAAAGGGATTTCGATGAAATTTGGCATGGTCGTAGTTTAAGCTCTGGATTAAAACATAGGATAGTTTTGTCCCGAAAAAGTACAGTGGGATACTAGTTATTTTTGTAGATAGTAGAATGTAATCTACATTACTCACAAATATCGCTTGTATTTGTGTGTTACCTATCTATACTTCTGTAGGCAGCTTATTAGTTGTTCGAAGCCTATAGATAAGACGTGTTTATTCACGCGTGGCCGACATTGAAAACTTTAAGCTTCCGTAATGCTCGAGAGTCGAGTGTCACTCCTGTTACCATTCCAAAGGTCATGGATCAAGTTTACACAAGTGTATCGTTTGCTTTATAATGGCTACTTGGCTTTTATAAAAATATTGAACATAAATTTAGTTTCCTTTCTATTTATTACTAATTGTTGCCCGCGACTTAGTGCGCCGATAAATTATCTTGCGGGGACCCTACATTTTTCCGCGATAATCCTAGCCTATGTCCCCGTGATCTACTGTATTTCTCTGCCAATCAAAATCTGTCCAGTAGTTTCGGAGCCTATTCAATGCAAACAAACATTTACTCTTCATAACACAACTATAGAAGTATTAGAAGCTAAGCTACACGGCCATTGAGCATAGCTTTTGCATACTACAAAATTAACAATTTATTGAACACAAAAAATATGGAATAAAGGAATATGTAAAAATATATCATTATATGATGTTTTTGGTACATAGTAACTTGTGGTAAAACTCTTATGGGACAGGAACCGTTCCCCTCTTGTGGTGAGAGGCGCGTTCCTGGGCCAGCCACCTGATTTCTACATCAATACACCCGTATGCATGAGGGATATTTTTTGCCCTTTTACCATATTGGATTTAGTTGCCCTTTTACCGTTAACTTTTAAATAATTTTACTTTTTAAATGAAGTGAAGAAAGAAGAATCTAGTATCCTAATGAATGAGTCTTGGTGTTAAAATTGGCTTAAAGAAATCTATCTATATTTTAAAGTTTTGTTTGTTTACATTGAATAGGCTCCGAAGCTACTGGACCGATTTTCATGAAATTTGGCACAAATGTAGAGTAGACCACGGGGGAGGACATAGACTACTTTTTATCGCGGAAATCTAGTAAAATATTAAAATACAGATCGAATACTCTTAAATGTGTATTTTTAATTTATTTAAATCGAGCTCGAACCTGCTCCCTTCAAATTAGCAAACATATAGGACTGAGTCATTGAGGTTACCGACAGCCCATCGACCCCTTTGTAAAGTTTAACGCACCAACTTAACACAACTCCCGACAAGTATGCCCGATACAAATAATAATAATAAAGCAATTTATCTCGGAACAAAGGGAAAAACAATAGCTATTACACCCCTACGCACACAGGACCCCTACGTTACACACACACGCGCACGCGCACACTCACAGGCGGCCCATTGTACACACATGTGTGAAACAGCCGGGACGGCAGCTGCAAAACTTGAATTTAACAGCCTGTGGTATTCAAACTTTTATTATTAACTAACTACGCGCCCGGGTGTCGTTTTATGATTGGGTAATTATAACTTTTATTTACGCTTAAAATGATTACAGTAGTTATTTACTTAATTTATTTTAGTTAATGGTTAATTGTGCTCTTTATTAGTTATTTAGATGGTAAAATCGTCATTCAAATTTAATAACATAAATCTTAAATGTGAGATAGACATTTGATTAATTCTCTTATGTAAGTAATTCGTATCACCCTGTAACTTTATAATATGCATATTAAAATAGATATTAAATTGTAGTAAAACTTTTAATTAATTATTATTTACACTAAAATTCCTACTAAATTTATTTTATGACACAATTAATAACACTTGTAGCTAAGTTATTTACGTGTAAATAAAAGACAGTGTTGTGTAATAAAAAAAGATTATATATACAGGCAATAACTTATATATGTAGTAGATATCTATGTTATATCTTATTATTAAAAATAATTATCTATATACATATTGAAATCATAAAGGTACATATAAAAAATAATAATATTATTAATATGTGTAATATTAATATATTAAAAATAATGATTACTATGTCCAACTATATTGTGGTTATTTAAATACATATACTTAATGTGGTAAATTAATCTAGAATATTCTAAACAAAACAACAAATTCTTGAAAACTAAAAAAGGTTTTTTGTAAGTAGGTAATTGTACGTGACTAACAGGAAACTTGCGAAACATTTACTATGAGCAATATGTTTTAAAATAAGATTCAAAGAACGAACTGGCTCAGGAAATCCTTGAAACTTTGATATGGGAAAATTCATATTTTTCCGTTCAAATTCGACGATGATTTATAATCGGACGTGAAACTAATAAAGAAATTGCCTATAACAACAGTGACGTAAGGTTATTTAAAAAACAAGTTACGATTTTTTATATCGTTATATTTTTTATCGGCTATAATAAAGTCCAATGAACGAAGCCAGATCGCCTTGAAAACCGGAATCAAATCGTTAATAAGAATTTCTGTAACGAGCTTTTATTAAAAAAAACTGTACTTCATTCCTAACAGTCATTTTCCAATAATTTCTAAAAAGTAAAAACCCACGCAAGCTTTGAGAAGCACAGGAGCGATATTTAGGGCTTTTTGTTGTAGTCATCTCGGTCGTAACGTTTGGGTGCCTTGACTGCAGTTGGATTTTTTCGAAACTTTGACCCTCAGTTATGATTCGACCGTTGACGCGAACGGTTGTGCACGCGCTCCTTTCGATCTAGTCATTGTCCAAATTACTTGTAGTATTATTCATAAGTGCTTTTGTATTAAATTCTCCGTAGTTTTAAATAGTTTGTATTGTGTGTTTTGATATAATTAGGCATTTGGAAGAAAAGTTTTCATGAACGGATTTGGTTTACTTTGGTAAGTTGGGATACTTTTGTCGGTTAGTTTCTTTTATATTCTATACTTTTTTAAATATTTTAATAACATTTCATGGTCCCAATTATATGAATTATAGATTTTAATGTTATAATTTTTATGGTTTATTTATTTTCTTTACGTAAATAATATTTGATTATTTAATATAGTTTAGAAACTTCCGCAAAATAACTGTGTTATCATCAGTTTTCGACATAAAGGATACTGGGTCTATTGTTTACTTTGGTTTTATTAGTTCTAATATGTAAATAAAAGATTTTTGAAAAGAAATTACCTACTAGGTAAAATGAATATTTACCAACACGCATTGTTTCTATTTAAGCTCCAGAAATTTCTTTTATGGTCCCTTTTAAAGTAAAACTACCCAAGTTACCTACCCACAATACGTTAGCCGGCTTTAAAAAAAGTGGTCAGGTAATAAACATTCCCTATTCATGATGTTTAAGTTTAAAGTGTAATTTTATTGCCTGTGTCCGTGGGATTTAGTGGGCTAACGATAGTTAAATCCTCACAGTTAAACGAACTAAATAGTTTAAATTAACTTGATTTTGGAACTTTAGTGCCGTCCTAATTAAACAGCGGACACAAACAGTTGACGAATTTACCTGCAGATGTAAGTTTTGTGCTGAAGATAGATTAGAACTTCTTGTAGGCACACACCAACATAATAATATGAATGATTTTGGTCCACATTGATGTTGCTCATTAATTAATAGATCCGATATGTATGTCTACAGATCAGTTTTTGTGTGAAATAAAACATGAGCGTCAAATGCCTTTATCAAAAAAACATTGCCACAATTGTGCCACTTTTCCGTTTTAACCTTTAGGTAATTGTTATTGACATTGGTAGGTAAACAAATTGGAACAACATGTTCTTATTACAGAAACATTCAGATCAAAATACCTAATATTATCCTATTAATATTATAAATGGGAAAGTTTGTGAGGATGGATGGATGGATGATTGTTACTCTTTCACGCAAAACTACTGAGCACGCTACTTTTTATCCCGAAAAAATACAGTGTTCTTGAGGAATACTATATTTACGCGGGCGGAGCCGCGAGCAATAGCTAGTTTGAACATATTTTGTTAAGTAGTAAGTAAATATAATAGTTATTTCAGTGGTCACGTTAGACGGAATATAACCTAACATGAACCTAGGTATGTTGTGCAACACCGGCTTGATACCTTTCGTTTCACTCCTACGCGTCCTACATTTTACAGATCCTTTTGTTCATCGTATAAAAATGACCTCCCACCTCTGAACGTAGATGTGGGCTTACGAACGTGTCTTAGTCAATCGGTAATTATAACATTTTGCCGAGAAATTAAAAGAAACTATCGTAATTTAACAAGATGCCTCGGTAATTACTGTTGTTATTATGTCTTTCTTTCTAGTATCTTCATGACTTAGGGACGTGACCACCAACATTTTCTTTATGGGATCGGGCTCTTCACTTCTCTCTGTTTCTGGTGGAATGCCTTCTGGAACGTGAAGGAGGGAGGCTGCTAACGAAACGTTAGCAGCCTTCACGATCGCGTCCATCCATCGTGTAGGCACTCTGCCTCTACTCTTTTCCTACCTCCATCTGCCCAGCTACGGCAGCTAGTATGAGTCTTTTTAGATTATATGCTCCCGGCGATTTTGTGACCGAAAAAGGCAAGTGGTCTTTGCAGGCAAAGTAACCACTTTGCTGAACATTGGACCTATTGGACCCAATAGGTCCAATGTTCAGCTGTTGAAGGATGGAAATGTTTGTCCGATGTGCTGTCCATGGAATGCCGAGCATTCTGCGCCAGTACCAATTGATCAAACGTGCCTTTCTTGGCATACGCCATTCATATACATGAAATAATGTATTATTTTGTAAAAAAGCCTGTAGATACTTTGGATTGGCAACATTTTACATAAAAAGTTTGAAATTTTAAACGGTAAATAATTGTTTGTAGGTATTAACTTCATGAAATAACGGTTTGCAAGTTGTAACATAATTATGTAAAGTGGCAAAAAATATGAAAAATAAATATTTATATACTAAATGCGGTTTAATAGTTAAACGCAGAATAAAGTTGAAAATAAAATACGGTACGGCTGCATAATATTTTTTTACAGAAAATACATCACGTTAATAATAAGTGCCCTCATACCTACCTATACTCGGTTATTTCCAACCCTTTTATTGGATTAATAAAACTTTCACAAAAATAATTATTGCAGAAAAAATATTAGTCTCTGTTTTCAATATAATCAAACAGTACTACTATTTTACATTTGCAGTAGAAATTCCGCAGAAGTGGACGAGTCGATCTCTATACAATTACAGGGTTCCGGGAAACGCGATAATATTCTGCTAATTATTACCAGCACTACGGTCTACGCCGTCTAATAACGTATTAATTAATTGTCTACTTTAATTAAAGTTCACTTTCAATAGGTCGACGATTTTAATTAAATCCTACTAACGATTTAGAAGAAACTTAATGTAGTTAGTAGTAGTATGAGATTTTGAAAACTACTTTTGTAGTGAATAGGTAAGAGTTCGGTCGTTTCAAAATATGTGTATCTATTTAATACAATATTTTATTTGAAAACAAATTATAGGTTAATGCGAAGGAGTGATTATATTTATTTTTACGTAAGTTCAAGTTGTTGTTTTTTAAATGAAATCAAAAGTTATTTTAGTTACTAGTATAAAATAATAAACAACAGGAACATTATTATTATTTACTATATGTTACCCGCGACTTCGTGCGCGCAAAAGGAAAATTCGAGGTAATCATACATTTTGCCGCAATAAAAAGTAGCATATTATGTCCTTCCCCGTGGTCTATTCTAAATCTGTGCCAAATTACATCAAAATCGGTGCAGTAGCTTCGGAGCCTATTCAATGCAAACAAACAAACAAACCTTTCCTCTTTATTATATTAGTATAGATAGTATAATCATCAATGCCTCGTGTATTACAAACCAAGCGCTATAATATTATTTAACCAGTTATTATATACACCTCTTCAAGACCAACACAAAACAGAAATTGCTTATTGTGTCCCTTAATAAGTAGGTTCGAGGGAATCTGTGTCATAATGGGCAATAACATCGCGAATGCAATTTCTTTTGATATAACACGACGAGAAGCCGGCTTCTAGGTCAGTATATAAAATAATTATGGAGCTAATAAGTTCGCCGGCACTCGTGGATTAACATTTGCTTTCGTTATTGCGTCGGAACAAGTTCTGTTACGTAACGGATTATGTGAGTCAAACTGCTAGACGTGCCGCGTTTGTTTCGTTTTGCTTTGACGTCCAGTTTCGGGTTAACTTTTCGGTTTTGCTGGATATGTGTAGCGACTAGCGACACATTTAAAAATGGATGATATTTTGATATACATAATACAGTACATTTGACGGCCTATGGAACAAAAAGTTTTCAATGTTCCTGGGTCTTGGATGTGTAGGTACTAAAGATGTTTATGATAATTAATAAACATGTGTATACTGTAAAGTATAAAAGTATTAAATATACTTCCCGTTGTCTGAACCCCAATTCTTGTATTTAATGTATGAATTGTAAACCTTGTCTTCCAGGTTATCTTGTAAAATAACATTACCTACCGCTTCCTCTTGTTATTACAAAATAACGTTTAGATAAACTTTGGTCAAATTTGGTACTTTCGGTTGGTAAACAACACAATTCTTTGAACTGTTTATCTTTGTTATACAAAGACTAATACAAACAAGTCGTACAAACATTTATTTAGTAACGTTTAGCCCCCAAGCCTGTTAAAAGGCTAAGTTTACCTCAAATTAATAAATTAAACTTGACTTGCGACTATTCACATATTTTTTAATTTTCATAATTTTAGCTACACACAAAATTGCAGTAGGTACCTACCTGCCTAGGAATGTAGAATGTAAACTTCAATAGTTTCAGTTACTACTTATGATTTCATTTTTTTCAGTTACTACCTATAAAGCCTGAAACCTAACCAGTCGGGTAAAAAGCGACCTTGATTTTGCTTATCACTCCAACCTATCAGTCGATATTATAGGGACAATGACAATGAGGCTTTTCTAAGCTTAGTATTTCTCGTATGTACAAAGTGCGAAGTAAATCTAATATGATAAAAGAAAAGGCCTTCTTATCTCATTAACTATTAAGGACCTCCGTTGGTGCGATTTATCAAATTAATTACTTCCATTTCCTCGTAAGAGGATTCTGATATTTCTGACACGATGAATCGAGTCAGTTCTAAAATATAATCTCGTCGTGGGGTCACATCGATATTGTACTGACATATTGTTTGCAGTTTACTGCTGGCTTCTGACTTCCATTTCGCTGACGGTAAATAATGATTTCTCACTTCGCCGAACAAAATATGCTTCATATTTTATATCTTTGCTCCTACTCGTAGTTTTATTTTATGTCAAAACTTTAAAATTATTACGATATTTTGATTTCATAGAAAGATCATTTTTAATTGTTTAATAGACGATAGTCTACATCTCTTATACCTAATTATTATTATTCGTTATAAATCTGCGGTTAAAATGTTTATTTTTTCGCTTTAAGAGAAGAAGAAGAGAAGCTTTAAGAATTCGCTTTATGAACAATTATTTATATATGAGAAGGCACATTTAGGCAATATTTAATACATTTTAAAATATAAATTACGTAGCCTTCTACTCAGTGTAAGTAGGAATGTTTCTCTCCCCGTTCGGAATTACAGGCGATGTGTCTTATCGCTATGATAGCTGACACAAACATTCCGAATAATACATAAGGTTCTCCCGGGGACTTGCAACTTAAATAAATAGCCTGCACTCGCAGCTCGTGTAATATCGGTGGAGCTAGAAGTAATATAATAAGATTGAAATCTGTAATCCGATTACTGAGCTTAGCTCACACGGCATGTCTATTTAACGCCACAGATTTTGCACGCTCCAAGTACCTACAGGATTTCACGCCATATATTTTAAACTAGCATCAGTTGCCTGCGGCTTCGCCCGCGTGAAATTAGGGCTTAAACTTTCATCCCCTATTTTACCACCTTGGTTGAATTTTGAAATCCTTCCTTAGTGGATGCCTACGTCATACGAGGAATACGTCTGCAAAATTTCAAATTTTTAGCCTTAACGGTTTGGCCTGTGCGTTAATACATCAGTCAATCAGCTGTGTCTTTTATATATAGATAGAAGATTATGAAGTTCCCAATCGAAGTTCAATAAATTAAAAATGATATTTATAGTCTTTCATTAGGGATCATCATTCTGTTTTTGCCAATTAAAAACTATTGCCTCATTAAAATCCATGTCTGTGCATTAATTGAAGTTTCCACTTTACAGCTGTAACGCAAACGCAGTGTAAATTGTAACGAAACCGACTATTGACATTGCACATTTAGAAATGGGTCACTAAATCACGTACTCAATTTCCAATTACATATTCCCTCGTTACTCTTATTTCGCAAGTGTCTGTAACTTTATTTCGCTGTTGTCACGTATGCGCGTGTGTCAGCTACTCCTCAGTTGAGACACGAGCTGTTACGTGAAAAGGTCGCGTATTAACAATTAGGAATTAACTCACACTAATTGCAATAATTACCGTGTGTAAACACAAATATTTGCCAACGGTGACGCCACTTAACCGTTACGATTACACGTATTGTGGTCCATTTCGTAATCCGCTCGTGAGAAAATTATAAAGTCAAATGACCATGTTAAATTCATACCTATGAATTAGTAATACAATAGATAAGGTATCTATGACCCGACCGTTGGAGACGTTTAAAAACACCCCGTATTCTCACGATCAGGTGGTTCGCTACAATAGATCCTGGAGCCCCTGTTCTATTAAGATTCTAACGGTCTTATACCACTATTGTTTGCATCTCATCACTATAAGTATTTATGGTTAAGGGAACCGTTTTAACAAAGGGTGTTTCTTAAAGATTTCGATGTAAACTTTCTTTTGTTAAATTTTGATATTCAAACAAACTATTATATAACTGGTTTTGGTAGTAAGATGATTCATTTCTGAGATTACATATGCGTCAAAAACAGCAGACTATCTTTGTTTTACTAAAAAACAAGCACAGCTAGTCACGAGGCAAATTAATAGTAGCTGCAAATTGCAATACTTTGTTCCTTCGCATGTCGTTTGTTTCGTTCCAACTTACTAGAATAATAATTTAGCGCTAGACGGACTGACAAAGCCACTTGTTCCCCGAACCCCGAGCCGAAAAAGGACGAATGCAGAATTTTACTAGTTTTTTTACAAGTTCTTGTAAACCTCTTAGTGGCGTTTATCTACAGATATGTCTAGTCTAGACTCTAGAAATATAATAACCCTTCATGACGGCGGGGTAATAATGAACGCCTATTTCTCCTGGTCACGCTATAACTTGAGAACGGCTGAACCGATTTGCCAAATTTTGGTCTTGAAATAATTGTTGAAGTTCAGGTAAGGTTTAAACGGTGAGAAATATTAGGAATATTTCGTGGAAAATACAAAAAAAATATCATACTAACTGTTAATTGTGTTTAATTTGTCACTTGACTGTCAAATATTTATAGGTGCGTTCAGTTTGCCTGTTTGATTTATTTCAAAAACATCCCCGGCCCACTATATATAGGTGTAGGCCCCCCACCCAATAGGTCGGTAGGTGTAGGCTATATGTGTAGGTGTAGTTATTTATTTAATTTTAAATTCTTTCGCACGAGGCAGGTTTTTTTCAAAACATTGGTGCCATAACGTTTTGTGATGCTTAATTTACATATACTGGTCGACGGACCTATGATCTTGACCTGATCTTGACTAAATTATATTTACTACGAAGAAACGAAACAAAAAGAACAATTTATTAAACTATTTTTGTAAACAATATCAAAATATAATTAACTAGATGTTGCCCGCGACTTCGTGTGCGCAAAAGAGAATCCCGCAGGAACCGTACATTTTGCCACAGTAAAAAGTAGACTATATCCTTCCCTGTGGTCTACTCTACATCTATGCCAAATTTCATCAAAATCTTTCCAGTAGTTTCGGAGCCTATTCGATGCAAACAAACAAATCTTCCATTGTTATATTTACGTGGTAGAGCCATGCTTCGGCACGAATGGGCCGGCTCGACCGGAGAAATACCACGGGCTCACAGAAAACCGGCGTGAAACAGCGTTTGCGCTGTGTTTCGCCGAGTGAGTGAGTTTACCGGAGGCCCAATCCCCTACCCTATTCCCTTCCCTACCCTCCCCTTTTACCCTATTCCCTCTTAAAAGGCCGGCAACGCACTTGCAGCTCTTCTGATGCTGCGAGTGTCCATGGGCGACGGAAGTTGCTTTCCATCAGGTGACCCGTTTGCTCGTTTGCCCCCATATTTCATAAAAAACAAAAAAAAATAACTAATGTTTTTATCTTTGTATTGTACCTTAATTTACAATGTAAGTTAATAAAGATTTTACAGTAGGAAATGGACAAGAAAATATAAAACCAAATCCAGTTTTGATTACGTAACTGATTTCATACGACTTTTAGCCAAAGTCGTTAAAGTTAAGTCGACGCTTTTGAGTCGAAACGGGTGCGACCGTTCGTAGAGCGTAGTTAAACCGGCTCACGTGCTTGCAGGTTGTAAAATTAACTTGACGAACTAAGCTAGCTTTGGAGTAAACGAATAAATTTTAACAAGGAATCGTATCATGGGAGCCGTATGTGTGGAAACTTCCGAGTCACATTAATTAAGAAATTTAAAAGCCTGTTTAACAATCGCCTATTAAGTGTCGATTAGCTTATTCGGAAGTTTCGTCACTGGCTCGCTGCTTACTTTATATTGAGCGACAGAGACAAAACATGCGAATAACCTATCTGACACCAATCAGTAGAAGATGAAACAGGCACATAAATAAAAATCATCCCGATAATTACCTTAACGGTGATAGGCTGATATCACAAACTACAGCTAACGATTATTTAGATCCAACTCTATAGTAGACCTCTATAGTATGTTAGGTATAGTCCATACCTATAGTGAAATAGCAATAGCTAGCTCCTGCTCTGCACGGCAAGTAATTTAATCTAAATGTAGATGAATTTGGGTAAATTGTCTGTCCGATTCCAGAGCACGGCCGATTGTAGCCTTGTTTAGATTTTAATTGAGGGGGACCTTCATGCAAACTTGGGTTATATCCCATTATGAAATTCTTAGAACTCCTTTGAGGTAAATACGAGTCTGCGAATCTCTTTGACTATAATTTAGATAACCCGTATAACGGACTGGATTAATATTGGGTTTTAATTGTTTTTGTTGTGCGAGAACAGGTAGTTGTGCTGGCAACTTCCTCGAAAAAATACCAGACGCTGACGAATAAATTAATATTGTGAGTTCGTTTAAAAGTTTCATTGACTAGACATGCAATTAAAAAAAGGTCAGAGCACCGATCCCATATTGATAGCACATCATTATCATCACCAACGCATCCTCGTTGAGTCTAGACTTATATCTGAGAATAAAAGGTCTACAACTACCTGCGATTGTTTTGCTCATCAAAATGCAGGCTATTCCATAATTATGATGTTGTGTCCTAAATCTGATAAAGTGCGATTCAAGTGAGAATAGGATCGACTCAGCGCCATATTGTTTCGAATTAAGACTATTACTAAATAATATATATTACTTATGTACTATTACGGTAATTAAATTTTAGTTAGGAAATTTACTACTATTTAAAGTTTTTATTTAAATTCGATGCATGACCACTAATATTGATATGCAAATAAGTTTTTCTGAAAACTGCACTTTCCAAGTGATATTTGACAGAAAAAGGTCATTGACGTTTCTATTCTTATTTGTAACGCATTATAACATATTTATATTCAAAAGCTAGTTAGCGAGTTATAAAAGAATTCATATCAAAGTGACGGCAAGATAAATATACGTGCGGAAGTAAAATATTATGCGTGTAAAGATATAATGCGTAAATATGACTATCATATTAAATCGAGCAGGTTTCTATTATAAATATTTAATATTTATATCACTTTAATATAGTTTCAATACAAGGATGTTGATAATTTCGTGGCGTGGGTGGCTGTCGCTCTAGTTGAATAAAGTACGTTTATGGCTAGAGGCCATCGTGTGACGTCATTTAAAATTTAATAACCCAAAGCAGTAAAATTGAGATAGCCGTAATCAGAGGGAGCCGTCCGTTAAGGCCGCGTAGACCCAATTTTACATGACTTTGAATCGATAATAAACAAACAAATAGTAACTTTAAAAAGCCAAAAAAAATACACATTGTTGTTTACTTAATGTTCTTTTACAATTTGTGGTTCGAAACATAATATTGAAAACTTCACTCGATCAAAAATAATTCCGAAGAGGAGGCTAAATTTGAATATTTTTCTTTTTTTCATGAAGTTCATGATAGTTTTACTTTCAAAAATCATATCTACGAAAAGCTAATAACTTAAAAAAGAATAATTTCTGGTTACATTTTGCATGTTGGTTTAATTATTTTAACAATAAATTAATATTGAAATGCAGCGTGCGTAAGCCGCTAGAGTCGCCCCACAGTCGCCCGCTAGGCGTTGACGAGGACAGACCTATGTCAGTTTTGCTAGCGCACGCCTTACCCGCGTATTTATCGAACAATTCTTTCGTTTCTAACGCAGTGTAGGAAAGTCAGTTTTGTTTTTTTTTTATTTTTGAACTAAATTATACATATCATACACAATAACATGTTATATTTTATCGTCGCCGCGTCATTGCTTTTGCCAGATGATACGACCTCTGTGGCTCAGTGATTAAGCGTGTTGGTGCTCAAGCCGGGGGTCGCGGGTTTGAATCCCGCCGAAGGAACAAAAAGTTTCCTGGGTTCCCGGGTCATGGATATGTATAATACAATAAAAATCTAAAGGAAAGTCAGTTTGTTTTGTATTTTTTTATGTTTCTTTTTATTTTTGAACTAATTCTATACAGATAAATAAAATTGAAGTGTCTGTTTGTAACTTCAAATTAACAGCTTTTCATATAAGGAATCTAAAAGTATACTCGGTACTTATAATAAAATACCAATTTTTAAAATTTTTGACTGTCCGTCTGTCTGTCTGTCTGTCTGTTTGTTCCGGCTAATCTCTGAAACGGCTGGACCGCTTTTCACGGGACTTTCACTAGCAGATAGCTGATATTATAAGGTCTAACATAGGCTACTTTTATTTTAGGGTTCCGTTTAAAAATATAGGGTTCCGCTTTCGTTAGATCTGCGCAAACGAAGTTGCGGGCATCAGCTAGTTATACATATTATAACCATACACAATAACATGTTACATTTTATCGTCGCCGCGTCGTTTCTTTTGCCAGATGAGACGACCTCTGTGGCTCAGTGATTGAGCGTGTTAGTGCTCAAGCCGGGGGTCGCCGGTTTGAATCCCGCCGAAGGAACAAAAAGTTTCCTGTGTTCCCGGGTCATGGACATAATATAATATACAATAAAAATCTATAGGAAAGTTTGTTTTGTATTTTTTTATGCTTCTTTTTATTTTTGAACTAAATCTATATACAGATAAATAAAAATGAAGTGTCTGTTTGTAACATCAAATTAACAGCTTTTCACATAATGCATCTGAAAGTATATTCAGTACTTACAATAAAATACAAATTTTTAAAAATGTCTGTCCGTCTGTCTGTCTGTCTGTCTGTCGGTCTGTCTGTCTGTTTGTTCCGGCTAATCTCTGAAACGGCTGGACCGATTTTCGCGGGGCTTTCACTGGCAGATAGCTGATGTCATAAGGTCTAATATAGGCTACTTTTATTTTAGGGTTCCGTTTAAAAAATAGGGTACTGCTTTCGTCAGTTAGGCGCAAACGAAGTTGCGGGCATCGGCTAGTTATAGGTACATATAACCATACACAATAACATTATCGTCGCCACGTCGTTGCTTTTGCTAGATGAGACGACCTCTGTGGCTCAGTGGTTGAGCGTGTTGGTGCTAAAGCCGGGGGTCGCGGGTTCGAATCCCGCTGAGGGAACAAAAAAAAATCTGTGTTCCTGGGTCATGAATGTGTATAATACAATAAAAATCTTAAATATGTGTATAATATAAAAATTATTAAATATATTTCTGTTGTCTGGTACCCGTAACACAAGTTCTTCGAGAACTTACCACGGGACCAGATAGACTTGGTGTGAAGCGTCCATAGATATATTATTGTGTATTATGAGAAAAAAGTAGCTGATGCGTGAAGTAGCCTTAGTACATTATTGAATAAGCCAGTAAACAGTTTTTATGAATTTGTAACATCTACCATCTTCTTTGCCGTACTTTTCGTTTCTTTTTATTTCGATTTCTGTTTTTACAATAATAATAATAAATAACTCCCCACGCCGATTTCGGTGACGGTGGCTGGTTTTATTGTAGCCTAGCCAGTTACACAGTAGTATTTTTATAGTGCCCAAGTGTGTGCGCAGTACACAAAGGCACTCTTTTTTTTTACTCTCGTAATCCAGTGGGACGGATAACCGACACGACTGACGAGAGATGAGGCGCAGGTCCGACTTTTTACCTGCCCATCCGACGCATGGATCATCTTTCTTGTCAGACAATCAGGTGATCAGCCTGCATTGTCCTAACCAAACTTGGAAACAACATTTTTTGTTGTTCCAGTGCGGGAATCGAAACTAGAACCTACGACCTCCGAGTCGAGAGCCAAGCTCTAACCACTAGACCACGGAGGCTGTTCTATTTACAATAAAATATAAGGATACGTGCTCAACATCCGTCATGCTTGCCTTTGCAGAACACACCAAGTCACTCGCAAGTAGGGGTTGCAATCCGGATACTTCGAAATTCTAAAAATTCTAAAAATCCGGATTTTCATTTAAAAATCCGGATTTTCGATTTTTTCGAATCTTGGTTACTACTATGAATATTACATATTTTAATTATTGTAATTAGTATGTACTCTAGACGTACAATATTTGAATAAGGGATATAATTAATCGAGTGAACAAAAAATAAGTTGGTGACTGCACGTGAGCATACTGTATTGCTGAATTTTACAGCGAATTAATATGTTGGCGACTAAATTACCAAACTGGTGAAATCACTCAAGTGACAAAAAATACAAAAATCGGCAGATAAAAAGTAGCGAAATTTAATCCAATTAGCAACGATGAGTTGGTGACCATTATACCATGTAAGTAGCTAATGAAGATTTGATTGATAAATTAATAGCTGCTAAAAATTCAATTTGCAAGCTACGGAAAATCCCAGTTTTGGATACTATTGGAGGTTTTTTTTCTTTGGTATGGGTATCGTTTTCAAGGTTTTTGGGGGTGCAGAATAATATGAAAATAAAATCCGTTTTAAAATTCCAAAATGGCGTATATTTTTTTTTTATTAAAAATGGATGTCTTTTTTCATGTTTCATATGCTGATTATAAAATTGTCTTCCAATGAAATTGGATTTTCCAAAATGGAGACTATCCAATCTTCGTAAAATTAACATGCAGTTTGTAGAGGTGCCAGCTATGTAAGGTATAGAAACTTTTCGAAATTCAGGATTTTCAAATTTCTTTTTTTGGCATTCATGAAAAAAAATATGCGATTTCCGGGTTAAGGGGGAGGAAATTTTTATTATTTTTTCAGTAATAGTATTATTTTTCCGCTTCTAAAATAGAAGCGATTATAGAAAAAAAATATGGCAATGTTCTACTTTGACACGAACAGTGTATACAGCTATAGAAATTTTGGAAAATTCATGATTTTCAAATTTATTTTTCTTCCATCGTGAAGAAAATATGGTGTTGCGGGGTTCTTAAGGGGAGGAAATTTTCATTATTTTTTCAATAGGATGCACCGTTTCCGAGATAGAATCAATTTTATAAAAAAAAATTAAATGCTCTACATTGAGATACGAGGGATGTATAAAGCTATAGAAATGTTGGAAAATTCAGGATTTTCGAATTTCTTTTTCTCTCATCTTGAAGAAAATATATGGTTACGGAGTTATTAAGGGGGTGGTAATTTTCATTATTTTTCAAGTAGGATGCACCGTTTCTGAGATAGAAGCCATTATAGAAAAAAAATACGATAATGCTCTACTTTGAGACACGAACGGTGTAAAACGCTATAGAAAATTTGGAAAATTTAGGATTTTCAGATTTTTTTCTTCCATCATGAAGTAAATATGATGTTGCGGGGTTTCTAAGGGTGAGGTAATTTTCATTATTTTTCAAGATGCACTGTTTCTGAGATAGAAGTGATTATAGAAAAAAAATATGGCAATTCTCTACTTTGAGATATTATGAGCGATGTATAAAGCTATGGAAATTTTGGAAAATTCAGGATTTTCAAATTTCTTTTTCTTTCATCATGAAGAAAATTTGAGGTTGCGGGGTTACTAAGGAAATTTAAAATGGATGACTTTTTTGTAATCAGCACCCCTAGAAACCAACAAAGGGACAACCATATTATTTTTATAAAATTAAGTATGTCCGCCATATTGGAATTTCAAAATGAATGTCATTTTCGTATCCAGCATCCCCAAAAACCTGGTAACGACACCTATGTTAATTTTGCAAAAAAATGAATTACCGTTATTTTTAAATTTCAAAATGAATCTACACAATATCTACACCCCCCCCTAAAGTCGAGGAAAATTAAAAATTGGGAATTTTGTACGCTCCTTTGTTTTTTTATGTGCGCTGGTTTTGCTGCTTGTATGTTTTTTGAGTTACCTACATTACGGAAAATATATGTACCTATTCTTAAATTAAATGTGTACTCACAAATTGTCGCCAAGATGGTTATTTGTTCACTAATATAATATCTGTCTGCCAGTTTGGAATATTCAGTGGTATTATTTAGTCACCAGATTTGTAATTTTTTATTCCTTACATTCTTTAGCCAACATGGTAATTTAGTATTCAATATTCGGTATTTTCACATCCAAAATTTAATTGTTTTGTCGTGATTGTTTTCCGTAAGTGTTTCGTGTTGTGCGACAAAATCCGTAAGTGTTTAAAACAATGAACAATATTCGCGTAAACATAAGAAATCAATATGTTTTGTCGTGAGTTTAAATACATGCCTTTGGATAATTTGATATTATTTGTTGTCCTGTTGAAATTGTTGACACATTTTTCCATTTATTCAAGTTATTTGGTAGAACATAGTCAATCCATTAAATGGTGATGCGAGGGATGAAGATCTGCTAAAATATTATGGCCGCTATATATGTATATGTATGGACTGTTTCTAAGATACTTACCATTTTATATTTTTTCAGTAGTAGTACAGTTTAGTAATAGGTGATCCAATTTATAAAAACACTGAATATGGTTTTAGTTTCACTTGCACAAGTAGTAAGAAGTATAATAAGCAAATCCAAACCCAATTAAAGCTTTGTATTTTTATATTTATTAAATTCTTACTAACGAAAGTCGAAACATATTATTGCAATTTCAATTTCTGCAATCATAGAATGCCAAATTAATATGACAGCTTAAAAAGAAATGTAGTGGTTTAACTATATTTAATTATCTTCTAAATAATGAATATCTAAGTCCAAATACCTAAATCTTATCTCTATGATATCAGGAAGAAGTTTTGGAGTCGATAATACCTGACTGGTTGGTTTAAGATTAGAGAGAGTTTTGCCGAATGAATGAAGGTAATATTTTTTTTATTATTAAAATTAATTTGATTGAACTAAACTAACCTAAACTAACGAGTCAGTAGCAAAACTAAATGAAAATCAACGCTCCTGTTTTTGCGTAGAAATAATTATTTTTAGATAATATTTTAAAGATAAATATAGGTGTCAAAAATAGCACCAACGATTTGTGTAAACCACTGTTATTTTTTTTAAGTAATGTAGTTTTCATCTTATAGCGGAAACTTCAAAGTGCAATGAAGAGTAAGATGTTACTGTTTATTTGTAAGTAAAATGTTAAAATAAAGATCTTACAACAGTTATAGATTTTAAATTGTGCTTAGAATTGCTTATTATACTTCTGTTAGTTTCCGAGGGAATTAAAAGCACCATTTACATGTTTAATTATTACCCAAACAGGTGGGTGGTTTTTAATTTCAATAACTCGAAAGTGGTCCAATTTCGTCCATACAAAATTATTTATCCAGCCCCATTTTTCAAATGATTTGTCTTCACTCCCCGGATCTCGATTTAAAGGATTTTCAGTTTCCTACGTTTTATTAAACTGTATTAATTTTCGTACGTTAGTACTTTCACATAGAAATGGAACTTTACGAAAACGGTAGTGGTGAACTGTGGCGTAGATATGTAAAAAAAGCGTTAAAAAGATCACAGGCTATTCCACTTTTTTATAATTCTTTCTGCTGGAACATTTAGTAAATAACAATATATACATACCTTATTTAAAATAATATACTAACTATAAAACTGAACATTGTAGGATTTAAAACGTAAGCAAAAATATTTCTAAAAATGAAAAAATAAATATAATTAAGTATATAATTTTGATAAAATCTCAATATGTTTTTATTTATTCAGATTGTAATTCTAATACTTACAACTTAAAATAAGAATTTATTTAAATTAAATTATAAAAAAGTAACTCTTTTTTTTACTAATGAGTAAGTTTTGCTACAACATAGTAGTAAAATTAACATTAAAGTTTTATAAAATATGCAACAAATTTAAAAAAAATGAAAAAATCTGAATTATCCGGATAATCCGGATTTTTGGGAGAAAAATTCGGAAATCCGGATTTTCAAAAAGTCAAACGTTTGTGGAGGTTTGGATTTTGCGGCAAGTGGCAAACGTGCGGACTCGGCAGTAGGAATACATTTTTTGCAAGTGTCTGCCTAAGTAGTTACCATCAAATCGTTAGCACCTATGTACCTGATACAGTATTTTTATCTCACGAAACGACACGTACTTTAGTGACCACACGAGCTAACGATAGGTACTCGTCTCCATGCACACATCGAACACAGCGTGTTGCGTGCGCTATGTAAACGGCTCAAGTTACCCAAAAAATATGTATAAAATAATTATTCCTCTTTAAATGATGTAAAAAAATCTTTTAAGATTGACTCACTATAACCTTTTTTATGGTAATCAAATTTGGTCGAAATTAATGCATTATTGCGCCATCAGTTGACGCGGACGAAGTCGCGGGCAACAGCTAGTCCATAGTAATATTATAAATGGGAAAGTGTGTGTTTGTCCGTCTCTCACGCCAAAACTACTGAACCGATCTAAATGAAATTTGGTACACAGATATTCTAGAGCCTGAGAAAAGACATAAGCTATTTTATTATCGCGGGGAAATGTACGGTTCCCATGGGATACTTTATTTACAGTTTCACGTAAAAACCACTAAACCGATTATTATGAAATTTGGCACAGTTGAAAAGTAGACTACGGGGAAAGACAAAGGCTACTTTTTATCGCGGGGAAATGTGCGGTTCCCGTGGGATACTTTATTTACTGTTTCACGAAAAAACTACTAAACCGATCATCATGAAATTTGGCACAGACATAAAGTAGACCATAGGGAAGGGCATAGGCTACTTTTTATCGCGGGACATATACGATTCCCATGGGTTACTGTACATACGCGGGCGGAGCCGCGGGCATCAGCTAGTAATTGAATAAAATTTAAGCATTTTTTACTTAGGTACCTACCTATAATATCTATTCAAATTATGTGTGCTATGTGTTGCATTAAAACAGTTACATATGGATTTTATTATCTTTTTCAATACAAATAATAAAATAAGATGACCTACTGCCGACACGACTACACTGTAACACTTTGGGTTCATGTAAGTTCACGCCGGCGACGTAGGCGCGCGGCTCGCTTTGCGGCAATTGCGGGCAACTCTTGGAAGCGTTAAATGCCTATTTCGCTTGGTCTACCTGGTCTTAATGGGTTTGTCGTTGGATATTAAGGGAGCGGAGCCTCGCAAAATTATTAGGGCCTCGTCCAATTAATGACGTACATACATCTCGACTTCACATTTTTCGGGTAATAAACCATTGTATTACCCGTAAAATGCGAAGTAATATTTTTAAATAATTTAATGTTTCCAAATTCATTTTTTCCAGTAAAGTCAAAACAGAGATACACAATAATTAATTAACGTTTATATTGCCTCAAACTTAGGTATTTCTAAATTATCTGGTAACAAATGATTACAAACGTTATAAAGACCATATTCCGAGCATGGCAAAGACGAAAGGGAACCTTGAAATCGTTAAGTCGGTTCGTTATTTTTGGCCAAACCTGACTCACGCGTGCTTAGTCGCGGCGTCACGTAGTTGATTGTAGATAGAACATGGCCGACAGTATTTAAATCATGCTCTGTAACCGCCGGCGACTTCCCGCCATAGACCAGTCAGCCTTGACCTGCCAGATGGCGGTGCCGGGTGCGCTTTCACTGCTCGTCCACGAGTTCCTAGTCCCGCGTCGGCCAAGCTTGGCTGGTCGGTGTCGGAAGCGCTCGTGGTGTTCATTAATTACTTTTTTGAGGAAGGGGTTGTTGTCTTCGAGTGTACCGTCGCTTTAAATTCTGAGCGAATTGGCCGCGTTGAATATTCACTCTTTGTTACGCGTGTTTGTGATTTGCGCAACATTTTTCATTTTCTTTGTGTAACATTTTAGGGTACCGTTTGAGGTGAAATTTTTCGGCGTTATGATTTTTTGCACTTCTCTTCACTTCTTCTTGGGTATCCTTTGGCATGTACAATAATTTATTAAGGACAGATAACAATTTTAAATGGCTTAACTTTATTTATTGTTTAATTTAGCAAGTTAATATTGGCAGGACCGCGCCGACCCCCGGTAGCGCCTGTGTGCGATACCCATGAAGCGCCTCTTATTTTTACGAATCTTCATGTTTTAACTTTTCGGTGGCGGCCCGCGGCGCCCTCATCGTCTTGGAGCCTGCGAACCTAGATGGCAAGGAAAGTTTCGCAAACTCGTAGTACCTACTAACTTATTAAAATCGCCTTTACCTACTAAGCTTATGGTCCAATATTGAAAAGCTTATCAAAATTAAGAGCCCTCTTATTCACAGGCTGTCGCTATCTCTGGTAGCCGAAACGACACGGACAGCATGTGACTTGAGCGTCACTTAATTTAACTATCGTTCCAGTATTCGGCCGTAAGTCACTTGTAAAGTGTACACAATTCGCGCTTGTCCAGTTTTTATTTATATTCTCTTTATGTATGTCATTATATGTAAATAATACATAGTAATCATATTATGTATTCATGTAACACAGATACATTCTTTGTATATTCATGACGTAATACAATATACTCGTTTAGGTAATGTTTTGACTGACAACAGTTGGTACCTAAGTTTCTGGTGTAGGTATAGGTAGGTATAATTCTTTAGAACACTGTTGGAACTACACTACCTGAACTGTTGAACGTGTTGGGTGTCAGATTCTCAGCTGTTGTTGACATGGCACAGTTGTCTCCAACAACAAATATAATATACCTACATGTCTGATGCTTTATTGTTTTATTATTTTCTCGTTTTTTTTTTAAGTTATTTATTTAAGACACTAAAATCTAAACCCAATCAAACCTTATGAAAGTCGACATGTAATAGAATACTAGTATTCATAATCTTAACAGCCTTCGTGGTCTAGTGGTTAGAGCATTGGCTCTCGACTCGGAGGTCGTGGGTTCGATTCCCGCATTGGAACAACAAATGTTGTTTCCAAGTTTGGTTAGGACAATGCAGGCTGATCACCTGATTGTCTGACAAGAAAGATGATCCATGCGTCGGATGGGCATGTAAAAAGTCGGTCCTGCGCCTGATCTCTCGTCAGTCGTGTCGGTTATCCGTCCCACTGAATTATGAGTGTAAAAGGAAGAGAGAGTGCTCTTGTGTACTGCGCACACACTTGGGCACTATAAAATTACTCCTGCGTAACTGGCCTGGTTTCAAATCGGCCACCATCACCGAAATCGGTGTGGGGAGTTATTATTATTCATAATCTTATAAAATGGTTTCCTAGAAAATAATATATCAGAACTCACAGGATTACACTGGGTACATTTTTGCAAACTTGGTCCATAAAATGTAATAAAATTGTAATATACTACAATAACCTTACGAAAACGATTTTAGTGATGATTTATGTATTCATGAAAAGCTTGTATTTGCGTAAATAATATTTGAACAGGGAAACTCTAGTAATGGGCGCGCTGGGATGTTTTGACCGACTCCCTTCAACTGCATTGCAGTAAAAACCAGCATTCGTATTTCTAACAAATTAGAAATTACACTGCTATACCAAATTCACACTAACTCAACTACCCGGATTATCATATTCATTATCAGTCCCCTGGATTTTGTAATGTTTTATATGAAGACATATGATTGTGGCGGTAATGACAATGAATCGATTATAATATTAGCAATTACCTAAGTTTCGGATAGCTTCTTGGCAAGTTTTGTTTCTGTCACTCAGTATTAAGTGAGCAGCGACCAAAGTTCCGGATAAGCTATGTGACACTTATTACAATGGAGTTTCTAGGAAACGACGTATTAAAAAACTTCCTTGAGTTCTCGCAAATGGAGATATCCTTATCAAGAAAGATATGTCACATGAAAATATATTTATTCCTTAGAAATGAATCACACTGACTTATACCTAACAAAACAAGCTAGCTATTACCTCATAGTTTAATACAGGAAACCTAATAAAATAAACTCGAGTACGTACTTAGAGTTAAAGAGAGAAAAATATCGACATTGGTAACAATATTTGAAATTCTTTTATACCATTTGTATTCTGCGAAACGAATACCCCTCGGTAGCAACTGGCAGCACATCGACTTACGTAACGTGGTCTAGTTACGATTCACGTATCAAGTTCAATTTGTTGCCACTTCAGTAAGAAACATCGCCTACTACTAGTATCAAAGAGATTCTTCATGACTTTATACCTACAGAATAATATTTAGGATTGATATTATTTATATTAAACTAGCTTTTGCCCGCGGCTCCGCCCGCGTAAATACATTATCCCGTGGGAACACTGTACTTTTTCGGGGTAAAAAATATCCTATGTCCTTTTCCGGGACCCAAAGTATGTCTATACCAAATTTTATAAAAATCGGTTCAGCGGTTAAAGCGTGAAGAGGTAACAGACAGACAGACAGACGCACTTTCGCATTTATAATAATATTAGTATAGAAGTATAGATGTTTTATGAGTGAATTGATGTTTTCCCCACCTTGCGAATAACGCTGAAGCATTTGGAGTGTAATGTGTTGCTATGCTAGAATGCTTTTAAATTGCACCGTTTTGTTGACGCGGCGCGGGTAAATATGTAAACTTTTTTTTTATGGACGCTGTCAAAGGCGCGCCCCAAACGCCGGTCCGCGTGTGGCGAACAATCGGGACACTTGTTGCCGCACCAACGGGTCTATTTTTAACACGCCGCCATATTGATGTTTACCCTGCCTTTTAGGTCATGGTAGTGACAGAAAATTCCCCATTCGGCCAAATTACAGAGGCTATAGTTTTAATGTAGGTTTCTCGAACCGATTTTTAGTTTCCGATTGCGATTCTGTGATAAAACGAAGCTCTTTTTAGGCATATTTTGTATCAAAATAATACATTGTTGTCTGGAACACGTATGGACTTTAAATAACTCTTATTTACTTGATAGGTTTTCAACACAGGTGCCGCCCGACCAACGAAAACTCGTAAACATTCTGAAACATTGGCTTTCACAATAATATGTTCAAATTTTTTATTATTTGCTAAAATAAACATATTTATTGGTCATCTGCAGATTTGAACAATTTGAAGTAAATTAACATCCATAACCAGAGTACGCAACGGAATTTTACTACAAGTAGACCAATAAAACAAAACTTTTATTTCAGACGCCTGGCGAGGCCTCAATAGCAATTTCTCGCTAACGAAATATGAAATGTTCTGTATTAGCAGGCACGACAATATTTTTATTATTGTGTTTTATGCGAAACAACTTACAACTGAGGTAAGAATTCAGTATTATCTGTGCTCTTATTTACTGAAGGCCTCAATTTTCTAACTATACACACCTTTAGATTTTGGAAAATAAATTTACAAGTACGTAACATTATTACATACTAGCTGATGCCCGCAACTTCGTTTTCATAGAACTAACTGAAACGGAACTCTATTTTTTTAAACGGAACCCTAAAATAAAAGTAACCTATGTTAGAACTTATAACATCAGCTATCTGTCAGTGAAAGTCCCGCAAAAATCGGTCCAGCGGTTTCGGAGATTAGCCGGAACAAACAGACAGACAGACGGACATACAAAAATTTTGAAAATTGGTATTTCATTGTATGTACCGAATATACTGAAAATATGCATTAAGTGAAAAGCTGTTAATTTGAAATTACAAACAGACACTTCAATTTTATTTATCTGTATAGATGTATAAGCTAGAGCTTTCTCTGGAAATACTGAAATTAAGATACAAGCGTGTCTCGGCAAAGTTTGATAATTTGATACTGGAAAATGTATTTATCGAATCAATTTGCAATAGTTTTAACAAAATTCGAATCGTTTTATTAAAGTTTAGTTCAATTTCAGGTAAGTTAGACAAATATTGTATGTGGGTCAGCGGCAACAGGTGTGGACTAAGTTTGTCCACCCATTTCCTTTATTGCTGCTGTTTAACAGAACACCGCGATTCGCGTTTAATTTCGCACTCCTAACGATAACGTGCTTTGTATTCTGAATTGTTCCTAACTTTTTAGTTGTTCTAAGATCCACAATTACATTGGCGGTACAAAGTGTTGCAGTTGCGCTACGTTTAATCACCTGCCTTAATTTGTGCTTTTGTTTTTGTTCATTTAAATTGTGTTTGTTTTCCTTAGATACGGTCTATGTACTATCAGGGAACCTAATTCATAAGCTGATCTTTGTCATAATCTGTTCGTATTATAATAATATTATGACATCAAAATGACATGTAATTGACAATTGTATTGTGACTGCATGCTTGTAGATTCCCTAATAGTAGGTACAGTAATTTTTCTTACTAACTAATCTTTTACTTTTATAACAATTCGAGAAAAGCTAATTTATATGATCTCATTATACCGACGCATTCTATGAGGATTGCCAATAACCTAGTTTTAAATGAGAACCTTCTTTTTTGAAGTCAGTTAAATATATGCAAGAGCTCTAAAATTTTTACTTAACGATTAAATGCTTAGTGGCACCGCGGTGCTGTATAATATTATAATAGCAAATGCAACGTTATTCACTAAAGATCTATGTTTGCCAGCCCCCTTTTGACCAGGCGAGCGACAAATCTGGACTTTACTACAAATTAACAGATTTTACATTCTCCTTTATTTATAATACCTAGCTGTTAAACAGGACTGACTGTTCTCAAATGAACCTGTCATTTGATTAATTTGATTTAGTTGTAAACACCTTTTGGCATTTTAAAATGTATATAGGTCGCGCAACGGTTTATGAGCGCTCAGTGAAAGTGGAGGGGATCGTTCGCGCATGTGACCAATAGCAAAGAATCTATATTACTAACGTACCAATAGCGTGTCGGCAGCCACGTTCGGCATGCGTTCGGCGCATCCACACCTCCCCGCCCGAGCCCGCTACCGCCAAACACACCCAAAAACTGACTTCTGCGCATACCCCCTCTACTTTTGTCGAAAGATCTTAATTCGTTGCGCGACCTGTACCTAGTCTAGAGTCCTTGATTATTTCAAAAGGGAACAGACGGTAAAATTTCTAAAATTTGAATTTCTAAATCATGACATATTAAAGTGTATGAGCGCAGCTTAGTTTAAACTTTAAATGATATGCAAGTGGACAGTAAAAGTTTTCACGATAACGAACTTTACCCCATTTTTAGGCTTAAAAGAAGATTAATAAACGTCCCCGGGTATATTTTGAAAGCTGTCGTCGCAAGGCTTGTAGAGTTGTAGTCTGTAGAGTCAGCGCTGGCCGAATTGTTTCCAGCACTAACCTCGTAAAATGAATTCCGTGCAGAGCTGTATACTTTCATACAATTGTCAGTATCTTTAATAATGTTATTTCCGTGGCGGTGTTTGTATGAATAGGATGTCTTTGCACTTTGAAATTAAATCATTTTCTCGTTTGACAATTTGTGTTGTTAACCTACTTTCATTCACAATATTTTAAACATTTTAATGTTTCGAGGATAAAACTACTTTTTGTTTTCCTTACTCTAATTATGTACATTGACAAAATCGACTAAAATGATACTGAATTCGTACCCATAACCGTACACAGTAAACCCATATAATCCAATAGACATCGAAAAGCAAACTGAAATTCAATAATAGACCGTCACAATAAAACTGAGCCGATTTTATTAAGCGCTTGGCGGGTATTTGAAAAAAAAAACAGCCTATTGTTTCGGCAAGGACAATAGTGATTCTATTACCGATCTTTATATCCCTTTCATATAAAGTCACCATGTGTGGCTAAACTTCCTAACTCCAAATAATTATATGAACTAAAGAAGATGACTAATACAACACCTTGGATCGGACGAGTTTTTTAAACACTCGATCTTATAATATGTACTCGATATTGCTTGAACTGAATAGTAAAATAATTCTCAACTCCCATGTGCTATCAGGGGAAAAAATCATAAGAAGGTCGATTGTTGTTATAAGTTGTTTGTATTAATAAATAACATACTGACATGTCATTAGCAGTTGTATTGTGAGTGCATTATAATACTTAATAAATTATGATCAATCTGCTTATGAATAAGATTTCCTGATAGTACAATTCATACCAATTACTTTAATAGTAATAGAGTAGGTCCAAATGTTTGCGAAATTGATCGACTTTTCTCTCACTCAGTCAATCATAATATTCATTATTTATTCAACAAAGAAAATATAACATAATAATTATACCTACCAACGGCGAAGGTTGGTTCTCCTTCATAGGAAAGCCCTGGCCTGTATGGATTCGGATGAGGGTTTTTAAAAGGTAAGTGGTAAGTGAAGCCGATAGGAATGGAGTTATAGAAATCTCACGCCTAACTACTTAGTATTTCAATTATAGTTTTATTTTTGATATCAAATTGTAAACGTTTATATAACCAACTAGCTGATGCCCGCAACTTCGTTTGCGCAGAACTAACGGAAGCGGAAGCCGATTTTTTAAACGGAACCCTAAAATAACAGTAGCCCATGTTATAACATCAGCTAGTGAAAGTCCCGTGAAAATCGGTCCAGCCGTTTCAGAGATTAGCCGGAACAAACAGACAGACAGACAGACGAACAGACAAAAATAAAATAAAAAAATATTTTATTGTAAGTACCGAATATACTTTCAAATGCATTATGTGAAAAGCTGTTAATTTGAAGTTACAAACAGACATTTCAATTTTATTTATCTATATAGAAGATATGTTAAAGCGCGATAAAAATTTGAACATTTTTATAAAGAAACAAGTTTAAAATGCAGCTGAACCTTGTAAGTGAATTTTAATAAAAACGCAACAAATTATAGACGAAACTGAAGAAAAATGTTTCCCATTAGACTTCTTTTACGTTTTCTTGAAAGTGTAAAGATATAGTGGTATATTTTTGGCCGGTAGCCAGGCGCGTGCAGTGGGCCTCTATTTAGTGCCAATTTTCATAAAACTCACCTACCTATACGGTTCTCGGAGTGCAATACCGGTGAAGTGGTAACCTAGGCTGGCTTTTAATTGGATTGGTTCTTTTGGAGGATTGTTGGTGATACAATAGTTTTGTCGCGTCGTTCCGCTCCTACAGGTATTCGTGCTTTTATGTTTCAATCTAGTTTGATCTGATGTTCATGGTTTTATTTGTGAGAATATAATTTCTTACTATAGTCTTGTTTGTTACCGGAGAAAATTAAGCTTGAGTCTGTAATGAATTAATGATATTCAGATCAGAGAAATTTAGCTCTTATAGTAATATATTTTTAAGTAAATACTTAGGTTCGAGATAAAGCAAATTATTTTCGGATTTGTACTATCGTATAATATGTTAGTGATGTAACGAATATTCGCATTCGCATTCGCGAATATTCGCACATTTTTGTATATTCGCATTCGCATTCGCAAAATTGTTGCGAATGTTTTGCGAATATGTATATCAGAAAACAAAAGCAAATGTGCGAGTTTCTTACGCCGGTTCTTCTCGCCGGGCTAGTTTCCGAACCGGTGGTAGGCATCATGTAGGACAATTCTATAAGCGTTATATCATAACCTACATGGAAATAAAAATTTTGAGTTTAAGTTTGAGTGAGATAGACAAATTGGCGCCAAATATGAACAACAACTGAATATTCGCATTCGTATTCGCATTCGCGCATGTCGGTAGCAGATATTCGCATTCGCGAATGCTAAAAAATAGACATTCGTTACATCACTAGTATATATGTTACAATATTGTGTTTGTTATATGAACAAAGAGATACCTTTTTGTGAGTCCAATAACTGATTTCACATGTTTCGAATTTTTTATCAAAGGCGGCATTAGTCTAGCTTCAGGCGATGCTCGTTGCTTTATTTTTTTGTTAACAGAATGGAATATTATAATATGTGTTTTAAAATTCTGTTTATTTTTCAAGTCTAAAGTGTTGTATAAACTAGTAGATGTTTAGGTTGGGTTATAGGTAGGTTAAGCTAATGTATCCATAATGTCTTAGTTAAAATTAAGATGGTAATTTAATAAAAGGAGTAGGAAAAAGGGAATGAAAACATCTTGATTAAGCACGATCGGTTAGAATTTCTTCAAAAATATTTTAGCCGCCTTCTAAGTTTTATAAATGTTTAATTAATCTTCGAATAACTTGAAAAGTTAAATTGGATTTATACTTAAAATATCGGCATACCCTTTAATATTTTACCATAAATCGATACATTATTCTATCGGCTAGAAAATTAATCGGAATCCAAACAACAGTTTGAAGAGTAGGCTTAAAACGTGTGGAATGAAGATTGGTGCTGTAAGCTGTTGATAGGGAGAGACTCAAAACGATTTTGAGATTTTAATAGTTCCTGACTGACAGATATTAATAACAGATATTTATTGATCAAAATGTTATTTGGAAATATGTAAATGTAATATTCAAAATTAATGTACCTATTTCTTTATTTGTTTTCAGGTAAGTAGCTGTGAACCTACCAATGAACTAATGATACCTACAACAAAGGTTATAGTACTGGTAAAGGTAAAATGTATTATAATTATTTTTATTATGTACTGTACTGAATTAGATTATACATCGCGCTTATACATATAAGTGCGATAAAGCTTTTAAAAGTATCGCCTATATCATTCGCTATAAATATAGCGTAGATCTTCCAAAATTCAATTACTGAGGATATTCCCATTGATAAAGATTTAGGAACCTTTCAGGCTGCGAACATCAAAGCAGGTAGAGATAAATCTTAAATTGTAAAAGGTGGCGCGTCCGTAAATCAGGGAATCCTTTTACGTTCATGCGTAGTTTTTGTCGCGTTCAAATTACTCGGCGTTTCTCGCAAATGTCTCGATATTCAATATGTTAAGGACAAGTTAAGCAGAAGGGCTCTCGATCCCCTGTAGACGTGACTACGCGGAAATATACAGCTGCGGTGCAACGTTTAGGCTTAAGCGATTTAGTTTAACGACCGAACAAACTAGGGAGTTTTGACGGGGATGTGAATATATGACGTTGTTTTTGTATTTCTATCATATGTGTTATTTCTGTTCTTAATGTGTAATATTGGTAGAATATTAACCATTAAGTAAATATTCTTTAGCGTGCACAAGTGTGGGCAAGTGGTAGAACTTCAATAACATACTATTTTGGGTTATTTCTAACATTCCCTAGAAACTTTCAGTAAACATTCTACCACTTTACTGAATCTGACTTGACTCATTGACTGCATAGACGATTTAGTTAGACTTTGAATAGAATTTAGTGAAACGGTGTTAAAAAATTACCTATATAGATACGAAAATTATTTTTTCCGCCTTTAGGTATAATATTTTGACACTGGCAATGGTAAAATGCTATACCGATTACCGCCATATAAAAAATAAATTTCAATACAAATGTCAAACGTGAATACTAATGTTGCCTTAAATATAAAACATATTGTAAAATATTTTATTGAAATTATATTATCATATTATCTTAAGTAGTTCTGTTAAAAAAAAGCAAATAGGTACCTAAGTACAATCTAAATAACTACAAACTAAACTGGAAGGAAATATTAGGTGAGTCGACCCGCGTGGCTGGCTAGATAAAAAGCTACCCACTTAATAAAAGGTAAGCTAATAAGCTCCTGACTTGTACCAAGATGAGGATTTGTGTAGGAACAGAATTAATATCTTCGGCAGATATAACGTTTAAGTTTTTATTAACTTCCATCTACCCTTTGGATATATTTGCTTGTAGTATTTATATTGTTGGAACTTATACCTAGGTACATTTAAAATATTAAAATCCGGAGACTAAAAGTACAACCATTTCGTTTATTCTACAATGCTCCTGGCCGTCGTAATCGAAATCCATTAGGCTCTGATCATTTGTTACCCGAAGCACAAAATAACTAGGCGCGCTAACAGCCGAAATTCAACACTTCCAAATTCAAATCATGAATTCCGATTCGCCGTTCTTTAATTCGTCGTTTTCGTCCAATAGCAAGTGTTATAATTGGATTTATTCAATAAATTATTCTATTCCGCTTAAAATTCAGCGAGTTATGTAGTGATTGCCTCCATTTTCTTATCAGCGTCGATGGCAACTGTCGCCTTATCCATATTCAAGTGGGTTTCGCAATCGGTGCATGGATTGTAAATGGCGCCTAAATTGTAGGTCTAAGCTGTAGGTCTGTTGTTGGATAAGCCACGAGCTAAATTTAGTTCCTCTTCATATATAAAATTATGTTGTTATATATGATATATTATGTAACTTTATAAAACCTTCACAAATTAAATCTATCTAACCTCGGCGTGGAGCGTAGCTACTTGTTAATCCATTCTATTAATTTAACAAAGCGCTTGTTAGTAAATACCTACTTTACAATTAGCTGTGCATTACTGCGGGCCTATTACATTTTCAATACCAGTATTCGGCGATCAGCGTGAGCTAATCCGCCGTTTAACGTGATATGACATACAAGAGAATTCGTAATACCGTTAATATATGCTGGGATTACCCGCGCAAAATTAATATTATTAATAATGATATTAATTAATATTAGATTAATTGCACATTTACATTGCTATCCAAAATTTTGTTTTTACTAGCTGTTGCCCGCGGCTCCGCGTATTACAGTATCCCACGGGAACACTATACTTTTTCGGGATAAACAGTATCCTATATTTTTACCCAGAGCCTACACTACTATCATACCAAATTTCATCGAAATCCGTTCAGTAGTTTTTGCGTGAAGGAGTAACACACATCCATCCATCCATCCATCTTCACAAACTTTCACATTTATAATATTAGTACAATAGTAGAATTGTATCGAAAATAGAAATGCATTTATAAGAAATATTAAAATGAAATTTGTTATATTTACGGTTATATTGGGAGCAGTCGTATATTTGTTGAAGCGGCTCTACGTTTGCTTATTGGACAGAACTCTACGTCAGTTATGAGAGCGCTAATTAGTCAAGAGGGTATATCCCTCGCTCTGTCTAAAATTTCTCATTCAATTTCAGATGAGGACCAATATCCAAAGTTTGAACATAGTGCGAGGGTCGCTATCTGTATACAAAAGATAGGCTCATTGTCCAACCCTTTCGTGTCTTTGTTCGATGGTCATATACATATAGACGAGAGCCACGCTTATGATAATCTACTTTTTATTTATAAAAGGACTGCTGCTTACTCATTATTGTTATCTCGACTGTAATGCAAATGAAGCTCGACAGCGGCGAATTTCTCATTAAAGTGGCAGTTTTGTCCCTCGAACTGGCACGTGTCGTATGAATAGGGTGCAATACGAAGGGTGACCAATGATCGTTTCGCCTTTGTTGTTTGACTCGCCTCTCGCTCGCACACGCGGCGATCGTCGTCGCTAGAGCGAGACACAATAAACAATACAATCATAGGCTGCGAGGTTGTCTGATAGAATAATCCTTTTGGGTCTACTTTTGCTGAATTATATGTCAGAATTTAAGCGTTATTATTATTGTTTGTACTGTGTAAGCTGGTTTTTATTGAATGTACACCGCGAGCTGTATTTATTTTTATATATTTTGTACTCGAAAACGGACTCGAATTGCATGTTTCTACTTTCTATCCAGCTGCCAAGAAAACTTACATTCTTCGACGTCATAAGACGTTGTAAAGTCGATGCCAACAGTAAAATGTTGCAGAAAGAACTCAAAAAGCTGGTAGCAAGCTAGCTGGGTAAATACATGTATGTGGTTACCTAAATATAGTGTTCAATCTTTTACTTCAGAATGCTGCATAAAAACTCAATAAAAAGCGGGAAAAATTACATTTCAAAATGGCGGACAGTGAATTAGAGAATTTGTTTCGTTCACGTTTAACGATGTGCTTTCAAATTAAACAGAGTTAATTGATAGGTACGAGGTACATCCGAATTATGTCGCAGGGCTTTTAAACGGTGGATTTTGGGTCCTGCGACATCTGCTACTCCCGAATACGCCTGCAATTTATTCCGCCTGCGAATAATTTAGGAGAACACGTTCGCCGTTAATTTATTTAAAAAGGTTTTATTTACATCTTATGTAAACTCATTGCTACATAAATTGAAATTAGAACGGCATTATGCAGGAGCATTTTTACATATTGACACAATAAATTACTATCGTAAAAGCTGTAAGCTTATTACAGTGTCGACGTATTGCTATAGAAAGCGCCTTTGACACTGTTCGCGTGGAGAATGCACTAAAACAAAATATATTATTACTAGAAGTCGCCCTTATGGTCGAAATTAGCCCTAGTCGGGCCAATTTTAGTTAGTGTGCTCCGCGAGTAATAGCGTGTTTTGTGTTACTATGCTACGTTGACACATTGACACGCGTCCCATGTCAATGTGTGTCGTGGCACAGAAATATTGTCACTTTTGTAAGGATATAACGTATCTAAAGATTATATAAGTATCTATGAATTTTATTCATTTTAAATATTTCCAAGAATTATTTAAAAAAATGTTTCTGTACACCTCCATCCACATAAACTTTAATTGTGCGGATATCATACTCCTCCGTTCGTTTCGCTTCACACGTTAATAATATACCTATTACCTACTAATAGATTACTATTATATTGGGTACAAAAGGTTATGTAATATTGGAGTAAACGCCAATATTGCTGATTAAAATTTGTAATCCATTACTATGTGCTATTGAGACGAAGCTTGTCGTTGGAGAAAGGTAATTTCCAATCGAAAATAAAACGGATAGTTACCATGTCATGACTTTTTTTACAGCCGCTATAACTTCGCTCCTATTTTACGCGTTAATTCATCAGAATAAGTAAGCAATTGCTTCATTGCTATAGTCAATAATTCAAATTTGTCAAAATTTACCGATGACAGATAAACCGTGGTCACATTAACCAATTAAAGTAAGCCATTTTGACATAAGTACGCATGCTTCACTGTCTTAACGCGAATAGACTAGTCTGACTTGACTAGTAGTTATTACTTCTATTTATATATTATATTTACCCGTCATCTATTTTTATCTCAAAAACGTTAGGTTCACCTTTTAGATTACCTATTAAAAATTAGCTAAAATATAAGAAATCACAAAGTTATTTTTACGAAAGATCCGCAAACTGTTTCCGAACGTCGTCTCCAGGAATAGGCTAGCGGACAAACAATACAGAAATTAGCACTAACATACGCTCATACATTGCGTTCCTTACATGATTGTTAAGCACTGCATTAAAACGATGTCATTCGACGCTTATAGAAGAGGCTTCAATTTGCCATCATTTGAACGCAATGAGTTCAGACTTTGAGAGCAACATCCAATCAGTCCGACAATCTGATGATCGCAAATGGAATGACATCAGCCCCCATGTTAATATTGACATATCGATCGTAACGCGATAGTTAGGGCGCGACCGCGACATGTTTGGTCTATCGTATACTTCCGTGGGTTTGGGTGGAAAAGTTAATATATTGTGTGGGAACATGAATAGATAAAAACGTTAGTAATCAGCGTGGCAAACCCTAATTTTATAAATGTGTCATTCAACCGTAGCTAGTTACCTACTCACATAAACTAAAACTTTCAACAGAAGTTTGCGTACGTCGCGTCAACGTTTCATGTTTATGTATAATCTATATTTAAAATTTTTCATCTTCGACGGAGAGTCTTTTTTACCCGACTACGGCGAAGCCTAAAGAAATTATTTTGGCAGTCTATGTTATGTTTGTTTCCCCGTAACGCCTAAACTACTGATCCGATTTTAATAAATTAGGTGTTTTTTTGTCTACATTGTCTATTCGTATTATAACACGTGTAAACATGCCTTAGTTGCAAAATAACCTTGGTTTAATGATGAACATAAATCGTCAAATGAATTTTTTATACCCACACGCTGAAAGCTTTCCATATCGTAGTAATTGCTGGACCTTTCCTCGTCCAACTAATATTTATTTTTCCGGTCGGGCCGGTCGATACATTTATCGATCCTTTTAATAACGGGTTCGACGTAATCATGTCACAACTCGCAGCACGCATAGCAACTGCATAAGATACAATAAAAAGTAACATTAATAATAATGTATTATTTAGTGAAAGCACAGCGCGTGCCGAATTGTATGTACACAATACGAGGGGAGGCGGCAGCTGGCGGCTGACACATCTGCTAGCCCCACACTCCAATAAATTAGGCATGCTTTACACGGAGCGTTTAATTTGTTACGCGTTTTTTTAATTATGTCGCCGCTTTTTGTAACAAGTAAAACATGATATTGATTAGGATAAACTACAACTGCGTTTCCTGCAGAGTAAAGTAATCAAGATAATATTCTGTCTTAATAAAAAAATTCTTAAGCTGTCGCTTTGTTCGAGAAATGGCCGAGCTTTTGTATTAAATTATGAATAAGTCTCAGTTTTCTGTTGGAATTTTTATAACACAATGATATTAAAACTAGGCATGCGGCATGCCATAATTTTTCTAAGCAGTTAATGCACCACCTCTCGTCATAATAGAACTATAAATTTTGTACAGTGAATAATGCTTTATGACTTTGATACTTAATTTTACAGTTATATACTTATTTTTTACACAGGAAACCACCGATTCTACTGAATCGCTTATCGTCGAAGCTGTACGCGCAGTATGTGAAATGGGCTTAAATAAGTACACACTACACGGTCTGCTGCACGCATTAATAAAGGGGAATACACACATGTGCAATATTTGATAGGGTGCCTCATGCATAGTAAACCGACAGAATACGTGGAGCCAGGGATTATGATTATTAATATTTTTTGATCTCTACTCACAAAAGATTTGTTTAACCAAAATTTTATGTTAAAACATTGTTGTATGAAAAATCCAATTTTGTACTTTCCCGTATTGTAGCTACGAGTAGTTTCATAATGAGGGCTTTTGACGGCATCGCTTTTAATGTCTATTTAGTTTAACACGCGAAGATTAAATTATGCATAACTTATAAGTGTTCTACCTAATAATAAAATTGAAGTTTGTTACTTTTAACACCTCGGGTTGAGCCATTTGTGTATAATAAAATGTAACACCGGATATGGCAGTAAACACAGATATTGATCAATAAAATGTTTCGTTACAACGTTGAAACGTTTAAAAGGGAGGTTCAAGAGGGAAATAATATTTTAATACGTACATTTGGTCGTCGTTATCATGTTAATATACTATTCATCTATCTATGGATGCTTTCACACCACGTCATTTTGTCCCATGGTAAGTCCACAAAGAACTTGCGTTTCAGGTACCATACAACGGAAATATATTTAATGCTTTTATACTATAAATCTATTTAAAATATTTAACTCACATCCATGACCTAGGAACACAAATATTATTGTCTCTTCGGCGGTATTCGAACCCGTGACCTCCGGCCGATGCACTAACCACTGAACCACAGTCAATGATACTGCTAATAAGAAATCACTTATGACTGGAGCATCGACAGTCATGAATACATTTATTACGAAATCTGAAGGCTGAGTCCCTCGGGGCATTAAAAGCTTTTTCTTATTCCCATTGATGTCTAATCGATAAGATTAATGTGAATATCGGTAAACGACATCCCTAGACACGACTGTCGGGCTCGATAAGAATTTTGTTTTCACTTGTTGAATACGCTGATGGATCGCAGATGATTGATTAAACACGTATTTGTCGATAGATTTCACAAAGCATAGATATTTCTTTGAATATTATATAGGTATACTCCAATCTGATCCTTTGTTGTTCGCCCTGCCGAATGTGGGCTCACGTTTTCTTTGTTTTTATGTTGATTTGATTCGTCAAAACAATGGGATCTCCCGGGATTTATATTACGTAAACTATTTGATTTTATTTACTCCAATAATATTGCTTTAAGGAAATCATGGGTTTATAGATTGTTTTGTGTAACAACCCTAGTTATAGTAACAACCCTATTGTCACCTTGTATGTAACGGTATCTTGGACATAGCTTTTGTCACGATCTAAATTTAGCGAGATAACTCAATTTCGCATGTATTGTGAATTAATGAAATATTAGGTTTTGACCAAACATAATTATTATATTACCTAAAACAAATATATTACCTAGAATCAAAGGTTTTAACTCAAAACAAGTCTAAAGGGTTTCCATGGTTATCGAGACAAACCCTCTTCGAGTTTAACGGTGCTAACTACACAACTTTTATATGTATTTTATATTCAATAAATAATAATAATATGGTTCTCGTAGAAAATTTCGACTAGAAAAATTAAGTGTAATAATCTTTTTAAATAAACAACATTAAAAACAAATAAGAATACATAAAATTAAACAAATACATTAGGTACCTGTATACTTATTTGTATACATTATACACGTTCAAAATCAAACTAAAAAATTATTATATATAAGATATTATTCTTGATGGAGTGTTGACTACTGAAAATACGTGTCTTGACACTGCCATAATATAATTATAGTAACAAACAACTTAAACGTAAAGTCTTAGTCAAAATAAAACAATGAGACAGTAATACGAGGTACATGTAACAATTAAGGAATTAGAAAACAAAAATATATGAATTACTTTTGAATCTATAGTTTACTGCTTAATTGCCTCAGCACCAGCAATTAACAACATATTCGTAACGTTATCGAATAAGAATCATGATAGAGCCTATACAATTTTCTTTGGAAATCCTTCTGCTAAGTGTGAGTTTTTCTTTTCTCATCCGATTGTGAGCGCGTTTTGCGTTTACTAGGAATTTGTAAGTGACGCATTCACATGTGGCACTATCGGCTATACAAATAACATAATTATAAATTCCTAGTAAACGCCAAACGCGCTCATAATCGAATGCGAAAAATCTCACAATTAGCACTCAGAATACGTTGTTGTAAATTGTTTGCGCTAAGCCCACGGCCTAAAGGAAAAATAGCGCCTTGTTTGCTGGAAAAATCAATTTATTTTAAAAGCTTATGTAAGAAACGCCGAGGCTCTTCGGGGATTGCAATCGTTAACTCTCACGGAGGATATCGTTACGGGTTATTTTATGGCTGTTAACGTTAAAAAAGTATTTATAATTATTTTTCGGTATGAGCGTATTGGTGTTCTAGCCGGCGGTTGCGGCTTCGAATCCCGATTTCCCGAATTACCGTCCAATAAGATTTTCTGTGTTCCTGGGTCATGGATGTGTATTAGATATATAAATGAATGAATTATACCTGGTTTATCACTCGCTAAATCACCCTACAACATCTGAAAGTTAGCTAGAACTTTACGAGTTATAAACGTTATGGCATATTAAGGTTAACATACCTACAATTTTACATACAAATTATATTATTCCAAAGGGCTAACTTGACCCAAAAAAGAGGTATGTTTTCGTATTCAGTCATCCCATATTACTATAAAAATTTAGCATTCAATCAAAAGGCATGCAAAAACTTTCTTTTTTGTAGAACAGGGTTATCAAAGTAGCAGCAAATGCATTTTTTCGTTTCAAAGGCTTCCAAAATGGTCAGGTAAATGTGATTTTCAAGAGTTCAACTTCGAAACCCAAAGAACCCTAGAAAAGTCGTGTTAGAGTAACAAACCAGCAATTTAATCAGGTAAATGTATCTTTTCCTTTGGTTTTACGAGCGGCAATACCACAGTTCCGTTTTAAAAGGTTTGGGCGGCACCCGAATTTATGCGCCTGTAAAGTTTGTTTGACGTTTATAAAGGTGTATGCTTAACGAACTCTCGTCTTTGATATGGTCAAAACTTTTGCTTTGTGACATGAATCGCAGTCCACGGCTGTCGTAGTGTCTTAATTTGCATGAATACCCAAAATGCTACCTAATTAATATAAAATTCTACAGAAATTACTTCTGAATAATAAGAAAACATATTTTTCGTAACTCTAACCCCATTGATCGTAAAAATATTTTCATGATATTTGAAACTGTGTTAAAAATATTTTCTTTTAAAATGTTAGCGAGATAAAATATTGACTTCAGCTCCAGACGTTGAGCACTTAAGCTAAGTAGATATCCAAGTAAGTAGTACATTTTACTTATATAGTAAAGGGCCTAGAGAAGCCGTGGAGGCCTTGTAAGTAGCAACATAATGTGAGTACGTAGGGAGTCTATCAATAAAAGCAATTGATACGAACTTCAAACTTATCCCTTAACGTTTTATTGCCTACGACTAGGGTTGTCACAAACTTAATTATACAATGTATTTTACTGGGCAGCTGATAAAGTAAACAGAAAGTGGTTGATTTTGTTTCTACATACATACATACATATAATCACGCCTTTTTCCCGTAGGGGTAGGCAGGACCGCCTCTTTCCCGTAGGGGTAGGCAGAGACCACTTCTTTCCACTTGCTACGATCCTTACATACTTCTTTCGCTTCGTCCACTTTCATTCTTACCATCCATTCCTCCTCTTACATTGAACGTAGCCAAGCGTCTCTCCATGGTCAGCTTTACGCCTCCGCGAGAAACGAGACGTGATGGGTGGCGAACCACATCGCCGCCATTTTGGATAATTAAATTATTTTTAATTATCCATTGCGTTTCCACGGATTGGTGGAGAGGGTAGGAATAGGGAAAGGGAAGGATAGGTGGTGTGGAAAGGAAGATTGGTAAGTTAGAGTGGGAAATAGGGAATGTAGGATATTACCGCCCAGGAGGGCAAGGGATAGGACAGTAATAGCTAGGGAAGCCGGGGTCGCATACCCGTATACTATACCACAACTACCGGACAGGTAAGTTGGGAAGAGTATCCCATGACATTTTTGTTTCTATCCTGTACATAAGTCAAGATCACGTCGATATGAGAATATATTAATAAAATGTGACAAAATGTAAGTTTCTCATGTATAATGATATGAAATGATGGTTTGACAACCCTAGCTTTGGGTTCTATAAAACTTTACCCGAAGCAATTCTTCGAGACAATCCGATTTTGGTAGGGAATAATTGTGGTTTATTCGTGTATTGACTTTATTGTTCTGACCTTCACTAGTATAGTAATTACATTCCCAGTACGGCTTCTGTTATTGCATACCGCCTTAGAAAACTTTACGGACCAGCTTTAATATTGTTTTGTGTAAGTTGCTCCATGAAACATACAATAAGCTTTGTCATAGTGTTTTCATGTCGCAGAAAATAATGTGCCCAAACCTAACAACAACAAACAATTACCTTTAAGAATAACCTAATATAAAGATTAATAAAACTCCTCGTGACTTCGTGCGCGCTAAAGGAAATCTCGCGGGAACCGTACATTTTGCCGCAATAAAAAGTAGTCTATGTCCATCCCCGTGGTCTACTCTATATTTGTGCCAATTTCATCAAAATCGGTCCAGTAGTTTCGGAGCCTATTCGTTGCAAACAAAGAAACAAACATATCCTCTTCATTACATTAGTATAGATAACATTTGCGTACACAGCGAGGATCCGAGTGATAGGTATAGTTTCAATTGTCCAAATCCGTTCGTATCGTGAATTCGTGATAGTGTCGGACAGGCGCTGTAAATATTTGAGATAAGAGTAGGTACCATTCGCGTGGATTTCGCCTTTCATTTTTTATCTAAGTAGCCAGCTATAAATTCTACAAGAAGTATAAAGATCGAATCCTGGATCTGAGGCGTCGCATAGATGTTATTTCAATATTGAAAGGTAAAACGGACGAGTTGATGAAATTTATGAAAAATCAAAAATGCTTCTATAAAGCTGATAAACATTATTATGTAACGTATTATGTTCTAAAATATAGCACCTTACTATCACGTTATTTATCTTCCTAAAATATATATGACAGAACTTTTAATGAAAATAAACGTAGATCTACGAATAAAAATGATATTAAAACGGCAACTCCAAAATGGCCCATAAAATGGAAACAATATTCAGAACAGTATGATCGTCGGTGTATCCATTCGAAATTTAATTTAATAATTCTCAACTTCCATACGATGTTACATTTGATATTTACGATATTACAACACAACGCACGATATTAACGATATTACGGGCACGAAACTTCTCGAATTTATGCTAAATGTAACGGGTAAAGTTCCACTCGATTGTAATAATAAATTAGTGCCCGACATAACGTGTATCTTGAAGTTAAATGCACCTGCAGCTCCGAGTATATCATTGAGGGTGCTCACACGAGCCCGGCGAGATTTATTCTACTTAAGTGTTGTTTTGGATAGGGAAAAATTATAAAGTGATAAATTATATGTGCAGCCAGTGTGTTATACGGTAGCACGAGGGTCATATATCAGGAGCGCGCGACTTAAATAACTCCGTCGCATTCTTATATCATTTTTATGGTCAACGTAACGACCTCACGGGCCGTTAACGAGAATAGACAAGTGCCAGCCCTAACGTAAAGTTAAAACTATTAATCAGAGGTTAAAACTGACCACTATCTCGTTTCTCGTATTATACGTAACTAGCTGTTGCCCGCGGCGCCGCTTGCGTAAATACAGTATCCCACGAGAACACTACTTTTTCGGGATAAAAAGTATCCTGTTTCAATCCAGAACTTAAACCATACCAAATTTCATCGAAATCCGTTCAGTAGTTTTTGCGCGATGGAGTAACAAACATCCATCCATCCTCACAAACTCACATTTATAATAGTTATTAATATCCTATTGGATTGGAATAAGATAATGTATGAAAAAATTATTTCACCATGTTGGATTTATAATGTGTCGCAAAATATCGTAATTTAAGCTGATGGTGATAATGATTAATGATTATCGATGATGAATGGTACGGAATGCTGATTCAATTTTTTGACAATTAATTTGCGACAACAGCTGGTTTCGACTCACACTGCCAATGTTGCCAGGTAGAAGTCGTAAAACCGAGTATTCGCGTAACGTATCGACGGGGTGATAAATCAAATCCATTAATACTTTGACAGTTGTGCTCCGGGGACCCGATGCAGATGTGATTCGACTGCGATTATGTCACCACGTTTGGATTAAGTTTTTTTAACAGATGGAAAAGGTATGCTGTAAAAGTGGGCGGAGCAAAATTCGCAGCATCTGTCATTATGTACGAAATGAAAATTGTTATAATTTCTAAATTTCCGATCTGATTTCAGTTTGGGTAACTATAATATTTTAGTTGTATAATGTGTATTGTACATACGACCTAAGTATATTTTGTATTTCGCAAAAGCTTTGTTTTGCTACAGCTCTATTTATTTCCATCGGTATTAAACTCTAAGCCTTTGTACTTACAGTTGAGTTTGCTTTGTTTAAGGTTCATAAAATGTATTTTAGAGTTCTTCATTTCCAAATTGGGTTTCAAGCAACAAAAGATTCAATGTATCCCAACGGACCGAACGTATTAGCCGGAGCCGGTCCGGGCGCCGGGCGAGCGATGTACTGCAGTCTGCAATGCAGCTGTGGAAACACGCAATGCACTCAACTTATTGCAATTTAAACGCTAATGTACTGTGAACGTTTAAAAGCACTCGAAACCCAAATTTAAATAATTTAAAAATTTTTAGTACACTAATTCGTCGACGTTCGACTTCGTTGAACTCTATTGACTCACATTAGTGAATTCTGGAAAACACTGCAATCGAGAAAAATATTTTAAATAAAAATAAATTCCACGTTAACTCCGACGGCATGGCGACGTTTAACAAATCTAATCATTGTAAAAGAACGTCAAAACTAATAGTTTTCAATTTGCATAAAATGTTTTTGAGCTTGTGAAGTTTTTCATTAAGATTTTAAATAAAAGTCCATTGCCGCGCGACACGGCGCCTCGTGCCAGTTGTACGGACTACGCCCGAAGTCGCCGGGTAATGAAGCCATACACGAGTTTCTGCACGATTTAGTCCGCTTCATCTGACGCTTACATTTTAAAATTTGAAGTACATTTTCAGTTTCGTGTATAAATAAAATTGGTTTACTTTATTGCGACTGGCGTGTTGGCAACACTATTTTATTCAGTTATTTTCATAAAAGTAGTATGGTAATTTTCACCTAACGTAAAAAGTAGAGAATTCTAGTAGTATTTAAACTTGCATTACGCTAATATTGTTATATTTTTGACATTAATGACGTAATTAAAACAACAGTAATTAACAAAGTTGGTTATCGCAATAAATATGAAAATTATATAATCAAAACAACACAAGTTTACTGAATCCCGGCTCCATTGTTTATACATCTGAACCCTTACAATTGTTAACGAAAGTTTACAATTCCGTTAAGCAGAACTATGTTTTATGTAACTTCGTTTGTAACATTGAAATCAATTCATAGTTTCCCTTTACATTAAATATTAAAACTCCTTAACGACTGCGAGCAGGCTTTCCGAACTGAGCGCTGTCGTAACAATGCACGCCACACTATTCCATATTGCAACAGTTATAACGAGCAAAGTTGTATAACAAACAGAGTATTAACCGACCGACTCAAAACACGACTAATGAAGTCGAAAACCGAATAAAGCTTCTTGGGTTTTAGATTTGTTAGGATAATGAATGAAGTGGCAATTCGAAGGTATAATACGTATTCAATTTTGGATGTTGGGTTTGTTCACTTGTTGCTTTCTTAGGTTAATCCCATGGAGCAACTTTATAATTGCTCCATGGCTTATTCTACCTACTGTTGTCAATATGAACGCACCCCTACTTCAATGTTTCAATAAACAAATAATCAATTTACATGCAGTCATTACTTATTTATAGTTCATGCGTAAAAAGCTTTAGGCTTTCCAAATTTCTCATCAATTTCAGGCTCATTTTAGTATTTCCAAAAGCATATCGATGTTCATAGAGTTAAATGACAATGCGGTCACAACTCACTTTACATAATGTCATTTAGCAATTAGGATTAAGAAATTATTATAAAAATAGCGATGTGAATTTTAGTCGCACGTGTTCGGCTCGCCGTTCGCCGCTTGCCACTCGCCGCTCGCCGCTCGCGTGCTGACGACGAACTTTGTCACGATTAAAATATTACTCAAGTTTACAGTATACATATATTGCGAATTACGGAATTTGTTATTGTTAAGTGTATTTGAACGTAGCCTACTATAGATATTTAAAAAGTATAAATGTCATTGTCATGTTTCCCGCTCTGTCTTGTCTTTGTGATCTGTGTCTCTTCTCTCTGTACGCCTACGATGTAATGGAGTTTACCGCGAATAAAAACGCAAGCAATATTAGTATTTTTATTGATTCTCAACCTAAATATCTATCATGGTAGCAGAGCGTGGTTGATGGTTGCTGTAGAATCAATAAAACTGAAATTCGAAGATAGAACTAATATCCGGAAGCGGCGTTTTTTTATTCTCCATACATTTTGAGGTTACCGGCGCCGCGTGCGCATTCGATCACGTTGTGGAAAATTTGTTATTACGAGAAGAAGATGTCGAATACAAGTCACAATCCTTTTCACATTGACCGACTCGTTGGAAGAGACAATTACGTAAGTTGGAAATTTGCTGTTGAAGCGTATTTCAATCTTGAAGATTTGTGGTGTTGTGTTCTTGGGACAAATACTGACGAGAAAAAGGAAAGAAAAGCAAAATCAAAGCTTATTTTACTGCTAGATCCGATTATCTATGTGCATGTTCAAAAAGCTACAACATGTCAGGAAGTCTGGAACAGCTTGCAGCAGGCTTTCGATGACAGCGGGTTATATAGAAAAGTTGCCTTACTGAGAGATCTCATCACAACTACATTGGACAGTTCACGAAATGTCGATGACTACGTAAATAAGATTATGTCGACTGCTCACAAATTGAGGAATATAAAATTCGACATAGACGATGAATGGCTCGGTACTCTAATGTTAGCTGGCTTACCGGAAACTTATAAGCCAATGATCATGGGATTGGAGAGCTCAGGGATGAAGATCAGCGCTGACTCCATAAAAACAAAACTTCTGCAAGAGGTTCAGTGTTCAGAAAGTTCAGCATTCTTCACCAAGAAGACAACGTCTCACAGGATTTATGGTACAGAAAAGGCCTATGTTCACAAAGGGCCCCGATGCTTCAACTGTAATAAGCATGGACACTTTGCCAAGAATTGTCGTGCTCCGAGGAAGAAGAATTATGAAAAATTAGAAGACAACAAAGGTTATGTTGCAGCATTTTCAGCATGTTCACAGTCAATAAGTCCGGACCTTTGGTATGTGGACTCAGGTGCCTCCATGCACATGACCAATCGATGCGACTGGATGTATGATGTAACAAGTCCACCGATACCTACCATAACTGTTGCTAGTAAGACCCCGCTACCTGTAGAAAGTATGGGAAAGGTTAATTTATTGATAAACGGTAGTGAACAAAATAAAATACAGGTGAGAGAAGTTTTATACATACCAAAACTTGCTGCAAATCTTTTATCTGTAAGTGCCATGGTGAAAAATGGATGTAGAATAAATTTTAGAGATAAAAGTTGCGATATTTATGATAAAAATAATAAATTCCTCTGTTCAGCCATTTTAGTAAACAATTTATATCAATTGAACACTCACAGAGAAGTTGTTTCTAACCTAACTTGCTCAAATAAATTAAACGATGTTGTCCTGTGGCACAGACGCATGGGACATTTAAACTTTTCAGATGTTAACAAGTTAACGGAGTGCGCAGAAGGTGTGAATCTATTTCCTGACAAAAGTAAAGGTCAGTTCACATGTACCACCTGCCTGGAAGGTAAACAAAGCAGACTGCCGTTTAATAATATTGGAACCAGATCTTCATACCCACTGCAGCTTATTCATACTGACCTATGTGGACCGATGGAACAAACATCACTGGGAGGTATGAAATATTTCATTACATTTATCGATGACTTTACAAGAAAAGTTCATGTTTATTTTCTGAAAGATAAATTAAGTATATTAGAAGTGTTCAAAGATTTTAAGAGTAAAGTGGAAAATGAACTTAATTTACGCATTAAGTCAGTTCGGTCAGACAATGGTAAAGAATATATTAACAAAGAATTTAATAGTTTTCTAAGTAAGCATGGAATTGACCATCAAACAAGTGTACCATACTCGCCACAACAGAACGGCCTTGCAGAAAGGATGAATAGGACACTTGTAGAGAGGGCCAAGTGTATGTTGTTAGATGCTCGTTTGTCAAAGCTATTTTGGGCAGAGGCGCTAGCTACAGCAGCCTACATAGTTAATAGATCGCCTACTAAATCACTTCATGGAAAAACTCCTATAGAGATGTGGTCAGGTAAGATACCCAACTTATCAAATATAAAAATTTTTGGCTCTGAGGTAATGTCCCAAATACCTAAAGAGAAACGTCAAAAATGGGACCCTAAATCAAAGAGACTGTTATTCATTGGCTATTGTGAATCTACTAAGGGTTATCGGCTACTTGATCCTAAAACTAATAAGATTATTAAAAGTAGAGATGTAGTATTTTTAGAAAATGTCCAAAGATTTGAACATAATGTGTACTTACCTTGCTTACCTGACAGTGATCCTGAGGTACAGTTAACTGAAGAAACCTGCAAAGAAAAAGAACAAAGTAGTTTTGATCAGTCTTCAAATGAAGAGTACCTGTCAGGCAATGATGATGATCCATCCTACATACCCGATGAAGAGGTTGATCTATCAACTCCAACCTGTAACATAAACTTACGTCCACGCAGAGCACGCATGCAGCGCATAGAAAGGGATGATCACGATGTAAGTTACTTTTGCCCACTTTATAATTTGAGTGATCCTTGTACTGTTGATGAAGCATTTTCATCTCCACATGCTGATCAGTGGAAAAAGGCCATGAAAGAAGAATATGATTCCTTAATTAAGAATAAAACTTGGTCACTAGTAGATTTGCCATTAAATAAGAGAGCCTTGCCATGTAAATGGGTGTTTAAAAGTAAGACAAACGAGAAAGGTGAGATTGTTCGTTTCAAAGCTAGATTAGTCATTAAGGGGTGTGCTCAAAGAAAAGGTAATGACTATGATGAGGTTTATGCACCCGTAGTAAGATACACCTCAGTCCGTTTCTTGCTGGCTCTAGCTGCTAAATATAATTTAGATATAATTCAGATGGATGCTATAAGTGCTTTTCTTCAAGGCGACATAGATACAGAAATATATATGTCACAACCTGAGTGCTTTGAAGAAAGTGATCAGGTATGTCACCTCCATAAATCAATCTATGGGCTCAAGCAGGCTAGTCGTCAGTGGAACCTGAAACTTAATAATGTTCTACTTGAAATAGGACTAGAAAGATCAAAAGTAGATCCGTGCATATATTACAATATAAATGAACTAAAAATTATTTTTATTGCAGTTTGGGTTGATGATTTGATGATTTTTACCAATGACATTGACACAGCTACAAATGTCAAAGAAAAACTTAAAGAGAAATTTTGTATGAAGGATTTGGGTGAGATACAGCAGTGTATTGGCATAAATATTACTAGAAATCGAGAGGCAGGTGGGATCATGTTGGATCAAGAAAAATATATTAAACAAGTTTTAGAACGTTTTGGCATGTCTGAATGCAAACCAGTGCGCACTCCAATAGAGGTAAATATGAAATTTAATAATAAAATTGAAACTGACAAGTGCAATTTCCCATACAGGGAAGCTGTGGGTTGCCTAATATATCTGGCACAAGTGACAAGACCCGATATCACTTACGCAGTAAATAAATTAAGCCAGTATTGTAATGACCCCAGCAGTGAACATTGGCTTGGAGTCAAGAGAGTCATGAGGTACTTGCAAGGGACGAAGGACCTTAAACTATCATATACCAAAGATGAGTCCACAGAAATAACTGGATACTGTGACGCAGACTGGGCCAATGATCCTAAAGACAGAAGGTCATGTACAGGTTATACTTTTATCTTCCAAAATGCAAGCATATCATGGAACTCTCGTAAACAGAATACTGTTGCGCTTTCCACAACAGAAGCTGAGTACATGTCTATGGCTTCAGCCGTTCAAGAGGCATTATGGCTAATACAGCTACAAAAGGAGTTGTGTGAAAACACTGACCGTCCTCTTGTGATATGTACTGATAACCAAAGTGCTATTAAACTCTCTATTAGTGATAGTTATAAGCCTAGAACAAAACATATTGACATACGCTTCCATTTTCTCAGAGAATATGTAAATAAATTCATTGTAAAATTTGAATATTGTAATGGTAGTTGTATGGTTGCCGATATTTTAACAAAAGGAACTACATTAGAAAAACACCTGTATTGTGTTTCTAGAATGGGCTTAGTAGGTCTACGTTCAGGGGAGGGTGTTAAGTGTATTTGAACGTAGCCTACTATAGATATTTAAAAAGTATAAATGTCATTGTCATGTTTCCCGCTCTGTCTTGTCTTTGTGATCTGTGTCTCTTCTCTCTGTACGCCTACGATGTAATGGAGTTTACCGCGAATAAAAACGCAAGCAATATTAGTATTTTTATTGATTCTCAACCTAAATATCTATCAGTTATCACTTAATTAAACGCCAAGTTTGTTATGGAAACAATTTCTCCAAAGTATGTCTGTACTAAAGTAATGGCTAGATAGGTATGTAAGTACTTAACATCTGGTTATTTTTATTGACAATTCCATTTAGCTTTCTTGTTTTTCACAAAAATCTAAAATAAAAATACTTATCTTATTTCCTACATCTTTCTTTCAACTAATTGCATATTTTTGCAAACAGCTTATTCACGTCTAGGTACTTACCTAATTAATTATGTAAATATAACACACGTGAATATGTAGCTTAAAACTCCAAGTTGTAACAATATTTTTATATAATAGAAATGTGTCGGCCGCCTCATGCTCCTCATTGTTCGCATTGTTTCAAGTTTTATATCACAGCGTGAATTGGATCTTCTGAATGTGCTTTTATAAAATTGTTTTTCACAGATTACATTAGAAAAATATGTTTTAAATATACATTAAAAGTATTAAAACAGTTTATGGAGTTACTAGCTTTTGCGCGCGGCTCCGCTAGCGTAAATAAAGAGAACACTGTACTACCTACCATACCAAATTTCATCGAACTCCGTTCAGTTTTTGCGTGACAGAGTAACAAACATCCATCTATACATCCATCTATCCATCCTCACAAACTTTCATATTTATAATATTAGTAGAATGTTAAATAAGCCTATTTGGTTCTCTACAAAATTGTTGACAAAATATTGTTAGCCCCAATTATGATCGGAGCCATTTGACGTAAGGACTAAGATCCTCTTATTCTAATCGTATATTATTCCTGTCTATTTTACCACCAACGTGATATATACTCCTTAAAAAGAAATTTAGGTACACCACACGATTCGTCATTTATTTGTAAACAATGGACCAAACATTTGGGGTCATTAGAAACGCTGACGTGCTCGTAAGTGCACACGTTTTTGACAAATGTGTAGTGCGTGCGAATCGCAAGTCGCTTATTTTGCTATATAAATGACGTTGCCAGCTGTTTCCGGACTCCACTGATAGAGCGGATATTGGCCGTTAAACAGACCCTTACGTCTCACTCGCACATTTGTTATTGCTAAAGTGTCGTGACGTTTTATTCTACCTATCTTGCAGCTGGAACAGTATCTATCAATTAATCTAACATCCTCCGTGATCTAGTGGTTAGAACATTGGCTATCTCTACTCGGAGGTCGTGGGTTCGATTCCCGCATTGGAACAACAAAATGTTGTTTCCAAGTTTGGTTAGGACAATGCAGGCTGATCACCTGATTGTCTTATAAGAAAGATGATCCATGCGTCGGATGGGCATGTAAAAAGTCGGACCCTCGACTCATCTCTCGTCAGTCGTGTCGGTTATCCGTCCCACTGAGAGTAGAGAGAGTGCTCTTGTGTACTGCGCACACACTTGGGCACTATAAAATTACTCCTGCGTAACTGGTCTGGTTTTAATGAAACCGGCCACTGTCACCGAGATCGGCGTGGGGAGTTATATACCTATTATATATATCAATTAATGTATTGTCAATGATTAGAACAAGATTATTCATTTTTGTTTGTTGAAGCAACCTACAGGCAAATTACATATTATGGCCCTTTTGTTTATCTGTTTCACAATATACTAATAAGTGATAGCTTATTTGCAGTTCTGTCTCTGTCGCTCGATATAAAGCAAGCAGCGACAAAACTTCCGTATAAGCAATCCGACACTTATAAGGACCTAAGTGTAACTTACGCCAAATTCCGAAATATTTTTCCGTTTTATCCTCCTGAAATTTTGCTTAATTTCAAAAGCCTTAAAAAGCCATTCCGACTTGAAGAGATAACTTTTCTCTTGATTTTTTTTTCGAAGCTGCAAAGGATCATATTTTCACCGACTCCTAATTTTCTGATTTAAATAACCACTTTTTGTTGGGATCCTAATTTCAAAGGAATGGAAATTTTATTATTGAGCATAAAAATTAATGAAATGGCTGAAGTAAATTAAGCATAAAAATATTTTCCCTTTTAATAAAGCAAGGCATCGCGTACCGAAAGAGTCATTATCTAATACTAGGGGACCCGAAGGTGTTAAAAAGTAATGGAAATGTTTTATACAGTTTATATCATCGTAAAACTTTTTTATACCGGTCAAAATTAAGCAAAGGTTCTGAAAGTAACCTCCTAGGACCTTTTGAAAAAAAAATATGAACAAAATATTGATTGGCTGGTAAGCTGGTTCAAATTGTTTCGATATAAATGGACATGAACATGAGGACTTTAATCAATAAATCTTCAATCAAATGAGACAAAACAAAGATTCGAATTAATGTTTGCTACATTATTTTGATGTTAAATAAAACAAACTATTTTAGAGTGAATTCAAAAAGTTTGCGAGAGAATAAAGACATAAAGGAGATGAAGTTACTTTACATCTTGATTACGCTTAACGTCTAAATATTATCATCGCTTTTTCACATTTAGGGTATTTCTGAGAAAAGCTCATGCAAAAAGGCAGTAAATGTGAAGCTTTCATAACCTTTTCGGACCCTTTTATTAGCAATTTAGTTGTTAATGTGGACCTAATTTTATATTTAGAATTTAATATATATTTTATAAATTTTAACGTAACTCTGTATATTTTGTGCGCCTAATGGGTTTACCCCGATTGTAGTCCTTGAATAATTTTTAACGCTTTCATGGAAATCTTTGCATAATCAAGACTATTTTTAATTTGTTCCACGACTTGAATATTAAGTTGTTCTTATGGTATAATTCTCTTAAAATCCTGTAATTTCTTAGTAAATATTTTAATTTGTTGCTGGAATATAATTTTTAATGTCTTCATTTTTTTTTTCAGGTAAGTTGAGCCGAAGTCCGGGAAACCTAATTATGAGCAATGTCCAAATGGCTGAGGTAAACTATAGTTTATAAATCCTAAAACATAATTTCTAGTAAAAGTAACTTTTTCTAACGTAGCAGACGAGAAAAACTTGATTATATGAGATCCACACGCAAGCGGCAAATACTGTGTATAAATGTGTAAGGTTAAATTAAAAAATATAAAAATAATAAAAAATTTAAGTAACCCCAAATTGTTAAGCAGTGAGCGAGCTATTAACAGCTCGCTCACTTATGATGACTGATGAATAATAGCTAAAAACACTCCATCATTTCAGATTTCATACAAAAAAAAATCGATTAAAATCGGTTCACCCGTTTGGGGGCTACGATGCCACGGACAGACAGACCGACTTGTCAAACTTATAACATGCCTATTTCCGTCGAGGGTTAAAAACAAACTATAGGTAACATTCCACTAAAGAGAATATTTTAATTCACCCAATCGAATAAGCATTATCATTATTTTTGTCTATAAGTACCTACTACCTACTTACTAATACAAAAGAGAGAGAGAAAATTAAAAAATCATCAGTTTAATACACATTTCCCCTTATTAAAAAGAATATTTATTTAGTAAATAAGCAATACAATATTTTGTCCTTGTCGGTCAAGCAACTTTTCCAACGTATAACAAGGACAAAACATCGTATTTCTTATCTACTGGATAAATATTTTTATTAGTAAGGGGGTAAATATACATTAATTCATCCCCTCATTAGTAGGTACTACTGTGAAAACAGCGTCGGGGATAATTTGCGAATCTGACAATGTCGTCGAAATCCTCAGCGCTTATCTTCCAATTAATCGTATTTGTTCAATTATCTATTTCAATAACCTGGTCCTTCAAATAATATTAGCGTAGGGACGAAATTTCGAATATAGATTTCAATAATTAATCTACAGATACATTGGTTGTAGACTAGATATTTATTGTAATCCAGTAATGTTTTCAGCATAGCAACTTTAGATTAGCTTTCTTTCCTTACTTAGTTTTGTACCTATTTAAAAGCTAGTTATGTACCTATTTAAAAGACCACTACTGTAACTTCATAAGTTCAATTCCTTTCGTATGAGACGCAAATCAGGTCCTCATATTAAGATTTAAGGATACAAAATTATACAACGGACTGAATTGTTAATCGAGTCGAAAACTGTTGGAAATTAGTACGTAATTTATGAATCCGTGCCTCGTCAGTTTATATTGAAACTTCTCTAGTACCGGGAATAAATTTTCATATTATATTTGTTTTTACCCTCCGTAACATGTTGCAACAACTAGCAATAAAAATATTTGCATGAAGGTATTATAAATACATTTTTACTTTTTACTACATTATAAAATAAATACTCATCTTCCTGCCTTTAATAAAAGCTAAAAAGATGTTCACGCATAGTCAACTAAATCATTGTACTGTGTAAGAAATCCTACTAATATTATAAATGTGAAAATTTGTGAGGATGGATGTATGGATGGATGGATGGATGTTTGTTACTGTTTCACTTTTCACTCAAACACTACTGAAGGGATTCTGATGAAATTCGGTATGGTAGTAGTTAAGGTTCTGGATTAAAACAGGCTACTTTTTATCCCAGAAAAGTTCAGTATTCCCGCGGGTACCCGATAGTATATTTACGCGGGCAGAGCCACGGGAAACAGCTAGTGTTAAATAACTATCGTTTTGTTGTGTGTCGTCACGAAAGCTCTCTTGTATAACACAGTAAAGGCACCGACGCGACGGGCCGGTGCCAGTTATGTATGAAGAACCAAGGGGCAAGGACCCGTGTCGACGTGCCGGCACTATTGCCGGTCCGACTCGAAGCCGGTTCATACACGGCCCGGCGCCGTGCCGGGTAGAAACCGGCTCGTCGGCACGCGCCCTAACAAATAACTTGATTTAATTAGTAAGAACTTCTAGTTTCACGACAATAGTTTGAACGGACGTGTATAAATCCTTCCATTTTAATCAGTGTATTCTGTAGAGTATTGATTCTCACCGATATTACCGTGCTAATGAACATAATACCCGTACGAGTTAGTTCAGCTTATTTATACTGTATGTAACTTAAATGGATTGCAAACATGATAGTGCCGCTGAAAATATATTATCCACAGTAAAGTTATTATAACTTCGAGCGGGAGTTCTTGAGCCGAAGCCGAATATTTTTTCTTGTATCTTGAACATTTCCTACGCGAAACTCGTGTTTATCATAATTAAGATGTTGTAATAATGTAATAACATCTCATTAAATAATAATAAGTATCGATTTTTATATTAACATGGGCTTTGATTTTTATTGAAGAAATCTCTACCGACCACAAACGTAGATTTTTCTTCGCTATATAACGGAAGTTAAATCTATTAAAACATTAATATAAAAAGTCGGTTTTTGTGGAGGATAATCCTTTCCTTTTAGAGTATAGCGCAGTTTAATTAGAGCCGGTTCTTAACAACAATTTATCACTGCCGTATGCCTTTCAGTTACTCTATGCACGTTTAACTCGAACATTGTTTATTTTGACTTAGCCTTAATCATCATTAGTCATTACTCAACATCATAGCTTGTTTTTAAATATGTCCAACGGTTTCTGATGTTTTTTATGTTTATAGGGAACTAGCATTTGCCCGTAGCTACGTGCGCGTGATTTTCTGATTTAAACTTTCATCCTCTATTTTACCCATCTAGGGGCTGAATTTTAGAAAACGCTGAAATACGTCACTCATTATTTTTTTTTCGTACTCAATTCATACGAAATATGATGCAAATATGTCCAAGGAATAACTGAAAACAAAACATTCACACAAAAATAAAACTTCATTACAAAATCATAAAGCACTTCTCGTTTTGCTCGGAATTGTAATTGTGGCTGTGAAAGTGATTTGACAATTAGCTGTTGGACACCTCGTGTGATTTGCATGTGTCCGGACTGCACCCGTCATAAACACCCCCACACACGCTAAATACAGTCCACATTAACCGGACCCCTTTCAAAATACACGGATATCAAAACGATACATCTATTTCAGATAAAGCGTTTAAATATAGTAATGACGTTAAAACAGGCGAACAAAACTTAAGAAACTCGCGTTTCAGATAATGTATTTTCACACTTATATTTATTCAGATCTAGAGTTTAGCTCTGGACCTGAATCTTTAGTTCTCTTATTGTCTTGTTCACGCCGCGTTTCAATTCAAAACGTACTTGAAAGTGTAATTATGTGACAGTATTTGTTATAATAAAAAGTGGTACACCGGAACAGCTTCGTGTGCTTAATGTGACATGCCACCAGCGCCACCGCCGTGCCTGGCACCGACCGAATTAATTATTATTTAACATCCGATTGCATGATATTTTAATGAAAATTTCGCTAATTTTACCACTGTTTTATGGTAGCTGAAGGCACATTATTACACGCTATTCATGTTTCACAAACTAAGAACTCGTAGATACTTTTTACTAGAAAAACTAACTTTATTTTTTTATTAACTGTTAAAAATATAATAACAGTATATATTTTCTTACCTATATTTTCGTGAAATACTTAATAACATTAAATGTTATTTTATATTTTTAAAATATCCAGACATCCCAACCGTTTATTTTTAATGTTTAATATAAATCTGCAGCGTCCATTTTTGCAGTCAAAGCGACAGCTAATTTCATTTTATAAAAGTCCTCAGAATATGAAGAAGCGTCCCGAATCTTGTTTTCATACATTATTTATGCGTTGAGAGATTTACATGAACATTATTGGACAACTTTCATATTTTGTCGTTCTTTGTAACATATTTTGTCTCGCTGTAAACATAATGTCATGTATATGTAAATTTATTATCTATTATGTATTTTATTCACAATCTTCAAACAAATACGCTTTTTGTATCTTACAATAAGTATTAATGAATGTTACAAATGCAAAATAACAGTACCTAACTATTCTGAACTGAATATTAAAGTCGTATATAATGCATAGGAAGAAATATGGTAATTAGCGAGGTAAATTAATTTAGAAGCCTGCACTGGCTGTGTAATAAATTGTAGGAAAATGACACATTCCTCCCCCATTATTTCGTCCCTTTTGCGTCTAATAAAGAATCTCAAAATAATATGCTACCAAGTTAAGGTATAAATTTTGATGGCTGGCAATTACCTCAAACAAAATTTTTAATCTTGACAGAGTTTAGGGGAAGTTTTCTTAAAAATTAATCGCAATTTGCGACTTGAAATATGCTGGGAGGATTTAATGCGGTGTAATGTAAATTTTGCTTAATGATGTAGGGGGTCCAAAAATCTAAGTAATAAAGTAACTATTGGTAAATAACCATCAAAAGTTTAATAATATTTGAGATCAAAAGTTATTGAACATCTAAAGGCGCAAACGTTAAAATTATATGAAAATTCACAAAACGTATGAACGTGTGTACTCTTTAAATACCGCTCCCCTTCCAGTCGTACAGATAATATAGGTATAAATCAAATTGAAATTACATTTTCAAGCGTGCCGGTAAAAAAACGCATTAAGCCCACAAATATATGCATTAGCCTGTTACGTGAGGTGTACGATGTTGCCAGCGGAAAATACTCGGCCATGTACGATGTTGCCAGCGGAAAATACTCGGCCATATACGGTGTTGCCGCTGAAAAATATGTTCATGTCCGCAATTCTCATGAATTTCAGCCGTCTATTTTTAAATTACGTTAACACGGAACGTTTGAAAATGGAACGTAATTATAGATGTTTGTAAACGTAGCTCGAATGTTATGTTTCAACTGAATCTAAATGCGACTGTTAATTCGACGCTGCTTATATTTGCACGTGCAATTTTCGGTTCTTTAAACATTTTCTATTAAAAATGTATTTTTTTTTTGTTTGCGTGTAGCAAATTATTTTACTGTTGACGAAAGTGTTTAAATTAAAACTTATAGTCGAATTGTAAACCTTTTTGGAAGTAGGTTCAAATAACTTACTAACCCACCCACTAATAAAATGTTTACGCAATTAATTTCAATGCTGCTGTGTTTGTCTGTCAAGTGACTTGTCCTACCTACCAGACAAAACAGCAACATCGAGTAGCTAATCAGTTGTGTAAATATTATTATTAGTTGGAGGTAAGATATTATCTTCTAAATTGAGATGAAGAAGCGACTTATGTGATCATATAGAAATAACTAGACGTTGCCCGCGACTTGGTGCGCGCTAAAGGTAATTTCGCAGAAACCGTACATTTTTCCGCGATAGAAAGTAGCCTATGTCCTTCCTCGTGGTCTACTCTACAATTGTGCTAAATTTTATCAAAATCGGTGAGTGTTTCGGAGCCTATTCAATGCAATCAAACAAACTTTTTCTCTTTATAGTATAGACATAGAGTATAGATTAAACGTAAGTAGCCTATGTAGTTTCATCGAATTCCTCTTAAAACAATAGTGTATCGTATTCTGTGTGGGTGTCGGTGTTAGTTGGGTGCACGTGGCGTGGGTAAAAAAGAATTCAGAGAATGGTGGTATATTTAGACTCGTGTACCTACTTTTCAAATATCGTGTTACTAATTAGTGAGGTGAAAGGTGATGGATTATTTTACCTTTTGTTCATTAATTTCGTGTAACTACACGAACGAAATCCAAGTATTTTCCGAGTAAAATAGAGCTCATATTTCTGTGATTAATCTTTGACTAGTTAGATATTATGATGAAGTCATGAAAATATGTTTATGATGTATCGAGTAATTTATATTTTGTAGGCATCAATTTACGGTCTCCGTTGTCTATTATCCATGGCCTTAATGATTTGTGATATGATGATTGAAGATTTAAAGTAGATAGTCAAATAAATAAAAATATTAAGTATTATATTCTTAGTTGTCAATTTGTGTATTTATTTTTTATATAAGATGAAGATTTCACGAAAATAAGGCACAGCTGGTAGTGTAATAATTAGACATTTAAACTACTGTTTCTGACTTACACAGAAATAATGATACAAAATGAATACTGGCCGAAAATAACCTCACATCCTTACGCGGTACGCCCCTCGCATGACCACAATTATTCAAAGCCAAAATGCTCTTGAAATTCTCTGCTATTTCAATTGTGGTGGTTTCCTCCCAAACAATATTGCACCTTATCCAGAGGGTGTTACGTGTCAAATATGCTCGCGACGTGCCTGATTTACAACACCGTGGAAAACCTTTTGGGTTTCTGTAATCTGCTTCAGCCCGATTCCAATTAATAGGGTCCCAATAGATCAACTATCGGACGTAGGAATTACTATTCTAGAAGCAGTAACAGAGGGAAGTTTTTGCAAGTTTAATTTCTTGTCTCTAAGGAGTTCTGTTGACACGGTCTAGATTCTGTATTCCCCGGTTCAATCTACGTTTGTGTCTGGTCAACGTTTTTATCGGTTTATATTAGAAGTAAAGTACGTTTTTTTGTGAACGTTTCGCCGATGCGTTTGAACGTATGTAATTGCTTATAATTAATATACTTTTTTTAATTAAAATATGAGCTTTAACGAAAACTGTCTATTGGTTGTAAAAATATTTCATTCTGTTACTACTTTATTCACCAAGTTTAGTAATCAGATAGGGATAAAAAGCTCCTTACAAAATATATAAAGGCAGCGTGTTGTATCAACTACACCTGTACCTTAGGACCGTTTCCAGTTGGTCGAGAACATTATCGAAGGCCCGACAACAATGACGCGCAATTCGCCAATTGTCGGTGCCCGCCAAATCAAATGTTCTACACAAATTGGAGTTTCCCCTACCGACTCGTTTCATTACTCACTCGAGAAATTGTGTTATTCAAACAAAAGGAGGTGGGATGACATTTAGGCGACCGAATTATTGACGTTTAAATTGCAGAGGAAAACCAGAAAAGTAAAGTCCCATTGTTAACTGATAATGCTTATTTAAAGGCATTCAAGTAGATACTCATTCGGACTCGGAAAAACCGCACCGGTTTTATAAAAATCATTAGGTACCTTTATCTTATTTCTATTTCGACCATTGACTTTGAGAAGTAGGAACCTATAAACCTAAGTGTATGATGTAGATTGTAGCGTACAGTGTACACTATCCCCTTATTAATAAAAATATATTTTGAACCACGGATACGCTTATCCATGTGGCTAATCCAAGACAGCAACATGGATTAGAGTATCCGTGGTGTAAATATTTTTATTAATAAAGGAATGTGCGTATTACATTTATTTACTAGGAAGATATCGATGTATTTAAAAAAAAGTGAATAAAATGGAAAGCACTATGGTAATGAGCAGTTTATAATAATTATGTCACCAAATACAGCGGCTGAGGTTTCAACGAAACAATCAAATACGTTACGAAAGACGAACAATGCACTAACAATAATCGCTATCAGGGCAATAATTTTACGCGAAGATAGTCCTTAGTGATAATGAATATTGCGTTGATAATGGCCTGCGCTATCTAATGGCCATTAGCTATTCCGAGCGCCGGGCTTTGTCTGCGGAACGATTTATTATGCGGTCTTCAGCCATAATACATACTATGTCTCTAGATACAGCCCGCTGTTTATCTAATGACTACATAAATGTGTTCGGAATGGCAAACACATCAGTTATTATTCATTTTGCTTGTCGCTGTGAGCTGTCATTAATGTTTCATGTACCTACCCATCACCCACTCGCTAGCGGCTATGTTTTATTTGTGTAAAAATGTATTGCGAGATATAAGTATATTATAATTAAAGTAAATAATTTACCGTGATAAGAAAATTAACAAAACAACTAGTATCGTCATTGATTAATAAAATGTAGATTTAATAATAAAATTTAGGATACAACAATAATATGGTAGGTGAATGTTAGTTATAATTATAAAATAAGTTTAAAAAACCATGTGGTGTCGTTGGACACTAGATAGGAACGAAGTTCATATAATAAATAAAATATTAATTTCAAGTGCAATCCGATAAGACACTTGGCGTTTTGACCCGCTTGATAAACCAAAATACTTTTAAATTGTATATGTGTGTTTGTTCAGGTCAATGGAGGAATGAAGTTATAAAAAAATTAAAAATCATATTTTATGTTTTCGATACATTGAATTGACTCAAATTAAGCGATATATTACACTACTTTTGCCGTTGCTACAACAACCGCAGTTAATAATGTTGGACTTCACTTACAGAAAAAAACAACCTACTAATATTTATTTCCCAGTTTCATTTTTTATTATGAAAAAAAAACTACAAAAAAAAACTACAACATTATCTTAACACGTTTATTTATTTACAATGATTTATAAAAATATATAATAATAATAGTCATCACGTAGACTATACATTAGAGTTTAGACACTATATAGCTATCATAAATAGACTATACATAAAAATCTTACGCTTTTTTTAACGTTACGGACGTTTTTTGCCGACTAGGGTAGGTACCCCTCCGCAACGCCTTATGAGGAACTTTCGTTCCAAAAATTTTTTATTTTATTAATTTATTTATGCTATATTTTAGAAATCGTTGACTATGTTTAATTTGTATAAAAAATACAATTATACCTTACAAATAATTATAATTATATACTATTACCTTAATAATCTATACCTTTACAAAAAATAATCTTGTTCGACATTGCTGGAGGCAGTGTGTCGCAATATCGCATTGGTTTGAATCTAATTCGTAGTGATTCTCCATTGCGATGTCACACTCGAGCCTAATGATTACATTAGATGTATTAACATCTGCAATATGTTTGATCCCAAATATTAAGATTTATTACGTAAAATTTGAACACGAATTTTCTTCAAAAATATTGCTTTTACAAGTATGAACTGTGAACATGCAAGTATTCAAAAATCATTATTTTTGTTCTAATTTTAATTAATGCCCTATCTTGGTACATTACTAGCAGACTGTATTTTTTTCGCCAAAAGAGCTATCTGCTTTTAGTTCCCCTTTATACAACGTTTGGTTAGTGACACACCCCGTTTTTGCATAATATGATGTATGTAGTTGCCTTTTAAGGTCCCGTGGCAGTCCGCAGTCAGTACGTCATTTCGCACACAGCCAGCGATCGAGCCGTCACGCCGCTCTAATGTATTGCGGAGTTTGCATCCATCACTTGGATTGTAAACATAGGGTTGACAAACGCTACAAAACCTGTATTTAAAAGTTTTATGTGTTTGTTATTAACTTGCAAGTTAAAACGCTGTCTAACACGCAAAATATACACAAAACTAGGATAATACTACAGATTACGTGTAACAAATACACATAGAAATAAAATACAATAAACATCACAAATGTTATTTTCTTTTCATGATAAAAATGAGAAAGCTTTTGCGAAATTAATCTTTTAAGATTATCTATCCAATCACCAGTGGTACTTAATGTACTCGGCATAAAGAGCATTATAAATTGCACAATGGTCTGCTTACGTTGCGGCTGTTAAGAGTCCGGACACCCCATATGGGAGTCGTTATATCACAAATGCTATATTAGATAGCTTTATCACCGCCAGTAATCTTATGTCCACTAAGTGTGAATGTGCTCTCGTTGTTTACTATCAACCATTAATTATATAAGGTCTCTGAAAATCAATTACGGAAACTTCGGGCACATGATCCACTGCTTATGTAAAGACGTTTAGACAAAAAAATAATTGTCTTACTCAAAGTAAAAAATCACCTAATGTATGGGTGACTCTCCGCAAAACGCAAACTCGCCCATAGAAAGTGAATTTATTTTTTTCAAGTATGACAATTATTTTTCTGCCTAAACGTCTATACATAAGGATTAGATCAAATTCCCAAAATATCCGTAATTGATTTTACCGAACCTTATATACTTTATTACGATCTATTAATCTGTCTTTTTTGCAAAGTATATTTAACACTAAGGTTTATGGACTACGTAAAACTTTGATTTGTTATAATTTAAATGTCCATTTCGTTTGATGGTTATATAATTATACAATACCACGAATTAACTTTTATGGAATTAGGAAATTGTTCGAAAAGCGCAATTATCGTAAAGTTGTTATTTATTATTTAGTTAAATTATTAGTCACAATAGGTAATCTGGCTTTACAGGCCTTTATATTCAGTAGACACATAATTCCTTCGCTCGAAAGTTAATCGCATTTACAAAGAAACTTAGCAACAAGAAACAAGAATGTCTTTATTAAACTAGGGTGAAACTTTTTTAACAAGTTTTCTGTATTGTATGTAGGGACTTTTTAATGAGTTGGCAATTGTGTATTGGCAGATGTTTACCTAAAAACAAAAGGTTCTTTTGTTTCTGTTTAACACTTGTGTACCAGAAAGTTACTTTGATTAAATCTTCGTTTCTTTTCTTCTTAAAACATAAATTTAAATGCCAATTCAAATGTGTTTAAGATTCTGAATACAAAGAGGAAAATAACAGAACGTTTTGCGTAAGTATAGCATAAATAATGAAAGTCATAGTGTGACTGCCACCCCTAGCTCATGTAGCTGTAGGTTGCAAACTTGCAACGTATCTAGCGCTAGACGGATAGGCCTCCAGTGATGTATTGTTCGGCTTTCGGACTTCTGGCGTCCCTGTCAATTTCGTTATGTAATACTCCGCTGTGGCACCTAAATTGTCATTAAATTAGCTTTTAACTAGTGCAAGGCATCGATTATTATCATCCGGAAAAAAACTCTAGGTAGACCTCTCTAGAACGATTAAATCGACTCAAACTAATATTTGACACGATGCTTAGGTGTTTAATTGAACCGTGGTTAAAGACATTAAAATTTGCTTTAGCGTTTTTTTATGCATCCTAAAAAGATAAGAATAATAAATAAGCTTTTTCTTATATTAACATCACGAACATCTGTTGTTGAAAAGTTTGCTAATTAAACTGTAAGAAACAAATAACGCTAAAGTTGCCACTTGCCGCCATGAAAATAAAAATTTCATTACCTTTGGCGTCCTTCTTGACAATAATTAAGATTAACTTAGATGTTAATATTTTCTTTGAGCACCTAGGTAATATCGTACAAATATCTAACGCTTAACCTTAAGATGCATTCTTGTAGGATATTTCTACATAATATCTCTTACTCGTCTGATGATACGAGTATTTTACCAAAAGAATTTGTTGATTAAATATCCAAGCATCTGTCGATATTGGAAATAGAAAATCGAATATTCCAGAAACGCATCCAACAGAGCACGGGCGTTCACCTCGCAAATGTCTCCCCTAATACCAAACAAAACCAAAATATCCACCCTCACCCTAATTCAGTATCCCCTTACGAGACGCCCCACGCGTTGCCATGGCTACCAAACCCTTCAAAGTGCATTCGTGTTATAAAATTGATATAACGTCATATTCAACGTTCGGGCATTATTACCTTTTCGAGATCGTTTTTCAATACTTATCTAACTTGATCTTCCGTACTAATTGTAATAATATTTAATGCTTGGTGAAAATAGATAGTAGCCTGGACAATTCAAAATTAAAGAATTGTTACTTTTTGGAAAGTAATAATTAATCTCGTTGAAAATAAAAATATGAATACACATTATTGTCTCCTGAATATACAATAATAATTTAATTGATGCTTTTCTTATTCGACGATAATGATAATAATAAATGATATAACCGTTAAAGCTGAATTTTGAACCAACTTTACTTTTTTCTACTAAGATACTACTGTATTTTGACAAATATTATCAGGGTATATGTTTTTTTTTTCCTACAAATCAAGTTTCCAATTAAATTCTAAGACTTTAAATAAGCTACATTTTTAGTATTTTATTAACATTCAATTCAACTTGTTTCAGGGATGCCGGTTTCCTGAAGATGGCCTCACGCACCCCGTCTCTTGAGTCGCTGCCCGGTGCCAACTCTATAGGTTCGCTGGAGCGAGGCTCCATATCACCGCTCACACTCAGCGGATCCTCGCCTCCTGCGAGTGACTCCGCCGTATGTGACCTACGAGAATTCGACGGTCTTGACACAGTCTGCGCACTCTGCCGTGAAACATTTAGTGACCCTAAAGTACTCAACTGCTTTCACACCTTCTGCCGAGGTTGCTTGGAAAGAGAACAAACACACCCTGACAAAGTCACTTGCGTGACTTGCCGAGTTGACAGTTTGCTGCCCGCAGCTGGTGTGCCCGGACTACTGACGAACCTTGTTATCGCGGCTGCAGTCGAACAAGACGCGGACTTATTGGCATCTTCGCGCCAATCGAACTCACCCTCGGCTAGGTGCACTGGCTGTAAATCCAAGGAATCAGACGCCGTAGCGCGCTGCGTTGATTGTGCAAATTTTCTGTGTCCCAACTGCGTAATGGCGCACCAATTCATGCATTGCTTTGAGGGGCATAGAGTGCTCACATTCACAGAGCTGAAAGACGACAAAGGGATGCTGGGATCTACGATAACAACGAGTGGAGAAAAAACTGCGTTTTGTCCTAGGCACAAAAATGATATTTTAAAATATTACTGTCGCACATGCTCAGTGCCAGTATGCAAGGAATGTACGATAATTGAACACCCAGCTGCTCTACATGACTATGAACACCTTTCTGATGTTGGACCAAAACAGTTAGAATTGATGCAACAATCTGTTGCCGAAGCCAAGACTCGTGCTACCGAAATTAGGCACGTCGTGAAAACTGTGGAACACGCCGCAGGAAAACTACAAGTACAGTATCACAAAGCTCAAAATGAAATCAATGACACCTTCCAATTTTACCGCTCTATGCTGGAAGAGCGCAAACAGGAATTATTAAAGGAACTTGAGAGCGTTTTTTCTGCAAAACAAATAGCTCTTTCAGTAGTCGGACAAAAAGCTCAAGAAACAGTAGACAAAATTTACCAAACCTGCGATTTTGTGGAAAGACTAACCAAATGTGCGAACATTGCCGAAATATTAATGTTTAAGAAACTTTTAGACACAAAATTACAATCTCTAATGAATACTAACCCCGAGCAAAGCGTACAAACTGCTTGTGAACTAGAATTTGTTTCAAATTATCAAGCAATTCAAGTAGGTGTACGAAATACGTTTGGTTATGTACGTTCTAGCTCTGAAGCAAATGTGGGCCCGACTAAACAGCCACCGATTGCCAGACCAACAAATGGATCACTTTTGAATGGTGGATCGTCATCAAGCAGCAGTAGCGTCAATGGTAGCTCAGGTAGCTTGAATGGTGGCATACATTTGCCTACTGGACTTAATAGTGTTCTTGATCGTCCTTATACGAATGGTTTACTTGGACATGCAAGCCAATCAACCTCACCTTTTGATTCGAATATAATTTCAAAAAGGTTCAATAGTCCAAGTACTCTGGGACCTTTCTCTACTGCCATCGGAGACATGAACCTAAATGGAATAAATTCTTACGAAAAATGGTCAAATGGTGGATGCGATTCACTTTTTCCTACAGCTGCTACCGATCCGTATGCTATGACAACAGCAGCACATACTGATCCCATTCTTGACTTGACTAATAAATTAATTTCAACTGCCATTTTCCCACCGAAGTCTCAGATTAAACGTCAAAAAATGATTTATCATTGTAAATTTGGCGAATTTGGTGTGATGGAAGGACAATTCACAGAACCCAGTGGAGTCGCTGTAAACGCACAAAACGATATCATTGTTGCCGACACCAACAACCATAGAATACAAATATTCGATAAAGAAGGACGATTCAAATTTCAATTTGGTGAATGTGGTAAACGAGACGGACAGCTTTTATACCCGAATAGAGTTGCCGTTGTACGCACTTCCGGAGATATTATTGTCACTGAAAGATCCCCTACACACCAAATTCAAATCTATAATCAATACGGTCAATTTGTTAGAAAATTCGGCGCCAATATTCTGCAGCATCCTCGTGGTGTTACCGTTGACAATAAAGGCCGTATAGTAGTCGTTGAATGTAAAGTAATGAGGGTTATTATTTTCGATCAAGTTGGGAACGTTTTACAAAAGTTCGGATGCTCCAAACACCTCGAATTTCCGAATGGCGTTGTTGTCAATGACAAACAAGAAATATTTATTAGCGACAATCGTGCACACTGCGTGAAAGTATTTAATTACGAAGGCATTTATCTGCGCCAAATAGGTGGCGAAGGTGTTACCAATTATCCCATTGGTGTGGGTATCAATGCGGCCGGTGAAATTCTTATCGCTGACAATCATAACAACTTCAACCTAACAATATTTACGCAGGATGGCCAATTAGTGTCAGCTTTGGAAAGCAAAGTTAAACATGCGCAATGCTTTGATGTTGCACTAATGGACGACGGGTCCGTAGTACTGGCCAGCAAAGACTATCGGCTCTACATCTATCGTTATGTGCAGGTTCCGCCTATAGGCATGTGAGCCGCCCGCCCGGAATATAGAAGATCGGAATGACCGACAAAATATAAGTCCAAAATTAACAATTTTAAGAAGTAGTTCAGTGGTGGTGTATAAACAGTACATCAATTTGTAAAAGTGAAGTGACGACACACGTGAATACGAACTAAACTTCCTAAATTTTGTATGTGCGAGTGATAAGTGCGGCTGTCTCGATGTGGTTAATTTATGTATGAAAATTCTATACACATACGGCGTGAGATCTCTAAATTAATAATTTCTAATCGAAACTGTAATGAGATTAATTGTAGTATTGACATTGTTATATAAATAACTATTTAAAGCATAGATATTATTCCTTCGGTTCGATCCAGTAAAGCAAAAGGTTCTCGATCCTTCTCATTTTTTTAACTATTGAATAATATTTTTTCATATCCCGCGTCGTTAAATTAGGGATGAATATTAAGGGCGTTTGTATTATTTAGCCCATTTGTTGGACCAATATTTTAACTATTATTACTTAAAATTGTTAGGCGTTAAGCGTGTGATTTTATCATAATAAGAGAGCATCGAGCGGTATTGTTGTTAGTTTTAAGATATTCTTCGGCACAATGGCACTTCCTGTTTTTAATTCGCACTTATTCTGTGTCGATGAAACCATGATTATGAAAGTAAGTAAGAAGTTGTTACATTATTATTAGGTAAGTGTTAAATTGATTGAGCTGATATGGACAATCCTGAGTTACTACTCCTTTAAATGTAGATACAAAATTTTAGGAAAATGTGATGTTAGGGGTTTTATCAATGACAAAGTTGACTGCGGCGTTTTTAGACACCTTCAGTGACAGGTCCTTTATGTAAAAATAAATGAAAGGTCTGTTGTTGTAATAAAACCAAATAAATTACGGCATCACAAGGAGACGAGTGATCAAAAATGTTTTATAGACCTCAGTCAGTTACATAAGAATTTTCCGTTAGGTCTTTTGACTAAAGTTAACATTGAGTATTATAAAGCATTTTAGACTTACTATTAGCGGTGGTTGTATTTTTATTTTCGTATTCTCATAATCGGATAGTTGTTGAAATATTTTCCTTTCATCTCGACGTCATTACCGCCTAGTCACTGAGAGCCCACGGATCCATAAATTCCTCAATTTCGTTGTTTCTTTTTACAATTAGTATCATTTTGGTATATAATAATGTTATTCGTTTTTTATACAACTAAGTAGGTATTTGAATATTTTTAATAATAATTGGACACGTAGTAACTAATAGAGCACTTTAGAAAATGGTCGTCTCGCTAGCGTTTTTAATGATTTGTTTATTTTGAGATTTTAGCTGATGTAGAGCGACATGCGAATGCGCGGATTTGTTTTATCGCTTTCTGGAGTATTATAGATTCGCTCTGTATACAAAATAGTTATACAATTTGTTATTCTGGTAAGATATTTTTGTACGGAACAGTTTTATTTTGTAGCAGTAGTATTATACGGTGCATGTGTAACGTTTACTTTATTTTTATATGCTATTATTTTTTTACATTACCCGTGTGTTTGAGTGTATTAGCAGAATTATTTTAGTTAGACTTTCATTAGTTTTGATTTTTAGTAATAATAGCATTTTTTAGATTTTTTTGGAATCTATGACAATTATGAGATCTGATTAGTTCCTCAACGAGGGGCCGATGATCTTTTCTTAATTTTTGATCTGGATAAGTTTATGCTTTAAGTTATGCTACATTATGGTGATATTCCTGTTTAAAAAAGTTTATTTTTATTTTATTATACCTTGAAAACACGTCGACAGATGATCGCAGATATTAGCACTGTTCTTTCCTTACAATACCAGCGTAACAAGTGCCATAAGACCATGTTGTGATTTAATAAGTGATATTTAGTATTGTAAATATGTACCATATTTTGATGAAGTAATAAATTAATTTCACTTTCAATTCTGTTGGGAGATAGGAAGTGATACGTTATATTAATCTGTTTTTATTGTTGTGCTCCGTTTCTAGTTTATAATAATCAATAATCTTATCTTTTTACGTACACTGACCCTAGAGAAAGACTGTAACAGTTCTTGAATTACGCTTATATACATTTCTACATTTTGTTGTCACCAGTGCTTATAGCGTGCATATCATCTCGACGCGTCTTCGATTATACATTATCTACCATTAGATTAGGTGAAGTAGAATATATTCTTTCAAGTACTTTCAAATTTCAGTGATGAATCACCAATGAATTTATATTATAGACTGCTCTGTTCCTAGTAAATTTATGTAATCGTTCTTTAGATCGGCTGAAGAATTGTATTTCACTTAATCTACTGTGATAAAATTATTTTGTTGCATTACACTTAATTTTTAAAGCCACTTAATTTCCTAGCCTACCTCAGGTTTATTTAAGCGAATTATTTTTTCTGATATTTGCAATACGGTGATGGTACATCTTGAATAATTCGCTTTAAAAATCTGAGGTATGTGCAAGCATCGGAAATCACAGATATCTCAGAGGTCGTTTATTAAATAAAGCTTTTTAGTTAAAAATAAAACTCACCAGTCACTAACAAAATGAAATATAAGTCCGTAAAATTTAATTGACACTTATTTGATTGATTGTCTAAAAATGAAATACCTAATGAGATGTTTAATGTTTGAAGTCTGAGATATCTTTTAAAGCCCAAACTTTTTCGTCACAAATTTCAATACTAAGGTAATTTAATAATATTATATCCACGAATGAAATAGTTTTGTTTCAACTTACGCTTCTACTTAAAATAAACGTATTATATTTATATTAAGTACCTATTGTAGTGTATCAAAATTTTGTGTTAGAATATACAAATATTAACAACATTTATATTTTTTCGTGATTCTGTACTGTCTTTTCAAATACTGACATTCAGTTATATCCCATTATTTTATAATGTAATTAAAGCTAATTAAGTTTTTCAATTATTACTATTACGCATTAATTTCTCATATTATTTTAATATTTTTTGTTTTGCATAATATAATTTAATAATTTGTATGAAAAACGTTTCATTCTTAAAATTGCATTTCTGAATCATAAAGGACTGATAAATTGAAACATGTTTTGTCTTTAAATATATTTTGTCGATGTTTGTTGTTATAATTATTATATTTTTTTAATTATTTGTATAAACTATTGTTCTTTAAATTAATGTACGTCGTTTTGTTTTGAATTATTTTGTTGTATAATTGCTTTTTTATAATAATACCAGTTCATTGCAGTTATACTGTGTGTTTTATTTTATTTTTTTCCACAAAGCTTTCCGTTAAATCGCTTTTAATTAATTTAGTTTATCTAAATTAGTTAGAACCGATGCTGCAGTATATCGTTTGTGCTAATTAATCTTCTCATTGCCTAAACAGTCTGTGCCTTAAGCTAATTTTTCGAAACTACCCCCAATATTTTTTTTAGTAATATGAATTTCAATGATTTCTTAGCACAAATATTAGATAGATTATGAGTGTGCGTGTGTTATATGTATTCAGTACTCGTGTATGTGTGTGCATTTTATGAGACTTCTTTTGAAACAGTTGGTGTTGGGGAACAAATGACGGCATGAAATTTGTAAGTATTGCTTTAGAGTTAATCGTTACACATTTCAATTAAAGCACTTTAAATTTGCTCGTATAAAATATTACTAGCACAGTTCATTAGATATGGTAACCAAAGAATTAACGACAATTGACTTTATTTGCACAAGCATGGGGGTTTCTACATTCAATTCTTTAGTGGCTACGGCGGTAAACGACGATAACTTTTCCAAATATCATTTTTTTAAACTATATATTCTTATGAATGTAGGATATAAAACTACTTATAAGATCTATTTGTATTTTAAATGTAAGTAAAATTATCCCGAGGAAGCTTTACTTTTCTACAATACGGTAGATATAATTAAATAGGATCTAAAGGATCCTGTTTCTCATCTTTCCACAGCAGCACTGCTTTTAAGGTTACAAGAGGACGCTAACCACTATTTCCAAGTCAATTACTCTAGGGAACATTTTACTACTTATTAGCACTTACTAGTCTAATGTAAGCACGAGTTAGGCTTACAAAATCGTTTATAATTTTGTACTCAGCAATTTTCTTAAGGATAAAATTAAGGTTTACCACAATTATAATTTACGTCTTCAGAATTCAGTAGGTACACATAAAATTGCCGATCGATCAAACAGAGAAAATGACTTCATTCAATTAATAATACATCAGATCCAATCAATGCTGCTGCAGTTCTTTCATAATTTAAAGTTCTCTCCCTTGCCCTGTCTATATTGCTTCTGATCATTACTCATGTCAAACAATGGGGAAGGTCTAATATGGTTTTGTTCTTCAAAAATAGAATTAATGTTCAGTTAGGTCTGGTTGTCTGCAATGATCATTGATGAAATTTCAAGCTTCGTAGCTAATCATGACAGTTACCTTAGATTTAAGACAAACTTCAGGAAGTGTGTAAAATTTATGTAAATATTAGGAGTTGTTAGCTAAGTTTCCTAGGATTAAGGAGTGCCGGGAAATGTAAAAGACGGTAGTGGACTAACGGGACGGATTGCAAAAGCATGTATTTTTATAATAGAAATTATGAATCAACGATAGGTGTCTAATTTATATAAGATGTTGCCTAGAATCGAAACCATGTTATTAGGACGAGATTTTGGATATAGTTATCAAAAGTTCTGGTTTGTTAAAGATGATATCGGAATAAGACAGGATTAGAATTGAAAGATTTGCCAGTAACCATATCGATATCTGTACTCTTAAAACATGAAAATGAAAAAAAAAAACAACAATTATTAGAATCACCTGTTAATGTATTCATCCTGGTAGAAAATATTGTATCAATGTTAGATTATCAGATGTATGTGGTTGACGATTTAGTAACTTGGATTATTTAGTAGAGGGTCGTTGAATTTTATAGAACATAACGGTACGTGTAATGTATTATTGGAATATTTGTAAATATCATTGTCGCTACTCCGTTCGGTTACAAGTTCTACTCGTTCAAGTACCTTCAGTGACGTCGTACGGTGTGTTTATATGTAATCGTGTCAATAAGTTCTGCGATCCGAACTAGTATCGGTAATTCGACAAACGTATTCACTGAAAGTACTTCAATAGCATGCGCGATTAATTGCTCAGGAATTGTATAAGTTTTGTCATTGTATTTATAAATGATTTACGATATTTTGTATCATCGCTTCTAAGGAATTATATTAAGCGGCGATGTTATATCATTGTTGAATTTCATTAATTCGCTATTTGATATATAATTTAGTGAATTATGCACAGAACGTTGGTGTTTCACTTAATTTTTGAGATATTTTTCTTGTATGTGATCGCATGCAATGATTTTATTACATTATCGACTGATGTTCGTTTTAAATATGAAAAATTAATTCTCGGACAAGGCGATAAACGGAACAAGTATAAAAGTATTTCGAACGGTTAACGAGTTCGGATGCGATACCTCTTCTGTTTACTCGCGGATTGTCGAAATTGTGATTGTTGTAATTTAAGGCGAAAGAAACAAAGCACATATGAGCACAAACCATCCATCCTCTAAGATTACTACGCTGAATGTTTTGATTAACTCACGTTTGAATTTATGATACATTTTATTGTAAAAAATAAATAAAATATTTTACTATCGCTTATGTTAGTTGAGACGTTTGCAAATAATAGTATTTATTTTCTCAGTGACGATAATTTTTAAAAGTTTTGATGTAGGGGCTTATGCATAAAGGTTTTACTGTAAATTTAGGGTTAATGATATCATGTATACTCGTGATTCTGTGCTTTTGTTTCTCTATCATGGTTTTGTGGAGTTTATATTTAATTAACTATGGACTAGGCAACTAATCCTCTTCAAATAGACTAACACAAGGAGCAATTTATTTCTTGTCTTCTTTAATTGTGTGAAGTAATATATACCCGGAAAGATTCCAAATGAAACTGAGTAGATACCTAATGGTGTAGTTAATGACATATCAATGTAATATTGTAATTATATAAAAATATTTGGAGCGCGAGGTGAATGGTTAGTGAGGTAGTATACAATAATATGTATAACGTTCGACCTACTGACAATATGAGGGAAAGTCACATGTTAAAATTTAAAGGTTTAATAGGGAAATGTTTCACTAGAGGGAACTGGACATATCATCCACGTAGTGGTGACATATAGACTTTATCAATTAGTCCAAAATTGGTTTCGTTGATATATAAATTGTGAACGATTCGATGGTAACAATTTGGAATCTTTCTCATTGGAGCTAGTCGCCAAAAAAATCCGCTTCTAGATTAAATGTTAACCTAATATGTGTATGCACGTAAGTTTTAAAATTAAATTAGTTATACGATGCTTAAATTGTCCACACACAAATCGATTTTACACGTTTAATTAATGCCATCCTGCCAGAAGTTAAGACACAATGCTTATGATGAATTAAATTATATTAATATCCTACTTAGCGTACGGTTTAGTGTGTATTTTTAGATATCGCATTGTCTATGTTAGATTAGTAGTTAAGACACTTTGAGCTTTGAACAGTCTGTCATCGATATTTTTTACGAGTGTATCGTTTGCAAAGCGGACGGCATGTCACGGCTCTGCACTATAAAGTAACGTAGTCTAAGACTTGTGTAACTTCACTCTCGATTAATGCTCTCGCACAGCATTCGCATTCGACACAAACTGACACTATGCAATCTTATATTTGCACAAAGAGCTTCAACTGTATATAAGGCCAGTCATTAGATTAATGACATCTATATAAACTAAAAATAACTCAGTAAATTATATACTACTACTGAAACACCATTTTGCGCTGTGGCCTTATACTTGAAGGGATGTTTTATTCCTTTGATAAAAAAATATGAAAACACAATTTGAATTTTGTACTTAAGTCTCTATGTTTCTCGGTTTGTTTACGTACAGAGTAATTAGTAAGTCGTAATGTTATCTCGTACTCGTGTAGTTCCCATACATAGGTTAGATGTTGCGGTAGTGTCTGTGTAGTATCGCTTTAACTACGTTTAGCGTGTATAAATTGTTGATTTCGATCTTGGACTCTTGCATATCCCCAACACTTTTGATATTGTTACCTACATTAGTTACTTCGAGACTGTTCAAAATGTACTCTATCGAGTTTTCTCTAATGGAAAGGGCTGTTTTAGCAGATATTTTTGATACATTAAGGATAATCGAAGGGAAACGATCGTGTATTGATAATCGATTTGTATCGATGACGTAGATACTTCGGAGATTGCCCGCACCGGAGTACCATTTCTGAAGTCCCTTGTCGGTCTTCGTGGAGTCGTTGGGTATCATCGTCTAGGCTCTAGATGACCTGTTTTCTCTCTACTAAATAAGTGTGGAATAATTAATGTTACTGTAACGAAAAAATCATGTTGTTCTTATATGAAATGCGACGGTGTGCGCTAATAACTTGTTGTTTTTCATATATTCGTATTTCCTTTATTTTTTGTACTCTTTAGTGTTAAGATAATTATAAAATGAGAACTATTCAATGTTGATTACTCTAAAACCAATAATGTATGTGTTAAGGTTGATGTAATTAGTTTCCCCGAGAGCCTTACTAACGGAGCGCCTTTTCCTTAGACGGTTAATATTACCTGTTCCCTATTTCTTCATTATTAAAATGTACGGATGGTGTTATCTGACATTGCGCGCAGTGCCGTAACCGAACTACTACGCCCTATGCTAGCTTCCTTAGCTACACCCCCTCTGACATAAGCGAGTTCTGCTCTGGGTATCTGTGTTTATGCAGAGGAAACCCCGGCACCATTCTATATATTATGGCACTGTCTGCGCAAAAATGTATGAGCGAAAATGGTCATCTTTATCGCTGCTGTACTAACGTACGCCTTTCATATATTTGCAATAAAGTTATATTCTAAACTCAGATCACCATACAACCTCACGCATGATCCGTGTTAGTTCAGGCCTAGCAATGATTTAAGGTAATTTTAAGGGTTTATCATTTCTTACTTAGAGTGTATGACTCAATTTTAAGACTGATCACAGAAAAAAAAATATATAAAAAAGACAACTGTAATCCTGAATACTTGTTTTCAATAATTAGGTAGTTTCCGTACGATCACAATAATAGTATCAGACGATGCAAATGTGCAGAGTAGCTATTTTGAAAATTGATAGCCAAATTCACAGTTTTAACATTCGTATCGCCGAATACTATTACCATTACTATTGGGTGATTTTAATTACAATAATAACATCATAGCATTAACTAATCATAGGCCCGACAAAAAATAAATATCAAGTTAAATTCACCAAAAACTTGTGTTTAAACGTGTCGATAAGTGCAAAAATTATTATTATTATCAACAACTATCCGTACAATATCATCTATAGTGGCGTGGTAACATTATACAATTATATATTTATCGACACGTTTAAAACTACTTGGACAATAAAACACCCAATTTCATAAACACATCTTCTGTCGCTACCTTCTTGTCTTCTTTCTTAAAAAGACGATGGTAATTAGAGACGATGAACGACCGGTAAATAAACATGGTAATGTTAACTCCAAAAATGTTGACGTTGCTGTTGAAATTGAAGGATAAAATACTATTTGTTGCCAAAGTGTTGTTAGGGATAAAGTGTAGTTATAAAATCGGTTGTCACATGCATAAAATTGTTCTTGGATGGTACGAGATTAAGAAGAGAGGTTGAAAAATATTTCCAATGATATATTTTTTCATAATGAACTTGATTGCTAATCGATACTTAAGGTTTATATCTGTGTAGGAAATAAATATCGTGTGGTAAAAACATCATTGCCACGATTTTGTCTCTAGTCGGTTTACGAAACATCTGCCGCGAGAGGCAACTTGCAAACGAACCAACGGGCAAATCGTGGCCAATGATTTAGTTGTTTAGTGTTCGTTACGTTAGATAATATTTGCGAGTTCTGAGGTCCTTCGAAATAAACAGACTCACCTGTTTCCGTCTTCGCTGCACCTTCTTACACTTCAAACGGCCAAACCCACGCATTACATTATTTATTACCGACTGTTGCATTTATTACAATAATAAATCAAACTTTATTCACGGCGTTAAATTCTAACTTATTACTATTTATTTTATTATAATTATTTATGAAGCTAGTCAGTGAGTGTATAAGTTAGTTTTATTGGTAGGTTATAAAAGTACGTTGAAGCTGTAACTGTCGACTCCCTCATCGGAACTTCTTCAGTCGGAGACCGCGAGAGGTTCCACGTTCCCAGTTTCTTGTTTCGTGAACAAGTCTGACATATTGTGACACGGTATTATCGTTTATGTTTCCTCAAGCTCTACGATGCTTTTCTCTCTAGTCACAAGTTTTGACGCTTCGAAATGTATATCTTGCGCTGTCCCGTAGATAACAACTTTATGTAATTTTAGAAACGACATTTTGATTTAAATGTGAACATTATGATTGGCTTTAAAATTTGTAAGATTTAAATAGCGGTTGTGGTGTAAAGAAACCATAAGACGTTTTAGTTGCACATTATTCAATATAATTCCATTTTGATATGTTTTTTTAGTTTAAAGTTATGAATGTGAATTTGTAACTTATTAGTTCCAATGCCACAAACGAATTTATGACGATTTTTTTACGTACAAATACATTACTTGAGTAAGTTTTGTGTTGGTATCACATATCTTCCTGCGAAGTTGAATTTTTACCGTTTACCTACTGTGTGTTTGTGCGTTTGTGTTTTTTTAATTATTTTATGAATTTTATGAGTGATATATCTGAGTTAATTTTCATTTTATATGACTGAAGATCAGAACAGTTTGAGATCGAATATTCGTTTCATCGGGTGACGCGTTTTTGGTCTGAAACTGAGCTGACTATCACTTAAGTTAATTTTGTATTTTTGGTTCTGTAATTTATTAAAATTTCAAATTGATCTTTTTCACATTCCATATTTCGGTGTAAGATGTTTGTTATATGTTTAAGTGTGGGTTAAACAGCATCTCCGACTACCTTCCTCCGTGTTCGGGAGCTGGGCGCATCAATACTCTTAAGTATTTGTTATTCAAATAATTAAGTTAGCTCATAAGAATTGATAAATAATATCTGATGATAAATTTACTTGTATGTTGTATTAAAACAATGAACACGAAATAAAGAAAGTGGTTTGAAAATGTTGTTTTTTTTTACTTACCCAACACATGACACATTGTAGTGAAGCAGGTACAGTCGAAGGCATATCCGGTGTGCCACTTTTGAACTTTATTGCCAAGTAATAAGGTCGAAAACTGGCACGCCGAATCTGGCGGCGATCGTGCGTAAGAGTATAAACTAGACATAGACATAATGAAATGTAATATTACTGAAATAACCCAGTCGGGTAATAAGTTGAGCAGCTTCAGAGACATAAAAAAAATGTCAGTCTTATCAGTATTGTACAGATATTATGGATATCACAAAATCCATCAGAAAATACTAAACTAATGATTACAAGTTGATACGATACGACCTAAACAGCAAAGACCAGTCATGATATTATCAGTAAGTGATAAAGAACTTGATCTAATTAAGACACATCGCCTTAAATGAGTAAGTATTGAAAGAAGTAAGTACCTACACGAGATAGCATATTATTCTCTCTTTTATCTCTAGCTATTATTATCATCAATAATATTATTATTATTATATATTATAATTATTATTAATTATCAATACATTAAGTATTGTATTAAATTAATATCTGCCTTATAATTCTCAAAAAAAAAAAGGAAGTATTAACCAGTAGATTAATAGATTTTATAGCGCAGTGTGACCTAAACCCGCACTTTACGCACGCTTTTCCGTGCAGAAATAGGCAACTTAGGTTACGACCTAAGTTGCCTATTTCTGCACGGCGCGGTGTGTAAATAAATTGACCTTCACTTATGTAGAAAAAATAAAAGGAAACATTTAAATGTCATTTACATTCAATTGTCATTACATTGTCATACTTAGGTCACGTAAAGCGTGCGTAAAGTGCGGGTTTAGGTCACACTGTTTTTCCTTTTGAAATATAATTTCAAAATAGTAATCTGAACCGGAATCGTTTCTTTTTAGAGTTTGACTTGCAGTCTGTATTGCAATTATTTGTGATTGCAATACATTAATTTTACTTTCAAAACGCATCCCTCGGGGGGCCATCCCCCGCCCAACCCCCCCCCCCCCCCTTGCCCGTGTCCGGGGCGGGTTTATGTCACACTTGCTATAAAATAGTATACGATACTTGTGGCCTAAGTTGTCTATTACTGCACGGCGTGAAGTTAGCGCCCGAGCGGGGCGAGGGTGCTAAACGCCGTGCAACTTAGGTCACGCGTATCGTAATGTAGTATTATATTAGTTAATAATTACGTTGGCTACTATTAGTACCTGCCTAATCCAATTCTTAAACACACACAGCTATATCTGAATATACCTATAGGTAAATGAAATATGAATATAAGAAAGGGAAAATGCTTGAACAATGTGTGAGCCTACACATCAAACAATGTTAAAACTTCGAAATCGAGAATCTCAGAAGACACTTACAGAATCACCGTTAAAATATGCTAATTCAATAATACTCCATCGCCGAAAATCTTATTAAAATATATAACATCTCGAATGTAAATCAGATCCGCGCGAAACAAAACTTTATTGAACCAAACTTTATTCATTTGAATAAAAATGACGATAATTTTATATGAAACGTTCATTTTTGTTTTTGAATAATTTGTCGGTTTAAATGTAATTAAATTACTCATCCCTCACCATTATAAGCTTTTAGTAAGGGACAGAATACTGATATACCATCTTCCATACTACGGGTGTAATAAAATACTACCCTATCAAAGGTGCATTTTTTATATCTATTCTACGAGTATATATTTTAATAAAGAGGAAAAGTTTGTTCTGAATAGGCTCCGAAACTACTAGATCGATTTTGACGAAATTTGGCACAGATGTAGGGTAGACCACGAGGAAGGGCACAGGCTACTTTTTATCGCGGAAAAATGTACGGTTTCTGCGAAATAATCTTTTTCTCGCACGAAGTCGCGGGCAACATTTATCTCCTATAAAATCCTAATGGTCACATCGGTTCAAATGGTCCGCTTAAAGAAGAGTTACTCTAGTGTCAAATAACAGATTCATAAAAAGTTACTTGCGAGGAACATCTCGCAATAAATATTTTGTGTTTTTATAAATATTATGTACAATGAATTTAGAACTGCAGGCCTAAAAAGGCCACATCGCGCAATATTGATAAAGGTAAATCATTTGCAAATTGCAGCATATATAAAAATTCTTAATATTGTAACGTTTTATAGCAAAATAGCAGCATTTCATTTCATTAGTAGATTCATATATTTTGTCGGTTATGTTGCCACATGAAAAAACTTTATCTAACCGAATGGTAATCTTAGAGGTTAACTCAAAAACTATTTTAGTAGGTACTTACTTGTAATTTGTAAACAAAAGTTATCAATAAGTGTATTAAAATATTTATATTTAAGGTGATCAATGAAGTATAAAAATTTCGTGTTAGTCATAATTATCACGAAACTTTTCTACTTCATTGATTACCTTAAATATAAATATTTTAATGCACTTATTGGTTCTATGAAAGGTGTTCCGCGGTATTTTTTTACAGTGTACCTACATGGCTCATAATAATATCACACAACTCTTTTATACACTTTTCCACTTTATTTAGATTTTTACAATAATTTATATACAAACACGACCGAAATTATTGTATAATGATTATACGAAATTATTTTAAAAATATAAATAAAGTAGAAGTGTAAAAAAGTTGTGTGATATTAATAATAATATCACACAACTTTTTTACACTTTTTACATGTTCATAAGAACATGAGTTTCCACCAAGCACCAACAGTACACTCAATCAGTTATAGTGTACATAGCATCATATGAATTTATGTTCTATTGAGTTCTGCGGGTCTGCGCTACTACACACCTACGCGCCTCGTAGCCAGCATCTACGCCTCTACGCCGTAGTACGCTGCGTTGACACTTGACAGCAACTATTTCGACGTTTTTTATCACAAAACTAGCATTAATTACAACTTTCATCCCCTGCTTTACCCACCTACAGGTTGAATTTTAGGAAAGGCTTAATACGTAACTTATTATTTATTCCGTACTCAATTCATACGAAATATCATGCAAATATGCTCAAGGAATAAAAAGTTTCATACAAACTTTTATCATCTATTTTACCTTCTTGGGGGTTGAATTTTGAAAAATCCTTCCTTAGTGGTTGCTTACTACAATATATGAGAAATACGTCTGCAAATTTTCAAATTTCTAGCCTGACTAAGTATATTATGTGACTGAAAAGGAAGAGCTGCTCTGACTGATGCCTAAATTAGCATAAAGGAAATGTGAGTAAACTGTAAGAAAATTAATTAACAAGAATAATATCTCGTCACCCGTGTTAAATTATATGATGCCACCTTCTTTACCAGTGCTGAATATTGCAACCACTATTGTAGAAAATACAACTAAAACGCTTTTTTCTACATTATTATGTGTAAATAATAAAAAATACATACATATAATCACGCCTTTTTCCCGAAGGGATAGGCAGGACCGCCTCTTTCCCGCAGGGGTAGGCAGAGACCACTTCTTTCCACTTGCTACGATCCTTACATACTTCTTTCGCTTCATCCACTTTCATTCTTACCATCCATTCCTCCTCTTACATTCAACGTAGCCAAGCGTGTCTCCGTGGTCCGCTTTTCGCCTCCGCGAGAAACGAGACGTGATGGATGGCGAACCACATCGCCGCTATTTTGGATAATTACATTATTTTTGACTATCCATTGCGTTTCCACGGATTGGTGGAGAGGGTAGGGAAAGGGAAGGATAGGTGGTGTTGAAAGGAAGATTGGTAAGTTAGAGTGGGAAATAGGAAATGTAGGATATTACCGCCCAGGAGGGCAAGGGATAGAACAGTAATAGCTAGGGAAGCCGGGGTCGCATACCCGTATACTATACCACAACTACCGGACAGGTAAGTTGGGAAGAGTATCCCATAATAAAAAATATGTAACGTAAAATGAGTACAGAGTCTAAAATTGAATCTCTGTAAGCTGATTATATGAAAAATAAAAAAATCAAGTTGTCTAGTAACTTATCTAGTCCCTACGAAGGCCTTTTTTGATTCGTTTAACAGAAATCGCATTACAAGCCCTTATCGTCGTAAAAATCTAATAAAAACAACGATCTTATAGGAATAATATCGGCTATATTTTGAGTTGTTTATTTGAGTTTAACAAAACATTGGTGCGGTGAGGAAATAAAGGCGCGTCCGTCAAACATTCGATATAGCGTGAACGAGACATAAAATATTTTATAACTCCTTAAATTCTGTGCTCGAAGTAGTGATGCACCAGACATATATCATTTATATCGAAAAGTACGAAGCATTGATGTATTTACGCTCCACAAAGTGCCTAGAAAAAATGTAGGTTTAGTACCTATAAGTTTATAACTTGGTATTGCCAATGAATATATAGTATAAATGGTATAACACACATAATAATATAATAAATGGTAAATATATTCTTTAAACTAAAACATTATTTTATTAAACTCAACTTACTCTTTTAATGATAAGCAAAATTCACAAACAGCCATAAATTATTATTACTGGTAGGTACCTTAGTAAAATTTCTTTATCAAAAAAGCTATCAAATCCGACACATGCATGTTCTATCATTAAGATCAATTATGTGATTTATAAATAATAATAAATCTATGTAAGTACAAAGAAAATAAAGGTAATAAAATTAACAACAGTTGTTTGTCTTGCTGTGTAAGATAACTTTATTGCCAACGGAAAGTAATCGCATTACTTTCGTTATTATTGTTGTTCAACTAGTTAGGAATAAACCTAATAAATTATATTGCTACTCAGTCTTAGGATAAAGTTATTATATATGTGACGTATCACGTAGGCAATGTTCCAACATTTCATTAATCAATGTTCGCCTACTTACGACATATGACTTAATGATGTAATAAATGGACAATAAAAATTTAAATACGATGTAGGAATTGTGAAGACATCAGCGGAAGTTGTTCGTCAGAGTTCCCGCGGCTCTCCTAAGCGCTGAAGACTGTCAATCGCTGGGGTTTTAGTGGGTAAAAATCCCACATACCCTATCTAGGGATCTTTTTGAAGATTTCCCCTGTGTTAACAAAAAAAAAAGGAATTGTGAAGACATGTTACATGTTAACACAAGGTACTAGTAGTAAGCATGGTTTTAGGTACGATTTGTTTTGATAAAGATGTAGATTTATATAAGGTTTTTAAAATTAAAAACAAAATAAAAAAAATTAACTTACCCCCAAATTATCAAGCAGTGAGCAAGCTGATGACGATTGATAATAAATAATAGCTAAGAAACTCAATCATGTCAGCTTTCAAACCAAAAAAAACTAGACCAAAATTGGTTCATCCAATTTGAGAGCTACGATGCCACGGACAGACTCAGACACACAGACAGACACGTCAAACTTATAACACCCCTCTGTTTTCGTTGAGGGTTAAAAATAAAATAAAATTTTAAATCGACTCGTTAGGGGAGCATCACTAAAATTAAACGATTTCAAAACGAAACTCTCTATGTCTCGCGCCGCTCCATAGACGTAACGCCGACTCGAAAATTCATGACCGCCCGTTTGTAGCGCAACTTCTGTGCCTTAAAGGGAATATGTACGTGGAAGTTAGAATGTTGCTCAAATAAGAAATATTTACATTTAAATTTATTTGCAGACTTTCAATGCCTTTATAATATCTTGTTCGTACGTATGAGGCTTAAAATATTTTATAAACACTTGCAAAATGCAGATTTATTATATTACTAGATGTTGCGCGCGACAAAAGGAAATCTCGTGGAACCGTACATTTTGCCGCAATAATAAGTAGCCTTTGTCCTTCCCCGTGGTCTATTCCATATTCGTGCTAAATTTCATCATATTCGTCCCAGTAGTTTAGAGGCTATTCGATGCTTTTACAAACAAACTTTTCCTTTTTATTATATTAGTATAGATAAGGTACCAAGAATAATGTACGCGAAGAATATGTAATATTAGGACAACAGACGGCGACTTCGTACGTTCTTCGACTTCGAAATAAATCTAAACTGTATACTTTTTTTTTTTTTTTGCTAGACGAATTGCTTGACAGCGCCGATGAATCTAGCGGACGCACGCATACTCACAAGTCAATATCACGTCTGCAATCGATACGATCACTTCCCTTGTGTTTAAATATTTTGAGGGACCTAGTGCAAAAGAAAATGTTTGAGCATGAACTTTGTCGATATTGTACTTGTGGTATACCTGCTAAATGCTATATAAGCTAAAATGCTATAAATACCATAGGGCCTTTACGCCGCAGCTACACATCCTGTATGGATTTCGCCTCCGGCACAGTGGCAAAAAAACAAACAAATCCTAGCGATGGCGGCAGCGGCGGCGGCGCTGTGAGAGCTGCGGCATACTGGTCAAGTGTGAGTATCACCCGCGCATGAAGGGTTCCGTACCATTATCTATGCAACTATTAGAACCAATATTGATACACTAGTGATAATATCGAGAAACAGAAATCGAAATAAAAACGTTATTTTATTCTGTTTTTAGTACTTGTTGTTAAAGCGGCAACATCTGTACATCTTCTGTGAAAAATTCAACTGTCTAGCTATTACAGTTCACGACATACAACCTGGTCACAGACAGACGGACCGATGGATAGCGGACTCTCAGCAACCCTTTGCCATTTGGGTACGGAACCCTAAAAAGCAATAATTATTTTGGTCTTGAAATAATGGAGAAGTTTACTGATGTTAATATTTATTATATTCAACGTAATGATATTAAAATATAATTCTCTGCAAAAATTTTTAGAATCGATCAATAAATGACTGAGAAATGGATCATTGAAGTTGAGGGAATTTCGTGTGACCCTGTGACGTCATATAGCCTGACGGATCAACGCACAGCCTAACCCGCTGATCGTAGAGACCTGAAAATTGGAGGGTGTGTTCTTTGTATGACGTAGGATTTTCGTTAGGATTTTTTTTTTCACAAGAAGAGATCTTCTGAAATCCTACTCCTAAGGGGGTGAAAAAGTAGGACGTAGTTTATCTCATTCGGGCTTAGTGACGTCACGATTACGCAAATTCAAAGTCCCATAAATTTTTTTATTTCTAGAGATATTTTGCTAATTCTTTCACATGTTTATTTTATTTTACTCAAATTTTTATAATTTATAAACAAACATTTTTGGTAAAATTCCTCATTGTAGAAGTTCAGAGAAGGTTTAAACAATGAAAAATATTAGAAAAAATAGTGTCGAAAATATCCTATAAATACTTTTTGAATAATTATTAAAATTGAATTTTCCCATACTAACTGTTCACTACGTCCAATTTGTCACTTGAGTGTCAAATATTTATAGGTGCGTTCGTCAGTTGTTTCCTGTTTGTTTCCTGTAGTTATTTATTTAGTTAAGTCAGAACAAGATGTACCGGGACAGCTACACCTAGTCTATCTATACATATAATAAATCTGTAGAGGGGTCATGTCTGTACATTAAAGTTATCTAAGTGAAAATTAAAATGGGGGGTCTATAAAGGCCACAGAACCTAAAAATAATGTTTTTGAAAAAAATGTCTGTCTGTCTGTCTGTCTGTCTGTCTGTCTGTCTGTCTGTCTGTCTGTGTGTTTGTTATCACATCACGCCGAAACCACTGGATGGAATAAAATGAAATTTGGTAGGTAGGTAGCTTAGGACCTGAAGGGTAAAATAGGATACTCTTTATCCCGCAAAATTAAAGGGTTCCCATGGGATCTTCAAAAAACTGTACCTACCTGTTTGACGTTATTTCTGGCAATCTACTCGACGTATTTAAATAAAACTTGGCACAAAGGTAGATTGGAACATGAAATAACTAACAGTATTTTTTTTTCTTGGAAACCAAAACGATTCCCACGGGATCATGAAAAAACTGTATTCTTGAACTTGCTTCACAAACCGAAATAAATCATCATTTTTCGCATGTTTTCTCTTGAAATAAAACTATTAAAATTATAAAAATAAATCTATTTTTTATCCTACTCAAATCCTACAAATAATAAATAGCGAAGGAGTAAACCAATAGTACAAGATCTACTTAAACTAAGAATTTGCTTTGAGCGAGAGGTCAACTTATTTGGTGGTCTTTAATAAGTTACCTACTATTTTTTTAGCCGGTAAAAATATACCTTGATATTATTTCGTTCAGGCTCTTGAAATATTTGCGTTCGAAATTCAAAATTAAACCGCATACATAGGCTGTGTTCCGCGGAAAATAAAACGTAGGCAAAATGGCAACCGCTGGTATAAAATAAGCAAAATGGCGGATTATGTTAGCATTATTGAAGTTAGCAAAATATGTGCCCTGGCGGATAATCTGTTTTTTTTAGCGCTAACAAGCTCTATTTTCGGCGGAACACAGCCATAGTCTTTTTACCGTATTGATATTGACTGAGCAGAATAGAAGAATAACTGTTTTATAATTTCAAATACTATTCTATTCTGTGAAAAAATATTTTCAACTTTTATAATACACACGAATTTGGTACGGAGCGTACAGCGGATCTGCGGATCTGGAGCGCTCCGTACCAGATCCGAGCGTGTGTAGGGCAGTCCGGCGAACATATTATGAAGAAGGCGAAGAGTTCACCGTTGTCCGCATCGGATCTGGTACGCTCCGTACCATATTCGTGCGTGTGTAGAGCAGTCCGGCGGTTTGGCCGTACAACAATATCAGTGTTGCCAACTTAAGGATGTACCCCCCAAAATTAGGGAAAATATCTACGGGGTTTACTAGAGGACAGGATGTTTAGAGTTTACTCCTTATGAATCAATTTGTATGTAATAATAAAAATTATTTTAATGTGTGTATATAGCCAGGGATATGAAAATGTATTGGGAGTGAAATCAGATTAAGACAAGTTAGTTTTATGTTATTCACGCGTAAGTCTTTATGTTAAACACATAACCTTTCTTTCTAGCTTATTATCTCTTAGCGCTGTCAATGGTATAATTATCAGGGGTAAAGTTTGGGGAGAAATATTTTTGAGAGTTGATATCACTGCCTGTTATCATTTAATTTCAGGAATCATCGCGTCGTCGAAAAACAGCACTGTGAATAGAACTCTGTGCTAATGTAATAGAGCATAAAATTTCGATTTTATGCTCTATTACGAGTGTCGTTTCGCTTCACTGCACCGCCCGTACCAAATTCGTGCGTGTGTAGCGACACCGAATTTGGTCTCCGGATATGGTTCGCTGTACGCTCCGTACCAAATTCGTGTGTCTGTAGATAGCGTGTAATTGTATATTAGGTTGAACTTGAAGCTTGGTATCTTATTACGAATAATGGTGTCTACAGACACACGAATTCGGTACGGAGCGTACAGCGGATCTGGTACTCTCCGTACCAAATCCGAGCGTGTGTAGGGCAGTCCGGCGAACATAAGAAGAAGGCGAAGAGTTCGCAGCTATCCGCATCGGATTTGGTCCGCTCCGTACCAAATCCGTGCGTGTGTAGAGCAGTCCGGCGGTTAGGCCGTACAACGGTGTCAGTGTTGCCAACTTAGGGATTTACCACTCAAAATTAGGGAAAATATCTACGGGGGTTTACTAGGGGCCAGGATGTTTAGAGTTTACTCCTTATGAATCAATTTGTATGTAAAAATAAAAATTATTTAAATCTACACTAATATTATAAAGAGGAAAACTTTGTTTGTATGTTTGTTTGTTTGTTTGTTTGTAATGAATAGGCTCAAAAAGTACTGGACCGATTTCAAAAATTCTTTCACCATTCGAAAGCTACATTATCCACGAGTAACATAGGCTAAATTTTATTTTGGAAAAAAATAGGGTTCCGTAAGATATTTGGGTTTTTCGGACACAAGGTGTAAAAAATCAACCAGAAAAGTTACTTATTTTGCGTACGCTGCCTAAACTATAAAAGATAGAACCATAAAATGTTCTAATTAATTGTAGATCTTATAAATATCTACAAAAAAGTCCGCGACACACTATACCTATCTATGTCGAGTGAGGCACAATAACCATTTTTTTTATTTAGAAATCTTGAATTTTTTTTGGACTACATTTAAACGCGTTTATTTTACTCATGTTATTAATCCTTATCAAAATAAATTATTTCATCACTAAGTACAGTTTATTTAGTTTAGTTTACTTTAGTTAAATAGTTTTTTTTTTTTTATTAAATATGGGGGCAAACGAGCAAACGGGTCACCTGATGGAAAGCAACTTCCGTCGCCCATGGACACTCGCAGCATCAGAAGAGCTGCAAGTGCGTTGCCGGCCTTTTAAGAGGGAATAGGGTAATAGGGGAGGGTAGGGAAGGGAATAGGATAGGGGATTGGGGAGTTTAGTTATTTTATAAACATCAAATTGATAATATCTTAAAATATAATACATTATAATATCTATACATCTATACAGTTAAATACAATTTAAGTGTCTGTTTGTAACTTCAAATTAACAGCTTTTTACATAATGAATCTGAAAGTATATTCGGTACTTACAATAAAATACATGTTTTTAATTTTTGTCTGTCCGTCTGTCTGTCAGACGGTCTGTCTGTCTGTTTGTTCCGACTAATCTCTGAAACGGCTGGACTGATTTTCACGGGACTTTTACTAGCAGATAGCTGCAGATGTTATAGGGTCTAACATAGGCTACTTTTATTTTAGGGTTCCGTTTAAAAAAATAGGATTCCGCTTTCGTTAGTCATAAATAAAGTCGCGGGTAAATTTCAGCGATATCCCAAAGTATTGTTCCACGCGGACGAAGTCGCGGGCAAAAGCTAGTTGATAATAAAATAATACCTTTGTAAATTGCAGTGATTGTTCGAAATCCCGACAAAGGAACATTATTTTGGCGACAATTGTTCTTTTTTCGATTCGATTGAATGTATGAAGTGCCCAATCTACTCTGTCCGTCGCCATATAAAAATTGGAGACATAAATACAATTTCATTAGTGGTGATGTCCGAGCGAGTGTCCGCCCGCGGTGTCTGCCCGCCAGGGGGACATCACAGGGGGACAGGGGGGAGGGTCCCCCTGCGGAGTTCCCCAGGGGAAAACTATCGATCCCTCGCAACCCCTAGCATGTCTGGCTTGTCGTGTTAGTTGCGGCTAATTCAATATGCGCGCTGGAAATTCGCACTAGGTATGTCACATCACTAAATCGTACACAATTGATTGTACAGTTGTAAATTGTACCTTATAATTGATTGCTGACACTTAACGAGCATACTGTAAAATATATAAAACAAATTGTATCTTACTCCTGTTATAGTAAGAACGCAGCTTTATGGGTTCGAAAATTATGGATTGAATATTATAAAAAAAAACCCTTAGTACAATAATATCTAAAACATTTCAAATATTGGAATCGATTTTCACTTGCTTGCAATCACATAACATGAGACGAGTGACGGCAGCGGGTATCATCTGAAATATTTTAAAATCGGAATATAATCGGATTAGACTATGCACAGACCCGGACCGGATCCGGGGCAGCCCGGACGGTCCGGGTGGGTGGACAGTTAATCGAATTAAGATCATCCGCCCAAAGAATCTTCGCGAACGTCTAACGGATTTATTAGTGAATTAGACTGTGAAAGATTGTATTTCATGAAAGGCACAAATATTTTATATTTCCAGTTCGTATTCCACGTGGCCGCAAATTAATTTCGACCCCGTTACGAGGTGTTTGTCGCATCGTAACTTCCATTGGACTGATTTTGAGGAATGTTTTATTTGATAACTAGCTGGTGCCCGCAACATCATTTGCGTAAAACTCACAGAAACGGTACCTTTTTTTTAAACGGAACCCGAAGGTATATAAAAGTAGCCTTTGTTACTCCTTATAACATCAGCTATACACCAGTGAAAGTCCGGTGAAAATCGGTCTAGCCGTTTCAGAGCTTAGCCCGACAAAAAATTCAAAAATTGTTTTTTTATTGTAAGTACCGTATATACTTCCTTTCATATGCACTAAGTGAAAAGCTGTTAATTTAAAATTACAAACAGACACTTCAATTTCATTTATTTGTTTAGCAAATAACGTCAAGATCGAACCGGTCACTATTCATCGTAAACGACTCATCTTCTACTTAACTTACGGATACTCTTACTAAATAAAACGTATTGGTAAAGAAAATAAAATCTCAAAATGGAGATTTTATTATAAAATCACAAAGAGAGAATAAAATCACAAAAAATAATAAAATCGTGTAGGTATATTTAGACCCCGAAGATTAATATTGCTTTTAAATAATCTTAACTCAGAGAGAAAGATCTCAATTCATATAAAATATTAAATAACGCTACCATAGATAAGAGAAATGAATATTAGTTCAGGAAATGCGGAAATGTAGTTCTTCATTTGCAGCGCTTCTGTTCTATTTCATCTTATTAGAATAGCAACTTGTTGTGAATATATAATACCGGTCAGCGAATTTTGAAACTAGATATGTTTCTTTTAAATATTTGATATATTAACTTAGAGGGTTTTTGTAACATTTACGTTTAGAAAAAATACTTAATAAACAAAAAACAAAAACTGGAAATACGAAATAATTTCAGCACATCATACTTGGTGTAATAAAATAAATAAACTCGTACTACGTATATGTTACATACACATTCGTCTTCATTTATTTAATGACAGTAACGTGCCGACTCGATTTCCTAACAATTCCCTTAAGAGCAAATTAAATTTAAGTTCGAGGTTGGAATGCCATCTAATCTCTTAAATATCCAGTTATGTATTTATATGACTTTCACGTTTCCTTAAGTGGAGTGCTTTCCTAAGCCACTGCAAATTGCGAAACTTTTTGTTATAGTACCTTCCCCTATAGCATTTAAAAGGGTATCAGAGCCCTCACGCAATGGCAATAGTTCAATGCGCTCTTGTGAGGGTGAAAATATCAGAAATGATCACATCAGCAAATGTAAGGTCCAATGGTTTTCTTATAGCGTAGTGCATAATACGTATCTATAATATATAATGTTCCTGAGGGTTTTTGGGTTTGAGATTATTTTTCTTTTCTCATACTTAGTTTAAAATTCACTACAGATTTTTTAAGAAGTATATAAATTATTGCGGTCATTTGCAATACGTTTCTTAAAAATCACGCAAATTTTAATGTTTCAATATAATTTCTAAGCTTTCATCCATGCTTAATCTATTTACTATAGTAATATCTAAGCCATGAATGAAAAGGATAAGAATAGCTCATACAATTATATAGAACGTAATTATGCTTGGAAATTCTAAAGAAAGAAAATTCAATCGTTTCATTTGTGAATTAAAATTGAAAGAAAACATAACGACCACGCTCGAGGCGGGAAAGCGGATTATATAATGTGAAGTGTATCATAAACATTATCGTTTTGTGTCCGAGTCACATACAAAATCACAGGACTGAAAATGTCATTTCATACTATGTTAACTTATTCAACTCAGTCAAGCACCTCACGCAGTCGTACGGGAAAACCTTCCCTTCTGACAGCCAATACCCCTAGCACGATTCCCCGCTATTACTTACCGCGTTGGCAAGAAGTTTGAAAAAAGCGACACGGTGTAGCTTCTAGGTATCTTCCACTCTCTTAACATAGCGAATTGAAGGGCTAACTTAGGCCTTTTTCATCCGTTAACGGATGATTTATACAGTATTCGCCGAGCGAAGTAACCACTCTTGAAATACTGTAGTGCCTGGGACAGTTGGTTTTTAAATGTCGTATGGTTGCCCAAGTATGTGCTTTCGGCACTCTCACAACATAGTCAGCCTAGTCCAGAGGAATGACTGGTCATTACGTCTGGGGCCACCGGGCCAACCATGTGCGGGATTCCTCACGATGTTTTCCTTCACCGCTAGAGCGTCCGTAATATACTTGAGATCTGAAAAGGTCTCATTGGTACACGCCACAACCTGGAATTCGAACCTGTGCAGGTTCTCTCGAGCAAAGAGAATATAATCAATTAATCACTACGTGCTCTCGAGTGCGAACCAAACGGTCTACCCACTAGGCCACGGACCTCAATTGAAAGGCTAGACGCCACCAAACATCATACAATTTCACATGGTAGCGATAGCCTAGGTACTGAACATGTGTATAGTATTGTTTTTGTTGATGAGGCTTTATCTATACTAATATTATAAAGAAGAAAGATTTGTTTATTTGCATCGAATTGTCTCCGAAAGTATGGGACTGATTTTTATGACATTTGACACAGATGTAGAGTAGACCACGGCGAAGGACATAGGCTACTTTTATCGCGGAAAAATATTATATGTTTTCGATGTATCTATTTTCATTTGCGCGCACGAAGTCGCCGGTAAAATCTAATAGAAACATAAAATATTATAACTCATCCCAGACATGAGACAAGCTAGGTAGTACCTACATTAATTTAAAATTTTATTTAAAGACCGTAAAGTAAAATAAAATTGTATATTCGATATTTACTGGAAAATAAATAATTGAATATTGACTAGGGCATGTTACATTGAATAACGAGGTCGTGCCCGTTTCATTAACTTCACTAATTGAGATTTTTTTTACATCGATGACTAACGAAATCGCGATAACAAATTTTATGTAACGTTGTTTTATTCCACTTAGCTCTTTTTAATTTAGTATTCATATTCATATTTAACTACCTCTGCTAAATTCCACTTATATATTTGTACGTATAAATTGAAATGAAAACTTAGATACATACCTACATTTTTTAGAAATACAAAGGTTTTCAAATAGGTAGGTATATAAATAGGTAACTAAAAATAGGTACTTATAAGATTTGGAAGATAAATGAAGACATAAATCTAAATTTTCCTGACAATGTCGCAGTCGCTCATGAGATCTGGAGGGAATCCAATACACAGTTAAGGCGAGGTCTTAGCCTACTTTGTCATTTCCCGTCGCCTAATCTACCTAGTCAGAGTTCAATTACGAAGTGGACAAAATTATGGGATAAAGTTCACAATCCTTGACACGTCATGAACCGTACACATTATAAAAAAATATTTTTTTTCTGAGTTAAAAAAATCACCTCTTAAAAATCACACAATCTCCTAAAACGTAAAGTTTTGTGCAGTACCATACACATTCTTTGTTAAATAATTAATATAAGTACATTTTATATTAAAACATAAACCGAACACTTTTGTGATTTGCACAACATTTCAAAAGATATTTAAAAAATACCTTGCAAAACCGTCTTCTACATGAATATAGAAAATAAAGCTACGCAAAAAAGAATCTTATTACAATTACTCGTATGCAACGAGTAGTGAAAATCATTTTATTTTTGGGCTTGGTCCTTGCCTTAATACTTGGCATCCCTAAGACTATAGGTCTTGTTAACAAATAAATAGACTTATTCTGAACTAGATCGTGATAGAAATGGAATATTACATTACACTTCCAATAATATTAAGCTAATTAACATAATTTAATATTAAGCTTATTTTTTGACGTAAGCATGTCATATAATAAGTAAGACACATTAAAACATTATTCTTGTAGCACGATTTTACTGCAAAGGCACGAGTACTATATGGTAAATTATTAAATAATAGATCCAAAAGGAACATACTCTTTAGCTCCAATATCTTTTAATTAATAAAGCTAATAAATTGCCCTCTAAAGTCTAAGCACAACGCTTCAGAAACATCTATAAAATTGTAAATAAAATAATTTCAAGCATGAGTTGCATTTTGTAGTATATTTAGGGAAATTCTCTTCGAAAATGTTTTAAATATTTGTTGTACGTCAGCAATATTTTGTGCCAACAAGGAATCGCAATTTCATCTTCAATATCGCTAACATTCTCAAGTAAATTTTAATGAATGAATAATTGATCTCGTATTATATATGAACATTTATTAAAATATCTAAATATCATACTTTAGTAGATAAACACCATAATATTATGTTGGTGTTTCTTACTATACGTCTAGGTATACGTCAACAGCCTCCGTGGTCTAGTGGTTAGAGCTTGGGTCGGAGGTCGTGAATTCGATTCCCGCATTGGAAAAACAAAAAATGTTGTTTCCAAGTTTGGTTAGGACAATGCAGGCTGATCACCTGATTGTTTGACTAGAAAGATGATCCATGCGTCGGATGGGAAAAAGTCGGACCTGCGCCTCATCTCTTGTCAGTCGTGTCGGTTATTCGTCCCACTGGATTACGAGAGTAAAGGAAGAGGGAGTGCTGTTGTGTACTGCGCAAACAAATGAAAAATTATTAAAAAAAATAACTTCTTTCATATTTACACTTCTATGTCCTTTATTTGTATAAATAGTTGGTTAGTTAATAAAGTATTTGATCGATTGGCAAGGAGCGACTGCACTCTATGCGTGATGGCGTGGTCTAAATAAGTTAGTATCGACATTCACTGGACGTCGAAATAATAAACAGTATTGCTGTTACATTTTCTACGCGAGTGCATGTATGGATGTATCTATCACCGTAAAATTGTAAAAACCGTTAGATTGTAAAATAACTAACGAAAATGTAAAAATATGTCGAAAGATTAAAAACTATATATTTGCAATCTAACGAAAAATAATGTGTTAAATTATGGGCAGAATATTCGCGTTGGAAGTGCTTACAATTTTACTAGTTTTATTACAATCTAACGGTTTTCACAATTTTACGGTGACATATACAAATCAAATATAAATAATTATATAATATATTAAGTGAATGAATGAATGAATAAAAAACTCTTTATTGCACCAAAAACAAATAAGACCCACGGAACATAGGAAAACTAAAAAATAAATAAGCATAAAAGATGGTCTTATCACTGCAAGTGATTTCTGCCAGACAACCTTTATAATCATATCATGACACATATTTACTTAAATGTAATTAATATACCGGTAGGTGGTTTTATAGACAGGCAAAGGAAAATTATTTTAATACATAATATACTTTAAGATTTCATAATACTTATTACATATAAGATAATAATATATACTACTAGATACACAACGTTTTTGTAATATTTATTAATACATACACAAATACTTACATACCTATCGTATTACTACAGAATAAAATGTGTGCAAAAGTCTGATTAATAATAAAAATGCAAGTCTGGCAGTCCTACTCTTGACCAGTTTCCAACCAGACCGCCCTGAACGTGTAAGAATTTTCAGTAAAAAAGCTGATAAACAAGGTCAAGTTAATCTATGCGATGAAAAGCCTTTATATAAAGATTAAAAAAAAGTCTAGTTATACGTCAATCTGTTTGTCTCCTAATCCTCTTTCGAAAACCGTCGGTCTGGCATGCTCAAGCCTGGCCAAAACTCAGCCAGACCGGGATAAAGTTACCTCCTGTGATGCTTACTAATAGGTAAATAATTATTTTAATAGATTTCTATGTATTCTTTCCGAATTCAAAATTTGCTACCTCATATTGCTACCACTTCTACCACTCGATCCGCCATCTTGAAAAAATGGCGATGTCTTTCAATATTTTTACTATATCTCTTTACAGACATATTTTACGAAATATGAACTAGATACAATTTTCTGCGATTTATTTTATGAGCATTTTTGCATCCATAGTTTTAGCGCTGCAGACATTAAGGTTGTTGATATTTTTAATCGACTATATTCTACTGTTTAAGCCCTCTCAGAGGATATCCATATCAAGCAGTTTGTAAATAAACATAAAGACCGCCATTTTATGACGGTACTGTGATGACGGCGGCCATTTTGAAGAATTGAGAAGCACATGATGTCTCACACGCACGCACGCACGATCGTGTGCGAGTTCCCACTTGCACTCGCACACGGTATGGTCGGACTCGCACACACGATGCTGTCCCCAGCATCGTGTGTGCGAGTGCGACCACACCAATCTGCCAATCGGACTGACATAATAAAGTCGATTATATATCATTAAACAATCGACGTTCATTAAAATCATCATCCTAAAGACAACATTACTTCTTATGCCTGGTTTCTGTGATTTTTATCGGTAGTTTACATATTCGATAGCGGTATTGATTGGATAATGCGTCTAGTAAGAAACCGGGAATCAGTCTGCTATAAAATTTTAATATAGTAAGCATCAAAAAGGCTATGAAATTTTAGTACCCCTTGGTAATAAATATCATTAAATTTCATAAAATAATCTCGTAAAATTCCTTCATAACAATGCACATATAAAATTTAAGTTTACGGTGGGGCCAGCAAAAATTTTATCGCTTGCCTTCCAAAATATGGTAATCTCACTCCCCTTTGAGACCCTCTGTATTAAAATGAAAAGTCATAACTACATTATGCTATGTAAATAATAATAAAGAATTGGTTATTCTATTATGTAGAGCTAAATACACACAATTTACCTACGCCCATACCTACAAGCAACCTAGTGTGATATTTTTTTAGGTTAGGTCCAAAAATGCCCAATCTTCCTTTACTTTTACAAATTAAACGAATACGAGTACTTTATTTTAAAACGTATCACAGTCGTCTTGTAACAGCCAAGAAAAAGTTATTTTTTGTATTTAAAGGAAAAATGGTTCCGTTTTAATATTTCCAGATAAAACGGGAATTAGCATAACCCGAAGTCCATCCGTCTAATTGCAGCGGCTAGATGAATATTTATGCCGAAGTCTTTATAATATTCTTCGTATGTACTATGTAACGATGCCAATTAAAATATTTCTTTTTCCTTATTGTGATGTTATTCATAATTAACGTGCAGTTAGGTATAATATTTACAGTAACTTAAAGACACTGTCTTGTCGAGAAGTAGGGATATTCGAACTTATAAAATAATAAAATACTTACAACCGTTTGTTTCATTCATACGTTCTCCATAAGCCAAGGTACAACTGGTAGACCCTGGCCAAGGTACAATACTGTGTCATCTTGCACCAAACAGCGGATTTTATATATTTGAAAGTAACTTATCACGCAAGTTTATGATTTATTGATAAACAAAATGTATGTAGGTAATTATTATAACACATTTTAAACTATCAGATTTTTAATAAGTGGTAAAAATTAAAATATTTTCTCGTACAAAATAATGTACAAAAAAAACTTCGACAAAACCAAAAACTGCCTTCATGGCAGTAAACGACTTATTCTTTATAAGATGGTCGGTAAAGACGTAGCTAACACCGCATTATAATTAAAAGCTTAGGAACCTAGAAAAGGCAGAATGGCAAAGGCAGAAGACTATAAGTTACCACATATTAGCCTATGCCCCATACTGATCATGTTGTCTGCTATAGATAGATAAAGCAAACCTAAAAGCCTAAAAGCTCTTTTATACAAATAAGCTGCTGTGTCTAACCACTCAAAAATACACCATGTAAAAAAAATCTCCCCACCTTACGTTTTCACCAAATTTCATTGACGGTGACGGGTTTAATTGAAACTTGGCCTGGTTACGCAGGAGTAATTTTATAGTGGCCAAGTGTGTGCGCATTACACAAGAACACACTCTCTTCCTTTACTCAGTGGAACGGACGGACCGACACGAAATCAGGGGCAAGTCCGACTTTTTACATGCCCATCCGACGCATGGATCATCTTTCTTGCCAGACTTTCTTGTCAGAAAAACTTAAAAAAAGAATGATGCTAAATCATTAAACGTGTGACCTATAGATTTACTTCTGTTTTTAGCGGTAAAAATTAAAAACTACCGCGGCAATGAATAAAATATAACCTGGGCACTTCAAAATATATTCCCCGTAGAAGCTTTTTATTAGAACTACATTAAAGTTTTCATCGCGCGAAATTGTTTTATAATCGATTTTGTATTGGCGATTGAATATTCATACTACTCCGTGCTGTAATTGGATTGAAGAGTGGACCCCGGTAATGCTATTCGACGCATAATATGTATCACACAAACATACAAATACGTGCGACGATCGCCCATACCGTCGCTATGCCATCGGAATAAAAGTCATATTCGTTGGAATAATCTTTAAAAATGTCGCCGGTGTGGTTGTCGAACCATCTGATCCATCTATGGATGTCTTTACAAAGTTAAATATTCAGGTGGTCGCCGGTGGAGTAAATTATTGGTGCCTTATTTTAATTGAAATAAAGCCTACTGTTGTTTAACTCTGTGTTTTATGGCCGGTGTATGTCGGCCAATATTTGTGACAATGAGATAATTAACCGAGTAATGGTTATCGATTATGATATTGGATATGAAGTGTTGATACCACCTCAAAACTGTAAAGTGTAAGGTGAGTACAATCGTTGTAACTCGTATGTAGAATTTTGAATAATAATAATAATCTTTAAGAATATCAATCGTGAAAAGTTCATGTTGTCTTTTTACTTATTTTTTTCTATTAGGTATATAAAATTTTGACAATGTGCATACGCGTAGTGTAGGTAAATAATTTTGTTTTTGAGCTTAGACTTTGCCTTAAATTACGTCACTATAGATTGCCTTTGAAATGTCATCCTTTGTTTTTAACCCCTCAAAAAAAAACATAAATTCAGATACCACATTAATAAAGCTATAATTTCGGTGGAGCTACAATAAATTATCATAGCACAAAATGCAAGGAGATTGTTTGAGTGCAGGCGCGTTTTCCCGCCTCCCCCCACAAAAACATTACGGGACCGACATTTCGTCGCCGTTTATATTTAATAATAACAACCCCACAACTAGAGGGTGAAACACAAAAATCGATACCCCCGTCTGGGAGGGTGCACCGAAATCCCCTGTGCAACGAATATCCGCATTTGAATACCATGCACCATGATACCTTTGTACAATTATGTGTATGTACGTGCCGCTGAAACATACGTGTAAAACCCATCTACTTGTTCTTCTTTTTTCATTTAAGAATAATGTTTTATTAGCTGTATGGCTGTGTTGAATATTTTTCCGTCCCAATGAAACGAAATGTTTGTTCCTAAATAATTATGATCATTGGTCTGTAACCTGTATGATAAATGTAGGGGTTGGAACGCGTTATACTTCTAGGAACATCTTGCAGTGCAACGGCTATTAATACCTACTACGTGAAAATGACGACCCCCCCCCCCCCTCGTCGTGTCGGTATATACCTACTACTACACCGTGCTACACCGTGGATAGGGAGGGGGATAAAAAATGGGTAAAAAGTGATACCATATTACGGGTACGTTCCCTGGGTATCTATTATAATTATTGAATTTTTTACTGAAATATTGTGTACTACTTTTGCACGAGACTTCGTGCGCTCCAAAGGAAATCCCGCCGTAACCGTGCATTTTACCGCGATAAAAAGTAGCCTATGTCCTTCCCCGTGGTTTAATCTATATCTCTACCAAATTTCATCAAAATCAGTCCAGTAGTTTTGGAGCATATTCAATGCAAACAAATAAACAAACAAACAAACTTTTCCTCTTTATTATATTGGTATAGATAAATGAAATCTATATTTTATATCTCTGTCTAGTTCTCGTCTGAAATCGAAAAACTATAAAAAATGAATCGCCGGACCTCATTCCATCCATATTCAATCGCTCTGTGCCGCTGCATCAAAAGATCGTCGCAGATAAGTCACGGACGACGACGCTTAAATGGAAATTCTCAACAGTTCGATAATATCGTCAAAACAAACGAACTTTAACCGCCAAACTACTATCACGACTGCTAATCACATTTGAAACGGCGATAAAAATCGCAGACCGACAAACTGACAAAAGTCGTAAGCTTTCAAGTTTCAATAGAATACTGTATGAACTATGAGGTGATGATAACCACACAAAAACACTTTTAGTCTCTACTATGGCTTTATTATAACAGTTTTCATTGCCTCATAGTATAGACGTACGTCTATTGTATGCGATCGAATTTTAATGAAAATTCAAACTGACATGAATGAAACTATGTAATTATGTAGTTAACATTATGTTAAATTAATTCACTGTCTTCACAGCTCAACGGACATCTATTAACATTAACATCAACAATGAAAATTTAAATAATCATGCGCTCAATGTTCAGGTAGAATTTCAATATAATAAGTACATTGGATTTAATGTATACAACCCTGTAATTGGAAATTCGCATCGGAGAGAAACATATTATGATAATTATTATTAATATTGGTTTATTAAAGCGAATTATAAGACATATTGAATCGGGCGGGGCATTGAAAAACTAAAACATAAATTTACATTACCCTTTCAACTGTAGGTAATAATAACAAAGTCGCGGGTTAAATGGAAATATAATATGGGTAATTAAAACATAACAATATGAAAACGGTCACGAAGGGAAATGTTTAATTAATTATAGGCGATAATAGTACCTCGATAACCAAACCGCAGTGGGCTAGATAGTCATTTGATGTGACCTTACAAAGCCACTTGGTGGTAAGCGGCTAATCTAGTCCAACTTTGACCACTAATGTTTGCCCGGGGCAGTTACTCACAGGTGAGTGTGCCAAATGTACCAAAGTTTCTCAGTGCAGATGACGAACGAGTAACGATCCTATTTTAGTACAATTTTCTACGTCAGGTCAAAATCTAAACGTATTTCCAGCTTATAAACTAGTACATATTATATTATGCAAAATACTATCTCCAAAGTCACCTCTTTCTGGAACAAAACATTAATACAAAAAAGGTTACAATAATAATTAATCATTATAATAGCTCCCCACACCGATTTCGGTGACGGTGGCTAGTTTCATTGAAACCAGCTACGTAGGAAATATTTTATATATTATACGCAATACATAAGAGCACTCTCTCTTTCTTTACTCTCGTAACTCACTGGGACGGATGACCGACACGACTGACTAGAGATCAAGCGCCGTACCGACTTTTTACATGCCCATCCGACGCATGGAACATCTATCTTGTCAGACCATCAGGTGATCAGCCTGCATTGTCCTAACCATACTTGAAATGAAAACAACTTATTATTTTGTTGTTTCAAAGCGGGGATCGAACGCATGACCTCCGGAATCGAGAGCCATTACGCTTTAAATCATAGGACCCCGTAGGCGTTACCAATAATATATAGGTAATACTTAGTACAGCTATAACAGCATTATGTACGGGGGTGCATCCTCAAATGTGTAGCAAAGCTGTCATGTATTTATATCCTCCGCATAGAAATTTAACAAAGACGTTTTGAATTATTTGAGCTACAAACAAAATCACCCATAGGAATGTCTCTCTCGCCTCCGCCGCAGTACCGTCATTAGAGAGTAGACGGAGGAGTGCTTAATAAAACGTCGCGGAGATAAGGACACGGATATCCTAAACTATTGTAAAGACCTTTGCTTCCAGAAGTTGTCGTGAAAATATTGATTGCATTTTATACTGTTCAAGGTTCTGAATATAACTATGGTGGGGCAACAAGGGTGCGTTTACGAAAAGTTGTTTGTCAGGTCCCGACTATGAAGTGACTTAATATCTTGAAGTGTTTTCTTGCAATAAATCTAAATAGTAATTATTATTATGATTATTATTATAATTTTGATTATTATGATTTATCCGCGTCCCAATTAGGTAATCAGCACGCGCGCCATGCTCAGACCCCTGAAAATCGGGACGTCCCGCGCAAATCGGGACACCTGGCAATCCTAGTGACGACTGAAGAAAAAAATTATTTTTCTATGCTATAAAATCATAATGTTGAATATAATTTTTAGCTATTTTGCAGATAGAAGTACTATGTTAGTGACAATTGTTAGTTTTGTTGGATTTGTTTTCATTTGGTTGCGACCAAATGAAATTAAATCCAACAAAACTAACAATTTAGGCCATTTTTTTCGAATTTGTAAACGCGCTCTTAATGAATGTGGAAGAATGAAGATGATCTAGCTATGAGACTAAACCGAATGTGCGATGCGGTTGTAGATACTTGCGCTTACTCGTAAGGTTTGGAGATAGACAACACAAGTTTGATCCTAGAAATATAATGATCATGTTTTAAAAAAAACTTAGGCCTTTTCATCCGTTAATGGATGATTTAAAATACAGTATTCACCGAGCGAAGTAACCACTCTTGAAATACTGTAGTGCCTGGGACAGTTGATTTTTAAATGTCGTATGGTTACCCAAGCATTCTCACAACATAGTCAGCCTAGTCCAGAGGAATGGCCGGTCAATAGGTACGTCTGGGGCCAACCATGTGCGGATTTTCTCACAATGTTTTTTTCCATCACCATTAGAGCGTCCGTATAATGTACTTAAGATCTGAAAAAGTCTCCACAACCTGGAACCGAACCTGCACTCTCTCGAGTGCAAACCAAACGGTCTACTCACAAGGCCACGGAGCTCTCGATGATCCTGTTTAACGGAACGAAAATTAATAAAATAAATCTCATAAACTAGATTCGAATAATCCCAAAGGCACACTTGTATTATAATTAAAAGTTGTAACAATGTAAATATATTACTTTTTTATTATTTTTAACGTAAAATTTACTATTTTATAATGCTAAAAGGATATATTTTTTTAATACTTGTTTTTTTATAAGTTCTTAAGACATTTTTAATTAGGAGTAAAATCCCAATACTCATAATTATAAATGTGAAAGTTTGTGAAGTTGGATGGATGGATAGATAGAAGTTTCTCACTCTTTCGTGCAAAAATTATAGAACAGATTTCGATGAAAGAAGAAGGGGATATCCTGTATATTGCACCATTCGATAGCATTTATATTCAGAAAGTAATTATGTGGGAATTGAGGAAAGAGCTTACTTTTAGCATTTTATTACCATACATTTCTTCAAAATATGAGGCAGTTTATCAAAATATAACACTTTTCTGAAGTTTGCTATACCATTACTTCCCAAAATTTGATCCTTATTAGCAACACTATGAAATGGTGCAATAATACAGGTGATTTTTTTAAACCTCATTAGCTTTTTTCTCAAATGTTTTAGAGATTTTCCGTCATACAATAATAAGACGCATTTTCATTTGATACAATATGTCTTGTAGTGTTTACAAAAGTGGTGACGTTTTGCCCCATTCTTCTTTGTTATGGTAATATTTTAGGCTATGGATTAGCTACTTTTTATCCCGAAAAAGTACAGTATTCCCATGGGATACTGCATTAACGCGGACGTAGCTATTAAGCTAGTCGTGTATATAATAAATTAGATGCTACCCACGACTTCGTACATGCGAAAAGAAATCCGGCGGAAACCGAACATTTTGCTTCGCCAAAAGATTGTGTATTAGATGATCAGATCCAGAGCCTAAACTATACTACCATACCAAATTTTATTAAAATCCGTTCCGTTGTTTTTGCTTAAAAATGTAACAAACATTTATCCATCCATCCAAACATCCATCCATCCATCTTCAAAACTTTTATAATTATATTAGTAGTAGGATTACACATTTTTAGGGTTCCGAACCTCGAAAGAAAAAAACGGAACCCTTATAGGATCATCTGTATGTCAAGACCCTTTTTCTCATTACCACGTGGAGGTATCAAGCTGGAATATATCAAATACTCAGGTCTACTGTCTCTTGGAGCTGTGAAAAAATCAAACTTCTAAGCCAACACAATCAAAAGATACAGCCATTTCCGCAAATTTTCGACACTCGCAAACTCACAACCTACAGGGTAGGTACTTCCAGTAAACTCAGAATCTTGAAATTTGGTACGAAGTAACGTCTTATATAGCACAGATAAAGAAAAAAATACAAAAACCATAAATTTTGGCTACATCGTTTATAAAATATTTTTTATAATTTTAAACTTACTACCCATTCCCTCGTGAACGCGTAGAGGTATTAAATTAAAATTCATAATAAATAAAATCAAATACTCAGATCTATAATACATTTAAGCTGTAACAAAATCACTACAGGTTTGTACGGAACCCTGCGCGAGTCCGACTCCCACTTGGCCAGCTTTTTTTTTTTTTTCAAAGCTGTGGCCTGTGTCACATCCAGGAATACGTAAGTCTCCGCGAAGAAAAGTTCCCGTCATTTGTCGTGGGCTCGTGGCTAGCACTTCGTAGCACGCAATTATTTTCTTTGTGGCCTTTTTCTTTGAATTATTTATGGAAGATCAAAAACATGCCTAATGAGTATTAACACTCATTAGACACTCCAGCTGATAATGATAATAATATTATTATTATCTTAATCTATAGTTACGATAAAAATAAGTATTATTATATAATCTTTTGTATTGTAATACTCAAAAGCATTGGAACGTGGGATGCCTTCTTGAAAAGGCTTCAGGGAGACGGTAGGTCATGCTGAAAACCAAATATTATTTATAGTGTGACCTCAGATTAAAATTGTGGCTATATCCTGCAGTGGACGTCATATGGACACGACGACGAATACTTGCCTATATTATGTTTCGTCCTTACCTACTCAATTTATATAAGTTTATCAATAATAAACTAAAATTACCTATTGATACAAGTTTATTCGCAAATTGAAACCAATAATATTATGTGTATTTACCAATAATAATAAAAAAATACTATAAATAATTACTATAATAATGTTACTAAAAATAATAATACTTACTATTAATAATCTATACTAATATCCATATTTAATAAAGCGTAAAATTTTGTTTGTTTGATTGTTTGCATTGAATATTATCCGATACTACTGGATAGATTTTAATTAAATTAACATATATCTATATATAGAATAGACCACGGGGAATGACGTAGTCTACTTTTTATTGTAGCAAAATGTACGGTTCCTTCGAGATTTCCTTATGCGCACACGATGTCGGAGCAGCGCCTAGTATTACCAATAATGATACAAATAATTACCAATAATACACATGAGTGAAGAATTATCTTATTATATCCGTCTGAAAACAATATTAAAATGCTTTATTTGTCGATTAATTCGAAAATATTAAAGACGATTTTAAAGAAAAGGTTAACCTTTTTACGTAATTTAAAATTGATTGCGACCAAAATACGACGCTGTAAACTCGTTAGTAACGCAGTCTTTTACATTTAGCAATTGTTCAAATACTTTACGAGCACAGTACAGAGGAGAGACCTCGTATACATCACGCTGGGCCCGGAACTCTTAGAGCTGCTTGTACAAGGCAGATGTCGATACCATTTTCTTTTTCCTGACGATTTTTTAACGTTATCAAATAAATATTTTTAAAGTTCATACCTATAATATCATTATGAACAAAATAATATAATTATTAATAATCTAGTAATAACTCAGAACACCTTAATACTTTAACCCCCTTACTAATAAATGCTGTATAAGCTTTGAATAGTTATACAGTGTTTTGTTCACGTCACACAAGTAACATTTTTAATTCGATAGAAGGAGACAAAACACTGTATAACTATTCAAAGCTTATACAGCGATTATTAGTAAGTGGATAGATATTTATAACTTCTAATGCTAAATGGTCATCTCTACACCCAAGTTTCTTGCGAATATAAAAATGATTATGGTCCATAGTAAACATCCAAATATCCTTTATAGTAATTATAAAGGATATTTGGATTTTTGGATTTATAATTAATATAGGGATATAATTAATCGAGCGAACAAAAAATAATTTGGCGGCTGCACGTGAGCATACTGTATTACTAAATTTGGCAGCGAATTAATATGTTGGCGACTAAATTACTAAACTGGCGAAAACACTCGGGTGATAAAAAATTCTAAAGTCGACAGATATAAAGAGGCGAAATTTAATCCAAATTAGCACCAACATTTATAAGTTGGTGACTTAATTTCCGAGTTGGTGACTATTATACCATATAAGCAGCTATAAAACCAGATTAGGTTGATAAATTAATGGCTGCTAAAAATTCAATTTGCAGGCTACGGAAAATCCTATTTTTGGATACTGTTGAAGTATGTTTTTCTTTGTAATGGGTGTCATTTTCTAGATTTCTGGGGGTGCAGAATAATATGAAAATAAAATCTGTTTCGTAATTCCACAATGGCGTAAATTTTTGTTATTAAAATTAACAAGGTTGTCTTTTTCCCGGTTTCTGGGGGTTCTGATTACAAAATTGTCTTCCAATTTCATTTTCCAAAATGGATTCAATCTTCGGAAAATGAATATGAATACTAAATTAAAAGATCTTGGGGATGCTAATTAGGATTGATGATTATTATTACAGTATGTTATGTAGTTCAAGGTACCAGTTATGTATAGAAATTTTTCAAAATTCAGGATTCATGAATTTTTCTGCCATTCATGAAGAAAATATGCGATTTCTAGGTTAATAAGGGGGGGCAAATTTTCATTATTTTTGCAGTAGGATGCACCGTTTCTGAGACAGAAGTGACTATAGAAAAAAATATGACAATGCTGTACTGAGATACGAGGGGTGTATCAATCTACAGAAATGTTGGAAAATTCAAGATTTTCGATTTTTTTTTCTCCCATCATGAAGAAAATATGATGTTGCGGGGTTTCTAAGGGGGGCGGAATTTTCATTATTTTTTTAATAGGATGCACCGTTTCCGAGATAAAATCAATTTAAAAAAAAAAGAAAAAAATGCTGTACACTGAGATACGACGAATGTTTATAGCTATAGAAATGTTGGAAAATTCAGGATTTTCGAATTTTTTTTTCTTCCATCATGAAGAAAATATGATGTTGTGAGGTTTTTAAGGGGGGCGAAATTTTCATTATTTTTTCAATAGGATGCACCGTTTCCGAGATAGAATCAATTTTATAAAAAAAGAAGTAAATGCTGTACATTGAGATACGACGGATGTTTGTAGCTATAGAAATGTTGGAAAATTCAGGATTTTCGGATTTTTTTTCTCCCTTCATGAAGAAAATATGATGTTGCGGGGTTTCTAAGGGGGGCGGAATTTTCATTATTTTTTTCAATAGGATGCACCGTTTCCGAGATAGAATCAATTTTATAAAAAAAGAAGTAAATGCTGTACATTGAGATACGACGGATGTTTATAGCTCACAGAATTACAAGTTTTTTCTGTAATTCTGTGTTATAGCTATAGAAATGTTGGAAAATTCAGGATTTTCGGATTTTTTTTTCTCCCATCATGAAGAAAATATGATGTTGCGGGGTTCCTAAGGGGGACGAAATTTTCATTATTTTTTCAATAGGATGCACCGTTTCCGAGATAGAATCAACTTTATAAAAACATAGTAAATGCTCTACATTGAGATACTAGGAATGTATAAAGCTATAGAAATGTTGGAAAATTCAGGATTTTCAAATTTCTTTTTCTCCCATTATGAAGAAAATATGAGGTTATTGGGTTACTAAGGAAAATTAAAATGGATGACTTTTTTGTAATCAGCACCCCCAGAAACCAATAAAAAAGGACACCCATATTATTTTTATGAAATTAAGTATGTCCGCCACATTGGAATTTCAAAATGAATGTCATTTTTGTATCCAGCACTCCCAAAAACCTGATAAACGACACCCATATAAATTTTACGAAAAATAATACCTATCCGCCGTTTTTAAATTTCAAAATTAATCTACACAATAATCTACCCCCCTAATAAAAACCGAGAAAAATTAAAAATTGGGAATTTTGTACGCTCCTTTATGTTTTTTTTTTTGTGTGCGCTCGTTTCGCTGCTTGTATGTTTTTTAAGTTACCTACATCAGGGAAAATATATGTGCCTATTCTTAAATTAAATGTGTACTCACAAATTGTCGCCAAGATGATTATTTAGTCGCTAAAACATAATCTGTCTGCCAGTTTGGAAAATTCAGTGGTATTATTTAGTCACCAGATTAGTAATTTTTTTGTTCCTTACATTCTTTCGCCAACTTGGTAATTTAGTATTCAATATTGGGTATTTTCACATCCAAAATTTAATTGTTTTGTTGCAAGTTTAAATACATGCCATTAAAAAGGAGGTAGGTATTAGGTTTAGGTGCTAACTAAATACATGTAATTGGCACATATTTTAATTTTACGTACCTACAGAATTTCATAACAAAACTATGCTAAATTTAATCAAAGTATATTGTACGATATTAAAAATATTTTAATCCTATAATCTCGTATCGATACGGGATATAACCTCACTATATCGTGTCGGAGATGTATATGTTAAGCAGGTAACACTGAATTAGTAATATGTAATCCTTTGGAAGAATAGATGCGGATTCCGTGCGGCTGCCGGCTGCCTTCTGCCGGTTGTAATAATGGAATACACCACACTGGATTATTTTAAATATTACCTATCATGTCAAAGGAAATGATCAAAGAACTCCTTTTATTTATTTTGATATTGAACCCGTAATTCTTTGTGCTACAGTGATTCTGAAGGCTAAAAAACGATATGTTCCACTGTTAATTTTGCAAATAAAATCTACCAAAGTTGTCGTCTGATTAATTTTTCTAAGCATTGATTCGTTAATAACATATTAAGTTAAGGCATTGAGGTACTAAATCCATGACTAATAAGTATTTAATTATGATAGGCCGCAAACTGGTGCGATAGTAATTTTTTGACGATTTCTATAGCTCAGTGGTTAACGCGTGTGTGGGATATTGAAGATGTCTACCACATCTTGGTGGAATGTGTCCGGAACGTATTATTTAGTAATTGTATACCTAATAAATCTATGTTTAGTGTGGGAGGATGTAATATTGCGATATCGGACCCTATGTCTAGTGACGCAATAATTATATAATTATAAAAAAATAATTTTGTATAGGTTGGACAAATTTGGCCTAGATGTAAGAAACTAATTTGTTAATACTAGCCAATGTTGTAGCCTTATGAGGAAGACATGGTCGCTCTTTGTTTGTGAACCAAGTCCTTAATAAATATTTAAAAAAAAAAGTGGTTAACGCAGCAGCCAGCGCTCAAGCCCGAGGCTGGAATCCCGCCGAAGGCACAAACAGTTTACTGTGTTCCTGAGTCATGAATATGCATTAAATATGTATATATACCTAATATAATAAAAACTTAAATATGTGTATATTAAAAAAGCTTTGAACATCATAAATAAGTGTGCACCTACTAAGGTAGCTAACGGGCGTCATATTATGTAGTGTCTTAGTGGGCGATTTTCATGTAAATTACCAGAGAAGTGCACGGACTGTCCTGGAGACTACCTCGTTATAGTGTTGGTATTAAGGTGTTATTACACTCACGATCATATCACATTATTATCTTCATCACGTGACAGGTACATCTATTACAAATACTTAAAAATACCTACTTAGTACTTACTTAAGTTTAACAGAGGTGGTATCAACACTACTTACAAAGAAATGTTACTCTTGCCTTTGTATAGGTATCCTTACATAATATACATTTTATAAATTAAAGTCCCCCGCCGCGTCAGTTTGTCTGTCTATATATTCGCCATAATCTCAAAAACTCAATCTAAGCTTTAGAGGATGTTTGATAAAACAATAGGCTCTAAAGCTACTGAACGAATTCTCATGCGGTTTACATCTATCGACAGAATAATGACAATGCAATCAAACAGCTTATATCCAAAACGCTGCCTAATCCGTTGGAGTAAAACAAAAAAGTCCGCATAATATTCAACAAAAGCTTACTATACCTACCCATTACCCATTCTAAATTTAAAAAAAGATCACTTATTTAAAATGTTTATGTAATGTTAATTTTTAAAACTTATTTAGATGGCTCTTCATCCGTGTTTATTATCGATAATTATCAATTTAAATACTTTAGTTACTTTAGATTTTAGGCATTTCATACTCTATTATAGAGTATGAAATGCCATTTATAACACAATTTTAATAATGTCTTAGGAGTTATCGTAAGATTAAAATACGCGAACATTTTACATCAGAATTACGAATCTATACTTCTATACTATACTAATATTATGAACGCGAAAGTGTGTCTGTCTGTCTGGCTGTTACCTCTTCACGCTTTAACCGCTCTGAACCGATTTTTATGAAATTTGGTACAGACATACTTTGAGTCCCGGAAAAGGACATAGAATATTTTTTATACCGAAAAAGTAGTGTTCCCGTGGGATAATGTATTAACGCGGGCGGAGCCGCGGGCAAAAGCTAGTAGGCAATTTTTTTTTTAAAAACCCAATTGCCTACTCGCAGGCGAAGACCCAAGCAAAAGTTACTGTATAATCAAAAATAAATGTATTTAATAATATAGTAAATTAATATCTTTATTAATTTTTTCCATATTTCACAGGTAATCTTTAGGTGTTTAGCTTCCCTTCAGCAGTCAGCTTGTCTTCAGCCTTGTCTTTTAGCACGACTATATTATACATACACATAGTTCATGATTTAAAAAGTTAAACATACATACATATAATCACGCCTTTTTCCCGTAAAGGGGTAGGCAGAGACCACTTTTTGCCACTTGCTACGATCCTTACATACTCGTTTCGCTTCGTTCACTTTCATTCTTACCATCCATTCCTCCTCAGTCCTCTTACATTCAACGTAGCGAAGCGGCTCTCCGTGGTCCGCTTTTCACCTCCGCAAGAAACGAGACGTGATGGGTGGTGAACCACATCGCCGCCATTTTGGATAATTGAATTATTTTTATGATTATCCGTTGCGTTTCTACGGATTGGTGGGGAGGGTAGGAATAGGGAAAAGGAAGGATAGGTGGTGTGGAAGGGAAGATTGGTAAGTTAGAGTGGGAAATAGGAAATGTAAGATATTACCGCCCAGGAGGGTAAGGGATAGGACAGTAATAGCTAGGGAAGCCGGGGTCGCATACCCGCATACTACACCACAACTACCGGACAGGTAAGTTGGGATGAGTATCCCATGACATAAAAGTTAAAACACTGGAATAACGTTATATTTTACACTGAAACACTATTCCACTGCTAACTAACCAAACAATAGCCGTAATTCGTACTTTGTATGTTACGAGGATGAAAAGTTAGTTCGTGATATAAAATAGGCTGCACGAGGTACGCCTACTCCGTAAGAGCGCAGCTTCACTTGAGCAAACAACATATTTTATCCGGTTTGACTCCACTCCGTGGTGGGTAGTTTGAACATAAATAATGTTGCGCTTTTCGTTATCCCACGGTGCGGTGTTGCCGACGGTGAAATTTCGGATATATTTACGACATATTATTAACGAGCAACATTTCCTCTGCATCTGTGCACGTAATACTATAAACACACTGCTCCTTTTAAACGTGACATTAACTTTTTAATATTTTTTCACGCTTCGGGTAGTTGTTTCATTTACGTTCTTATATTAATAAAAATCATTTTTTAACTGAACAAATATTAATAACTACAATTTTTATTAAAAAAACTATAACCAAACCAAGTAAATTATATAGCCTATGTTATCCGGACTATTATAGCGAATCCATTGACACCTCATTAATTGAAATCAGACGAGTAGTTTATGCGCTACGGTGAAACAAACATACATAGAATCTCAAAATCATTACCCTTCCTTGTGGCTTCGCCGTAGTCGGGTAAAATACAAACATTTTTGCCGAAATAAGTATAATTATTTTTAATGCTACACACATATTCGAACATCAATGAAAATGAAAAATTTTATTTCCAAATGAAAAGTCAACAGAAAAAGCTACCATCGGTTCAACCCTAAATCAGAAAAGCCTTGTTCTGACTGTTTGGCCAAGTATCTTTTTATGCTTTTACCAGCTGTATTTGTCAGTCAGAAACGTAGAAGAAAGCCAGTTTTATGCCGTAATTTATTTACTACGTATAGGTTTCAGCCGTAATCCGCATATAACAAACGTTATGAATTGTCTATCGTAATATTTTGCTCGGCTCCCGATAAATTGTTCCATGGCTCGCAGTTGTCAGTCGGAGGTAAATCCCCTTCCGGCTGGACATACATTTATCAAACTTGCAACGCGATGGACATAGAAAATCTCTACAAATATTTGACTGACATGATGCAAAAGGTTGAACACATAGACTGAATAAGTTGTAGCTTATAAAGAACTCATATGTAACATCTACCGAGATGCGACGCGACGGAACGCGGCGCATAGTTTTTAATAGCGATATAAAAACCGAATAACGCGCGGCGTCGCAATACGCAATACTGCATATTATTACAGCATCTTCAAGCATCGATTTTTTACAAACAAAAACGTGGGGCTAGCACGAACAATTGAAAAGTATGTATTCGTAGTGTATGGGACTGTATTTTGCCACTAGGTTTTCACCGCCGGCTCTGATCAGACTCGAAGATAGCAAGGTTACACCGATTCGGGCAGAGCTGGGGCGTATAAAAAATAACACTGATTTGAGGAGAACATTTAGCACGATAAGTCGTTAGCTTACCTGGCTCAAGGCAATGCCGTATAGGGAGCACAAATGTACTCTTCTAACTTACATATTAGCTATCTCTCTCTTATTTCTCTATACGGCTATTTTTCCGTAATTTTCCCTAATTTCCCTTTATTTCCCCTGAGCCAGGATAAGTGAAACGCATAACGTGAAATCCTTTATTTACCATAAAACAATACATAATCACACAGTTTACATATATACTTAGTAATACACAACTTAAAGTTACAAGTATAAGAAAACCATATATTTTTCACCATTATAATCTCATTTTCTCTAAAACCATTTACATTTCAATTTACCTAAACGTTATTTACTTTAGCCACTAATTTTCCCTATGAACAACACTAATTTTCCAAGCAAAATAAGCTACGGTTAAGAAATTATAACCAAAATAAACTCGTGACTCTAAAACAATTATTTACCAATATTTTAATGAATTTAACACTTATATACAACACTTATATTCACTATTTTCACTCTTAAGAGTTTATGTACTATTTACTCACAGTTTTTAGAAACGTTTTAAAGCACTGATAAGCGTTCATTGTCTTTAAATTCACTTTTGTTGAGGCGAGGCCGCTGTCCTTAACATCCTCCCCCCGGCGCAGTAGCCAGGTTCTACGCAGCCTCCTCTGGTGACCGCGGGCTCGCTGGACCCGCCGTGGACTGCTCCGCTGACTGCCAGCTGTCTGTGTCCGCCGCAAACTGCTCTGGTGACTGCGGGCTGACCGTGCCCGCTGCAACTGGCTGCGACCGCGAGCTGTCTGTGCTCGCTACAGCTCGTGGTGGTGACTGCGAGCCGTCTGTGGCTCGCTCAGGCGACTGCGAGCTGTCTGTAGCTCGCTCCGGCGACTGCGAGCTATCTGTAGCTCGCTCAGGCGACTGCGAGCTGTCTGTAGCTCGCCCCGGCGACTGCGAGCTGTCTGTAGCTCGCTCAGGCGGCTGCGAGCTGTCTGTAGCTCGCTCAGGCGACTGCGAGCTGTCTGTAGCTCGCTCCGGCGACTGCGAGCTGTCTGTAGCTCGCCCCGGCGCTCGTTCCGCGCCCGGCACCGCCCCCGGCTCCGTCTGCTCCGCCAGCGGTCGCGGTTGCGACTGCGGCGCCTCCTCCAGCACTGCCAATTTTGATGTGGGCCTGCGGAACACACTACTGCGCGTGCGAACGTCCGCACAACGCACCTGTCCGTCCGGGCCAGGGTAGACCCGGTGCACGACCCCGCGCGGCCACGTATTACGCGGCAGCGCCGGATCTACGACCACGACCAGGTCGCCCGGAACCAGGGCACGGCTGCTCTGCGGCGCCCCGTAGCGTGGCGTGAGCGTGGGGAGGTATTCCCTCACCCAGCGCCTCCAGAACTCGTCGGCAAGGGCTTGCGCGACTCTCCAAGTCTTCTTGTCCGCCGGCACACACGGTCCGACGTACGGCAGTCCGGTAGACGACCCGAGGAGGAAATGGTTCGGTGTGATTGCCTCCGGGTCGCTGGGGTCCACGGACACGTGAACTAGCGGTCGTGCGTTCACGGAATACTCCGCCTCGGCCATCAGGGTCTGGAGTACCTCTTCTTTCGGCGACTTCTCGTTCAGCGTAGCGAGTAAGGCGGCTTTCACCGACCTCACCATCCGTTCCCAGGCACCTCCTTGACTCGGCGCCCCGGGCGGGGTGAACTTCCATTGCATGCGGTGCGTGAGGCCCAGCTGAGCCATAGCCGGTGCCCACTCGGCGTACGCCTGCCGCAGCTCGATGACCGCGCCTCTGAAGTTCGTCCCGTTGTCGCTGTACATGACTGACGGCCATCCTCGCCGCGCAGCCATCCTTCTCATGGCCATTATTGCTGAGTCTGTCGACAGCGAGGCCACCAGCTCCAGGTGCACGGCCCGCGTCGTCAGACAGGTGAAGAGCGCTCCCCATCTCTTCTCGTGACGTCGGCCGATGGTGATCGTCATCGGGCCGAAACAGTCGAGACCACAGTACGAAAATGGTCTCTGGAACGCCCCCAGGCGCTCCGCCGGCAGGTCTCCAGTTTGTGGTGTTCTCGGGTGCGCCCGTCGAAGCCGACAAAACGCACACTTACTTGTTATGCTGCGCACCGTAGGCCGCAGCTTCAGGATCCAAAACCTTTGCCTGAGGTCGTTCACGACCCTCTCGCGGCTCCCGTGTCCTGCCCTGGCGTGCTCCCGTGCCACCAGTAGCTTCGTGAACGGATGTCTTCCGTCCAGGATGATTGGATTCTTCATCTCCGCTGGAACCTGCGCTGCTTTGATTCTCCCGTCCAGTACGAGCAGCCCGTCTTTGTACACTGGGTTGAGCCGGTACAAGGAGCTCCACCTAGGCGCCGTCTTGCCACTTGTGATCTTCTCAATTTCTTGCGAGAAGCTGTCTCGTTGTGATCTCTGATACCACAACATCTCGGCCCGTTCCAGGTGTCGTACCTCGAGGTTGGCTCGACGATCTCGGCACTTTTCTAAGAATAACAAAACCATCGCTGTGCATCTTATGAGGCGCTCGTAGCTCGAAAAGCGCGTCACGTCCGGTAGACAATCCAGCTCACTCGCCCTTGTGGTGTAAAAGGCGGTGTTCTTCTTTATCTTCGACTTGGGCGGGACTCTCCGCGGGCCACTCGCTCATAGGCCTGCGCAGGAAGTCTGGCCCTTTAAACCATGGGTCCTCGTCGCTCTTCGGAACATAGCCCGTTCTCGTGGCTAGGTCCGCGACGTTGTTCTTAGTGCTCACCCACCTCCACTGGTGGACAGATGTCAGTTCGGCGATTTCCCCCAGGCGGTGCGCGACGTACGGCGTGTACTTCCGACTGCCGTTCTGTATCCAACACAGCACCACCTGTGCGTCAATCCAGTAGAAAACGGTATCTGTTTTCCACCTGTGCTCTCCTACGACGGCGTTTCCCAGTCTCGCTCCGACCAGACCTCGGTATCGTTTGTGCCTTCAACGGCGCTTCTTTGGCCTTGGCTGCGGCCAACACGACTCGAACATCTTCATTTTCCTGCTTCAAACTGCAGTCCGCACGACTCCCCCCGTCGATCCTTGGGGTTATAACACCTCTCGCGTGCCACTGGAGTCCCGGTCCCATACTGCAGTTTGTCCGACTCCCCCCGTTGTAACTCCGGGGTAATGTGACGCCCTCTTTGCGCCACTGGAGTCTCGTCCCGTCTCGACTCTCTCCCGTTCGTTCGTCCGGGTAGTCGACGGTCCATATGTGCAGGATATTCTCGTCATCCTGTTTCGTTTTCATGCGTCTCGGGATGCCGCCGTGAATCACCCAGCCGAGCTTGGTCTTTGAGGCCGCAGGCTGGTTCCTTTTCCCGATTCTCAGTTCTCTTGACACGATGAGCTGCCAGTTGTCCGTACCGATGAGAAGTTGGGGTTTCTCGTTCTCATAACACATCTCTTCATCCCTGAGATCGTGCAGGTGAGCGAGTTGCAGCAAGTTACCAATATTTTAATGAATTTAACACTTATATACAACACTTATATTCACTATTTTCACTCTTAAGAGTTTATGTACTATTTATTCACAGTTTTTAGAAACGTTTTAAAGCACTGATAAGCGTTCATTGTCTTTAAATTCACTTTTGTTGAGGCGAGGCCGCTGTCCTTAACACGTAGCTTTCTATGAAAATTATGACAGCGCCTGCCGTCTATACAATTGAACGTCAACACGAAACGAATACGTGTTCATGCTTACCTATGGTGCTCACCCCACTTACCCTAGGTGCTACGTTTGTGCGTAGTCCGCTACGTGCATTCGTAGAGGCCTACGGGCCTACGCCATCGCTAGGGCGTAACTACCTATCTGTCTATAAGTACCTATCTGTATATTAATTTGGCTAAACAAACACGGATAACGATACTAAATTAAAAAAGATTTATATTTGTAACTTCCTACTTACCGGTATGCAGAGTAATATAATCGATATTATGTATTTTAGTGGTATTTTACGTAGCTCCATCAGTCTGGCATGATGACATTATCGCTGTGTGATATAGACCAGCCATTATGGGATAATATTGTTAGCAAATACCAATAGCGCCAGGGTAAAGACTCGTTCACAACAGCTGCATAGTACATACTGCTGCTGAAAAAGGTTTGAAATGGCTTATTGGAGGAGGTCTATTTTATTAATCAACCTCCAAAAAAAGAAGGCGGTTATACGTTCGGCTATATATAATTTTTTTTTATTAATTTAAAGTTGCAACTATCATTTCTTAGAATTACTTCGAAAGTTATTATCAGTTTTCACTCAAAATATTTGACCGATCAGCATGGAAACTTACATGTTTCTATCTCGCTTATTTTAGAAATGCCGGGGAGGGGGGGCAACTTATAAATCACTTTGGAGGCCGATTACTCGAAAATGGTTGACTTTATAAAAAAGTGATGTATGAAACCTTGCCTTTATGTAAAAAGACCTATTCAACGATACCCCACACCATGGGGTAGAATGAAAAAATATTTTTCATCCCCACTTCACATGTATGGAGAGCCACCCCGGAAATATAAAATTATTATTATTGAATGATGCCGAAACCTAGACTTATAATATTCATAATTACAGAAGCTTTAAGCGCGGACAGAAAGAGAGACAGACAGATGGATGGACGGACAGAGCGAAACTGTTAGGGTTGCCTGTGTATTACGAAACCCTAAAAACAACCCGACTACGCAAATATTATAATAATTTATGTAGCCTATGTTACACGGGCTATTATTACGAATCTATTGACAGTAAGCGCTATGTGTAAGGTGTAACATACATACATATTACATAGAGAGCCAAAATCATTAACTATATGATGAAAATACCAATATAAAATCATTATATACCCTTCCTTATTATTATTTCACCGTAGTCAGGTAAAAAGTAACTTACCTAAATGATAATTTATATATTTGGCAAGTGAGCCTCCTGCGTAAACACAAAAAAAAGAATAATGGATAATGAACACGCCCTAAGCCTGTTAAGTTTTATAGACAGTAAAACCTACGCCACTATCAGTCAATCTGTCTCCACGGCGCCTATCGCCTTGGAAAAACAAACAAAAAAATGTTCATCGACGAGGCCAATATTGATGTAATCCTAAGTTTTGGATTGCTTGGGAATTATTGTCTGCGAGCGGTTTGATTCATCATCTATACCTAGATAACCTTCTGGAAGACTTTAGTGGTAATCAAACCGACAAGTGGGACTCAGGTCTTAAACCAAATAAAAAAGTTTTTTGGTCTGAGCGGGAGGCGTGATAACGTCGAGACGTGGATGGATTTTTGTAATTTTTTTATATGCAGCCTAATCGATGTTAATAATTAATTAATAAATACTTGAGTTATGAGTATTCAAAAACAACTTATCTATTAAAGTTATGAAACATTGGTTTATTTTTATCGTAGGTGGGAAATACGACAGATAGTGCCTGAAACTAATCCTACTTGAAAAATCGGTACTACTATAAGAATAAGAATATTTTATTTGCAAAAATATGGTACAAAAAGATGGTATTTAATATTACATGGAACTCATATTTTGTCGGTTTTATCTCGACGTGCAAATATTTTGTTTTAGGTAAACTTATAATATTATCATCAAATTAGTGAGGAATTGAACATATTATTACAAATTATAAAATTACATGCACAAAAACAATTGCAATTAGACTTCAATTATAAAGATGCCATGATCCGTCAATATAAACAAAAAAAATGTCAATATAAAAAGAATACAAAATATTAAAGTATCAATTATTGTCATGTTAATTCTATATTTTTATCATTTATAAATTCATTTACAGTATAATACATTCTGTTTAGTAGTAATTTAAAAAAATTATTTTTAAATTGATTAAATGTTAAACTTTTAAGATTATTAGGCAGTTTATTACTTATACGAATAGCCATACAAAATGCTTTCTTAGAGAACATTGTAAGTTTTTGTTTAGGAATGTATAACTTGTCTCCGTTTCGACCTCTATATTCAAAATCTTTATTTTTCGGAAACAAATGTGGATGCTTATATACAAAAATGGCCGTTTCAAAAATATACAAGCAAGGTAATGGCAGCACATTTAAATTTTTAAACAGCGGCTTACAACTATCCAAATACCCTGCACCATATACCGATCTTATGCATTTTTTTTGTACCTTAAATGCCCTAATAGCCTCGGACGAATTACCCCACAGTATGATACCATATCGCAAATTGGATGACACGTATCCGTGATAAGCGGTAAGGGCGGCATGTCTTGATGCAATTTGCCTTAATCTATTTAAAGCATAAACGAATCTGTCTAATTTTGTCACTATTATGTCAACGTGGGCTTTCCAATTTAGATTTTTGTCAACAGTTATACCTAGAAATTTGGTCATAGTAACTTCTTCTATTTTAGTGTCATTGTTATTATTAAAATTACATGTAATGTCAATTTTTTCTTCTTTTTTATTAACAGTTTGAAATTTGATATATTTTGTCTTATCAGTATTAATATTTAAATAATTGTTATTTAACCATTTAAGTATGTTATTAAATTCCGTTTGGGCGACAGATTCCAATTTTTTTTTTGTCTTTACATTTAACTACTAGCGTTGTATCATCTGCAAATAAAATACACTCCTGATCTGTAACATCTGGAAGATCATTTATATAAAGAAGGAATAATAAAGGCCCTAATACGCTTCCTTGTGGAACACCGCAAGTTTTGCTGAGAAAATTAGAAGTATAAGTTGTTTTGTACTTATTTTCTATTGTAGTTATTTCGACCCTTTGTTGACGATTTTTAAGGTAGCTTTCTATCAAGTTTAATGCTATTCCTCTTATTCCGTATCTTTCAAGTTTATGAAGTAATAGTTTGTGATTTACACAATCGAATGCTTTGCTCATATCCAGGAATATAGCCAAGGTAGAAATCCCTTTGTCGAGGCTTTGAGATATATGTTGAATGAGATTAAAACAGGCAAGGGCTGTAGAACTATTTTTTCTGAAGCCAAATTGTTGGGTACTAAAGAGACTATGAAACCAAACAAATGCCTGAATCTTATCTACCATAATTTTCTCAAAAATCTTTGATATTATTGGTATGATAGAGATAGGTCTATAATTGCCTAATTGATCAGTAGGACCCTTTTTGTATAAAGGTTTTACTATGGTAATTTTTAGCGCGGAAGGAAAATGCCCTTGGCTCATCGATAAATTTATAACGTGTGCCAATGGTACGGAGATTTCTTTGGCACATTTTTTAATAACTTTTGTACATATATCATCATACCCTGTAGCGTGCGTATTTTTTAATTCCTTAATTTTTTTAAGTATATCATTTTCGGTCACCGGTGTCAAGTAGATGGATTTAGAGAAATTGGTCATATAATTAAATGGATGCAAGTTATTTATTTTGTCAATTCTATATAATTTAGGTATGTCATTAAAAAATATATTAAATTCATTACAAATGGATGTCGGATGAAAGAATTTGAAACTAATGAAATTCTAATGATGTTCCAATAATAACAACAAAATTTATGAGACTTAAAATAATTATTAAGAATCTGATTCCCAGATCAAATCATTGAACAGAATGGAATGAACAATCACACTTTAGCGAATCCTACTAACAAAATATGGGGATCATTTATTTAATCAACGGCCATAATATTTATCAATCCCGAGATAGCTTAGATCCAATTTATTCCACGTTAAAAGCAAATATAATTTACATAGCGTCTTATATTAAATTTCACCCACGCCGAATGGAAACTTCGCGCGATCTGAAGTAGCCGGGATCTGTTTGGATCCAATCTGCCGTGATATTGGAACCAATATTTGTTTTTTAGATTGGTTTATTTAAATGTTATCGAGCGTTTACGAGTCGATTAACGGTTTTAATCGAGAAATCTTTGTTATCGGAATCGTATTCTTACCGATCCCCGCAGGTACGTAACTAAGCTACATAAGTACAACTTGAACATTTATTTTGAAAGCGTTTGATGTTGTTTTTGCGAACGTAAGCCGTAAGCGCCCGACGAGCTATTTATTCGTTCTGGCTGAATTTTATTGATAGACTATAAAGCGGAATTGAAGTTTATGTACATTTGTGAATTGAAAAATTTCTGTTTGTGTTTGTAGTCACAGTGGAAACTCATGCCGGCGCGGTCGCAATATTCCGATACTTTTAAATATTGCAGTGAAAGCTAAGATCTATTGCATTTCAGCAAACAGTTTTCGGCTTATATTAAAACGATATCGAAGTTATGAGTCATTATTACTTTTCAATCTTTATAGCTTTTAAAACTTTGACGCGACTATGAGGCGACATTGAAATGCAAACAATATCGTAACAACAATATCTTGTACAGAATATTTAATATTGGCTAATGAAAAACATTAATCTATTCTATCCGTAGCAGCTATCGCTCTGAAATATAAATTACATCTTGAGGAGTTGAAGACCATCAAAGAGATTGAAGTGCCAGTAAAATGTGAACTCCAATCTGAGGCGAAACAGGGGCATGTGTTTGACAAACAATTTATCTAATAACCCTTTGATCTGCGAATTCTGCGATCAGTCGTACACCTGTGTAAAGTACTTGCGCGCACGAAGTCGCGGGCGACACCCACGACTTCGTCGAAGGGAAATCCCGTGAGAACCTTACATTTGCCGCAATAAAAACTAGCTTATGTCCTTCCCCGTGGTCTACTCTATATTTGTACCAAATTTCATCAAAATCAGTCCAGTAGTTTCGGAGCCTATTCAATGCAAACAAACAAACAAACTTTTCCTGTTTTTTATATTATTATAGATATAGCACCACTTTTGGTCCTTACTGCTATAGTAGAGGAAAGTCACCAAATATGGAATACCATTTTGTTTTTGGGATATAAAAAAAACTTTATATAAATTAAATCAGTTTAATGTTTTTAATATTCAGTCATACATTTATATTATATAGTAATTAACAGCCTTTAATCAAATATATTAGTTATCAAATTAAAATCTAACACAAAAAACAATATCACAAATGAGTAACCAAATATGGAATAGGTACCCATATATGGAATATAAGCATAAATCAACATAACAATAACAAAAATGGACATTAATATCTTTGAGATCAATTAAATGAATATAACATATTTTGATCAATGAAAGAAGTTACATAATTACTTGCAAAAGTCACAAATCCAAGTATCAAACTCTGGACCAGCACAATCATAATGTGCCCAGAGCACACACATTAAGCATTTAATCCAGCTTTCTCCACTTTTATCCATAGAAAAAAGTCTTGAACAGAACATACAATCTGCATCAGCATTGTCAGGAGGTGCTTGGTCCATCAACTCATTGGACACCGACGACTGTCCATATTTGGATTTTTATACTAGTTCATACTCTTGTAAATATTTTTTCAAGTCACAATATTTTAATGACAAAAGATCACAAAATGGTGAAATAAACATAATACCGATATACTAAATAGTATAACACTTATATACTACAAACATAACAGCTGGTAATACTCATTTATTACTCATTTATTACCTTTAAAATTTTCTGCACGTTAACAAAACAAAACACGCCTGCCACACGTGAAGTGTTCGTGCAACTGACTCGATGGTGTGAGTGCGATAGTTAGTAGACCGAATGAAACAGACGATGGTCTAGTGTTGCGTTTCATACTTATAGTCTTAGAGAAATGAAGGTATTCCATATTAGGATACTATTTCATATTTGGTGACTTTCCCCTAATAAAATCGAAATGTGGAACACCGGGTCCGTCAGCGACAGTACACCTGTACAGTATACAACGACGTGATCCTGTAATTGCTATAAGTTATAATTGAATATTCATTACGACTAAGGAATTCAATTATACGACTCAATTATTAATTACTATATGCTAATTGATTTACGCGGCACAATGAGGTACTTAAGTACCGGGGCTGATTCGTGTTGGTACTTAGTTCGAGAGTCGCGACGTCTGATCAGAATTCAAAGGGGCAATAAAATTCTGCTAAATAAAACCAGCATTAATACAATTACAATCAAGTCCCGTTACGCTAAAAATGTCAAACGGCGTTTTTATAAAAGTTAAATCAACGTGAAACGCGCTCCGATTGGTCGAGACTTCATAAAATCCGTTCATGGTAACATGTCGCTCTACTTTGAATCCAATCATAGTAAAATGAAAGCCTACTTTAAATACAAGAATCGATAGATATATTTGGTGAATAGAGTTTTTAACCGACTTCAAAAAAGTGACTAGGATACGTTCGGCTGTATGTAATGTCTCCAAAAATCAATTACGAATACTTCGGGCACATGATCCACTGCTTATGTAAAGACGTTTAGGCAAAAAAATAATTGTCACACTCATGTAGGTATGAGTGACTCTCCGCAAAACGCAAACTCGCCCATATTAAGAAAAATATTTTTTTTCTAGTATGACAATTATTTTTCTGCTAAAACGTCTTTACATAAGTAATAGATCATATGCCCAAACTATCCGTAACTGATTTTACCGACCCTTACATATATATATTTTTTTGTATGTTCAACGATAATTCCGCCGTCTGTGGACCGATTTCCAAAATTATTTTTTTAATGTAAAGGATATAATCCCAAGTTGGTCCCGTTTTCACCAAAGTGGTGATTTGTGATCACCAAAGTGGTTCACCTGATGATGGGATCCATGAGGAATCGAGGAACCTCCTAGAAATTTATATGGACACATTAGTAATTTTGACTTTTTATGAAGTAACACAAGAATAATTATGCTACCAAATATGTAATAAGATTTTGCATCAAGGTTATACCCTGGATCCAAAAGCACTAAACAGAATTCCTCAGTCTTAAAAGTTACGCGTTTGCAAATTTCGGAATTGTTCAAAGAATAATGCATAGCAAGCATATGTTACTATGTAACTTACAGTAATCAGCATCATCATCTAATTTGCAATACCTAATGGAAGCTTGGCGCGTACTCAATTATACATTCAATTGTTTATTTTAAACGTTCTTAAAATGTTTTAATATTAATTTAACAAACATCACTAAAAAGGGTGTAATTATTATTTTTAAACAAAAAGTAAGTATTGTTAATTGTATCCATAAATAAATTGTAAAAATCAATGACTAGATTACTAAGTAATTTAGAACTATTAGGAAGGGCAATAAAGGTTATAATATAGATAAATACCGTAACGAAACAAAGACAAGGATAAACGCTTTTAGTCCATACTCCATACTAAAACAAAGGAAAAATCAATAAGCACTTACCTCAAGACAATATCAACGGTATCGAAGTTCAATTCTCCGATTCATTACTTTCTTCTTGAATACGAGGCAAGGAGATGCTAAAGTTTAATTGACTTTCAAGATTTTTAATTAGAAACTTAAGAAAGATACACAGAAGGAACCGTAGACGCGGCTCACAAATGATATTACAATTCTCCCGAGCCCTTTATAGCTCACGACATGTCTGATGTCTTAAAGCTAGGTACTTATATCTTACTTTTTCAAATAAATACCGAACAGAGCAAAAAAAAGTTTTAATCATTTAATTTATATTAACTGACTTAAAGTACAAAGTGCCATTATACTAGCTAACCCAACTTATAAAAATCATATTTTTTCTCATTAATAATAATAACTCCCCACACCGATTTCGGTGACGGTGGCCGATTTCCTTGAAACCAGGCCAGTTACGCAGGAGTAATTTTATAGTGCCCAAGTGTGTGCGCAGTACATAAGAGCATTCTCTCTACCTTTACTCTCGTAATCCAGTGGGACGGATAATCAACACGACTGATGAGAGTCCTAACCAAACTTGGAAACAACATTTTTTGCTCTAACACGGAGGCTGTTGTGTTGAGGCTGTTTTTCTCATTAATGCACGCTTAAAGCAATGTCTTATTAAGTTATTAGTTTTAGCTGCCCCATGCTTTTCGCGACATGTAAGACTCGAGAAATTACAACGTATGTATAATACAGCCTTTACCATGTCTACACTTAATTTATTACGGCTGTCCATCCACAAATAGTTCGTCAAATCACAGAGCTAAGGAACTCGTTTAATGGGATGCTGTCTCGGGAACTATTGGCTCAATTCTGGGCTGTGTGGCTTTAATCTGTATTAAAGCCCAAGCTAAAATGTTTACGAGCAACCTTTTTACATGGATGTAAGAGTGTTTGCACACGAGCCACGGCGCGGGCGGCACGCCACAGCGGCGCGCGGCGGCACGCCGCAGCGGCGCCACGCCGGATTTTGTAAGGACCTTGCCGCCGGCCGGCGCTGTAGTACAAAGTCCATACAAATCCTAGTGCAGCAGCGGCGCGGCGGCACCGTGTTTACACACAAATTAATAATAAGAGCAAGTACATGCTGTCATGATTGATTATAATGGAAATTTTGTAGGTAACCTAAAGAAATTGACTCGACCGCCGCGCCGTGGGCATAGTTGAATATTAAGTTTGTTTATATTTTTAGTTTTTTTTTCAGAATTCAATTACCTATCTACATTACCTAACGATTTATCGGTAAATGTAAATCATAGAGAAATTTAAAAAAGTTGATATTTCTTCGCGACGGCTGACTGTTTTTAACAAAGTTTGCGTTTCGTTTCCTTTAAATTTTAAATATTTCTCTTGTATTTAGATAAGATTTGTAGGATTTATTAGCAGTATTGTAAAGTACGTCTAGGTATTTAGTACATGAGTACCTAGTTATTATTATCATCGCTGCGTTAACTTCTACAAGTAGCTAGTAGCTAGTTGCCACGGAGGGCCAGTTTCACAGTCTACGGATAAGTGTCAGAACTCAGATAGCTTTTATTTGGATGTTTGGTCTCTATCGCTGGTCATAAACTCAGCAGTGACAAAACTTTCGAATAGGCTATCCGACAATTAGTACAAGATTGTGAAATAGGCCCTAAGGGCTAAGACTAAAATATTTTAGAGTTTCTAGAGACTTCACTCTACCCATTAATATATAATTTTGCCATAAATTTGAACATCCATTGCTTATATTTTTCCAAACATCAGATGTTCATTCGTTTTGCAAGTCAAAGTCTAATTTCTCTTATTTGCTCTATTACTGTAAATTAAAGTCTACCTGAAGTCTAGAACTTTTATAAACCTACCCGACTTTATTTTTGCCCACCAGACTGTCACAGACTATACAGAAGTTGTGTCAGGCCAAAGGAAACTTTCCTGTGAAGTTAGCAGCAAAACCCAGCCATATATAATATTGGACTAAGCTCAACCGTCTCTAGCGTGAAATTTGTAAACGCAATTAACTGCAAACTTCACAACACATCGCTTCCTGGGCGCAGACTTTACTATTTTCGTTTATTATGCACCTTACAGTGAGGCCATAAAGATCATTTTCATTTATTTTGGCGCGGGTGTAAATTTGCGCGCCCACCCTTTGTTGTCTGGTGACTAGACTAAGGGGTGTATTTTGTGTTTTTTCTCTGTCTGTGTGCGATCGATGCGTTACATGGATGCATACTTTTGTTGGAATTATTATTGTAATGATAAGGGCCTATACTAATCAGGCCTATAGATAAGAATAAGATGCGACCTAGACACACTTTGCCTACCTAGTACCTACCTATTGTGGTATGCCTAATATTAGGTAGGTATATTGGGCAAACCTACCTACTGAGAACTACAAATTATATCTACTTCCACAGCCTTTAAAACTGTATTCGAAGTTTTTGTTTCACGTATTAAATATATAATATATTATGTAATGATGATTTGATTATAAGAATACGCATGAAACTGCCTATGCCTACAGCAATAAAATTGAGGTCGGTTTTGACCTTGGACACTTTACCCTCGGCCCTCCGATTCCGCCCTAGCCCCTAGCAGACCCTTAGGGCTATTGTAATCCTATTTCGCTTAGCTCTCGTGCGTAAAGTTTATGCCAATACTAGAAGTAGGGATAAAAATCCACATGCATGTGTAATATTATGTAGGTAGTATGAATATATATGTAGCTTATTTGCCGTAATTAAGTATATTAATTTATTTCATCTGCTACAAAAAATGCTTTCAGAATATTAGTATATTACATAATATTATTCATTATTTTATCAGTCAAACAAACCCCAAAATCCAGATTTGAATTATCTATAACGACTAGGGGGCTGTACTCTGTTACCAAATCAATGTCATTAATTCTTTATTGCACGATTTGCACGGTAAAGAAGTGACATTAAAATTGGTAGCATTATAGTGTGCTTTGTCTATTTGTATAAAGATTAAATTTGATCTAAACGGAGTGTCTACTCCGAGTTAGTGCAGCTCACCAATGGCTATCAACACAAGTCCGTCGGTACCTACTTTATTATTTATCGTGTATCAACACACTCCACGGGAGCTCCACGGTTTAATCAAATCTCCCGTCCCCGGAGAACTGGCCACATGCAGTTTGTGAGTCGTAAAACAGAGTTACACCGCGGTATACGGTATACCTACTGGGTAGACGCGGCGTCGCGTCGCATCGATCGTCGACACCTGTGGGATGCCGGCAGCCGGCGGACAAGTGCAACGTACAACTGCAGGTACTTCCTAGAACAACAGCCGCGCGACTGTGTTGACGTCTTGTCTAGACCGTTAAGGAATAAGGGCGTAGACTCTGTTGATTAAAATTAAGAAGGAAGGGGTGCTGCTTGATAACAATTTTGCTACAAGGCGTCCTATTAAGTAGGTATCTACAGTCCGGTAACCTCACTCACTCGGCGAAACACAACGCAAGCGTTATTTCACGCCGGTTTTCTGTGAGGTCGTGGTATTTACCCGGTCGAGCCGGCCCATTCAAGCCGAAGCGTGGCTCTCCCACAGTCAAAGGATTATACCATATACATTAAAAAAAATGTGAAAATAGGTCCACAGACATCGGAGTAATTGTTGAACATACAATTATTATTTTTAAATAAAAAATTAAACCGACTTCCAAACTAAAAACCACACAAAGAAGTATGAAATAAAACTTATTTTCTAAATAAATCCCCTTTTAAATTCGGCTAAAATTTTAACTATATCTCTAGGTACTAGTGATGTAACGAATATTCGCATTCGCATTCGCATTCGCGAATATTCGCACATTTTTGTATATTCGCATTCGCATTCGCATTCGCAAAATTGTTGCGAATGTTTTGCGAATATGTATATCAGAAAACAAAAGCAAATGTGCGAGTTTCTTACGCCGGTTCTTCTCGCCGGGCTAGTTTCCGAACCGGTGGTAGGCATCATGTAGGACAATTCTATAAGCGTTATATCATAACCTACATGGAAATAAAAATTTTTAAGTTTTTATTTATTTATTTTTAGTTTAAGTTTGAGTGAGCGGAGATTATTTAGATTTTAGATCATAGATGAGTTCGTTTGAACTCGGCAATACTCGGAAGATACGAACGTAACGAACCCATAACGAACCTAGTCCGAACGCGACTGCCGCCAAACCATAGACAAATTGGCGCCAAATATGAACAACAACTGAATATTCGCATTCGCATTCGCATTCGCGAATGTCGGTAGCAGATATTCGCATTCGCATTCGCATTCGCGAATGCTAAAAAATAGACATTCGTTACATCACTACTAGGTACTCAATCTTCTTAATTTTGAAGTTGATACCAGCCCAAACAACATTTTATAGAACTCACGTTAAAATTTGCTGGTACCGACTTAAAAATTAAGAAGATTGAGTAGAGAAATAGTTAAAATTTTAGCCGAATTTAAAAGGGGACTTATTTAGAAAATAAGTTTTATTTCATACTTTTTTAAATAATAATTTCACCCTTTTTAGTGATATATTTTATTAAATTATTATTAATATATCTTAAGAACGTTTGAAATAAACGATGGAATGTATAATTCTTGAATACGCGCTAAGATTCCATTAGGTATTGTAAAGAAGATGATCATGATGATTACTGTAAGTAAGTGAGTTCTTTGATCAATGCCGAAATTTCCAAACGCGTATCTTTAAGGACTGATGAGTTCTGTTCAGTGCTTTTGGATCCAGGATATACCTTGGTGCAAAATCTTATTTTTTGGTAGCATATGTTTATGTTACTTCAGGAAAAGTCTAAATCACTATAATATGTGTCCATATAAATTTCGAGGAGTTCTCTCGATTCCTCATGGATCCCATCATCAAGTTTTCACTTTAGTGACTAAAAGACCAATTTCGAATTATTAATTAGAAATTAGAAATTATTTAATACCCTTTACAACAACAAAAGAATTTTGCAAATTGGTCTATAAACGGTAGAGTAATGTTCAAAAATCTCCGTGTTGATGTAAAATACTATAATTGTACCTTTTATATGTGATGATGTATGGTGTGATGTTGGTGGTGATAATGATGATTACTCTAATTGACATGGTGGCATATGCTTGCAGTTCTTTAAACAACGCCTAAATCCCCAAACATGTATCTATAAGGAGTCAGGAGTTCTGTTCTGTACTTTTGGATCCAGGGTATACCTTGGAGCAAAATCTTACTTTTTGGTAGCATATGCTTGGACTACTTCAGAAAAAGTTAAAATCATCATATGTATCCATATAAATTTCGAGGAGTTCCCTCGATTCCTCATGGATCCCATCATCAGGTCACCACTTTTTTTAAAACGGGACCAACTTGGGAATATACCCTTTACATCAAAAAAAGAATTGTGAAAATCGGTCCACAGGCGGCGGAATTGTGGTCTAACATACAAAAAAAAATAAAAAATAAAAAATATATACAGCCGAACGTATAACCGCCTCCTTTTTTGGAAGTCGGTTAAAAAAATATATAGAGCTGAACGTATAACCGCATCCTTTTTTTGGAAGTCGGTTGAAAAATTAAACCGACTTCCAAATTAAAAATGCACAAAAAGTATGAAACAAAACTTATTTTCTAAATAATTGCGATTTTAAATTTGGCTAAAATTTTAACTATTTCTCTACTCAATCTTCATAATTTTGAAGGCGGTACCAGCCCGAACAACATCCTGATAAAACAATTTTTAATTAAAATAGAACTCACTTTCAAGTTGGCTGGTACCGACTTCAAAATTATGAAGATTGAGCAGAGAAATAGTTAAAACTTCAGCCAAATTTAGAAGGGGAATTATTTAGGAAATAAATTTTATTTCATACTTTTTGTGCATTTTTACTTTGGAAGTCGGTTTATTTTTATTTTTTGTTTAAAAACAATAATTTTTCCCTTTTTAGAGAAATTTGTTAAATTATTATTAATACATTTTAAGAACGTTTAAGAAAAAAGAGAAGAATGTATAATTGAATACGCGCCAAGCTTCCATTAGATTGTAAATAAGATGATGATGATTACTGTAAGTTATATAGTAGCATATGCTTGCAGTTCTTTAAGCGCGTATCTTTAAACACTGAGGAGTTCTGTTTAGTACTTTTGGATCCAGGGTATACCTTGGTGCAAATTCTTATAATTGTTAGCTTATGCTTGTATTATTTCAGGAAAAGTCAACATCACTATAATATGTGTCGATATAAATTTCGAGGAGTTCCCTCAATTCCTCGTGGTTCCCGTCATCAGGTTTCCACTTTAGTGACTAAAGGACCAATTTCCAATTATACCCTTTAGGCTTTACAACAACAATTAATAACTTTGCAAATATTATGTCGAGAGGTACCTTTTATACCATCATGTGATGATACAGTATGGTGTGATGATGGTGGTGATGATTTACTTGATTACCTACCTACTCTAATTGACATCAATTATACGGGGCCCCCGGGCCACGGGAAAATAAAATATTATAATAAAATATTTATAAAAAAAAATTACTTAAGTACTTACTTATAATAAAATATTTATAAAAAATTAATAAAAAAATCCCATTTTCTTTTTTACAAATGACAAAAGTTAAAAAAGCTATTTCTATTATTCCCGCGTAAAGCGTGCGTTCAAAAGTTGGCAACACCCTACATCGGTAAGATAGATAGTGAAGAATGTTCACAAATTTAGTTTTTTAGCTCTCCGTAAACTCAGTTGAAAATAAAAAATATGAGTGAAAAAATTATTTCGATACGCCGTGTAGTTTCCGAGATATTTAATTCCAAAGTAAGTGCGCGCCTCGAGATTCCACCAGGCCGGCGCTCGGGGAGATGACGTCACTGCACAGTATATCGCAATACTCGCTCAGTAACACCGCGTCGCCCGTACCTTTAACTTACTATTAAAGTTAAAAATGTCTTATCTACATGCTAGAAAATCATGTTTTTAGGTAGATAACCTACCTACGATTGCCCTTTTTAACTGACTTCCAAAAAAAGGATTCGGCTGTATATACCTATAGACTATATTGTTTTATTTTTTTGTATGTTCAACGATTAGGTACCTACTCCGCCGTTTGTGGACCGTTTTTCAAAATGTATAGGGTATAATCCCAAATTGGTCCTTTTGACATCATACTCATAGTGTTGACCTGATGCAACACCTTCTGCTAGTATAGGTGTTGCCTGATGATGGAATCCATGAGGAATCGAGGGAACTCCTCGAAATTTATATGTACACATATGGACCATATCGCACCTTTAGAATTAAAGTGGCGTAACTCAAAAATTTAAGAAATTGAGTTTTATACATAAAACGACTTAGAAACATATAATCTATCGGTCTAATAGAAATAAACAGCCACTTTCAAACTAGAAAAGGATAAACGTACAGTTGTGTCTCTTTCATATCGACCGCTTATTACGCGTTCCTTCACTTTTGAAGGGCCCCTTTTAGTGTTGAGTCGATTATGCTAAAAGTTGGGTGCTGCGCGGTTACTCCGTAAATGACGTAAACTGTAATTCGTCGTTTTAATTGTAAACGTAAGGTAAGTAATTTGTGTATTATTTATTTTTGTACAGCCTCTTTTAGGTTTCGGGCGTTTTAAATCTAAATGATAATAATATTTGACGCCATATTTGTATTAGTGTCATTTCATTTCTAAACATTTCATAAATACATGAGCCTGATTATGTGTTATGTCTTTACTTTATAAACCATTTTTGTGACTACAGTGACGTACACAGAATTATGTCTATTATATTCTAAAGAATGATATGAATTGGCGAGTTCAATTGTGATTGAGTCTTTTTATTTTTATTTCAATGAAAGTTTGAGGCTAGTAATGAAAAGACAGGACCAAATTTTGCCACTATATAAATATAACTGGAATGAAAATACAATACAAGAAAAGATGATTTCAGCAAAACCTAAACGTATAAAATATATTTACTTAAGGCTTGGTTTTTTTCTATAAATATAAAACTATTGGGCATTTTTGGGTCATCAAGCAAGCTATAGTGTGAAATAAGGGCTCGACGGTATTTGCTAAACTCTATGACTCACGTTGTCATATTTTGACAAAACTCAGCCGCAACTTGCAAGACACTATTGTCACCACGAAATCGGAGATTCTCGATGAAGTCGAAATGGATTCCCCATACACATAAAACACGAGCTCACCCCAAACCCATCTTGCAGATAATTCACGAGCCAGACTTATGCGCCACCTTACTGATGAGATTACTGATATTGACATGGGTGAGATTAGAATAGCTCTCAGGCAGATTCATAATAATAATTCACTAGGAGATGACGAAATAACCACAGAGCTGCACCAGGAGGAATACCTGTCTTGTCTGAGCTCTTTAATTCCGTCATCCACACTGGCACTAGCTATCCCCGGAAGCATGTAGCAGGTGTTTTATTTTTTAAAATAGATGATAACACGTGACTTGAAACTACCGTGCCATTCCGCTCCTGAGCCACGTGTATTAGCTATTATTGAGGGTTATCTGAGGGTCTGAGGGTCCCAGAAGTTGAACGACTTTCAGCCAGTGGAGCAGACGTATAATCAGTCTCTCTGCCTTGCGTATGTGGACTATGAGAAAGCCTTCGATATCGTCGAGACCTGTTTTCAATAGAAATGCGTAAAATGGCGCACATAATATGCATTGCATATGATTCATCTAATGTTCACCTAAAGTGGCCATTTTTGAACCCCCTGAGGAGCAATTCTGCTAAATAAAACCTGCATTAATACAATTACAATCAAGTCCCGATACGCTAAAACTCTCAAACGGGTATTTTATAAACGTTAAACTAACGTGAAACGCGCTCTGATTGGTCGAAACGTCATAAAATCCGTTCATAGTAACATGTCGCTTCACTTTCAATCCAATCAAAGTAAAATGAAAGTCTACTTTAAATACGAGAATTGAGGTTCTGGTATGTGCTGGAATTCATGCAGAAATGCCTTGTTGGCTGCCGATAATATTTTGAGGTGTTAAGATGTCTGTTCAAGTGATCTCTGATCCAACTTCTTCAAGGAGTGAGACAGGTAGATGTTATTTCTCCAAAACTATTTACTAACGCGTCGGAGGACGTTTTCAAGTCGCTTGATTGGAACGGCCGGGGCCTGAGACTGAACATAAACGGCAAGTACATTTCACACTTGCAATTTATCTCAGACATATCTGCAGAACAGCCTAAGCGATTGTTCAAGACGGGTGGGTTTCGGAATGAACCTTAACAAAACCAAAATTATGCAAATAATTTTGGTTTTGTTAAGTATTAAACATGTTCTCCCAGGACCTGTCATCGTAAATGGCACTAGTCTTAAAATTAAGAAGCAAGAATACGTATCTTGGGCAAATATATCTTGGGAAAACTTTGAATCGTCGGTACCACAATCACAATCACCTTTAGTCAAGATGCATTCGATAATTTCCACGTCGAAGTTCGGAAACAAAATGAGAATTGGACATAAGGCATCGCAAGCAACAAGTCACAACGATTACTTATGTCAAATCCGATACATTTTTAATTTCGAAATTCGCTGTTGAAATTAGCGAATGTTCTTGACTAAAGGTCCAGGGTCTTTAATCAATCCGTTCTATCAGTAAAGAAACACGGCAGCGAACTCTACTGATTGAAAAGTTCAAAGTTGTTCAGCCTGTGATGAAAATTGCAATGTTGAGGGTATCTCTGGTGGATAATAAAACTTGCTACGATGTCATTCAACAGAGAATTAAAATCTCTGACATTGCTCATAGAATTAGCACGCTGAATTGGAAGTGAGCTGGCCATGTTTGCAGACGCACAGAAGGTTGATGGTGCAGATAAGTGTTAGAGTGGAGACCACGCTTAGGCAAACGTAGTGTAGGACGACCTGAGGCACAATGGACCGATTTAAAGTTGGCTGGCAGCAGATAGATGAGGGCTGTCCGAGATGGGGATGGTTGGTTCTCATTAGTGGAGCCTTACGTTAAGCAGTGGGCTATCCATATGTCCGTAGGCTGATGATGATGAAATTTCTCATCGATAATAATTAATATTGACCTCTGATATTGAAAGGCTTATTTAATTATTGCTTATTTAAATAGCTTTTCCTTTTCCTGTATAATAAACATTATTTTGATAGGAAGACGCCACGGTAACTTAAGTATCTTATATTTTTATGCACACGGTAAATACATAAATGTATAAGGGACCTAATACATACAAACTAGGTATAAGTTTAGCTTTATTATGCATAAAATAAAAGATTTTTTCAGTTTTCTCTATTCTAATTTACTTTTAATTTTAAAAGTCAATGTTTAATAAAAATAAATTTTACATAAGAAATAAATAGCCATTTTTTAAAATAGTTACGTTTTATTTTTGAATGATTTAGTAAAAAAAAGACACAAAGCTAAATAAGTCAATTAAATTTTAATTATTTTGGAAATAAAGTGACACCTTTTTTTAAATTATTAATTAACAAAGGTTCTAAATAATTAAACTCATATTTTTAATAACAAGTCACTAAAACAAGTATTCACCTACGGCAAATAACAAAAACTGTAACTACATAAGGCTCACACTTACTGTTATAGTCAAAAAACCAAACAATTTTTGGTAAACGCCTAAAATGTAGTTGGAGAATAGATTCTCCAACTACATTTTAGGCGTTTGCCAAAAATTAAGAATTTTGGATTAAGCCACTTCAATTCTAAAGGTGCGATATGGTGATTGAAACTTTTCTAAATTTGTCCAAGCATATGTTACTAAAAAGTTAATTTTGCTCCAAGGTATACCCTGGATCCAAAAGCACTTAACAGAACTCCTCAGTCTTTAAAGATACGCGTTTGGAAATTCGGCATTGTTTAAAAACCTGCAAGCATATGCCACTATGTAACTTACAGTAATCTTCATCATCATCATCTTATTTACAATACCCAATGAAAGCTAATGGCGCGTATTCAATATTATACATTCGATCGTTTATTTTAAACTATCTTATAATGTTTTAATAATTTTACAAATATTAATAGAAAGGGAAAAAATATTATTTTAAACAAAAAATTAAACCGACTTGTAAAGTAAAAATGCACAAAAAAGCATGAAATAAAACTTAGTTTTTCAAATAGTTGCCCTTTTAAATATGGCTGAAATTCTAATTTATTTCTCTGCCCAATCTTCATAATTTTGAAGTCGGCACCAGCCAACTTGAAAGTGAGTTCTATTTTAATTTAAAATAGGGTGTTGTTCAGGCTGGTACCGTTTCTAATTCAAATCCGTCATCCGTTGTAATTACTGCACATAAATTACTATATTATATACACTAATATTACACTACTAAATACTAATAGACACTTATTAAACTTAATATTACTTAATGTACGGAGAAACAATATAAAACACTGCAATAATAGCTGAGCGCAAGCATTATTTGTACTAGGTAACTCGGCCAGCACTGTGCCGTGACGTCACTCTCCACGAGCGCCTGCTACGGGGCGCGAAATTTACGAGAATTTGAAATGTCTAATGTCTATAAATCCATTCATACTCGGTCTTTTTCAATGAAACAAAAACTAGTGTATTTGTATAGATACAAGCATTACTGGGAGAATCGTTTTAAGCAATTTTGTATACCTATTAACATATTAAAAGAAATATAATATATAATGAATATATTATATTTCTTTTAATTTTATGCAAATTTTTTTCTTTCGTGAGTAATCTTTACCCTTCCTAAGGGCCGCCAAACAAATTTCTATAAGGGGCCCCACCAAGGCACGCTACGCTTCTGATCGAGCATATTATATAGATCTGCTCTGAAGTCCTGCTGGAGACTGGTCAGCTCTAATTGGGGCCTTTTGCCGAAGGCTATGCTACGGTTATATACAGCTATAGTGAGGCCGATGGCCACAAATGGATGCGTAGTACCGCACTACGCAGGCGGAAATCTGTACAGGTCAACTGCAGCAAAACATAAATTTGTGTACAGAGACTGGTCAATGGTCTGTCTGATAATAATCACGGGTGCGCTCTCGTCGGCACGACACACCTGACTCCACTTCCTCTGCTTGTTCATATGGAGGCTAAGAAGGCGGTTCTCAGAGCCAGCACGGCAAGTAGGACGAAATGGGCTTCCACACTACTTGGACAGCTGCAACAGTCTATACACCAGTCATGGATATTCCATCTGACGCCATGATCAAGGTTCATAGCTTCTAAAAGCTATAACCGGTTTTTATACCATCTAGGAGGACTAGGAAGGAAAGGTCCCAATTAATGTTCACCCTAATGACATAATTTGGGCACGGAGTTTCTACGGGGGCATGCCATCTACAGGCAGATATGCTTGTTTGGGGGATTTTGTACCGTGTTTCAGGCTGAAATCTTCGCTATTATTGATTGTTCACTAGAGAGCCTACGCAGTCAGTTATACAAATTAATGGATCGACGTTAGTTCTTGAAAATGTGGACGTTTATAAGACAAAAATAGAAAAAATTACAGTGGTTACGCTTTCTGGAATCAAAGCAGTTACTGCTGGATCTACTGGGCTGGCGGCACTTTTAAGGGGGCGGCAAAATCTCACTCTTCTATAACACCTAAGGTGAGTGGGGCGAAGTGCGCCATACTTTTTTTTATAGATGACATCTATGCAAAATAAACTTCTGTAAGAGTTCACCAATAATTATAAATTTAATTATTTAAGAATCTGTGATGTTTTGAGATTACGGTCCATGTCATGTCAATGAAATCCAGCAACAAAATAATGATATTTTTGCACTAAATCACAAACATGTACGATAGGCGCACTTTCCCGCAAAAACGGGGAAGTGCGCCTGGTGGAGTTACCAGCCCCGGATCTACAATTATTTTTAGGCGGGGCAAAATCTGAAAAATGCCGCCCCCGCCCACATATATAGTACCTAACTATAAATATTTTTTGGGGGCCCCCAGCCCAAGGGTTAAAATTCACAAAAGAGAGAAAATTGTTCGCATTTAATTTATACTTTTTAGTATAAATCTTAAAAAATTTCGAATATTTTGTTTCTAGAAGGCTCGAATCTTTGAAATGACCTATTTTTAGGTCTGGGAACCCGGCTAGCCCCCACCAAGATCCGGGGCTGCCAGGGAAGACCTAGAGGAGGCTAGTATACAGGCGTTGTCCTGGCCTGCAAACAGTCCGGACCTAAATCCCATCGAACACATGTGGGATTTAGTGGAACGCAGTGTTCGAAGCACAAATCAACCCGTCCACAAAGAAAGACAGCTAGTCAACCTACTGAAATCAAGCTGGGAAGAAATTCCTCAAGAAACAGTTGTACACCTTGTGGAGAGCGTACCCACCAGGCTTTAAGAGTGCATTAAAAAACGAGGAGGACACACCAGATAATGAAGAAAGTCTAAAATCAACATATCGTTTATTTTTTTTATCAGATTTTTTGTCTGTGTAATTTTTTGCCATAGTTCATTCTTTAGGAAAAGTTGTCTCAAAAGAATTTTTAATTATTTTATGCTGTTTAAATTAAAAATTAATTAATTTATCTAATCTAATCATTAATCAACCCCTGAATTGCAAATACTGAAAAAACATGTTGGCCCTTATTTTGTTTTGACTAGTATAATTACTTTAAACTTGGAATAACTTTGATCGTTTTTCAAAATGTATTATTTTTATAAGCACACTGATTTTATCATTCGGAATGATAAAATCAGTCTTTTGCACTCACGAGTCACGGTAACCAGACGCGTGCTGCCCCGATCTGCAATAGGGAATATGCACGTATTTTTTTTATTTATTTATATAGATCTATCTTGTTTGGTAAACCGTATGGTAAAATCAGTTATTTGATATCATTAAAAATAACGAAGATATGAACGTTTAAAGTGGTCTATTAGACAGAGAGATCCGACGTGTATCGTGACGTCACATAACACGACTTTCATAGAAAGTTCATACTAAACTTCGTTTTGCTAGAAAGAGATAGATTACAAACGTATTTTCAAAGCATTAGATTAAAAAATAACACATTTTATAGTAGAGCATAAACAATAACACGCAGAAGTTTTTGTTTTTCTTTTATTGTCTCATCCTTATAGTATATATATAAAAAACGAATTTCGGGAAAGTGCGCCATATATTTGTAAATCAGAAGTTGTGAACACATTTTTTTCTGCTTAACTTTATCCTCGCTATGATAAGTATGACAATAACAATAGGCTTTAAGCAGATCTAAGGCAAGAAACTAACTTTTGAAGAGCTTTCTGAGGAATAGTAATAAAAAGAAGTACGTCACGTTTTTTATTTATACGAAAGTACATTAGTACTTAGTGTTCTTTTGTAGTATTTTATTTTTTAATACATATTTATTTGGCAAATTTAAGTCAGTTAACTTCAATACTAATAAGTGGGGACGCCACATCTTTTATAAGGAAAAAATTCTTAAGAGCTTGGTGACTTTACTACCCACATGAGAGAAATAAACATTAACAAGCAATATATTAGGAATATCAGTTATTATTTATGGAATGGCACTTGAACTTAACTTACTTATGTGTGCTTATACGTCGTATAGTTAGGCATACTAGGTATAATTTGCATATTAACTTAATTATTTTACAAACATAACCTTCCCAAAGACAGTTAAAAATGCCACGTTTTAAAATGTTTACAACCTCTATATTTCGGGGAAGTGCGCCATATACCCAATGATAGGGCGCACTTTAGCCGATTTGCCAAATTTGAGGTTAGAAATTTTTATCTGCTATAATTTTATAAAGTTGACTAGTTACAGCTGAAATAAAGTCAAAACCTAAAAATAAAATGTTTTAATTATTTTATTACTATATTTTCTTGTTGGAAAACATTTAGCTTCTTGAAATTTTTAACGATCACTTTCACGAGGTCAACTCTGCTTACCACTTTCAATAACAGAAAAAAGAGATGGCGCATATTTCGAGTTTACAATTATATAGCCATCTGTGGCTTTTACCCAGAACTATGTTTTAGTTTCCTACATCGATGTAAGATGTCGTTACTAGTATATTGTCAGCAGTTTACGATATAAGGCGCACTTTTCCGGTAGGCGCACTTCGCCCCCTTCACCTTACCTACCTGTGGTGTATAAAGTGTTGCTCGAGTTTTGCGATGAGGTAATAGCCTAGCCTAAATCTATGTTAGCTAATAAAATAATATCTATTGTCATACAAAACAACGCTAGTTTTCATTTTTCGCCCTTAATGCAATCTATTGGGCGAGGTAGAACGTTGTAGTTCGCCTAATCGAGCACGCGTGCACATAGCGCTCGAGTCGACACGGACTGCCGGCGGGAGTAATTTTGCGCAATATTATAAACTTTATATCCATAAAATAATGAAAAGCCAATATTTATGTCAATTTTTCGTTATTTCTTCATAAAATATGAGACATTTTAATAATTAAACTACTAACTACGTCTCGTGCGTCGAACCAATTATTATAATAACTATATAATTATTATATTAAATAGTTAAGTTTTTTTTTCACTATCAATAGTTAAGTAGGTATATAATAAGTGAGCAAGAGGTGTGTGATGTGGTGATGCCTCATGCCATAGACATTGATGGTACAATAATATACTTTTCATACCACCTGCTTGACAATGTCCGATTATACCTATATCACGCTATCTCAACGTAAAGCAAGTCATTGACTCCCAAGGGAGATAATGTTGTATGAAACTCCCAAGGGATTAAAGTGATTTGAATTTGGAACGTTAAAATTCGTATGAAAACTCCTAATAGATACGTACAATACGGCCGATGTATCTTGGCGGGTCTGAACTTCGCGCAGAAGGTTGCGCAATAACTGTTTCTAAGTGTTTTCGTATTTATTTTATTTGTACTAATTGGTCAACTGTATTAGGGAACTTTTATTAGTACATAGGTATATAAAAATAATACAATAACAGTTTTCTTCACGAGTTGTACATGCGCTAAAGTTCGCAGAGCCTATGTTCAGAAATCAGACCCGTCAAGATACAGCGGCCGTAGTGTATATCTATCATAGAGTTATTCAATAATAATATGGCATTGCAAAGAGAGTTTATTCGAAAATCGAACTGGCTACCTATAATTTTAACATTCTCACGCTTTGTTTCTCACGTGTCAAAATCGTCAGTCACAAGCAAGGAATTTGTAAGTATTATATAATACTTACAAATTCCTTGGTCACAAGTTCCTGAATCTTTAAGTACCTACTGCTCAAATAAACTCCACCACAACTTCCATATATTTTCCTAATAAAAATATTATTCTGTCCCTCCATAACTGGTCAAATGTGTCCAATATCAATATTAACTTTTAACAAAATAAATGTTTTATTTATGTCGCCTTGGGTTTTTATTGCCTCGCAGTAGGTATGAAAAGTAGAGTAGGTATGCACCTCTGGGATAAAGCCTGTCTTCGTCTTGGGCAGCTTGAACCCCTCGCTTCACTCAGGATTCTATTGAATAACTCCCTCGCTTCGCTCGGGAGTTAACTCTAGAGTCCCTCGTTACGCTCAGGGTCCAATATGCTGCCCGTGACGTAAGACAATGCTTTATTCCCTTGGTGCATAATCTACTATTGCTCTTATAAAAAGTAGACTTATTTTTAATTAACGACGAAAGTTCGGTTTTACTTCTTAGTTACTTTTTTTTATTTATTTATTTATTTTACATTAAAGCTGAACATTATTAGAGATACATTTCATAGCGCAAACATAAGTTTATAAAACTTTACCGTGCGCCATAGGCCGCCTCCACATTTAAAAACAAACTTGTTTTGTGTTACAATCAAGGAATTTGTAAGTATTATATACAACTGGAAAGAGCTCTCGGCATCAAATCTGTGCCGAGAGGGAGATACAATACAAACCGCTCCGTCTCTTTTTAACAAGGGTGACAAGAATATTTTTAATTTGGGGACAAATTAGTTGAAGTTTGGAAACATATGGTGATTTCAACTTTTTCTAAAGAAGTCCAAGCACATGCTATCAAAAAGTAATATTTTGCTCCAAGGTATACCCTGGATCCAAAAGTATAGAACAGAACTCCTGACTCATTATAGATACAATATGTTTGGGGATTTCGGCGTTGTTTAAGGCGTGACTCCTATTCGAAACATTACACAGAAAACATGAAACATTGGGGGGTGGCTATACACATTTGTCTAGGAATAGACAATGTTTTTGTTTTCGGAGACGGACGAAAAACATTCCCGCGCGGGTAGAGAGGGGAAGAAATGTTTCATTTCTTATCTAGTGTTCACATCGTTCACATGACACCTAGGTATAGGTTTTTTAGGGTTATAGTTTTGCTTGTTGTGTTTTTTGTGTTTGTTTTTGTGATCGCTCATAATATATGGCCTGACTTAATTAAAAAACACCAATTTTGACAGTTTTCAATAGAAATGCGTAAAATGGCGCACATATTTATGAGTTGAAAAAAATACTTTTATGAAACACCTAAAGTGGCCTTTTCAGAACCCCTCTTTCCCTTAGATTCTACACCTACAATCACTAAAACTGCGAGCGCTAATACGTCTTCCTCGTCGGAACTTAGATCGTGTCTGGACAAAATGTTTTGTTTCGACCAAAAACATTTTCTGTAGGTGGAGACAGCTTGTGTATGAAAACAAATGTTTTTGTTTCATGTTTTCTGTGTAATGTTTCGAACAGGAGTCACGCCTTTAAAGAACTGCAAGCTGCAAGCATATGCCACCCTGTCAATTAGAGTAAACATCATCATCACCACCACTATCACACCATACATCATCACATTAAGATGATAAAAAAGGTACTTCTCATAGTATTTTACACTAACACGGAGATCTTTGAAAATTACTCTGCTGTTTATGGACCTATTTGAAAAATTCTTTTGTTGTTGTAGAGGGTTTAATTCGAAATTGGTCCTTTAGTCACTAAGGTGGAAACCGGATAATGCGATCCATGAGGAATCGAGGGAACTCCTCGAAATTTATATCGACACATATAGTGATTTTGACTTTTACTGAAGTAACACAATGCAGCATATGCTCCTAAAAATAAGATGTTGAAACCAAGGTATACCTTGGTTTCAACATCTTATTTTTTGGATCTAGGGTATACCCTAGATCCAAAAGCACTTAATAGAACTCCTCAGTCTTTAAATATACGCGTTTGGAAATTTCAGCATTGTTTAAAGAACTGCAAGCATATGCCACTTTGTAACTTATAACACACTATAGTGAAAACACTAAGGAGAAAAGTGTCTAGTTAAATGGCCCCACTTTTGAAATTTTTCACTTCTACCGGCACCCCCGGAGTGCAACCCGTTGTTTTTTATTATTATTTAATTCGCTACCTAATGTTAAGTTGAGGTGGATTAAATAAAAAAGTTCCTTTGGGAAAGTTTGTAATCATGAGCACTACCACGTGGTAAAGTATATTTTGCACTAATTAAAAGTTTGACGACCTCATTGGCTTAGTGGTTGAGCATGGTGGTTATCAAGCCGGTCGCTGGTTCGAATCCCGCCATTTTTTCTTTTAAAACTTTTACTATCAACTTATAACGTAATTACACAATTTATATGTTATAAAAGCTTGTCGAGAATCAAATAAATTGTCTCATAAATCTATCAGATCAAGTTACTTGATTTACTTCTTTGATTTGATTCTCGACAAGCTTTTATATCATATAAATTGTGTAATTACGTTGTAAGTTGATAGTAAAAGTTTTAAAGGAAAAAATGTTTTATTCTTTTTAGCGCATTCAAATAAAAGCTTGTTTTTTAAAAAAGTTTTTTTTTTACTTTTAATTTATTTTTTACTTTTTAGTTATCGCTAGATAGGTTTCTCAGTCTGTTCATCTCATTTAACGCATCATTGTTGCAAGGTCGTTTGCCGGTTAATTTAGTACAGTCAAGCTCTTCAGGAGACCTCCTAGAGATTTTACTCTAAGTAAGGACCTCAAAAAACCCCAACACACCATACTTTTATATTTTGATACCCATATTGTACGAGTGCATTAAAAATAACTTGTCGGCCATCTTGGGTGTTCCGCCATGTTGGATTTTCGAGTTATTCTCAGCAAGCCCTTTCATTTGATACGCATATTGTAGGATTGCATTCAAATTGACTGTCGGCCATTTTGGATATTCCGTCAAGTTGGATTTTTGGGTTTTTCTCAGCAATCCCTTTCATTTGATACCCATATTGTAGGAGTGCATTAAAAATAACTTGTCGACCATCTTGGGTGTTGCGCCATGTTGGATTTTCGAGTTATTCTCAGCAAGCCCTTTCATTTGATACCCATATTGTAGGATTGCATTCAAATTGACTGTCGGCCATCTTGGATGTTCCGTCATGTTGGATTTTTGGGTTTTTCTCAGCAATCCCTTTCATTTGATACCCATATTATAGGAGTGCATTAAAAATAACTTGTCGGCCATCTTGGATGTTCCATCATGTTGGATTTTCGAGTTATTCTCAGCAAGCCCTTTCATTTGATACCCATATTGTAGGATTACATTAAAATTGAGTGTCGGCCATCTTGGACGTTCCGTCATGTTGGATTTTCGAGTTTTTCTCAGCAATCCCTTTCATTTGATACCCATATTGTAGGAGTGCATTAAAAATACCTTGCCGGCCATCTTGGATGTTCCATCATGTTGGATTTTCAAGTTATTCTCAGCAAGCCCTTTCATTTGATACCCATATTGTAGGAGTGCATTAAAAATGACTTGGCGGCCATCTTGGATGTTCCGCCATGTTGGATTTTCGAGTTATTCACAGCAAGCCCTTTCATTTGATCGCATATTCACGCCAACCAAGATACTCGTCAAGACGAATCATACAAGCCCAAACTCCATCGTCGTTTAATTACAGAGTTCCTATGGCCATATTCTAGCTCCCTGGTTACCATATAGTATCAAAGTACTCGTCAAGACGAATTAAACGAGCCGAAACTCGATGGAGTTGCGTCGTTTAATTACGAAGTTCCTATGGCCACCTTCCAGCTCCATCATCAGATCAGCTCCACGTCATCATAATATTGCATTGTCATGCGGTTTACATATTCGTGCAAAATTTCAACTCAATCGGAAACCGGAAAGTGGATCAAATTTAACTTGCAAGAATCCATTACAGACCGACAACGGGACAGGTGAAACTAAATAAAAGCTTATAAAATTAAACACAAGTTCTTCGAGAACTTACCACGGCACAATATTGATGTGGTGTGAAGTGTCCATAAATATTATTATTATAAGTCATCCTATACAGATAAACCTACCTACTAATATTAATAACTCTGTCTGTCTGATGTCGCCCGCCCGCCCGCGAGGTTCTCACGTAACTATGCGCACATAATAAGCACTCAGGGATTAAGAATTTTTCTACCAGTGAAAGAATTTTTCAAATCTGTTAGGTTTCAGAAATTATCAATAACATACAAACATACAATGGTTTCCTCTTCACAATATCATGAAGGTAGGTAAAATAATATAAATGTCCTATATTCCCTATTAAATCATATTGTCACCCGAACATCTACAATGTTCCAAGTGAAATACACGGCGTTTTGTGTTGCAACTATTCTAATTTCATTTCTTCCATTTTACTCTACCAAAATGCAAATAATCAAAAAATAAATAACAAATTTCTAATTATCGGTTAGTAGGTAGGTTCTAAATAACTAGTGATTTTTATTTTACATTTCTCTCTCAGATTATGAATAACATAATATTTAACCGATTTTATTACTATTTCTTGCTTATACACCATATCGCACATAAAATCTACCAAACCTGAAATTTAAGGAAAGATATAAACTGGCTACACTAGGTTCCTTGTTAGAACGAGACACAGGGATAACTTATAGCTATCTCACCGAGACCGGTTTTTTTATTGCGCACGTGATAAGCTTTAAGTCTGAGTAGTAAAGATCATTTTTGATTGAATTAAAAGAAAAAAAAGTTTCAAGTACTCTTTCCTGTTGTATATAATACTTACAAATTACTTGGTTACAATAGCTTTGGTAATAGCAGCATCACAAGGTTTTTATTTAAGACCCTCCCCCGAGCAAAAGACCTTGAGGCGGTCAGCCGCATAACTCAGTTCAAAAATTTTCACATAACTTAGTTCAAAATTGACCAAAAAAAAAAAAATGTAAACGGCGAATATCTAGCTTATGAAATTGCCTATCTATTGGTGTGTGTCCCAAATAAAATTAACTTGTAAATACTATAGAGATGCTGAAACTATAATTGAATGTAACACGAAGATCTTTGAACATTACTCTGCTGTTTATGAACCTATTTGCAAAATTCTTGCCGCCCACCCTTGCCCCCCCCCCCCCTAGCTACGCCTATGTTGATAATATTACTGATTTTTTCCGAAAATTCTGAAGTTTACCGTCTATCTGTAAAAAGGGATTTTTTTTAATTGCTTGCTGTCGCTCGTGTTAAAGCTCGTGTTTGATGTAAAAAGCTTAAGTATAAATTATGTGGATATTTAAAATTTTAATAAATTTTAAATATCCACTGCTTAATGGGGTGGCAGATTTAATTGGCCTAGGGCGCCAAAATTTTTAAATACGCCTCTGTGTAGGAACTTTCAAAAACGCGTCTACTACTTTACCACCTATTAAATTATTTACTAACGTAACCTTACCGCATCGACTGATTTGACTCATTGATTACACCATGGCACTGTATATTTATTTGGACTTTAACTAGGCTTTAGACTCGATGATTTAGAACAGTGGTCCCCAACCTTTTTTTTACGCGGGCCACAAACCCGTTGTACTCCTGGTGTCGCGGGCCGCAACCAAAATTTTTAGGGACAAAAAATACGGTGTTTAAATTTAACGATTTAATAATAGAAAAACACAAGGTAGTTAAAAGAGTGAAACTAAACATTTAAGATGAGATAACGACACAAACTAAAATAAAATAACAAATATGTATTATAATAATTATGTTCACTCAGTAAGATTTTTGGAATTGTGAACGCTTTTTCACAACTTTATCTAGAGCTGGCTTGTCGCTGCATGCTATCCTTATTACATCGTAGGCTGTATTTCAAGAACCACTTTAGCTAGAAAGCTGATATTTTCATAAGTCCTAAGTCTGATGCCGCTATAACAACATAATATCATATCTAAAAAACAAGATAAAACAAATAATATAAGGAGAAGCCCTTTTTATGACAACAAAACGCGATTTTTTGTCCTTTCTTTAGTCGATGGCAATACTTTAAATATTCACAAGATACTAAATTGTTTTCTACTCCAATATATAATTCAAAATAAAAATTAATATAAAAGGGGTTTTCATAAAAAATACAAATTTTGTCTATTTTTTTTCCTAAAATGGCTTTTCCTTGGCTGATTTTTAAGTCACAGATTTCACGCGGGCCGCAGATAAAGAACCGGCGGGCCGCATGCGGCCCGCGGGCCGCGGGTTGGGGATAGCGGATTTAGAACAAAGGTGTGAAAAACATTTTGACACTGGCAATAGTTTTATGCTATACTACCATAATTTAAAACATTTACGGCCGCACTCAGAGTCATTTAATTGTTACTTAAACCATTACTTAGTATAGATTTAAAAAAACACACTCTCAGAGTCAGTTAACGGATCGTTAACGTGACTTAATGATGATTAAATTTAAGTACTGCAAAACCTCTATTTAACTTGCTAATTGTGGATTAAGTCGATCGAATTTGAGGTTATTTATTTGTTTTTGTAAAAAAAATTACATTTGAATTTTACTAATACGCTATTACTAGACTACTAGTTATTGTAGTTATTATCTCAGTTACTACTACGTTGTTTTTACCATTTTTATGCAAAATGTCTAATCAGATGGACTTTATAGATTTTGAAAATTTTTCTTTAAGATTCAGAAATGTGGGACCAAGATGACCAAGACGCTATAGAAGACATTATTCGGATCCTTTCACTAAAATATTCAATCCAAGAATTCCATGTTAGATATAGATTCACTCCGAAGTCCTATGTTGTAAAAAAACTTAATAATAATAGGTATGAAGAAATCAGACTTAAATAGATCAGATACCTATTAGAAGAGGATTACCATTTACCTACTCCCAAAATAATGCTTCTGTTTACTGTAAGATATTTAGCTACAGGCAGTTTTCAGGTTAGTTTCTAAATTATAGTACCTAAAATAATAAACAAAACTAGAATCATGAGAGTTTACTATGTGCTTGTAATAAGTAATATTATTTGTATGTTGCTATCTTATTTTTATATTAATATCTGTCAGTAATCGGTCTCACAAATTGTCAGCAAAGTTTCTGCATTAATTGCTATGAAAATGCAAGATTTTGTCAAGTTCCCCGGCTACTGTACAGGTACTGATACTACTACTGATATAATATTTTATTCGTTTTGAACTAAATGTATGCCAAGATAATGTATTATTTTAAAATTAATTAAACTACATCTAATGATTATATTATAATTATGTAATTTAAATATTATATTCTTGTTACAGATGACAGTTCTATGAAATTGCACACTTTCCTGGGGTGATTGGGTGTATTGAGTTAAATATCATTATTAAAATAAAAAGTCCTGGAGGAATCACTTAGAACACACAGAAATAGAATACACAATATTTGTGCTACAGTGGCAAGCTATACTTATGTTCTATTTATAAGATGTCATCATTCTTTCCATTCCGAGTTACCAAATCATGAATTTCCTTTGAATCTCTGAGAGATAAGTTTAAAGAAATAGGTATTCTGACTGTCGCTTCACAATACATTTGAAAAAATACACAATTCAATGGACAATGTATATCAGAAAGAATATACTTAAATAATTACAAAATAAAGCGACTATCATATTATATCTAAGGAATACAAGAAATAGAAATAAGTTAGATATACCTGTGATGAGTGATCAGACTAATTTTTAAAGGTGTATACAATAGAATCCCTGAAAACGTTCAGATTCTTTCCATTAATAAATTAAAAAAGGTTGTTAAAGAATGTTTGTGTGCCAAAGCTTAATATAAGGTCAATGGTTTCATCAGTTTACCACCTTGGGAATAATATGCTCCTTGCAAGGCTGCTTCTATGTATGTATGTACTTATTATATGTATATTGACTTTTGTCTTAGATTATGTTACTATATTGTAAAAAAATATTTTTTGAAAAGAACAATTTTTCTTCTCGCCGGTGGTAAGCATAATGTAGCAGAATTTGGATTTGATTAATAAAAGACAATACATATAAAATAATTTCTTTTATTTATTACTATTTTGTAACTTTTCTAATATTTTTCCGCTTCTTGTTTTATTTCTTCAATCTTCCTTCACAACAACAACGAATTTCAATTTTGGTAATCATATATTCACCATAGACGGATATTCACCATAATATTATAATTTGAAACACAATTCAAAATTACACTAATACTAAAATGTAGAGTGCAATAAACTTCAAAGAGAATATAATCACTACGTTTTATAAACTTTAAACTTTAGATTTTTTGTATTAGGTAGGTAAGTACCTATTCACGCTCGCCGCCCGCGAAGATTTGACAGTTAGCAACTGTAATGCCATATTAGAAAATTGAAATTATTTTACCAAAATATTCGATAAATTGCTATTTTGGATAATTTTTTGTCGATTTTCTTTGTTAATTAAATAAATTCTAACTATATTACTACTTTACATGATTTCTGATGTTTATTAAAGACAAACTTAACAGTTTCATATTAATTAATTTTAAGTATGGCTACATCTTCTCCAAGTTTTTAAGTAATCGACAACTTATTTCGAAGATGCACCGCCCTACGAATGATTAAATTTGTCATTAGCTAACGATCCATTAAATGTTGACTCTGGGAGACACGCTTCATTAAGATATTTAATGTTCATTAGTTAAATACTGATTAGGGCTAATTTAATGAACGTCTCTGAGTGCGGCTGATAGTGTCAATAATTAGTTCGTCTAATGTCAAAGCGACAGACGTTGAAATTCGACTTTTGAGATTCGAGCGATTTATCTTTTACATTATATTTTAAAGTACATGGGAGTTTGTAATAAAAAAACCTATTTTGTTTGTGTATTTTCAAACTAGTAGTTAAAAGTAGGATATAAAAATATGTCGTTTTCATTTGGGACCCCTTCTAGTGCTCCGGCGACAACAGGTCTTTCAGGAGGCTTCAGTTTTGGCGCTAACAAGTATGTTATAGTTCTATTAATATAGTATATACCCATATTTATAACTATAATTAACAAGTATTCAAGGAATTTAAATATATTTGAAGGTTCAAGCTTGCTGAATATTTAGTAACCAAGTGATGTTATGATTACACCTGGCTTTCTATGTCACATGTTATGCAGTTGTTCATGATGAAGAGTTATCATTAGTTAGTTTGATACAACTTAAAATAAATGTTATTCCAGGCCTGCATCAACTAGTTTTGGGCTCCCATCGACGTCCCAACCATCCACGGGTCTGTTTGGTACACCAGCAACATCCGCTCCTGCATTCGGAAGTGGAGCCTCAACTTTTGGTGCAACTCCGTCTTTTGGAGCAACTACATCAGCTCCGAGCTTTGGTGCGGGCACTGGGTTTGGGGCAACGTCGACAGCTCCTGCGTTTGGTGCTACATCGGCAGCTCCAACATTTGGTGCGACTTCAACTGCGCCGAATTTTGGAGCACCATCTCTTTCTTTTGGAGCAAGCTCTGCTGCTCCTACTTTTGGTAAACATTTTTAAATGTAGTTATAATGGCTCCCTATTTTTTCCCATAAAATCATGTCACAATTTAATTTGTCCTAATAATAGTTATGCTTAAATATTAATTTCGCATATTTTTTTTTGACATAATCACTTTAAGCATACATTTATTTATGCATAATGATATTTAAGCATACTTTTACAAAGCATAAACATATTTAGGCATAATGCAAATGTGATAAAAATGTTCTAACTTAATCTAACCCAAAACTACACAAATGTTATTTCACACAAATTCAATCACTTTGTGAGGCCGTGTTACCGATCCGAAGACGTTTTGAACATGATAAAAAAGTTCTAACCTAACCCAAAACTAAACAAACGTTATTTATGCCTAAAGATGAGAAAAAAAATCATAACAAATTATGCCACAGTAAATTAGTCAAAAAGCGTTAGTCTAAAATTATTTTAACTTTCAGGGTCCACAGCAACACCTGCATTTGGAGCAAATACATCGTTTGGCACTGGACTTGGAACTGGAGGTTTAAACTTCGGAGCTGGTACCAACACTTCTGCATCTACAGGTGATTAAAATAATTTTATTATGTTAGATAATCTTAAAAAACGTATACGTTACGCAAATATATAAATTTTTTTAACAAAACCTTACAGGTTTATCATTTGGCACAACAACCACAACAAGTACTGGTCTAGGAGGCCTCGGAGGTTTTGGTTTCGGTACATCAACAGCCCAGTCTGGTTTGGGTCTATTTGCTTCATCTACTGGCGCAACCTCAACATCTTTTGGTAAGTTTTGTGGTAATTTAAGTATCTTGCAAATAAGCAAATTATATCTAAAAAAATCTTTGGGATATCCTTTTTGTTTTTGAAAATATATTTCTATTAATTACATATTTGGAAAAATATTCATGACTTGAAATTAAAAAACTTGAAATTAGTGTAAAAAATATAAATTGCTCCTTTTTAATGATTTCTGCTTTGTTAATATTATTTTATACATAATGTTTTTCTTCATTCTATAAAGAACCTGACCGTTATTACACGTTAAGAAGTGCTAAAAGAGATTCTTTGAACACAGTTTTGCCTTCAAGTAAGTTTTCCTTGCAAAATCAAAAGCATAAAGATAGTATAGTTGTAGTTACTGTAATTTACTTTACAATAGTGTACTGTAATTTATTTAACAATCAGTGTTAACTGTTAGACCAATATTTGGTTTAGGAATCTAATATCAGGGAATAATAGTAATGTAATGTAAAAGAATATATATGTCACCATAAAATTGTAAAAACTGTTAGATTGTAAAATAACTAACGAGATTGTAAAAGTATGTCGAAAGATTAAAAACTATATATTTATAATCTAACGAAAAATAATGTGTTAAATTATAGCCAGCATATTCGCGTCGGAAGTCTATCAACATTTTACAATTTCACTAGTTTTATTACAATTTTACGGTGACATATATATAGAGAAAACTTCTCAGTTAAATGTCTTTAAGTCTTGTAAGCATCTGCTATATCATTTCAGCTACACCGAGCCTGGGACTGGGTGGTTCGACACAAGTGGGTACCACCAATACCACAGCAGCGGATGGCAAAAGTGAGTAATTTTAGTTTTATTTAAATATTTTCGTTCTTCTCATCAAATCATCCACATAACACGGTCATGTCAAAATTGTGAATAATTTTGAATTTATAATATAATTAACATTATTTACTAAATAATACTACTGTCAACTGTATGTTTTAGCTGAGCCACCAAAACAGACAAAACTACCAAATGAAATATCAACTACAGTGGAATCATTTAAGGAGTTTGTTAAGAAGCAAAAGTCTTTGAGTTCTGATGTTATGAGAGTGTCAATCAAGCCCTTGCATAAGGTAATGTAGAAATTCTCTATTATTTTAAATTAAGTATGTTAATATATTTATCGTTATTTATTTATTTAGGGACTTATCACGCACAGTGTAAGTCAGTCCCATTGTAACCTAATATTTAACCTAATGACAAAAAATATACAGGAAAACACCTATTCTAATAATTGTGCCGTGAATTTGAACAAAACCTTTGCCTCGGCATCATTTGGTTGCATCAAAATTTTATAAAATATGCCTATATCGCTTATGTTCAAATTCAAGGCACTGATCATATTATTAGGCACAGGTCTTCAACAACTCCACATTGCTCACAGTTGTGAGCAAAACTCGCTTAACTAGGCGAGTCAACTTTTTTCATCATGAAGGCAATTTTTTTACACATTATCATTAATTAAATTAATGTTGCTAGAACATGGATGCAATATTTTAAAAAGTAAACAGTTAATTCATCACCAAAGAAAATAAAATGGCTTTGCAAAATTCACCACAAAGGAACTGCAGTCCTCATATGTGTTTTTGAGCTTATGTGGATTAGAATAGGCAGGCGGATTTTTTATTTATTTTTTATTTAACACAATTCAGGTGGCGCGCGACGTGGAGACGACCTTGCGCGCGGTGGTGTCGCTGCGCGGTGAGTGCGGACGCGCGCGCGCGCACTCCCGCCGCCTGCGCGCCGCCGCCGCAGCCGCGCTCGCCGCCGCAGAGACCGCCGCCCGGGACCCGCCAGGTGACTAGAGTGGCTGTGTCATAGACACGGTAGTTGCTTGTACGCACAGACATCTATTGACTAGACCACGCAAGTGTATGTACTTCGCGTGTAAAAGAGGAGTAAAAATTACTTCCTTCAGCGCCATTTCCTCGCGAATATTCTCGGTGCCAAACGTCAAACGAAAACTAAAAAACGCGACGGGGCATCGCGGCGAGACGGCCTTTGAATCGTTTACTCGGAGTCGGAAGTTATCATCACTAAATCGCTCTTGTGTCACAGACGATGCAGAGACTTGCTTTATCTAGTCAATATAATATGTCTGTGGTTGTACGGGAATACTAAATACGCAGAAAAATGAGGGTTTTTAAATTCGTGACATCTGACAGCTTTTTCACACGACAAAGACCGTCGTGCTATCAAACGCCGCCTGGTGACAGAAAAAGAATCGAAAATTCTTATTGACCGTTTTTGGTACTACTTATGCCACCAGATGACGCTTTGCGTTGGGTCTGCCCCCTAACGACAGAAAAAATATCAAACATCCTCATTACCTCAAGACAGTGGCGGCGTTAAGTGGAAAACCCTCCAACGCACTTTACGCAGTTCTCATATAGCTTTGAATTTTGGATGCAGATAGACACATAGCTGCAACACCTGTTTTTGTCCTGTAACCCTATGCAACTCTTGCCACCGACAAAGACGCATTTACGTCATAAGCGTTAGTGCTTTTAAACACGTGTATAATGGCATTTAGAAGTATAATAATATCCATCAAAAATAAAACATTTAAATGTTATGTTCCCCTTTTATTGTCACAATAAATGGGAAAGCAATATTATATATTAAGAACAATCATTGAATATTATGATTATTATTTCAGGATCAGAATTAGAAGGCATGATGCCTCCGGCTTATGTGAAGGAGCTGATATCGGAGCTGGAACAACAGCTCATCACGTTCCGGCGGCAGATGGACATTGCTGACAAGCAAATGCAGTCTTCGCCTAAACTACTCACTGAGCAAGGTCAATGTTTGGGCTACATAATATAGAATATTTCCTGCAATAGTTTGCAATTTATAGCAAGTCAAATCTATTTGCCACATACAAAATCTTTCAGTACATAATATGTATTTATAAATATGTATCAAAAACATATATATATATATGTTTTTGATACAATATAATATTATCAGTATATATCAGTATTGTGATTTAATTTTTGGCTTGGTTTCTTGAAATATTTAATATACTTTCAGTGTTATAACTTTGTACAAACGTTCGAAAAATCATTTTGTTTATAGTCGTCATTAGTCACGCTTTTACACTAAGAATATTTTAAGCCTAGAGTATCTCACGAGAACACTGTACCTTTTCAGGATAAAATGTAGCCTATGTTTAAATACAAAACCTTAAAACTAATTACCATACTAAATTTCATCAAAATATCATGAAAGAGTAACAAACAGATCTATCCATCCATCTGCACAAACTTTCTCATATTATTTCACATTTATAATAGTAAGTAGGATTTTAGCATCATTTACAATTTAAATATCACAGAAATTAGCGAAAAAATCAAGGTCGAGTTATATACTATTAGTACAAATAACACTATGATTATTGTGTATATTGTGTAGTACTCATTAAAATTAAAATGTATAATTAATTTTCTCGCTGACAAAACTATCGTAAAAAATATTTTTTATGAAAATCTGAAAATCATGTTTCAACTTTTTCCTTTTGCGTAGGCAAAACACTACTTTACGTGTATTGCACAGACATATACTCGTAGTACGCGCTGGAAATGTTTTAATGCTACTATTGCAGCATCTTCTTGAAGTGATTCACTTAGGGTGCATGTTTAGTTATCCTTAATTGTGGATATACATCAAAAATACTTTTATGTAAACACATATAAAACAGATTGAGAAGACGTTGAGTATAGAAAAAAGTTTACTCGTTTCATAGTTTTATGTCAATCAAATTACGTCAGCGCAATATTCAATTCAACGCAAATCATCTGTTCATTGAATATGCCGCCAATCGGTCGCATCTTGTCAAGCATAGTGCGAACGTTTGTGATAATTCAACCATTTGTCGCTAAATAGCGCGTATTTTATTTTAGCGGACTGAAAGATGCATACGCCATACAGTATGCAAAATATACCACGATGGCAGTTAAAACCAAATTATTCTGTAACTTTTGTGCCGCGGCGTTATAATATTCTATAATATACGTGCACTGTTGTTACAGAGCTGACGCTGGGCATCCGGCGCATGCACGAGTCGCTGGTGGGGCTGGCGGCGCGGCTGCAGGCGGCGCATGCGCAGGTGCAGGCACAGAAGGAGCAGTACCTCAACCTGCGGAAGTACGTGCTCAAGGATACCACCGACGTGTTCGATACTAATAATGATAGTGGTGAGTTGGTCTTTTTATATTATTAATAGGAGATTAGAGATAGAGAATAGGGGATTAGGGGATCGGACTGCATCTAAAATATTTAGCTTCATTAATATACTCAGAAATATTGAGACATTACTACTTGATAAATGTAAAAAATACATGTATTATTTTATGTGTAGTTTATTAATAACAGTCTCCGTGGTCTAGTGGTTCGAGCATTGGCTCTCGACTCGGGAGGTCGTGGGTTCGATTCCCGCATTGGAACAACAAAAAATGTCATGGGATACTCATCCCAACTTACCTGTCCGGTAGTCGTGGTATAGTATACGGGTACGCGACCCCGGCTTCCCTAGCTATTACTGTCCTATCCCTTCCCCTCCTGGGCGGTAATATCCTAAATTTCCTATTTCCCACTCTAACTTACCAATGTTTCTTTCCACACCACCTATCTTTCCCTTTACCTATTCCTACCCTCTCCGCCGATCCGTGGGAACGCAATGGATAATCATAAAAATAATTCATTATCCAAAATGGCGTCGATGTGGTTCGCCACCCATCACGTCTCGTTCTCGCGGAGGCGAAAAGTGGCTCATGGAGAGCCGCTTCGCTACGTTGAATGTAAGAGGAGAAATGGATGGTAAGAATGAAAGTGGATGAAGCGAAACAAGTGTGTAAGGCAAGTGGAAAGAAGTGGTCTCTGCCTACCCCTACGGGAAAGAGGCGGTCTCTGCCTACCCCTACGGGAAAGAGGCGTGATTATATGTATGTATGTATGTATGTATGTATGTATGTATGTAAAAAGTCCGATCCCCAATTACCTTTAAATGCGACGTGTCAACGACGGTCGTAACAATTCGCCGAACACATCTCGAATCAAATATTATTCGACAAATCTATATCTTCATCACTTATAGTTTTCTTCTTAATTTCAGCTATTTCTAGTTTGGACCAAATATTAGGTGACGCAGAGGGTTCAAAGAAAAAGTTGAAAACTAACCCGAGTGAAGTCGGGAGCGCTGTTCTGTCCGATCCGAGAGCGGCTTTAGGTATGTTGAAACTATTTTTAACACTAACACATTACCACATAATTATAGTAATTAACATTGAAGATTGCTTCAGCATAGGCTTGGCTTCTTTATCTTGTAAACTTCGTTAATCATACTGTGGCGACTGATTGGAAACCCAAGGAATATTTTGTATATTTCAAATAGCCCTTTGTATTAAGTTATTACTTTTTATTCAGGAAACATTCCATCATTGGCTGGTCCATCTCCATTCACTTACTTTGGAAGTATGCTGTCTTCTTTCTCAACAGTTGATAATTCTGGTAAGAAACTATTTATTTTTTATTTTCCTTAAAATTATAGGTAGTTACTATTATGAAAATTACGCGTGGGTTAACTTTTGATGTAATATTAAAATTACTATCTTGGAAGTTGGAGTAACACGAAACATTCCGTTAATGTTGTATTCATAATGAAGGCGGTAATGGTTGTGATCTGTTGCAATTTTTTTTTATGAGACATTGTTAATTCTTTACTCTTTTAGTATGACGCTACATTTCTATTCCAGCATCGAACTGGCAGCCCCAGCCACAGGCGACCAACGTGAACGCGTCACTGAACGTGAGCGGTTTCAACACCTCCACCGACTCCTTCCAGCTTCAGAAGCCGCCCGGAAAGCGCGGGAAACAATGATACTGGCGGTAGTCTAGCTGCGTGGCTAGGTGGTGATGATGATGTGGACTGTTTCAATAAATGTTAAGTGTTTATAATAAGTAATGATTGTACTAAAGGTGCCAAAAATCCGTCGCGCATCGGCATGTCTTTTGCGACGACAAAATGCAAAGAACAGCAAGTTTTATGTTTGTTTACTATTAAGTGTGGATGATTTTTGAAGTGCCGCTTGCAAGAATTGCAGAAATTACATACATATAATCACGTCTTTTTCCCGTGTGGGTAGGCAGAGACCACTTCTTTCCACTTGCTACGATCCTTACATACTTGTTTCGCTTCGTTCAGTTTCGTTCTTACCATCCATTCCTCCTCTTACATTCAACGTGGCGAAGCGCCCCTCCATGGTCCACTTTATTACGAAATTATGAACTGAATAAATAAATACGGGTTTGTTTTCTTGTCAAAATTTCAAAAACTATTTCAAATTTTTTAAAAAATCAGGTACCTACTGGATAAATGAATGAACAATAATAATAATCATCCGCGGTCAAAATATTCCTTTTTTTTTTAGTTAATTGTTTATAAGTGTTAACATTTTGTGCAAGCGGTACTTGAGCAGTTTTTTTTTATAATAATATCATCTCACTTTTCCGATTGGAACGACCCCTTGATCATATTTTCCGGAGGCGGAGAAAAAGGTTTCACCTGAAAGTTTAAAAGTACGGAAACACGTGCCAGTTTTATGGAAATTCGTCATTTATTTATTATGAACTTAGGTAATTATAAAGACATTTTATTTGAAACTTGACCTAAACATCGACAGTTCTGTTATGAATATTAATTAGATAATATACTTAAATGGTTTTGTTTACATTTTATTTGATATATGTATAATATCTTATTAGCATATACACTTACAATTCAATTCAGATTTATCTAAATTGGTATAAACTATAAGGGCATTTTTCAGTTAATAAAATGAAATATAGGTACATTTAATATTATAGAAGATAATTACTATTACAATATGTAATGTTTATTGTGTGGATGTTGTGCCGTTGAATGCAGGGAATTTTGGTCTAACTCTTGTTAAAATATCTTATTAGTGACATATTATAATCGTAAAAAGATAAAAATTATAACCCAACTACGCAAATAATTTAATTTTTTATTAGCCTATGTTACCCGAGCCATTGCATTGTTACGAATTTATTGACAGCTTATTTATTAAAATCGGATCAGTATTCAGTAGTTTAGGCGCTGCGATGGAACAAACATACATACACTGGTTAACGAAAAACGGGCACCTGAGTAAATTACCAAGTATAGTGGTTCTCTCTCTGTATATTATAATTTCGAGTTACTTCATATTTTGTATATTGTAAATTAATTAGCAATAAGCAGTCCATTTTATCATAACATTTTGAGTGAATTATTGAAAAATAATGGTAAAGTTCAAAAAACTTGAATTTTATCTGTGCGCTAAGTAATAGATTAATAAAATAAAAAATCTGAAAAGAAAAAAAAACGATAATCGAGACTTTTGTTATCGAATAATATTATTGAATAACTATAACTACCATTGTCGAATCGTCTTGCCCAGAAGTTTGATGACTTTCAGTCACCGGAACAGACCGGGTTTCGCAAAGGCTACAGCACTGTGGACCACATACACACACTAAGGCAAGTTATACAGAAGACCTAGGAGTATACAGCCTCTCTGCCTAGCATATGTAGACTTTGAGAAAGCCTTCAATACCGCCGAGACCTGAACCTCAATTCTCGTATTTAAAGTAGACTTAATTTTACTTTGTTTGGATTGAAAGTGCAGCGAAATGTTACCATGAACGGATTTTATGACGTTTCGACCAATCAGAGCGCGTTTCACGTTGATTTAACGTTCATAAAAACACCGAAGCGTGTCGGGACTTGATTGTAGTTGTATTAATGCAGGTTTTATTTAGCAGAATTGCCCCTCAGGGCTGTGCTGGAATCCATGCAGAGATGTCTCGTCGACTGCCGATATGTCGAGGTGTTGAGATATCTGTACAAGGCCGCAACAATGACCGTCCAAGTACAAGAACGGAGTACAAAACCAATCCAACTGCGTCGAGTAGTAAGACAGGGAGATGTTATCTCTCTAAAACTGTTTAATAACTCGTTGGTGGACGTTTTCAAGACGCTCGATTGGAAAGGACGGAGACTGAACATAAACGGCCAGTACATCTCACACTTGCGATTCGCGGATGACATAGTCATTATGTCAGACTCTCTGCAGGACCTGGAAGATACTGAACAGCCTAAGCGATTCTTCAAGACATGTGGGTCTCGGTATGAACTTAAGCAAAACCAAAATGAACACGTTCTCCCAAGACCCAGAGGCGGATTAAACGTTGAGAGCGCCTCTAGGGGAGGGTGATCGCCCAGGGCTTCGGCGTGACCAGGCATACCACCTCGCTTGGTCGGAGCGCCCCTTTGTACCCTTGCGCCCCTAGGCACATGCCTAGTTTGCCTTTAGGATAATCCGCCACTGCCAAGACCTGTCGCCGTAAATGGCGCTAGTCTCGAAGTTGTGCAAGAATACGTATATCTTGGCCAAACCATTCAACTCGGGCGGCACAACTTTGAGAAGGAGGCGAGTAGAAGAATACGCTTGGGCTGGGCTGCATTCGGGAAGCTCCGGGACATCTTTGAACCGTCGATCCCACAATCCCTTAAGATCAGGGTGTTTAATCAATGCGTTGTACCGGTAATGACATACGGAGTCGAAACGTAGACACTCGCCGTAGGACTGGTTCACAAGTTCAAGATTGCTCAGCGTGCGATGGAAAAAGCAATGTTGAGGGTATATCTGGTGGATAAAATTCGTAACGGTGTTATTCGCCAGAGAACTAAAGTCACCGACATTGCTCAACGGATTAGCACGCTGAAGTGGAAGTGGGCCGGCCATGTCTGCAGACGGACAGATAGCGATGGAGCAGACAAGTATAAGAGTGGAGACAAACGTAGTGCAGGACGTCCTGCGGCAAGATGGACTTGAAGAAGGCTGGCAGCGGACGAATGAGGGCTGCCAGGATCGGGACGGTTGGCGCTCATTGGGGGACGTTCAGCAGTGGACGGCGATAGGATGATGATAAACTACCAATAAAATATACATACGTTAAAAAAGAAACATTGTAATAAAACATAGCGACTTCGAATGTTTCGAATGTTTTCTTTTAGCCTAATTAAGGCTATTTACAAACAGTGGGTATCGCACTACTCCAAACTTTTATTGGGTTTAGTTAAAAACTAAGAAAAATAAAAAAAACACGCATTTCATGTTAACTAAGCTCACAGGTAAAATTCAAGCTTTTTGAACTTTACCATTATTTTTCAATAATTTACTCAACATTTTATGATAAAATGGCCTTAAAACTATTTCCTACTAATCAATTTACAAAGTGCAGAAGATCAAATTAAGAATAACTATAGTATCAGTAATCGTATCAGTAATCGTAAGAGTAAGGCGCAAATCTGGCTTTCTTCCTTTTGGCTTGCCGTAGTCGGATAAAAACATTGTTCGTTCTGTTTGTATTTGTGTTGTTACAATCTAGAAATAATTATTAGACTTCCATGCACTCAGGCTTTGCATTTGCCACGCCATAAAGTGAAATTTTTGAATAAATCAATATTAAAAAATGTTGGTCTTCGTTTTTGTTTCCAAAACGATAAATAGTGTTCGTTGGTCAGTGTCATCATATCGTCAAGTACGCAAAACATGCAGATCTTGCAATAAGTTAAAAAAATTACTTCAATACTAAACTAAGATTTATCTAGTTCAGGTAATGTTGTTATAGTGACCAAAAATACTTATTTTTACGTTAGTTTCCTTAATAATTAATCAATGCAACAAATAATTCAAACGAAAATACGATAACTTGGTGGATTTGATTTTTCCCAAATAAAGAAATATTGTTACGTATATGTATGTCACCGTAAAATTGTAAAAACCGTTAGATTGTAAAAAAAACTAACGAGATTGTAAAAATATGTCGAAAGATTAAAAACTATATATTTACTAGCTGACCCGGCAAACGTTGTTTTGCCTTATAAATTATTTCTAGTTTCTAGATAAAAACACTATAATTGATCATGATCAGTTATCGAGCGGGATGAAAAATGATTAAATTACTAAAATGGCTATAAAAAATAGGGGTTGGTGATAAAAAAGTAAAAATTTAGGGTTGTATGTATTATTAATGCCACATTATAAAAAAATAAAAACAAAAAATTTCGTCTAAAAATTAAAAATAAAAAATTAAGGATGAACAACCCTTATCACTTAGGGTATGGAAAATAGATAGTAGCCGATTCTCAGACGTACTGAATACGCATATAAAATTTGGTAAAAATCGGTAAAGCCGTTTCGGAGGAGTAAGGTAACTAACATTGTGACATGGAAATTTTATATATTAGATAATCTAACGAAAAATAATGTGTTAAATTATAGGCAGCATATTCGCGTCGGAAGTCTATCAACATTTTACAATTTCACTAGTTTTATTCAATCTAACGGTTTTTACAATTTAATGGTGACACATAAGTACATGTTATTATCTATATGATGCCTAAAAAGTAGAAAAGTTGCCATAGCGAGACATGAAAAAAAAATCTAACATTTATTTTTGACCGTATTCTATATTAGCAAATACTTCGGTCATTGTACAGGTAACAAAGCCAATTAGGTTAAAGGCTTACAGCGATTACAAAACCATAAAGGTAAAACAAATTACTTTCAAAAATGTTTCCTAGCAGTCGTTTCTATAGAATTTTATTTTTTACATGCTACATAAAATTTTCACTATCGCTCAAACCACTAGAAAAACAAGATTATGTGGATCAGTTTGAAAAGATGAACAAAGAGGTCGAACCGTTCAGGCAAAATTTAACGCACTGTGCTCGCCAAACTAAAGCCTCCATGGTGGACATCGAGAACTTTCTAAAGAGGATCCCGCAGTCTTCGATGGAAGGTAAATGCTTCGTAGCGTGCATGTTAAAAAGGAATTCCATAATAAAAAATAATAAAATCATGGGTAACAATCTGCTGGAAATTAATAGGGCCGTATATGGCGACGACAGCGAAGTGCTGAGGAGATTAAAGTCCGCGATCGTGCAGTGCACCGACATCGTGGATAACATTTTCGAGATATGCGAATACGCGTCAGTGTTCAACGATTGCATGCACATGAAAATGGAGCATATACTGGATAAGGTGACGGTAGAGCGCCGCATGGAGGCCTTGGGGCAAATGACTTCAGACCCAGGAGGAGACGATTGGGAAGGTGAAGACGATGACATTCTACAGCTCGCTAAGGATGAGTTATAAGCCTGTAATGCCAAACAAAACAAAAAATATTCTAAAACATTTTTACTTTTTACAACAAAAACTGTTACTTAGTTACTAAATAATTATCAATTTGCCTCATGAAATAAGTTGAAGATAAAAAGAGATTAAAATGTAAATTACGCACACCTAAGTACATAGTTGACCTACAGGAGAGTTTAAGCGAACCGTCAGCCGCCCACAGTTGCTCTACATAAGTCGTCAGTAAATGCAGCTACTTGCCTTCATGAACTTTATATAACTTCTGTTTTTTTTTTCTGTAATTAATCAATTTAGTAGAATCTAAGCTAAAGCTCTACTACGTACTAAGAACTGAGGTATTTATGTTACCGAATAAAATACGTTTTGTCTCAAGACAAAACGTATTTTATTCGGTTTATAGGCGCTGAGAAAGAAAACTTTACAACTATATTTATCTATTTAATCAAAATGGTAATAAAACATGAATGATTTAGATAGTCTTTGTATGTTACAGTATATCTACAAACAAGTAATAATATAATTACAACAAAATACAATCACACGTTATCACATTAAATATTTTCCAAATATTGACTTACTTAATCTTATAGTCGAAAGTTAACAATTTTACTAGGCCGTACATTACTGTTTCGTCCAATTCAATTTATACTGTTAGCTCCTAACTTTGCCAAAATCCTCTTTTGCGCCTTAAATCTGGCTGATAAGCACATTTTCTTTATTCATTAGGTTAAACAAGAGGGAAAACGTTAGTTAGTTCATTTTAGACTGTTAAGTCTAAAATGAAAAGGTGGTTTAAATTCGAAATAGTAATTAAGATACCTACTAAACTATTTACAAAACAATAATTTCCTACATAATATCACAACAATGATTTAATTTTCATGGAAATAAGGCACCCACCACGAGAGCTTATTTGGAAGATTTTTAAAATGTAGAGTCTGCGGTCAATGTACTAAATCGTGAACGGTTTGTTTGAGTATAACTGAAGTAAGTAATTAAAACGTTTAAAGGACGCCTAACATGTAGGATATGCCTTCCAAATTGCGAAAATGTTACTTAACTTGAGTGTCATTGCCAGGCACTTCGCGTAAATATACACTTATTGCGCCAAAGAGACCATGCCCTACTTGGAAAATATATCTACATAATAAAATTGCTTTTTACATTTAAAACATTATTAGGTACCTATTAAGTAAAAGTATATATTTTTATTTATTAAAGTTGTAGGTGCCTTCTAGATATTGAATTGTTTTCGTCCCTCGTCACAACTAGGTATACCTAAATCGAGTAATTGAATAAATTAAAGTAGGTACTTTGTTTAATATGTATCTCTTCATTTCTCTTGTTCCTTATCAGCTATTAACCCTCATACGTCCTGTGTTTACAAGTTAACTGTTAAACGATAACGGTTTCCCGTTTCAAGTCAGAAGATAGAAGATAAACATCCAATAGAAATAGGCTACAGCTACACCTAATTACGTTGGAGCCGCTGACACTCATAGATAGGTACTAGTAATTTCCACAATCATAACACAAACCAAATTCGGCGTGTAAAAGAATGTAGGTGTACCAATACTTTATACACAAAAAACCACAACTTTCACTTTTGCATCCCATTGCAAAATGACAGCCTCGCGCGGTGTTTCTCAAGAATCACACGCCGAAGCGAAGACATTCACAAAAAACTTCCAATTCAATCGTTTAACTTTCTTCTGTCTCGACGAGCACCGGCAGGTTGGACTGTTGGCAGGTCTGTGCGGTGCCAGACGAGAATGCTAGGAGCCAGGCCTCTATTTCGCGTTCGGAACACATGAATCTCGCCGATATTGTGTTGTCGTAGCCCTTCTGTCGCACAAAAAATCCACTATTTATACGCTCTATCGCGGTGTTCCTAAGGTTGACGACGCCTATGGACTTCGTGAGACGTTTCCTCGGGTACATGACGGCGAAGTGCTCCAGCGTCGTCCTGTAGACGACCACCCGAACGTCCTGTCTCATCCCTCCGGGGCCCAGCAGCACCAAAAATCCAGATTTCACCTCGGCGTCGCAAGGTTTCTTGCTAAATGTTTGGCCGAAGTGGTCGGCATGGCAGGTCGGCATAACGTCAGTCGGCATCGTGTTGTTTGTTTATAACATGACAATATCAACGGCAGTATCAGCGACACGTCCAACCGCACCGGACACAAAATTTCACTGAGCCTGAGCCATCGCCATGCGCACAGCGAGCTCGCCAATTGACATTCACTGTTCGCACAATGTTTCACTTGCACCTTGTTGCCCACATTACCATTTTGGTAGAGAACAACTTAATAGTATAGGTTAGCAATTATGAAATTAATCATACATTACGATCAAGCCTAACCGATCTAGCGAACTGGAAGACGGAAGTTTAATCAAATACGACACATTAACTTTCTGCTCAAATTAATGTTACCAAAAACTGACAAGATCTTGTCTTAGTCTAGGATTGAAGATATTGAGATTTAAGGCAATTATTCTTTCTTTTAACAAGGTAAATTATTATTGTTTAAAACTAGGTAGGCAAAGCATGCAATAAAATTGTTTTTAATACCTCACCTTATATAAGTACAAAGGCACTATTGTATTTACCGTTATCCTTTTGCTCTCGATTTTATTACAAGCAAGTGCAAATATCTTCCCTTAAAACATTGTAAATATTTTCATAATTCTATATGACCGATGTTTAATGTTTATAGTTAAAATATCCCATGTAGATACAGGTGTGAACTCTGGGGTATAAAGTACCCAGAGGTCAATTTCTAGGACAATGAACTGAACTGAGAGTTCATACTTCAGACATGCTTTCTCCTATTAATAATAATACCTAGTGGTTACTATAAAATTAATAGTTATAAAATAGCCATAAATTTTACTTTACTGGCAAAATCATTATTAACTTTTAAGCTCATGTTAGATTAGTGTAGACAGACATATGACGCGACCTCAGGCAGTCAGGCCGATAGCTCGTCCTGTGACCTGTCGACCCTGTAGGGTGTAGACTATAGACGTACCTACTGATATTACAACTTCATGACTCACGAATACCTACAAATTACCATAAGTTAGTTTTACTAAAAGTTAGTTTTAGTATCTAATGCAATTAAAATATTGCTTACTAGATTTTGTCCGCAGTTTCGTCCGCGTAGAGTTCGGTTTCCATACAAAATTTTAACCCCTTTTTCACCCCCTAAAGGGGGAATTTTTAAAAATCCTAGATAAATAGATATAGTTTTTAAACCTAAAGGTTTTTAAGCCTTTATGTTTTTAAACGTAACGGTTTCAAAAACAATTTATCCTATATTCAGCATTTGTTCAATATGGATGTCTCGATCGAGTTTATTAAAATAATTCTATATTTATATCATGCAACCTGTTGCATGATATCCGATAAGTAGGTAGGTACTTATAAAGCTGCTAGCTTGTTCTTAATCATAAATCTAAAATCAGTAATCGTATAAGTCGATACAAATAAGAATACTAATAATTAATAGATTTTATAGAATCACAAACTTTTTTGAAGCACTTACTAGAAGCACAGAATAAATAATAGTACCTACTTACTAGAAGTAACAAAACAAAAGTATGTGATTCTGTAAGTGCTATGTAAGTACATATACTGCTGTTTGCAAAAGGCTGATATTATAATATGGTAATCTGTTTCTAATTCGTAGATAATGGCTAAATGAGCAAACGGATCGCCTGATCGAAAGCCTACTGTCTATTACTTTTCTTATCGTCCAGGCAACCGCAACACCGAAGAAGTAACACGTGCGTTACCCACCTAAAATTGCTGAATAAACTATGAGTACAGTTTAATAACTAAGTTAAAACTTAAATTGCCAGTCCGCGTAACTATTTAATTTGATTTGTCTATGCTATTACCTACTCGTATAATAGGTGTCACAAGAGTTTTAGGAATAAAATGAATCAAAAGCACAGGTAGCATCTAGATTTATTGAATAATAGAATAAGTATTTAGTTGTAGGTAATTTTTTAGCCTATTGGCCATCGTCAACCGAAAAAAGAAATCTTAACACGAATCGTCGAACTTGACAATTAGTGATTAATCGTGTTAGCCAAATATGTAATAATTTATAAGGCGTAGGTAACCAAAATTGTTCTAGTATTTTAACGGTCGATACACACATAATTAAGTAAATCAAGTAGCGACATAGCGTGCGCGTCACGCGTGCCGACTTCAAGCGTCTGGGACCGGTTTAACGCACTTTTATTGTTTAAATTCAAATTATTATTATTAAAACTGACATTAATTATAATTGCACGGATTATTATGTAAGTACATATGCACGGCTAACTGCGCATTCATCAGATATTACCAAAGCCTAGGGGATCCGACTTCCGTAGAATAGTCATCAGGGTTCAGCCAAAATTAGTAACTATTATTTTTACTTATTAGATTCTAGTTCGGTTATTGTAAAAGTTTAGAAATGATGATTGATGCCGTAGAAGTTAGAACAGGAGGTTCTAAATTGTAGTTTACGGCCTACCCATGCACCTATGGTATGTTTTTTTCTTAGAGAAGTAAGTAGATAATTAAAAGAACTCTGCATTTACTACAATATTATAAATGTGAAGGTGAATTACCTACCGGCTACGTTGTCGCTTTATTCTGAGTAGTATGACGTCCGCATCAAATCTCCTCATGCAAATTATATGAAATAACCTTTGATTATGTACCTACTACACTAGATCTATCTAGTGTAAGTAGTATATAATCAAAATATATAAGTAGTATATAAAAAAAGCTCTAGCTTCACCTAAGAAATACAGCGCAAGAAACAGGCCAACTTTTCTATGCTTGTGTGCGTGACCACTTTGTCTGTGTGTGTGCAAATTGAGTCCCAACAGTTTTTAACCGACTTCCAAAAAAAGGAGGCGGTTATACGTTCGGCTGTATATATTTTGTTTTTTTTTTTTTTTTTTGTATGTTCGCGGATAACTCCGACGTCTGTTTGCCGATTTTCAAAATTCTTTTTTTGATTTAAAAGGTATAATCCGAAGTTGGTCCCATTTTCAGAAAATTGGTGACCTGATGATGGGATCCATGAGGAAACGAGGGAACTCCTCAAAATTTATATGGAAACATATGGTGATTTCGACTTTTTCTGAAGTACTCCAAGCATATGCTACCAAAAAGTAAGATTTTGCTCTAAGGTATACCCTGGATCCAAAAGTACAGAACAGAACTCCTGACTCCTTATAGATACATGTTTAGGGATTTTGACGTTGTTTAAATAAAGGACTGCAAGCATATGCCACTTTGTCAATTAGAGTAATCATCATCATCACCACCACTATCACAGCATACATCATCACATTATGATGATAAAGAAGGTACTTCTCATAGTATTTTACACTAACACGGAGATCTTTGAACATTACTCTGCCGTTTATGGACCTATTTGCAAAATTATTTGTTGTTGTAAAGGGTTTACTTCGAAATTGGCCCTTTAGTCACTAAATTGGAAACGTGATAATGCGATCCATGAGGAATCGAGGGAACTCCTCGAAATTTATATCGACACATATAGTGTTTTTGACTTTTACTGAAGTAATACAAGCATATGCTACCAAAGAATAAGATGCTGTACCAAGTTATACCCTGAATCCAAAAGCACTGAACAGAACTCCTCAGTCTTTAAAGATATGCGTTAGGAAATTTCGGAATTGTTTAAAGAACTGCAAGCATATGCCACTTTGTTACTTACAGTAATCATCATCATCATCTTAATAACAATACCTAATGAAAGATTGGCGCGTATTCAATTATACATTCGATCGTTTAGTTTAGACGTTCTTAAGACGTATTAATAATAACTTAACAAGATATATCACTAAAAAGGGTGAAATTATTATTTTTAAACTAAAAATTAAACCGACTTCCAAAGTAAAAATACACAAAAAAGTATGAAATAAAACTTATTTTAAAAATAATTCCCCTTTTAAATTTGTCTATTTCTCTACTTAATCTTCTTAATTTTGAAGTCGGTACCAGCAAATATGAACGTGAGTAATTCTATAAAATATTGTAGGATATCGTTTGGGCTGGTACCGACTTCAAAATTAAGAAGATTAAGTAGAGAAATAGACAAATTTAAAAGGGGAATTATTTTTAAAATAAGTTTTATTTCATACTTTTTTGTGTATTTTTACTTTGGAAGTCGGTTTAATTTTTAGTTTAAAAATAATAATTTTTCTACAGAATAGCGCGGTCTAAGGCTCTACTAGTGTAGTATGTAATCAAAGGAAATAACCTATTTCTTGTATCTTATGAAATATCTGTTCTTAGATATTATGGTGTAACACGTACTACTTACTGTAAGTATGTACATTATACAATTTTTTGTAGATCTTCTTGTACTTAAATAGCTTTAAGTGGTCAATGTATGTCTCCATGGTCAAAAGGACCTACCAATCCAAAAATCCATAGTAATATTTGGATTGGTAGATAAGTTTAGTTTAGTTATATTTTACAAAGTGTCTGCGACAAGCTCTACCCACGTAAACAGAAAATGAAAGGATTCGAAAGTTACCTAAGCTTTGAGCTTTCAATTAAATCAAACTTGAACAATTCAGTGAAAGTTAAGTGCAACACACTCGTTTTAAAGACAGTCGCAAAATATGATTAACCAGCGCAAGATACTGTATTTATACTCTGTTCCGATTTAATGTAATTTACATAAATGTAAACAAAAAAAATTGTTCGAAATTAATATCATTGTAATTATTTTTTTTATTGCGTGGTTGGAAGCATTATAGCCGCCCATATAATGAGCTTTGTTTATATCACCGTAAAATTGTAAAAACCGTTAGATTGTAATAAAACTAGTGAAATTGTAAAATGTTAAGACTTCCGACGCGAATATGCTGCCTATAATTTACATTATTTTTCGATAGATTATAAATATATAGTTTTTAATATTTCGACATATTTTTTTCAATCTCGTTAGTTATTTTACAATTTTACGGTGACATTTACATTAATTCGGAACGGAGTGGTCACCGGTTCGAGGCCAGTAGGTATGCGTTGGGCAAAATTAGTCTGAAATAAAAAATGATTTATTATAAACGTGGGAGAGCCATGCTTCGGCACGAGTCGGCCAGCTCGGCCGGATAAATACCACGGCCTCACAGAAAACCCGCGTCACATAACGCAGGCGTTGTGTTTCGCCGAGTGAGTGAGGTTACGGGAGGCCTGAGGGGGGGTTAGGGATTTTAAGGATCAGGAGCGCAAGTGCCAAGTGCATATCGCTAGAGAGGAGGTACAAGTGTATCACTTCTGATGTTGCCATTGTCCATGGGCGGCGGTAGTCGCTTACCATCAGGCGACCCGTCTGCTTGTTCCCTGGTCCATTACAAAAGGCCGGGTACAGATGCGTGTAACGTGTAATGTAATCTAACGAGTAATGTAACGCGAATCCAGCCCCGGATCTAGGGGGGGGCAAGCCGGGGCCTATGCCCCGGGCGGCAAGTTCAGGGGGCGGCCAAATTCACACTTCACGGATCAATGGACAACTCATCATTTATTTAACTTTGACCACGGAATAAATAATAGCACAAGTACAGCAATTTCATGGCCATATCAACTTGACCGATACCCTGAGCGCGGAGTGAGACGTGCTGCACGAACATTTCATGGGCGTAGCCAGGGGGGTGGTTTAGGGGGTTCAAACCCCCCCCCGAAATGGGCCGGCTGGTATATATAATACAGAGATCTGACCAATATACAGAGGCGTATTTAGAAATTTTGCGCCCGAGGCCAATTAACATATTTTGCCGCCCCATTAACCCTATCTGAAAGATGATTTTTGAAGTTATTTTAGAAAAATTATCAACAGCCTAAATCAGAACTTTGATACTACCCTCCCCCCGTAGTCGTTTTATTTTCTTGAACCCCCCCCCCCCCCCCCCCCCCGAAACTAAAACCTGGCTACGCCCGTGGAACATTTATTATTCGCGAGGCGCGTAGGCATAGTTCAAAATACGCGCCCGGCTCCCGCTCGCCAGCAGGAATTGCAGATCGGGGCAGCACGCGTCTGGTTACCGTGAGTGCAAAAGACTGATTTTATCATTCCGAATGATAAAATCAGTGTGCTTATAAAAATACCTAATACATTTTGAAAAACGTGCAAAGTTATTCCAAGTTTAAAGTAATTACCTATACTAGTCAAAACAAAATAAGGGCCAACATGTTTTTTCAGTATTTGCAATTCAGGGGTTGATTAATGATTAGATTAGATAAATTAATTAATTTTTAATTTAAACAGCATAAAATAATGAAAAATTCTTTTGAGACAACTTTTCCTAAAGAATGAACTATGGCAAAAAATTACACAGACAAAAAATCTGTTAAAAAAAAGAAACGATATGTTGATTTTAGACTTTCTTCAATATCTGGTGTGTCCTCCTCGTTTTTTAATGCACTCTTGAAGCCTGGTGGGTACGCTCTCCACAAGGTGTACAACTGTTTCTTGAGGAGTTTCTTCCCAGCTTGATATCAGTAGGTTGACTAGCTGTCTTTCATTGTGGACGGGTTGATTTGTGCTTCGAACACTGCGTTCCAGTAAATCCCACATGTGTTCGATGGGATTTAGGTCCGGACTGTTTGCAGGCCAGGGCAACGCCTGTATAGCCTCCTCTAGGTCTTCCCTGGCAGCCCCGGATCTTGGTGGGGGCTAGCCGGGTTCCCAGACCTAAAAATAGGTCATTTCAAAGATTCGAGCCTTCCAGAAACAAAATATTCGATTTTTTTTAAGATTTATACTAAAAAGTATAAATTAAATGCGAACAATTTTCTCTCTTTTGTGAATTTTAACCCTTGGGCTGGGGGCCCCCAAAAAATATTAATAGTTAGGTACTATATATTATGTGGGCGGGGGCGGCATTTTTCAGATTTTGCCCCGCCTAAAAATAATTGTAGATCCGGGGCTGCGCGAATCATGTGTGTGGACGGCACTACAAGCATTACATGTAACGTTCGTAGTGCGGTCCACTCACACGATTCGCGTTACATTACACGTTACACTCGAGTCTGGACCCGGTCTAAAACTACCACGAATTTCTAGTTGTCAGCGTATTTTTATTATCTTTATCTCAAAATTACAAATTGAAGGGTGTTTTCTTGTTTAATGAAAAACTTATTTCAGAAGAAATATTTATTTCCTTCGATAGTCATCTAATTCAACTTTTCGATATGATTTTACCGCTTATCTTAGCAAAACATATCCACATAAAGTTGTAACAAATTCAATACTATTACAAACCTTAATTCAAGAGTATTTTTGTTTTGCAACTACATTTGTGGTTACATAGATGTTTGTTTTTAGATACTAATTTAAAAATTTAAATCTATTGACCAGATATAAAATCGCACATTTAATTTTTTTTTACTAAACTACAAACACGGATAATAACTGTTAAACCACGGAAAAATAAATATTACATCTAAACGTGTAAAAAGTTTTAAGCTGGGATTTTGTTTTATAAATATCTAAAATATTCGTTGTGCTCATGCGCGATCCGATCCGATCTAATGCAAAACGCACGCACAATTACATACTTGTTTATAAAATATTAAAAATGTTTACTGTAAGTATACAAAATAAATAGAACACAACTTGAAAATCTATACACAATACACATATTATGTCATATACATTATACAAAGACAAAATTTTACATCAAGAATAAATTGAGCGTTTTTACATTAAATACATCATTAATAATCATTTATGTATAAAGTAGGTATTGTATGTATTAGTTTCAATTCAATTCACAAATATTACTGAATAATAATAATTAATAAAGCAAGTAAAAAAGTTTGTAATATAATATTATGTTGATCTTATTTGAGCGGATAATAATAATTATTATAAGAGATCATACATATATAAATTAATATTTAAAAAAGCGTAGGTACACATGTATTGTTAAAATTACAAATCCAGTAAAATAATGCATACCTACCGGTACGCTGGTAATAATTTGATTAAATTCATTTAAATGTAACTACTACACTGATATCCCAGTATAATATAAATACAGTCTTAAATTGATTATTATAATTAACTAGTAAAATCTACAAACAATTTCATTTATTTCTTAACTGACCGTACGAGTCTAAATATATCTGTACCGGACTAGCGATGCAATATCCGCAGTTACGTCTGAAGTGGTAGTAATATGTAAGTACTTACAAACATTTTTCCCGTTAGCCTCGCTCGCTTGTAAGAGGCTGGTGATTGAGCAAGACAAATTTCAGCTCAGACGAGAAGAATATTGTAAGTTTTTAGTTAATTTTAGTTATTAAAGAAAAACAATATTTAAAGCAGTCGGGTAAAAAAGCAGGGGGAAGACAGTCAGTTTGTGGATGATTTCCTCTCTATAGAATTGGCATAATCCGGTAGAGATTAAAAATTATTCTACTATTATTTACATTAAAAATAACACAGAAAAAAGTAATTTATTTTTATTAAAGAACTGCTAGTGTTTTGTAACTTTAAACTAGTTACGGATAGAGTAAAAATACCTTTAAATTAAAGGTAGGTACCTAAATTATAGCTAAAGGTTGGGATATCCTTAAGATTATAATAAAATCAATATAAAATGTCACATTGTAAGAACGATTAATATGGCAGTGTTTATACTTAAATAAAAATAAACTTTTGTCTGACATCCCCTGTACGCTTTTGAAATAGATATTATGTTATTTAACTTCTTTGTATTATTTAAGAAATAAATAATCAACTGTAATTTAAAAGTCTGTAGCTACGTTGCTCATTACTCATTAGTGTTTACGCAAATATTGGTCTTTCGGAAAATATGTTCTATTTTAATAGCTCTTGAAATCAGCATAATTTATTTTTGACAACGTAATTACGTTGTCAAAAATAAATTATGTATTTTAATATTAACCTGTTTGGGTTAAGCCCCTGCGCAAGATACACTTACAAATATAATATCCTTATCGTTTGCTTGAAGTTTGAACTAACAGGTATTTTAAATTCGCAATAATACATCCAATAATTGCATTTCGCCTCGTTATTCCAGTTACTTATCAGTAAAAGGCTGTAGCAAGTCCTTTTATAACTCGGGGATTCAGACATTTAAAAACTAAACTAACATAATAAGCGTCATATTGAATAAATAATTTATCTATAAATAAAAAAAATGTCAAAAATTTTAAGAATACGTTAACGTTACGATAATAAATTACCTACAATTTTTAAGTATTGAAAAATATGTTTTTAAAAATATACTTTTATAATTAGGGGACCATTGGTGATTAGAATTTAGCTAAGTTTAAAATCTAAGCTTACATTAAAATGTTAGAAATTTTTATCTATTTACATTGATAGTAAAAGTCTAAATGTTCAGTTAGTTTTTTTTTTTTTTAATCTTTGCAAGGCTTTGCTTCGCCTTACTGACTTTGAAGTTACTAAAATTAGAAAAGAGTCTAACGAGAAGTGATTATGAAAGTAGATTATATATTTTATTGATTGTAAAACAGTAATTTTACTGTGACACTTAATATGTGGCTACTAGAGATGAGTATTGTAGCATAACGCCTCTCCGTAAGTATGTACGCAATAATTGCATTCACACTAACACCCATATCATTAGTTGTTTCCTCGAGATTTCTTCCACTCGACTCAACCTCAATCCACAAAAGTTGTATCATTAGTTCAACAAAATGCCCTCGACTTGAGGAATTTCCTTACGCAAGTCGAGGAATCAAATGTCAAACTTAAGGTACCTCAGGACGTACCTTGAGGCTCCCTCGAGCGTCTATTTCGACGCGAAAATCAAACGTCTATTTCGAGTAGAAGTCATTTTACCACTTTTGAACCTACCAATTCGTGGAAATAACAGGGGCTACCAATGGGTGGGCCATTAAACGATTACTTAAAGCGTTGCGAAAACGATAATACAAGATTAACGGAGGGTTATTATTATCGTTCTGTCAAATTCGGATCCAGTTTTATTGCTAACTATTGGTGTTAACATAAAAAATATATTTTCTATGATTATCTATGACGTCATACCTCCACTCAACCTTACTGGAGGAGCAAACAGCTGAGGTAGAAATTACGTTTAAGAATACCAATTTCGAGGAACTTCTCAAGGATACCTCAGTTGAGGTTGAGTCGAGGCGGATTTGAGGAAACAACTAATGATACGGGTGTTAGATAGCTCTCACGTTATGGTTTCTTAGCAAAGACTTAAAAATGATAGTTTATTTTACACTCAAGTGTAGTAAAGTGTGAAGTAGAAAGTCTTGATGTCTATTTATAATTAATATGTTAGCAGCATGAAATTGTCACTAATAAAGTATTAAAGATTTTTAAGACGAAATCTAGATTTTAATGGAGTAAATACACTATATTGTATTCACATACTAACTTCGCATAAATGAAAAATAAATTGAATTTTCAATATAAACTTCATAATTTTTACAATTTAACATTTGTATATATTTAAATACGTTTAAACCTGAACTGAGACGCTAATACAATATTTGATTACCTTCTACACGATACAGATTTTCAACTTTCAAAATACATCTGTAAAATAAAATATCTATTTAATTATTGCTCGATATAAATTCGCCAGTATTTACTTAACGGTCAGCGAAAAAACTACACTTTACAATATTACAGTCTAGCAAATCTTGTGAGTGTACTGCACTGTGTAAAACGTACTACTACTCGGAATTCATCACTTTTTATAATATTAAATTTTTCTCTTTGTTTCAAATCCATTCAATTGATCCGTTCAAAATCTAAATACTTAATACTAACTACATATCCACATGCTACGTTAAACATGGAATATCTTTGTTCAATATAATTTTATAGATTCGTATTGTAATTATATAAATTAGTATATCACTGTAGCCTGTGTCGGTTATGGAGCGTGCAACTTGGCTTACGAGGGTGGGGCGCACGCAGAGTGGCGTACGCGTGCGGGTAGGCGGGACGCATTTCACATAGAGCGCCGCAGTGTGGCGTACGGGTTGTGTGGCGCGCGCAGCGTGCCGTACGCGTGGTGGCACGGGGAGCGCGGGCGCGCGCGGCGGGGTCAGTCGGGGCAGCTCTGCACGAAGGAGGCTGGGAACAGGCCGGTGCGGCCAGTGCGCTGCAGCGTGCCCTTGTACCAGCCGTCGCCCCGCTTCTTCACCACCATCACGATGTCGTCCACCTTCAGCTCGAGCTCGTACTCCGAGTTGGGCGGGTACGGCGCTATGCAGCGGAATCTGCAATAGTAAAACGTAATTTATTTGTGTGAAGGCTCGATTTTTTTAATTCTTAATAGTCACACCACCTAAAGATAGGTAAAAATAAGTAAATAAAATATTTTACGTAAGCTTCTTATTCCACCAGTCTATCGCAGGCCACTTTAAGTTGAAATGGTTGCGGTATCAGTAGTCAGAGATAAGTGGGAGAACACATTAACGGCCGGCTTCAAAAACCTATGTACCAATAACTATTTGTTAAAAACGTCACCTTTGGTATCATTTGTCGGTTTTTTGCGTTTCAATAAACTAACTTAAATAGAGGAATCTTTGTTTGTGACAGCGATACTAAATGTGATGTTTTTAACAAATAGTTATCGGTAGATAGGTTACTGAAACCGGCCGTTAGTCAATAGCAAGTCATTATCGACAAGTCCAGTACACACTCCACCCTACACACACAGACACACACACACACCTCTCTTTAACAGGCTGCGAGTGATGGCGCTCCCGGCGCGCGGCGCTCACGTCCAACGACTGAGACTTGCGGTGGTTCTGCCACGGCCCTTCGTTCGATCTAAATCATAGGGCCAATTGCATTACATTGAAAAAATGGTACAAAGGTTTCTTAACAATATTTTTGATACGAGATGCTCGTCAATAACGCTATTTTCATATAATAAAAATGTTACCCAGTGTTAGTCTTACACTTACAGATAAAAATCTCCAGAAAGTTGTTTAATGAAATGGCGATGAAAATGCATAAAGCTAACACATCACATAAAAGCTATGTAAGAAAATATTTAAAAAATAAGCTTCTATCAGATTCAGCTGGGGCTGTTATTTCTTGAAAATTAAACGGCTACACAAATACACAAAGACGTCAATGTATTTACGTGAAATTTTATTTGTTTGATGCATTTACTACTTACTAGCTGTTGCTTGAAAATGACTTTATCATACAGATTGACTAAAAAGAGCAGCTTATAATATGGGTATATTATATTAACAAAGAATAAAGATCGAATTAAACAAGGTCTGCTAGCTAGACATTTTGGAGCTCCTTTATATCAACATAATATTTCTAAAATATTTTACTACATAAGCGCGTAATTCACGGAACGATATAAAGAAGCTTTAATAGGATTTAGTCATAATAATGTAAACAACACACAAAACTTAGAAAATTTCTGTGCTTGTGCAAAAAAGTGTGCATACGTGAACTCGCGTGATAGTACCCGTGGTAATAGTGTTAATTACAAGATAAAGGCCGTTCCATTAACTTCACCAGTATGCTATCCATGTCATTACGTCCAGCATACTAGCCAAGCTTCTGAAACACAGCCATATTGTGTTAATGTGTACATAGTGAAAGTCAAACCTGTGCAAACGATGTTCGAGCATCGCGTGTCTGTCCTTGTGTCGCATGGAGTGCCCCGCGCTTTGGGGGCCCGAGTGCCCCACGCTCTGGGGTCCCGAGTGCCCTGCGCTCTGGGGGCCCGAGTGCCCCATGCTCTGAGGCCCCGAGCTTTGGGCCCCCGAGTGCCCCGAGCCCTGGGACCCCGAGTGGCCCGCGGCCGGCAGCGCCCGCAGCAGCTGTGACGGACACGAGCCCGACCTGCGCGCACTACCATCTACCACTACCGAACGGGAGGCCACACGGCACACGCCGCCGTCGCGGATACAATATGGCGACGATGAAAGTTTTCACAACGCATTCTGTACTCTGATCGCTAATCTCAGAGAGTGAAATGACAATTTTTTATACACTTCACTTCTCTTTTCTCATTCAGTCTAATTGACAGTAGAGACAACGATATTATGGTTTCATCTAATATAGGTCGCGCAACGAATTAAGATCTTTCGACAAAAGTAGAGGGGGTATGCGCAGAAGTCAGAGTCAGTTTGGGTGTGTTTGGCGGTAGCGGGATCGGGCGGGGAGGCGTGGATGCGTCGAACGCATGCCGAACGTGGCTGCCGACACGCTATTGGTACGTTAGTAATATATATTCTGTGCTATTGGTCATATGCGCGAACGATCCCCTCCACGTTCACTGAGCGCTCATAAACCGTTGCGCGACCTGTACTTGGTATAACTTTCATCGTCACCACTACAACAAAACAATGCACAGTGTTTTAGAAATCCTCAAAATCGGACATTTCTAAACTAAGTCCATAGCTCGATGGCGTCTTGTATTCCAAATATAAGAGTAGAACACCCGTGTGCCAATACTGCTTAGTTTTTGAGATAAATAATTTGGAAGATGGGCATTTTTTCAAGTCATCGATTCATAAAATTAATTTATTACGTCAATTGCGAGGCATTGTAAACTTGTTATATACTTTGTTCGATACACCATTTAGACACGCATTTATTATACTTTAGTAAGTTTCTGCCACTTGAGTACTTTTAGAGATATTTTTTTTTTTCACTTTTCAAACTTTATTTTTTTTCTTCGATACTAAGTTGTTTCCGCAATTGTTTTTTGTACTAAACCATACTTTGTCATAGTTTCTTTGTTCAGGATTTTTTTCTATTGCCAATCAAACTAGAAACGGGAGAAATAAGCATTCTTTTATTTTTAAATTAGCCCCTGACCTATTTTTAAGAGCAAAATTTCATATACCATACATTTTACGAAAATAATAAAATCATAAACTCCGATGAAAGGTAGTATGTAGCGCGGGAAGGGGTCCACCCTACTTAGATAATTGCTAAAAACCCGTGCCTAGCGGCGGCATGGGTCCTGATCGGCTCCGTGATGCTTCACCTCCGCTCCTCCGGGTTGTATGTATATTATATAACCACGGGGTGGACCCCTTCCCGCGCTACACACTACCTTTCATCGGAGTTTATGAATTTATTATTTACGTAAAATGTATGGTATATGAAACTTGGCGTGTCTAAATGGGGTATCGAACAAAGTATATTACAAGTTTACAACGCCTCGCAATTGACGTAATAAATTAATTTTATGAATCGATGACTTGAAAAAATGCCCATCTTCCAAATTATTTATCTCAAAAACTAAGCAGAATTGGCACACGGGTGTTCTACTCTTATATTTGAAATACAAGACGCCATCGAGCTATGGACTTAGTTTAGAAATGTCCGATTTTGAGGATTTCTAAAAAACTGTGCAATGCTACAATGAGTTTACCAAATTTCCATTTAACCCAAACAACGCGTGATTGAGTTCATCAAGTTACCATCTACCACAAATAATTTAACTTTAAAAACAATATTGAAATATCTCTTTATTCTATATCTGTATAAAATGGAATATAATCTTTATTATATCTATATAATTTTTTTCAGACTTGGTAATCTCATAAAAACATAAATACTTTAACAATGAGGATTTTATACTACAATAAGTTAATTGTTAAAATATTTCATATCCACTGCTAGCATTTCATAACAAAAATGGTTTATTCAAGAAAATAAAAACTTTTAGGTTCTGCACTATTAGCAATAAGAATGAATAATGAAATAAACCATTTTTATGTAGTTTAAACAAGAAACACAATGCAAATGATTGACAACACAGTGCTGTTAGCTTGAAGGACACAACAACACAATGTTAGTACATGCACAGACAATGCACACGCAGTTAAATGGATGTAGGATGTTGATAGGGATACGTGCGAAATCATTCACTCAGGGGAAATTCTACTTGATGGTGAAAACTAGTACTTTGATTGTGACTAATGGTAACATTAGGATTGACGTAGAGGACCGTTCAAAAAGTATTTAAAATACCAACTTTGTATAATTTTTTTATGAATTTTTGAATATATATCTCAGGGGCAATTCTACTAAATAAAACCTGCATTAATACAATTACAATCAAGTCCCGATACGCCTCAACTCTCAAACGGTGTTTTTTTGTGGTTGAATTGCGCTCTGATTGGTCGAAACGTCATAAAATCTGTTCATGGTAACATGTCGCTTCACTTTCAATCCAATCAAAGTAAAATAAAAGTCTACTTTAAATACGAGAATTGAGATTCTGATCTAAATCCATACTGGACTTATTTTTTTCTGTCGAAAGTCTTAATAAAGATTCCACAACTTTCAAATTAATAATGTTCCCTATATTTAGTAATTTCATGTAACTGAATACTATAATATCTCAATTCCAAAACTCTATGGGTTTTTTACTGATTATACTCTCTCTTTCTCTCGTATAGTCCACATCCCCCACTCACCGCACGTGTACAGGGTGCGGCATGACGGAGGTGCCGGGCCCGTCGTCGAACACGGGGTTGTCCATGCTGTAGCCCACCGGCGGCGGCGACTTGCACTTCTTCATGGCGGCGAGACGCTTCATGAGACTCACGCCGCTCGATATCGACGACTTCTCCGCTTTCGATTTCTCTTTCGGCTAAAAATAGTGTATTGTATATTATAGTGCGATTCAAATGAGAATAGGATCGAGTCGGCGCCATATTGTTTCGAATTTAGACTGTTATGACAGTTAAATTTATTTTTAGATAATTGATTACTATTTAACGTTTTTATTTAAATTCGATGCAAGACTATTAATATTTGGCATGTATTTAAACTTGCGACAAAACAATTAAATTTTGGATGTGAAAATACCCAATATTGAATACTAAATTACCAAGTTGGCGAAAGAATGTAAGGAACAAAAAAATTACTAATCTGGTGACTAAATAATACCACTGAATTTTCCAAACTGGCAGACAGATTATGTTTTAGCGACTAAATAACCATCTTGGCGACAATTTGTGAGTACACATTTAATTTAAGAATAGGCACATATATTTTCCCTGATGTAGGTAACTCAAAAACCATACAAGCAGCAAACGAGCGCACACAAAAAAACCATAAAGGAGAGTACAAAATTCCCATTTTTTTTATTTTTCTCGGTTTTAGGGAGGTGTAGATTATTGTGTAGATTAATTTTGAAATTTAAAAATGGCGGATATTTATTTTTCGTAAATTTGATATGGGTGTCGTTTTTGGGAGTGCTGGATACGAAAATGACATTCGTTTTGAAATTCCAATATGGCGGACATACTTAATTTCATAAAAATAATATGGGTGTCCTTTTATTGGTTTCTGGGGGTGCTGATTACAAAAAAGTCATCCATTTTAAATTAAACCCAACAACCTCATATTTTCTTCATGATGGGAGAAAAAGAAATTTGAAAATCCTGAATTTTCCAACATTTATATAGCTTTATACATCTAGGAATGTATCTCAATGTAGAGCATTTACTATGTTTTTATAAAGTTGATTCTATCTTGAAAACGGTGCATCCTATTGAAAAAAATAATGAAAATTTCGCCCCCCTTTGGAACCCCGCAACATCATATTTTCTTCATGATGGGAGAAAAAAAAATCGAAAATCCTGAATTTTCCAACATTTCTATAGCTATAAACATCCGTCGTATCTCAATGAACAGCATTTACTTCTTTTTTTATAAAATTGATTCTATCTCGGAAACGGTGCATCCTATTGAAAAAATAATGAAAATTTCGCCCCCCTTTGAAACCACGCAACATCATATTTTCTTCATGAAGGGAGGAAAAAAAATTTCGAAAATCCTGAATTTTCCAACATTTCTATAGCTATAAACATCCGTCGTATCTCAATGTACAGCATTTACTTCTTTTTTATAAAATTGATTCTATCTCGGAAACGGTGCATCCTATTGAAAAAATAATGAAAATTTCGCCCCCCTTTGGAACCCCGCAACATCATATATTCTTCATGATGGGAGAAAAAAAAATCGAAAATCCTGAATTTTCCAACATTTCCATAGCTATAAACATCCGTCGTATCACAATGTACAGCATTTACTTCTTTTTTTATAAAATTGATTCTATCTCGGAAACGGTGCATCCTATTGAAAAAATAATGCAAATTTCGCCCCCCTTTGGAACCTCGCAACATCATATTTTCTTCATGATGGGAGAAATTTTTTTTCGAAAATCCTGAATTTTCCAACATTTCTATAGCTATAAACATCCGTCGTATCTCAATGTACAGCATTTACTTCTTTTTTATAAAATTGATTCTATCTCGGAAACGGTGCATCCTATTGAAAAAATAATGAAAATTTCGTCCCCCTTAGGAACCCCGCAACATCATATTTTCTTCATGATGGGTGAAAAAATTTTTCGAAAATCTTGAATTTTCCAACATTTCTATAGATTGATACACCCCTCGTATCTCAGTACAGCATTGTCATATTTTTTTCTATAGTCGCTTCTATCTCAGAAACGGTGCATCCTACTGCAAAAGTAATGAAAATTTGCTCCCCCTTATTAATCTAGAAATCGCATATTTTCTTCATGAATGGCAGAAAATGAATCCTGAATTTTTAAAAATTTCTATACCTACATAGCTGGTACTTTGAACTACATAACACTGTAATAATAATCATCAATCCTAATTAGCACCCCAAAGATCTTTTAATTTAGTATTCATATTCATTTTCCGAAGATTGAATATTATCCATTTTGGAAAATGAAATTGGAAGACAATTTTGTAATCAGAACCCCCAGAAACCGGGAAAAGGACAACCTTGTTAATTTTAATAACAAAAATTTACGCCATTGTGGAATTACGAAACAGATTTTATTTTCATATTAATCTGCACCCCTAGAAACCTAGAAAATTACACCCATGACAAAGAAAAACATACTCCAACAGTATCCAAAAATAGGATTTTCCGTAGCCTGCCAAATCTGGTTTTATAGCTGCTTATATGGTATAATGGTCACCAACTCGGAAATTAAGTCACCAACTTATAAATGTCGGTGCTAATTTGGATTAAATTTCGCCTCTTTTTATCTGCCGACTTTAGAATTTTTTGTCCGGAGTGTTTTCGCCAGTTTAGTAATTTAGTCGCCAACATATTAATTGGCTGCCAAATTCAGTAATACAGTATGCTCACGTGCAGCCGCCAACTTATTTTTTGTTCACTCGATTAATTATATCCCTTAATATTTATATGCACATAAGTTTTTCTGCAAATCGCACTTTTCAAGTGATATTTGACAGAAAAAATTCATTGACGTTCCTATTCTCATTTGAAACGCATTATATATGTAGGTATATAATGTGGGCGGTGTCATTATCTAGACACGCGGTTGTGTATCAAGCCAACATAACTGGCAAATTGCACCGTGTGTTATATTTCACAAACTAATTTGGAGCCATTTATTCTACCACTAGATGATGCCCGCGACTTCGTTCGCAAAAGTTAATTTCGCAGAAACCGTACATTTTCCGCGATAAGAAGAAGCATGTCCTTCCTCGTTGTCTACTCTACATCTGTGCCAAATTTCATCAAAATCGGTCCAGTAGTTTCGTAGCCTATTCAATGCAAACAAACAAACAAACTTTTCCTCTTTATTATATTAGTACAAAAGTATAGATTAGCGGCTACGGCTGTGCGGAGAACATCTTATTTTATATAAATAAGTATATACCTAATAAATATAGATAAATATATTCTAAAAAGTACCTTTTCTGATCTCGGAGTACTCTGCTGCGGTGTGGTGTGGAGAGGAGAGCTCCAGGGGTATGCTAATTGTTGAGCTGGAGTCGTGAGCGGACTGGGCGCGCGGGGCGGGGCGTCCGGCGGCGCCGCCCCTTTCACTGCAGACGCACTTGTCGTCTGAAATATCGATAGTTTTTAACATATTTTAATATAGATTTAATACGTTTTATCATTAACCTGACAGCAAAACTCATTACGATACAACTACGTTTTAACTCCTCTGGTGTTGCGAGTGTCCATGGGCGACGGTAATCGCTTAAAATCAGACGATTCGTCTGCTCGTCTCCTGGTTCATTTCAATAAAAAAATAACTCAATACATGTTACCAGTAACTTGCTTAATACCTTATCGTGTTTAGGTCGGTGCGGCAGCGGTGTGACGGGCGCTAGGGGCGCGAGGGGCGCGACGTAGTTGCCGGGGAACACGCCGCAGCGCTGCGCGCGCTCGCACCATCCCTTGTACCAGCCGTCGCGGCACCGCTCCGTCACTGTGTACACGCCTGCAAAATAACGTTCATCATCATAAATATCCAGGTCAGTAAGTTACTAAGACCTACAATGACCATGAAAGAATATGATACAACTAGCTGTTTCCTGGCTACGCCCGCGTAAATTATACTATCGAGTATACCGCGGGAACATTGTAATTTTTTCGGGATAAAAAGTATCCTAACAAAATCCGTTTAGTAGTTTTTGCGTGAAAGAGTAACAAACATCCATCCATCCTCACAAACTTTCACATTTATAATATTAGTAGTATTAGAGTATGATATTCGAGCAACAGACTGGAAAGTAAAAAAAGGCGTAAGTCTAGGGCAAATAACACAAACTCGAACCGGAGGATGCATAAGTTTAAGTCAGGAAGATTTATCTATTGACCATTCTTATTTAGTTGCTCCACTATCTATTTAACTCTTACCGCCTTTCTTAAGCTCCAGCTCGTCGGACTTCTGCGGTCTGTACGGGTAGAGCGCGACGTAGGCGGCGGGCAGCGGACGCTCGTTGCTGCGCGAGCGCCGCCGCCGCCGCTCCCGCGAGCTCTCCGCGCGCTCCGACCGCTCCTGCCGCGCGCTTTCCGCCGTGTGGTCCAGCAAACTCGTGGCTAGTATCTCCGCTGAGTGTCTAAAACATAAATATAAAACAAATAAGAATTGCGTATCAACCTTGTTTTTTAATGCTGGCCAAAGCACTTCTGCTGCAAAAACATTAAAAAGTTAACAGTAGTTCACTCACCTATTTTGAGTATGATTTCCTTGTAGATGTGAGGAGGGCGTCAGACTGTGTCGCTTCTCTCTCTCCCTGTGATGTTCTCTGTGCGTTCTCGAAACCATGTAATTGCCATCCTTTCCGTGCGACGGGGACAGAGCCGCCTGCAAGCCCAGACCGAAATTCAACAGGGAGTCCGGTCCGCTCGATCGTCCCAAATTCTTCGAGGAGCAGGGAGTATCCAACCGCGGCGTGTCACTGCCGTTCGCTATCTCCTGATTATTATCTACCGCGGGCTGAGATGACCCGCTGCCGCCGGACGCGTTGAGTTTCGGACTCTCCGACGGCGGCAAACTGACGTTCAACGAGGTGTTGGTGGCCGTGGAACTCTCATTCAAGCTCAGCACGCCGAGCGAAGCGTCGAGAGACTCCGGCTCGTCGGTCTGCGTGTTCTGCGTGTTATTGGTGAGCGTGGCGTTGCGCTGCGTGTTGTTGTCGGGCGAGCTGGGCGCGCTGGGCTCGGCGCTGTCGCTGGCGCTGGTGTCGCTCTGGTTGGGCGACGTCGCGGAGCTGGCGGCCGGCGGTGACGCGCTGTTCGCACTCGAGCTCGAGTCCGAGCTGCCGTTCGAGTTCAGATTAGGCTGCTCTTGCACCCGCATACTCTGGTGGCTCGTGTCTACCTTTTGTTGTATCACTGTCGAATTGTAATTGTCGAATTTCGCCGATCTAATCCGGTCATAGTTTTCGCTTATTCTCGGTACGCTCTGTATGCTCATCGTCTGGTGGCCCTTGCTGTGAGCCGTGAAGTTGATGAGATCGAGTGAGTGCTTGGTGTGCGCGGGGTCGACGATGTTCCTGGGCACGGCCGTGGTGGTGACGAGGCCGCCGTGTGATATGGCGACGTGCTGAAGGGGCTGGGCTAGCACCTGCGGCTGCGCGGCGAGCACCGCCTGCGCGTGGTAGTTGGGGTGGGACTGGCTCATGGTAGCAACGTTCTGGTAGTTTCCCTGCCCCGTGGTCGGCGTGGACAGCGACATCGGTTGGTATCTGTGCGGATGCTACGAAATAGAAATAACTTAAGGTCAGTCTGCCAATTTCAACACGATAAATATTGTGATTGTAAATTATTTACCTGAGCGTGATGTCTGTGGTCGGAGAGGCCCGCTCTCGCCTGCTCTGGCAGCGGTGGGACGGGTCGATTTAGCGGGGCACTACAACACATATTATAATTATTATTACCTATGATAAAAATTATAAACGCGAAACTTTATGCTTGTGCAATCACAATTAACCAATATCAGATCTTAATAGTTGTAGATAGATCTATCAATAGATGAAAACCATTGTATAACATTTATTTACTTGTTCATGAGCTGTCTGGCCGCTTGGTTAAGCTCCACAAAAGCAATGGGGAATATTCCAACTCGCTGATCCAAGCGTCCTTCCGCCCAATTCTCGTCCACACGACGGTGTACAGTTATTATTGCACCTGAAAAGAAACAAAATTTTTACAAACTGTAGCCGAGTATTTGCTCCTGCTATTTAGACTACTACTACTAAAAAATATGATTTATAACTACATAATTGAATTATATTTTAATGCTTACCTCTATCAAACGCCAAACATCCGTCTTCGTCGGGGGCGGACATCCGAAAGTCGTACAAGGCTTTACACAACGCTGTTGGAGATGGAAGAGGAATCACCACCTGAAATTAAAAATAAAATTAAGTTATATTATCCATTACATTATAAACTACGGCGCGTTGGCTGTTTGCTATTGAATACCAGTGAAAAGTAAAGCGTCAACTGTCATTCCCTTTGGCGCAACACTGAAAACTAGCGTCAAGAGGAACTGACGCTGATACAAGAAGTGGTCGATTCAAATGGTGGATAATTATGTTACGTTATCGGTGGAGTGTCTGCATATTGTTCTTTTCTTATTGCCATTATAATATTTCTACTCTACAATCGTTCACTATTACTTAATTCTCTTCGCCCGCAAGCCGCATTACTCACGCGCGGCAATATAACGCTACTACAACAATATGGGGGAAGACGATTTCCATGCCCTTCTCGCCTATAAGCGTCCATAGATATTATTATTTATATAATAATATCTATGGACGCTTCACGTCACGTCAATTAGGCCCCGTGCTAAGTATCTTGTATTAGGCCGCCAAATATTAATTATGTATCTTGGTGTCTGCTGAAAAAGCTGTTACTGCGCTTGTAATTCCTCTGATGTTGCTGATGTTCATCTGAACGCTTACGATCAGATGATCCGTTTGCTTATTAGTTATTTGCCGCCACCACCACCATCTACTCCATAATGCAATGTTAATAATCTTAAAACATAACAAACCTGAACGTAGGTAATGGGAAACATGCCAGTTCTACCAGAACACTCTCCGTGGTACCAAAACGAATCCAGCTTCTTCTGTAGCATTATAGTTTCTCCTTTTTTGAATGATAGGTCACTGAAAATGAAAGAAAACATGAATATGAGACAAACATGTGGCATCACAAAAATAAATTACTTCAGTTACGATAAATCTTCTAGTTTTTAAAACACATTTAACGGTTTGGTAGAAAATACCTAAACTACTACAAGCACTATTAATATTATATTTTTCACTACCTGTTGCCCGCGGCTCTGCCCGCGTAAATACAGTATCCCACAGGAACACTGTACTTTTTCGGGATAAAAAGTAGCCTATGTATTAATCCAGAGCTCAAGCTACTACCATACCTTTCATCAAAATCCGTTTAGTAGTTTTCACGTGAAAGAGTAACAAATATCCATCCATCCTACTAATATTATAACTGTGAAAAGTTTGTGAGGATGAATGGATGGATGTATGTTCTTTATGGCATTTTTACACCTTGGGTTACATTACTAAAGTTTAAGTAAGGATCCCTAATCTTTTCTAGCAATAAATATAGCCTATGTTACTCAGGGTGAATGTAGCTTTCTAATGGTGAAAGAATTTTTAAAATCAGCACAGTAGTTTGTAGAGTTTATTCATTACAAACATACACACAAAAATACAAATCTTTCCTCTTTATAATATTAGTGTAGACTGTAGATTGCAATGAAATCTTAAATATCAAAGAATGAGAACTAGAAAAGTAATATATTTAATTAAAGAACTACCTATTTAAAAATAATGCAGTTCTTACCCAGGCTCCTTGGACACATAGTCGTAGAGTGCGCGTGCGTGCGGAGGTGGAATTTTGCCGTCGGATCGAGAGGTCTGTTGACTTTGAGCCTAGAAAGCAGAAAATAATAATAGTTATAATTCCTATTTAAAAGAAAATGTTCCTACTGGTTATTACATGACTCCTCTGAGTTATTTATTTAATGAATAATTTATGCTTGAAAAGATGATTGTTGTCACGAATTCACCAGCTCGACCCAAGAAATACAATGCTGTTTCACAAAACCAACGTAAAATAAGACTTGTATAATGTTTCGAGAAGCGAGGCTACCGAAAGCGCAAGGGGAGGTGGAGGCCTTAAAAATCGGAGATGTATTTGTTACTGCTCTGGTAATCATTCTCCATTACCTGCGGATATCCACTTCTTATTCTTTGGCCGGGGATCCTTTTCGGCGCGGAGTTTTTCATGCCTTCTAGAATCCGCATGAGGAGAACGTTCGGCGGCAATTCTTCCACCTTCGTCTCCACCAGGACCCTGCATTCCGGACATCGCAGCTCTTTGTGGGATTCTACTATTACCTGAAAGACGAAACATAAAAGTTAGTTTTAAATTTTATTATCACGACAAGAATACTCCTTTGGCCCATAAAACATTTGGTGCTATTACTTAATAGAATTTAAAAATAAATACATACAATCAATTTTAAATGAAAGGCAACTTTAGAATAGTTTTAAGCTTTTAGGTTTATTCTGATTTGATCTCGTATACATACATCAAACACAGCATAATATATAATGAATTAATTAATTACTAATTATGTTAACGGTTTAGATTTCTATAAAAACAAATGTCCGTTACGTTGCGCTCATAGCAGCTCTGCAGGTGCGACAGCCGACATTAGGGCAATAGAAAAGGTCATCATTTCTCATTTCATCAAAATATCACCGACCTTGCCATCACACATTCCTAGAAGGTCGGTTTAAATACTTTTAGAACTCACCTGACAAGTCTAGGGGTGGCGTAATAGAAAGTAGCCAGCATAACAAGGATTTTGAGTAAATAGTTTTATTACATTTTTACAACTTTTTCATGAAACAAGTAGGTACTAAACATTTTACGAATCAGAAGTCAGATGTTTCAGAAAACTTTTTTTTGACCTTGAAACGAAAGTGTCCTTGTTTATGGATATAGAATATTTTAAATATCGAATTATATCTAATCAATTATCTTATCACAAAATATGTAAGTCAAGGTTTACAATGATTTTTATCTACTTCCGCTATCGGATCTATCGTTATTCGATAGTCAATACTAAACAAAACCGATCTTTCAGTCTCTACATTTTTACTTCATTAAAGTGGTAGTTTGTTCCGGCTATTTAGCTGTCTGTGCCTCTGAGGAATATCAAGAGATCATTTCATAAGATACAGAATTACACATCGATTGCATCATCATTGTCCCAGCTGTAAAAGTGCTTGTACACATAAACCTCCTCAACATAAACAATACAACGAGCAACGAATAAATTCACGATTGTTATTCAATATTCAAACAAATGCGATATCGGCGAAGTATGCAGTTCCCCCAAAAGGTTGGACGTTTTTATGAACATCAAAACAGTATATAGGCTACAAATAGGTATCTTTCTAGAAATTTCGACAAGAGGTAAACCTTGATAATTGACTTTGAAATAAATATAAAATGCTATTGAACGTCATCATTGATATCAAGAGATAAAATATTTACTTAAACAAAAGTGAGTGATGTAATAAATATGGACGCAAACTTTGATTAATTATAAAGTGCAAAATGAGGTTTTCATCAGAAAATAGGGAAGGCGTGATTTTAATTTTAGACTCTACACGGTAGAGTAGGAGCCATAGAAACTAGAGTATTAAAGGAGTAGTATGAAACTTTGATCTACATAATATAAAATATGTAAACTGTATAGAATTAAAAATCTTTGATTTAAAAATAAATTCTGATTTTTTTTGGTATAGGGTAATTATACGCCAAACGTCGGCCCCCCTCCAATCCTCGGCCGTCTGCACATTTTCAGCTTGCATTCATTCAAAAGGTAATTAAGTGGTAATTTTGCCACTGAAATTGCAAGCTTAGTTCATACTCTTTAAGTGCAAACCGTTACTATCCGATTACGTCACTCGCTTTTCGCACACTGAGCGTCAGTAGCGATAGCGACGTTGAAGCATTGAAGTTCGTAGTTAAAGCTAAAACGTAGTGATTATATTCTCTTTGGTTAAAGCAGCTTACTTGCTGTGAATACCCACGATTCGGGGATTGATATTACAACGGTAAGACATTTCTTTTTTTGGTTTTTAGCTTTGCTATCACTAAAAAGGTATTTTTACTATATTTTGAGATAGTTTTTTCAACGTTTTGCGTATTGGTTTTAGGGAAAAATAGGGGGCCGTCATTAGAATACCAGTTTCGACTGAATATCGGAATCTCGGCCGGGGCCGACTTAAGGTAAATGCAGTATGTTTTATAAAGTCCAATACTACGAATTCCATTGTCTTAATAGTAACATTTGTAACGCTTTTATGTTAATAAATATATTTTACGTTCAATCGCTAAATACCGGCCGGGGTGGTATTAGCTGAATCTCGAGAAATAAGCCATACGAAACAGGGGCCGACTTTGGAAATATTAAAGATCGCAATGTCGGCCAGCCTAAGAATCGAATGCTACTGTACAGGCTGATCATTTTTGTATTTTTCATTGTTTGTGTAGGTACTGGGTAGTCTTTTTTTAATTTATTTATCAAACTTGCTGTCTCAAAATTGAATTATGTATTATTATAATTTAATAATATTATAAGATACCCACGCTATGCCCGGCCGACATTTGGGAAAAAACGTGACCGACCATTGGGCCGTGAACGGCCGACTTTAAGGTTTTTTCGTTTTCGACGCATTTAAACCTTAATACTTTTTTTGTTTAGTAGAAAAGTCAACCATATGCCTATAAATATAAAATAGATTTATCAACCTGTCTAAAACCGTATAACAAGCTATGCTTTCGTTGCAAACTGATGGATCCAGAGCGATCCAAAGTTAGAAAATCCGTAAGGGGCCGACATTTAGCGTATTTACCCTACCTACTCGCAGCATATAGGTATCCCGTATCAGCTCTTTTTAAATTATTCTGCAAGTGGGTTGAAACTTGAACTTAAAATAAGCCTCAATACATTTGTTGTCCATAAATAACTACATAAATCGATTTAGTCGCAGCAGTGTGTCTCTTGTCACTCGCCACGAAGTGAAAAGGTGTATCTTTGAACGTCCGAAATACTTGCACTTGGACTTATTATTAGGTGTTACAAAAATAGACTACCCTCTATCTCGGCAGTGCGGTCTTTTTGAGACTAGGACTTCAGTACTAGGCTTCTTCAAACAGAACTATTAAAGAAAATATATCAATTTGGAAACTACTAATGAAATATTATGATTTATTTTCGTACCCGAAACTCAGAGTAAAAATATATATACTTCGTCTTCTTCTCATTAATCTGTGCCTTAAAACTAATAGAATATTGCATTGTAAATATTTTTTTAATTAGGAAGCAGCTATTAGGCACTCAAAAAAAAAATTACACTCAAAAGAACACATAATAACTCACTTAGCCATTTAAAATTTGAAATGTACCTAATAAAAAAAACATATTTTTTTTTAAATACGATTTTAGAAAGGAATCAAGTTCAAGTCTGAGTAAGTAGGTAACGCATTATTATCAATATATTTAAATAATATCAATATATTTAAATAATATTTGGATGAAAATATTGACCTTACTTACTTAATTGTTAAAAGGAAGTGTCTGCAATTTTATTAATTTTAGGTATAAATACGAATATTTAAAATTTTTGTCAATTACCATGATTACAAGCTAATAAAATGTTTAATGTGTAGTATTTTGTTTAATGTTTAAATAATTTTAACTTCACTTTTAAATAAAGTCAGCATAGATGGCACGCTACAAAACAAATATGTATAACTTTACAAAATGACTAATAGATAGCCTGTTAAGGCCAAACCATAAGTCATTAAGAGAAAGAAACAGGGAAAATTGAATAAATTTTAATTTCCTTCCCTAACAATAATTAACAAGGCGGCGGACAGCCAGACTTGAATCTTGTGAGTTTGATGATTAATGAACGAGTTAATTGAAATGACACTAGACAAATAAAAGCCCTCCTGTTTTGTTTTACTGATTTTTTGTGGACATTTCGTGAATTCTCAATTCAACTCGTTCAAAGCTGAAGAATATTTAAACGATTCTAGGCAATTCCAAAATTATTTTATCACCATATAGTGTAAGTAGTCACATTATCAATATGAACAAGTGCAGGTTAAAATTATCAATTCAGTGCTAGGCTGAATGAGCCTGATCAATATCCAACAATATTTTCGTATTTGCTTGCAGCAATTTAGGTTACTATACGCCTAATATACGTACAATAAAAGTGATCAAAGATGAACGAAAAGCAATATACAATGCATGCATATTCAAATCATCCAGTTATTTATAAGCCACATTTGCATAGCTTAAGGAGCTTCCTGTCACCTGTGTGAGTGCAGTTTCCTTATTCACAATCCTTTGGGAATCAGGGTCGTTGTTGCGATGAATAAGAATATTCCCACAAAGATATGTTTTAATAAGAGTCGTGATGATGGTTTGGTGCACTTAAAATACATATTATATTAAAAAAATATAAAAATATCGAAAATTATAAAAGAATAACTTTATATTATAAAAATTCAAACATAATACGTTATACAATACACCTTTTGTTGTTATAATTATACACCTAAGATAAGTAAGACCTACACCAGAACCTTAATTCTCGTATTTAAAGTAGACTTTAATTTTACTTTGATTGTATTGTAAATGAAGCGACATGTTATCATGATCTGATTTTTGAAGTTTTGACCAATATCAGAGCGCGTTTCACGTTGTTTTAACGTTTAAAAGAATACCGTTTGACGTTTAAGCGTATCGAGACTTGATTGTTATTGTATTCATGCAGGTTTTATTTAATAGAATTGACCCTCAGGGTCTTTATTGATCTTGAGAAGGCGTTTGACCGAGTGCCTCAGAAACTGGTGTGGCAACTGGCAAGCCATGAGAGCACAAGGGCCGGGTACGAGTAGTAGCATCATCCTAGTACAGGATATGTACTGCAGTAGCTGCACAAGCGTAATAAGTCTGGCCGGACTAAGCAAAAGCTTCGAAGTCAAAGTAGGCGTACGCCAAGGCTCAGCCCTGAGTCCACTTATCTTCAACATGGTAATAGATTACTTAACAAATCATTACATGTAACGCTCGTAGTGCCGTCTACACACATGATTCGCGTTACATTACATTACACGTTACATGCGTCTGGACCCGGCCTAAAGTGCGAAACGAGCACATCAGAGGAAGTTTCAAGGTCGCGCCATAAAAACTCAGCGAGAGCCGCGTACGATGGTTCGGTCATGAGGCGACTCGAAGACCATTTCGTAAAACAGGCCTTAACACTACGAATTATGTATTAAGAAAAGTAGAGGACGCCCACTAGCCACATGGTGGTCCACAGTACCTATCCAAGGACTTAAGGCCGCGTGGACCCAATTTTACATGACTTTGAATCGATAATAAACAAACAAATAGTAACTTTAAAAAGCCAAAAAAAATTACACATTGTTGTTTACTTAATGCTCTTTTACAATTTGTGGTTCGAAACATAATATTGAAAACTTCACTCGATCAAAAATAATTCCGAAGAGGAGGCTAAATTTGAATATTTTTCTTTTTGTTCATGAAGTTCGTGATAGTTTTACTTTCCAAAATCATATCTACAAGAAGCTAATAACTTAAAGAAGAATAATTTGTGGTTACATTTTGCATGTTGGTTTAATTATTTTAACATTAAATTAATATTGAAATGCAGCGTGCGTAAGCCGCTTGAGTCGCCCCACAGTCGCCCGCTAGGCGTTGACGAGGACAGACCTATGTTAGTTTTGCCAGCGCACGGCTTACCCGCGTATTTATCGAACAATTATTTCGTTTCTAACGCAGTGTAGGAAAGTCAGTTTGTTTTGTTTTTTTTATTTTTGAACTAAATTATACATATATCATACACAATAACATGTTATATTTTATCGTCGCCGCGTCATTGCTTTTGCCAGATGAGACGACCTCTGTGGCTCAGTGATTGAGCGTGTTGGTGCTCAAGCCGGGAGTCGCGGGTTTGAATCCCGCCGAAGTAACAAAAAGTTTCATGTGTGCCCGGGTCATGGATATGTATAATACAATAAAAATTTTAAAGGAAAGTCAGTTTGTTTTGTATTTTTTCATGTTTCTTTTTATTTTTGAACTAAATTATACATATAACCATACACAATAACATTATCGTCGCCACGTCGCGTCGTTGCTTTTGCCAGATGAGACGACCTCTGTGGCTCAGTGGTTGAGCGTGCTGGTGCTCAAGCCGGGGGTCGCGGGTTCGAATCCCGCTGAAGGAACAAAATTTTTTTCTGTGTTCCTGGGTTATGAATGTGTATTAAATATGTGTATAATATAATAAAAATCTTAAATATGTGTATAATATAAAAATTATTAAATATATTTCTGTTGTCTGGTACCCGTAACACAAGTTCTTCGAGAACTTACCACGGGACCAGATTGACTTGGTGTGAAGCGTCCATAGATATATTATTGTGTTGTGTATTATGAGAAAAAAGTAGCTGATGCGTGGAGTAGCCTTAGTACATTATTGAATAAGCCAGTAAACGGTTTTTATGAATCTGTAACATCTTCTTTGCCGTACTTTTCGTTTCTTTTTATTTCGATTTATGTTTTTATAATAATAATAATAAATAACTTCCCACGCCAATTTCAGTGACGGTGGCTGGTTTTATTGAAACCTAGCCAGTTACACAGGAGTATTTTTATAGTGCCCAAGTGTGTGCGCAGTACACTCACTCAGGCACTCTTTTTTTTTTTACTCTCGTAATCCAGTGGGACGGATAACCGACACGACTGACGAGAGATGAGGCGCAGGTCCGAATTTTTACCTGCCCATCCGACGCATGGATCATCTTTCTTGTCAGACAATCAGGTGATCAGCCTGCATTGTCCTAACCAAACTTGGAAACAACATTTTTTGTTGTTCCAGTGCGGGAATCGAAATTAGAACCTATGACCTCCGAGTCGAGAGCCAAGCTCTAACCACTAGACCACGGAGGCTGTTGTATTTACAATGAAATATAAGGATACGAGCTCAACATCCGTCATGATTGCCTTTGCAGAACACACCAAGTCACTCGCAAGTAGGGGTTGCAATCCGGATACTTCGAAATTCGAAAAATCAGGATGTTCATTTAAAATCCGGATTTTTCGAATTTTTCGAATCTTGGTTACTACTATGAAAATTACATATTTTAATTATAATTAGTACTTATGTACTCTAGACGTACAATATTTGAATAAGGGATATAAATTAATTAATCGAGTGAACAAAAAATAAGTTGGTGACTGCACGTGAGCATACTGTATTGCTGAATTTGGCAGCGAATTAATATGTTGGCGACTAAATTACCAAACTGGTGAAATCACTCAGGTGACAAAAAATACAAAAATCGGCAGATAAAAAGTAGCGAAATTTAATCCAATTAGCACCGATAAGTTGGTGACCATTATAACATGTAAGTAGCTAATAAAGATTTGGTTGATAAATTAATAGCTGCTAAAAATTCAATTTGCAAGCTACGGAAAATCCCATTTTTGGATACTATTGGAGGTTTTTTTCTTTGGTATGGGTATCGTTTTTGGGGGTGCAGAATAATATGAAAATAAAATCCGTTGTAAAATTCCAAAATGGCGTATATTTTTTTTATTAAAAATGGATGTCTTTTCCATGTTTCATATGCTGATTATAAAATTGTCTTCCAATTTCATTTTCCAAAATGGAGACTATCCAATCTTCGTAAAATTAACATGTAGTTCGAGGTACCAGCTATGTAAGGTATAGAAACTTTTCGAAATTCAGGATTTTCAAATTTCTTTTTTTGGCATCCATGAAAAAAATATGCGATTTCCGGGTTAAGGGGGAGGAAATTATTATTTTTCCAGTAATAGTATTTTTTTCCCGTTCTAAAATAGAAGCGATTATAGAAAAAAATATGGCAATGTTCTACTTTGACACGAACAGTGTATAAAGCTATAGAAATTTTGGAAAATTCAGGATTTTCAAATTTCTTTTTTTTTCCATCGTGAAAAAAATATGGTGTTGCGGGATTATTAAGGGGAGGAAATTTTCATTATTTTTTCAATAGGATGCACCGTTTCCGAGATAGAATCAATTTTATAAAAAAAAATTAAATGCTCTACATTGAGATACGAGGGATGTATAAAGCTATAGAAATGTTGGAAAATTCAGGATTTTCGAATTTCTTTTTCTCTCATCTTGAAGAAAATATATGGTTACGGTGTTAATAAGGGGGAGGTAATTTTCATTATTTTTCAAGTAGGATGCACCGCTTCTGAGATAGAAGCCATTATAGAAAAAAAAATACGATAATGCTCTACTTTGAGACACGAACGGTGTAAAACGCTATAGAAATTTTGGAAAATTCAGGATATTCAAATTTCCTTTTTTTCCATCGTGAAGAAAATATGGTGTTGCGGAGTTCTTAAGGGGAGGTAATTTTCATTATTTTTCAAGTAGGATGCACCGTTTCTGAGATAGAAGCCATTATAGAAAAAAAAATACGATAATGCTCTACTTTGAGACACGAACGGTGTAAAATGCTATAGAAAATTTGGAAAATTTAGGATTTTCAGATTTTTTTTCTTCCATCATGAATAAAATATGATATTGCGGGGTTTCTAAGCGGGAGGAAATTTTCATTATTTTTCATTAGGATGCACCGTTTCCGAGATAGAATCAATTTTATAAAAAAAATACAAATGCTCTACATTGAGATACCGGGGATGCATAAAGCTATAGAAATGTTGGAAAATTCAGGATTTTCGAATTTCTTTTTCTCCCATCATGAAGAAAATATATGGTTGCGGGGTGAGGTAATTTTCATTATTTTTCAAGTAGGATGCACTGTTTCTGAGATAGAAGTGATTATAGAAAAATCTACTTTGAGATATTATGAGCGATGTATAAAGCTATGGAAATTTTGGAAAATTCAGGATTTTCAAATTTCTTTTTCTTCCATCATGAAGAAAATATGAGGTTGCGGGGTTACTAAGGACATTTAAAATGGATGCTTTTTTTGTAATCAGCACCCCTAGAAACCAACAAAAGGACAACCATATTATTTTTATAAAATTAAGTATGTCCGCCATATTGGAATTTCAAAATGAATGTCATTTTCGTTTCCAGCACCCCCAAACACGACACCTATGTTAATTTTGCGAAAAATTAATAACCGTTATTTTTAAATTTCAAAATGAATCTACACAATATCTACACCCCCCTAAAATCGAGGAAAATTAAAAATTGGGAATTTTGTACGCTCCTTTATGTTTTTTTTATGTGCGCTGGTTTTGCTGCTTGTAAGTTTTTTGAGTTACCTACATTAGGGAAAATATATGTACCTATTCTTAAATTAAATGTGTACTCACAAATTGTCGCCAAGATGGTTATTTGTTCGCTAATATAATATCTGTCTGCCAGTTTGGAATATTCAGTGGAATACCACTGAATATTCCAAACTGGTAAATAATATATTTAGTCACCAGATTTGTAATTTTTTATTCCTTACATTCTTTAGCAAACATGGTAATTTAGTATTCAATATTTGGTATTTTCACATCCAAAATTTAATTGTTTTGTCGTGATTGTTTTAAACACTTACGGATTTTGTCGCGGTTTACGTTTTACGGTTACGTTTACGTAACGCGACAAAACCCGTAAGTGTTTAAAATTAAAACAATGAACAATATTCGCGTAAACATAAAAAATCAATATGTTTTGTCGTGAGTTTAAATACATGCCTTTGGATAATTTGATATTATTTGTTGTCCTGTTGAAATTGTTGACACATTTTTCCATTTATTCAAGTTATTTGGTAGAACATAGTCAATCCATTAAATGGAGATGCGAGGGATGAAGATCTGCTAAAATATTATGGCCGCTATATATGTATATATAGCGGCCATAATAAAATAAAATAAAATAAATAAAAATAAAATAAAATAAATAAAAATATGTATGGACTGTTTCTAAGATACTTACCATTTTATATTTTTTCAGTAGTAGTATAGTTCAGTAATAGGTGATCCAATTTCTAAAAACACTGAATATGGTTTCAGTTTCAATTGCACAAGTAGTAAGAAGTATAATAAGCAAATCCAAACCCAATTAAAGCTTTGCATTTTTATATTTATTGAATTCTTACTAACGAAAGTAGAAACATATTATTGCAATTTTAATTTCTACAATCACAAAATGCCAAATTAATATGACAGCTTAAAAGAAATGTAGTGGTTTAACTATACATATTTAACTATATTCTAAATAATGAATATCTAAGTCCAAATACTTAAATCTTATCTCTATGATATCAGGAAGAAGTTTTGGAGTCGATAATACCTGACTGGTTGGTTTAAGATTAGAGAGAGTTTTGCCGAATGAATGAAGGTAATATTTTTTTTTATTATTAAAATTAATTTGATTGAACTAAACTAACCTAAACTAACCAGTCAGTAGCAAAACTAAATGAAAATCAACGCTCCTGTTTTTGCGTAGAAATAATTATTTTTAGATAATATTTTAAAGATAAGATATAGGTGTCAAAAATAGCACCAACGATTTGTGTAAACCACTGTTATTTTTTTTAAGTAATGTAGTTTTCATCTTATAGCAGAAACTTCAAAGTGCAATGAAGATTAAGATGTTACTGTTTATTTGTAAGTAAAATGTTAAAATAAAGATCTTACAACAGTTACAGACTTTAAATTGTGCTTGTTTTTTACTTTCAATAACTCAAAAGTGGTCCAATTTCGTCCATACAAAATTATTTGTTCAGCCCCATGCTTCATGTCTTCACTCCCCGAATCTCGATTTAAAGGATTTTCAGTTTCTTACGTTTTATTAAACTGTATTAATTTTCCTACGTTAGTACTTTCACATAGAAATGGAACATTACGAAAACGGTAGTGGTGAACTGTGGCGTAGACATGTAAAAAAAGCGTTAAAAATATCACAGGCTATTCCACTTTTATATATATATTCTTTTTGCTGGAACATTTAGTAAATAACAATATATACATACCTTATTTAAAATAAAATACTAACTATAAAACTGAACATTGTAGGATTTGAAACGTAATCAAAAATATTTCTAAAAATGAAAAAATAAATATAATTAAGTATATAATTTTGATATAATATCATTGTTTTTATTTATTCAGATTGTAATTCTAATACCTACTTACAACTTAAAATAAGAATTTATTTAAATTAAATTATAAAAAAGTAACTCTTTTTTTACTAATGAGTGTAAGTTTTGCTACAACATAGTAGTACAATAAACATTAAAGTTTTATAAAATATGCAACAAATTAAAAAAAAAAAACTGAATTGGATAATTGGATGGAAGCTTGGCGCGTCTTCAATTATACATTCGATCGTTTATTTTAAACGTTCTTATGATGTATCCTACTAATATTCCAAATGTGAAAGTTTGTGAGGATGTATGTATGGATATTTGTTACCCCTTCACGCAAAAACTACTGAACGGATTTTGATGAAATTTGGTATGGTAGTAGTTTAGGCTCTGGAATAAAACATAGGTAGTACTTTTTATCCATTTTTTCTCCTTAAAATCCGGATAATCCGGATTTTTGGGAGAAAAAATTCGTAAATCCGGATTATTAAAAAAGTCTAACGTTTGTGGAGGTTTGGATTTTGCGCCAAGTGGCAAACGTGCGGACTCGGCAGTAGGAATACATTTTTTGCAAGTGTCTGCCTAAGTAGTTACCATCAAATCGTCAGCACCTACCTGATACAGTATTTTTATCTCACGAAACGACACGTACTTTAGTGACCACACGAGCTAACGATAGGTACTCGTCTCCATGCACACATCGAACACAGCGTGTTTTTATACTTGTAACAGAACACACTGCATAGAAACTGTCAAAATAATTGAATAAAATTTAAGCATTTTTTACTTAGGTACCTACCTATAATATCTATTCAAATTATGTGTGCTATGTGTTGCATTAAAACAGTTATCTATGGATTTTATTATCTTTTTCAATACAAATAATAAAATAAGATGACCTACTGCCGACACGTCTACACTGTAACACTTTGGGTTCATGTAAGTTCACGCCGGCGACGTAGGCGCGCGGCTCGCTTTGCGGCAATTGCGGGCAACTCTTGGAAGCGTTAAATGCCTATTTCGCTTGGTCTACCCAGCCTTAAAGCTTGCCCAAACAAGTGTTTTGACAACGACAACCCAGGACATACTGTCCTGGCGCCGCAAAATTAGGTGAGCCGACCTCAAATAATGGGAAATGTCAAATGGTTAGGACAAAGAAGAATAAGAAGATTGACTATTGAGGGAGTGTTAACTAATTAAGTATAATTTATATTTAGTATTAGGGACTGCTAACTGCTAAGCGGAAAAGGCGAACACGCTTGTGTACAAGTTGACGGACTTCACATGCCCTCAAAGATTGAACAAGTCTTCCGAAGGCTTGTGAGTTTAGTCAAGATATTAGTATATTATGTACATAATATATAAAACATCTAATTTAATTCGCCGGCTCGTCCTCAGGTTTTTCAGACTCGAGCCTACGACCTTCACGACCACATGCTCTATGGCGTGCATCTCAAACGTACGAAAATAATAGAAGTCATTTAAATAAATTGCATCGACGACAAAGTTTTTTGACCGGATAAGACAAACGCACCTGTACCTGTCGATTAATTAAACGACTTCATTTTTACACAAAAAATGTCAGACAGATATCGACTGTCCCACAAAACCAGTTCGGTAGACATTAAGGGCGCGTGTCGACGCTCCGGTGACTACGCGGGCGGCGCCAGTTGTATGTAGCACCAAAGGCGTCGCGTACGCGTGTATACGCGCCGGCCGCGGCACGGCGCGCGGCGGCGCTAACAACGGTTTGTCTCGAAGCCGCTTTCATACATAAATAACGCCCGCGCCGCGCCGTGTTGAAACCGGAGCGTCGACACGGGCCCTAACGGTAATTAAAACAAAACAGCTGGAAAATCTATACCTGCAAGGCAATAAGGTGAATAAACGTTTCGTGTTTGTGACTCAGAACAGTGCGAATAGAGCTTCATAGATATATTTTATAAGTAAGGAGTTAGAGCTGCATATCTAGAGTCTAGTCTCTACTATCGTCTGTGTACTGTGGACCAGTCACCAGATGGTCACCAGACACATTCATGGGTATTTGAAAACATGTAAAAATTAAGTGTTTTTTACAGCTACATTCAGATTTCAGATTAATACAGATAGAAATAGGTGTTTGAATTTTTTGTTAAAAAAATAAAATTAACTTTTATCAAATTGATAGGTATTAGGTAGAAGTAAAAATAACTTTTTAACAAAAAAATAAACAGCCGAAATAACTGAAAAGCAAAAAATAACAACCCTTTTTACCCGACCCGTTACTTTGGGATATCGCTAAAATTTACACGCGACTTCATTTACGTAGTAGAAGCGCTGCCCCCTCACGCGTGCCCGCCGCGGGCCGTCGCTTAATTATTTTATTACTGCGATATCTTCTAAAATAATCATTGAAATCAAATGATCTAAACGGAAAATTTCTTCTAAATTAAATGCTTGTAATGAACAACGTATTCACTTGGATAAGGATTAAATTATCTTTATGAAAACGCCTTCACAAATAATGCTTAATTTTAGAACAAATTTGGTTACATTTTCAACAATTCGTACAAAAATAAATGGGTCCCGAGTCCCGACTCCCGCCTGCTACCAATATGAGGATTAAATTATACTATTTTATCTTAGGGTACTGTTTAATAAAGGAATAATAAAAAAAAGGATTCCGATTCCATTAATAGTTCTATATTCTATAATCTATAGTCTATACCAGTGTTTTTCAACCTGTGGGTCGCGACCCCCTGGGGGGTCGCGAAGCTTCTGTAGGGGGGTCGCCGGACGTCGAGAGAACTTTAGTAAAAAAACAATAAAGATTAAAAACATTGATTTATTAAGTAAAATAATTTTAATAAAAGGATATACCTACTCATAAATCGATCATCGATATCATCGATGTATTTAATTGTAAAACAATGTGTTTAATGTACTACATATAATATTATGTACTTATATCCGAATCCTTATTATGGAGACGCATAAAAACGTCGTATAGAATGAATATTTGTAACACTGTAACATACACATACATACATGATAAAAAAGCGAAGGGTCGGGGGGTCGCGAAATATTTTTTCATGCAAGGGGGGTCGCATCATGAAAAAGGTTGAAAAACACTGGTCTATACAAACGAATTTGCGGGCACCCGCTTGTACCACATAAATATAACCGCGATTCTCCGTTTTGGTATAAATTACGTAATGTAGGTAGCTCAAACACGACCACTAAATTATAAGGGTCATACCATGGACGTAAAAAAAAAAGGCGGACGGAAGGTGAGCTAAGCATTGAGTGAAGCCCAACAATGACGGCGACTTACGTTTGTGTGAGTTTTGCAGATAATTGCCATTGGCGTACTGGCAGCCGATCGTCTTACTTTGCTGTAAATGTGTGCGTGCGGCACGTGTCGCTACGATACGGCCGTCTTACTTTGATGGCTACACTACTTATATTACTGAAGCGGTGTCCGCCTTTTTTATACGTTCATGGGTCATACATAAACTTTATACAAACGAAATTCGGAGAGCTTCAAAACAAGACAACACAATTATTAATTCATGTACAAATGATAACCCAGGCCCCAGTCACCAGTGTCAAGAAACTACTTACCCATAATTCGTTTTATCAGTTCTAATATTTACAATGCACTTCATATGTTCTTCACACAATTGGAGACATAATGAGTAACAATAGTTATATCAGCCGATTATAATTACGATGATTATAAGAAGCTGAACTAATTGTTTTACAAGAAGATGGCAGATTAGGTATTATTAACTTGATTATTAACTTCGTAGAGACTGACGAATAGTAGCAGTTTATTTGAAAAGAAAGTTAAAAGTTGTATATTTAATAACTTCTGAATATTTAATTCACTTCCATATTTACGCTAAACTTTGCAGTTTACGGGAAGTTGCAGCTAAAACTAATTAATGGCAGGAGAGGTGTTCCCATATTTATTACTACGAGTAGTAGCTTTTGCCCGCGACCTGAGCCCGCGACTCCGTCATCGTCAGTTTGGACTTAACATTTATATATATAACAGCTCTACGTCTAGGCCCTAGGGAACGTACGGCAAAACTTTAGGCGTAACGCAGACACAGGCAATAAGGATTGTCTAGACTTTGACCATTTCAGCACTCAGCACAGTAATTAAAATTAACATAATATTAATAATTTCTTTCGTGTTTCGTAAAAATTATCCGACTTTCTGACTAACATACTCCCATAAAAATGTTCACCAGCAAACAAGTACCTATTAATGACTTAATTCTTAAGAGGCAAAATAGGAACTACTTTAGTAATAGTAAACACTAAACATGCAGGAGCCATTATATATACTAAACTACACATGACTCAATCATCTAGAGACGGAACGGGCTCGGATTAAACAAAGTTATAAAAGTGTTTATTTACGATGCCGGAGGAAGGGCAGTTAATTCAGGAAGCGCGGCGTATAGTCGCACAGAAAATAGCTTGTGACCTAGCACGACTAAGGGACTGATGTATCAACGCGCAGGCCAAACCCATAAGGCTAGAAATTTGAAATTTTGCTCACGCATTTCTCATATTACGTAAGCATCCACTAAGGAGGATTTTTCAAAATTCAACTCCCAAGGGGGTATAATAGGGGATGAAAGTTTAAAACCTTATTTCACGCGGACAAAGCAGCTAGCATTTAATGCCAGTTATCTATATTAATATAAAGCTGAAGAGTTTGTATGTTTGAACGCGCTAATCCCAGGAAGTACCGGTACGAATTAAAAAAATATTTTTGTGTTGGATAGTCCATTTATCGAGGAAGGCTTAAGGCTATATAACATCATAGCTCAATACGAGCAGAGCACCAATCAAGAATGTTACTAGCGCTTCTCCTTCTACGTAAATGAAGTTGCGGGTAAATTTTAGCTATATCCCAAAGTAACTGTTCCACGCGGACGAAGTCGCGGGCAAAAGCTAGTAAGTAATACATAATATAATTCTTAATTGTATTTACCTTCAAACATTTTAGACAAAAAGTATGTTGGCACGGCAACACCCGGGAGGATGTGTCTAGCCTCTCCAGACACACGGAGCACTCGAGGAGGTCATTTAGTAGACCTTCATCCATCACGGTCGGCCTCTGAAACAATGCATTCAATACAAGTTCAGTGAATAAGTTTGTGGATTGTGTGATGTGTGTATAACCATTTTCTTATGATAATGTTATAAATTATAATCCTGTTTCACTAATGACAATATAAATTTATTCAATTCAAATCTTATTAGGGGTATATGTACTACAACAAGTAATGAGAGCAAAATGTAATATAATAATAATAGCACAATATATAAATTAATACTTTACTATTTTTAACTGCCTCCGTGGTCAAGTGGTTCGAGCATTGGCTCTCGACTCGGAGGTCGTGGATTCGATTCCCACATGGGAACAACAAAAAAAAATGTTGTTTCCCAGTTTGGTTAGGACAATACAGGCTGATCACCTGATTGTCTGACAAGAAAGATGATCCATGCGTCGGATGGGCATGTAAAAAGTCGGTCCTGCGCCTGATCTCTCGCCAGTCGTGTCGGTCATCCGTCCCACTGGGTTACGAGAGTAAAAGGAAGAGAGAGTGCTCTTGTGTACTGCGCGTAACTGGCCTGGTTTCAATGAAACCGGCCACCGTCACCGAGATCGTGTGGGAGTTTTTATTATATTTTTAACTGACTTCCAAAAAAAGGAAGTGCTTATACGTTGGGTTGTCTATAATAGAATTATGTATATTATTCAAATATTTATGTATGTTATGTATGTTCAATGATAACTCCGCCATCTGTTGAACAATTTTCAAAATTTCTTTTTTTTATGTTAATGGTATACCTAATCCAATGCTGGTCCTGTTGTCACCAAAGTGGTGACCTGATGATGGCATTCATGAGGAATCGAGGGAACTCCTCGAAATTTATATGGACGCATATTATAGTGATTTCGACTTAGTAACCCAAGCATATATGCTACCAAAAAGTAAGATTTTGCATCAAGGTATACCCTGGATCCAAATGCACTGAACAGAACGCCTCGTCTTTAAAGATACGCATTTGAAAATTTCAACATTGTATAAAGAACTGCAAGCATATGTCATTGTGTAACTTACAGTCACCATCATCATCTTATAAACAAATAAACAATAACAAATGGAAGCTTGGAGCATATTGAATTACCTATACATTTGATAGTTTATTTTAAAAGGTCTAAAAATGTATTAAGTAATTATAATAAAACAAATATGACTAAAAAGGGAAAAATTATTATTTTTAAAGCAAAAATGAAACCGACTTCCAAGTAAAAAAATACCCAAAAAGGAATGAAATAAATCTTATTTTCTAAATACATTTTAAATTCAGCTAAAGTTTTAACTATTTCTCTACACAATATTCATAATTTTGAAGTTGTGGGACAGATAACCAACACAACTGGTGAGAGATCAGGCACAGGTATGACTTTTTACATGCCCATGACGCTTGAATCATCTTTCTTGTCAGCTTTTTGAGTTGAGTTGAGTTGTATATTTCTCTTCAAAAATAAATAATAATGTTTAAATTAAGTAAATTAATATTTAAGGGGGCTCCTATACAAAAACTTTATTTTTTTGCTGCTTTTTTATGATTTTGTTACTAGTAAGATTATTTAAGTATGTTGTACTAATAGTGGTATAGGTATGGTAAGGGACCCTTTGTATGCAAGTCCAACTCGCACTCGGCCAGATCTTTTAATCTTTTATCTTAAATCTTTTATTATTTAAATTTTTTATCTTGCTGTAAGCAACAACGACAAATACTAGGTGTATCCAGTGAAAATAAAATAAGCTTCAATATAATATACACATGAACCATTTTAACGATCCCCATCACATCTGTACTCAATGCAGAAACCATTGTATAGAAAGATTTTGATTTGCATCACAGCCTACATTGTTCCCCGCAACACAAGTTTTCATAACAATACCACTGTTCCATGAAATATATGAAATTCTGTTCACTTTGTTTCTACTGTATTTAGTACCTTCATTTCTCATGCTAAAGCACTGGGCATTTTAACAAAATCATGGCCTTTTAAATTTCTAGATCGCAAAGGAAAAATTTGACTATTTTTGTTTCGAAGATACTATTTAAGTACATATTTAACTAGCTAGAGGTTTATCCTACAATATTGTCAATTTCATAGGAAAGTTTTATTGTGCTTGTGGAGAGCAAATAAAATTGTTTTGTGTTGAGAAATCAAAAAACTTTTAATTGATAAATTTAAAGAGGTTTTCCAACAAGAAGCTTGTGAGTTCGAATCAGAAATTTCAGTAGAATTTCTATTAGGCAGCTTTATAAAGAAAGCGGGAATATATTTTTTTAAGGGCTGATTTTTCAATCGTCAGATAACTCCTATCTGAGGAATAAATATGTAACTTTGACAGATTTTGTATGAAAAATATGTCAATGTCACATATTTATTCCTCAGGTAAGAGTTATCTGACGATTGAAAAATCAGCCCTAAGACGATTAAACCTGTGTTGTAAGGAATGGCTATCACAACTTACACTTTGCATTAATTTAGATAATTATATAGTTGTAGGCAGATGCCTAAAATATACAATAAGGAGAACTTCCCTTGCTAATTTATAAGGTACCTACCTAACCTACCTGATACTTGTTACTATTTACCTAAAAAGACTAAAATGTAATATTTAGATAGGATTTAATGGACTTCTACTCTCACTGTAACAAAATTAAGCAATAGTAGGTTAGAAACAAAAAATATGGAAATATATTTTCCTAACATTAACTTAATAGTTGCAAAGCCGAATTTCTGTTTTACAATGTTATCAAATATAAATAGGTACATAGTTAAATTATCTTAATTTTAAATAAAAGCTTGGCAACGTCTCAATTCTCAACCAAACAGGATAATATTTCGTTAGTAACATTCCAAGCATTGTTGTATTTGTTTAAAGAAACAAATAGTTATACAATTTTGTCTCAAAACGTTGATGACTCACCGAGTGTTTTAAATTCCAACGTTTTATGCGGGAATTCGGACCATTATTGCCCAGTAACAACTAAACCAGGATTCCACCCAGAAGCACTCACTTATAACTTTCAATACACACCAACATTGTTAGTATTCATTTCACTATCACAACACTGATTAAATAGAATGCAGCTTCAAATATAAATCAACAAAAATTCGACAACTTGCCGCGATATTCAGTAATTACTGTGAGAAAAATCTTTCGTTGTTACAAAAAAAGCAATAAAATTTCACGCACAAATGCCATTCCCTTCCCGTCGCTTGAGTTGGTTCATCATAGTTCATTCTTTATTTTTCATTCATCAATTATCATTCCATACTCATTCGCAGGTAATACCACACCAAAATACTCTTATAGCGTGTTCCACACGGCACTTATTTTGCTCAAAACGCTACGATAATTTTTACCACAAAATGGTGTTTCTTTAGCGAAATAACGTGATTATTGAAAATTTCGAAAATGTCGTTTTTAGCAATTTTTGTGACTAGTGGAACAACTGACAGCTGATCACAGCTGATGTTGAAAACGTCAAATAGTGCTAATTTTATCCCAAGTAGGGAGCTGGGTAAAAATTAGCGAAATGTTGTGATCATTCTTAGCGTTTTTAACAGTTTTTGACAGATGACAGTAGCGTGTGGAACAGGGGTGAAAACAGTTACGAACGATCACAGTGGCGCTAAAGAAACAGAATGTGAATGAAAATAACGAAATATTCGTTCTGACCGTGCTAGTGGAACGCTAGATTAGTACCACACACTACCCTTCACTTTTTAATTTGGAAAGAGTAACAGTTATAAAAGAAATCATTCGGTATTATTAAGACGTATCTTTTTAATATTCCGTACGTAAAACCTAGCAATTAAGCTAAATATTTATTACAAATGTAAATACATATCAAAACCATACGGTACAATACATTACTATTTATTTATAATATTAAACCTACAATACCTAAAATACCGTATTTCCCTAGTGGTGGATTTCGAAACTATCCTATGACTGATATTTCTATTTGGCTGTATAGTAAAATACCAAAAGGAGCCGATTTTATTTTTATTTTCAAATAAATCTTTTAAATTCCTAATCTCCTAAAGTCTTAGCTATAAGTAGGTAGCTGATAAATGGACTCTGTATGTTTGTATAATCTTATATTATATTATGGCTGTTGGGATATATTTTAATTTTTAATACATTATTTTTACTAAATAATTGATAAGGTATTGGAATTTTGATGACAATTGAAATGTTTTGTTCACTAATATGATTCTATTTAATATATATTTAAAAAAATGTACTAATAATATTCCATGCCCTTAAGGGCCGAAATTGTGATAAAATATTATGATAAGCCTTAAAAATGATTTTTAAAAGAACAAAATAAAAAGCTAGGATTGAAACAAAATCTTTATGCAAAAAACTAAACTTAACAAACTCTTTACAATGTAAGTGAGAACAAATTAATAATTATTAACGTCCTAATAACGTCCACCACGGTAGAAAGTTAAAAATAAAGTGAAGCGCCTCGCCGGCGCCGCTCATCGGGTACTCGGAAACTGGTCGTCTCGGCATGAATCGTCAGACCGAGCTAGGCCCCGCCACTTCGTCAGCAATTATTTGTAACACGGCCTCTCCTGACCGGTCAGCGGCGTCCTCGACCGCTTGGTTGGCTGATGCCTCCAGGCTATCAACAAGGCTATCGTCAGACGTATCGTTATCTGAAAAACAAAAATACATCAACAAAGTCAAAAAGTGACTATCGAGTTACGACGATTTTGAATACGATTGCAAGCGTGCACTCAAGCCATCGCATCCAAATCCGTTTTCGCTCAGGAATAGAACTTTCCTATCGAAGTAATAGCTCCTATCTAGATAAGATGAATATCGAGAGGAGTGGCCTAGTTTTAAATTTCGTATCTCGAAACACTAACGAAAAGCTCCGGATCCTCGTCGTCGTGTCACATAACGAAATCATTAGGTTTTTAAATGCTTAAGCTATGCCCCGTGGCACGAAGCATCACATTAGCTTGCCACGATTGCCTCGACCGTAACATAGGCATCCCATTCGCGTAATATGGCCCCTACTCGCATAATGAAAGCATTAGGTTTGTAAGTGCATTCGATATGCCCCATGGCACGAAGCATCACATTCGCTTGCCATGATTGCAGTGATCAAACGACCACCTTGGACAGACATACCACATGACATGTAAGTAAGTCTAGGGGTAAACACTCCCCTAGCGAGCTCGCTAAACAAAACATGACCGGCCATAACAAACTCATGAGTTGACGTCAACTTACCATTACCTTCAAAAAAGGCTGCACAGGCATCGGGCGTCCATTCGCCTTGCCAGCGAACCATATATTCAGCAGCTGCCTGGGTTCGCTTGCCATAGGAACCTGTCATAAGCTCCAATTCGTAACGATTATGAGGAAGGTCACGAACAATCTTGTATGGACCCCTCATACCTGAGTCAAGCTTGCCAGTAGCCTGCGAGGCCTTACCAACAAACACGAAGTCACCAACAGCATTCATTTTTCATTGCTCATACCACACTTATGGCTTAATAACTTTAAACGATATAAACGATAAGTATAAGTGTTAAACGCTTAAGTTTATAAACGACTTTTCAACTTAATTAAAAAATCACGCTTTTTTAAACGCTTTTCGTTTAAACGGCCATCTCTTTATTTGTATTTGACATGCTCCATTCATTCAATAAAAAAGAAGAAGTTGGAAAATAGTAAAAAAGTCAAACACGGCCTTTTTTTTCGTAAATTGACTATCGAAGATAAATTAAATTAAAGCAATAATGTCTAGGGATAAAAGTGTGTGGTTCGCTGAAGAAATTTTGCTTGATGCTAAGCTCATAAATTTCCAATTAGAAACTGGAGAATGGGATGCCGTTGAGGAAATGTTACGTGCTGAAGCTCAGCTGTCCAGAGACGCAGAAACTGGGAGATTGAGACCGTGAGTTTATTTAGAATACAAATTAACTATATAATATCTAGTTATTGACCGAGAACATTGGAAGCATTTGCAATTGATAGTAACGTTGTTTTGTCTTGTTTTTTAGAAAGAAAGCATCAGAATATACCCTTCGTCTCATAGCTGAAGTGCTTCATATTATGAGGTTAGATGTTGAGCAAGCATCTTATAACCGCAGTACTTTAGCTGTAGCTGAACAATGTTTACGCCTAGTACGTTCATGTGCCGCTGCAGGGACTAAAATGCAAACCTACATATCTAAAGAACTCTCCATACTAGACTCAATGTACATATTGGCTTCAGAATACCAAAATCCAAGTGTTGATTTTATCAATGAAGAATTACAAAAGAAATATGAATCGTGTATGACAGTGCTAGTACAAACTTTAGGGAACCTGGTTGTGAACAATCCTTATAATCAAATAATGATTTGGACCAAATTCGATTCAACAATACTGAATTGTTTGGTTGGACAAAATGAAAAAATTGCATCTGCAGCTGCTATGATTGTATACAACATATTGCTGGGTCAACCGAATGTATTCCCTGAGGATGTAACACTCCTGAATTCACTCGGATTTATGTACATCAGTGGCAGCACTGAGTATCCCCACTTGATAATTGAATATCTCATAGGTGTTGAGAATGCATACATTGAGAAACTATATGCAAAATTAGACCCCGAGTGTAGAATGTTAGTTCTCAATTTGGCATACAACATTCTTATGTCTACCGAGTCCCAAGATATCAATGTGTCTGTTAATTTTGTGAAATTTATGGCTCACGAATTTAAAAGAAAATCTGACTGTATACTTAAAACAGTAGACAAATACGTGGAGAGTATTGAGCCACAGGAGGTGGTGTTTTTACTGGAAATCATAGCTACAGCCTCCAGTATGGATTCGTATATGGATTGCCTACAAAGTGATACATCTTTGTTTATCAACTGTGCTTGTAAGTGTCATTTTAATAACATTAGTATTTGAATTACAATAAACTAAAGGAATGCAAATTACATAATATATACAACTAGCTGTCCCGACACATGGTGTTCTGTTTTAAATCTGAACAATAAATAAGTAACTACACCTACAATGCAACCTTCATCCTAGTCCTACACCTACTCCTACAACTTTTTCCAATATTTCTCACTGTTTAAACCTTTCCTGAACTTCCGCAATAGGGAATATGCACATATTTTTTTTATTTTTTTATATAGATCTATCTTGTTTGGTAAATTGTATGGTAAAATCAGTTTTTTGATATCATTAAAAATAACGAAGATATGAACGTTTAAATTAGTCTATTAGACAGAGAGATCGGACATGTATCGTGACGTCACATAACACAACCTTCATAGAAAGTTCATACTAAATTTCGTTTTGCTAGAAAGAGATAGATTACAAACATTGACCGCTCATATCTTGCTCATTTATCAACAGATATTGAAATTCTTTTCGCCATTTCCTTTATTTTTCAGTCTAGTATCATATTATTTTATTTTAAGCTATTTTTATATTTTATGCATATTCCCTATTATTTGATCAAATATTAGACCAAAATGAGCCAAATCTGTCCAGTCGTTCTCGAGTTTTAAGTCCTTCGGAATCAGGACAGAAAGTATCCTACATACCTTCTCCTGGTTTTAACTTACATCCCCACCAATTTTCATCCAAATCGGTTCAGAATGGCTGAAAATAGTGTGAAAAAAATTTATAAATAGTGTAACTAACATGACTTTCTTTTATATGTATAGATTTGTTAATATAGCAAAAATGCAGTTATTTTTTATCTTTAGTGTTCATTCATTGCAGTTTATCTAAAAATTCTCTCTTAGTTGTAGTAAGTTTAAATACATCGGTTTAAAAAAATATATATAATATTTTTTTTTGTTTCAGTTCTTTTAAGAGCCATTCACAAATTAGGAAAAGAAAGTAATAATTTCTTCTCATCAATAAATAAGTTATATGAAGCGACAGGCAAGCAGTTTGTAAGTGATGAGATTACGCCAGCAGTAAATATCCCAACCAGTAGTAAGTACTTATGTCATTTTAAAACAAAAACTTCAATGTAAACCTATTTAAACATTGTTTTATTAAAAATAAATTGCTGAATAATACTGCTACTACAAATACATTAATAATTATATGTTAAATGCATAAATATTTTTAAAAAATTTAATTTTGCGTATATATCGACTTTTTCAGATCCACTTTGTAAAAATGATTCGGCAGACAACATGTTATCCTGCAATGAAACTCAATCCGAATGCACAGAATCTGAAAGTAGTGAACAATATTTTGAGTGCAATGATAATATCCAATTTATGGATAAGTTTGACAACGTGAATAATCTAGAAAACTTACAACCTCTGAAGTTTGACATGTTGGACAAAAATGCAAAAGAATTTAACACAAACATTAATGACTTGACTAAGGTGGCTTTTAAAAGGAGCAGCTCTGTGCCAAAGTCTGATGACCGAACATTGACAGTGCTGCCAACAAGGAGGATAAGTTTGGAACATAAAATTGATATTTGCGATGATAACGAACCTCCACTTATAATTGATGCTCAGTCGCCAACAGCGACAATGAATACCATAACTGAAGTGATTCCTGTAGGGCTTCAACCTAAATTAGATCTACAAGAGAGCAGCAGAACGGACTCCCAAGACAGTTCTCCAAACGATCCACCCACAGAAATACACGTACCAAAAGCTGAAAATAAAGAAGTAAAAGCATCACCCAGTGAAATATCACCACCATTGTCAGAAGTCCAGCATGAAACAGAATCTCAAAAACAGTCCCCCGATACACCAAAAGAAGTAAAGAAAAGCCAGAATTTGTCCACAGACTTTGATCTAAGTGAGCAGTTACAAAAGATTTTAGGCATATCATCAGAAAAAACACGTACAGATAGTTCTAATGTTGAAAAGAAAAATGAACCAGTCAAGGAAGTAAAAATTGCAGATGATAGTACAACTAATAAAATTCCATTTGTTAAAATTGATTCACCAGAGTCACATAAAACAAGGTAATATTACTTACTTACCTTATATTTTAAATTATGAAAATTGTGCCTTTGGTTTTTAGACTTTCTGTTTATTCCTATATATGGTTTGGTAAAATCAATTACGGATATTTCGGGCATATGATCTACTGCTTAATTAAAGATGTTGAGGCAGAAAAATAATTTCAAAATTTCAAAAAAGGGGCCATTCACATATTACGTCATGCAGAATTTCGACTTTTTTAACCCCCCAATGTCACGCTTTTTAGTATTCCTGTACCTGTATTTAACATGTACTGTCACATTGAGTATCAACCCCCCCTCCCCGATCCGCTGTGACGTTATATGTGGATGGACCGAAAGAAATACTTAATAACATTACATTACTTTGCTATGCTACGGAGGTTATTGACCTCACCCAGCTGATTGAATTGATATTATTTATTCAAAGACTTTGGCGTCGTTTCAAACTCAGCTGTTTAGCTGTTTCTATGAGGTTAATGACCTCAGTGCCTTAGAGAGCGCAATGAAATTTTATGTAGTATTTTATTCGAAATTTTGAAATTATTTTCGTGCCTAAATATATTTGATAATGCAGTAGATGAAATGCCCACAATATCCGTAATTGATTTTACCAAACCTTTTATAATAATATGTTTCTTTAAGACTTGGAGCAATAGACATGACTACAGAAAAGAAAACGGTTACAAATGTGGAGACTGTTGAGCAGCATGTTTCATTTGGTTTCAAAGCAACTTTAGTTAGGACTCTTGCAAATCTATGCTGGAAAAACCAGGAAAATAAAAGACAGGTACCAGACAGGTTTTTTTTGTTATTTATTTGTATGGAACAGTGGCGAAGGCTGGTTCTCCTTCATAGGGAAGCTGGAGCCTGTACAATAGGTAGAGTTTTGGTTGAGGATATTCAAAAGGTAAGTGATAAGTGAAGCCGATAGGAATGGAGTTATAGGAACCCCTCGCCACTCGTATGGAACAATAATACTTTCTGTTATTCAAAATTTCTGATAGTATAAAAATACTTTCTGATTAATTGTTCCTACTAGTTACATTAAAATTACTACTGTGATATTAATAAATAATAATATAAACATGGTTTCAGATAAGAGAGTTGGAAGTCATACCTGTGCTGCTCGACTGCTGCAACATTGATGCTAGAAATCCATGTATCCTTTTATAATTTATTCATTTAATTGTCTATGACTAATATACTAAAAAACTTCACCAAAAGCTTGTCAGGAGTCAGGACATGTCTATGGAGTGTTCCGTAGCTATATAAACGCGCAATAGGTTTTATCGAAATTGATTTACATTATAAAAAAATCATACGTATCAATCCTCGCCTTAATTTCAAAATACTTATTCGACGATACCCCACCCGATGCGGTAGAATGAAAAAAAAATCATTTATTATCATTTATAAATTAATTATTCACATATTTGGGGAGCCACCCCTAAAATGCAAAATTATAATAATTTTATGATGCCAAAAATAAAGTCTTCATACAATCTTTAACTAGACAATCTTTTTCTATTTATATTAATAATTACCGAAGATAGCAAGAGAGGATGAATGGACAGAGTGAAAGAGTTCCTTGTAGTTACTACGAAACCTTAAAAAGAGTTCATAGAAATATACAGTGTTCGTAACGTAAAACATAGTCATTCCGTAAAATGGAGATCCAGGTGGTGAAGACAAATCATTTGAACCCTCTTTTGTATGGCCGATTTTGGACCGTTTCTAAGATATTCGGCATTTTGTATTTTTTGTGGAAAGGAGGAGCTAGAGCTCCTCCCGTTTTTTAGGGTTCCGTAATACTTGAGGAACCCTTATAATTTCGGCTTCTCCCGTTTTTAGGGTTCCGTAATACTTGAGGAACCCTTATAATTTCGCTCTGTCCGTCCGTCTGTTTGTCTGTCTGTCCGCGCTTCTAGTGTCGGTAATTGAGAATATAAATGGATGACATTTTGTAAAGTCATAGATTGTGTATAGATGTCGGATTTGGCATCATAAAATAATAATAATTTTATATTCTAGTGGTGGCTCTCCAGTCTCCATACATGTGAAGTGGCGATGAACAATTTTTCTTTCTACCCCATCGTGTGGGGTATCGTTGGATAGGTCTTTTAAAATAAAAGCAAGGTTTCATACATAACTATTTTATAAAGTCAACCATTTTCGAGTAATCGGCCTCCAAAGTGATTTATAAGTTGCCCCCCCCCCCTGGAATTTCTTAACTATAAGACTTAGAAACTTGCAATTTTTTATGCTGATAGATAATGCTAAAAACTCTTTAGGAAAATTATTTTGAACCAAATCGGACAGTAACTTTTAAAGTAATTTGAAAAAAAATAACTTATTACGCGTTTATAGTTACGGAACCCGCCTTAGACATGTCTTGACATGCTCTTGGTTAGGTTAGGTTATTTATTTTAAGCATTGGTCGGCCGGACCAATCGATACTAGTAGGTATGAGTTTAAGTAAAAGGCCGCTGACTAATCGGTTTATTGTCTCTTTTTCTGAATGGAGGGGTAAATCATAAAGGCTTGTGACTATAGTTCAATTAAAGTCCACGTGTAGAATCACCTGATTATAAACTTGACGCAATGACCTCTGATAGTGCTGGCAGTTAAATATTTCTTGAAATATTTAAATTGGTTTTTCTCTAAAGTGATATGGTTTACAAATGTTTGCTCTGCTTTTCGATAATTACGCCAGTAATTTTTTTGTCATTCAGATTTGTTTAACGCTGTATAATAAGATGGTGACGAAATAAAACAAAAATAAGTAGGTAAATAGTTTTCTTCTTACAAACCAAACAAAAATAACACATAGCATAACAGACATACACTAGTATTATAAAAACGAAAATAGTAATTTACATATTATTAACATAATCGTTAATTCGTTATATCTTAAGACAACACGTCATGCTCATGGCTACAAAAATTGATAATTTATTTACTATAAATACGGTGAGAACTTAGTAAAATCTATTTAGTATTAGTTTGCAATATAAAATCCTATAAAGCAACAGTGATAATGCAGTGGGTAATTTTCGCAGTACGCAACCTTTGTGAAAACTGTCCAGAAAACCAGGTAAAGATTGATTTATCTCATCATGCCTGTACCCTGAACCTATACCATTTAATAATAATTTTGAAATAAAGTAAAGGCCTGTATTCACTTTGATTAGTGAGAGTGTGTAGTGCGAGTAGTGTCCAATACTGTTTAGTGAATTAATTTTAAACCATGTCCAGACGTGTTTAGTAGTAGGCACGCTGCGGGTGAGGGGGAAGGGGGGCGCGCGGGACGGGGCTACTCACAGTCCACTCGCAAAAAAATAGAACACGCTTCTAATCACTTTACTACACAGCCAACTAAACATTCGCACTAAACCATAGACGTATATTATAGACGAGGCATGTTGAGGCAAAAAGTGTCTCCAGTAAATTGGCCCCAATTTTTAAATTTTTGGGGCCATTTTGAAATTCGAAGTATGGTGAAAACCAAGATGGCGTAACTTTTTCTTGTATGAAATTTTTTTCTGCTAAATGTACGTGATAGCCTATCTTGAGTTTGATATCTTTGCACTAAACACTAAACAGTCGCTATCCACACGTATTTTCTACTAATCACTAAGCACTCGCACTACACACTCGCACTAATCAAAGTGAATACAGCCTGTCTATTCTCTAAGAACATTATCAAATCTCGACAGCTGAATCCGCGGTGAGTGTCAAATTCGTATATGATATTTGACACTCACCGCGGATTCAGCTGTCGAGATATATGAAAATGTTCTTAGCGAATAAGACTGCAGGCCATAAGGGCCTGGGCATGTCACTTCACGATGACTTATGTCAAATCCCATACATTTTCGATTTTGAAGTTCGCCGTCAAAATTATCGAATGCATCTTGATTATGGAGTCAAGATGCATTCGATAATTTTGACGGCGAACTTCGATATCGAAAATGTATGGGATTTGACATAGGTCATCGTGAAGTGACATGCGGCTTGCGATGCGTTAAGTCAAATCCCATACATTTGTTTCTTCACGATGACTTATGTAAAATCCCATACATTTTGTTTTCGAACTTCGCTGTCGTAATTATGGAATGCATCTTGATTAGAGGCCCTGTTTCACATTAGCCTAGTAACTGTAGAATAGCTTATCGTGAAGTTTTGTAGCTGCTTACATATTAATATATTATACTGACTTTACTGAGCGACAAAAACAAAACTTGCCAATAAGCTGTCTGACACTTATCACTTGACTGATAGAGAGGCCCTAAATATCATTTAATGCAATTGATAATTAATCTATGCTTGTATATGCTCCCACACATAATTTCGAATTCGCATCGCAAATATCTGCGAGCGAGTATATGGGCTCTAGTATACAAGCTCGCGGATGCGATGCGAGTTCGTGCGAATTCGCAATTATGTGTTTGGGTAACTTTTAATTTTATATTTCAGGAAGTTATATCGAAGATGACTCTTCAAGGTCCTATGGATAATGATTTATTGCAAGAGATGGGCCTAACATTGCACACCGACGCAAATGACAATTCTATTAGAATCGTTCCAATGCAGAGAAGCTAAGATATTGGCTCCAAATCAATATTTTGCCGATATAGGTATTACAATATTAAAAGTGCTTTTCATTTATAGATAAGCTAAAATCAATATCATACATAGGTTTATACCAACCTTCTTACCTAGTTATAGGGCAGCTAAAATAGTTAATGCTTGTAGTCTGCCCATATTATAAACACCATAACAAAATGTTTCCAATTGTAATAATTATTATAATTTATAATAATATATTGTATTGGTCGTCTAAGATAATGTTAAACATATGCTACATTAAGAATTTATGTATAAATTACTATTAAAAATTACTCCTAAATTTACTCTGTGTAACATGGAGCAAATTTCTCCTAGCTATCTATTAGCAATATTGTAAATAAGATAATTTTACTCAAAGTAAAAAAAAAAATACAGAGTACTAAAGTGAATTAACTGTATTTTAATTTACATATTATATATTACGGCCAAACAATCGGGTAAGTTGCACAATCATTCCAGAGTATCGCAAGCGTTTTGCTGTCTTTTTAATACGTTTCCCACAGGAACCGTACATTTTCCCGCGATAATAAGTAGCCTATGTCCTTCCTCGTGGACACTCGTGGTCTATTTTATATCTGTGGCAAATTCCATGATGATCGTTTAGTAGTTTTTACGTGGAAGTGTAAATAAAGTATTCCACGAAAACCGCACATTTTCCCGCGATAAAAAGTACATACATACATACATACATATAGGTAATCACGCCTCTTTCCCGTAGGGGTAGCCGGTAGGCAGAGACCGCCTCTTTCCCGTAGGGGTAGGCAGAGACCACTTCTTTCCACTTGCTACGATCCTTACATACATTTCGCTTCATCCACTTTCATTCTTACTATCCATTCCTCTTACATTCAACGTAGCAAAGCGGCTCTCCATGGGCCACTTTTCGCCTCCGCGAGAACGAGACGTGATGGGTGGCGAACCACATCGCCGCCATTTTGCATAATTAAATTATTTTTATAATTATCCATTGCGTTCCCACGGATTTGCGGAGAGGATAGGAATAGGAAAAGGGAAGGATAGGTGGTGTGGAAAGGAAGATTGGTAAGTTAGAGTGGGAAATAGGAAATGTAGGATATTACCGCCCAGGAGGGCAAAGGATAGGACAGTAATAGCTAGGGAAGCCGGGGTCGCGTACCCGTATACTATACCAAAACTACCGGACAGGTAAGTTGGGATGAGTATCCCATGACATATAAGTAGTAGGTATATATCCTTCCCCTTTATATCTGTGTATGAAATAGTAAGTAAAGTATCCCACGGGAACCTTGCATTTCCCTGCGATAAAAAGTAGCCTATGTCCTTCCTCAGGCTATAGACTATCTGTGTACCAAATTTCATTTCAATCGGTATATTTATTTCAAAAGTATAGAAATATAATATTTCAAAAGTAGTTTTGCCGTGAAAGACAGACAAACAGGCACACACACTTACCTATATATATTATTAGTATGGATTTACGATTCTAATGGATAACAATAATTAGCATAACTTTGCTAAAGTGAGATGTGGCATTCAACTGACTCTAATATTAAGATTACGGCTTAAATCTATGAGAGGGGTATAGTCGCGGGGATGTGAGTCCAGGCCATGTCCAGACGTCTGCATACGGGGAGGCGGTGCGGAGTGGCTGTTTTTAATGTGTAATATTGGTGGAATTAATTTAAATTGGAATTAATAACCATTAAACTATTCGTTGAGGTGCACTTTACTAAATCGACTGACTTGACTGATTGACTACCATGACTATTTATTTGGACTTTGACTAGACTTTGGACTTGACACTTAGACTCTTTGAGTATCCAACTATACTTAGACTTGACGATTTAGAAATTAGTTGATGAAAATATACTTGACACTGGCAAATGGTGATAAGCCGACGCCTTAAATAAATAAAAAATCACTTTGTACTTGACATTGACAACCAATGTCAATTTTCTCTTTATGTATACCACGACCTAGTATAACAACAGGACAGACTACTGTGAGCAAAAAAACGAGCCGAGCGAGAGGTTGGAAGAGAGGCCGTGTGTCCCTTTCTAGTAGGGTGACAATAATATTTTCTGCTGTGGCAAACTGCAAAGCTGTGTGAGACAAATTGGGTTCCCTATTTTTTCGCATAAAATCATATGTCATAATTTTACTTGGCATAATTTCATTTGACCTAATAGTAGTTTCGCATAATATTCACTTGTCATAACTTTCTTAGCATATTTTTTTTTCGCATAATTACTAAAAGCATAATAATTGTTAGGCATACTTATTGTAAGGCATATATTTTTTTACGCATAATATTCATTAAGAATAATATTTTTATGCATAATATTAAAAAGCATAAATATATTTACGCATAATGATATTAAACATAATATTATATTTACGTATACATCTTTGTAGCATTTTTTTTCACATACTAATGAATGATAAATTCTACTGGGTGTGCGAGTTAAGACTAAATAACAATTATAATTGTAATTTTCGACTGATTACGAAATTAAACACGAACTGATATCTAAGAACATGCCGAGCTAATTATTTTAAACATGTTAGCGGCTTACGGGTGGCCCAAGGGCCACCCCGCCGCAACTTAACCTACTGTTACACATGTTACACTAGGTATATGAGTGTAATACATGCTTTTAATGTTTTATAAATATGCGTTTAATTACCTTAACCGTGTTTTCATTGTGTCGTTCCATTTTATGCATATTTGTGCCTTGTGACAGAATGCCTTGAATTTATTATGACAAAAAAATATGCCTAACGAGTTTATGCCGAAAAACAATTATGCCAAAGTATTATTATGACTAGAAAAATTATGCCCTACGAGTTATGCCTCATTAAATTAGGATAAACAATATTAGTCTAAATGATATTTATGCCTAATGATGTAGTATGCCAAGAAACCATTATGCCAAAGTATTATTATGCGTAGTAAAATTATGCCAAGTGAGGTATGCCAAATGAAATTATGACAAATAAAATTATGCGAAAGAAGAGGATCCCGACAAATTGTGAAACACTGAATGACATACAGCTGAGGCTTTAAAAGTCGACTAGATTGAATAGTGTAAAATCAAGAAGGTTTGAAGTGACGGCTGCATTAATATGTAACAGATTTTTATGTAATTCTCTGCCTTACTTAAACACGATTGAGCCATTTTTGTCGCATTTCTTCATTGTTGGAAAATCTATAAAAACTGTATTATATTATCATTAAAGGCATTACTCGACTTCACACGTTTTTTCTCAGTAACTAGGTACTTACAGCTTACTACGATTCTAGGCGAGTCGCTATCGCTACTGACTAGTTTATAACAAAACGTAGTACAATTATAACTCTTAATAATGTCAGTTGCTATAATGTTAACACTTTTATACTAGAATAACTAGATTAACATTAACAATTAACTTACTAATGTTACTAATAAACGAAATATTGCAACCAGCAGAACTTTCACTTCGACAAGAATATATACAACATTTTTTTCACCATTTTGACTGTTAAATCATCAAACAAATAATAAAAACATAGTTACGGAGATACATGAAGTAAGAAATAAAAACTATTTTCAAATTTAATATTATCCGGTGTTCAGCATAAAATATGTGTAATGGCGTATCTATTGTCTTGCGAATGATACCATCTAATAAAAAAGAAGGAAAAGGATTTAATGTAAACTGCATTTTTATTTAGTATTATATGACTATTTCTAACTTTTTTAATTAGAATATGATATAGTTATAAACATTTGTTAAAATAATAATATAGTACACTCGTTTTATCTAAGATTTTTCAAGTTACTTTTTATAAATACCAACATTTTTCTGGTTGGCAACATGCAAGAACGAGACACACAGCCTCTCTACTGGCTATCTCGCTCGGCTCGGATTTGCCTCTATGATACGTGCATTGTGAAATACACTCTATTACTAAGGTAATACAGTTCTTTTTAGCAATTACAAAATTCGGAGTCTTCTATCCATAGGTACTATATCCATGATGTATACTTTATTCTATGTCAATTTGTCAGAGAGCCAGTGTGACCGTTTACGGTAGATTGACTACTGCAACAGTAGATTTTCGTTGTAAAATTGGTAGTGCAGTAGATTTTCAGTATTTTTTGAAATAGTAGCGGATTTCAGTAGAATATCCTGGCAGTATTTTAAACTTTAGCAAATATTTTTCTCTTAACACGGCAACATCGGAAATGTAAACAAATTTACCTCTGATAGCTGTCAGTGATTCGCCGCTTACTTCGTCGGATAATCGACGCTTGTTAATTATAGTAAAAGTTAAAGTCAAATGGCAAAGTTGTAGGTACCTACCTAATAAAAAGATCTATGTATACAACTTTTGTATTTACATTTTTTTCACATTACCTCAAAATTTATGTGAAAAATTAAAAATAAACAAGATTTTGGTTTTTTATTTTTATCTTATCACTAAAAATATTTTTTTTCACCAAATTTCCTGATTTTTTTTATTATTTATTATAAGATAAAAATAAAAAACCAAAAACTTGGTTATTTGAATTTTTCACATAAATTTTGAGGTTATGTGAAAAAATGTAAATACAAAAATTTTAGACCTACAACTTTTTTCCATAGAATTTGTAGTTTTGCCGGAAATCGCGATAAATAGTTTTCTACCCTTAAAACCTATTATTATAATATTTTTGTAATATTCTCTTTCTTTTCGAATGGATTTCATCCTACTATAAATTATTTTCACTTTAGACCATTTTCAAAGGTACCTTAGTCTAATAGGTTTTTAAACATTCATCATGTATCATCGCTTTTACATGTAAAACAAGGTTTATTTGACAACGGCGGTAATTGTACAAATTTCCAAAAAGAAAAAATATGGTTAAAATACCTAATAAAAAAAAATCGAAACGACAATGATGACTAGGTAATTAATTAAGTACGTGTGTATATTATAATTTATTAATAAAACCTAATAATATTAAACTTGTGTTTCATATCTGTCTCATAAAAAATTATCAATTTATGTGAATTTAAGCCACAAAGTAGGTACGTCAGTACAATTTCAGTAGGTTTTCCAAAACGTTAGTAGATTTCAGTAGAAAAGTTGAGAAAAGTAAGTTACATCTAGTAGTTTAGCGGTTTTTGAAAACGGTCACACTGCAGAGAGCCTAAAGAAGAAGAAGAGTCTTCAAATTTTTGTATTTAATGCAAAAAATACAATTAAAATAACTAAAAATAGTATAAAACTGATATCATGGTGAAAATAGCCTTACAAATAAAAGCTTCCTTGGAATGTATTGAAAAGCTGTATACTAACCACCCCCATTATCAGTGGTTCTTAAAATTAAAATGCAGCAGTTGTGGAGAAGTTTCTGAAAAGTTTCACGACCTAACAGAAGCAGATAAAGTTCCCCAGAAACATAATAGGTCGGAAACCAATTTATTAATAAAATGTAAACTCTGTTCGCGAGAAAATAGTATTGACGTAATCGAGGGAAGTAATGGTATGTAAAAGTTAATACAATGAGGTAGACCCAATGAATTTTATAAACGAGGGCTAAACTTTAGTATAATATCCCACATTTTCCCTATTAGTTGCTTAATGGTAATTTTACGGCTGAAAGGTCTTCTAATTACGAATTAATTCCGCAACTTCTCAAAAAGATAAGATCCGTAGTTTTCGAGATAATATTTGGTAAAAATTTAGTATAATATCCCATGATTTGGGGGGAGGGCGGGGAGGGGGGGAGGGGGAGGGGGGAATGTGAACCCCCCTTTGGCACTCCCCCCCTCCGGAAACCCATAGTTACTGAGATATTAATAGTTGAAGTTTTGAGGTTATAGGTGCCAATTTCCACATTCTTTAATATAAGTGGCACCAAAACCTCAGCAGAGCGAATATTGCCTGGACACACTTCCAACCTCAAATCTTCAGATCCATCCTCAATCATACCTAGAACCCAATGGTCCTCAATAACAACTGGCTTCAATTATGAGTCGACGGAGCCCCGCTACGCGGGGCTCCTACTTCTGGGTGGTTTACAAAGAAATAACCACGATGGCTAAGGCGGTAGCTTCGCTGCGCTACGCTCCCGCCTTAGCCATCTAACCTAACCCAATGAAGTCGTATTGGGCCAACTCGGAGTAATACATTGCTATTAATTACCTAAGAATTATATACTGTTCTCATACATTTCCTATATCACATTATAATATATAAATGTACAGGCAATGAAAAAAGGAACATCAAAGAAACGTCAACATGGCCAAATTTCTATAGAATTTATCGAATTTTAAATATTTTTTATCTCGAAAACTACGGATCTTATCTTTTTGAGAAGTTGCGGAATTAATTCGTAATTAGAAGACCTTTCAGCCGTAAAATTACCATTAAGCAACTAATAGGGAAAATGTGGGATATTATACTAAAGTTTAGCCTATTTTTTTACTTGTAGGTGCTCTTACCAACAATGATACTAATAAGTTTAAAACAATTGTAATATTTGACTGTAGAGGAGTTGAACCAGTAGATTTTGAACCCAAATCTGGCTGGATTGCTGAATCTGAGGAAAATGGTAATTGTATGGGACTGTATTTTTCCACTAGGTTTTCACCGCCGGCTCTGATCAGACTCGAAGATAGCAAGGTTACACCGATTCGGGCAGAGCTGGGGCGTATAAAAAATAACACTGATTTGAGGAGAACATTTTTCACATTAACTCGTTAGCTTACCTGGCTCAGGGCAATGCCGTATAGAGAGCACAAATGTACTCTTCTAATTTCCATATAAGCTATCTCTCTCTTATTTCTCTATACGGCTATTTTTCCGTAATTTTCCCTAATTTCCCTTTATTTCCCTTGAGCCAGGATAAGTGAAACGCATAACGTGAAATTCTTTATTTACCATAAAACAATACATAATCACACAGTTTACATAGATACTTAGTAACACATAAGCAAAATTACAAGTATAAGAAAAACCATATATTTTTCACCATTATAATCTAATTTTCTCTAAAACCATTTACATTTCTATTTACCTAAATGTTATTTACTTTAGCCACTAATTTTTCCTATGTACAACACTAATTTTCCAAGTGAAATAAGCTACGGTTAAGAAATTATAAAGAAAATAAACTCGTGACTTTAAAACAATTATTTACCGCTATTCTAATGAACTTAACACTTATGTACAACACTTATATTCACTATTTTCACTCTTAAAAGTTTATGTACTATTTACTCACAGTTTTTAGAAACGTTTTAAAGCACTGATAAGTGTTCATTGTCTTTAAATTCACTTTAAAACACAGGCGAGGCCGCTGTCCTTAACATCCTCCCCCCGGCGCAGTAGCCAGGTTCTACGTAGCCTCCTCTGGTGACCGCGGGCTCGCTGGACCCGCCGTGGACTGCTCCGCTGACTGCCAGCTGTCTGTGTCCGCCGCAAACTGCTCTGGTGACTGCGGGCTGACCGTGCCCGCTGCAACTGGCTGCGACCGCGAGCTGTCTGTGCTCGCTACAGCTCGTGATGGTGACTGCGAGCCGTGTGTGGCTCGCTCCGGCGACTGCGAGCTGTCTGTGGCTCGCTCAGGCGACTGCGAGCTGTCTGTGGCTCGCTCAGGCGACTGCGAGCTGTCTGTGGCTCGCCCTGGCGACTGCGAGCTGTCTGTAGCTCGCTCAGGCGACTGCGAGCTGTCTGTAGCTCGCCCCGGCGACTGCGAGCTGTCTGTAGCTCGCTCAGGCGACTGCGAGCTGTGTGTAGCTCGCTCCGGCGACTGCGAGCTGTCTGTAGCTCGCCCCGGCGCTCGTTCCGCGCCCGGCGACGCCCCCGGCTCCGTCTGCTCCGCCAGCGGTCGCGGTTGCGACTGCGGCGCCTCCTCCAGCACTGCCAATTTTGATGTGGGCCTGCGGAACACACCACTGCGCGTGCGAACGTCCGCACAACGCACCTGTCCGTCCGGGCCAGGGTAGACCCGGTGCACGACCCCGCGCGGCCACGTATTACGCGGCAGCGCCGGATCTACGACCACGACCAGGTCGCCCGGAACCAGGGCACGGCTGCTCTGCGGCGCCCCGTAGCGTGGCGTGAGCGTGGGGAGGTATTCCCTCACCCAGCGCCTCCAGAACTCGTCGGCAAGGGCTTGCGCGACTCTCCAAGTCTTCTTGTCCGCCGGCACACACGGTCCGACGTACGGCAGTCCGGCGGACGACCCCAGGAGGAAATGGTTCGGTGTGATTGCCTCCGGGTCGCTGGGGTCCACGGAAACGTGAACTAGCGGTCGTGCGTTCACGGAATACTCCGCCTCGGCCATCAGGGTCTGGAGTACCTCTTCTTTCGGCGACTTCTCGTTCAGCGTAGCGAGTAAGGCGGTTTTCACTGACCTCACCATCCGTTCCCAGGCACCTCCTTGACTCGGCGCCCCCGGCGGGGTGAATTTCCATTGCATGCGGTGCGTGAGGCCCAGCTGAGCCATAGCCGGTGCCCACTCAGCGTACGCTTGCCGCAGCTCGACGTCCGCGCCTCTGAAGTTCGTCCCGTTGTCGCTGTACATGACTGACGGCCATCCTCGCCGCGCAGCCATCCTTCTCATGGCCATTATTGCTGAGTCTGTCGACAGCGAGGCCACCAGCTCCAGGTGCACGGCCCGCGTCGTCAGACAGGTGAAGAGCGCTCCCCATCTCTTCTCGTGACGTCGGCCGATGGTGATCGTCATCGGGCCGAAACAGTCGAGACCACAGTACGAAAATGGTCTCTGGAACGCCCCCAGGCGCTCCGCCGGCAGGTCTCCAGTTTGTGGTATTCTCGGGTGCGCCCGTCGTAGCCGACAAAACGCACACTTACTTGTTATGCTGCGCACCGTCGGCCGCAGCTTCAGGATCCAAAACCTTTGCCTGAGGTCGTTCACGACCCTCTCACGGCTCCCGTGTCCTGCCCTGGCATGCTCCCGTGCCACCAGTAGCTTCGTGAACGGATGTCTTCCGTCCAGGATGATTGGGTTCTTCATCTCCGCTGCAACCTGCGCTGCTTTGATTCTTCCGTCTAGTACGAGCAGCCCGTCTTTGTACACTGGGCTGAGCCGGTACAAGGGGCTCCACCTAGGCGCCGTCTTGCCACTTGTGATCTTTTCAATTTCTTGCGTGAAGCTGTCCCGTTGTGACCTCTGATACCACAACGTCTCGGCCCGCTCTAGGTGTCGTACCTCGAGGTTGGCTCGACGATCTCGGCACTTTTCTAAGAATAACAAAACCATCGCTGTGCTTCTTATGAGGCGCTCGTAACTCGAAAAGCGCGTCACATCCGGTAGACAATCCAGCTCACTCGCCCTTGTGGTGTAAAAGGCGACGTGTTCTTCTTTATCCTCGACTTGGGCGGGACTCTCCGCGGGCCACTCGCTCATAGGCCTGCGCAGGAAGTCTGGCCCTTTAAACCATGGGTCCTCGTCGCTCCTCGGAACATAGCCCGTTCTCGTGGCTAGGTCCGCGACGTTGTTCTTAGTGCTCACCCACCTCCACTGGTGGACGGATGTCAGTTCGGCGATTTCCCCCAGGCGGTGCGCGACATACGGCGTGTATTTCCGGCTGCCGTTCTGTATCCAACACAGCACCACCTGTGCGTCAATCCAGTAGAAAACGGTATCTGTTTTCCACCTGTGCTCTGCTACGACGGCGTTTCCCAGCCTCGCTCCGACCAGGGCGGCCTGTAGTTCCAGCCTCGGTATGGTTTGGGCCTTCAACGGCGCTACTTTGGCCTTGGCTGCGGCCAACACGACTCGAACATCTCCATTTTCCTGTTCCATCCTCCAATAGACGGCTGCGGCGTATGCGTCTTTGCTCGCATCACAAAATACGTGCAGCTGCCGGCTCCTCGTCGGGCTCCCCCCGTTGTAACTCCGGGGCAGCTCGAGATGGCTGATGTATTCCATGTCTGTCAGCCAGCGGGTGAAGTCCTCGGCTGACTCAGCTGGCAGCGGCTCGTCCCAGTCCAGCTTCTGACGCCACAAGCCTTGTAGGATGACTTTGGCGGTAATGGTGTAACAGCTAAGTAGCCCCAGCGGATCGTAGATACTCATTACGGTGCTAAGGGCCTCTCTTTTCGTCGGCGCGCGCTGCAGCTCACGGACCTCCACAGGAACTCTAGATAGCGACGTGTTGAATTTTAGTTTGTCACCTTTGGAGTCCCACAGCATGCCCAGGGTCTTCTGCTCGTCCTTGGTGACGTGCTGCGTAGTATTCTCAGCTAGGCGGTCCTCAGGCAGCTCCTCTAGCACCCTCCGGTCGTTGCTCGTCCAGCCTCTTAAGTGGAAGCCACCTTTCCTGTGCACCTGGTCCACTTGCTCTACAACCTGCTTGGCCTTCTCCCGGTCCGGATAGCTGTCCACGTAGTCATCCATGTAATGGGCTTCGGAAATAGCGCGATGGGCTTCCGGGTGTGACTCAGCGAATTCTTCCGCGTTCCTATTCCGGGCTGAGTGTGCCAGGAACGGCGAACACGACGCTCCAAAAATCATCACCACCATCTTGTACCTGGTCGGCGGCTCGTTCGGGTCCTCTCTCCACAGGAACATCTGGGCCGGCTGGTCTTCTCGTCTGACTTTCACACGAAGGAACATCTCCTGTATATCGGCCTTCACAGCAACAGCTTCCTCCCTGAACCGGAACAGGATTCGTGGCAGTGACGTCAGAAGGTCAGGCCCCTCCAACAAGTGATCATTAAGGCTCACGCCGCTTGTCTTCGCCGCCGCGTCGAAAACCAGTCGCAGCTTACCCGGTTTGTTTGGGTTTTTGACCGGGAAGTGCGGCAGGTACCATGTACGGTCGCTTCCGGCCTCCGTCCCGTCGCATTTTTCCGCATATCCCTTGCTTATGAGATTTTTCATCTGCCCATGGTACTGCGCCTCGTCTTCTGGGTTTTTCCTGAGCTTGTGTTCTAAGTTCTTAAGCCTCTTCAGCGCATTGTTGTAGCTGAGAGGTAATTTGACGCCGTCCTTGCGCCACAGAAGTCCCACTTCGAATCGACCGTCTTCCGTTCTCTTGGCCGTCCTGCCAAAGAGGTCGATGGCCCGCTGCTCGCCGTCTGTCAGCCTCGCCTTAGCCGCTATTCCCAATGCGTCTATATCGAAGTGTTTCTTCACCATTTCTTCGAGCCGTTCGCCCCTGGTCTCGATTATGGATATGTGCAGGATACTCTCATCATCCTGCCTTATGATGCGCCTCGGGATGCTGCCGTGGATCACCCAGCCGAGTTTGGTCTTTGAGGCCGCAGGCTGGTTCCTTTTCCCGATTCTCAGTTCTCTTGACACGATGAGCTGCCAGTTGTCCGTACCGATGAGAAGTTGGGGTTTCTCGTTCTCATAACACATCTCTTCATCCCTGAGATCGTGCAGGTGAGCGAGTTGCAGCAATGATTCCGGAACGGATTGAGTGAGCAAGTTCAATCCGCCCACCGTTCTCGCAGTGATGTCGTGCCTGGTACCGTCGTGACCCCGTACGCCCAGTTGTACGAGTCGGCTTTTTTCCTCATTCCTCTCGGCATTGATCCCGTGCATCCGCAGCACTTTCGACGGACCGTCTGCGCCGATAGCCTTCGCGACGTCTTCATCCAGCAGAGTCACTGTCGAGCCCTCGTCGAACAGCGCGAAGATGTCCGCTTCGCCCCGTGGACCTACGACTTGAACCCTTCTCATCTTGAGTTTTACCGCACGGTCGGACGTGACCGATGCGGTAATAACGGCGTCCTCAGCCTGTGGAGCGCCGCCGGACCTCTCCTCGTGCAGCAACGTGTGGTGCAGCCGCTTACAACCCTGTGCGCCGCATCGTTTCGCCTTACAGTTGAATCTTCTGTGTCGACTCGATATGCACAGGAAACACAGCCCCTCTTTCCTGACTGTGTCCCATCTCTTTGGTACGCTCATTTTCTTGAAGGCGGCGCAGCGAGGCAGAGCGTGATCATTGGCACATACCGGGCACTTCATTGCTTCCTCGCGTACCTTCTTGGGTTGGCTGTGGCTCGGCGAACCCCTGCCCTCATCTGTCACCGCGAAGACTGGCCTTCTTGCTCTGGTTTCACTCTTGTTCGGAGGTTGACGCGGTGTTTCTCTCTTCGATGTCGTGCTGAATCCGTAGCGCAGTGCCCTGTCCGCTTCCCTCATTAAGAATTCAGAGAGAAGGACGACATCGGGCTCGTTCCTGAAGCGCGACGTCTCTTCTGCGTAGTCGTACCACTTGCTTTTCTCGTAGGGACTGAGTTTCTCTAGAATGTCTCTCGTGAGCAACGGGTTGAAAAGGTACCCGTGCCTCAGCCTCTTCAGGATAGCCACCATGTTCTGAATCTTCACGGCGAACTGGTTGAGTTCCGCCGCCGAACCTCCGAGCCTCGGTAGCCTCTTCAGGTCTTCCATCATGCGGTCCACCATCACTTCTGGACGTCCGAAGCATTGTTCTAGAGTCTTCATGATTTGTTCGGGCGGCGTAGCGACGCTCAGCAGTGGTGCCACGGCTTCCCTGGCTTCTCCCCGTAAGCAGTTCCTCAGCCGAGCTAAATTCTCGATCGGTTTCAGCTTGTAGAATGCAGTGGTGTCTTCCATGGCTGCTTTGAAGGACAACCATTCGGTGGGAGCCCCTGAGAATGTAGGCAGCTCCGTTGTGTGGCGCGTCTGGCGTTGATTCAGCAGCTTGTCTAACGTTTCAGCGAGATGTTCCACTCCGTTGGCCCTAGACGTGGGTGGTGTGGGTGAGCGTGGGCGGCGCTGTTCCGGCCACTCAAATCTCGTCCTCTGGCCTTCGCGTCGTCCTCCAGTTGGTGGCATGTCTTCTGGCTTCGGCGTCTCTCTCTCCTCTAACACGACCGGCTCTTGTCTAGCCTCTTCATGGTCGGGTCCTTGTTCGCTTAGCCAGGCTCGTACACGTTGCTCCACCTGTTCAGACGGCTCGTCGTCATCGGGGCTGCTTCCATCCTCTGCAGCGGCGACGTCGGCGACGAGTTTCTTCTTGATAAGTTCTGCTTCTATTTGCAGTTCCTTTTTACGGAGAGCGGCCAGCTTCTCTTCCGCCTCATATTGTATGCGTGCGACGACACTCGCTGTCGATCGACGCGACCTAATTGAAATAGCCTTCTTCCTGGCTAGTGTTTGCACTTCCGGAGCTACAGGTGCCTTGCTAGTACCTGGTCTCGGTTTTAAAATTGTTTGAAGCAGATCTGCCCTTCCCTCGGTCGGCGGCGGCTGGCTCGTGGCGGCAGCAGACGGCGATCGTGGCGGATCTGGAAATCTTCGCGGTTGTTGTTGTTGTGGTTGGTTCTCCTCGGCCCCGCTCTGACTCCTTGTGATGACCATAGTTTAAGTTAAATGTTACGTTAAGTTAAATCCTCAAATCAAAATTAATCTTCAAATATTCGTCTTCAAACTCCAAATATCTTCAGAGTCTTCACGACTCTTCAAGAATCTTCGGTAGGTTTTTCAGGCGAAAAATCTGCGAATCCTTGCTTCCCTCTTCGTTGGTGTTGTCTTGTATCTTCGAGTCCAATCTTCTAATCTGAGTCCGTTGATCCCCGGTGTTGAATTCCTTTCTTCCAAAATTCTATGTTCGGCTTGATAAATTTTCTTCAAAAAATTTTCTATGTCCTTGGCTCGATGAAATTATTCTATGTCCAGTGTTCAGTAAATTTTTCTAAGTCCGGTCTTCAATAAATTTTTCTATCTCCTTGGCTCAGTAAAATTTTTCTATGTCCGATGTTCAGTAAATTTTTCTATGTTCCGTCATCAATAAATTCTTCTAAGTGTCGTCTTGATTGTTTTCAACTGGTATTGGACTTCGAAAATTTCTTCAATCTTGTATCTCGGATCACACGCGACTAACTCACTAACTTGCAATCCGGATCGCAAGGACCACGCACTACTGTATGGGACTGTATTTTTCCACTAGGTTTTCACCGCCGGCTCTGATCAGACTCGAAGATAGCAAGGTTACACCGATTCGGGCAGAGCTGGGGCGTATAAAAAATAACACTGATTTGAGGAGAACATTTTTCACATTAACTCGTTAGCTTACCTGGCTCAGGGCAATGCCGTATAGAGAGCACAAATGTACTCTTCTAATTTCCATATAAGCTATCTCTCTCTTATTTCTCTATACGGCTATTTTTCCGTAATTTTCCCTAATTTCCCTTTATTTCCCTTGAGCCAGGATAAGTGAAACGCATAACGTGAAATTCTTTATTTACCATAAAACAATACATAATCACACAGTTTACATAGATACTTAGTAACACATAAGCAAAATTACAAGTATAAGAAAAACCATATATTTTTCACCATTATAATCTAATTTTCTCTAAAACCATTTACATTTCTATTTACCTAAATGTTATTTACTTTAGCCACTAATTTTTCCTATGTACAACACTAATTTTCCAAGTGAAATAAGCTACGGTTAAGAAATTATAAAGAAAATAAACTCGTGACTTTAAAACAATTATTTACCGCTATTCTAATGAACTTAACACTTATGTACAACACTTATATTCACTATTTTCACTCTTAAAAGTTTATGTACTATTTACTCACAGTTTTTAGAAACGTTTTAAAGCACTGATAAGTGTTCATTGTCTTTAAATTCACTTTAAAACACAGGCGAGGCCGCTGTCCTTAACAGTAATGTTTGTAAATAAACATACTCATGATTTCTACTAATAGGTACAGCAAAATATGTATCATAAAATGATAAAAATATCCATCATAATTGTTGGAAATATATAGAGTAGGTTATTTTGATGTTTTTCCCCAAAATTAAGCCTATGGCAAATTCTAGAAAACATATCTGATAATTTAATGACCCTTAACTTTTTGCTTTGCATTGAGAGAATTCTCAGACATAGGTTTCCCAGAATTCACCTTATGCCCGTTTCACACTGTAAGGGAATAGTGTGCAAAGGCACAAATTGCACATTTTTCATGGACCTTTCAAGGTGTCGCATGCGAAGTGTGATGTGGGCTTTATGGTGGATTCTTAAGTGTAAAAGATTGCAGTAATCTAAATCTTATTTCACTGTACATAATTGCTTTTTATGATATGACAATCTAATTTCTATACCTTTTCAAATTTAAAATAAATAATTTTTACTGTTTAGGCAAGAAATTTGAGGATGTTGATTTATCAGAGAAGGAATGGGCTGATTATGATGAGAAAAACCAAACATCGGTTGGAATTTATGAATTAGAATGGCAGTTTGTTAAGGTTAAGTAATTAAAAAATAAAAAGTTCTAGAAGAATGAATTTAACTTCTACATCATACATGAGGTATTTATAAATATTTTAAATATATGTTTATATTATATGACATATTGTTTGTTCATTTTATAAAAAACCAATATATTTATTGTACAGTTTAACTATGCCCTTAATGTTTTTCAGAAATCTTATTCAAGTAATTTTCATAGAAATATGGACTGCTGAGGGATATTAAGAAATAAGTTGTATTGTAGGTTTTAATGTGCAAAACAACAATTCCTATTTATGCTCTGACCAGTGGCGTGGGTGTATGCCACCTGGATACATGGAGCATACACCCATGGGACCAGATTGATATGGTATGAAAACATCCATGTTATCACACCATATCAATCTGGTCCCGTGGTAAGTTCTTGAAGAATTTGTGTTATGGGTATTTACTTAATACTATTATTACTATACATATTTAAATTTAAGATTTTTATGGTAGGTATTATATATGAAAAAGTGAGACTTTGCTGCCCCCTCCCGTGCGAACTACGCTACACCACTGGCTCTGACCTTCTTTAAGTTTTGGTTTGTGAACTGTATACAACCTTATGTGCTAACCATCAAGCAGTTAACTATTTTACATAAATTTTGTATAACTTGACTTACTGCACTTGTTGGGGTGTTGTAGTACTGACGCTTTGAGTATCTAACCATATAAGTACTGTCGGTACCCTTATAGTTTCGCTCTGTCCGTCTGTCTGTCTGTCCACTCTTCTAGTTTGAGGTTGGTCATTGGTGGTACGTCTGCTGCCAGCCAGTTGATAGAGAAGAAAAAGTATGAAATATCATTCTTGCGGTCTACTTGATTCTAGCCACCACTTGCTGTAATTGGTGGCCTGCTTACACTGAGTGTACACAATCTATACGTAAGTACCACCTGTTTGCAGAATATATTATTTGCTGTTGAAAAGTCATATAAGACTTGCTGTTACAGAATTTCAAACACATGTTTTTTAATATTTTTTGTTCAACAATTAAGTACCCAAAGTATATTTATAATGGAATAGGTTTGTTTTTTCCACCATATCACCTAAATTACTGGTACGATTTTAATAAATGAGGTGTTAATAGATTCGTAATAATAGCCCGGGTAACATAAGCTGTATAATTTACGAAGTCGGGTTAGTCTTTAAGAAAATTTTAGTTATTTGTCGGTAGCTGTTTATCTATTCAATAGCGTTTTTAATTGGATAACGCGTTGAAACGGCATACGACAAGACAGATCAAAAGCGATTACCGCCGGCCCATTTACGGCCGCCCTGTACGCCCGCGCCGGCAGCAAGGAGTGCGTTGTCGCCGCATTGTTTTGAAGTTTAAACCCTTATCCCCGCAGGTTGGCAAAACATAACGCAAGAGTTATTTGATGCTTGTTTTCTGTGCGTGATATCCCTAGTATACGTTAGATTTTTAACTTCCCGCTAAGAAAATCTAAGATTTTCAAAAATCGGGAAGTTATTGGTTTTACCTCGTTTTGCAAAAATCGAATTCTCATCAGATCTCGACGTTCTGAGGTCACAGGAAACTTTTCTGACTCCCGCGAGGGTGTCACTATGTCAGTATGTATGTATGTGTGTGTGTGTGTGTTTTTTCGGAATTACTCCGAAATTTTTCATCCAAAATTTTTTTGTTGTTGATTATTTCAAAATACATGAAAAACAATGACATGACAAAATGACAAAATGACAAAATGCATCGACTGCTGCCAATCGCGTGAAAATCGGTTGATTCATTCCAAAGTTATGACAGTTTGAAATTTCAAAAAAGTTTTTTATTAAACTTTCATCAGACATTTGAGCTCTCCGAGCTCAAAGTCTGATGAAAGAAAGTTATCAGTGAAAATTTTTAGAAGCACTTTTATTTTTGAGCTCTAAGCTCAAATATGACGCATTAGATAAAATTTAAGCGCTTAGCGGGAAGTTGCACGGATTGCCTTTAGGTCAACTGTTTCCTAATATTTTTTTGCTAAACTAGTAAACAAAACCTACATCATTAGGTACTTACATCATATACAAATCATTCATTATGGTAAGTATGAACTTAAACACACAAATATCGGAGATATTTACAAATTATATTATGTTCCTGCGGCCGACATTTAGTATGGAGCATTTTTACGAGACTTGCGAAATTTTTTATACAAATCGCTGTACTTTTGAAAATATTGACTTTTGATATACCTACGGTTTCTCATATTTAAGAGAACTATACATTTATGCAATAAAAAAAAAATTACTACTCCCCATATACCTATACGATCATTAATACACCAAGCGCGGATGACGAAAAATTGCAATTCTGTGTCTGAATGCATTTACAGAATATGTTTTACGGTTCTTTACGGTAATATGTATTACTGACTTACTTTGATAACAATTCGCATTTGTAATTATGTATTTATATAACATTTTAATACGTAATAGAAATATGAAACTAGTTATTATGCTACGAACCAGCGCAAAAACTGTAAAAATAAAAAACACACGATAGGTATTAGAATACTTGGGTAGGTATGCGATGTTACGATTAATTACGGAATAGGAAGTACAAATGAATCGTTGAAAGTGAAAAAGTCACACACGAGTAACGCGGTGTACAAGCGTAACGCTTGTGGACTCGCCGCGACGCAGCGGCCGCTAAAATCAATTATTTTTAAACAAAAAAATTAAACCGTATTCCAACGTAAAAATACAAAAAAATCATGAAATAAATCTTATTTTCAAAATAATTCCCCTTTTAAATTCGGTTAAAATTTTAACTATTTCTCTGGGCACTCAATATTATATTATTTTTAAACAAAAAAATTAAACCGATTTCCAAGGTAAATACACAAAAAAGTATGAAATAAAACTTATTTTCTAAATAAGTCCCCTTTTAAATTCGGTTAAAAATTTAACTATTTCTCTGGGTACTCAATATTATATTATTTTTAAACAAAAAAATTAAGGTAGGTTTAATTAAAAAAAAAAAATAATAATAATATTGCATATAATTTGGAAGGAAGGTTAAAAACTGAAATGATAGCTATATAGCGCGGTCAGCTCCATACTGTGTAGTGTGTACGCAGCAGACGGTGGCGAAATTGAAATCTTCGAAATGTAATGTGCACAGTGCACACATAAGTACCACTTTTTTATATAATACGTTTAGGCAAATTGACATGCAAATAGGTACATAATATGCAGTAAAATCACTCGGTACCTACTAACCGAACAACACTCATACTTATTAGGTACTTAAGTAATTTCATCACTAGTAACAAATGTTTATTGTCGAAAGAAGTGGGAACGGATCAATTAGTTTTAACTTATAGGTAAATTGCAAATTAAATAATTTGATTGTATTTTTGTCTTATGGTTATATTTACAAAATCGATGAGCTTCTATACAATGTTATAAATTATTAAGTTATGTATTAAAATAAGTTAATAAGTTATTCACTTACTAGCACGATAAGAAAAATACAAAATTTAGTTAATTAACAAACCTGTTCCTGTACAATGTGCAGAGAAACAATTGCTGTCGGCTGTGTGTAAATTATTATTATTATCAATCGTAAATGTGGAATATATCACAGCTTATAAACAAAGAACAGAATTATCTACATTTCTAGTTTATTGAGGATGGGGCAGATGTTGTTGTGGATGTACTATCTGATCTAGATGAGATACTGTTATATCCAGTATTTCCGTGAACTGTGACAGCGTGATGAGGAATACTTGTTGATGAATTTTCTGGAGATGGTGTGACAGCCGACTGGCTATCAGCAGATCTGTCAATGGTAACTTGATTTTCCGAGTAGCCTTCGTGCGCTGACGCTCCACCCACGAGCACATCGTCGTTGATAATCTGGAAAGGATGATGAATGTACACTGGCACCTCCACTGGAACCTCTACTGGTACTTTTACTGGATACGGTACTTTAACTGGATATGGTACTTTTTTCTCTACGGGATAAGGTTTCGGAACGTAAACTGGTACCTTCTTTTCCACTTCTACCTTTTGAGGTACAAACACTTCGTATGGAACGGGAACTCTTTTTTCTACGGCAACAGGATAGGGAACTCTTTTTTCAACTTCAACCCGAACCGGATGAGGTACTCTCACTGGGTACGGTTGTGGTACAGGAACCCTTACTTGAACGTGTTTTATAACTTCCACGGGTTCTTTAACTTTTACTTCTACAGGATAAGGCACTCTCTTTTCCACAGCGTATGGTTGGGGAATGTAAACTTTAACCGGTACTGGGTAGGGAACTTTCCTTTCTACTTCAACAGGATATGGCACCTGCTTTTCGACAGGTACTTCGACGTGTTGCACAACGGGAACATGTTGTATTACCGCGTATGGTTTTGGTACGTATTCTTTTTCGACTACTTTATAAGGCACCGGATGTGGAACTTTAACTGCTACTGGATATGGTACCTTTTTTTCTACCGTTACAGGGTACGGTCGATCTACTATTTTAATTTTTTCCACTGGGACTGGCACTGGAACTTTCTTCTCTACGGGATATGGTTTTGGCACTTCTACTTTCACTGGAACGTTAACAGGTTTCTCTACAGTTTTAATGTATCTGTGATGGTGATGGTGATGATGGTGTTTAATTTTTGTTACAACATTGGCATGACTTTGGCTAGCTTCTTGTCTTTGGTCTTCGTATCCTGAAGGTAAAGGCGAGCGACTCTTCGATTTTTTATGCCCTCGATAAATAATTTTTGGACGTTGTTCTGTAGGTTCGGCAGCATACGGATTTAAAACTGTTTTAGGATTGTTGTCTAGGGAATAAGCAAATGGATTCAGTATAACTTTTGGTTGTTGATCAGTGGCGTATGCGAATGGATTTAAAATAGTCTTTGGTCTAGTTTGTGTGGCCTCAGCAAATGAAGCAAACATTGTCTTTGGGTTGTGTTGGGAGGCATAAGCAAAAGGATTTAATATCGATGATTGCTCGTGATTATTATGATTTGTTTGTTTCTTTTTACGAAAAAAAACCATCTTGTTGCCAACAGCTGCGGCTCCGCCCTGTAAAGGGCTATTCATTGGAAGCATTCCATATGGTTGAAAGTACAATACATTTTTACTGTCTGTATATTCTCCCTGGTTATCGAAATAAATGTCTGATCGCTCCTTATCGCTTCTATCGATAGATCGCTTTCTTATGCGACTCCTTAATGGTTTTCTTTTAGGATATTGATGAGGGACAATCGGTATCCAATCGTTTGGCTCTATTTTAGAGGCTTGCGTTGTTACATTTGACTTTGGTGTTCTAGTTACTCTGCGATAGCCACGCGTTGTTGATTGTGACGATGTCGAGGTAATAGGCTTTTCTGTGCTGGCATATCTTGCTCTTACTCGACTACTTGAAGCCGCAAGGTCAGTTTTGTTTGAAATATTATTTTTTAAAAAGTCAGTTGTAACTGAGCTATTTAACGAAGTTGAATTATTTTTCTCCAACATTCTTTTTGGCCAAATCCTTTTAGTTCTTAATACTCTAATAGTCGTGGTTGTCGGAGTGGTAGTTGATGTCATATTAATAAATTGTGTAATATTAATAAACTTCGGTGGTTTAACAAAGTCTGTGCGTATTCCGTTGATTGTCTGGATCGGAAGACTAAATTTAGGACTATTGATAATTGAAGTTTTGCCACTCGTGGGTGAATATGCTGGAGGTCTGTTTATTGTAGGCGAGTATTGTGGAGCTTGAATTTTATTCCCATGTTGCATAGGAACAACATTAGGAAACTTGTATACTGAGTTGGACAATTTCAATGGTTCTTTGGTGTAAACATGTACCGGCGGCGCTTGAAGCTTTTTTGCTGGGTTGAAAAATTGTGGAGGTAGATCGTAGAAGTACTTTTTATCGGGCGTAAAATTAATCGGTGGTTTGCTTGGCGGCCTTTGCTCCGGAATATACGTTTGGTTTGATATTGATGTGAGGCCTGTAGGTGGTTTGAGGATTTTTGGTCCATTTATTACAGTTAGCGCATTATTTTTCGTCTCTATTGCCAATAAGTCTTCGAATACGCTAGTTTGTGCGTTTACGACACGTTGATTGACGACGATCGCTAACGCTATGATCAGGAATGCCGTCTGAAAAAAAATATACCATTTAGTATGCGAGAACACAATTTAAAAATAATATGTATTAGTTATAAGTATGGTCACTAGAAAAAATAGTGTAAGCATGTAGAACATGCACCTTTTTTGGACGCATTGGATTTGTTGTCTCTACTTAGCCCAATTTGGCTTTCAACGTGCATTTTCCGACGTTTGTCGTATATCGTATATTATGTTACTGCTTTAACACTGACCTTGTACTTTTTAGTAATTTTATGTTATGTAAGTATGTGGGTATGTATTTTACTTATGCTCGTATACATCGCTAATGTTTATAAGTAATGTCTCTAATATTTATTAGGTCCTTACATATGAAATTAACGTTTTATCGTACTGGCCACTTTGGTCTCAAATATATCTTCTTTGGTTAGGAATTCCAATTTAAAATTTATACCGCTTCATGAATTTGTTCGAAAACCGTAATTTATTTGTTTTTTCCTCTTTTGGTTTTTTCTTTACGTCACTCTGTTTAAGAAATGGAAAACTTGAAATATCGTATTATTTTCGGGTACGAGTTCAACCGTGGTACCGGTGCTGCAGAAACGACTCAAAGGATTAATGATGTGGATGGCGGCGGTGTCGCAAAAAATACATTGCGTTTTTGGTTCCAACGTTTTCGTTCTGGAAATTTCGACCTGCAGAACAAGCCCCGTGGACGGCCAGAGACCAAAGTTGATAATGAAGAATTGAAGGCTATTGTGGGTAGTGAGGATTCATCGCAAACCATTTAGTTGCAGGCTCGGTGTTAGTGATAAAACTGTTTTAATCCACTTGAAGCAATTTGGGAAGGAAACCTTATGAATTGAGTGCAGCAAACCCACAAACGCGTGTCGACTGTTGCGTTACATTACTCAACCGGCACAATAATGAAGGGATTTTAAATCGAATCATTACCTGTGATGAGAAGTGGATCCTGTACGATAATCAGAAACGTTCATCGCAATGGCTGAACCCTGGCGAATCAGCCAAAGCATGCCCCAAGCGAAAATTGACTCAAAAAAAGTTACTTGTGAGCATTTGGTGGACTAGTTCCGATGTTCACTACAGCTTTCTTAAATCTGGCCAGACGATTACGGCAGATGTCTATTGCCAGCAACTGCAAATCATGATGGACAAAGCTAGCTGTTAAACAACCGAGGTTGCTTAACAGCTAGCTTAGCTAGAACCACTACTGCTTCAGGACAACGCTAGACCACACACTGCACAACAGACGGCTACCAAATTAGAGGAGCTTCAATTGGAATGTCTAAGACATCCACCGTACTCCCCGGATCTTGCTCCAACAGATTAAATTTTTTTTGAAATTTGGATAACTTCCGAAATCTAGAAAGGGAAAAATTCAACTCCGATGGAGCTGTCCAAAGCGCCAACCTTTTTATTGATTCCTGTCCGAATGTTTTTTTTTAGAATTTCATATGTAATGACCTAATACTTTGATCTTTGTTACTATCTTTTAATTTAAACATAAACATAGCCGTAATGATAAATTGATTTTTCTAGGGGCATGTTATACAGAGAGAATTTACCAATAATAATTAGGTATGATTGAATTAAGCATACATTAAAAATATAAAACAAACTAAAAACATGTTTGAGGGGTTACTTCCTCCTACCTTACGATAATTTACACTATCTATATTATAAACGCTATTTGAATTATTTACAAAGAATTCTGTTCCATGTACCATGTTTTCGATGATTTTTAAATCCAATGCAAAGTCACTTCACATTTTTCACTACACATCACTTCACTCACACTATGGTGGTTATTTTTGGGTTTTCGCATAAAGGGTTACCTACCGATAAGTGTTGCATAGTGCGTAACGTTCTCGATTGCAGGCCTGTAAGTACGTAATAATCGGTAGCAGGAAGAGTCATTCACTTAAATAGTATAGCGTGATGGGCGGATAACTTTCTCTGCCAATGCCAATAATAAACGTTTTAAATTTTACTATAATAATAAATTAAGCAAATTCAAACAATGCGCCCATATTTATTCTGTCGATGGTTGTTAAATAATGGTATACCATATAAAGGTAGAAAATCTTGGTGCATATTAGATGTAGGTACTTACCTATTTTATTATTCCTATAGGAAGAGGTAAATTGTCTGAATCAAGGCCATCTACTGGAACTTAAATAGAAATTTAAGTAGGTATAGAATTTCGGCATTTTCTTGAGACAATAGATGGCTAGCCTGGAATTAAAGTGGTTTATGATCCAAAATAATTATTTTCTGTAATCAAACGAAACGTGTTTGAAGTCACAATGTGCTTATGAATGTATGTTCTTTTGATGTTAAACATTTATACTGTAGTTAAATACATAACTTAGCTATCCATATGTAATTTTAGTGATAATTAGGATATTAAACGACAAAAAATAAATTAAAATAAGGAAAGTTGTCTTTGAGACCACTTTAGAAATTATTATTTTAAAAAATATCAATCAATTCTAAACTGGTATTTTAATGATAACCTTACTTTGGTGACGAATGGACACATATACCACTTTTGCTGGGAATGATTTATTGTTTTTAAGTTCAAAAATGCTCTTAGATGGATTTAGCCTAAAATGTTACATAGACCACTTTAGTTCCAGGCTAGCCAGATATACTATAACTACAATGCAAAATAAACTTATCGACGTCAAAATTCCAATACAATGACAACTTTTACTTATGTTAATTCTCGCCAATTTAATGTCGAAAAAGATTTCGAAGATTCATAGCGGGACACGCTCGTCCCATCCAGTCGTCATAAGCGTACATCTATCCTAATATACTTCTTTTAAATATAATTAGTACCTTGCTTTTAAGTTCTATCTACTATCTACTTAAAGGAAAAGTTCAATATTTTTAATACATACATATAATAGATCTTTCGGTTTAAAACTAATAGTCATGTGCATATATGGTGCATAATATCCTGTTTCCTTCCTTCCGCAAATTTGTATTCAATATTGGCTCAAATTACATAATATTGCAATCTATGCACGCAAATATATGCCGCATAAGGCGCACATAATAAGTTAACCAACCAAACTATCTGAAGTGGTAAATGGAGATTCAACCACTACGGAAAAGTAAACAACATAGTAATATATACCTACTAGCTGATGTGCCCGCGGCTCCGCCCGCGTAAGTACAGTAACCCATGGGAATCTTATATGTCCCGCGATAAGTAGTAGCCTATGTCCTTCCCCGTGGTCTACTTTATATCTGTGCCAAATTGCATGATATATAATCGGTTTAGTAGTTTTTACTTGAAACTGTAAATAAAGTACATTTCCCCGCGATAAAAGTAGCCTATGTCCTTTCTCAGGCTCTAGACTATCTGTGTACCAAATTTCATTTAAATCGGTTCAGTAGTTATCCGTGAAAGACGCACAAACAGACAAACACACTTTCCCATTTATAATATTAAGTATGGATGTATATGTATTTGTATAAATAAAATAAAATATTTTCACTGTATCTCTTTTAATATTCTTAATCTATATTTATCTTCAGGAAATCTCATTTTGATAATAGATCGTATTTCTTCACACGTGTAGCTTTGATTTAAGTCTGTATCGTCTTTCCAAAGGTTTGTGATCTCCAACAGTTGAGCTTTTAATAATTGAGGCATTTTGATGAATTTATTCCAACAGTTTATTTTCGTTTCCAATTTTACCGATTCCTGAAAATTATTATAGAATTTATAGTATTTATATAAGGTTTGGTAAATTCAATTACGGAAACTTTGGGGACGTGATTTACTGTGTGTATAAAGTTTAGGCAAAAAAAAAAATTGAAACTCGTGGAAAATAAATAATACAATTTAAAAAAATAATAATAATAATGTCTATGGACGCTTCACACCACGTCAATCTGATCCCGTGGTAAGTTCTCGAAGAACTTGTGTTACGGGTACCAGATAACGGAAATATATTTAATACTTTTTATACTATACTTATATTTAAGATTGTCATTATATTATACACATATTTAATACACATCCATGACCCAGGAACACAGAAAACTTTTTTGTTCCCTGGCGGGATTCGAACCCGCGACCTCCGGCTAAAGCGCCACTGCGCTCACCACTGAGCCACGGATTATTTTGCAAGAAATTAAATCTGTTGCATAAAGCGTCCGCGCGCGACAAGGACAGCTGATGTAGCACGACAGAGACAGCGATACATATTGCATACACCGGGAAAGGTTAATCGAGTTCATATCGGAACAGCTGTTCGCGCGCGGACGATATAATGCAAAAGATTTAATTTCTTGCAATATAATATTAGGTTGGGGAAAAAGTTTCTTCGCATTTTATATAAAAATTCAAAAGGTTTTTTTATAAAGTTTATTTACAAGTGACTAAAGTATATAGGTGCCATTTTGTTCGATAACATTTTGCCATCTTGTTGGTAGGTACATGATCCCATTGCTATAAAATTTTTAGGGCTTCTGATGAAAAAACTGCGACAAGTGGTTTTGGCAGTCCTCTTGTGATGTCAACCTGACACTGCCTAAGGAATTCTGCAGCGACCGAAACAGGTGGAAATCTGAAGTTGCAAGGTCAGGACTATACGGCGGATGCATTAACACCTCCCAGCCAAACTCCCGTATTTTTTTCTGAGTGGCTAAAGATGTGTGAGGTCTAGCGTTATCATGGTGAAAAACCACACCCCTTCTGTTGATTAATTCCGGCCGCTTTCTCTCAACTTCTTGCTTTAATCTCATCAGTTGTTCGCAGTACAGTTCAGAATTGATGGTCCTGCCTGGCGGTAACAGCTCATAATGAATAATGCCCTTCCAATCCCACCACACACACAGCATCACCTTGTTGCGAGTTAACCCGGGTTTCGCCACAGTCTGTGAAGCCTGACCGGCCTTTGACCACGATCTTTTTCGCACGTTCTTGTCGTACGTGATCCACTTTTCATCACCAGTTATCAGCTTCTTCAAAAATGGTTCGGTTTCATTACGTCGTAATAAAGAATCACAAATGAGTACACGGTTCATTAGGTTTCTTTCAGTGAGCTCATGAGGCACCCAAATATCGAGCTTTTTTGTGTACCCAGCTTTTTTCAAATGCGCCTAAACCGTTTTGTGGTCAATCCCCAGTTCTTCAGCTACATCGTAACTACTAATATGCCGATCTTGCTCCACTTTTTCAAAAATGGCAACAGTTTTGTCCGTAACAGGGCGACCAGAGCGACGTGCATCTTTGATATCAAAATTTCCGGATTGAAAACGCTTAAACCAAATTTGCGCTACTCTTACAGATACTGCATTAGGTCCATAAACATCACAAATTTTTTTCGCGGCTTGTGTTGCATTTTTACCTTTTTTGTAATAAAATTTTAAAATGTATCGAAATTCTTCATAAGAATCACTCGTTTTAACAATAAGAAAAACAAATGAAAATCTCTAATTTACCTAATTTGAATTTGGAATTGTCTTCTGTAAAATTAAAACTTTTTAATGATACCAAAATCAGCCAGATACAATTGGTATAGCCCAAGATATTTTATGACAAGTTCATACATACTATAATGCGAAAAGACTTTTTCCCCAACCTATTATAAAATTTGTATAAAAAAAATTCCACGAGTTTCAAATTCTTTTTTTTTTTGCGTAAACGTCTTTACACAAGCAGTAAATCACGTCCCCAAAGTTTCCGTAATCGTCACGTCCAAAGTCTAGTAAAAGTCCAAATAAATAGTCGGGGTAGTCAATGAGTTAAGGTGGTTCGTTTCCTATACAAAAATATAATGGACATTAATTAGGTAATTTCATACTATTACTACATAAATTTATATGCACATCTATTTATTTTGCAATACAATTGTCGCAAAATATATTTAAAATACTTTATTTCACACAGAAGTCACATTTTTATTGAATTTTCGACAAAAAGTGACATAAGTTACAAATGTCACTTTTTGTCGAAAATTCAATAAAAATGTGACTTCTGTGTGAAATAAAGTATTTTAAATATATTTTGCGACAATTGTATTGCAAAATAAATAGATGTGCATATAAATTTATGTAGTAATAGTATGAAATTACCTAATTAATGTCCATTGTATTTTTGTATAGGAAACGAACCACCTTAAGTCAGTCGATTCAGTAAAGTGTAAAGTTTCAAGTGTTGCTAGTCTTTTAAATGGGTCCGCTCTTGGGTGGACCATAATATCTTGACTCACTTTGCGAAACACGTACAGATAGGTTCACGAAAGATGACCACTGCAGAAGGCAATTTTAGGTCCCGTTCGAGGTGCGGGGTGAGGCAAGAGCGGAATACAGTCGGACAAGGATCTTTTGGCACTTGGATGGGGGCGTGAGTGTCGCAAATAAGAACAATATTTTAACGTGGTAGAGCCATGCTTCGGCACGAATGGGCCGGCTCGACCGGAGAAATACCACGGGCTCACAGAAAACCGGCGTGAAACAGCGTTTGCGCTGTGTTTCGCCGAGTGAGTGAGTTTACCGGAGGCCCAATCCCCTACCCTATTCCCTTCCCTACCCTCCCCTATTACCCTATTCCCTCTTAAAAGGCCGGCAACGCACTTGCAGCTCTTCTGATGCTGCGAGTGTCCATGGGCGACGGAAGTTGCTTTCCATCAGGTGACCCGTTTGCTCGTTTGCCCCCTTATTTCATAAAAAAAAAAAAAAAAACAATATTTATTACTAAAAGTGAAATTTTACAAGACGGCGATGTTAGTACTGATTTTATCAACGTGCCAAAAGGTAAGTGTCGCAACTACAAAACAATACATAATACTAAAAGTGACATTTTACAAGACGGCGATGTTAGTTCTGATTTTATCCACGTGCCAAAAGATCCTTGTCAGACTGTACTTCAAGACCGGAGCGACGTTATTGGCGCACATACGTCACGTGATAAGCCGCTCGGTCGCTATTGGTCTATCGTGGCGTTGAGGCACTGTCACTGCTCTCAAATACAGTTCGAAAGAAAATATTTTCGTTGTTTTAATTTGTTTTTGTTAATGTTACAGCATTGTGTTTATTATTCAACGATTTCTGAAGTTCTATGATAAGTAGATGGAATCATGGAACTCTGTCACAGCAATAGTGACTGTGTTTTTTGTAAAATATTAACTATGCTATAGACTGGCTTGACGCAACAATCACAAAAATTGGCCCGCATTGGCAATTTGAGTCTTCACTTTTTACGCGCAGTACCATATCTACCCTTTTAATATAATACATCTATGGCGGCATCTAATATTTTACAATATACATATAATGCCTAAATACATATAAGGTGTCGTTTAATAGAGAAGATGCATTTGTTTTATATCAGCAAAATTCTTACATTTTCTGAAAGGCAACAAATATGGATCGAAAAATTCAAAAAATACATACAATAATTAGTGCTAAATTAAAAATTTACAGGGTTAAAATAACGACGATTTTTTTTTGCTTTGATCGCAAAACGAAAATTTCTATTAAATCCTTATGTTATTTGTGTGTTTGTTATTACAAAGATATACATAAACGCAGTATTTAAGTTAATAAAAACAATTTTGTATTTATCTTCATACATTTTCAACAGCTGTGACGTCATTCCTACATTTTTTTGTATGGAGCGTTTTTAATGCACTCCAACAATTTCACTTTTGTGATGACTGTATTTCGTCAACGGTTGATCGTAGATATGTCATTGCAATGACAATATTACTTGGCTTATTATGTACTTTTCGAAAAGCCAATAAAAAAATTATCTTCTCTATTATGGATAATCTAAACTCTAGAGACGATATAAAATTCTGTGTAGAGCTAAAAACCTGCTGTCATTATCCTCAATGTCAGCTGTTTTGGAGATTAATTCATGACCGTTTTCAGTAAAGCCGATCTCTCGATCATCTTTCACTCTTCAGAGTTAAGTGAAAATTAACACAAAATACAAATGTTTTTGTAATGAAAATGCATAGATTTACCTCAAACAGAGATAAAATTTCATCAATAGTGTCCTCAAATCTTATAGCCAGCATGTAAACCAACTCTTCAGATATTGGTTTGGTGTCAGCAAACATCCTCTGCAACATTGACTGGCAAAGGGCTTGTGCAAGAGTACACATTGACAGCTCATACATTTTCAATGGCAAAACACTGTACCAGCAGTCTTTTAATTCTCTCATTAAAGTTATTGCATGATTCACAGCTCCATCTAATACTTCAAATGAGTCATTAGACCATGGTTGTTCTGAAAAATAATTCTTAGTTTCACTAAATTGTTATTGGAAAATGTATCCAGGTGACATTATTATATTGTACTTACCACTAGCTTCAACTTCTTGTATTATGATATTTTTCTGATTTTGTAAGTACAATGAAATTTTCTGTAAACCTACAGCTCGTAAGTCCTGAATGCATTCTAAAAGTGTTGCTGTGAGGCAGTTAGCGAGACTTGCAGGGAGTATGTTCTTCCAAGGTGGACCAAGCAGGCTGTGAGCAAGGTAGAAGCAGTTGTTGAAGAATAATGCTGTAAAGAAAGTATGTAAATAAGTGCTGTAAAGTAAGTATGTAAATAAGTGCTGCAAAGTAAGTTTGTTGATTAGCTAATGGGTAACAGTAGGTAGGATAACAGTGTCCAGAGTGCCAGTTTTTGTCACTCACCATGAAGAAGTTAAACTACAGCTTGTATGACATTGAAACAATGCCCCTAGTGGCACTAATAGGCTACACGAATGAATTTTTTTTATTGCATAAATGAATAGTACTCTTAAATATGAGTAACTTCTTAGAAGAAACCGTATATCAAAAGTCAATATTTTCAAAGGTACAGCGATTTGTTTGCAAAATTTCGCAAGTCCCGTGAAAACGCTCCATACTAAAGTCGTACGTAGCTATGACGTCACGTCCATGTAAAATCGTATGAAGTATACGGCCGCAGGAACATATTTGTAAATATCTCCGATATTTGTGCGTTTAAGTTCATACATACCATAATAAAAGTTTTTGTATATGATGTAAGTAAACTAATTATGTAGGTTTTGTTTACTAATTTAGCAAGAAAAAAAATTTTTTTTTTGTACTTTTTAGATGTATCTAATGACTAAACTATAAATAAAATATTATATTTTTTTACATTTACGAAGTAGTAATGCCTTAAAATTTCTGAATACATTAATGAAACTTAATATTTTAGATGTAGTCGTGTACCCAATTCAATGTCATACAAATTGTAATATTCTTCACAGCTAGTAGTGCAAAAACTTGCACTCCGCACACTACCAAGCAAAACCATAAAAAGTCAGACCAGCCTCTTTTGTTTGTTACTAGTTTATTAAAACGATGCAATTAAAAAGGTTGAAAAGAAGTGTTCTTCATCAACAATTATACCGACCAATGTCTAGAGGACAGCATTCTAAATTGATTTTGAACTTCTTAGGCACAATACATTGATACTTGACCGCTATGTCTTTTATATAAATCACAAGTTGCTTGCCGTATTTCTCTGGCAACTTTATACTTTCTTCCAAATGTTTAATAATCATAGACATTATTTCCTTAACATTTTGAGATATTACACACTTGGGTAGGTGCAATGAATTATTTAATATATCATTTTGTGTATCATCATGCATAGATTCATTCTGAATATCTATTTCTTGACCTACTGATACAGTCCCATGCGATAGACTTTGCTTAATTAAATTGCGAATATCAAATAACAATTTATCACATTTCTTATCATACAGCACACATTCAGTGTCACTGACAAATTTATTCAATGGAGACTTATCAGCGGCAACAAATTTTAGGTCAATTAAAAACTTGTTGAAGGAATCTAATTCAATAACTATATTTTTGTAATTTTCATAACTGCTGTCACAAGATGGCAGATTATTTCTAATACAATCTTCAATTATTTTGTTAAAAAACTTATCACTTATAGATTCTGCAAATACTTCTATAAATGTTTTGTCACATTCAAAATGGGAACCTAAAGTTGATTGCAGAAATTCAAAAATAGCTGTTAAGTTGTTGAAAATAGTGTTAAAATTTGGCTTCTTTCTTTCATTTAAATCTATCTTGATATTAAATTCAAGAGCACCAATATGATCTTCTGTAAATATATCACAATGATGTCTTATAACATTATGAAGAAGGTTTCTTATAAAGAAATTAGAGAATAAACCAAGTTCTGCATTTAGTCTGTTAGTTACGTACAATGATTTTAAAATTTTTTGTATCAGTTGAGAATCATTTTGTTGAACGGATAATGAGTAGGTTATATAGAAAGGTTCCTTTTTCTCCGTCCATAGAAATATATCCTCCCATTCAACACTCAATTGAGCCAAGTACATTGATAGTTGGTTTTCACATTGTGATATGATATTGTTCAAAGCTTTATTTGCATTTCCATCAAATTTTAAGCAGTGTAACTTCTTCTGTAGATTTTTTACACTTAAAACGGCCTCAGTATAGTTATTGCGGCCAAATTCATGATTAGCTTTATCTAATATTATTTTACCCTCAACTACTGTACAGAGATCGAGAAAATTTATATAGGCAGTATCTAATAATTTATAATTGTTACTACACTCTTCTCTGTAATCCATTTGAACGAATTTTTCATTGAATGTGTTGACTTCTGTACCAAGCTTTTCATGATCGGTAAGGATATTATGTTTCCGATTCTTATAGTTTAATTGTTCTAAACTTTTGGTTGGCACGAAATTTAAATACGTATCGATTAAGTTTTGGTGTAAAGCCCAAGACAACATTTGCATCCGTTCCTGAAGATCTTTCACTTTTGTTAACAACTCATCGCGGTTTTTTTTATAATCTTCAGATGATATTTTATCAGCTTCATGAAGAACAGCACTAATTAAACTCATTTTCTGATTTATTTATATTTTCTAATCTATTTATCCGCAACAAACTCTGAAATTAAATTTCAAATTTTTAAATTGTACTGACCTCAACGTTTAAACTTCAAACTGACAGCTGGCGCCATAGATCATAATTTTTTTTAATATTTAAGGCGTCAGCTTATAACCATTTGCCAGTGTCAAGTAAAAAAGGCGGGAAATAGAATATTCGTTTAAATTTTCATCACTGTATTTCTAAATCGTAAAGTCCAAATACATAGTCGGGGTATTCAATGAGTCAAGCGGTTGGTGGGAAACCCAATTTAGCACGCATTTTGCAGTTGTATCACTTTTCCACACTTGTGCACTACTAATGGTTAATATTCCACCAATATTACACATTAAAAACCGAAATAACACTAATTTTGAAAATTAACATGAATATACACAACGTTGCTGATTAACATTCCCGGCAAAACTCCCAGCAGAACTTACTGGCTGGCGCTGACAGCTTACATGTTTTTTAAATATTTAATTTAATGCAGTAGTGCTCAAAGATTAAACTCTAAACTGCCATTTGTGAAATCTAACTTTTGATACACTTATCATCAAAATACTCAGGTTTTAGGAAGGAAGAAGATATGCATTTTATAATGGAATTATTAAAAATGGCCTACTTTAGCTGACCTAATTGTAGTAGGTCGTACTAACTAACCGCATAACCCACTAGTAGCACTCCTAACAATGTAACTAGGGTGTATGTTTAATCAATTAAACTTTGTTTCAAATAGGGTTTTAAAGATCGAGACCAAAAAGCCAATCGTATTATTCTATAATGAACGATATAGAATTGGAGAATCTAAGGACGGAATTAGAGAACGAGAATTCCTGCAGGTTATAGTTTTATAATACATAATACTTACCTAATCAATAGTGAAGCTTTTTTTAACTAGAATTTATTTCCCGCGGCTTCGTCCGCGTGACATTAGACTTTAAACTTTCATCCCCTATTTTACCAACCTGGGGTTGAATTTTGAAAAATCCTTCTTTAGTGATGTGAATGAGGAATACGTGTGCAAAATTTCATTTGTAGTCTTAAGGGTGGTCTGTTCATTGATGCATCAGTCAATCAGCTTTTGCCTTTTATACAATGTATATAAATTAATAGATTAACTTCTTATAAAATAACGTCTTATATGTAGCATTCCTTTAAAAGTAAACCACTTAACAACTAGGCAAACTAGGCAAATCGGGTGCTTCCCACGAGCTAATCAATACCACTCGACTACTATAACTTACACGATGTTTTAAAACTATTTCAGGGAATCAGCAGCATGGCAGAATGGTGCACTCGAAAAACAAATCGTTTGTATGCAGGAAGAGTTACGCAAGGCCGATTATCCCTGGGACCAGGATGACGATCTACACAGAGAGAGCGTAAGACACAAGCATCTACTTGAGGCGATTGATACATTAAAAGAACAGTTGCCTCTATTGAAAGAAAAAATCAAGAATGCCAAAGTTTGTGGACCAGGTAAGGCTACACGTTACACTGGAAATCGCATATACTTATTAGGTATGTATTATTATCAGTGTCCGACCGAAAGTTCGGTTTCGGTTTCGGCCGAGTTTCGGCCAAAAATCAAGTTTCGGCGGCAGTTTCGGTTTCGGCCAAAAGTGGCCGAAACTTTTGCCGAAACCGAAACTGATTTCGGAAGTTTTCGTGCACACTCGCCTAACTTCGTTTCTTGCGGCAACGCTTTGACAACGCCACTGAATTTGAAAACATAATTAAAATATAATTAAATATTAATTATATTTTAATTATGTTTTCAAGTTCATTTAATATTACATTAAATAAATGATCTCACCAAAAATATTTTCATGTATAGTGATGCCAATACGATACAATATAACTCGCACTGTCAAAAAGATATTAGATCTCATGTGAAACCAAGCTTCTGACTCTACCAAACTTCTAACTCTACACGCCATAATTCTACAAGCCTAACTCCACAAACTCTACACCTTTGTCAAAATATGTGGCCTGGCCATTTCGATACATTCGCTTAGGCGTAAGGTGAAAAATTTACGGACTGTTTTTCTGTTATACTATTCTTGTACGAACGAAATGGCCAAGCCACATAATTTGACTAAAGTATAGAGTTTGTAGAGTTAGGCTTGTAGAGTTAAGGCGTGTAGAGTTAGAAGTTAGGTAGAGTCTTGGTTTCACATGAGATCTAATATCTTTTTGACAGTGCGAGTTATATTGTATCGTCTTGGCATCACTTTACATGAAAATGTTTTTGGTAAGATTTCACTTCTTTTTGAAAGACAATTTTCAGACCTCTAGAGTAAACATTTAGGTAAGTCTCTTACAAATTTTCATCCCCTAGTTTAAGGGGTTGGAGGATAAAAGTTCCAAGATTGTCAATCTTTATATTGGTTATGTGCTAAAACTAGCTTACATACCAAATTTCAGCTTTCTATGACATCCGAAAGTACCCTATAATTTTGTTGATCATCAGTGAGTCAGTGACGAAATCAGGGATATCACTAAAACCTAAATTATTAGACCTTTATAATCAAAACTTTACATGTTTCATTAGTCCGCTACTGGGAACATATCCTGAAAATTTTGTGTATCTGGTATAATCTAATCCCAAGTTATGAGGGTTCAGAATATCGACGAAACGTTTCGAGAAAAAGTAGTCTGGTAGTGCCCTTGCGCTTCGCTTAGCTCGTCTTGACGGGGCACTACCGTGCTCCCAGATTACAACAAAATTAATATACAAAATTAATTTACACGTGGTAGAGCCATGCCTCGGCACGAATGGGCCGGCTCGACCGGAGAAATACCACAGGCTCACAGAAAACCGGCGTGAAACAGCGTTTGCGCTGTGTTTCGCCGAGTGAGTGAGTTTACCGGAGGCCCAATCCCCTACCCTATTCCCTTCCCTACCCTCCCCTATTACCCTATTCCCTCTTAAAAGGCCGGCAACGCACTTGCAGCTCTTCTGTTGCTGCGAGTATCCATGGGCGACGGAAGTTGCTTTCCATCAGGTGACCCGTTTGCTCGTTTGCCCCCATATTGCATAAAAAAAAAAAAAAAAAAAAAAAAAAAAAAAAAAAAAAAAAAAACCGTGTTTTCATTTCATGTCCTAATTAATGCAGAGTAATGGATAAAATGCACCAAATTTCAGTATTTTAAGAAATTTTCTACTTGACCACGTGAGTTTCGGTTTCGGCCGAAACTGAAGCCACGGCCGAATGTTCGGTTTCGGTTTCGGTTTCGGCCGGAAAACCAGTTTCGGTCGGACTCTAATTATTATTCGGCGGCAAAATTACTTCCGCTAGTTCCAAAAACCTTCTTACTCTGTTACAGATTGCAAATTAAAACATGATGACCTCAACATCAATTTAGACATACTAACACCAGTAAGTACCTAAAATGATTATATCCTTTATCAGAATTTCGACGAAACGGCTTGACCAAATTTTATGAAAATTTTTAGGTAGGGTGAACGTACCAATTATCAGCACTTTAAGAGATAATTCAAATTTAACCCCGATTATTACAGAGGGAAATACGTTTTTACCCACAATGATGGGTTTTCTGGGTCTATTATTTAATAAATGACTGATTTTTATTTCATAATATAGTTTACCTTCATCCACATTTTATAAAAATAATCATAAGTAAAAAATTACCCTGTCGCCAATTATTAGCCCCCTCGTCACCAATTATCAGCACTGGGGTACCAAATTATCAGCCCTGATAGTGGTGATGAAATTCGGTACTTAATTCTACTAATATTATAAATGTGAGTGTCTGTGAGGATGTATGGATGGATGGGTATTTGTTACTCTTTTACGCAAAAAATACGGAACGGATTTCGATGAAATTTTGTATGGTAGTAGTGCTCTAGATTAAAACAAAGAATAAAAAGCACAGTTTGTTCCTATGGGATACTGTATTTACGCGAGGGGAGCCCCGGGCAACATTATGAAATAAAATAATGATGAGCGAATAATTTCTTTATATACCTTGCCTGATAATCAGTTTCATAAAAAATTGCCTTTAAAAATATTAAATTAATTCTTATAAATTAGTCAAATCTTTCTCATTAACCTTAGTAGGTACATAGTTATTCCAAGCTTAAGTGTAGTATTTTTAATAAAATTTTTATTCCACTAATATTCTTAAGTCTTAATGAAGCATCAAAATAAATTAGTAAATGACTATGGTAAAATTACAATTGAGTTATAGTTTATAGTACAGGAAACTGGAGAGACTTGATCCCCCCTTTTGTTTTTTCCCCCTATTTTATATATAATATGGATCCAATTTAAAATAATTCAAAGCGGCCAAGTGCGAGTCGGACTCGCCCATGTAGGATTCCGTAGCAGCAAGTAACATAACATAAAAGTTCTTGTAGAGAGTTGATTGAATGAAAGGTAAATTGCAGTAAAACTTCTTACTAGATCTCGTTCAAACCAATTTGCGGTGGAAGTTGCATACTAATGTACATCATATATTTTTTTTAGTATTATCATTCTCTTATTATAGAAGTTACAGGGGGGGTGACACACATTTTACTACTTTGGAAGCGTCTTTCGCGCAAACTATTCAGTTTAGGGAAAAAAAAATGATATTAGAAACCTAAATTTTTGAAGACCTATCCATAAATACCCCACACATAAAAAAAAATTGAGTTTCAATTCTAAGTATGGGGATTCCCCAAAACTTATTGTTTTTTTTTTCTATTTTTGTGTGAAAATCTTAATGTGGTTCATAAAATACATCTACTTACCAAATTTCAACAATACTATAGTTTTTATAGTTTCGGAAAAAAGTGGCTGTGACATACGGACATACAGACAAACAGACAGACATGAATCCATAAGGGTTCCGTTTTTTGCCATTTGGCTACGGAACCCTAAAAAGTAGTACTAAAAGACGTGTAGTTTATCTAGGTTAAAGAATTTGCAACAACTAACCGAATATCAGTCAAAATAAGTATTAATTTACCTGCTAAACTCAAGACACGTACCTATTTGTTTTTTTACTTAAGGCTGCGCTAGTCGGTTTTATCTCCATACAAAGGACTCAAATTATTGTGTAATATCGATTTTTATTACACTTATCTAGGTCGGTATGTGCTTATATTTCTAAAATTTTAATAGCCTCCAAACATAGGATTTTTAGCGCAACTTTGACCGTAAAAAAAAAAAACGAAGAATGAAAATAAAAAACAAGCACATACCGACACAGTTTTATTATTCCGAAATTGAGATAACTTTACTTCAGACATAAATATTATATAGGTAGTTTGTTCATAAAACACCAACAGCTGAGTGTTGATTTGCGTAATCTGAGGACACCTTTTCTAAAATACTTTACATAGCAATATAAATGTGTGCACTATAGCTTCTCATATAAGTATAGATAACTATTTTATGGCTATATCTTTTTTTCGCCGATATTATGTGAAATAACAAGCATTTTCCCCACGCGCCGCACTGAGTTCGAACCGTTAACTAGCGCACTCTTAAGTCCCCATATAAAGGAAACTTAAACTTAAACTCTATAAAAAATACTATGCAACTTAAAAGAGTATAAACGTTGATATAACATTCATTTGTTCCATAGTAGACCACTAGTGCTGATAAATTGAAAATTACAAAATATTGGACCCAGATGTCAGCACCATATGTTTTATCATTAATTTTGCTATAACTTTAACTCTCTTTTACTAGACAAGCCTCATAAAACATCTCAGATATGAGACAGACCAAAAGTTTGAGTAAAAAATATGGAAAAGGTAAAAAATAACATAATATGAAAATACGTGAGCTTACAGTCGATCACAAGGAATCTGCCAAAAAAATTCAAACTGTAGGACACCAACACTCATTTACTTATATGTCGCTGTTTTTAAGTCGAAAAGTGTGGTGTCGCTGGCAGTAGATTCCAGAAACATTATATTTTTGTTTTTATTAAGTGGAAACAAATATTAATAAGTGAGAAGCTTATAATTCTACTATTTGTTCGGGATACTGATAATTTGGTACAGTGCTAGCAATTGGGTGTGTCACCCTATATTTGGTAGGTATGAGAATAGGTTGTTACCTATTTTAAAATCTCCAAAGTGATTAAAGTGGGAACCCAATCCCATTTTATCAATTTTTTGTCAATTTTATTTTATTGATTTGGCATGAAAAAATATTTACCTACCCCTCAATTTTAAATTTCCTAACACGGTTGGTGTTTTATATTTTTAATAGCGATATTAGTAGTAACAATATTAATTGGGCGGTAATTTTTATTATAATAGCAACGTAACTATAAATTAGAAGCCAGTAGCCGAGGCCAAAAACGGTCTGAATCTCTGAATTCTTATTACCTATTAGTTCTATAGGCTGTGCCTATAGTATGTGTGTAGGTACTATGTTACACACTTTCACACTTCGCCTGTAGGTTGTAGCTTGTAGTTATTTATTCCAGTTCATAGTTAAAAAAATAACGTTTGTCAGGTCAGCTACTTTTATTAAATATGATCTATGTAGAAAATAATATTGATTTCTTATGTTTACGCGAATATTGTTAATTGTTTTAAACACTTACGGATTTTGTCGCGGTACACTTTTGAAGATGGCTGGGTGCTGCCATCTAGTTGGGATCCAGTGATAAATAAAATTGAAGTCAAAAACACCGCGGCTTCAAAATATTTTCATGGAACGATTTGCGTGGAACGGAACACAAAAATAATTGAAGAATCTTGGGGTAGTTTGAACAACTTCAAGAAATAAGGCAACTGACACCTCGGTCCTCACGTTACCACGGCTGCTGGAAAGTAGCCAAACGTCGGGAAAAAGAAAAGTGCACCGAGACAAAATCCGTAGGTAAGTGTTTAAAACAATACAAAATAATATTTAAATATGAATCAAAAATATTTTTATTTTCTAGGCTGAGTTATTGCGCACTGTAAAACGTTTCGAAAGACTCAAAACAGATCTAATAAGTACATTACGTAGCAAGGAATGGAGACTGGATTCAGAGTCGAAGGTAAATTTTGTATCATAAAAATACAAGTAGCTACTTACGTATATATCAGCGTAAAATTGTAAAAAGTAAAAACCGTTAGATTTTAATATAAGTAAATAGTGAAATTGTAAAATGTGGAGAGACTGTGGAGCCGAATATTCTGCTTATAATTTAACGCATTATTTGCGTTAAATTATAAATATATAGCTAAGAATCTTTCGACATATTTTTACAATCTCGCTAGTTATATTACAATCTTACGTTTTTTACAATTTTACGGTGACATATTAAACAAGACAAGGCATGTCTTTCTGACTAAGTGCGACAAACCACTTGCACTGCTCTGGGCTCTTTTCGGAATGTAACACTCAATGCGGCAGTGCGCGCAATCGAGTTAAACCGTACGAAATACCCTACTTAAAAATAAAATAATTAAAATTGTTTCTAGCTGTTCGTGAGAGTTAATGATCAAAGAACATATTTACAAAATGAACTGATGATATGTCAAAATAATATAATGCGCTTGCAAAAGAATGGATCTTATTTCAAGTAAGTGCCTTTACTAAAGTGATTAGTAAGTAGGTATCTAAATTTAGGACTATAGGGTATTTTCCAAATTTTTGAAAACTGCTTATATTTAAAGATTGGGACGAACGATTTAATATAATAATAAATATTAATTAATGTCTTTTTTTCTCCATTAAACCAATTAAAGTCGAATTTATTTTTAATGGTTTTGAATTTACCGCCAAAACGCTCGGATCAATATGACGATGATGAATTAGGTAAAAGAGGAGATTTACTCAGTCTAATATATACTTACATGTCTGTGTCATTGCGTTATTATCTTTCAGGAATGTGCCACGCAAGTCTGACGAGAGAGTTTTGGACCCTAAACGTGGACCAATAAAGAAAATATTTGGCAACGAACGTCTTCCTCCTCTGGTAACATAGTAAATTATACTAACCACCAATAAGAAAACACTATTTTTAGCCAAAACTGCAACCGTCTCGAAGGACCATTTAAAATTAAGAAACACGTGATTTAAATGTTCTTACTTATTAGTACAAAACACAATTTAGTAAGTACCTACTTTTACACATAAATTTATTTTACTTTTACATATTTTTTTGTAATAAATTTACAATATGTTTGGACAATGAACACAGATTCCCATAATATTTTGTTTCGTAGGCTCAAATACAACTTATTCATAATGCTTTATTTGCTAGGTTTCATTAACAAATTAAACAGAATTATAACAATTTTATTCACCTGGGACGATTTTCGCCGCGCAGTGAGTCGCTTGACAAATCGCCTTTTCATCCCCCATTATAGACAGCAAAAGGCACACTAAACAAATTATATTTGAAGGAAATATGTAGTAAATTGGTCATTCTAAGTTAAGAGGTACTTTCGATGGCCAAGACAAAAAAAATGCCTTTTTTTATATTAACTTCATAATTAAACTATTCATTACTTAAAACTAAATGTTTTCTACGTGGTCACTTAAATTTATTACATAAATGTTCGTAGTTTAGTCGCAATAAGCTCTAATATGTGAAAAAAGTATCTTCCCTGGCCTGTCCCTCAACCAAATTTATTTGTAAACCAGTAATTATGAATGTATTAAAATTCAATAATTACTTTAGCATCATTAATTTTATACAGAAAGATAACTTAGTAACAGTATCTTGCAAGTAAAATTACTTATTATCCAGTTTTTTATAATAAATATCATCGTCGAAATTTGTCCTCCGTGTTTCGTGTATCGTCCCCTGGCTTTTTGTTTTCGTTTAAAAATCAGTTTTTTTTTGATCATCTATGGAAGTTGGGACCTTGAGTACATAGGATGTAACGTAAAGTTAGCAGCAAGCGGCGCATAAGCCGACTGCGCAGCTATTTTGTCGGCCATTTCAGTCACGCCAGTCGCTAGTTGCAGAAATGTTGAGTGAATGCAGTATTTCCCCTGGTAAGTTTTATTTAGCAATTATTTGTTAAAATACTAACATATACTTAAATATACACAGTGAATAGTGCATACATTGTTACGCTTGGTTGTGTATTGTATACGAGAAACACGTTTACGGCTATTTTAGGTATCAATCTAAAATGTATCTCCCCTGGCGTATTTCCCCTGGCTCTTTCGATGGCAGGGAAGATACCTAATGTCCAGGGGAGATATATTCGTATGTGTTTTCATTAATACTTCGTCGTTTTCTCTGAACCTTTATTTGGCACGATGTCTATCTTAGCTTTACCATGTAATATTACTTTTTTACAGAAAAAATGGCAAAAACAACGCACGAAGAGCAGCTCCAAAAAAATTATTGCAAAACGATTATGATTATCCGGGTCATTATTAAAATTAAAAATGACCCGGATAAGTACGCTCAATAAAGAGTTAAGGAAAGTAAGGAAAGGGATAATATGAAAAGAGGAAAGAAATATGAACTTTTATGACAGTGAAGCAAATGACAGCAGCAGAGGACTAGAAAAGTATGGAGAGAAAAATCAAAAATTCGTAGACGTCGTTTAGGACTCTATTTATAAGCGATGCTCCTGTAACACTACCCTGTTCGAGTAATGAAGACCCACCGCCTCCTAAAATATAAACAGGCGAGCACATGCAGCACAGCAAAAGTCAATTCGAGATATAATAAGAAATGATGATGATATTTCTTTTCTCATCTGGGATCAGGAAGAAGAACTATCTACCCCTAACTTAAAAATGAGAGGAGAGAGAGAGAGAGGTCAGCATATTTTTATGCTTTTATTGAATCCATTGATGTATTTGTAAGCGGGTTTTAGGAAAAGTTAAGTACTTTTTAGTTACCTTTATAGATTAAAAATAATACTTTTACTTGTACAAGCAAAGTTTAACTTTATATTTAAAACAAGTTTTTGCTTATTTTTATTTCATTATTGTCTATTGATAGTAAAGTTATATATATATATATATATATATATATATATATATATATATATATATATATATATATATATATATATATATATATATATATATATATTTATATTCTATGTTTTGATGGAAGGGTAAAGTAAGGACTTTTCATGTTTTGTACATAGCGCTTAAGGAACATGAAGAGCCTGATTATATAGAATTAAAATAAAAATGAAAAAATAAAGTTTATTCTTAAAAATTACCCTGTTTTTATATGTCTATTTCTTTTCTGTTCATAAAGAATCCTCCCCTATGCATCTTGTCTCTCCCCTGTACTGAGTATTTCCCCTGGTCACTTATAAAATGAGATAAAACCAATAAATTGACTGGCCACTTTGTAAACATGTTCACTTTAAGAGTTTCCACAAGAAAAGTATACTTAAATAAAAGTATTTAAAAAAAAATGCCGTGCCGTCTCTTCATACAACGAGTTACCTCTTAACTTAGAATGACCCAAATGTAGATTTTAGACTTAGCCAATGGTTTTTAGCTAATGTCTATAATATATAGTATAGGATAGATCCTATAGGGTCTAGACAGCCTAGAGTCTGTCTAGACCCTAGAGCAATAGACATTGACTTAAACCTTTCAATAGAGAGGACTAAGGTAATATTATAATATTAATATTAAGATAATGTTATCCTATTCTATATCTACCAAAAAAAGGTGAATTACTAAGAGCGAGAAAATGTATCATCATTCATCACTAAATATTAACCCCTTTACTAATTAAAAATATGTCTTGTCCTTGTCTTAAACGTTGGAAAAGTCGCGTGACAAAGACAAAACTTTTTATAGCTTATCCACTGTGTAAATATTTTTATTATTAAGGGGGTTAAAATGCACACTTACCAAAACCACACAACTGGGTGTCAACACTGTATTAAATTAATTCTATGTATAAACAAGCCATTACTCATGAATATTTTGGACTAATAAACACTCAATTCAATAGACTATTAATATATTATTATTTATTCAGTAACTTGTTTATTACAGATTTAATTATTTTAAATAATGTTAAATATATTACATACATATTAATACCTGTTTTAAGTAAATTAAACTACACGTGTTAAAATTATTTTGATTTAACCCATTACTGCCTCGTCCTAAAATATCGAGTTGGATGGACTACAGATGTGCTAAGATACTTTTCATTTTCATTCCTGGTACCAGTATGTGAGTAGTCGGTACTGCGGCTAGTCAGTGCTGTAAATACGAAAAAAAGTAGGTAAAAATCTTACTTATGTGATACTTATAACATGAGTTGTAGTCTAGGGGAAATGATTTCGAAGGGCAGGCAATAAATGTAACAACTATAATAATAATAACTACCCACCGATCTCGGTGACGGTTGCCGGTTTCATTGACTCCAGGCTAGTTACGCAGTAGTAATTTTATAGTGCCCAAGTGTGTGCGCAGTACACAAGAGCACTCTCTCTTCTTTACTCTCGTAATCCAGTGGGACGAATAACCGACACGACTGACGAGAGATGAGGCGCAGGTCCGACTCTTTACATGCCCATCCGACGCATGGATCATCTTTCTTGTCAGACAATCAGTACCCCAAGCAGGAACATTTTATGGTATCGTTACGTGTACGTAAACGTGAAATATGAGAAATTTTGTATGAAAATTTTAGTTACTTTTACATCCGCTAGAGGCGCTTTCATGGTTTTCATAGAATATTAATTCTCGCTTACGTACACGTAACGATACCCCAAAATGTTCCTGCTTGGGGTACTGGTGATCAGCCTGCATTGTCCTAACCAAACTTGGAAACAACATTTTTTGTTGTTCCAATGCGGGAATCGAACCCACGGCCTCCGAGTCGAGAGCCAATGCCTTAACCACTAGACCACGGAGGCTGTTACTACACAACTATGACGATGCGGAAGTCCCTAGGAAGGCCATTTTTAAAGACAGGAAACGCACTTGTACCTCACTCTACACAATATAGTATACCCGGTGGTAATCGCCTTACCATCGTCAACTTCTACCGAAAAAACCATCTGTATCGAGCGATCCGTATCTCATACATCTATACTAAACCTTGCACGGACGTACTAAGCAAAACTATAAAGGTACTGTTACACATACTAATTACTAGCACAAAAGCATGCCACAATTGAGCAATAGGAAATATGCATAAAACATAAAAATAACTTAAAAATGTGTTTAATCTATCTCTTTCTAGCAAAACGAAATTACTTATGAACTTTATATGCAAGTCGTGTTATGTGACATCACGTTACACATCCCTTCTCTCTGTCTAATAGACTACTTTAAACGTTCATATCTTTGTTATTTTTAATGATATCCAAAAACTGATTTTACCATACGGTTTACCAAACAAGATAGATCTATATATATAAAAAAATACGTGCATATTCCCTATTGCTATTTAGTAGTACGTGTGTGGAAACATTGCCAATAATGAGCATAAGTTTTGATGGATATATTGATGGCAACACTCACGCGGTGTACAAGAGCGGCGGTCGGCGCGCAGCCGCAGGCCGGGCGGGCACGCGCACACGAACCCGCCCGCCACGTTCACGCACGCCCACTCGCACCCCGACAAACCCAACTCGCACTCGTTCACGTCTGTTTACATATCATTTCGTTAGTAGTTGAAAATATTTGACAATTAGGAATATTTTAAGCAAAGACTAACATTAAATGAAGTGAATAGACGGCTCTTGAGATTTTATTCCACATTTTAAGAACCCTTTTTCTGAGTAAATTCCGGCATCATAATAATTATCTATTAAATACGTGATTGAAAACACATAACACCAATGGTTTTATTTTGCATTTAATATGTTGTGTGTCATTTTTTCTGGAGATATTGTACATACAGACCTGTTACCTAAATACATAATTATTTTATAGTTAAAAATATTTAGACGACCTCTATGGCTCAGTGGTTCAGCGCGTTGGTGCTCAAACCGGGGGTCGCGGGTCGAATCCCACCGAAGGAACAAAAAGTTTTTCTGTGTTCCTGGGTCATGGATGTGTATTAAATATATGTATAATATAATAAAAATCTTAAATATATGTATAGTATAAAAGTATTAAATATTTCCGTTTTCTGGTACCTGTAACACAAGTTCTTCGGATACTTAGCACGGGGCCAGGTTGGCGTGGTGTGAAGCGTTTATAGATATTATTATATTATTTCAATGATTACTGTTATACTTTACCAAGACAGCGCTGTCCAGCCCCTAGAGAGTGGAACCCGCGCACGCAACCGCAGCGGTACGCGCCCGCAGTATTGACGCACGCCTGCGTCGCATGGCACTGATTACCGCCTACCGCACACTCGTCAACGTCTACCGAAAAAATAATATGAATAACAATCTGTTTGGTATATAAAAACTAAAGTTTCAAATTGTTTTTAGGCTAAAGTTTATATTCTGGGATTTTAAGACGTAATTAAGTTGTTCAATTGTTATTCTACAGATTCTAAAGTTATGGATGACTATGCTTTTTCCATATAAAATTCGTATAAGTTTCAAATACTAACCTTCACAAGAGCCATTGGCAGTGTTGTATCGGTAGCCAACTTTGCAAGGACCTATGTCGCTTCCGTCAAGATTCTCCGTTACATTAACATCGTAGAATACCGTTGGTTGTGGTTCTAAAAGGTATCAAACTCTCTTTATATTTAAAACTAGCGACCCGCCCCGGCTTCGCACGGGTACAATACTGATACTAATACTACAGAATGTCACCCACTTCGCAACGGGCCGTGCAGCAGAAATCGTAATATTCTAATTTCGCCATAACTTCAAAACCAAACGTCCAATTTTAATCATTCGAAGACCAAATATTATCTACGTAAACTGTATTTAGTGATGAAATAAATTATTTTAATAAGTATTAATAGAATGAGTAAAATAAACGCGTTTAAATGTAGTCCAAAAAAAAATCAAGATTTCTAAATAAAAAAATGGTTGTTGTGCCTCACTCGACATAGATAGGTATAGTGTGTCGCGGACTTTTTTGTAGATATTTATAAGATCTACAATTAATTAGAACATTATATGGTTCTATCTTTTATAGTTTAGGCAGCGTACGCAAAATAAGTAACTTTTCTGGTTGATTTTTTACACCTTGTGTCCGAAAAACCCAAATATCTTACGGAACCCTATTTTTTTCCAAAATAAAATTTAGCCTATGTTACTCGTGGATAATGTAGCTTTCGAATGGTGAAAGAATTTTTGAAATCGGTCCAGTACTTTTTCAGCCTATTCATTACAAACAAACAAACATACAAACAAAGTTTTCCTCTTTATAATATTAGTGTAGAAAAATAGAAACTTAAAGCAAGTAGATAGTTGGTTTACTTTTACCCGCGCTAGGTTTTTCATTATACTCCAATTCCTCGTCGTACTCGTATGAATCCACATTTTCCGGTTGCATTTCAAAAGTTGCTTCAGGCGTATATTCCGATGAATTCTAAAAATACAATAACAGTGTTATAAAGTAGGTACCTTTTTTATTAAAATTACCTATATTTAAAAACAACATGCTTACATTAATATCTTCAAAACTGTTGTATACTTTGTTTATAGCAGGATTATCACATTTAGGTACATTCGGACATTTTCGTATCTGCAATAAAAATATCTCACGTTAGTAAAAATGTTGTTCAATATAATGAAAACCCACTAGCGAAATTGGTGAAGCGAAGACTATTTTTACCAAAGGATTAGAGGTAAAAAGCGCCAGTGTATAAGGTAGTTCATAGTAGGTACCAAATTATACGAATTTAACTACTTATCTATCAACTAGATGTTGCCCGCGCCTTCGTGCGCGCTAAAGAAAATCTCGGGGGAACCGTACATTTTGCCACGATAAAAAGTAGCCTATCTCCTTCCTCGTGGTCTACTCTATATCTGTGCCAAATTTCATTAACATCGGGACAGTAGTTTCGGAGCCTATTCAATGCAAACAAACAAACAAAAACTTTCCTTTTTATTATATTAATAATATAGATATTAGTATAGATATAGGTAAGTTTAATAGCATAATTATTATAGTGTGATAAACATCAATGTCATTTTGCAAGCTGGACAACAAAAGCTTTACCTGCAAGTTGTCGGCGGGCGGGCACGGTGGGCGGCGACAATGGCGCGCGCGCATCTGCGTGCCCGCGCCGCACGTCGCCGAGCACGCGCCCCACGCGGACCACCGCGACCAGCCCGCGTTAGCAGGCACAAGGTCCTAAGCAAAAATACCTCAATTAAAATACGTTAAGCGATTTTCGGTAGAGTATCGTCACAAAGAATTTCCCCAAGTAAAGTAAAAAAAGGTATTAACTTGTGTTCGTCACTGGCACGATATGCTATTGCTTCCTGTTTATTGTTATCCATCTGACGATGCAAAATAACGTGAACATGTATAAACCTTAATCCCCCATGATCCTATGTACATATTTTGATGCGATAAAAAGTAGTCTATATTCTAATTTAGGATATGTCTGATGAATTACTAACTCATATACCGGTCTAATAATTTTATATTAACATATAGTATAGGTATGTAAATAACATTTAGGTACTTACTTCACACGCCGGCATATGACATTTTCTACTATCGTTCTTTAATCCTTTACACGTTGCCTCGTCCACAATTATCTTTTCCGGATGGTTTGTCGTATCTTAAATACATTTTAGAGCGATTAGACACATTAATACCTACTTAAAGCGTTCAAACAGCAATTATGTAACTACGGAACGATAACTACATTATATAATATGAGAGTAGTTACAAACTTAAATCAATCAGTTTTGACTTTTGACACTAAACATGCTGCATGGAATGGCTGTGTTCCGCGGAAAATAGCGCTTGTTAGCGCTAAAGAAAAAAAAAACAGATTATCGGCTAGGACACGTTTGCTGTTTGGACAGAATACTGCTAGCATAATCTGCCATTTGCTTATGTTTTTTGTTAGCGCTATTTTCCGCGGAACATAGCTTTCATGTTTTAATTTTTTTAATTTTATGTTTTAATTTTTTTAATTTTATGTTTTTATTTCTTTTATGTGTTATTGATGACAAAATCCAGCAATTTAAGCATTGTTTTATGTGATTGTTTACTGACCGTAAGTGTTGTTGTCTTCATCTACATACTGGCACAGTCGGGATCGCACTTGGTAGCCGAGCCCGCACGTTACGTTGCAGTAGCTCCATTCTGACCACGTACTCCACTTGCCGGGGACTGAAATGTAAGTATTTACAGATAAATTATAACATTATAGTGAACTGCCAGACGGGTGTTAAATGATGGGTAAAAACTGAAAGAGGTATAAATATAAAAACAAACTTGAAGATAAAATGAAAATTAAATTAATCACAAAACTTAATATCGCATTTTAATGCTCTGTGTTCCAGATTTTTAAGCCACGTTACAATATACTAGATGTTGCCCGCGAATTTGTGTGCGCAAAAGGAAATCTCGAGGGAACCGTACATTTTGCCGCAATAAAAATAGCCTATGTCCTTCCCCGTGGTCTATTGTGTATCTGTGACAAATTTCATTAAAATCGGTCCCGTAGTTTCGGAGCCTATTCAATGCAAACAAACAAATAAACAAACAAACATTTCTTCTTTATTATATTAGTATAGTATATAGATTTGTTAAAAAGTTAAATTAATAACTAACCTTTGACTATAACGTCGTACCGTCGTTGCGCGATGCCGGCGATATTCTGCGCGACGCACGCGTACGCGCCGGCATGGCGGGCGCGCGCGCTCCAAACGGTCACAACACTGCCGTTGAGAATGTACTCCACGCTGCCCACTTGTGTGTTCAGCGGTTGGATATCCTGCATAACATATTAATATAGTTATTCCAAAGATTTCAAAATATCAAGATAGGCTTTGACGTAGATTTGACAGAACAAATCTTCATACAATAAAAAAATACGCCATCTTGGTTTTCACAATACTACAAATGTCAGCCATCTTATTTTCACTATACTTCGAATGTCAAAATGGCCTTAAAAATCTCAAAGTGGACCTCATTTATCTGGAGACACTTTTTGCCTATACATGCCTCATCTATAATATTTACGTCTATGAGTTATTCATTTCAACTCCTAGAAAACACATTACATATCTGCGAGATAAGGGAGGCAATGGAAAATTTAATGAAGGTCTAAGACGTTAACCAAATCCTTTAGGAGCAACCAGAATTTAGATCTAGCTATGAGTGCCTTGGGCACTTAGAATTTCAAAATATTTCACAGGTCCTTTATTAAAAATTGTCTAAAATTATAAGACCACACCACACAGTAGACCTTGTTACTAACATTTTCGTTACCTTGAGCCAACTTATTTTCGGTGCTGGATGTGCGATAACATCGCATTTCAATACAACACTTCTTCCAAGCGCCACCTGGTGTGTTTCGGTGATATTGTCCGGTGTATTGCCGACTATGGCCGGCGCTCTCTCTATGGTCACGTCGAACATTATCTCGGTAGTACCAACTTTGTTTGTAACAATACACGAATATTTACCGCTGTCTAGAACTCGAGTTTTGTTTATGATCTGTAAATGAAATACTTATGCATACCTTATACCTACTACTATATATTTTAGATATTAATGTTTTAAATTAGAAAGTTATATTATAATACTAGCTGTTACCCATGGCTCCACCCGCGTAAATATACTATCTAGTATCCCGCGGGAACACTACTTTTCCGGGATAAAAAGTAGTCTATGTTGTAATCCAGAGCCTAAACTACTACCATACAAATTTTCATCAAAATCCGTTCAGTAGTTTTTGCGTGAAAGAGGAACAAACATCCATCCATCTATCCATACATCATTACAAACTTTCACATTTATAATATTAGTAGGATGATCTCCTATATTCTACTCGTACATTAGAAATATTCTTACCAATGTATAGTTGTCGTTCAGAAACTGAATCCTTGCTGATTCAGCTATATCGGTGTAGGGTAGTTTTATCCAAGTGACGTAAGGGCGCGGTGTGCCCTCACCAGGGCACGTTAGTTTCAATGGGTTGCCATATGATTGTGTTACCGATATTTGTTCCTCTTTCTGTTTAGGCGGTGCAGCTGAAATTATGAAAATAATTTATGGTAGGTATTTTTATTATTACTCTGACCATATAATGAATAATAATATGATTAACCAATCATCCATTAATACGTGAAGCGAAAACTTCTTACGCCTTTAAAATATGAAAACAGAGTACTTTAAAATTTGGCACAGTTAAGTTCATGTGGAAGGTGTAAAGAAAGCTAACATTTTTTTAAAATAATACTAAGAAATACCTAAATCACTTTAGGTAAGTACTTATTATAAAGACTTAAAAAAATTAAAATATGAATTATGGTCTAAATTCGACCATAATTCGAATTTCGACCTCTAGTAGGTACCTACTTACTATACTATAAAGTATAAACTTACATAAAACTTTCACCAAGTAAACGGTACTGCTTTCGCCGACTTTATTTCTAGCAACGCACGTGTAATTCCCTGCATGGTCCGTTTTGGCGGCATTTGTGACTATAACTTCACCAAAGTCGGTGGACACCATAGCATCGTCGTACAAATGTAGAGGTGCACCGTCTTTGAACCAGTATACTTCGGGTATTGGGTTGCCGTATGGATGACATTGCATGAAAAACGCTTGGCCGGCCAGTACTTCCAAATGAACTTCCTTTTGCGATGTGTTCGCATTCTCAAAAAGAGACTGAAAAATTCTAGGGGGTTCTGAAAAGGTACGCAAAGATTTAGTAATTTTTGATTGCAGTTTATCTACTGAATCGGTATTTAAATGCTTTTTGTTATTGTTTGTTTCGGCCACCTCTGTGTTCAGCGTGTTGGTGCTCAAGCCGGGGGTCGCGGGTTCGAATCCCGCCGAAGGAACAAAAAAGTATTTCTGTGTTCCTGAGTCATGTTTATTATAATAAAAATCTTAAATACGTATATTTAAAGAATAAAAGTATTAAATATACTTCTCGTTTTCTGGTACTTGTAACACAAGTTCTTCGGATACTTAGCACGGGGCCAGATGACGTGGTGTGAAGCGTCCATAGATATTATATTATTATTATTACCTAATACATTAACTTTAATCGTTTCTTGAGTAAATCCAACATCGTTAGATGCAAAACAGTGGTATTCTCCCGAATGTGACGTACTAATATTGGTCAGCATCAGGTCAGCGTATGCGATTTCTGCTGCGTTCTGACTTATTGTATTGCCGTATCGAATCCATTGTATTAATGGGGGAGGATTCCCAGTTGCCTTACACGCTACTCTGGCATTTGAACCTAACTGTAATATAAAATGCGAATAAATTAGTGTAAAAAATTTAAATTGAAGAAACAAATATTTCTGCCCAAAAACAAACTAAAATTTAATATGGCCGCCTCTACAATATGGCGGAAGGTTAATGTATAATAAAACTTTGAATTTAGAAAATGTTTATTATAATTAACTAGCTTTTGCCCGCGACTTCGTCCGCGTGAAACATTTACTTTGGGATATCGCTAAAATTTACCCGCGACTTCATTTACTTAGAAGGAGAAACGCTTCCACCTTACGACTGCCCGCCCGCGCCGTGCGCCGTACATAATTGCGCGCTGGACTATTTTATTACTGCGATATCTTCTAAAATACTCATTGAAATCAAATGATGTAAACTGCAAATTTCTTCTAGATTAAATGCTTGTAATGAATAACGTATTTACTTGGATAAGGATTAATATCATCTTTATGAAAACACCCTCACAAATAATGCTTAATTTTAGAACAAATTTGGTTAGCATAAAAAGGTTATTGTGAGCCAACCTTAAAAGATAGACATATACCGTCGCGGCCTTTTTTTAGAACTTTTAAAGGGTAACAATTCTGTCATACATCATTTAAGCGAAACTTTAACCGTTTCCGCAGCGTTCGCAGCGAAAGCTCTCAAAAGGGGGAAAAAAACCCCGATTTTGAAACATTCTTGATTGGTGCTCCGCTCGTATTGAACTTATCATGATGCTATATAGCCTAAAGCCTTCCTCGATAAATGGACTATCTAACACAAAAAGAATTTTTCAATTCGAACCAGTAGTTCCTGAGATTAGCGCGTTCAAACAAACAAACAAACAAACAAACTCTTCAGCTTTATAATATTAGTATAGATTACACCAAGTCAAATTAATTTTTGGATTTTTGTGAAATTCCCTTATTTTTTTCCTATTTACCTATGTAGTGTACATAGAGCTGGCTCAAAATCAAATATCTCTTTTGTTACAATGAAATTATGTTAAAAAGTTGCCAGTTTATTCCAGGTTTAGTATTATCCACTTACGACAATATCCAAGGTAGTATTAACAGTAGCAGGCTGTCCATCTAAAAAGAACAACGGTTGCGTTATCTTAGGCGCCGACACTACAGCGACGCGGTACGTAATGTGCGTCCTGCCCGCACGATTGCTCGCCTCACAGCGGAAATATCCCTCCCATTCCTGAGTCACGTTACTCGCTGTAAGCTTTGAATTTTCGACTTTCCAAAGAGTATTGCTGTAAATATAATAATAATTTATTATTATTAATTATTAACTAGATAGGATTTGGATAAAATATTTGATGACTTATTTTTCGATTACAAATCGATCGACTAAAACTTACTTGTAGTGCCATGTTATGTTTGGTTCGGGAGAGCCTTTGGCATTACACTCCAAGGATGCATTTATACCATTTTTGAGAGTCACATCTAATTCATCCACCCCTGAATATATATGAGGCGGTTCTGAAACATAATTTTAATGAATTAATTGAATATGTAGTAGGTATACACTTAGTTTCAGATAAAATACTAAGGCAGTCCAGAAGTCAAACGCTCTAGAAACAAAAAGAACTCTAGATAAACTTTTATCTTTTAATTCTTATAAGAGGCCATCGACATATTACGTCACGCAAAGTTTCGACTTTTTGAACCCCCACCCCCCCATGTCACGCTTTTTAGTATCCCTGTACCTGTATTTAACATGTACTGTCACATTTAGTATGACCCCTCCACTATCCGCTGTGACGTAATATGTGGATGGACCCTAATAAAGTAAAAATCTGTTATAACAACATCGCAGGGACCAATTGATTAAGGTCCTAATAGTCAAAACACGTTATAATTAGAGTCCGACCGAAACTGGTTTTCCGGCCGAAACCGAAACTGAAACCGAATATTCGGCCGTGGCTTCAGTTTCGGCCGAAACCGAAACCGAAACTCCTTAAAAATTCCTTAAAATACTGAAATTTGGTGCATTTTATCCATTATTCTGCATTAATTAGGACATGAAATGGAAACACGGTATATTAATTTTGTTGTAATCATTTATTTAATGTAATATTAAAAATATATTAATTATATTTTAATTATGTTTTCAAATTCAGTTGCGTTGTCAAAGCGTTGCCGCAAGAAACGAAGTTAGGCGAGCGTGCACGAAAACTTCCGAAATCAGTTTCGGTTTCGGCAAAAATCAAGTTCGGCACTTTTGGCCGAAACCGAAACTGCCGCCTAAACTTGATTTTTGGCCGAAACTCGGCCGAAACCGAACTTTCGGTCGGACACTAGTTATAATTGATACCTTTGATATAACTCAAATTGTCATCGTGATGCCCAGTTTTCCGCTATGAACGATGTCGTTATTTTAAAGGGTTTTCACTGTATTTCGCGCATAGATTTTTTCGCGCCCTAGCTTGCCCAATAAAACATTAACCCCCTAACTAATAAAAATATTTCCACAACGGATAAGCTATTCAATTTTGCTATCTTTTTCTGTTACGTTGGAAGTCATTTGATACTTAAAAATCAGCGACTTACCTAGAACATTTAAAGTGTACTGTCGGTTTATAGTGCCATGGTCGTTCCTCGCGACACATCGGTAAATACCCATCTGAGCCAAGTGTACGTTTAGTAATTTGAGTTTAGACCCATCCTCACCGAGTATCGGTTTAGAGTTGAAGAGCCAAGTTATCTAAAACACAAAATAAAAATCATAGGATGTTCTGTACAATTAAAAAGCTAAAAGAGCGGACAGACAGACAGACGGACGGACAGCGAAACTATAAGAGTTCCTTGAGTATTACAGAACCCTAAAAACGAGAGATTTGGGCCTCTAACAGACGGACGGACAGCGAAACTATAAGAGTTCCTTGAGTATTACAGAACCCTAAAAACGAGAGATTTGGGCCTCTAGTCAAGATGTGTTCGATAATTTCGACGACGAAGTTCGAAAACAAAATGTATGAGATTTGGCATTTAAGGCATCGCAAGCGATATGTCACTTAGCGATGACCTAATTGTCAAATCCCATACGTTTTTGATTTCGAAGTTGGCCATCAAAATTATCGAATGCATCTTGACTAGAGGCCCTGATAGCGCAGCAGCGGTATCACCAATATTAAGCGGCCGTAACTATCTTTACTCGTATCAATCGCCTTTGCATCTGTTAAGAGAAGTGGTTGCCTAATTTTCCTGTCCTTTGATTACTAAGGCCCACTTGCAACCAACAATCCAGGTTAAAATTAACCCTGGGTTAAAAATCATGTTATCTCTCTCGTTCTTCGTGTTTGTGAAAGAGAAAGCATGATATTTTAACCCAAGGTTAACTTTAACCCGGATTGGCGCAAGTGGGCCTAAGAAGATTGTCGAATACTCGTATGAAAATCTTACCTTGACTGGCGGTTTGGCGTCATTATTACAGTTCAAATAGGCGTCGTCGCCCGATATTACATCCACTTCTAACGTCTCATTGGCCAAGAACTTTGGAGGCCACTGCACGTCTAAGTATACTTCAGCAAAGGCCGAACTGACTGCGTTTTTAACAACGCACGCGTATGTACTCGCGTTCGTCCGGGATACGTTGTGAATTGCTAGAGATCCGTTTGATATTAATATGGCATCCTGCAACAGCAATATGATTAAAAAATGATTTAAAAATTTATGTTCCACTTATAATAAAAACGTATTATTTTAAAACACATGTCTTTTATACCAAAAATTTTAGCGGAGGTTTCGGTAAAATTAAGTACCTACCTACATATTATTATGGTTCCGTTTGACGTCCAAAGTCCTTTATGAGAGTACATCGTCTTCTTTCCGCATGTCGGCCGCTAGAATATGGCGCGGGCGGCTTGTGGCTTATGGAAGAGGGAGCGGCGCAGGGAGCTGATCTGTGACGGTAAACGACATCTAGCGGCCGACACGCGGAAAGAAGACGATGTACTCTCATAAAGGACTTTCGACGTCATAGAACATAATAATAATCTTATTGGAAGGTGAAATTCTATATAATTTTAAACAAAAAATTATAAACGACTCTCAATGTAAAAATGCAGAAAAAGTATGAAAGAAACTTTTTTTCCTAAATAAGTAATTCCCCTTTTTAAATCGGCTAACTATTTCTATACTCAATCTTCATAATTTTTAAGTCGGCGACAGACTGACAAACGTCAACATGTAAAAAAATTGTATATATCAACTCGAGGTAGTGCGAGTTAATTAATTATCTGAGGTAGTGTGCGTTGTTGTTAAATTGTAAATACATATCTTGTTTGCACAATTCTCGTAAAACTGTACTAAAAGTTTTTGTTTCAGGTATTAATATAACTACCTATATGATAATATAATTTACCTTATACCATTTAACGTCGTCTGTATGGCGAGCTATGGGACACTCTACGTTAACATCGGACCCTTCCAGTACAGTCACTGTGCTTGGTTGTCTTAAATCAGAAGACATTTGACTGTGCAGTGCTAAAAATAAATTAATAATAAATAATTATTTCTACACGTAATTGACTGCAAATTAATTATTAATAAATAATGATAATAAGTATAAGAAATAAACTTACTGTTTTAAGTAAAATCCTTTTTGACAATAATTAGGGTTAAGTATAAAAATCTAATAAGAGCATTAAACATATAATCCAAGTGTCAAAAATAATTCAGTGTTTTTCCAACAAATTAACTTTAAGGATATAAAATAAAACACAGTTACATTAATGTAATATTTCTTTAATCAGTAAATTTATAACTTAAAAAAAATAACAGTCATCAATTATTTTATAACACATTTTAATAATGCATCCTTGATTCTTCAAAATACACGAACGGACGTTATGTCACCTTTAAAGAAAAATATTCCAATTAAATATCTTGTAAAGTTTTATTAAGTATGGTTGAAATATTGATCAATTTATGTAAAATTTTTGCCAAATGGATTGTATGTTTAATAGAAAAAACATATTTTTAATATTTCTTTTAAGTAAATCATAATTGAAAACTTTTTGTGTATAAAGTGTAACAAAAACAACTTACGGTATATTTCTACGGGTATATCTTTAGTGACGTTACCAGCCGCGTTTTTCGCTAGACAAGTGTAAATCCCGCTTAAATCTTCCGTAGGATTCTTAATCGTTAAAGTACCATAGAAATCTGCTTCGTATCGAGAATCTGTAATAATCAAAACATCATTTTATTAAAAATTAGATCTATATTATAAATATTTAATTTTTAATGATATCGATACTTTAATTATTATTCTTTAATATTAAAGTAGCCAAGTTCATCTCATCTGAAAATAAAGAGGAGTCAAAGCAGCTACTTAATTTCAAATATTATGCTCTTACCCTTATCTAAGTAGTATCCGTCTTTAATCCAATAGACGTACGGCGCGGGTCGGCCGCTCGCGCGGCAGGTTAGTGTAAGTGCGGAATCCGCTGTACTAGCTATGTACGGCCCACTGCGGTTCTCCGCTACGAACTGCGGACTTTCTGTAACATTCCCATATTGTAATTTTTATCAGAAAACCTATGAGTATTGATGTATTGTTTATCATTCTCGATAAAATTTAAAGTCTAAGAAAAAAAGTTCGAATTTTTATATAAAAAAATGCACAAATCGCTGTCAACGTATAGTATACTAGTCAAGAACGTATAGTATTAAAGTATTACTTATTTAATACATAAAGTCTAGATTACATTATGGAAACATAAAATACTAGTATTTCTTACCGATAATGTGAACATGAAAGATCTTCGTAGCAGTGCCCGCAATGTTCTGAGCGACGCACGCGTACGCGCCCTCCAGCGCCGCGCTTGCGCCGTGTAAAAACAGGTCGCCCACGTCGTTGAAACTAGAACATTGTAAGCCAGTTGTTTAATTAGCGAAAAAAGGGAAAGCGAAACAAAACGATGAACTTCATATTTTACTTTTTTTAGTGCTTATAAGTCGCTTTTAAATTCATCAATGGATAGCGTAATAAAAATTACGTTACAATTTAAAGACTTGCAGAACACTTCACACTTACAATATGTCAGTAGAATTTTCAGTCAAAAGATTATCCTCGAACTCCCACAACACTTCGGGAATGGGGAACCCCACGGCGTCGCATTTGAGGCTCGCGTTGCCACCGACTTGGACGTTCAGCACTTCTTTCAGAACCCCTTTAATGAACGGTGCAACTAAAACAAAAAACATAGGTAGATGTAAATTGATTTAAAATATTGAATTTTTCCATGTTTTTTTTTTTTGATCTCGTAAGGCCCTGAAAAAAAAACGACTAGAAATATTGGATCGCACAGCCGCACTTGATTATTAACTGTCACAGTCTGAACGTAGGCCTCCCCCAATGAGCGCCTACAATCCCGATCTTGGGCAGACCTCAGCCACCCAGCTGACAGCCACCTTCTTCAAATCGTCGGTCCATCGTGCCGCAGGACGTCCTACACTACGTTTACCTATGCGTGGCCTTAATTCCATATGGCCATTGCCTTCACTCTGATACTTGTCTTCTCCAACTACGTTTCCCTTTTAGAGGCAAATTAATTATTTTTGCTTGTTTTTTTTTTTAACTTATCTACTTACCCCAAACATACACAGTGTAAGTCTGAGTTGCTACACCGTGTTCGTTACTCGCGACGCAGCTGTAATTTCCGAAGTCGGTCAAATTCGCAATAAACCTACAAACAAATTATTTTATTAGCAACTTATTATAAAATTAAGCAAAGCCACACGAACCAAGTAGAAAAGTAAAACTTTCATATTTTGAAAAGCAAAGAACCCACATTAAAACTTTTTATTTTCCACCAATATCGTAAACGTTGTTATAAATATGCCTTCGATTTTTAAAAAGTTATTCTTTTTAAAATCTTACCTCAACCCGGTTTCGTCAATTCGCTTCCTCGGCTGAGCAATATTTAGTCCATTGTGGAGCCACGTGACCTGCGGCGCGGGGAGGCCGGCTGCGGCACAAGGTAGTTCTACCAGCTGTCCCTCTAGCACTTCCAGCTCTGCTTCCGAACCCCGCACGGTTATTATGGGAGCCACTGTGGAGAGTTTAATGTTACTCAGAACCTAGGTCCCAATTTTCGTACTTCGAATATCGGTTCGATTGTCAGCCTGTCCTGCTCGGGCGCGCATAACATGACGCTTGTGTGAATGAGACAGTGCGAGAATCAAACCGAGATTCGAGGCACGAGAATAGGCTTGTGTCGTAAAATGTAATTAGTGATTGATTCATTCACTAGATGTTAAACTGAAATAACTGATTTTTTCTTCAAAAATCGATCAGCAACATTACTAATTACGGCTTTTTAAAAACCCATTTGAATTTGACGCGAAAACGATGTAAACTATCATGGCGGTTAAGTTACGTCACGATGTGCACAACAAAACAAACCGTGAATGACGTCTGGTCTGATGTACCTACTTTTTTATATAATTTATTTTGTTATATTTAATTTAAAAATGAATTCTACGTTTTACAAGTATTGTGTAGTGCCCAAGTGTAAAAGCACAAGTGTAATGACACCGATAATGATAACTTTCGGTAGATTCGCTGAATTAGCTTTACTAAATCCGGCCTCCATCGCTAATTATTGTATACTTAATATCATATTTGGCTAAACTGGTTTACTTGAAGTTCTAAACGCAAAAATCAAAAAGATTTTACTCGGTTACAGGTACAGTCGCGTGCACTAATATAGACACATTGACAAATTTCCAAAAATATGTAAACATTCTAAATTTTAATAGTATGTAACTCATCTTGTGTTCAATATTATGTATACTACAGTATGAGTCAAAAATAGGGAAACATTTTTGTCATAATAACGTAAACAAGAGTGTATCAATGAATAGTACTCACTCCCATAGTCAAATTTATAGATACGTAAATTTAATACCGCTTGTAAGCGGTGCTGAAGGCTATTGGTATGTGTAAGTAGGTAGTTACATATAGGTAGGTATTTTTGTTTAAAGAAGCGTCAGCTAGTTAAAATATATTTCAAAATTCAACTCCCAAGGGGGTAAAATAGGAGATAAAAGTTTGTATTAAACTTTTTATTCCTTGGACATATTTTCATGAATTGAGTACGGAAAAAATAATGACTTAAACGCATATATATATAATAAAAAAGAGGGTTAAACGTATTTCAGAGTTTTCAAAAATTCAGCCCCTAGGAGGGTAAAGTAATAGATGAAAGTTTTAAATTATTATAAAGATATCGCTTAAAACCCAGTGAACAAAATGAGCTCAGATCTTATGTATATATTTTATTAAAACTCATAAATTATCATCCTCATAATCCTATATTTTCTCAGACTCTAAACTCTACATAACAATAATTTTCTATGTAAAACGTCAACTTAAAATCTGTAACAATTTAAAATCTATAGAAAAATAAATATAAAAAGGTTTTATAAAATCTTGTTTTAAACATTCTCCCCGCCAAAGAACCTAGTTCTATAACTAGTCCTTTCAATCTAAACTCATAACTCTATATTCTTAAATAACATTAAATAAACAAAATTAAAATGGTAAATATTAAAACTCGACTCCTCGTATATAAAAAATAAATAAAAATAACTTAACTAAACTCAAAATATTATCATAATTTTTCTTGTTTTATTTTTCTCCTTTTGTCTCTCTCTCTCGACTCTCCATTAAATCTTTCTCCCAATAATTTTTCCTAAGCTTGTTCGCCATTGCTTCATATTCGTTCTTATATTTGCTTAATACTTTCTCATGATCTATAATCTATAATCTCCTGATCTCATGATCTATAATCTCCACTCTCAAACTGCCTCTAAAACTGACCCATATTTGTCTGAAAACAAAAATTAACACCTAAGTTATAACAATGTTGAAAAATCTTAAATAAAAACGATAATAATCTTTGTAACAAAAAAAATGTTATAATCAACACAGCAACAAACCCAATTAGACTGATTGGGTTTGTTGCAAACAATACTACAATATTAAGTAACATTAATTAATAATAAATATTAAGGAATAATACTCACTGTGGGGTACCATTTTGTTTGCTATATTATTAGTAACAGAGGACCCCTGCTCTTTTAAAACTATAATTTTATGTTTTTCGTAGGAAGATATTCTATAAGGAATGTTCTCCATTCTATCCATAATTTTCAAATTTCAAACGAACACCACCACAAATATTAGTGCGAATGATGAACTCCGCTGCGACTGTCATTCTAGTTTATAACATTATGAAAGTTGAGGGTAGATAATAAATACCGAACCAAAACAACGCATTGTTTTTTTTAATTTATCATGTATGTCGTAGAATGTATACATTGTTTTGCAACCTACAATGATTACATTTTTTTGACAATTATAAACATATTGGCAGAAAAGTAAAAAGTGCTAAACTTTTATGAGTGTATACATATTAATGACACAATTATTGTTTACATTGTAATGAAATTGTGTTTTACATTTTCGGATACACAAAATTAATGTTTACATTATATTGAAAAAACAATGTTTACATGTTATCGACATTGTCACGTATACATCATTTTAGCTTTGGGGGTGTTTAGTATTCATTGACAAACTGTTGTTTACTTTATTATGAAAAAATTGTGTTCATAATTTTGAAAAAGTTTGTAGGTTACATCATTATGAATACAACATGGTATCCATGTTTTTGAAGTATGATACGTTGACATATTATTGCAAATTTGTCTATGTGTCTATATTAGTGCACGCGACTGTACACAGTATGACGTTTTATGTTGTATTTACTACCAAAACGTCAACAACAACAGTGGCGCACGCACTGTGTGACGTAATGCTTTCCGATTGGTGTTCACTGTCACAAGAATAAATTGATTATTTATAGATTTAAAACCCTGAAAATAACATTAATCTGAACTTATTATATTGAATAATATACTTCATTGAAATCTACAAATAATAATGAATCTATAGGTAGGTACTACACTCACACTGATTTATTCTTAGTGGACACAAGCCTATTGGGGCCCTGTTTCACAATCTACGAATAAGTGATCAGCAGGATAAGTGTGTTTTTCTTTTCGCATTCGATCGTTAGCGCGGTTGGCGTTTACTAGGAATTTGTATGTGATTTGACCTATTTGTACACGCGACAACTAGATGACACATAAAAAAATCACATAAAAATTACCAGTAAACGCCAAACGTGTACACGGTGATAGCCTATTACATGTTATGTCTCTGTCGCGCGATATACAGTAAACAGAAACATAACTTCCGAATAAGCTATCCAACACTTATTAGAAGGTTAGGAAAGCCCTTAATCTCGTATAGTAAAACTAGCTAGCCAACTGACAGCTTCGTGTAGTATTTTACGAGATATAAAGTATAGGTACTTTCTTCCTATCTGCACATTGGTCTGGTCTTTCTGTAGAGAAGCGTAGTAAAATCACACTATTTCGACGGTTAGGGGTTTTCACTATTGACAGTATAGTATTATATTGGTTAAAGACTGATTTAATAAAATGACTAACAAATAGTTAGTAGGGACTTACTGAAAACGTTTACAGAGAAATTCTTATGACTTGATCCAAGTGAATTAGTCGCGTTACACGTGTATACGCCAGAATCGTTCTCACTGGCATTCTCCAATACCAAATCACCATTCTCCTTTAAAAACCTAAAACCATAGGCCATAACGTTTAAACATTTATTTACAAACTAAACAATAACCTGTTTCAATGATCTTTGAAATACTCACACACGATTAGAGAATGAAATGGGTTTGGAGTTTTTCGTCCAAACGACGATGGGCATAGGGTTAGCGTGGAATTTGCAGCTCAGTGATGTTTGTTCCCCGACTTTTAATGAGAGCGGCACTTCTAATGATGAGCTACGAGAGTTGTTATCCTCCGGTGGATCTGAAATAATGTTTAAATTACTTTATATGCATATTTTAACAGCTTATAAATGTCACCGTAAAATTGTAAAAACGGTTAGATTGTAAAATAACTAACGAGATCGTAAAAATATGTCGAAAGATTCATAACTATATATTTATAGTCTCACGAAAAATAATGTGTTAAATTATAGACTATCAACATAATTCATTCACATAATTATAGTACATTCAAAACATTCGCGTCCGAAGTCTATCAACATTTTACAATTTCACTACTTATATTACAATCTAACGGTTTTTACAATTTTACGGTGACATATATAAAATTCTGTTGTTAGAGAAGACCTTTCGAAACGGCTCGACTGATTATTCGGTAGGTGTGAGAATAGGTTGTACCAGTGGCGAAGGGTTCCTATAACTCCATTCCTATCGGCTTCCCTTGTCACTTACCTTTTGCAAACCCTCATAGAAAGTCTTTTTCATATCCCTAAAGGTCAATTCTCACCGAAACGAAACGATACGCGACATATCGCTGCATTTTTAAGATAGCTATTCAAAATTAAACTCTATTCATGTCAGGAAATGAACTGTGTTCGAATATCACTTGCAACGCGATGTACAGCGCATGTGCAGTGTATGACTGATGTCATATGAAACGTGTAGGTATATTTTTGTGTAGTGAACAAAGTTCAATTTTAAATAGCTATCGTCATCAGCAATCTTATTAGCCCAAGAGCTACTGAGAAATTTAGAGTAGGTATTTGAGGCACGATGAAACCTTGTCCTGTACTTCTCCTATTGTACCTCAACACGAGAATGCAGACCTGGCTGGTCAGAAGCGGAACTTAGCCAAGTTACAAATTTTTGAAAAGTCCATTTTTTAATGCCAAAAATCCATGTTTGAGGCGCTTTGAAATTTGGATATACAGTTAGTATAATGAATAAGAAGTTGGGGGAAAAAAAGGCCATGTAATTTAGTTGGAACTTTAACCTAGCCATGTCAGTTTAAAAGTAAATAAACTGGCTTTCGATTCATGATTTTCTGACATCTATTGGTCATTTTATGAACTGCAATATACGTACGGGCGAAAATGCGACATCTATGAAGCCCTCAAAGAACTACGTGGTCAAAAAATGAAATAATTGCGTATTGTGCAATAAACTTACTCGTCAAAATGTATTTATAAAACAAATAGGTATTATGAAATAGAAATGGCATACGAACCAGCATAACCTACCATCTACATGTTTTAGATAATAGTTTAGTTAACTATAAACGTAAAAGCGACATCTAGGAAGAATCAAAGAACTACGTGGTCTTGATAATTTTCGCAAAGTCGATATGAGTCGTTTTTAATTGATTTTCCTATAAAAATCGAAGACATCCATTCGTTGTTTATACAATATTGTGTGCAATAAAATTATATATTGTGCAATAGTCTAATTTACTCGACAAATTGTATATAAAAAACAAATCTAGACACGCGGTAGTGTGTCAAGCCAAGCCTAGATGTCGCTTTTACGTTTATAGTTAACTAAACTATTATCTAAAACATGTAGATGGTAGGTTATGCTGGTTCGTATGCCATTTCTATTTCATTAATACCTATTTGTTTTATAAATACATTTTGACGAGTAAGTTTATTGCACAATACGCAATTATTTCATTTTTTGACCACGTAGTTCTTTGAGGGCTTCATAGATGTCGCATTTTCGCCCGTACGTATATTGCAGTTCATAAAATGACCAATAGATGTCAGAAAATCATGAATCGAAAGCCAGTTTATTTACTTTTAAACTGACATGGCTAGGTTAAAGTTCCAACTAAATTACATGGCCTTTTTTTCCCCCAACTTCTTATTCATTATACTAACTGTATATCCAAATTTCAAAGCGCCTCAAACATGGATTTTTGGCATTAAAAAATGGACTTTTCAAAAATTTGTAACTTGGCTAAGTTCCGCTTCTGACTAGCCAGGCCTGCATTCTCGTGTTGAGGTACAATAGGAGAAGTACAGGACACGGTTTCAACGTGCCTCAAATACCTACTCTAAATTTCTTAGTAGCTCTCCAGCTATATTTAGAAAGCGCCTTAAAAATGTAGACCTAAATTAAATCTTACACTGAACGTCAAGTTGTACATCCCAAGTGTCAATGCCGAGGACATTTTCAGCTTTACACCTATACAGCCCTACGTGTTCCGTGTTAGCATACTTTATATCAATTTGGCCCCCATTTTGTACGATATTCTTCGGTAGGGAAGTAAATTCTGAAGAGTTTTTGTATTGCCATATCAAAGTAGGTTTCGGTTTTCCATGTAGCAGCCTAAAACAATACAATTTTTTAAACAAGACATTAGGATTTCCAACGTATTGTATATACAAAGTATGAAATGGAAAATATAATCGTTATAATCGAAAATATATCGTTACTTAATATAAAAAATTATAATTTTTTCAAGTAAATAAAATTACAAATTCATAACAAACAATAAAATCTCACCTACATGTGAAACTGAGTGCTTCGCCTTTCTTCACCACATGACTTTTTACTTTCTTTATGATAGATGGCGCTTCTGGAATAACGAAGAAGAGTTTTTTATTACTAATTATAATTATGAAAGATATTAGTCACGTTAAAATACTTAATGGACTCTGGAAAATTCAGGACAGAGATGTCTAGTAAATAACACAAACTTACCAAGCCCATGCACTTCTAAGTTGCCACTCACTGTAATATTTTCGTAACCGTTCTCAGCGACGCATCTATAGTTCCCCAAGTTATCAAAGTCTATTTTACTTATAACAATAGATGTATCGTCTTCGGCGAAATTTATATTATCACCAAATTGGAGGGCGGTATTGTTATGGTACCATCTAATTTTTGCCGGTGGATACGAGTCGACTACACAATGCAAACGCGCTTTTGAATATAACTCTACCTTTAAATCTGAAATCAAATTCGTGTATTATTTATTAAGCATAACCATGCTATGGGTAAGATCTAATGTAAAGAATATTTAAAGCTAAAGCCATTAGGTACTAAATAGTGCGAATAAACATATTTTTTTGTAATTATCATTGATAGCCTTATTTAAACGCGCTCTTCTCACTTACGGCCCGTTTCAATAACCTATCTACCAAAAACTAATAAAATAGAACATCGTCGTTCATTTGCCGGTTTTTTGCGATGCAAATTTGACGTTTTTAACTAATAGTTATAGGTTATTAACAGCCTCCGTGGTCTAGTGGTTAGAGCATTGGCTCTTGACTCGGAGGTCGTGGGTTCGATTCCCGCATTGGTATAACAAAAAATTTTATTTCCAAGTTTGATTAGGACAATGCAGGCTGATCACCTGATTGTCTGACAAGAAAGATGATCCATGCGTCGGATGGGCATGTAAAAAGTCGAACCTGCGCCTGATCTCTCGCCAGTCGTCTCGGTTATCCGTCCCACTGGATTACGAGAGTAAAGGAAGAGAGAGTGCTCTTGTGTACTGCGCACACACCTGGGCACTATAAAATTACTCCTGCGTAACTGGCTTGGTTTCAATGAAACCGGCCACCGTCACCGAAAATCGGTGGGGAGTTATTATTATTATTATTATATAGGTCAATGAAACGGGCCGTAAGTCACTAGATAGAAAAGTAAACGCAACAAAACAAAATACCTCACCAGAGAACCCCTTTATCAGTGTCATCTTCCGTCGCACATTAACGTTGACGCTGTCCTGGTGAATGCCTTCCGAGTTCTCGCCCACGCAGAAGAACATCGCTTGTACGTTTTCTACGCTACTGTTTAGAGTAAGCACACTTCTGTATACGTTGGGTTGCACTTGTCTTACCTATATTAAAAATATGATTAAACTTTTATTTATCATCTCAGTAAAGAGACATTTCTAATCACTATACATCCATTTCATCATTTGTCAGTTAGTAGATATGTGTTTCAGCTGACATTTGAGTTCAAATCAATCAGAAAATCAGCAAAATATATACGTATACGATTTGATTAATTATTATATAGATACGTTATATCCTTACAAAACTGACAATCTTTCTGTGCCGCGACACACATTGACACGGGACGCGTAATACGTGCTCGTCAACCGGCTTGTCGCACACTAACACAACACATTACTCGTGAAGCACACTAACCAAAATTGGCCCAACGTCGGGCCAATTTGAGTCTTCACTCTTTACGCGCAATGCCATATCTACGTCTTTTTAATAATACATCTATGCGTATACGTAATAATTTTCCTATAGCACAAAGTATTACAAACCGTATTGTCCAAAAATCTCTCGGTCTCCATATGCCACAATATTCGCGGTGGCGGCTTAGCAGCTATCATACAAGTGACTTCGTGCGTGGTACCGTTTACTATTGTTATGTTCTTCGGTCCTTCAATATGAACCCGAGGTTTGTACAACAACGATACTTCTATTGTGTCTGACGCTGAAAAACATTAATATAATATAATAGTAATCTGTTACTCTTAATTCAACAGTAGCTATTAAAATTCAGGTCGGTTATAGGTAAAAAACATAGCAAAAACATACATTAATGAAAACAATTTGTTTCTAATGAGGGTTTTTAATTTCATGACATCTGACACGATAAGAACCGTCGGGCTACCAAGCGCCACCTGGTGACAGAAAGAGACGAAAATTCTTATTGACTGTTTTTGATACCACTTACGCCACCAGATGACGCTTTGTGTGCGTTCGGTCTGCCCCCTAGCGGCAGAAAAAACTCAAACGCCCTCATTGTTCTTTCATTTGCAAACGAATATACTGCGATATTAGTTTTTATTTCCAAGCAATAGACAGAGACCAGTTTCGCCATGCTCACTCAGTTTTACCTGTATAGTTATTCCTTACAGCTACACACGTCCAAGTTCCTTCTTCAGTAATGTTCTTTATATCTAGCGTGGATATAAAATTGCCTTGAACTGTTTCCGTATTTGTAATAACTCGTTTAGGATCGAGCCAGTGAACTTCTAAAGCATTTTCTACGTGACAAACTGCCTGTATGTCTGTATGTTCGCCCCTCAAAAGTGTATGAGGTCCAAGTATCCGAGCGGTTGGTTTCGTTTGAACAACAACTTCTAAAGATTGATTTGCTTGCCCACCTGAAACAATTTTTTAAGGTTTTTGTAAAAATGTGTGTATGATAATACTTGAAAGGTTATGTTGCCCAATAAATACTTAAGGAAATATTTATTGGAAATAAAGATTAAGTGCCTGCAACAGCTTTATTTCAATTTACAGTATATCTGTATAAAATATACAAACCTTTATTAACTGCAACACATGTGTACGTTCCAGAATCCGCATTGCTCACATTAGGTATAGATTTTTCAAATCTATAAACACCATTATTGTTAGGTGTAATCTGAAATTTGGTTACTGCAATAAAAGTTAGTAGTTTGTTATTCTTGTAACTTAATATCACGAATATGAACTATGACTTAGAAGTAAGTACATAACAATCACCTGTAAAGTACGTACGATAGAGCTATGTATTTTTCCCTTTAAAACACACTGTCAGTCTTAATATAATAAGACTTAATATAGTAAGCAGTTATAATTAATTTATTTATTAAAGAAATTAACGTACCGAAGTTTTTGTGTTCACCCTGATATTCAAGCTGAGCGCTGAACAGCAAAGCTTCACTGATTATAGTACAAGAGACCGTTAAATTCTCACTGTCAGTTAATGTGAGTTTTGAGGCCGATATTTTCACTTCTGGTTCGTCGACTGCAAGTAAAAGAAATAAATATTCGTTTATTTGCTTTGTATGATGCAAACAGCGCTTTTATTCAAGCAAGTATTTGCTCCAATTTTTTGACGCAAATAAACCAAAGCTAAGGACAACTAAATATAACAATTTATTACCAATAAATTCAAAGACTGTGGTAACTTTACTAACTCCTGCTGCATTCTTTGCGACACAATCATAGGAGTCCTCGTCCGCTTCGCTCATGTCCTCGATTACCAAGTCTAAGGATGTGCTTTGTCTAAAGTATAAAAAGATTATAAACAATATTGTGTCGTATTAACGTTTAATGAGTTTAATTTTGATAAACACAACCGAGCATAACACCTCTGCTTTTTCTGTTAGTTGGTTAAAGAAAAGTAATTTCATCATCTATGAAGTCGTTTAAAACATATCTTTATAGCAACTTAAGTAAACCTTTATAGTATACAGATATATAAAGGGTATGTTCCGGTATACACTGCGACCACTGTACTGTGTGACGTCAATTCAGTATACTGCGAAGCCGTTCATTTATAGCCAGTTATACTGCTGCCCTATTACCTAATTTTATGGACTTCAACTGACAACTAGGAATGGTCTTCATTTTGACGTTTGAACTTTTCAATCACGTGATCAAAGTACTGCGAGTACCTTAGGGATCGTCCATTAATCACGTGATGCCTAAAGGGGGAGGGGGGGTCCGAAAAAAAAATCACCAAGTATCACCAAGGGGAGGAGGGGGTATAAGGAGACATCACGTGTATTAATTTTCGAATCTAGTCTATGCATACCAAAATTATTATCGGTTGTAGATTCGTAGTGTTGTTTAAATACTTACAAGACAAATGACTCGTATAGTTTTAAATTGCTTAAATTGTTTTTTAACTTAAAATTTTTCTTAAACATCACCTGCTTACTATGTAAAAAAAATACACGTGATCTTAGGTGGGGGTGGGGGGGGTATTATAAAACCTCACCAAGTATCACCAGGGGGAGGGGAGGGGTCTAAAAAGTTGTTAAAAACATCACGTGATTAATGGACGGTCCCTTACCTCGAAAACGCCAGTGCTCACAGTAGAATATGGCAGCGATTTATGACGTCATAGGATACTGCGGCAGCACTGCGGTACTGGCAGTCCATAACGGAACGAATTTTTCTACAGTGATAGCACTGTGCACTATGCAGTGCTCGCAGTGCATATCGGAACATACCCAAAAAAGAATAACTGAAGTTGGGGCCTGCTGATGTCTATAGGCGATCGAGACTGAAAAAATCTGCGTATTTAAATTTAGGGCCCTTTTCCTGTGACGGGGGTTGCCACACGCGTGCGGATATCGGCCGCATTTGGTCACAAGCCGGTGATAGGATGTTCCAGTCCGCGTGCGTGCTGCCCGCGGGACACGTTAATATGTATGAAATTATAGAATGCGGGCAGCACGCAAGCGGGTGGCAACCCGCATGACAGGAAAAGGGCCCTTACAGGCTATGCGTGTTATGCAGGCGCGTGTCTCCCCGCGCCCACGTGACCGTGAGCGGCACTAGCGATTCCACGCGGCATACAGCCGTTACACGCTCGTGGCGACGAACGGATATCTGTGAACAAAGTAAAGGCTCTAGTATGTACTATATTATGAAATTTTATCGAGTCTTAGGGCCCAACTACGTGACATCACATGAGCAACTTAGATAGGATCCACAAATCTATAAAGACAAAGCCAATATAGCCATATTATAATGTAACATTTACCTCTAGGGTAAAATTAAATGCATTGTTCTCTAATTGATTATGCTTTAATAGAGAATTTATTTTATTAGTGTGCACAATTACTTACTTTCTTTGGTGCATCGAGATATGGAACTTCTGAAATAAATAAAGTATTTTATGTAGTAGTAAATATTTTAAAGCTGTGCTCAATGACAAAGTTTCAGTTCACAAACATCAGCTGTACCTGGAGTTTTGGCTTGAATTGCAGTAGAACCGATTCTTTTAAATTCCTGACCGTATTCATCTCGTCCACGGACCTACAAATCATATATATTAACACGTGAAGCAAAAATTTCCTACTCCTTTTTACGAAATTTACGCAAATGGAGAGGGATGATATTTGGCACAGTTAAAGTTTATGTGGAGGAAAGTGTGCTGAAAGCAATTTTTTTTAATTACCTATAGTATAACAACATCACTACCTTAGAGTAGTAGCTAACTTTACAAGTTGACATTTTTCAATATGTCACAACTCACAACTTAGTTGGCTCCTTGACTATGTTAAGGTAGCAATTTACTAGACTATAAATTTACTCACAGCGATATAAAAGAAATCTTCAGGTGGTATAAAGGCGTCGGCTTTGTAGCGTCCATTGCCAACTTCCTTGAGATCAACTTCGAATTTCGTTTCGCCGTTCAGACTAAGTATGTCTGCGCTCTGTACTTGTAACGGCCGGTTTGTGCCAGTCATAGATATAAGCAAGTGATTGTAAGCACCTAAAATGCCAAGATGTTATTATTTCGAAGATTATCTTTTCCCTCTGTTGCAGCTACACCGCAACGGGGCATGCGGGGCGCGCGGGGCGCGACGCCTTATTCGCCAGCGCACACTACGCGGTGATAGCTATACTTTATATTACACATTCTACTATTGTCAACGTAGGCGACCAGACTTATTGTACACATATCTTTTTAATACAGTCCGCTATTATATACCAAGCATTTTTATTCCACATCTGGGAGCCTACACCCTCCTTCATAATTTTGAAGTTGGCAAACTGCGTACACGATGCAAAGTTACACGCATCTGTGCACTACAACAAAATCATATAGGTAGATAACTATTATTAACTATATACATATAGGTATACCTATATCATTTAGTTCTCCAGTAGCACATAAAATCTAAATCCAAAAATAAAATTATTGATTTAGAGAGAAATGTAGACCTTTTTTGTACATTTTGCTTTTGCAAGTATATGATCATTGATATTTTTACCAAAACTAAGCCAAAAGGAAGGGTAATGATTGGCAGTGAGCAGTCTATGTATGTATGTACTAGTGATGTAACGAATATTCCCATTCGCATTCGCGAATATTCGCACATTTTTGTATATTCGCATTCGCAAAGTTTTTGCGAATGTTTTGCGAATATGAATATCAGAAAACAAAAGCAAATGTTCGAGTTTCTTACGCCGGTTTTCTTGTCGGGCTAGTTTCCGAACCGGTGGTAGGCATCATTTAGGACAATACTATAAGCGTTATATCATAACCTAACTACATGGAAATAAAAATTTTGAGTTTAAGTTTGAGTGAGCGGAGCGGAATGAATGACTCTTTTTTTAGATCATAGATGAGTTCGTATGAACTCGGCAATACTCGGAAGATACGAACGTAATGAACCCATAACGAACCTTGCCCGAACGCGACTGCCGCCAAGCCATAGACAAATTGGCGCCAAATATAAACAAAAACTGAATATTCGCATTCGCATTCGCGAATGTCAGTAGCAGATATTCGCATTCGCGTTCGCGAATGCTAAAAAATTGACATTCGTTACATCACTAGTATGTACCACCGCGGCTCTTAAACTACTGATCCAATTTTAATCAAAATATTCGTAATAATAGCCAGGGTAAATAGGATATATATAATTTACGTAGAAGAGTTATAGTTTTTTTTTATAAAAAATTAGTTATTTAAGCCATGTTTACCTTTAGCTATATAGTTTACGTAGTATGGTAATAGTTTAAAAAAATAGTTATTTATGGCACGTTTACCCTGCAGCGGCCTATAGCTGGTCTCCGCCATATCCGCCGGCGGGCTCACGCTGAACCCGTGCGCGAACGTGACGTCGGACAGCCCCGCCACCTTCACCGAGTGCTCCGCCGCGCTGCCCACGCGCACGCTCCACGCGCCCGGCTCCGGGTTCAGCACTTTCACGATCTGGGAGTATTTACTCCGTTATAGCGTGTTCAATTAAAGAGAGGGGCTGATCACAGATATCTATTGAGTAGACCACGCAAGTGTATGTACCTACTTCGCGTGTAACAAAAGAGTAGAAATTACTTCCTTCAGCGCCATTTCCTCTCGAATGTTCTCGGTGCCAAAACATCAAACGAAAACTATAAAACGCGACAGGGCGGCGCGCGTCGACGGCTTTTGAATCATTAACCCGTTAACTGTCGTGTCCGTCACATGTGCCTGACAAATTTTTCCTTGCCTGGCCTGGCAGTTAAAGGTTTAACTCGGGGACAAGGAGTTATCATCACTAAAACGCTCTTTTGACGTCACAACTCACAGCAGATAGAAAAATAATGGTACGCTTGAATTGGAAGATCAGCCATGTCAGTCAGTATGTTTTAGGTATCTGAAATATTATTATACAGGTTTTCCCATAGAATGAGTTGCCATTACTTAATCCAGAATTCGTTTCTCCTTCCGTTGTATTTCATAGAGCCGCTAGCGACGAGATGGTGATACAAAATGGTACCATTGCAATTTTTTTTTCATAAATGTGTTAGGTACTACCATTATCTCGGAGAGATCCAACGTGGTGACAAGCTGCGGTGGGCCCGTTATTTCTTCACCACTCGGATTCATCACGTGGATTTGCGGTTTCGCTCCCGACACGGACACCGTCACTTCGCTCACGGATTTGTCTACTGGAATCTGGATAGGTGAATTAATAAGTAAATTATTATCACATTCACAAAAATAAATAGCCGTAGCGGGCGTCTCGCACATGTCAAACATCTAAATTATTTACACTACGGCCGATGTATCTTGGCGAGTCTGAGCATAGGCTCTGCAAACTTTAGCGCATGTACAACTAGTGAAGAAAACTGTTATTGTATTTTTATATACCTATCATTGGCGTAGGGTTCATATAACTCCATTCCTATCGGCTTCCCTTGTCACTTACCTTTTGCAAACCTTCATAGAAATCCCTACCTATTATACAGGCTCCGGTTTCCCTATGAAGGAGAAGCAGCCTTCGCCACTGATACCTATGTACGAATAAAATTTCCCTAATACAGTGGATCAATTAGTACAAATAAAATAAATAGGAAAACACTTAAAAACAGTTATTGCGCAACCTTCTGCGCGAAGTTCAGACTCGCCAAGATACATCGGTTGACCATTTTAAGCTCTTTTTTAGCGAATTAATTAACTTGTTTGAGTTGTGTTAGCTTACCTGTTTGGTGTAATTATATCCCGGTGGGTTAACAGCCGACGCTAAATTCACGCTCCGGCCTTTGATCGAGCTGCGTACAAAATCCAGCACCTATAAAAAATATTCTAAGCATGAAAGAGCAAATCCAAAATATTCGATAACAAAACCAGTACTGTAACCACTAGATTCTAAAGTAGGAATCGAACGTAAGAGCACAAACATACCTTATGAACGCTGGTTTTATTCAAATTGAAAACTTGTCCAAAGCTAGCTGCGGCGATCTGCTGGTAAACCTTATAGTGCGGCTTATTTAGGTCATTACAGTGACCCGTCAATACGAATACTACCTGAAGATTAGAACATACAAAAACTTTAGACCGAGCTTTGATGGAAAAAATTAACGGGTTGAAATAAAAAAATAGCTATTATTTATACTTATTACTTGATCTATTTTTTAATATAAGTGACATTGTAAGTATAATATTTACTTTTACTCCTTTTTAGTATAATATTTATAAAGAAAAAGATTTCCAAAAATATTCGTCTCACCGGGATTCGAACCCCAGACATTAATTTGACCAAGACATTAAAAAGTCCGACGTTTACTAAACCACGCCACCTGGATGACTGATATGTGTCTTGGTTTTTTTATTATGGCGCGATGAAAGAAGAACATAAAAACTCAAACATGCACAATTTACCAGGGTAGAGTCCTTGCTAGATGGATTTTACGTCCCCGAATTGCCTAGTAGGTACTTACCTATACTAAATGTCACGGACATTGTCGATGCCGTTTTCGAGATTCTGTTTATATAACCTATACACAAGAATTGCTCGTTCAAAGCTTTGAACGAACTCCATGTTTATAGGTAGATTAATGTGCAATTGGTAGATGACACACACCTGACTTTGTTTCCTCTGAATAGTTTCCAGAACTTTCCCAACATCGCGATGATCGGACGCGGTGGCGTCGGTAAACACATATACGAATGAGCGGGGACGACTGACGTTCAGGGCCAACTGAATACCTCCTAAGGATTTCTCTGGGCAGTCACCGCCGCCGTACACTCTCACTATGTTTAACGCCGATTTGAAGACCAGTTTGCTTTTCGTCACAGTTGCTGGACCAACCGCTGAGGAATGAAATGAGTCACATAGTATATTAGGTCATTACCTACATATGAAATTGGCGTTTTGTAAAGGAGGAACGTGAAGTCGATTTTTTAAACATAATATATATATATTTAATCAAGGTAGGTATATATTTGCCATCTCATAGGTAGTTCATTGATTCCTTTACTAAAAAACATAAGGGGCTTTGGACTGCCCCATCGGAGTTGAATATTTTTCCCTTGCAAGAAGTTATCCAAATTTCGAAAAAAATGGTAATCTAATGGAACAAGGTCTCGGGAGTACGGTGGATATTTTAGCATTCAAATTGAAGCTTGTGCAGTGTGTGGTCTCTGCTGCTTCGACAACGCTAGAGCGTTGTCGAAGCAGCAGTGGCCTAGAGCGAATGACCAACCTCGGTTGTTAAGCAGCTAGCTTTTCCATCATGATTTGCAGTTGGTGGCAATAGACATGTGCCGTAATCGTCTGGCCAGATTTAAGAAAGCTGTAGTTAACGACACCGGCACTAGTCCACCCAACGCTCACAAGTAACTTTTTTTGAGTCAATTTTCGCTTGGGGCAGGCTTTGGCTGGTTCGCCAGGGTTCAGCCATTGCGATGAGTGTTTCCTATTATCGTACAGGATCCACTTTTCATTACAGGTAATGATTCGATTTAAAATCTCTTCATTATTGTGCCGGTTGAGGACCTAATGTAACGCAGCAGTCGACGCGCGTTTGTCGGTTTGCTGCACTCAATTCATGAGGTACCTTTTAAGCTTTTTCACCTTTCCAATTTGCTTCAAGTGGATTAAAACAGTTTTATCACTAACATCGCAGCCTGCAGCTAACTCGGACGTGGTTTGCGATGGATCCGCTTCCACAATAGCCTTCAATTCTTTATTATTAACTTTGATCGGCCATCCACGGGGCTTGTTCTGCAAGTCTAAATTTCTAGAACGAAAACATTGGTACCAAAAACGGACTGTGTTTTCTTTTGCGACAACGCCGTCATACACATCATTAATCCTTCGAGCCGTTTCTGCAGCACCGGTGCCATGGTGGAACTCGTACTCGAAAATAATACGATATTTCAAGTTTTCCATTTTGTAAAATGTTTGTAACGCAAAGAAAAAAACAAAAGAGGAAATAACAAATGAATTACGGTTTTCGAAATACAAATGCATGAGTAAATAACGGTAGATATAAATTTGAAATTGGAATTCCTAACCAAAGAAAATATATTTGAGATCAGAGTGACTAGCACAACAAAACGCAAATTTCATAATATGTAAGGACCTAATATTAGAACTTCGATTTTGACGGGACCGGAGAACGTATGGATATGAGTCATGCTTGGTAAGGGTAAAGGACTCGAACGGTGCGGTACCAATGTCTCACAGAAAATCAGCGTGAATATTGCGTGAATATACATACGTACCACCGACAAAGTTCCCGCTCGACCAATCTCTAAACATTCACATTTGCACTAGGACGCCTCAAAATATTTAAACGCAAAGGAAGTAACCGCAACGACTGCAGACGAGGTTGAACTACGTATTTACATGTGAGTATGTTTGCGAGCCCACTATTCAACGGCGCTGTTGAGCGATTTTCATCTTATGCCTGGTCGAGCGGGAACTTGTTCGGTAGTACATTGGAGGAAAAGACTAAATAACTAGATGGTAAAATACTTATTAATCTAGTTCCTCGATCAGTTATTTACCGATATTCATAAAATATTGGTACAATAATTAATTGGAGCAAATATCAAAAGAATTTATTAAGATTTTTACCTGGATCATGAAACGGGACAAACACAAAATCAGCAATAACATTGCTCTCCTCTAAGGCAGTTTGTAATATCATTTCGGCGCCTTCGCGAAGCTGCCTCAGATCATTATACATGGAGCCGGTTGTATCGAACACAAAAACCAAACTACTTTTACCATCTTCGTTATCATTCTTTGATCTACTCAACTTAATCGCCTCTGAAACATTATATTGCACCGATAGAGATGTAAGTGATAAAAGCAAAATATTTAAAAATATTATTCTAGTGCCCATTTTCAAATATAGGACACATTAGAAATGACAACTGTTGAATGTGTATTATTTTGAAATTATCTTTTTACGTAGATATGCAATAGTTCTAGATGCAACTATATATCTACTAAATACCTCAACTTAAATACAAACGGAATTAGTTTGATCTAAATTTTATTAGCAGTGTTTTGTAATTTTGAAGATGGTGATTGGTGAATATTTAGGATTCGACTGTATGGAATTTACTACACCTATTAGGTTATATATGCTATGTAAATTATATGTTAAGGAATAATTCAATCTAGGTCTACTTAAGAATAAAAATGTTACCTTCATTTAGTGAAAACTATATTCTCATTCACATTATATGTTATAATATTTTCTTTAAACTTTTGTGCATCTATAGTAACAGTTCTATGCGATTCGGTGACTTATCTATAACCTTTGACTCTGTAATCTATGTGGGTTTCATTTTGTTCTTGAATGCATTATCTGAGTTGTTTACAGGGCCGCTACTATTTCCTGAAGAAAACATTATAAATATGGAAGTCATTCATGTCATACACTTACGGCCCGTTACAATAACCAATATATCTAAAACTATTTGTTAAAAATGCTGTCATTCAATTATTTGCCGGTTTTAAGCGATACAAATTTGAAGTTTTTAACTAATAGTTATTGGTACATAGGTTATTGAAACGGGTCGTTAGTTAATAATTATGAAGGTGTCACTCATTTGTAAATATTCTCAACAGGATAAGAACACTAAGTAGGTACTCATAGAACCCAATTAACAAAACTTCTAGGCTTAACCACAGAATAAATAATAGTGGCTTAACCAAAAACAATCCAAACACGAAAACAAAGTTCGATAAGAATAAAATATATTATCGACATGTTTTGGCGCTAAATCACAGTTTTTCACATACCATAGATTTTATTATATTCTTAAATGATTATAGTTTCAACATAGTACTTTGGATAAACACCCGCAATACTCAGATTAAGTAGGTTACATACATTTTTGCTAACACTATCGTAATGTAGCCAACCTTTTATAAAGGTAGAGTATTTACAGAGTAAGTTATCCCTAAAACAGTACACAGAAATAACACGTTTCAGAAACTTATAACAATAAATGAGACACTCATGTAAAAATAAAATCTTTATTAAAATTTCACACTCCACAATCTATAGAAGACATTCGACTTACACTACAGAAACAACATTAAACTAATATAAAATGCCCAAATAGCTCAAAAATTTTATTTTAATCAGGTTACATTTAATTTTTATAGGAAAGGAAATTGTGAAAGGTGATTAGATGGTACATAACCACAGCATTTTATAGATATAATCTCCTATTACAAATCTAATGTTGTTCATGATTTTTTTTAACTAAATTATATTAGTGAAATTATTTGTGTATTTGATAATGGTTACATTCGTAATATTTGTTCTTCCGATTTTTTATTACAATACTAGAATGAATATCAGCTAGCGGACGGAAAATACTTACTAGTTACAAGACAAGTACATTCCACAAACAGATTATGATTATATTATAAGTATTGTCACAGTATTTGTTAACATTATTGAGAAAAGATTCAATACTGATCTTACCATACGTCTTTTATTTTGAGCAAGGCAAATCTTATCAATCTATTTAAATAATTGAATTAAAACATCAATCTATCATAATCGTAAATTAAATTGTAAAAAATAGTAAAATAAATGTATTATTTAATAGCAACATAAATATATAAAGCATAAACAATCTTGAAAGCAAAATATACCTATTTTAAAGGTTTGTGTTAACTTGTTAAGACACCAAATCTAGAGGACAATAATATTCTTGTAAATATTATATATCGGTTAGATCCCGTTTGGATTTTCAGGTTGTCCCGCTCGTGCGTGCACTAGTTAGAATACTAAGCGTACGGGAACATTTACGGGAATAAGTGAGCGCGTTTTTTTTTTTTTTTTTTTAATGAAATATGGGGACAAACGAGCAAACGGGTCACCTGATGGAAAGCAACTTCCGTCGCCCATGGACACTCGCAGCATCAGAAGAGCTGCAAGTGCGTTGCCGGCCTTTTAAGAGGAAATAGGGTAATAGGGGAGGGTAGGGAAGGGAATAGGGTAGGGGATTGGGCCTCCGGTATATGCGTGGATCGTGGATCGAAACGGGATAATATCGAAAATAGTTAAGAGAATTGGGCTTCTTATCTCCAAATGTTCTTGAGTTGGTAATTAGTAATTACAAATTACTTACAACACAAAAAGAAACATTTTTACATGTAATTTTGTCAAGTATTTACTAACGCACTTTTTTCGCAAAAACTATATCAAACTTGATCAGCCTAATATTATATAGAATTCAAATCTTATTAATATATATTTTGCTATAATTCGGTGGTAGTGGCTTACGTGTGAAAATAGCGAAAAATTATACATTTGTAAAATACCTATAACTATTTCCTTTGGCAAGTCATAAATCTATTTACTGTTGTACCTTTTAGTCATGGATAGTCAAATAAAGATTTAAGGTAGGCAGGCCTTACACTTAAACCATGGTTTGATTTAAAATGATCACGGATGACATACATTATCATGAAGCCCAGTGGTACAAATTACTGCACTATAATTCTACAGCAACAGTGGCAGTGGCGTGCGGTGCCCATAACTCCATTATTATCGGCTTCACTTACCACTTACCTTTTGAAGAACCACATCCAAATTCCTACCTATTATACAGGCTAGGGCTTCCCTATGAAGGAGAACCAGCCATCGCCACTGGTGTATGGTAATTGCTTTTGTTCATAATAATCATACTCATATTTATCTTTATACCATGTCTTTGGAACCTATTCAAAAATGGTTCCAATAGTTAACACTGAACTAATTAACTTAATATTTTTTTGACAAAAACGTTTGCACTCACTGGAAACAATCCAATTAAGTATTTTTATTAAATCCAGATTCAATTGTTAAAATTTGTAAAATATAATATTTAAATGATTAAATTTTATTAAATTTCACATTGTTACTTAATGAACTTTTCAATTTGAAATTCAATTAAATCAAGACTTAATATTTCATTTGAGTACTAAAACTATATTTTTTCGAGAAAACAATGAGATTGTGACAATCAAGACACCCAATATTATACTAATTTTGAATTATATTTTTTAAAAGCTTCCAGTAACGCTTAAAAATAACTTCTAAGTAACGGGATTTTGTCCCTATAAAAATATGTTATAATTATAAATTATTTTTTTACTAAGTAGTTAATTATTTTACTTATATTATTATTATTTTATTTCAAACTACGAAAAGTACTGTCAATTGCCACAACCCATTAAATCTTATTCAATATTTAAAATTAATAAACAAACAAATAGACTAAATTTGTATCTAAACAATTAATTTACCTTAATTTTAAATACGGATATTATGTATCCGTTTCTCCCTAAAATCGGATCACACATATTTATTTAGATAGGCTAAAGAAACTTCCTTTGATCTGATTGACAATACCAATTTGTTGTATTCATCAAGTCTGTGCATGACGAGAGAGAAAGACGTTGCCGAGGCAGTAGTCTCATATGGTCGCAGGGTCTTAGAATACCATATTAATACTTTGTAGAATACCATATTTTGCTAGGAAATTTCCATCGTTGTATTCTAAAGGAAAAGCGTGTGATTTATGTAATTTAAGGATAATGTATTAGGATAATCTATGTTTTTATTTGTTGGGGTAAATTTTAATTACATAAGCTATGGCAGCAGGTGGATGTCTTAAATTCCTTATTGAATTAAACTCGTTCAGGGAGTATGATATTATTACGATAAGGTGGGATAATATTATTGCATTGAAAGAATTAACTATTCATAAAATTTTGAATTTATTTTTATTACCTATAAAACAACAAGCAACCTGAATTATTTCGTTTTGTCTTCATTAATCGTAAGAAATATTATTAAAATAGGTTAGCTTACCCAATTCATTAGAACCTTCAATACCAAATTCCATTTAACATGTCAATAAAATATGTAAAATCTGATTGATTACTTATTTAAGATACGAACACTGTGTCGGTAAACCCATTAAGAGTCCGTAATCATCTCTGGTTGCAGTTGGTTATACAACCTCGTCAGTTTGTACTTTTGGTTTGGCTTCCTTCCTTTGGTAAACGAGAACCTTTTCACCTACCTCGCCTTCTGGAAACTGATAAAATAGTATCTTTTTAATATCAATTTAAGAAAAAATATTAAAAATGATTTTATAAACAATTTGGTAAATTATTACACACACACATTATATTGTCATATATCCTAGGACCTAACACAAATACTACAAAAGCTGACCAGTCTTACAAAAATCATCATTTTTTCTCAAGAATTATTAAAAAATTAAATAGTTCAAGTTAGTTTGTAAGGCAACCATTATTATAATTATTGACGTAACTTATGGGAGAGTAACTTCGTTACGTAACGCGTTACGGCGCCAATCTGTCATCCCTTCTCTCATGCATGCGGCAGCAGTAGGCAGACTCCTCCTCTCACTCTAACCCACAGCGCTAGCCATATTTCGGACAATCGCTTTTAAGTTATCACTACAGTCGGGAGGCCCGAGACACACACGTTTTTTTATTTAGTTGGCCAGGGTCATGTAAAACAATTATTTCTCTACTAGCTATTGCCCGCGGCTCCGCCCGCGTAAATATAGTTTTTTCGCGGTCGCGGATATGTGACTGATGCAAAAATTAGATAAAAACTCAATCAATCCTTGATGCGGATTATATATCATGCTAAAATTTCAGCTCGATCGGTGCCGGAGTTTTTGAAGCGTACACAGCCGAACATAACATTTTTATATATATAGATAACAGATGTTAGATTTAGCTATACACGCTATAACACATAATATAATGTACCTGTGTGTGTGGCAGCTCATACAGCAAGCGGTAATCGCGTAGCGCGTCCAACCGTCCGCGTAGCACATCGAACAGTACCACGAGGGAAGGCGGCTGGCGGATCGCGATCTCGCGGGCCCACCACCGGTTAGGGTTGTTGAAGAAAGCCTCAGCTTCGTACGTCTCGCCCGGTGGAGGCGGGTCACACGATAGGTAGCGAGTTGATACGTTCGCGTGGAGATGGCTGAAATGTGAGGCAAGTTTTACAAATTGAAATATCTCAAATATGCAATTATCTCATCTGTGTAAAACTATTATTATTTGGCAAAATGTTTAATGTCATTTTGTTACTCTGTTGTCTTAATTTATTCTTACCTTTTACGTCTATTCTGTTTATTAATTAAATTTTTATTACTTGTAAAATTATTGTTTATTACTTGATAATATCTGCCTTAACCGATAACTGTCTGCCTTAACCGATTAACTGTTCTTGTCGAAATTTCACAAAATCATGTGCTTTATTTTGAAATAAAGTATGAATAGAGAAAGTATGTTAATTTTATTGTGTAAATCTATAATGACGTCACCGTAAATTTCTAAAAACCGTTAGATTGTAATATAACTAGCGAGATTGTAAAATGTCGAAAGATTGTGAACCCGAACACACTGCTTACAGTTTAACGCATTATTTTTCCCCATTATTTTTTTAAGAAAATATCCCATTCTGGATTGGCATGCGACGGAACGCAACTCGCGCGCTGATTGGTGGAACGGCAGATATCCCGCGCCGTCATATCTGGGGGCACGGCAGTGCACCCGCCAAGTCGAGCGCGAAGCAAACACTGTCGTACCATCCTTTACTGGAACCATTTCGCCGCATTTTCAGGCCCCTATTTGAGAACCTCTGGATAAGACCAGAACGCAGAAATGTTCGTCATCCAGTAAGCTATAATCACATACTTAAAATCCAAAATTTCAAGTCTGTAGGTCATTTAGTTCCGAAGTTAAGCGAAAGCAAAGTTTCGCATTTACGACACTCACTCACCCACTCATGATCATCAAAATAGAACTAGTACTTCCCATAAACTCAGAGAGCTGAAATTTGGTACAGAGTTAGGGTTTAATGGCCACATAAAGGGAAAACTATAAAAACTAGGATAATCGATCTGGGGGCACGGCAGTGCCCCCGCCAAGTCAAGCGCGAAGCAAACACTGCCGTACCATTATTTACGGGAACCATTTCGCCGCATTTTCAGGCCTCTATTTGAGAACCTCTGGATAAGACCAGAACATCGATCTGGGGGCACGGCAGTTCCCCCGCCAAGTCGAGCGCGAAGCAAACACTGCCGTACCATTATTTACTGGAACCATTTCGCCGCATTTTCAGGCCCTTATTTGAGAACCTCTGGATAAGACCAGAACGCAGAAATTTTCGTCATCCAGTAAAGTATAATCACATACTTAAAATCCAAAATTTTAAGTCTGTAGGTCATTTAGTTCCGAAGTTAAACGAAAGCAAAGTTTCGCATTTATGACACTCACCCAGTCACTCACTCATGATCATCAGAATAGAACTAGTACTTCCCATAAACTCAGAGAGCTGAAATTTGGTACAGAGGTAGGGTTTAATGGCCACATAAAGGGAAAACTATAAAAACTAGGATAATCGAAGATCTGGAGTACCTGGTGACCCTTATTAGAAAACACAAAAGCCCAACCAAACTATTAGAGATCGACATACTGCCTTTACAAAAATATTCAACTTGGTGGGCCACTTCATTTGATGTCAAAAATCGAAGGTCTGAAGTATCTGATGAAGAACCCTCAGCTGGTCTCAGCTGATTAGACATATGGTAATGCCCCCTTCTACTATTGGTACATAAAAAAATCTACTGTCATTGCAAAAATCTAGTGAAGTGGGACACATCTTCTAATTTAATCTAGCCCGTAGCGTCCCACTGCTGGGCGAATGCCTCCCCTTCTGCTTTTAATACGCATAAAAATAAAAATAAAGGAAAACTCTGGATAAGACTGGACTGGCTTTTATACTTATACTTACAAGTTTACAAGAAGAAATAGTCGAACAATTAACTTTATTCTACTCGAACATTACACAAATTAAATAAACAAATTACACTAAAATCTAGTAAAATAAATCAATATTCCTACGTTTCTACAAAAAGAAGTGAAATCCCACCAAAAACATTCTGTAAAAAACTAGCCAACTCTCGATGGAGCTGCTTGTTTATCTCTAAAAAGTAATGAAATCTAGACAAAGTCGTGCCAAGTCTAAGGATCATTACTGCGATTTATTTATTATTATAGTTAATGTTGTGTGACTTGGCCGTTGAAGAGTACACAAGGGTACAAAAGGGGCTCCATGACACCATTGCTCCAATACATGTGTTATACAATCAACAACGCCTAAAATAAGACACTAGCGTCCAATTACCAATACCAGTATGGGCTATTATCTCGCTTAACAAACATAGGTATTTACAACAGAATCTGATATAACATTACGTGTAAACAAAATTAACTTGTACCCACTAACGTATAAAGAATTTTCAACGGCCAAGTCACACAACATTAACTATAATAATAAATAAATCGCAGTAAGGATCCTTAGACTTGGCACGACTTTGTCTAGATTTCATTACTTTTTAGAGATAAACAAGCAGCTCCATCGAGACTTGGCTAGTTTTTTACAGAATGTTTTTGGTGGGATTTGTTTGTTGTCAAATTTCTTGCTGAATGTAAATTAAATTGGTGTTAAAAATAACTCATAGCTTTAAAATTGTTATAGAAGTAAAATTTATCTGTGATTAACCAAAGAAGTGTAGTTTTAATGATAAATTAGTGTTAGTCAAGAGTTAAGACCGACCAATCAGGGACAGCCTTAGGACAGTTGACAATTAGACAGATTATATTAAAAAGCCTCGTCCAGACTACTCGCTCCGTCACTTTGCCGAGTTACTCGCCAAATTACCCGAAGTTCGAAGTACGTGCCCACACACTCTGACAACCTCGCGAAGAACCAGTCCATAGATAATACAGATATATTACTAGTATAGATGCGCAACTCTAAAATTGAAACTGAGTCTTGCAAAAGTTTTGGAATGTCGTTTTTAGATGGCATTGTACCGTTTTAGTTACTATCAAACCCGCTAGATGGAAGTAGTACCGCCTGATAATTTTTATTGAACTGAATTATGGACAGAAATTAAGTTTTATCGAAAGTCGTAGACACAACAACGACCAAGTTTCTCTTTAATAGTGGGATACGGTTGCTGCATAGTAAAATGTTCGCGAGCCCTTATACATACGCCTTGTGTTTTCGATAGCGCGATGTAGAAATCGCTTAGTGGCATCTGTTGTGACTATCCGAAAACTTTCAAACTGTTAGTACCGGATAGTCATTTTTAGATGTCTCTGTTCTCTGTTAATTTGTGCATGTATGAGAGTTTCACCCCCCTGAACCAGTCGCTCGTAATCCGCCGTCACAGCAACATGGATGTTTATTGCTGTTGCAATGTGCACTTTAGCGGATTTAATCTAACTAGTTTTATAACACATTATTTACAAATCATACATACATACATACATATAATCACGCCTTTTTCCCGTAGGGGTAGGCACAACCGCCTCTTTCCCGTAGGGGTAGGCAGAGACCACTTCTTTCCACTTGCTACGGTCCTTACATACTTCTTTCGGTTCGTCCACTTTCATTCTTACCATCCATTCCTCCTCTTACATTCAACGTAGCCAAGCGTCTCTCCATGGTCCGCTTTTCGCCTCCGCGAGAAACGAGACGTGATGGGTGGCGAACCACATCGCCGCCATTTTGGATAATTAAATTATTTTTGATTATCCATTGCGTTTCCACGGATTGGTGGAGAGGGTAGGAATAGGGAAAGGGAAGGATAGGTGGTGTGGAAAGGAAGATTGGTAAGTTAGAATGGGAAATAGGGAATGTAGGATATTACCGCCCAGGAGGGCAAGGGATAGGACAGTAATAGCTAGGGAAGCCGGGGTCGCATACCCGTATACTACACTACAACTACCGGACAGGTAAGTTGGGAAGAGTATCCCATGACATTAAGTAAAAATACATCTTTCTTTTTTTATAAGTTGTCAAAATCATGATACATCGACAAACTTAGTGTACAACTATTGGACCTTATTTCCATAGTAATAAGATCGAAATGTGGTACACCGGATCTATCGGCAACCGACGTACGATTGAAGTAGGCCGAGCAGTGTGGGCACACACTGTGTGTTCTTCTTCGCGTCGCTTCGAGCCCTTTGACTCGGACAAAATTACGGACCATAATCGGAAGTAGGACGAAGCGAGGCGAGGTTGCCCGAAGCGAAGTAAAGTGCGTGTCCTTATCACCTGCACACTGTCTTAATCGTTCAACCTCGGCCTACTTCGCGAGCAGTCTAAACGGGGTGTAACCGTTTCAATTCATTAGATTAAAATATTATATAACGAAAAATAAGGCGTAAGATTGTAAGCAGAATCTTTACATATTTTACAATCTCCCAGGTTATATTACAATCTAACGGTCAGTCAAATCAGTCATACATAGCAAATGCGCTGTGCAACACAGTGTACCTGACATTCAAACTCTTACAATGAAACGTGAATCTTCTTGTGTTAATAAAGTTCAATATTCAATAGTTATCTTAAAAATGCTGCGCCATCAGCCATGTCCCGTATCGTTTCCTTTAGGTGTGAATTGTACTGTATATTTCAGGTACATTAAAACTTGGAATACATGCAAATAACTTGTAGGAAGATCAGAAGTCAACAAGCTTACCTGTATAAGGGTGTCGAATGGCAAGGCATAGCAAACAAAATCGAAGTTCTGTTGTTTGAAATATTCTCACGCAACAGAGGCATCACCTCCAGAGTTCCTTTTTGGTGGATCATTCCGAAATATGCTACTGGAACAGCATTGCCAACGAGTAATGCCAATGCTAGGGTATACAGTTGCCATCTGTAACAATTGAATTAATGCTATTAGTCATACTATTTTTTTGTTATTTATCACTTACTTATATATTTTGATACAATGATCATAACTATTCTGTGTTTGCTTATAAGAAATTTAGTTCAAAAAACAAGTATAATTTATTTTAATGATGTTAACTTACTTTTGTGCCTTTCTGCTCCATGGGACAATAACATCTTGAGCAATGTAAAGCAAAATTGGCAGCAGCGGCAAAACAAACCTGAACTCTTTATGTGGTATATAGCTGAAATACACATAGACACTTTTAATATTGTTTATGAAACACTGCCTTATCTTCTTATTATTTAAAACTCTTGTGTCAAACTCCCGAAAGAGAACTCCTCCGAAACAGCTTGACCTATTTTTATGAAAGTGTATTCAGAAGGTATGAGAATAGGTTGTAAGCTATTTTTCATACCCCTTACTCTAACCTAACCCACCCCAAAACCTTTTTTTATTTATTTCTTTCATGATTTGGTATTTAAATATATCGATAACTCTTTCAAGGTTGTAGGGGTAGGTGTAGGTTTTATGTTAGTTGTTGATGTAGAAACTGTAGCTGTATGTAGGATATTATTATTGACAACCTTTGCGGCTCAATGGTTAGCACATTAGCGCTCAAGCCGTATGTCATGGGTTCGAATCCCGGCGAGGGAACAAAAAGTTTTGTGTTCCTGGGCCTTGGATGTGATCTGTCACATCCATGGTCTGTTTGGCACTGCTAGTTATATTTAATAATAATCAGCTTAATGCCTATAATAATTGTCTAAAACTTGAATACTAATCCATTACTTTTAAATTTCGTCAAAGTGCAGTCATCTTAGTCAGAAAAAGGTGTCTACTGGATAATCCAACGAAATTAGCTGTAATTTCCTACAAACAGATACTTAATTTTATTGCCTGCCATTATTAAGATAATACATATAATTATATGTGTAATGTAAAAAACTATATCCCGACAACGCAAATTATATAGTCTATGTTACCCAGGCTGTTATTACGAATCAATTGACATCATTAATTAAAATCAAATACCTAAGTAGTTTAGGCAGTACTGTGTAACAAACATACATACATAGACTTCCAAAATAATGATTACCTTCCTTCCTTTTGGCTTTGCCGTAGTCGGGTAAAAATTAAAAAAACTAACGGAGTAAGAGAAAACGAGATATTCTCAAAAACAAATTTTTTCTTCTTAAGTAATCTTATGTTGGCATTTGTGACTTAAGATAATATTAGTATACATACACTGATTGAAAGGTTTGTACAAAAATTTGCTTGTTCCGTTAGATTCTTAGGTGAAATGCTCTTTGGTACTACCAGTAATCTCACCTATGAACAGCAACATGTAAGGCAGCAGCGGAAAGTAGCAGGGCACCTATTTTGTTCTCCTTTGGTCTCCTTAAAATTTTAGCAATACCCCAAATTACAGGCAATGTATTTATTCCCAATACAGCAGGCAGACCTTGAGTAATATACCAATGCCTGAAAAGGATGGATTTAGAATGCATTTTCTGTTAAATTATTTTGAAAAAATAATCTTCAAATTGTTACTTATTATTAATTTGGTATTTTACTACATACACTTTTTTATAACAATGTATTTTTCTTAACATTCAGAATAGTACATTACGATACGGCGTGAAGTTAGCGCCCGAGCGGAGCGAGGGTGCTAAACGCCGTGCAGTAATAGACAACTTAGGCCACAAGTATCGTATACTATTTTATAGCAAGTGTGACATAAACCCGTACTTTACGCACGAACCGTGCGTAAAGTGCGGGTTTAGGTCACGCCGTTATCACGAATATTTTTGTAACAAAATTAGTATAAAAAAACCTACATAATTAGTTTACTTACATTAAATACAAAAACATTTACTATAGTGAATATGAACAGAAATACGCAAACTTCAGAGATATCAGAAATGTTCATATATTTCATAGCCACTTACAAACATAAGACGTCATCACGTCACCTACTGCTTAGTCTTTTGTATGGGGTTTTTCAGGGGCGTAGCTACCGCCGTATCTGCCGTATCAATTATACGTGCAAAAATTAATAAAAACTTCCCAAATTTCATCTTCATTTCATCATTAACTATAAATGATTTAATAAATCAGTTTGCCGAAAAAAAGGCAAGAAGAGTGTATATTTCAATTGTAAAATTTTTGGAAAAAGTGACAGAAAGCTAATAATTATGACGAATAAATATTTCTTTTAATTTTATGAAATTTTTTTATTTATTTTGTGAGCATTCTTTACCCTTCCTAAGGGGCCCCAAATTTTTATACGGGGCCCCACCAAGGTACGCTACGCCGCTGGTGTTTTTACAAGACTCATAAAAGTGCTTCAAGCAATCTGCAGTTTCTTTGAAAATATTGCTTTTAAGTTTATTGGTTTACAAAAGAAATAGTTCCTTTTGTAAACTGACTTATTTTTCAGAGCACTATTTATTTACTGTTAACTTTAAATTACTATTATATTATTATAAAATATATTACTCATATTTAAACATAATGTATAAATTTACCATGGATGCTTGCCATAGAATGATGCAATGTCTTTCAACACATTCAATTTGAAGAATTCCCAAGGAGTAATGATAAGTTTTCCATAGAAATAGGAATCCAATGTCACGAGTGCACCTCCTGCTAGGACTCTGAAATTTTTTTATACTAAATTAGGAAAGCACTGAGCAGTAACATAAAACTCAATTATACCTAGAATAGACTAAATCTTACCCTATTGGCAAATAAGTCTGCAGCAATAGCTTTGGACGACCCTGGTTAGTAGTGACCAAGTTATAAAGTCCCAGGACTATCCATAGTGGAGCTGATGTTGGTCTCACAAACACAGATACACAAGCTAGCCAAATCCATCTGTTGTCCTCTACAAGGCAAAAATAATATTAATAGGCTTGTTGACTAAAAAAATATTTTTCGTCTTTTCAATGTTAGACAACATGATGATAAACAATTTAAAACCCAATTTTATAAATCTTAAAAAACAACAAAGATACAAACAATTTAAATTTACAATAAGAGCAATATATCGGCCTGTGACGTCACACCGTGCTACTGCCATACAATTGTCTTTTAAACAATGTATGGTACCACGGCATAATGTCACAAATCATTTTGCGAGAAAGAGAAGGGCAATACTTTTTATTTACTTATAATTCTTTATCGCGTCAACCTAAATAACTTTTTCTTTTAGATTTGTATATTACTATTCAACAATTTTCAAATTTAATTTGTATGAATGTGATATTTGACACTAGGACACAACCCTATTACCAAAGATTCAGTGGTGTAATTTAATTTTAGCTGAAGATGATAGATGAATTACCAGTTTTGTTATCATTCTTTTCTTGGATTGCAAAATATTATAAATTACCTTTCTGATAATATGCCAGTTTTCCTTCTTTGAATGGGAACAAGGATAGGGCAATTGCAACTATAGCAGTTTCCAGGGTTTGTAAAAGGGTTCTGCTACATGTGTAGAACCAAAACCATGAAGTCAGGATTAAGAATAAAGACCATTTTCGATTACCAGACCATTTATAAAAGCTGTAGTCTGCTGCTGAGCTAATAATAGCCTGTAAAATTCGTGGCAACAATATCTGAAAATATACAAAACCCAAGATTATATTTTATACAGTTAACTTTACTTATAACAATTAATTTTACATAATGTTAAGGTTTGGTTTCACGCAAATTTAATGAATATGACAAGGTATATGAAATGTCTGTTGACTGTATTATTACAATGAGAAAAGCTAATTACCTAAATATTTTTATAGAAATAAAAACATACCAATGCTTCAGGGTAATCCAAATTAGTTATTTTCAGTAAATAATACAAAGCCGTCACAATGCTGGGGTACAGATAGCTTCTTATGCCTTTTTGCCACTCCCAAGTTAGGGCTCCATAACCAAAAGCTTGTTTATGAGCAACTTCTAATGTTTGCCAATATTCGTCTGGGACATACCATGTCTGAACAGCAAACACAGAGAGAATCCTGACAATAAGTATAGCAGATAGAACCTGGACAGGTCTCAGACTTCTGACCAAAGCCATTCTCCCGCCTAAAACGGTAACAGATCTATAAATAGATGATAGGATTCGACCATATTTTACAATGGCATATTGAAATATATAAAACTGAAAGGTTTTTCAACTGAACGTGGCAATGGAAAGAAATAGGTGAGGCAAGCAAAAATATTAATAATTTATTTTTTTGGTAACTTTTTCGCGAAATGTCAAATAACGCGTCCATAAAAATTCACTAATTCTGAATGAATGTTATTCTAAATATGATCTTGAATGGTTCGATAGCAAATTTTATTTATAATGTATACCATTTCAGTTATCGTTTTATTAATAAAACATAGAATTATCAAACATTTCTAAAAATCGCTAACCTCACCAATACAACGCCACCATAAACCATAAACAATACCAATCTTCTACACTCATCTATGATCATCATAGATTTTTATTTGTATTATGGCGTCGGCATAAAACCATTTTTTACTAGTTTAAAGTTAAAAGGCGGGAAATAGAATATTCGTTATTTTTCATCACCGTACAGTCGTACAAGGATCTTTTGGCACTTGGATGGGGGCGTGAGTGTCGCAAATAAGAACAATACAATACGGCCGATGTATCTTGGCGAGTCTGAACTTCGCGCAGAAGGTTGCGCAATGACTGTTTTTAAGTGTTTTCGTATTTATTTTATTTGTACTAATTGGTCAACTGTATTAGGGAAATAATATTAGTACATAGGTATATAAAAATAATACAATAACAGTAAATTTTTATTCACGAGTTGTACATGCGCTAAAGTTCGCAGAGCCTATGTTCAGATAGAGCGTCCGTAGTGTACTTAATAATAAAAGTGAAATTTTACAAGACGGCGATGTTCGTACTGATTTTATCCACGTGCCAAAAGGTAAGTGTCGCAACTACAAAACAATACACAATACTAAAAGTGACATTTTACAAGACAGCGATGTTAGTTCTGATTTTGTCCACGTGCCAAAAGATCCTTGTCAGACTGTATTTCTAAATCGTCAGATAGGCAAGCACGCCGCATGCCGGCAAATCGTGAATCGCTTATCGCTTATTGCTTCGATTAATCGAAAATGCTTGCTCAATGCTCGCCTTTTGCTTTTGCTGGCAGTAGCTTAATTCCTCTGCCATTCATTATAAAAAAAAAAAAAACTAAAAACGTCAACTGTCAAAATTAATCGAAAACTGTGTTGTTTTTTGTTATCTATACTTCGTGGTAGCAAAAGTGCATCATCAATTTGAAAACATAAAAACAATGCACTAAAATAACAAAAATGGGTAAGGCGCTAAATTAAAGTAGTTCTTATATATATTAGTCCTTGTCTTACTGATAATTTACCTTCGCTTGCAGATGACACTAACAATGAAACACTTGATTTATCGAGGCGTGGGCTGAAGAAAATAGAGAAAGCGCCTCCAGATGAATCTCAAACAATTATTAATTTAATACTTGATCAAAATGAATTACAACGACTAGATAACATCGATACGTACAGTCGAGTTGAAAATGTAAATATGCTACTAAATCTTTCACGCCTATGTAACAGATGATGAGTACTTAAAGTTCTGCATACTTACGTTAATTATTTATGTATATACCGTTATCAAATCACTCGTTCTATCTTATGGTTCTGTTTTAGCTCTCAATATGTAATAATTTTCTTCTCCGTATGCATGGTGTATCTCGTTTGAGCAACTTAAGAGTCTTAGCCCTTAACAATAATGGCATTCTACAAATTGAAGGATTAAAGGAAATGACATATTTAAAAGTCCTAAAATTAGCTGGTAAGTACAAGTTTCATACTATTCGTAAAACAAATAAAATGTTTTTAATTTCAAATATAATATATCTTTGAGTCTATTCCTAAATAAGTATATTACAAGCTTATATAAATCCTCATTTATAATTAAAAACGAAATTAAAGATCATTTAAGTATGTTCATTTAATAAGTAACAAATAAAATTATTAAAAATATGCTTAAATATGCAAAAATAAAATACAGTAGAATCCCGATTATTGAAACATTGATTATCTGAATATCCGATTATCCAGACTCATTCACCTCGGCTCTAATTGTCAATTTAAAATTGTTTTGATGGTGCAACAAGACATGTTACAACAAATTTATTCCCGCCTCCGACGGTGTACTCCTGCTCTCATTTGCTTGTGACATTTTTTTAACAAAACAAACAAAAATAATTCTGATGCCATAATGAAATACACCATTGAATTTCATTGAAATTGATTATCTGGATTTTCGATTATACGGAATACCCCTGGTTTTATTTGATCCGGAAAATCAGGATATTACTGTATGCACATAACTACTTGCTATGAATGTATTGTACTAATATTACAACCAAACTAATATAAATTTACAGGAAATAATATTAAATCTATTGAGCATTTAAACCATAACATTCACTTGGAACATCTGGATCTGTCTACCAACCAGATATCTTTCATAGCTGATATTTCTTATATGAAGAATCTGAAGGTAATATAAAGTAAAATTGCTCTTAAATTTTTTAGTTGTGAAACCAACATAGGTCAGCAGAGACTTTTACAAGGCATGTAACATTTTTATTCACAATAAATATGTATATTTCTAGCATTTAAATTTGGAACGCAACAGAATAACTGACCTGGGACAGTGTGACCGATATTTACCATCCAATTTGACCCATCTTGGATTAGCTCATAATAAAATTGAAGATTTAAATGAGGTCTGCCATTTAGTACATCTGGGGGACCTGGAGGGAATCACCATTCAGGGTAATCCATGTGTGGCCCAGGCTGGGAAAGACAAAATGTATCCTTTTAACAATAAAATTTTATTTGTAGCCTTTCTAAAATTTTTTTTCCAGTAGTAGCTATTTTTCTTTGTTACCTAAATCCTTGTGACGTGGCAAAGGCCACTCCCAATCTTCCCCATTCCTCTCTATCATACGCAAATCTAATAATTTGTATATATTAGCTTTAGATTCACATAGATCAATCTTATCTAATTCATTGAAAATAAAAAAATCAAAATGACATTTTGAAAGTGATCTAAAGTTTTTTATATAATTTGTACTTCTATACTAATATAATAAATTGGATAGGAAATGTTTGTTTGTTTGTGTACATTGAATAGACTCTGAAACTACTGGACCGATTTTGACGAAATTTGGTACTGATATAGATTAGACCACGGGGACATAGGCTACTTTTTATCGCAGCAAAATATACGGTTATCGCGGTATTTCCTTATGCGCGCAGGAAGTCGCGTGCAACATCTAGTTAATTAGAAATTTCAATAGTTCAGGCATGACCAACGGTCAACGTCCCATGCGACCCCTGAGCTAATTTAGCAGTTGGCTTTTTAAAGTCATCGTATAGACCTGTGTTTATAACAATATTTGGAAGTCTTTGAAAAACATAGATTTTTGGGGTTTGTGGACGAATTGTGGATTTTTTATAGATTAGGGTTTTGTTAAAATAAAAAATGGCACGCAATCTTGAAAAGGAAAAAAAATGCAGCATACCTGCATTAGTTCTTAAAAATGGAAATTGGTAGCTAACAAGTTACAAAAGTGTTACATTGCTCTGGTGTTTATTTTCTTAACATACACATTAGTGGATTTGACTATCGTCCATTTGTTCTCAACTGGATAATGAATGTGAAATACATAGATGGCTTTGTTGTCAGTGCTATTGAGAGGTATGATTTAATTTAAATATATAATATATTGATAATAATTAATAAAAAGCTTATACTACTAATTTACTGATCAGTTTATTTATATATTTTTTTAAACCCACATGTTTGCGAATGAAAAAAAAATTAATAATTATAATAAAAACTGGCCAAGTGCGAATCAGACTCGCGCACAAAGGGTTCTGTACAAAATGGCAAAAAAAATCACGTTGTATGGGAGCCCTCGTTAAATATTTATTTTGTTTTGTTTTTAGTATTTGTTGTTATAGCAGCAACAGAAATACATATTTTGTGTAAACTTCATCTGTCTAGCTATTGCAGGTGCTTGAGATACAGCCTGGTGACAGACAGACGGACGGACAGACAGCGAAGTCTTAGTAATAGGGTCCCATTTTTACCCTTCGGGTACGGATCCCTAAAAATATGTTGATTTTAGAAATAAATACAAGTCTAATTTGCTATGCACTTTCCATACTTTTTAGCCTCAAAGCAGAATGGTTGTATAGTCAAGGCAAAGGACGACACTTTCATACTGGCCAACATGAGGAGCTGTGCGAATACTTGGCCTCGTCCTGTCCGCTCACCGCCGACGCCTTAGAAACTGAGGATCAAAGGAAATTGAGACTCATACTTAGCAAAGTAAGATTTATTAATTTTACTCTCGAATTAGAAATCTTTAGGTTACTATTTAAATTTTTAAAGTATTTAACAACCTTTCGTTTTTAAAACTGTGCTGTGAACCTTTTTTTTTTAATAGATTATTTTTTGATAAAGTAACAGATTAAAATAACAGCATTTTAAATAAATTATTAATTTTTTTGGTAACAGGCGCAACATCACCAACAACAATTGAAGGACCAAAATCACAGCCCTGTCAAATCTAAGATACAGTCACCGAGAATGCAAGGTAGCAAAATTATTTATATTGCACATAGTCAAAACATTATTATTTATTACTAGCTGTTTCCCGCGGCTCCGCCCGTGCAAATATATTATCGGGTATCCCGCGGATACTGTGATTTTCCGGGATAAAAAAGTAGTCTATGTTTTAAATTAGAGCCTTACTATACAGATCATACTATCATACTAAATTTCATCAAAATCTGTTCAGTAGTTTTTGCTTGAAAGAGTAACAAACATACATCCATCCTCGCAAACTTTCACATTTATAATATTAGTAGGATTTAGGTTATCATATTTAGTAGCTAAAATAAACAAAGAAAGCCCATGCATGTGGTATAAGGACTGTTGTACGTAACTTGTACATGAATACACATCAAAATGTCGGTGCTTCCTACTAATATTATGAATGTAAAAGTTTGTGAGGATGGATGGATGGATGGATGGATGGATTTTGATGAAATTTGGTATGAGAGTTGTTTAAGCTCTGGATTAAAATATAGGCTACTTTTTATCCCGAAAAAGTATAGTGCAGTTGCCGTGAGATACTGTATTTTCGCGGGCGTAGCCGCGGGCATCAGCTAGTCCTCCATAATCCAAATGAGTCCTCACTTAGCGTAATGACGTTTTCCCAGCCCGCATCAGCCAGCGGCACGTGGGGCGGTCGCCAGACCGGCTCAGCTCGAGCTTCCACGCCGGCGTGGGTCGCAGCAGCTCGCCCGCCACCACCATGTCGCTGTCGTGTTCCGGCGAGCTCCCCACCGCCGACCGTCGGGACAAGCTGGCCGGTAAGTGTGCTAGTAGGTAGTTGAACGAGGAAACGCGTTGCTTGATGGTAAACAATATTACTGATCATAATTATGAATACTAGTTTCAAGTGCATTGTCGGTATTCAAACATTTACACACTGGCCAAAACACAAAGCAAGAGCTCTATCTGATTGGGCCAAGCCAACTCAATGCAAGCGTTATTTCACTCCAGTTTTTTTAGAGTCCAAAATATATTTACTGACATATTATATGTAATTGATTGTACTGTCGGTTCTTGGTGGAAATTCATGTTGAACACTAATAAAACACAATTTTTCGTGCACTTTTTCCACTATATTAAGATATAATTATCAATTTTAATAAATAACAATAAATAACAATTTTAATAAATAATTTTTAATAAATAATATATTTACTGACATGCCCATTAGCCCCATTCATTCGTTTTTTGCTAGCGCATGGCTCTTCCACGCGAAGATATTAAGACCAATAAAACAAACAATAAATGCCTGTATGTTATTTACAGAACAAACTCCACCTAAAGTCATTAACCAATCGTTGGAAGCGGCATCAAAAATGGTCCCTGTACCGGAATCGCTTATGAGCCCCGACTACCAAGACCCGATTTATGATATACAAAAATCCATACCAAAAACCAACCAGCCAAATTCAAATGCGTCACCACAGTCCAGTAATAACAGCGTAAATGAAGAAAAACCGAAATCACAGATCGCCAAAAGCATAAAAGGATCGCCTAAACTGACGAAAAGTGCAACATCCTCACCAAAGTTGCGATCGAAAATGGAACGAAAGGGAAGTCTCACCAAATTAGAGGGAAGCGAAAAGGTTAACGGATTAAATAAACCGGACAAAATTGATCCAGACAAGCTGGAAAATATAAAGGTAAAAACAAATAGCTTTCGTGGCTGTTTGGTTGTTTTTATTTAAGATTCAAAAAGCGAAAAGACTGAAACATTATGTGTTCAATGATTTTAGTACATAATAACTTCTTTAAAGGTGGCATCAAACCAAAGGCGGCAAAAGAAGATGAGCGTGGAAACAATGGCCGCGGTCACTATACAGCGTATGTGGAGGGGATATAGGAGCAGAAATCTAAACAAGGACACACTGAGGATCTTACACGCGATACAGGCAGCGAGAGCGAGACAGCATATACAGTTAGTGACTCTCACTCATAATATTTTTGAAGTTGTTTGTCAGAAAGAGATAGAGCGTAACGTTATCTTAGTCTGAGGGGGACTAATAATAAAAAAAATTAGACTATTGAGATAACACTGAGATTTATGAGGGTTTTTAAATTCGTGACATCTGACAGCTTTTTGACACAAGGACTATTAAGCGCCGCCTGGTGACAGAAAAAGAATCGAAAATTCTTATTGACAGTTTTCGATACCACTTACGCCACCAGATGACGCTTTGTGTAAGTTGGGTCTGTCCCTAACGGTAGAAAAAATATCAAAAACCCTCATTAGGTCATTATTTTGGTGCTCATTTCTGTCACTGTCACTATTCACTTGTAACAAGACTTTCTTTTCTTAATGCGTTTTTAATATTGAACGTTTACATTTTCGTTTAAAGACGGCTTACCTGTGATATGGAAGCAACAAAGGCAGCTTTAGAAAGTGAAAGGAAAATACAGCAGCTTCAGATGCAAGCAATAAATGCTTTGTGGAAAAGAGTATCTACGCTTCAAAATACAGGTAAACTTTCAAACATATAATCTTTAATTCATCATTTTGTCTGGAAGTCAATAATAACAAAATATACATTTCAGATTCTAAGCATAAAGTTACAGAAATTGAAGATAATTCGGAGGCACTCAAACAATTAATGGAGACTTGTATGTCATTGCAAACACAGGTGAGATACTGTCTATCCGTCTGTATGTCACCAGGCTGTATCTTATGAACCGCGACAGCTAGACAGTTGAATTTTTCTATATATACCAACTATACCGCTTTACCAACAAATACTAAAAAGAAAATAAAATAAATATTTAATGATATAACATATTTTTATACATACTGCGTCTAACTCAACAAACTTCACTCCATCTCTTATTACTAACTTCATATTATCACACCCAATTATGACTCTAGCGCCATTATGGCCAGTTTTCGGAACTGTTATTTAACGCTTAGGTATTTACAGACACTTTTTCATATATACATGGACTATGTATAACATGAATAGGTGTCCTTTCCTCTACCCTCCATACTTCTATGTATATTCTTCTTCCAAGGGTCATTTTTCAAAGAGCCTGTCTGTCAAAATCGAGTGTGATATCGAATGTTATTGCCAGTATACTGTAGCCGGTAGCGTTATGAAACGCCGCGTCGCGATAAGAATATGGCGGCCACCCAGCAATACTACTGATGTCATTTAGAAACACACATTGTATTTGTATTTGATTAAATTCATATCACAACACGAAGTATAGATACCAGGAGTCCGAACGTTATGTTAAAAGAATGGTCTCAATTACGAGGACAGATTTTTTGCCTGTAGAGCGCGCCACAATAAAAGAAGCACTCGTTTGAAATTACGCGGGAAGTTATGTTGCTATTGACAGCTCTGGAAAAAAATATTATGAGAAACGTGGATTAAAATTAAATAAAAGTTTTAGGAAATTCTTAGAAACTGTTCTCGAAGTATAGATACCGTAGAACACGGTAATTGTCTAACGGTAAATTAAAAATATTTTTTCCGGTAGAGGGCGCGACATTAAAATAATCACTCGTCGCAGTCAGTGGCAGAAAAGAGAACTAAGATCTAGGATTATTATTGTGTACATGAATACTTTGGAAAAGCCTATACCGTTCAGACTCCTGGTATCTTACTTCGTGTATCACAACCAGAATAAACCTTTAAAAAAGTTAAGTAGCCAGTACACAGTGGCCCATGTTGATCCACTACAGGTACAGGGGGTAATGGTTTTATTTACCATTTATCATTACCCCCTGTACCTACATAATGGGGATGGATACACGATGGGCAATTGCTTACCAATATTGCATATTGGCGGGCAATTGCCCATCGTGGCGCGCAATCGGAAAGTTGTCGTTTTTTTGGCACTCATCAAAGTAATCTTGATGTAGCTTGGCCAGTGGTGTTCAACACAATGGCCCATTGTTTAGTTCGAATAACGATATTTTTTGCAAAATGTTTTCGAAACTATACTAGATGATATACGAATCTAGACCATCGCCTTTTGAGCCATTTTTTTATAACTTTGTGGCGGTACACACTTCTGTAATACTCGTAAGCAGTGTATAACTAAATAGCCGCGGCCGTAACTACTTACACGTCCATCGTGAGTGTTTCGCCAGACAGCAATAAGCCATGCGTCATTGTGTGAACACCAAGTAATCATGGCCTACATTTGTGCAATTCAAAGCATGGCCCAACATGAGCCATTGTGTACTGGCTACTATATAAGCCATTGTGTTAACGATTATTATCATGTTTGAATGTTTGTCAGGTGGTAGAGCTGCAGGGCTGCATGCAGCAAGTGCTGCGCGCGGTGACCGCGTCGCGCCGCGTCGCCGCCACGCAGACCGACATCACCGCGCTGCTCACGCCGCAGGTTAGACACAGCAGTAGTATTATACACATAAACCATAAAGCCGGGTTTTCACAATACGAATACACTAGGACAGAGTGCGTTCGGATGGCTACTCGGACGCTACTCGTAATGTGTAAACAGGTGATCCGAGCACACTCGGACGATGGCATCCGATCAGAGTCGACTCGTGCGCGGCTCTATTTTTACGAGTTGACTCGGATGAAATTTTAAAAACAAAATGGCGTCAACTAAGAAAATTAAAACGGAGCTAAAGAAAAAGTGGACAGAACGTGAAACTAAACCTTTTGGCACTAGTAGATAGTGACTTTCTAAAGAATGAAAGCAGTCACCAGCTGCTAAATATCTCATTATTACTATTTGAAGTTTAACTATAGCTGGTATTGCTCTCCTCGTGATTATGGGTACCTATCTGTTTTCTGTATTCTTGGCGCTACTTTTTCTAATAGATACTCAAAGGACATCATTCATTTTGGACCAAAAAATGAAAGTGCCGGCCAGAAAGAAAAAAATATATATTCGGATAGAATACACAATTCCTAACATTTTTTACTATGACGTCCAATCTGTGCGCCCAATGGTTACGTCGTAATAAAATAATTTAAAAATAATCCTTTTGTGATAAAAAGGTTGGAGTGTCACTATTAAAAGCATGGATATCTTACGTTATGATATAATACTTGATAGTAAAACACAGTGGTAAGGTTGATAAATAGTATAGGAAAAAAATATTTAGTCATAAAATAAAAATAAAAAATATGTATCAAGTACTAGCTGTCCCGGTGAACTTCGTGTCACTTTAAAACCTTCCCTGGACTTCTACGAATATTTTGAGACTAAAATCAGCCCAACCAGTTCAGCCGTTTTCGAGTTTTAGCGCGACTAACACATTTGAAAATCCATTTTTATATATAAGAAGAAGACTAACTGTCCCGGTGAACTATATGATACAACAACCAAAGATATACAAAAAAAAAAATTGGCAATGCCTGGAAAAGATTCTGGTCCTTTAAAGAAATAGTAAAATGCATAAGTATAAACATGAGCACCAAAAGAAAACTATTTAATACATGGATTCCACCCATTCTAACATAAGGGTGCCAAACTTGGGCACTAACAAAAGCTCATACAAGTATGCTGGAAGTTGGGCCGAAGGCTATGGAGAGGAGTATGTTTGGAAAGAAAAGGATAGACAAAATAGAAAACAAGGAGTTGAGAAAAATGACACGTGTAACTGATGTAACATATAAAACTAAAAAATTGAAATGAAACAACAAACAATCAAAACATGTCCGGCCCGGACATGTTTTGATTTTGATAGGGTCAGACAAATGGACAAAAATAATAACATCTTTGTATCCCAGAAGGGCTAAAAGAAAAGAGGGCAGATCTCTAAAAAGATGGGAAGATGAAATGGTACAAATGGCTGGCAAAATGTGGACTAGTGTATGTGGAGTGGCATGTCAGAGATGTGAGTGGAAGCTGTTGGGAGAGGCCATTGCCAAGAGGCACTCAGAAGCAGAGACCGCGCAACGGAAAAATCAATTATTGATTTGAATATTTTGTAATGTATATAAAATAACGTATTTATTTTGGACCGTGGGTTCAGAGATGCAGTTCCCATTCTTGAAGGAAATGGTTACACTGTGAAAATGCCGGAGACAAAGCATCCTGGAGCGACGCAACTAACCACGGAACAAGCAAACAAGTCACGCCTTGTTACTATTTGCCGTTGGGTTGTGGAAGTAGTAAATGGGCGATTTAAACGAGATTTCCGCCTGTTGAGAAACGTTCATATTAATATAACATTGCACTATATGTTTGAATATTTTAGAATCGCAGCAGCATTAATAAATGCTTATCACGTGTTGATAGTAGATAATGTCCATGCTTCTGATTTTTTACAAATAATCCGGGAAAGGATAAACATGCCCAATACACTGGCAGATCTTGTCGCCAGACGTAACTTGAACAGAATGAGAGCACAGTTCCAGCCCATGTCTGCAGATATGGCTGAGTTTAATGACTTTCCTACGCTGACCGAAGAAGAATTAATATTATTTAGCCTCGGTATATATCAGCTGAGACAAGCGAGAAGTTACTATGGAGAGCATGTTCAACCAGATGGAGTTTTTAGCATTGAGCTAAGTGGTGGAATTCCTCTAGAGCTTGTAAGGGAATTGGAGGGAGAGGACTTGTGGTTGATTCGAGGGCGAATACAATCCCGACACATCCGATCTAAAACATACTATGTGTATATTGCTCTGGATAGAACAGCAACCGGGCGTCGAGCAATAAAACATTACTATTGCCATATAGGAATGAGAACCATCGGATGTTGCTCCCATACTATGTGCATAGTCTGGTACATGGGTTATGCTAGACATGACCCTTACCTCAGCCCACCCGCAATAAGTTTAGATGACGTATTTGTAAGACTAGAAAATGTTTAATTGTACGTCATTAACTTATTATTGTTATTAGCCTTTATTCAGAAGAACAATACATTTATTTTATATACATTACAAAATATTCAAATCAATAATTGATTTTTCCGTTGCGCGGTCTCTGCTTCTGAGTGCCTCTTGGCAATGGCCTCCCCCAACAGCTTCCACTCACATCTCTGACATGCCACTCCACATACACTAGTCCACATTTTGCCAGCCATTTGTACCATTTCATCTTCCCATCTTTTTAGAGATCTGCCCTCTTTTCTTTTAGCCCTTCTGGGATACAAAGATGTTATTATTTTTGTCCATTTGTCTGGCCCTATCAAAATCAAAACATGTCCGGGCCGGACATGTTTTGATTGTTTGTTGTTTCATTTCAATTTTTTAGTTTTATATGTTACATCAGTTACACGTGTCATTTTTCTCAACTCCTTGTTTTCTATTTTGTCTATCCTTTTCTTTCCAAACATACTCCTCTCCATAGCCTTCGGCCCAACTTTCAGCATACTTGTATGAGCTTTTGTTAGTGCCCAAGTTTGGCACCCTTATGTTAGAATGGGTGGAATCCATGTATTAAATAGTTTTCTTTTGGTGCTCATGTTTATACTTATGCATTTTACTATTTCTTTAAAGGACCAGAATCTTTTCCAGGCATTGCCAATTTTTTTTTTTGTATATCTTTGGTTGTTGTATCATATAGTTCACCGGGACAGTTAGTCTTCTTCTTATATATAAAAATGGATTTTCAAATGTGTTAGTCGCGCTAAAACTCGAAAACGGCTGAACTGGTTGGGCTGATTTTAGTCTCAAAATATTCGTAGAAGTCCAGGGAAGGTTTTAAAGTGACACGAAGTTCACCGGGACAGCTAGTACTTGATACATATTTTTTATTTTTATTTTATGACTAAATATTTTTTTCCAATACTATTTATCAACCTTACCACTGTGTTTTATTATCAAGTATTATATCATAACGTAAGATATCCATGCTTTTAATAGTGACACTCCAACCTTTTTATCACAAAAGGATTATTTTTAAATTATTTTATTACGACGTAACCATTGGGCGCACAGATTGGACGTCATAGTAAAAAATGTTAGGAATTGTGTATTCTATCCGAATATATATTTTTTTCTTTCTGGCCGGCACTTTCATTTTTTGGTCCAAAAATGTATGAAACGTGAATGATGTCCTTTCTCAGTATTTAATGTCATTTTTTTTAACGTGGCTTGATCTTCCTCTTGCACTTCGCGAATAAAATTATTTGAAGCGCCCAGCTGGTCACGTTTTAAAATCCATTTCCGAGTCCAAATCGTTATTTTATATTTTTTTATTTCCCTCCCGTGATTTTCTACTTTAGCCAATAACATAATTATCTGCTACAATCTCTACACCTCGGAGCAACAAATCAATCGCCGTCATCACACACAATGTTTAGAAATCAAATGCTACTTTGATTCAAAAAATCAAAACTGTGAAAACCAAATTCCGAGTGGGCTCGTATACGATTAGGCTCGTACGAGCGCACTCGGTCCGAGCGTACTCGTATTGTGAAAACCCGGCTTAAATCATCCCCTCCACCGCAGTTATAACACTACTACATTATAGTTCATTTTTTAAATGGTTTATCTCAATTATTTCCCAGTCCTAAAAATTTCAGCTTAAACAAAACTGTTTCTACTGACAAAAAAGATAGGCTATGACGTACAGAAAAAAGTTACGCCATCTTAGTTTTGACCATGCCTCAAATGTCAGCCATCTTGATTTCATCATACATCAAATGTCAAAATAGCCCCATTGGACGCATTTTAGTTCTAAGTCGTCTATAAATATATACGTCTATGATTTTTAAATATGTTTTAAATTATTAGCCCACACAGTAATGAATGATATATAAATAATAGGAGGAGCGCTGGCTGCGTCGGCCGCAGTCGCTGCCGCTGGGTGCCGCCGCCGCTCCTGCAGACCGCACGTGAGTTCAGTAAAAGTATTAAAAATACTTCCCGTTGTCTGGTACCAAGTTCTCCGAATAGGTACTTAGCACGGGGCCAGATTGCCGTGATATGAAACCCATGTACCTATTAATATAATAGATTGTGCCCCTTACTAATAAAAATAGTTATCCAGTAGATAAGCAATACAATTTTTGTCCTTGTCTATCAAGCGACATTTCCAACGCATAAGAAAAGTACAAAACATTGTAATTCTTATGTACTGGATAAATATATTTATTAGTAAGTGGGATTTTGTTTAATTTTTAAAATTTCATCTGTAAGGGGTCCCATACATGATCCGGTCTGCCTTCAGTTCGGCCTGAACGGATGCAAAATTGTATCGTCTGTGTGCAATTTCGAGATCGCGTCAGTCGGCCGTACGGACTGAAGCGATTCGTTCCAGTGTTGCCAGCTCTGTTTTTGTGAAACTACTAAACTCAAGCTACTTAGGAATTCCTGAAGCCCCCCAAAAACCATTGCATTTTAGGTTTTGTTATATTAAATTTTTTTCATTCATTGAATTTTACTATAAATTTTACCATTAAATTAAAACATACTAGCAAATATTACGTATATAGTAATTAAACGGGTAGTTTTAAGAAAATTACGGACGAATGTATTATTATGATAGGTTTTTTTTTTTGTGTTTAACCTAGGCCATTTTGCATATGATTACTGTCTGGCTCTTTCCTACTAAAACACTACTAATAACTAAATGTCTACCAAGGAGGGAATAAAATACTCAATTTAGTAAAATAACTAAGTTGGCAACATTAATTCTGGCCTGACCGAGCGGCCTGAACGCACGGCCTGTCCGGACCGTGTGTGGACAAATCGCTTCAGTTCTTGCCCGAGCCGCGGCCGTGCGGGCGGGTATCGTGTACAAGCGTTGTATGAGTTTTCGCGGTGCTTAAATACAAAATTGATAAACATGACCGTAGCGCGCGGCAAACCAGAATGGACTGATGCGACTGTTCCGTGTGTGGGCCCGAATCAGGTCAGGCCGAACTGACGTAAATTGGGTTGGATGCGAATTTTTCCGTGTGTGTGCTCGAATCCGTTCAGGCCGAACTGACGTCAGTTCTAACTGAAACGATCGGCCTCTCGTCTGTGGGGGCCTTAAGACGTGTCACAATGTCGACATTTAAACGAGATATCTTAAAACCAGGAGAAGGACATAGGATACTTTTTATCCCGTCCCCGAGGGACTCAAAACTCGAGACCGGCTGGACCGATTTGACTAATTTTGGTCTTGAAGTTAAGGGAAGGTTTAAACAAACAGTGAGAAATATTGGAAGAAAAAGGTGTAGGTTGTAGGACTAGGGCGTAGGTTGCATTGTAGGTGTAATCATTAATTCATTCCAGTTCATATTTAAGACAGAACAACGTGTGTTGGGACTGCTTGTTTGGAATATAACAAAAGTTAACTGTAATGTTCTATGTATTTATTTTTATTCTAGCGAACAAACCAACGACGTGGAAGCTCTAGATATAGAGCGGACAGAATCCGTCATCGAAGAGCAGCTGAGCGAAATTACGAGCGAACGAGAGGTCATCATTGACTGACAATAGGAAAGTGCGACTTATTTCGTTTGTCATAAGGGTGACTGAGGTACGCAGCTTCGCATTTCCACTGCACATCGCTTAAAGTCATTCTCATGAATTTTCTTCTGTCTCTGATCTTATATAATATGTCACCGTAAAACTGTAAAAACCGTTAGATTGTAAAATAACTAACGAGATTGTAAAAATATGTCGAAAGATTCAAAACTATATATTTATAATCTAACGAAAAATAATGTGTTAAATTGTAGGCAGCATATTCAGCATATTCCGAAGTCTATCAACATTTTGCAATTTCACTAGTTATATTACAATCAAACGGTTTTTACAATTTTACGGTGGCATATATTAATAAGAACAGCTAGTTACTCGAATATTTTTAGGACAAATGGCTAACTGTAATTCTCTTTATTGTCCTGTGACACTAAGAAACCAAATTATTTCTATCTGTGATCTATAAAACATTTAATATTTTACTACCAAAAATTTTTGTTACTTTGATATTCATGGACGATTTTTTGTACAGTTTCCTCGCCATAAAAATTTAATAGTTTTATTGCAATCTAATGGATTAATTCGCGATGATTGCTGATGATTATAAAACTGAGAAAACTGCTATCAATATTATTTAATAATAAAAAAACAGCTTAATATGTACTGAGTCCGCTAAATGATTATTACTTTTATTTAGGTACAATAAGATATTATGTTTCGCACGGAACATCACCAGATTAGTACATAAAATTATTTTTAACAACAAATATTCAATAAGTGAACAATTAACAATGTTTAAATGTAGAAAGGAGGATGGGCATTTTGGTCAACCTACTCAATACACACAAGATTATTATAATGTCATTAAAAAGGTTTCTTTTTAAATTATATTTCCTTGTATGCCTATAACAGTGTAAGTATTTTTTGTGTGTGCTTTTAACGTGAAAGCCAAAAAAATACAACAGCTTTTTATATACTTTTGTTTGAGCATACTTTATGATATTATTTGGACTGGAGAGTGTGAAAAAGTTGTTTAAATCGTGTGAGAGACAATGAGATTCGTGCCGAAGCACGAATGGACCGGCCCGGCCGAAAATTAACGCGGCCTTATAGAAAACCGTCTTGATAAAAGAGACAAAATTTGTTAAAAAATCACAACCCTTGTTATTACAGCATTCGATAGTGTTGTTAATAAGGAACAAATTCTAGAGAGTAATACAATGCGGCAAACGTAAGGATGGCGTAGTATTTTTAATAAGTTGCTTAATATTTTGGAGAAATGTGTGAGAATAATTGACATGTTTTAATGCAAATTGCAGGTGTAGATTTGGGTCTCGGTGTCAAAGTAAATTTTAGTCAGCTCAGTTATATCTACTCTACGATATAGACATAATACACGTAGCAATATAGAAAACTGCTATTTTAACTAAAATTGCTCATGTTAGGCGTAAATAGGGCCAATTTAGTTTTTTCGTCTTTACATAAGCAGTAGAACATATGAACGAAGTATCTGTACCTTATTGTTTTTTGGAGACCTTATACACGGCCTGTTTCTATTGAGTAGGTAGACAGCGTTCATATATTTCTGCCCATCCTCCTTTATATAAATTGCATTTTTAATTAATATTTTTATCCTCTAACAATGAACATTAGATACATGTTCAAAATGTACGCCTAGCTGTTCATTATACTTTCGAATTTTGCGAATTTGCGAATTTGGAAAACCCACTTGAAAAATACTCCCTGTATAGCTTGTGTTCCTAAACTATACCAGTATTACTGGCCAGTAAGATCTGGTGTCATCGGTAGCTTTCATACTTACTGTTATCGCGTTCCAAAATGCTACACTGACTGACTCCGGTACAATTAGCCGCAGCCTGCATGCCAGTACAATATGGTGACCGGATGTGACGTCAAATCTTTCTGGCCAGTAATACTAGCATAGGAAATTAGGAACACAAGTATAGCTTAGTATCAAAATTTTATTCTCAGCCCAAACTTTCAAAGTAACGATTACTATTTTTATAAATATTGAACACTGCCATCTTGCCTTTAATGTTTTGATATGGCAGCATTCAAAAGCACAATACTATTGAAAGGTAATATAAAATATTAAGTTAGGACTCGAAAACCTTACATGACAGGTATTAACATAATTACATGCAGCATGAATAATAATAATCGTTCTATTCATATTTTTTTGTAATATATAAATATGTAATAATACGTTTGCAGTAGTTTGCTATCGTTAATAGAAATTAGAATATCCGATTTAATTTATAAATTAACTTTAATTGGTTTTCTGCATGAATAATGAAAGCGAATACTTACATCGCTTTCATTATACGGGAAAGAAGAAAATTAGATAATAATTATTTATTAACAGAATGTTGCAAAAGTTTTTTTTTTAATTTCATAAAGGATAAGATGGTTAGATTTCTCGAATATTTAAAAAGATAATACATACCGAAAAAGACCATTTGTAGCAAAGTCACAATTATTTTAAACAATTTTTTCTATAATTAGGTATTTATGTTTTGTAAAGTTAAGGAAAAATCAGTAGACCGTACTTTAGATATTTTAAACATGCAAGTACAGATTGATACGCTTTTTATATATTTGTATTCTTATATTGTGTCTTTGTGATTTTGGATTTAATATACTGTTTTAAACCTACAATAGTTTTTTGTTCTTGCTGTTGCATAATAATTATTATAATACTGCAAGCGACAATTTTAAGCAAGTAAATCCAAGGTCTTCAATGATACTCACTCTACACTCTAACTAGTCATTTTTAACAATTTCATTTAGTATAATATAATAGTCTATTTGTTAATATATTATGTTGCCCGACTGATGTTATCACAAGAACAATTAATAGTATTATCATATATAGTATTATGTTATCGAATAACTAATATAAACAATATGTGTTATTTTATAAGTTAATATATTTTGTATAAAACTGTCTATTAGCTCTGTATACAGAGTTTCATTGAAATACTTGTATAAATAATTTAATTTACATAGCTTTTAAATTTTCAGTGTTTTTATTACACCCTCCCCCTTACTAATAAAAAGTATTAACGTATTTGAATAGTTAAAACAGTGTTTTGTTCACGTCACACAAGTGACATTTTTAATTCGATAGAAGGAGACAAAACACTGTATAGCTATTCAAAGATTATACAGCGATTATTAGTAAGGGGGCCTGTGTTTAGCTGTTACATTGACCTCATTATCTTCTGTTGTAGAACAATAAATGAGACTGAATTGATGTCAGCCGGGCTTAGCTTTGTTAGAATACATAGGTACATAAAAATGTAAAATACATGCGAATATCTCACAGTAAATTATAAACAGGAAATCCCTAACATTTTGAATTCTCAATGTTACTTTTTATTTTGCAATCTTGACTCTTCATAAAGCCTTGCAAGTTTGTGTGATGATGGATTAAAATTTTGTCAGTTTTAAGGCTGATTTTTATATGGGTAGCTTACCCATACATGTGTGTTGTGTAATAATTATTGGGTCTGCACATCCGAATCAATATGTACCTTCTTTGTGTCGCAAAAGTTTTGCGACACGCAAGCTAAAATTGCCCATTTCAGTGTTCAATATTAAAATATTGTATACAGAAGAGTTATTATTTACATTTGTAGGTAATGTAATGTTATGCAAAAGACATTGCTTGTGTTACCTAATACCTATTAAGTCGTAAAAGACATTTTTTCATTGAGTTTCTTAAGGATTGGATCATTAAATGCACAGCATAATGCATCTATTGTAAGTTGAACGTAACATCAATTAGAAAATAAGTGTATTGTAAAACTAAAGGTGTTCTCATAACATGACCGTAATTGGCCAAAATGTTTAGACATAATGTCAGTTTTTTTTTAAGTAACTCGTCTTGAAGCTGTAATTTGGCCAAAATATAATTTTATGTAGTTTAAATCGTACGCTTTAGTGCAAACTTTAACACGTCGCGTAAACGTAGCAATTATGCGCTTTATTAAGGCTATGCGAAAAGCGGAAAGAAAAATGTCACAGCGACATCGACATTTCGTCTCATATATTGGCTGTTTTTCCACTTCGCTGGTTCAACGCAGCGCCGGCACTGGCTCAGCTGCCGGGGGAGCAAAAATATGTGAATACTTGTATTTGTTGAAGTGAAAACTGCTTTAGCGGCGTTGTGCACTTTATTTGGGATGGGTAAAATAATGTTCAACTCGCGACAGGACACGTCGGCGAAAATGTATGCCTGCTCCTGCTGTTTCGTTTAAGCGGCACAGGGTCCTTGCGCGAGTATTAACTTAAATGCACAACGTTAATGTTCAAGTTTTCACTTCTGCCGGGATCCCGGAGTGCCGTTGTTGTTTTTTTTTTTTCACTTACCGGCCCGGCAGGCGGCAACGGCACAGCGATGATTCTCTCCCGACTCCGAAACATGTCACCAGCTGCGCTGGAGAGCTGCGGTGAGTGGAAAAACAGCCGTTCCCTTAGTATTGACTTTTGACATCATCGACAAAACAATGATTTTTTTGTCCACCTCTTGCCCTTATGAAAATGAGAAATGTGACATGTCGCTGCGACAGTTTTATCTCCCCTTGGCATGGTCTTATTTGTTAGATCAAAATCTCAATGCTGTGCTGTAAAAATTTAATGACATCGAAATGTATTGTTACATGCTGTGTTGATGTGGTTGTTTATGTGAAGAGTAATAGATTGGTGACTGTGGCTCGATCAACCGAGTAGATGGCGCTAGTAGTTGCACGAATTAAAGAAAAATACTAACTTAAAAAAAATGTATCAGCTTTGTTGTTATAAGTAAAAATAAAACTTTGTTTAACATTTATAAAAGTACAAAATACCTTAGTTGATCGGCCTTTATGCAACGGTTAATAGTATAAGTTTTAACTGACGAAAGATGGGACCGTATGAGTCAGTACTTACAAAAATTTTAATGTTACTAAGCAAATTGATAACCACCAATCATTCTGCTCTACTTACCTACTGACAAAGAAGAAAAGTGGTGAAGTGCATAGAAAAGTTTATACATTTAATATTAACCGTTGTACAGTCACGAAGATGGTGTTTGGTTAGCGTTTACCGTCCGACACGACCGTTGTGTGTACCCACCTTATTTGTTGTCATTACGTTTAAAGCCTGTATTTATTGTGTTTTATAAAATCATTTTAAAAATGTTGTCTTTTTATTTCCATACATGTCATACTTCGAAATTTTAAAATAAAAAACCATACTACCCTCAAAATTCATCATAATATAATTCTTGTAAAAATTGACAATAAATGTATTAATGCTATATTAAACTATCTTATAAACTAAAATGTACTTAGGTAATTTTGTTGTTGTAAAAAATTATATATTATGCTTCTCACATGGAATCCTTAAATCATTAAAGCTATTAACGCTTACAAACTAAATAAAAGCCCAAAGTACATTAATTACAAAACATTATTTTAATCGACTTAAGATAAAAAGTTATCTCACACTTAAACAGAAAATTGATTGAATTAAAAACAACATAGTTCAAAATTAAATTACACGTTCTCAATGCATCATCTTCCAAAAATGTGTGTTCAAGTGCTTCCAAAAATTTAATAGCAACATACGTTTCCTGGCAAAACATGGCAAACATGATAAAACGAATTCAAACATTAACGTCTAAAGAATGTGTGAATGAGTTAGGTACTTGTCCTGCAATAGGTAAAACAACTAAAACCCCTATTACCAAACAAAATATAATCCAAAACACACAAATACTATGCAAACTATTCTAAAATATCAAAAGTATAATAATTTCTCCATGAGATGGCTTCCTTTAAATCCAAATTGGATTCTAATATCCACAAGTCTTACTAGAGAAACATGACAATGGTAAGCATTAGAGATCAATTAACTAATATTGTTTTCCTTATAATATTGTCGTCACAGGCCAAATCTGGCCAGTTTTGGTGGGCTACTAGTTTCTGCCTAATTCATGCGTTGTATGTACAAATAAGTAAAATTTAACCATGTCATTGTATACACGGCGCGCGGCGCCTTGGCGATAGATCTAATTTTGTGTTTTATTTTTAAGTACACACGTCATATTTTCATTCTAGCCGTTAAAAGATAATTTTGTTAGTCTGTAAACTAAGACTAAAAACTAAAATAAAGGCACGCACATATAAAATACAAAACCATTACAATAATAATTATCCTTAAGGGTACTTATCCAAAGTCTATAACATGTTATAGTGTTCGAAAACGACCTAAACTCTAATTTAGTATATCTATCAATAGTATATTGGCCAGTTAAATAAGTTTGACGACACGTGGAGTCACCATCTTGTACTGGCATGCGGGCTGCGGCTTGTAGGAAGTAATGCGGCCATTTTACCGGAGTGCAGTATTGCTAACGTACTTAAATTTTTACATACACAACATAATTGTGGCGGATCTTCTTCATCACTCTCTACCCCTCCAGCCAGCTTCGGCCTCATTGGGTACCTCGACCACCAGCCTCAACGTACCGCGGCTTGGTTGAACCCTCATGGGCTTCAACGGGCACTCTCACTACAACGACCGGTCAGCAAGCAGAGCACATCTCTCCTGGTCAGCACGTAGCATCGGCCCCGCACTGCAGCACTCCGATTCACTGGAGACCGTGCAGCAGCAGCACAGTTCCAACTCACTGGGACTCTGGCGCTGGCGACTCAAGGGTCGACTCGGGGGGAGTGATGTGGCGGACCAATTATTAGCGCCACAATCCTGAATCGCGCTTTCGAAGTTTTCACAGTTCGGCGCTATAGATTTATACAACATCCGAAAAAGCCCACTGTAGTAGAGTGGGCTTCGGCCTGACTGAGCAAACCATGTCGCTCGGTCGGAGTCCCTTTGGGACTTCCACTATCCCCACATAATATTATATGAAAAAACTAGCTTGTTCCCGAAGCTTCGTTTGCGCAGAACTAACGGAAGCGGAACCCTATTTTTTAAACGTAACCTTAAATAAAAGTAACCAAAGTTTCACTCCTTATTACATCAGCTAGTCGGTACCAGCAAATATGAACATGAATTCTATAAAATATTGTAGGTAAGATATTGTTTGGGCTGGTACCGCTAAGATTGAGTAGAGAAATAGTTAAAATTTAAGCTGAATTTAAAAGGGGAATTATTTAGAGAAAAGTTTATTTCATACTTTTTTGTGTATTTTTATATGCTAGTATGGAAATATTTTACTAGCGACCCGGGCGGCTTCACACGGGTACAATTTATTTATTATCTTACTATGTATTTACGAGCTTTTGCCCGCGACTTTGGCCGCGTGAAATTGTGTTTTATACTAAGTGTATCTTTATAATTTAAATTTAATAGCCTATTGTCCAGTCGTGCTACTTGAATTTATTACTTATTTACTACTCGCGCGTACTTTTTAATATAAGATATTAATTTAAAGTTTAAACTGTTTTGCGTAAAGGCAAATATAATGTGTATGAAATGCTTAAAGTTACTAACGTATTTAATTTGATACCGATTAATATTGTATCCCTTTAAAAAGCTTCTAAAAATACCACATATAATGTGATCATTTTTTAAACTTATAAATGTGTAATGTGTATCTGTCTGTAGCATCGTAGCTCCCAAACAGACAAGCCCATTTTGATCTAGTTTTTGTGTACATGTAATCATATGTACGCGTGATTTATTGACATTTACTGTCTTCTTATCGCGAATAGACTATAGAAAACTCGTCTTAGATACAATGTAAGTGATTTTTTACTCCAAGTATTAAGGAATATAATATCCCTGCCATGTCATAATCGAACTAACTCGTACTCCAAATACAATTTACAACTAATTAACATTATTGGATAACGGCAGTGGTAATTACTAAACCTAACTAAATAACTAAAAGCCTATCGAAACTCTTATGCAATGGCCGCCATACAGATTCAAGTACATACTAAATAATTATATCCAACATCAATCAGAAAGGCAACATATTGTGCCGATTAGCAAAGATGTTTTGTTTTTAGGTTTCCGTAGTAACTACAAGGAACCCTTATAGTTTCGCTCTGTCCGTCCGTCTGTCCTTGACGCGAAGTGTGGAGCCTCGGTATTTTTGTCTGTCCTCTGCTAGAACCTTTAGCTCCTGAGGACATGACATTGATAGGTTTTTAATATGGAATAGGTTTGTTTAGCATTTGTTGCAGCTTATGCTTTTCCAATGCACGCAGTAGTGGTTTACGCAGGTTTCATAATGATTTGACACCAATTCAAGCGGCAAACCAAAAAGAAGAAAAGTAAAAATAGTGGAATAATCCGAATGAAATTTACTTTTTAACCCCCGACCGACGAAAAAGGACGAGAGTTATTAAATGTAATAAACTCTTAAACATAACACATACTTATGAAATGCTAAAGAAACAAAGATACTGCCATATTAATTGATAAATGTTTGTTGCTACGAAAAAATGCCCCTAAATATTTATAAAATAAGGAAGACGCTTTTAATACTAAGTTAATATCAATAACGATTCGTTTGTTTTTTAGTTTAGTGAAACGATTAAAAATAATCTAGTCAAACTGGCATCAAGTTCTGCAAGGGATCATAACTGTTTTCATTTCTTTTAAGTTGTGTTTGCACACACCATACATGGACAAAAAATGTAAGTTTATGTTAATTTTTAAATTGAAGATAAAAAACATTTTGGCGATTTTATTAGACTTGTTTGATTTAGAACTTTATTGACATTTTTAAAACGTAAATTTGTAAAACACACGTTTTTAGACACATCACCCAACAGCACATAATAAATTAAAAGCTATGTGTTCTAAGTAGGAACTAATAAAAATTTAAAATGTAACTTACAATAATAATTAAAAATCATATAAAAATTTGTAAATACTTTTCAAAAACTGACCACAAACATTTTGAGAATCTTCTTAATTTAATAAAGATAACTATTAGCCACTAAATCTATCAACTTTAGCATTTTCAAAACCCTAAAAATCTCATTCTGTCTCTTATCAACTTTATGAATTTAAAGAGATAGAATGACATTAATTATTATTATCTTTGTCTCAATAGGCAATCGGACAATTTTTTTTTATTGCATAAATGAATAGTACTCTTAAATATGAGTAACTTCTCAGAAGAAACCGTATATCAAAAGTCAATATTTTCAAAGGTACAGCGATTTGTATAAAAAATTTCGCGAGCCTCCTAAAAACGCTCCATACTAAAGTCGACCTAAAAATGACGTCACTTGTATATGAAGTAGTATGAAGTAGTATATGAAGTATATGGCCGCAGGAATATATTTGTAAATATCTCCGATATTTGTGCGTTTAAGTTCATACTTACCATAATGAATGTTTTTGTATATGATGTGAGTAAACTAATGATGTAGGTTTTGTTTACCAATTTCGCAAAAAAAAAAATTTTTTTGGTATAAAGACTCGCGAAATTTTGTATACAAATCGCTGTACCTTTGAAAATATTGACTTTTGATATACGGTTTCTTCTGAGAAGTTACTCATATTTAAGAGTACTATTCATTTATGCAATAAAAAAAAAACAGTCCGCTTGCCTATTTCGCCAATATTCCACTAATGAAAACTTCAGCTTCATAGACACATTCTCAGAAATAACAAGAAATGGTGTAAATATTTCTAAAAAGTGCATGAAAATTGATAACAATTTTTTGTGTTTTTTTGCATTTGCTCCGATTGCTAGATTCTACGTAAAAATATTGAGATCAAAATAACCAAGAGACGCTCACCGTAACATCTCTAGAACTTAGCAATTAGAGCAAGAACCCTTCACGCCCGTCTATCATACTTTGTATCTGCCCGCCAAACACAATTAACATATACATGACTAGAGGTGGGCGCCGCCGCGCCGCCATGCATGCGCCGCCGCCGCCGCCGAGTATCCAAAAATTCGCGCTGTTCGATGTCGACTCAAAAAAAAAAAACAGGCCCGTGCCGGGCGCTAGGCGCCGGGAGCGGGCGGGCAGGACACGGGGTGCTGTGTAGTAATGGAAATTAATGCTATTTTTCATTAATTTCATTAGCATTCTAATTTTCATGTCTTAGCATGCTACGTGTTATTGCTATGCTATTTGCTAAAATCGATTTTTAATGATCATAAATAGCTGTGTTTTGTAAAATGATAATGTTTTTTCATTACGTCGCGTCGCTCATTAAGTATTAACATACAATACGAAAATATTAATAACTAGCGACCCGCCCCGGCTTCGCACGGGTACAATACTTATACTAATACTACAGAATGTATTTAAACCTCTAATAAATGGGCGAAATTTAGTCAAAACAAACAGAAACAAATGAATATAGGTACCTACTAAAACTCAATTAAATAAGTAGGTGGGTATACTTTTATCGTATGAAATACCTATACTCTTCGGGACTAACAATAAAACAAACACTAAATAAATAGTTATTCAAGTATCTATCCATCATAGTTACAACAAACACAAAACAAAAAATTTACTCATAGATCTAAACTTCCCTCCCGCACGCGCACCCCCACCTTGGTGACGCCCATTTCGCAACGGGCCGCGCAGCATAAATCGTAATATTTTAATTTCGCCATAACTTCAAAACCAAACATCTAATTTTAATCATCCAAAGACCAAATATTATCTACATAGACTGTACTTAGTGATGAAATATTTTATTTTGATAAGGATTAATAGCATGAGTAAAATAAACGCGTTTAAATGTAGTCCAAAAAAAATAATTCTAAATAAAAAATGGCCTCTTTTTGTGCCTCACTCGACATAGATAGGTATAGTGTGTCGCGGACTTTTTTGTACATATTTATAAGATCTACAATTAATTAGAATATTTTATGGTTCTATTTTTTATAGTTTAGGCAGCGTACGCAAAATAAGTAACTTTTCTGGTTGATTTTTTACACCTTGTGTCCGAAAAACCCAAATATCTTACGGCACCCTATTTTTTTCCAAAAAAAATTTAGCCTATGTTACTCATGGATAATGTAGCTTTCGAATAGTGAAAGAATTTTTGAAATCGGTCCAGTACTTTTTGAGCCTATACATTACAAACAAACAAACAAACATACAAAGTTTTCCTCTTTATAATATTAGTGTAGAAAAACAACTATTGAATAATGGAACCTAAACGTATGCAATTAACTTTATTAAAAAAAAAAAACTACAGAAATTTGACTGAATTTGAATGTATTTTCTCTTCTCACTTGCTCGTATTAATTCGTGGAACATCGCGGCATCGTGAACTCTCGGGTCGCGTCGCGCGTCGAGTCAAAATTATTTCGCATCGCAACTAGCAATAGCACGATAGCCAGTTAGCACTTAGCGCCGCGGTGCGAACCAGCGCGAAAAATTGCGTTTTTTTTACAAAAACAGCTACGCCGCGGCGCGGCGCCGCCACGCCGACCAATTTCCCCCGGCGCGCCGCCGCCGGCAAATTTTAGGTCGGCGCCCACCTCTATACATGACATGGTATCACACAATATTTAAAACTTAGGTTAATGTGAAATATATTATGTGTCACCGTAAAATTGTAAAAACCGTAAGATTGTAATATTACTAGAGATGTTGACAGATTGTCAAATACAAATTTCTCCATACAATTACATAATAGGGTTAAATATTACATAACAATTTGGTCGTTGGCTCTAGGAGTTATCACAAACGCGCACTCAGCCTTTATAATTTGTAAATCATCACGTTGAGATGCAATTCAGTGATGTCCGAGTTCTTTCTCCTTTTGCTCACGAAAAAGCCTCGAGAGGCGTTGTTTTTGTATGTCATTGTAGGTTTTGTTGGTTTTTTTCACCTCATCTAGTAGTTTTTGTACCGCTTTATTTTTGGGCGACACTTTGTCTGCTAACCTGAGGTCCATGAGAGCCGCCTCGTAGTTCTTGAGGGCGAAGAACGCGTGGCCGCGCCGGTATAGCGCCTTTTCATTTTTCACCTCTATTTGAAGAACCTGTAACATTCAACGTTTCATTGTAGACTTTTTAGTAGAAAGTGAAAATAATCATTCATTTCTAAAAAATCAAACAGAATTTATCTAAAAAATCAAACAGAATTTAATTCATTTATCTCTATAGAAAGGAGATAATTACGATACAAATAAAGAACCTATTTATATATTTCAGATTTTAGGTATATCTACTAATCTATACTCGAAAGTGTGTCTGTCTGTTACCTCTTCGCGCTTTAACCGCTGAACCGATTTTTATGAAATTTGGTAAAGACATACTTTGGGTCCCGGGAAAGGACATAGGATATTTTTATACCGAAAAAGTACAGTGTTCCCGCGGGATAATGTATTTACGCGGGCGGAGCCGCGGGCAAATCTAGTTTAATATAAATACCTACTTAATTTCCCTAAAGATACCCCCCGCACTAAGCGCAACTAGACAGCAGCCGCACCACACTAGAGCTACGCTACGCGGCAACATTTGCTCAGTACCCCAAGCAGGAACATTTGGCGGTTTCGTTGCGTGTACGTAAACGAGAAATATGAGGAATATTGTATGGAAATTTTAGTTACTTTTACGTCCACTAGAGGCGCTTTCATGGTTTTCATACAATATTTCTCGCTTACGTACACGTAACGATACCGCAAAATGTTCCTGCTTGGGGTATAGTATCAAAGAGAATATAATAACTACGTTTTACTCAGTATTTCGGCAAACGTCTGAGCACGATGGAAGCTTTCCCACCAAAACAAACTTGTTATGACTTATCATGGGTGTATTCCGTAATACACCCATGATAAGTCATGAATCGACGCCATACTGTTTATTCGTTCTGAAATATTTACGTCTACGTAAAAACTTGATAAATTAACTTAATAAATAATTGTTAACATTACATTATTGCGAACTAATCTTATATATAAAAATGAATTGCTGTTCGTTAGTCTCGCTAAAACTCGAGAACGGCTGGACCGATTTGGCTAATTTTGATCTTAAAATAATCGTATCAGTTCAGGGAAGGTTTAAACGGTGAGAAATTACAGTTCATAGTTAAGGCAGAACAACGTTTGTCGGGACAGCTAGTAATACAATAAAATTTTCCCAGTATGCAGGATTACATTACGGAATACTCTCCATTTGCCTGTCAAGCTGTTGAAATGTGAAATGTCGCGCTGCTCGCTATACCGCACAATGCGGCAGCGGAACTACGCGACACGCCCCGGCGACGGGCGCGTCCAAGTTGATGAGTTGGACAACTTTGTCGCGCGGTGTCGCGTCGCATAATAATAACCCCCCACACCGAGTCGGTGACGGTGGCCGGTTTCATTGAAACCAGGCCAGTTACGCAGGAGTAATTTTATAGTGCCCAAGTGTGAGCGCAGTACACAAGAGCACTCTCTCATCCTTTACTTTCATAATCCAGTGGGACGAATAATCGACACGACTAACGAGAGATCAGACGCAGGTCCGACTTTTTACATGCCCATCCGACGCATGGATCATCTTTCTTGTCAGACAATCAGGTGATCAGTCTGCATTGTCGTAACCAAACTCGGAAACAAAATTTTTTGTTGTTCCAATGCGCGAATCGAACCCACGACCTCCGGGTCGAAAGCCAATGTTCTAACCACTAGACCACGAAGGCATCGCATAGTTCTGCTGCCGCGTAGTGCGTTATATGTCATACAATTATACAAAGAATATTTGGCCGTGTCGTGTCGCGTAGTTTCGCTGCCGCGTAGCTACACCTAGTGGTGAGACCGCCTTAAAGCTTCACTGATTAATTATTTTTATATCACTTACCTTGTTGCAACTTTTAACACAGGAGCTAAAATCTCCAAGTTTAGAATAACACGCCGCAAGGTTCAAATAACATTGTAGATTGAATGTTTCAATAGTTTTGTAATCTGAAAAAGTAATGTAATGTTATTTTAAAAAATATCTCATTCTACAAATATTCAAATTGGTATAAAAATTACATACATTCAGTATAAGTAAAAAAAAAAACAAACAAAATAAAAACCTTAAAAAAACAGTTGAAACATTTAAGTAAACACACAGAATAACATTTCATCTAAGGACCTTTATGCATTATGCAAACTATATTTTTACATTTTTACCAAGAAGACAAAAACTTGAATGTTAACATTTGGATCCTTTCTAAAAATATTTTGTTAGTAGAACTTACGAGAAGTTTATTATGAGTGTTATTACAATTTCTTAACAAATTTTACACAAAACTTACATTTGTCCCATTCAGCATTATGCAGTTGTGTCCTGAGATACTCGAGGTACCGTAGACATTTTAGGTATTTTCGTGTGGCGCGCTTGTATAGGCCCTCCACGAAGAAGACGTTACCGCACTGCTTCATGTCACTAACACCATTTACTAATTCGTCTACCTACAAATATCACGATTATTTAATAAAGCAATGGATCTAACTGTGCATACAGCTAATGCGTAACAACTCATTTACAACTATTCTGTAAAATCTTGTCTTATTACTATAAATTACATTTCAAAAAAGAAAACATTTATAATTTTGCTACCACCTTGATAATAATATTTGTTTATATGAACATACGGAATACATCATAGCCTGAACAAACTTAAACTTCACATGGATGTCCAGGTAAAAGGAATCTGGGATGTATAAATTTTAGCAAAAGTAGGTACATGAATAATTCATACTTTTTTGTAGCATTTTCGGGCCTATTTTTTAATAAAGGTTTGTCGTGAATTTGTTACTGTAGACTTCAAGAATAGATTGTAAGTTATTGACTTACTGATAAACTGCTACGGAGATCATCGGGGTAGTCAGGTAGATGGTCTGCAGAACCATCCCTGCAACAAACGTCCCAATTTTCCACTTCTTTTATTTCACCACAATCTTCTATTACGCATTCCTGTACAAACAAAAAAAAATGTTGCATTAGTTTTCATACATAATATATTTTATAGACCTGAGTAAATAATTTTCCGTTGTAATGATTTACCTTTTTTTTACCAATATATTTGATGAGGCTTATTGTGCACCTGGCATCTATGTCAGCCTCATAGTATTATTCAAATTAATAAAGACATAATAATGTATTCAAGTGCGACCCTTCACATATAAAATATAAAATTTAATTAACAAACGGGCATCCTGCGGGAGAGGTGATGCCAAATAATATTAATTTGTTCTCCGAACAAATTCTTCGGGAACATCTGGCTTCTGAGGTCACGATTTCGGCCACAGTCCACCAGCAAGTGCAGTAAGTCTTTCATAGCACCACAGTAAACACATTGATTGACAAGTTTATTCATATGATTAGGAAAAAGGGGTCCCCTCCTTTTTCCTAATCATGATTAAACTTGTTGAATGGAATATGGCCGGAACGCAACCTCATGGCTGCAACCAAATTATCATTGTGGTGTTGTCAAAAATTCTGATAGTTTCGAATTTAAAATTACCTATAAATATTTTTTTATTGCACATAGTAATTACCTTAATGCCAAAAATGAAACTAAAAAATGCAGAAATAAATATTATCTATATAAAAGAAAGTCGTGTTAGTTACACTATTTATAAATTGACTCAAGAATGGCTGAACTGATTTGGCTGAAAATTGGTGGGGAGGTATCTTAGAACCAGAAGACGGATATAGGATACATTTTATCCTGTTCCCGGGGGACTCGAAACTCGAGAACGGCTGGACCAATGTGACTAATTTTGGTCTTGAAATAATTGTGATAGTTCAGGGAAGTTTTAAATGGTGGAAATGTTGGAAAAGGTGTAGGTTGCAGGAGTAGGTGTAGGACTAGGATGTAGGTTGAATTGTAGGTGTAGTTATATTTTAAACATTCTAGTTCAGATTAAAGACAGAACAATGTGTATCGGGACAGCTAGTATTAACTAATTTTTTATTTCTGTAAGTCCTGTACAAGTTTTTTTTTATTTTTTTTTATCTAGTTTTTTACAGAGGCTTTTAACACTTAAGTGTTAATGCCAGCCTCATAGGTTCAGTCATTGTTCCCTACACAAGGGAGATAACTATAAAGTTGTAAATTTTGCTCGCCTCTGGGGACAACGGCTCAGAAAGGATACAATTGATCTGTCCGTTGTGCAAGCAACCTAAGTCTCCTAAAATCCTAGACCTCAAGTCTGCAGTTCGAGCACACTCCAACAAGATTTAAAATTAAATATAACTACCTAGTGATCTTACCACAGTAGGTCGTCCGTCTTTAGCAGTCTCCTGTATTTCTGTTACTACCCCCACACCAGCTAAGACATGACCAAACACCACATTAGTTCCATCCAAATGTGGACATGGTACGGTGGTTACACAAAATTGTGAGCCATTTGTGTGGGGTTTGCCTGCGTTTGCCATACTCAGTACTCCTGCATCATGCTGTAATATTGAAAGTGGAAGAAAATTTAAATCATTAAAATTAAAATTTAAAAAATGTTTCTCATCTTATTTCTCTCCATAGGACTGCTGGAAGAAATTTCTTTTAGAGATAAGCAGTACCTTTTGTGTCGTCTTTCTTTTTGTATATATTTTTGTAAATCATTTATGTGTACAATAAACTGTAAATAAATAAATAAAATAAATCATTCAACAATATTTAATTTGACTCAGGGCCTGTTTCATAATCCCCTAATATTTCTATTTCAAATGATAACTATTATACTAAAGTATTTATTTTCAACATTTATTAAATAGATACACCAACACACCTTTAATTCAAAGTTTTCATCTTCAAAAGTTGGACCATATATACTCTCATTCCCTGTTCCATCTCCATTAATAATATCACCACCTTGTATCATGAACTGGGAAATTGCTAAAACAATAATAAAATATAATAAGTTAACAATTACTATAAACATGCTGTATTTAAGAAACTTGCTGTGACTGAAATCTTTGTTTAATAATTTGAAAATAGTAGTTTTGTAGCAGGAAAAGTACCCTATATTTAGACAATAAAGGAAAAATGGAAGTGTACCTTTATGAAATCTTACTCCTTTATAATGTAATGGTTTTCCTTCAACTCCAATCCCCTTCTCCCCTGTACACAATGCTCTGAAGTTCTCAGCTGTTTTAGGAACAACATCGTATCTAAGCTCGGCTATTATTCTTCCAGCTGAAAATTTTTTTACTTGCATTTTGAATAAAAATTGGATATATAAGCATAGTAACACAATTATTCAAGTTTTGACCTTGAATTGAATATGAGCTATAATTTAATATCCTTGTGTACACTGCACAATTGTTGAAATTCTCATGGTTATTTTAATTCTTGCTATTACTAGTATTATTATAAGCAACATGACTTAGAACAATAACATTATAATCATTTTTAGAATTATTCAGACAGTTGCAAATGATTCACTTTTATTGTAACTAAATATTTATTGTGAAAATAACAGTTATTGTAACAACAACGGAAAAGCATAATTTATACGCATGAACAGTAAAACACAAATTAGTTAATTTATGAAAAAATGTTTCTGTGGACACTTCTATGTTTTTTATCAAGGAATATATTTTTAAAGCATAACAAAACCAAATGGCAAATTATTATAATTACTTCTGACAAACGCTTAAATACGCATGAACAGTAAAACACAAATCAGTTAATTTATGAAATAATGTTTCTGTGGACACTTCTATGTTTTTTATCAAGGAATATATTATTTATATATTATTTTTTTATAAACAAAACCAAATGGCAAATTATTATAATTACTTCTGACAAATGCTTAAATACCAGTTAAAAAATGAATGTAAGTATACGAAATAGGGTGGAAATTGGTGTAAAGTGGAAAACTTATGAATACACTATGCATGTACAAAGTTGATTAGGTACATTTTTTTCAAAGGTAAGTAAATAATGTATCCAAGAAAGGAATTGTAAAGAAAGAGCTTACCTTTTTCACCATCAATTAATATGTCAAGGTAAATAATGGGGTTTCTTTGTTTAGTTTGCCTTTCCGAAATCATCTTCACATTAACTTAATATGTATGTTAACCAAATACTATAATTTGTATGAATTCATTATATATGTGGAAATAAGAATATCACAATAAAGGTAATTCATTGGCTTCTTTCTGTTCGTCTAAAATATTTAGGTTAAATTCATATAAAATTTACATTTTGTGACCTACCGCAACAGAAATAATATTTTTGACATCAACAACTGAGATTGACAGTTGACACAGAACTCATGAATGTCAGTGTCAAATTATTTTTTTAAATCTGGCGTTACGGCATAAAACATTTGCCAGAGTCAAGTTAAAAATATAATTTGGCGGTGAGCAGATTCCTTAGTGGAAAGTCGCAGAACTAACGTATGACTGTAAAAGTACGGTAGTAAAGTTAATAAATAATAAATTTAAAATGACCACAAACCTTATTAAAAAAGGAACTGACCTGAGTATTCCTTAATGTTATAATTATTATATAAATTATAATATAAAATAAGTAAGCTACTTACTGCTGTACACTGTCTATAAAGCAGATTTTTGTACAGTTCTTATGTGTTGTTAAGTGTGTGTGTGTGTGTCTTTTTTTTTTTTGTTTGCAAATAAAAAACTTTTTATTCTATAGGTTTTCACACTTTTCCCACAGTAGGTAGGTGAGGTAGGTCAAATACGTCTAGATGAGGTACAGTACTACGAAAATGTTTTTCTGTTTTTAATGTGTCCAGATAACATTCCACTCCATGTGGATAGTCAAATACCCCAGAAGTTTGTACTTTGTACAGTTATGCCTTAACACCTAACTCTGCCTTCAGATGTTCGATCTTTTACGCCAACACACAATAGCATTCTACTTTTAAAATACTGTTCACCCTCACAAAGTGGTATTTTAGTATTTATACCACTACGTAAATGTTCAACAATGAAAGCATGACGCACTCTTAAAGAATAGGGTATTATCCTGTGATGAAAATATACATCAGATTGTTGATATTTTATCGCTAAACATTAATTTAAACCAATTTTACCAACTTTTTACACAAAAATATGTATGATTTTTATAAAATATCAAAAATAAAATTATGAATTTTTCACGTTTGACCACGTGACTAAAAACGCACGAGATTGGAATGTGACGTCATGGACGTCATATTCTTGCACTTCTTCTTCTTTTATTATTGTTTCCCGATTTCCATAAAGATTTTTTTTTTTTGTTTAATTCGTCCCTAAGATTAAGAACCTCTAGATACGCAACACTTGTAACCACTAGAGTGCATCTCGCTCACCCACTATGTGTTGCCATGTACAAACATAGCCTTCAATTGTGGTATTTTTGTCTTGATCTTAGGATGCACATGTAAGTTTTCTCGTCGTAGTCAGTAATAAACAAGAACCGTAAAACGAGTTTTCCCTTACACCACTCATTATTAAAATAAGTACTTAAATTTCAATATTTTAATACTGGCGATTAAATTGTTCTAGTTATTTTTTATGAGTCAGAGGTTTTAAGAAAACATGAGATTAAAGTACGATCGTACCTGGATTTTCAGTCTCGATTAGAAGTCTTTGGTCTCGATCGACACCTATTATTATTTATTAAGTAAACTCTAGGCCAAGACCGAAAGTAATAGATATATTAAAAAAATATTATGAACGTGGTAAAAATATTTTTAACTCATGAACGGCTGAACCGATTTGGCTGAAAATTGGTGAGGTATCTTGAAACCAGGAGAAGGACATAGGATACTTTTTATCCCGTTCACAAAGGACTCAAAACTCGAGAACGGCTGGATCGATTTGGCACATTTTATATTGTTTTGAAATAATTGCGGAAGTTCAGGGAAGGCTTGAACAGTGAGAAATAATGAAAAAGGTTGTAGGTGTAGGACTAGGACGTAAGATGCATTATAAGTGTAGTCATTTATTCATTTCAGTTCATGTTTAAGACAGAACAACGTGTGTCGAGACAGCTAGTTATATATTATTATTAGGGGTTATAATAAAAAGAAAAAGATAAAAAGGCCTTTACCATAGTTACTGAGCCTCTCATACAATTTGTATGGTTTAATGGCTTTAAATACCTAGTAATTTTGTTAAAATTAGCGATAATTCCGCTGTCTGTGGACCAATTTTCGAATTGTTTTTTTTATGTAAAGGGTTCCTATGGGTGTAAAAAGTGGTGACCTGATGATGGGATCTATGAGGAATCGAGGGAACTCGTCGAAACTTATATGGTGCTTTTGACTTTTTCTGAAGTAGTCCAAGCATAAACCACCAAAAAGTGTTACTATTAATACTGTTAGGTAGGGTAGGTATTTCTCTTAGGGCTGATTTTTCAATCGTCAGATAACTCTTATCTGAGGAATAAATATGTAACTTTGACAGATTTTATATGAAAAATATGTCAATGTCACATATTTATTCCTCAGGTAAGAGTTATCTGACGATTGAAAAATCGGCCCTTAATATAAAAATTAAACAATAAAATGAAATTATATTAAAAATTAAACAATATCAAAAAAGTAAATAGTTTTTAATTTAAGTAGATGTTTCAAACATTCTTCATTCACTTCAACACATTTAAAAAATTAAACAGTTAAAATACATATAAAAGAAACTAGCCCCTCGAGAAGAACCGGCGTAAGAAACTCGCACGGGGCCACTTTTTAGCAAAAATATTTTTACAATGTAGTAACTTAATCTATATGTCACCGTAAAATTGTAAAAACCTTTAGATTGTAATAAAACTAGTGAAATTGTAAAATGCTGATTGACTACCGACGCGAATACGCTGTCTATAATTTAACACATTGTTTTTCGTTAGATTATAAATAGGTATATAGTTTTTAATCTTTCGACATATTTTACCATCTAGTTAGTTATTTTATAATCTAACGGTTTTTACAATTTTACGGTGACATATAATATAGCAAAAGTCAAGATAACTTAATTACATGGAAGCAGCTTTGCAAGGGTCTATCTTATTCCTAAGGTGTGCAATCGTTAATAGAATCATTAATGAAATAACTTTTTTAAATTTGTGGCACACCTAGTCCTATTTTGGTCCCAGTAGACCTTGTAGAATTTACTTCTACTCTCTGCGTTCTAATTTTAAGATAAGAACTTAAAAGTTTAAGTGCCGTGTCCCTTTATAATTTTCTGACTAACGTAGCGTGCTCGACACAGTCGAAAGCCTTGGATAGATCACAAAAGACACCAAGTGCATCATGTGATCCCTCTCAGGCCCCAAATATACTGCATAGAAGACTAATACCTGCGTCTGTTGTGGACCGACCTAAAAGTAAAACCGAATTGATTACTATATTATAATAGATTATAAAGTGAACGTGTAATTAATTTAAGATTATTTTCTATTTGAATTGATTAGGTATGTATCCAAAATTTATGTTTAGTGAGGTTTGTGGAGGTAAGGGTTAGCTGTCGGCTTATTACTCCCAACTAAAAACTTCAACCACTAATATCTCAGTAACTGTGGGTTTCCTGATGGGGAGAGTGGGGGTTCAACCTTCCCCCTCCCCTCCCCTCTTAACCCCCTCCTCCACAAATCGTGGGATCGTGGGACATTATACTAAATTTTTACCGAAAGAACTTTAGTCAGTATATTTTGGTACTAAATTAAATAGCAACACTAAGACAAATATATTTTTAGAATAAGTTACGAATTATGTAAAAAATACAGATTTCATCTCACTTTCTATGGAAAATATGATTGTATTTACGTCCATATATCATCATTCTTAAGTAATATGCAATCACAAACTAAAAAAACACGAGCTATAGCTACTTACGAGTGAAAAGTTACGGCAGCACATTTTCCTTTGCTGCGACTTTTGCACCTCAAAATACTGCATCCACCCATTGTTAAAATACTTAAAAATACACGGAGTCTCTATTTCAAAAGAGTATATAACATAAAACACACCAAAAAACAAAAGATTTCAAATAATACGAAACCTCACTCTTCACAGCTGTTATTTGTTTGGCACAAGAGTGTCAAATTTGACAGCTCTGTGCCAAAAACCCGGTTACAGCGAAAGGGACAAAACATAACATTTTTGTCTCGTTTCTTCACAAGTATTGACCAATTTACGTTCTCTCTCTAACAAGCTGTGACGTCAGGAGCTATCCTGCCCTGATTCGTCCCGAAATGGAACAGGCTAAGGTCTTAGACCATACTGCCTCGTCTGTCGTTTGAGGTATTTCTTTGTCTTATTTCTAAATCGTCAAGTCCAAAGTCTAGTCAAAGTCGAAATAAGTAGTCAGGATAGTTTCCATAAAGAATAGCCAGCATCGAATCATTAACGTCATGCGTCAGCGAGTAATAGCCACTTTTTCCGCATTTCAGTGTTCTTTGGTATGGTCACAAAGATTTTCCCCGGTGTTTTAATAGACGTATTAGTGCATTTTGGCACTACGCACCATTTATAAGGCATTTTTAATAGGCTTAAAACGTTTATTTAAAAACGTAAATAGTAGGTATTCTGGGATTTGGCACTTTCAGTGTAATTTGACACTTGACACTTGACAGTTACAAGAATGTGACGTCATGACAACTCATTATAGCGTTTTCGCGCCTATAATATTAATTTAAACTTTAGGCTAATTTACAAGGAAAAGAAAGAAATTCACAAAGAATGGTTCAAACTGCTAATGTATTTTGGTATTAGGAACAATTTGACATATTTTTCAAAAACTTGGAAAATACCCTATTATTTCAAAATATAAATGAAATCGTCCAACATCTTATTAGATGTTGGACGGAAGGTGTTACAGAAGGTGTTGAATCGTTTCTTTTTACTAGGTATTTTACTATACAACCAGAAAGAAATATTTGTTATAGGATAGTTCCAAAATCCGCAACTAGGGAAATTTGCTCGCCACCTATACAGCCTACCTTTATTATTATTATTATAGTTGTAGAGTTTTCGTACGTTTTCAACACCGTGTTTCTAAATCGTCGAAAAAGCCGAACGCTGGCAGTTTTGCTGGGAATCAATCAGTGATGTTGTGTGTATTTGTATTTTTTTTTCAAAAGTTGTGTTATATATCTCGGTTTATAATGTGTATTATTGGTAGAATATTATTATCTATTAATTAATATTGTGTGGGAAAGTGATACAATTACAAAATACTTGCTTTTTTTGGTTTTCCCGCCAAAACTCCCAAGGAAGTTTCAGTAAAGCGTATACCACTTTATTGAATAGACTAACTTGACTAATTGCCTACCCTGACTATTTGTTGGACTTTGATAAGACTTTGGACTTGAAGATTTTGAAATACGGTAATGAAAATTTGAACGTATATTCTATTTCCCGCCTTTTAACTTGGCACTGGCAAATGGTTATAAGCCGACACCATTTAAACAAAAAAAAAATTGAGACGAAAAGACGAAATGTCAATGTCAGTAAATTACGTCATCGAATATCACGTATTCGTTTGCGACGACCAAAAATTTAATTTTTATCAAAACTAACTAAAATGGCTTAATTTAATTACATTCTACATTTCCATTATACATTACGTTTTTCATCAAACATTCCCTGTGATGAATATTTGGCGTAAATGATTTATAAATTTACTTCTATTTCATGTGATAACCTTTAGATAACTACTCAAAATGTCTTCGTCAGCTATATACATACTCGACGTAAAGGGGAAAGTTCTAATTTCGAGAAACTATCGTGGAGATGTCGATATGAGTGTCATAGATAAGTTTATGCCCCTTCTAATGGAGAAGGAAGAAGAAGGTATGCTTACTCCGTTACTGCAAACGAGTGAGTGCACTTTTGCCTACATAAAGACAAACAATCTGTATATCGTTTCAACTACGAAGAAAAATGCTAATATCGCTCTCGTATTTGTGTTTCTTTATAAAATTGTTGAAGTTATGACAGAATATTTCAAAGAACTTGAAGAGGAAAGTATAAGAGATAATTTTGTTGTAATTTACGAATTGCTCGATGAGTTGCTAGATTTTGGATACCCACAAACGACAGACAGCAAAATACTACAAGAATATATTACTCAAGAAGGTCATAAACTCGAAATGCAGCCTCGTATACCAATGGCCGTAACAAATGCTGTTTCTTGGAGATCAGAGGGCATTAAGTACAGAAAGAACGAAGTCTTCTTGGATGTCATTGAATCTGTAAATCTTTTGGCCAATTCAAACGGTAATGTATTAAGAAGTGAGATCGTAGGAGCCATCAAAATGCGGGTTTACTTGTCAGGCATGCCGGAGTTACGTTTGGGCCTTAATGATAAAGTTCTCTTTGAAAGTACTGGGAGAGGCAAGTCAAAATCTGTTGAGTTGGAAGATGTAAAGTTTCACCAGTGTGTGAGATTGTCACGATTTGAAAATGACAGGACAATCTCTTTCATCCCTCCTGATGGTGAATTTGAGCTAATGTCGTATAGACTGAACACTCATGTTAAGCCTCTGATTTGGATCGAGTCTGTCATTGAACGGCATGCTCATTCCAGAGTGGAGTATATGATTAAAGCTAAATCACAGTTCAAGCGTCGCTCAACTGCAAATAATGTTGAGATTATTATACCTGTGCCGGCTGATGCGGATTCCCCAAAATTTAAGACAACCATTGGCAGTGTTAAGTATACCCCAGAGCAGAATGCTATAACCTGGTCCATTAAATCATTCCCTGGAGGTAAAGAATATTTAATGAGGGCTCATTTTGGATTGCCCTCTGTTGAATGTGAAGATACAGATGGCAAACCACCAATACAGGTGAAATTTGAAATACCATACTTTACAACATCTGGAATTCAAGTAAGATACCTGAAAATTATTGAAAAGAGTGGATACCAGGCCTTACCCTGGGTAAGATATATTACCCAAAATGGTGACTATCAATTGAGAACTAACTAAAAGTTTATGTATTATTTTGTTGCATTCCTTCTTCTACATTTTAAGTATGCTTTGTACTAGTATAATAATCACATTTTAGAAAATATCAGTTGTATTTTTAAAGTATTATGTAAAATATTTGACACAAATAAATATTCATGATTAATATTTTGTACTTTATTATTTATCTTTATTACTTTTTTAAATCATGACAATTTACAATTCATAGAAATATATTTTAATATATCTTAGCAGATATCATAATTCATAAGTTTCATAACTGATGACTCTATGATAATCATTATCATTATAGTAAAAATTATAGTAAAAAACAAAGTCGCGTGTCCCTATCTATGCTTAGATCTTTATATTTTATGATTTTGATGCGTTTTTTTAAAAATAAAGTGATTCAATAGGAAGGTTTATATGTAATAATATATAACATGCATAATATAGTAGAGAAACAGAATATGTAATTGTTAGGTTTCAAATGTCCTAAATTAACACATTGTTTTGCATTACATGGCAAACGCTGGCTGAACCCTACGAGATAGATCAAAATATCAAATCAAGATAGATCAAGCTATCGAAGGGAATTTCTGTAAGCCATCTCTTCCATCCCTACACGTAGGAAATGGCTCGTTGGGCCATGACGCAAAAGAGAAAGCTGAACTTCTTGGCAAGCTCTTTGCGTCCAACTTGACCCTGGATGACGGGGGACAGGAACCGCCGACTATACCGCGGTGTAAGAGCATAATGTCGGATATTCGGTTCCATCAGCGCTCAGTGCGAGTTGCTCTCCGTTCCCTTGATACCCAAAAGTCGAGTGGGCCTGACGGAATCCCTCCTATAGTGTTGAAAATGTGTGCTTCAGAGTTGGCACCGGTCTTAACGCGTCTTTTTCGGCTCTCCTACTCTTATGGCACAGTCACAGCATCTTGGAAGACAGCTTTGGTGCACCCGATCCCTAAAAAAGGCGATCGCTCCAATCCTTCCAACTACAGACCAATCGCTATAACCTCTCTCTTCTCGAAGATAATGGAGTCCATTATCAATAGACAGCTCCTTCGATACTTAGACGTTCAGCAGTTGCTAAGCGACAAACAGTACGGGTTCCGTGAAGGTCGCTCGGCTGGTGATCTGCTGACGTACCTAACTCATCGTTGGGCACAGGCGATCGAGTCTAAGGGAGAGGCATTGGCTGTAAGTTTGGACATAGCGAAAGCCTTTGATCGGGTTTGGCACAAAGCGCTTCTTTCGAAGCTTCCTTCCTATGGGCTCCCCGAGAAATTATGCAAGTGGGTCACGAGTTTCTTAGCAGACAGAAGCATAAGGGTCGTAGTCAACGGTGAATGCTCGGATACTCTGTCTGTTGATGCTGGTGTCCCACAAGGCTGTGGCCTACCCTGTTCATACTGCATATCAATGATATGTTACAAACCAATGGCATTCATTGCTATGCAGATGACAGCACGGCTGATGCCCTATATACCGGCCACGCGAACATCTCTCGGTAAAATGTCATTGAGAGTCGAAACAAACTTGTCTCTCAAATTGAAAATTCATTGGAGAAAGTCTCTGAATGGGGTAGACTTAACTTAGTCCAATTCAACCCCTCTAAGACACAAGTTTGCGCGTTCACCGCTAAAAAGTTACCAATGGTCGTATGTCCTCGTTTTGAAAGCATACCCATAACTGTCTCCTCTAACATTGGAATATTTGGTGTTAACATATCGAGCGAGGTCCAGTTCCGATATCATCTGGAGGGCAAGGCCAAGTTAGCCTCCAAGAAGCTTGGTGTTCTGAACAGGTCAAAGCAGTATTTCAGTCCGGTCCAATGCCTACAACTATAAGGCGCAGGTTCGGCCTCACATGGAATACTGTTCTCATCTCTGGGCAGGGGCACCAAAGTACCAGCTTCTCCCTCTGGATCGTATCCAACGTAGGGCCGCTCGAATTGTCGACTGCCATAGTGTTTCAAACAGGCTTGAAACCTTCAAGAAGGGAGCGTATTCCCTCCTAAAAAGCCGGCAACGTACTTGCAACTTCTCTGATGTTGCGGGTGTCCATGGGCGACGGTAATCGCTTTCCATCAGGTGATCCGTTTGCTCGTTTGCCCCCTAGTTTTATAAAAATATTCGCAACATCCCTGGTTTGAATTTATGTAGAGCACTAAACAATCCCCGCGACTTGCGGTTGCGACCGTTGAGCGCATTGTTTGAGCGTAGTCAGAGAACCTGATCTTTGAACCTGATTGGCTGGGTTGCTGGTCGCGGCGGTCGTATAGGCATAGGCTAAATCAAATGCGTATCCTCCTTAGACTAGGGTTACACGGTCAGTCTGGCATCAGTTCAGTCCATCAGTCTGATCCAGACTGACGATAAAACGTAGTGATTATATTCTCTTATAGACTGACGAAAGAATGATCGTGTAACCGTGTGATTGACGGACTGATATTTTTTTTATTATGTACTTACCGTCATCATTCTGGCGTCAGTCTGAGACTGATGGACTGAACTGATGCCAGACTGACCGTGTAACCCTAGTCTTAGAGCATCCAACTAATACTCTAAAGTCTAAGGTATCCTAGAAGTCTTTGGCGTATTGGGCGTATCCCACGGATTATACGGTCGAACCTTAGATCACTTAATACAGGATAAGGCACGTGGGGAAATGTTCAAACTAAACTTTCTGCCAATTTTGGTGCGGGGAGGGTAACTCCCACAATGAAAACAAAATCACACATTCACAAAAATATTGTAATCGTTACAAACTCACACATTTATAAAACTGCAACACTAGCTTATTTATAACACACAAATAAGATTCGCGCTAATATAACAGTGTAGCGTACACACTAATACACTGGCATGCTAAGTGATGTTACCAATACAAATTATATCGATATATTGTCGATATGAATTTGTATTGGTCACATCTTCGTTATTTGAAAATAATGTATTTTGTTGAAATAAAGCCATTCCGAATAATTCCGATATACATATTATATTATATTATATTACACGTAAAAGTAATGGCAGCAATAAAAAACTTCACATAGGTACTTAAGTAGTAAATACAGTCTATTCACGTTAAGTTTGCAGTGAGTCGTCAGTACAATTTACAAATGTTAAACTGGCTTACCTTTTTTGTCAAACGTGAACACGAGCTAAGCGTCATTGCTATCTAAAGACATTTACACTGATGACTCACTGCAAACTTAACGCGTACCTATAGGCTGTATTTACCACTTATGTATGTGAAGCTTTTTAAAACCGCCATAGCTTCTACGTGACTATAGAATGCACATACGCACATACTCACATACGCTAATACTCACATACGTAGATATTATTATGAACACTAAACATACAACTCTCCTATTTTGCAAACATCAAAGCAAAGAATGACCTAACCTAACCAAGAATATATCAGGACACGTCTAAGGAGGGTTCCGTAACTATAAACACGTAATATTTTTTCAAATTACTTCAAAAGTTACTGTCTGATTTGGTTTAAAATAATTTTCCTAAAGAGTTATTATCATAATAATCTATCAGCATAGAAAATTGTAAGTTTCTAAGTCTTATAGTTTAGAAATGCTATACTAGGGGGGGACCAACTTATAAGTCACTTTGGAGGCCGATTACTCGAAAATGGTTGACTTTATAAAAAAATTATGTATGAAAAATTGCCTTTATTTTAAAATACCTATTAAACGATACCCACACGATGGGATAGAAAGAAAAAAAAATCATCCCCACTTCACATGCATGGAGAGCCACACCTAGAATATCTTATACCTTTAAACGAGCAATTCTTGTATATTAATGTATATGTATATAACCACGATCTTGGAAACGGCTCTTAACGATTTCGCTGAAATTTGGTATATGGGGCTTTTCGGGTAAATGGTTGGCAACCATTTTTGCCAAATTTTTGCATTATATAATATAGCATGAAGCATAGGAGTCCGAACGTAATGTTAAAATAATGGTCTCAATTACGGGGACAGATTTTTGCCGGTAGCGCGCGACAGTCCGACAAGCACTCGTTTGAAATTACGCGGGAAGTTTAAATGTTGCTATTGACGGCTCTGGAAGAAAATATTTAGAGAAACGTGGATTTAAATCTAATTATATAAACGTTTTAGGAAATTATTAGAAACTGTTCTCGAAAAATAGATACCGTAGAACACGGTAATTGCCTAACGGTAATTTAAAAATAATTGTAATAAATAATAGTATTGGCAACACTCGGTATAATAGTATTGGCAACACTCGGTACTCGTCGGTCTCGCACAAGGAATTTGTAAGTATTATCACATAGTTCTATAGGCTGTGGTATTATTATATAAAGGCGTGTCTCCTGTTCGAAACATTACACAGAAAACATGAAACATTGGGGCGTGGCTATACACATTTCTCTAGGAATAGACAATGTTTTTGTTTTCGGAGACGGACGGAAAACATTCCCGCGCGGGTAGAGAGGGGAAGAAATGTTTAATTTCTTATCTAGTGTTCACATCGTTCACATTACACCTAGGTACAAGTTTTTTAGGGTTATAGTTTTGCTTGTTGTGTTGTTTGTGTTTGTTTTTGTGATCGCTCATAATATATGGCCTGACTTAATTAAAAAACGCCAATTTTGTCAGTTTTCAATAGAAATGCGTAAAATGGCGCACATATTTATGAGTTGAAAAAAATACTTTTATGAAACACCTAAAGTGGCCTTTTCAGAACCCCTCTTTTCTCCTAGATTCTACACCTACAATCACTAAAACTGCGAGCGCTAATACGTCTTCCTCGTCGGAACTTAGATCGTGTCTGGACAAAATGTTTTGTTTTGACCAAAAATATTTTCTGTAGCTGGAGACAGCTTGTGTATGGAAACAAATGTTTTTGTTTCATGTTTTCTGTGTAATGTTTCGAACAGGAGACACGCTTTAATTAGAGATGAAAATTCCCCGGAAAGTTTCCTTTTCTAAGGAATACTTCCTGAAAATTTCCTGAAAATTTCCAAATTTGGAAGTTTTCAAAATATATGACTTTTAGAATATTTATGAATAATATTATATAATATAACTTACCAGGGATGATTGTACCTAAAATCTAAACAATTTACCTAAGGAAAAATTAAATAAAAATGTGTCTCTCCATACAAGAGTTACCCCCGACTCGTCACTCCTTCGATTCGTCACCAAAAATTTTGTCTTTACGTCGACCCCCGACTCGTCACGACTAATAATGATAATAAATTACTATTCAGATTAGATCAGATCACTTGATTGACTTTAGTATGAAAAGTTGTAACTAGGTATATTTTGTTTTACGTCCTTTTTACGTCTGACAGTTTCATTGTCTGAACACACCCTCTAAGTTTGTCGAATGATTTCAATTTCACCCTTAGAATATAGCTTTATATTATAATTTCAGTAAATAATTATTTATGTATATAATTTTAGTAAATAACATAATTTCATTATGAAGACAAATTTAACCAGATATACGAGTGAGTTCATGTAGTCAATAATTTTATTATAAACTGTTTTATTAACTACTAGCTGGTGCCCGCAACTTCGTTTGCATAGAATTAGTAAATGGAAACGAAACCCTTTTTACCCGACTACGGCGAAGGCAAAAGGAAGGATAATGATTTTGGCTGTCTATGTATATTATTTCCTGACTGCAGAAGGTGTTTGGTATCAAAATAAAGAGCTTAAAGAGACCATTCCAAAAATCTAGAACACATAGGTATACTAAAATGGTCAAGTATGAGTCTGACTCAAAAAAAAAACATTCATACCCCCGTTCATCCCATTAGGGGTTGAATATCGAAAAATTATGAAACGTGTGCTAATTATTTTCTTTAAGGACTACATTGACAAAGTTCCAAGCCTCATTCCAAAAACTTACCCATACAGAGTTTAGTACCCCTTTTTACCCCAAAAAACATTGAATTTTAGAAAATTTTGAATTAGTCTTAGTAAATCATGCCAAAGAGCAATATCACCAAATCCCAAACAGATCAGACCACAAACAAAAAAGTTACATACAAATGTTGAGAAGGGGTCTCAGGGGTCTTTTACCCCTTTTGGGGGTGAATTTCGCAAAAATCCCTGCCAAAGGAAGCCATGGTCCAAATATTACGTTTCTATCTTCAGTAGTTTTGCCTCGACGTTGATGAAAAAAAATTCATTCATACCCTTTGGGGATTGAATATCGAAAAATCATGAAACACATGTTTATTTATTTTCTTTAAGACTACGATTACAAAGTTTCAAGCTGAAACGCTTATTTAATATGTTTTCCCCATACAGAGTATAGTACCCCTTTTTAGCCCTTAAAAAATCGAACTTTAGAAAATATTGAATTATAGTTTTAGGTAATCATGTCAAAGAACAATCTTACGAAATTTCAAAGAGATCTGACCACAAACAGAAAAGTTACATATAAACGTTTATATACCTTTAGGGGATGAATTTCGCAAAATCCCTTCTTAGGGGATCTATACGTCACAAAAGGAAGCCACGGTCCAAATTTTACGTTTCTAGCTTCAATAGTTTTACCTCGGCGTTGATGAATTAGTCAGGCGTTGTTACTTTATATAATACTAGCTGGTACCCGCAACTTTGTTTGCGTGGAAATAGTAAATGGAAACGAAAACCTTTATACGACTACGGCGAAGTCAAAAGAAAGGATAATGATTTTGCCTGTCTGTGCATATTATTACCTGACTGCAGAAGGTGTTTGTTATCAAAATAAAGAGCTTGAAAGGACCATTCCAAAAACATACAACAGATGTATATGGAAAATGGTCAAGCATTGTTTGACTCTGAAAAAAAGACATTCATATCACAGACATCGTTTTTTTTATATCCCCGTTCATCTTTTTAGGGGTTGAATATCGAAAAATCATGAAACATGCGCTTATTTTTTATGTTAGTTAGTTACTTCCAACCTGAAATGCTCATTTAATAAAAAAAATCCATACAAAGTTTAGTACCCCTTTTTACCCCTTAAGAGATCAAATTTTAGAAAATATTGAATTAGAGTTTTAGCAAATTATGCCAAAGGGCAACATCACGAAATTTCAAACAGATCTAACCATAAAAAAAGTTACATACAATTGTTTATCAACAATTGTATGTAACTTTTTTTATGGTATCCCAGTTTTTACCCCTTTAGGGGGTGAATTTCGCAAAATCCCTTCTTAATGGACCTATGCGTCTCAAAAGGAAGCTACGGTCCGATTACTACGTTTCTAGCTTCAGTAGTTTTGCCTCGGCGTTGATGAAAATAAAAGATATTCATACCCCCTTTCATCCTTTTAGGGGTTGAATATCGAAAAATAATTAAACACATGTTTATTAATTTCTTTCAGGACTCCATTTACAAAGTTCCAAGCCTAAACGCTCATTTAATATTTTTTCCTCATACAAAGTTTAGTACCCCTTTTTACCCCTTAAAAGATCGAATTTTCGAAAATATTTAATTAGAGTTTTAGTAAATCATGCCAAAGAACAACATCACGAAATTCCAAACAGATCTGATTACAAACAAAAAAGTTACATACAAACGTTGATACCCCTTTTTACCCCTTTAAGGGATGAATTCGCAAAATTCCTTCTGAGTGGACCTACACGTCACAAAAGGAAGCCACGGTCAAAAATTTAAGTTTCTAGCTTCAGTAGTTTTGCTTCGGCGTTGATGAATCAGTCAGGCGTTGTTACTTTATACTCGTATAATAGAAGATAATAAGAAGATAAAGCGATAGTGTAGGTATTTAAAAATTGAAATCGCGTACTGAATCGCTGCGAGACATAGGCACGGTAGGTACACTGAACTATACGATCAATAAGTTAAATTTTAAATAAAAAGAAAACATAGACTTAATACGACCTTATAAAACATAACCAAATACCTACATGTTGGTGTCAATAGATGGCGTTGAGTCCTTGACTTTTGACTTGACGTTCATGCTTATTGTGTTCAATTGAATCTAAACTATAAAAACTATCTAATATTAGTGTAATTTACATTTAAAACAACTATTTTTAATAGATAAATGATCAGTTTTGAAAACTTCCTCATGGGGAAATATTCAGGAAGTTTTCAAGTAAACTTCCTGAAACTTTCCCGAAAATTTCCAAAATTTCGGAAACTTTCCGGAATTTTCACCTCTAGCTTTAATACTTACAAATTCCTTGGTCTCGCACAGCTAGCGGCAGAAAAGAGAACTAAGATCTGCCTGTCTATTTTCTACTTTGAGTATCCAACCATACGGAGATGGCATTGTCAGGCGTTCCCCGCTGCCAAAGGTTAGACCCTCCGGTCGTGAGGGTTGTATAAAACTAGTTGCTGCGCGTTTTTGACGTATTCGGAAAATTACAGCGAGGCGGAACGAACCGGAGCAAAAAATGCCGACTTGCTGTATTTTTTCCTGCAAAAACAGATCGGAAACATCAAATAAACAAAAGAATGGTGTTACTTTCCATGTGTATGTATTATTTTGCCTAAATATTAACAATAATTGCGATAAATTAGCAGAAAACCAAAAATTTTACTCGATGAATAAATGTTGCTACTAAATCGTACAACATCCAAATTTAGGGTAATATTTAAAAGTAGTAATTTATAAAAACTTCTATTTCATATTCGTTCTTGTTTTTACTATTTCATAATGAAGAAACATGACTAATTAATAAGTACACTATTTACAATTTTGTTTTTATTCATTATATAATTTCACGAAACACATTCAAAATTTGCAAATTATTATAAAATAATTATCCAATTGTAATAACAAACTTTTGTTTATATTAATTATTATTTATTACAATAAAATATGTGCGGATAAATTTATCCTGAAATTATGCATTTTTAATTTATAAACAGGCCACACTTCATAAAAACTGAGGGTTGTGACAACGTAAAAGAAATATCGATATCGACTTTATCAGTATGTTATTCTGACCATTATTTTTTTAGATTTCCTAAAAATAGAATGATTAGGAATGTCTGGATCCAAGCTTGCGCTAATAATTTTTCTTGGTCTCCCAAACGTACCAGTGCAATTTGTTCGGTGCATTTAGAAGTTTCATGTTTTATTGTTCAGGCGAACAACAGGAGGAGATTAAAACAGTGCGCCTTGCCAGCTTTGAAATTATTAAAGGTGAATTTTATTATTAACTAGTTTTTGCCCGTGAATTTGAACCAGTATTTGAACTACTTATGATGAACATTGGTAAACATTGAGGTGGAGCAGAACTATTATAAATGCAAAAAAACGTATTTAGGGTGGACCCTAGTTATCAAAACGATTCCGCATTTTTACTTAGCTCTACCTTTTTAACCGACAAAAAACCGAAGGAGATTCTCAAGTCTTTTTTGGTAATATATTTTTTTTATTTAATAATATAATATATTTTAAATATACATGGATGCTTCACGTCATGTTAATCTGGTCTCGTGGTAAGTTCTCTTGAAGAACTTGTGTTACGGGTACCAGACAACGGAAATATATTTAATACTATACACATACTTAAGATTTTTATTTTATTCTTCACACATTTAATACACACCCATGACCTAGGAATACAGAAAAACTTAATTACTTCGGCGGGATTCGAACACGCTCAATCACTGAACCACAGAGGTCGTCTCATTATTATTGTAAAGATTTTACTTCTAAATTCATCCTATTGTCACTAAATGGTAGACCTGGTGGTAGAATTCATGAGGAATCCACGGACTCCGTTTTTACAACAACAAATAAAAAGCGTGAAGCGTGCTAGATAATGGGTTTCAAAACGCATGAGGCTAATTCTTGAAGCTATTATCTATTTTACTTTAGTTATTACGGCTGCTCCACCCGCGTAAATATACTTTCGGTTATCCCGCGGGAATACTCTACTTTTCCCATATAAAAAGTAGTCTATGTATTAATGCAGAGCCTAAACTACTACCATACCAAATTTCATCAAAATCCGTTCAGTAGTTTTTGCACGAAAGAGTAACAAGCATCCATTTATACATCCAACCATCTATCCATCCAACCATCTATCCATCCATCCATCTTCACAAATTTTCACATTTTATACTATTACTAGGATAGGATGTGAAAGTTAGTGAGGATGGATAGATCATAGATGGTGAATGTATGGATGGATGGACGTATGGATGTTCTTTAATATTGTAAAACATACTTTTAAATTAAATTAAATTTCATTTATTTCGGGTGACATAGGCCCATATTATAAATACCTTACAGATTAACATACATATTATATACTTCAAAACTACACTTTGTCACGTGTTGACGGCGACGTGATCCGCGCTTCGTTCTGGAGTCTCCCCCGGAACTTCCGGTAGACCACACCCGTCGGCCAGAACTCCTCCACCTCGAAGGTCGACGAAAGATGCGTCGGCACTCTCACCACAAAGGAACTGAAATTGACCATGTGGCGAGACTCCAGACGTTCAACCCTCAAGGCGATGGACGTCTTCTGGCGGATGTAGTCCACGACGTCCTCGACCTGCATAGACCAGTTCAGGCGGGATACGTACAACGGCGTCGCGGGTACCTCGCACCGCAGACGCAGTTCCGTTACGTAAGGTGCGGTGCCGGTGACTTTGTAAAAAGGTAATTTATGAAGAATTCATTTTTAAAATACTTATAAACTATACAACATTCCATTTATATAAATTCATAATAACACATGCTAGAAAGACGGACAGACAGACGGATGGTCAGGGCAAATTTATTAGGGTTTCTTGAGTATTACGGAATGCTACAAATTAGTTGTACGCACCAGCCGCTCCGCAACTAAGATATTCGCAACACTGCTAAATTGCTAAAATTCTTCTTCACGCTGGATGACGCTTCCATTTTTGCATGTTTCAACATTTTAATACTTATTTACTTTATGATACTGAGCGAAACTGTAAATTAAATATTGTAGTTAATTTATAATAGATATAATTTTTAAAATTTACTTTTGCCACACATAATTATTACTAGCCGAACTCATCGATAGTAAAACATTGATAGTGTCAAGCACTAGCGGTGCGGTCGTCCCCCCCGCAGAAAGTGGCGAGACTTTTTCGCATAAAAATTAGCTGTCATGTCGTCTCCGTATAGTTGGATACTCAAAGATTTTCTAAGAACATTTTCAAATCTCGACAGCTGAATCCGCGGTGAGTAGGTATCAAATTTTTATATGATATTTGACACTTGCCGCGGATTCAGCTGTCGAGATTTTGGTCGAGATATATTATGAAAATGTTGTTAGAGAATAACACTGCTGGTCCTATTATTGTGTACCTACATAATATTTACTATGGAAAAGCCTATACCGTTCGGACTCCTGGTATCTATTCTTCGTGATATAAAGAATAAAAAATATGTCAAAAGTGACAGCTTAACAGCTGTTTGCGGGAAAATACAAAATGTTTTGAAGTTTTTGTTCACTGTAGGTATTGTTTTTCAAAATGTCTTTTTTTAAAAGTATTTATAAACAGAGAAAACCAACCACGTACTGTGTTTGCCGAAAATCATATAGTGATATTTTACCTAGTAGTGAAAGTATATTTATTAGGAATAACAATGCAACCAAGACTAATAACCTCAAAGAAATTCCTAATGAAAACAAAGACATTTCTCAAGAATTTAGATTGAACGATGTAAATATTCAAATGATATCTAAAAACATTTATGATCAATTATTTAAAGGAAAAACCAATTCAATTAGTCCTGAAGTAATTAAAAGGTATTTTTCTAGTTTTAATGTAAATTCAGTTTTTTTTACTTATTATTTTGTTGCTACAGTACGATCCGATTATCCGAAATAATTATTGTCGATTTACTGGATTTACTGAATGCCCATTCAGTAAATCCAGATAGTCCAAATGCATAAAAAACAACCTAGCCAAGAGCATGCCAGGACATGTCTATAGAGTCAATGCGCAATATGTTTTTTCAAATTACTTCAAAATTTACTGTCTGATGTCGCTCAAAATAATTTTCCTGAATGCCTTATGGAATGGTATGGCATGGAAAGTTACAAGTTTCATAACTTTGTAGTTTAGAAATGCCAGGTGCCCAACTTGAAAACTATGGGAGGCTGATCACACAAAAATCGTTAGCATTATAAAAGCAACTAATAGACGCTTTCCGAAAATCGACATCTTTATGTTTTGAATGTATTGAAATAATGTTTTTTAATTTGTAAAGGGTCTTTATTTATACCTCACATTGATTTAAGTACTTAAAAAATATATAATTTTTATATGTTAGGTTAATTCTGAGCTCGCGTCCCCTTGGGCTGGGGCGCTCTCGGGTCGGGGGCCAGTGGCATTTTGCCAGCCCAGCTACCCTGCGGTTACGCTACTGAGTAGGTAGTTTGGTTGCTACTTACAGATCTTATTTAAAGAAATTTGACATAAAAAATATATATATTTATTTAAAATTATCCTTTTTTACCTTCCGTATTACAATTTTCAGGTGTCAAAATCATCTAACAAAGCATGGCATCAACTATCAGGAATATAAACAGATGCCTGATGTAGAACTAAAGTTACCTAAATTACAGGGAAAAGATATTATAGAACACTTTTATAATATTGGGGAGAAGCAATGTTTGCCATACAGACATTTATTACTTGAAATCACAAAGTGCAAACTGCCTAAACAGCCAAAGGTACAGTTATATGAATGTGAAGTTTTTTAAAATTAAGTTAAAAATCTAAATCTTTATGCACAAAATTTATTACTGTGGACGCATCACGCAACAAACATTTTCAGGGCAGTGTCGAACTATTGAATTTGTCGGATTATAAGACTTTTAGGAGATACGCCTAAGACTATAATCTGGAATTTTATTCAATAATAAAATTCTATATGTTGTATATAATATGTACTCTTAAGTACAAATCATACTTCATTATGTAATGTCAAATTTAGTAAATTCAGTAAACAATAGAGAGCTTATGTTTTATTATAAAATTAACGTCATTACTGCTATTATGCAATAACTTCACATTAGGAAATAATTGTATACAAACAAATGTACATACATAATATTAAAAAAATCAAAATTTTTGAATCAATCAATAATTTAAGAAGCATGAAAATATTCATAATTTTTTTTTTTGTTTAACATTGTTAAAACGCAAGATTAAAGCAGTGTCCCTCAGTCTTCTCAAAAGAAGAAGTTTGTTGTAACATGCACCATGTTGGATTACAGGAGATGCCATATTAGACAGGGGCCAGATTACCGAGGGTCCACTGTATTGTTATTAAAATTAATCAGCCAGGCAGTTGAGAGAACTGATATTTCCTGTATCAAGTTGTTATTTGTTTTGTTTTCTGACTGTTTTTTTTATCAAATTTCTGTCTAGCCTGTTTTTAAACGGTTTGACATTTTGGGCTTCAATAACATCCTTAGGCAGGATACGCAATGACGATATCTACGATATGATAATCTGCTAAGTTTTTATTCATTTCATAGGTATGGAGCAAACAAGCTGGGTGGACTAAGTATACGCCACAGGGCCCTAAGTCAGTAGCTTGTCCAGAGGATGATGCATTGCTATTTGATGTAGAAGTGTTGATGAGTGCTGGAAAACGTCCAACTTTAGCATGTGCTGTATCAACCAACGCATGGTATGTACCTGCTATTACATCTTGAAGTCCTTGTATTAATGACTACTTCAAAATAACCTTTTAGTTATTTATTATTTTGGTTAGTAATAATAGATAAATGCTTTGATCCTGTCTCCAGATAAAAGCTGAGTTTAATAGGTTTTCAACAAACTAATGGACTAGCAAATTTTTCAAAATAAATAAAATAGTCAACGAATCTTTTATTTCAGGTACAGTTGGGTTAGTGAACCACTTGCTAATGGTAGCCCCCACGAAGTTTTTGATAGTGTGAGATATGAAGACCTGATACCAATGGAAACAGATGGTGCAAAGCCTTGTGGAGACCTCAATAGACCTAGGATTATTATTGGACATAATGTGTCTTATGATAGGGCGAAAATTAAAGAGCAGTATTGGCTAGATAAAACAGGTATAAATTATAGTATAAATTTTGCGGTTCCAATGCTCGTTTTTAGTGACTGAAAATTTTACATATTCCTCATAATGTATGCTTGCGAACAAGCGTGCGTATGAGCTTACGTGCGTGCGTACGAGTATGCGTGTGTCTCTTTTTGTAGTTATGTAAATTTATAATTTTTGGAATACTTTATTATATTTTTTTAATATGGATATTCATATCGCACCTTTAGAATTAAAGTGGCGTAACTCAAAAATTTAAGAAATTGACTTTTATACATAAAACGACTTAGAAACATATAATCTATCGGTCTAATAGAAATAAACAGCAACTTTCAAGCTAGAAAAGGATAAACGTACAGTTGTGTCTCTTTCATATCGACCGCTTATCACGCGTTCCATCACTTTTGAAGGGTTTTAGTGTTGAGTCGATAATGCTAAAAGTTAGGTGCTGCGCGGTTACTCAATAAATGACGTAAACTGTAATTCGTCGTTTTAATTGTAAAGGTAAGGTAAGAAATTTGCGTGTTATTTATTTTTGTACAGCCTCTTTTAGGTTTCGGGCGTTTTAAATCTAAATGATAATAATATTTGATGCCATATTTGTATTAGTGTCATTTCATTTCTAAACATTTCATAAATACATGAGCCTGATTATGTGTTATGTCTTTACTTTATAAACCGTTTTTGTGACTTCAGTGACGTATACGTTATGTCTATTATTTTCTATAGAATGATGTGAATTGGCGAGTTCAATTGAAATTGAGTCTTTTTATTTTTATTTCAATGAAAGTTTGAGGCTAATAATGAAAAGACAGGACCAAATTTTGCCACTATATAAATATAAGTGGAATGAAAATACAATACGAGAAAAGATGAGTTCAGCAAAACCTAAACGTATAAAATATATTTAAGGCTTGGTTTTTTCTATAAATATAAAACTATTGGGCATTTTTGAGTCATCAAGCTATAGTGTGAAATAAGGGCTCGACGGTATTTGCTAAACTCTATGACTCACGTTGTCATATTTTGACAAAACTCAGCCACAACTTGCAAGACAGTATTTTCACCACGAAATCGGAAATTCTCGATGAAGTCGAAATGGATTCCCCATACACTTAAAACACGAGCTTACCCCAAACTCATCTTGCAGATAATTCACGAGCCAGACTTATGGGCCACCTTACTGATGACATTACTGATCTTGACATGGGTGAGATTAGAATAGCTCTCAGGCAGATTCATAATAATAAAGCACCAGGAGATGACGAAATAACCACAGAGCTGTACCAGGAGGAACATCTGCCTTGACTGAGTTCTTTAATTCCGTCATCCACACTGGCACTACCCCGGAAGCATGCAGCAGGAGCATGGTGGTTTTATTTTTTTAAATAGGTGATAACACGCGACTTGAAACTACCGTCCTATTCCGCTCCTGAGCCCCTGAGGGGAAACCTGCATTAATACAATTACAATCAAGTCCCGATACGCTAAAGCTCTCAAACGGGTATTTTATAAACGTTAAACTAACGTGTCGCTTCACTTTCAATCCAATCAAAGTAAAATGAAAGTCTACTTTAAATATGAGAAGTCTGTGCTGGAATTCATGCAAAAATGCCTCGTTGACTATCGATAATATTTTGAGATGTTAAGATGTCTGTTCAAGTGATCTCTGATCCAACTTCGTCAAGGAGTGAGAGAGGTAGGTGTTATATCTCCAAAACGGTTTACTAACGCGTCGGACGACGTTTTTAAGTCGCTTGATTAGAACGACTGGGGCCTGAGACTGATCATAAACGGCCAGTACATCTCACACTTGCAATTTGCGGATGAAATAATCATTATGTGAGACATATCTGTAGGACCTGGAAGAGATGCTGAACAGCCTAAGCGATTGTTCAAGACGGGTGGGTTTTGGAATGAACCTTAAAAAAACCAAAATTATGCAAATAATTTTGGTTTTGTTAAGTATTAAACATGTTCGCCCAGGACCTGTCGTCGTAATTGGCACTAGTCTTGAAGTTAAGAAGCAAGAATACGTATATCTTGGGCAAACTTTGAATTGTCCTTTAGTCAGGATGCATTCGATAGTTTCCACGGCGATGTTCGGAAACAAAATGAGGATTTGACATAAGGCATCGCAAGCAACAAGTCACAACGATTACTTATGTCAAATCCGATACATTTTTAATTTCGAAATTCGCTGTCGAAATTGGCGAATGTTCTTGACTAAAGGTCTTTAATCAATGTGTTCTACCGGTAAAGAAATACGGCACCGAACTCTGCTGATTGACAAGTTCAAGGTTAAGGTTGTTCAGCCTGTGATGGAAAGTGCAATGTTGAGGGTATCTCTGGTGGATAATAAAACTTGCTACGATGTGATTCGACAAAGAATTAAAGTCACTGACATTGCTCATAGAATTAACATGCTGAACTGGAAGTGAGTCGGCATGTTTGTAGACGGACAAACGGTTGATGGCGCAGACAAGTGTTAGAGTGGAGCCCACGCTTAGGCAAACGTAGTGTAGGACGACCTGCGGCACAATGGACCGATTTAAAGTTGGCTGGCAGCAGATGGATGAGGGCTGTCCGAGATCGGCGCTCATTAGTGGAGGCCTACGTTAAGCAGTGGGCTATCCATATGTCCGTAGGCTGATGATGATGAAATTTTCCATCGATAATAATTAATATTGACCTCTGATATTGAAAGGCTTATTAAATTATTGCTTATTTAAATAGCTTTTTCTTTTCCTGTATAATAAACATTATTTTGATAAGAAGACGCCACGGTAACTTTATTATCTTATATTTTTATGTACACGGTAATTACACAAAAATATAAGGGACCTAATACATACAAATTACGTATAAGTTTAGCTTTATTACGCATAAAATAAAATATTTTTCAGTTTTCTCTATTCATATTTACCTTTAATTTTAAAAGTCAACTATTAATAAACTAGCATATTCCAAAATTAGTCACCAAAAATAAATTTTACATTAGAAATAAATAGCCTATTTTTAAAATAGTTACGTTTTATTTTTGAATGCTTTAGTAAAAAATAGACACAAAACTAAATAAGTCAATTAAATTTCAAATATTTTGGAAATAAAGTGACACCTTTTTTTAAATTATTAATTAACAAAGGTTCTAAATAATAAAACTCATATTTTTAATAACAAATCACTAAAACAACTATTCACCTACGGCAAAGAACAAAAATTGTAACTACATAAGACTCACACTTACTATTATAATCAAAAAACCAAAAAATGGTCTATTCTCAAATTACATTTTAGGCGTTTACCAAAAATTAAGAATTTTGGATTAAGCCAATTTAATTCTAAAGATGCGATATTTTTCAATCAAATTTTTTCAGGGGTGCGTTTCATGGACACTATGTCGATGCACACTTGCGTCAGTGGCGTCACAAGTTACCAGAGAACTGTGCTGAAATCTAAAAGTGAACCGGATCCATCAGATGCAGACTGGATGGAAATTAGCTCACTCAATGGATTGTCCGATGTATGTGTTGCTTTTTTCCGTATCTATAGCCAAGATTTTTTTGGAATCAAAAATATAAAATGTTCTTTATAGTACAAAAAGTAACATAAAATGTAACAGAAATCTAGCTGTCATTTTTTACGTTTATTGCTCTTATCTTCAGCAATACTTTTATAGGCTAAAAAATATCTCTTTTCTAGGTGCACAACTTATACTGTGGGACTCCCATCAACAAAGAAACCCGGGACATTTTCGTCGAAGGTTCTTTGGAGGATGTACACGAAAACTTTCAACAGCTAATGAAGTATTGTGCTGGAGACGTGGTGGCTACGTACAATGTGCTCAAGGAGCTACTGCCATTATTTCTGGAGAGGTTTCCACATCCTGTCACATTGGCGGGAATGTTGGAGTTAGGTACAGGCTTGGTTAAATAATAATTAATAATTCCTTTATTCGGTTTAAACATTGAACAAAAGGGATTGATTTTTGCAGCCTTTAGATATTTAGTCAGTAACAAACTCAGTCCGTAATAGTATGATAATTTGAATGTCATGTGTTATTTTGAAATAAACATAAAACACATACTTTACAGGCTCAGCATACCTGCCCGTGAATTCGAACTGGCTTCAGTATATCGATTCAGCAGAAACTGTTTTCGAAGATTTGAAGCTAGAATCGCAACAGATCCTGTCTTTAAAGGCTGATGAGACGTGCCGTCTAATGGAAGGCGGAGCTTTTAAAGAAGATCTTTGGATGTGGGATCAAGATTGGTCTACCCAATCGTTAAAATTAAAGAAAACCGTGAGCAAAAAGACAAAAACTAACACGCAATTTGACGACAAAATACCAGATACAGAATTAGAAAGTATAAAACAGGAGAATTATTCAGAAATTTTAAACGAAGAATATATTGAAGCGTTAGAAGATATAGACCATAAACAAACCGTAGACAAGAATGAATTTAAGGATCTTAGTAAACGTTTTCAATGTCTTTATGATTTGAGTAAGTCGTTGCCTGTGAAGAGACCTTATTTAGCCGGTTATCCGGCTTGGTACAGGAAGTTGTGTACGAAGCCCGACGGAAGCGCTGATTGGAGTCCAGGAGCAAATAACATAACTACGAGTATGCAGGTAAGGGGGCGTTCAAGTACTACGTAACGTAATTTTTGAAGACGTTTTAAGTGAGCTTTCACAGTCGACATGCCACTTGTGGCATGGTCGATGTCGCGAAATGTCACAAAAATAATGGCAAATAATGTAGCGATCACAAACAATCGTTGTAGTTGGTCATCTGTTCACGCCGAGCCCTATTATAGTCAATTCGTACAATTAAATTAATATTTAATTATTGAGCAATTCCAACCGACGACCGTCGAACCGAGAAACCGTCGACGCGCTTGAAAGTGAAGCCGTCACGACTACTCCAAATTGGAGTGGTTATCCACACATAATATGTTGCCATAGAATAACGAAATATTTTACCCACCTTTTTTTCAATTAATATTTATCGAATATCTAATTGTCGAAATATAATACTGCGATTGTTTCGTACTTAAGTGTAAAGAGTAAAGTAATAGCTGGAGAGCTACTAAGAAATTTAGAGTAGGTATTTGAGGCACGTTGAAACCGTGTCATGTACTTCTCCTACTGTACCTCAACACGAGAATGCATGCCTGGCTGGTCAGAAGCGGAACTTAGCCAAGTTACAAATTTTTGAAAAGTCCATTTTTTAATGCCAAAAATCCATGTTTGAGGCGCTTTGAAATTTTGATATACAGTTAGTATAATGAATAAGGAGTTGGGGAAAAAAAGGCCATGTAATTTAGTTGGAACTTTAACCTAGCCATGTCAGTTTAAAAGTAAATAAACTGGCTTTCGATTCATGATTTTCTGACATCTATTGGTCATTTTATGAACTGCAATATACGTACGGGCGAAAATGCGACATCTATGAAGCCCTCAAAGAACTACGTGGTCAAAAAATGAAATAATTGCGTATTGTGCAATAAACTTACTCGTCAAAATGTATTTATAAAACAAATAGGTATTAATGAAATAGAAATGGCATACGAACCAGCATAACCTACCATCTACATGTTTTAGATAATAGTTTAGTTAACTATAAACGTAAAAGCGACATCTAGGAAGAATCAAAGAACTACGTGGTCTTGATAATTTTCGCAAAGTCGATATGAGTCGTTTTTAATTGATTTTCCTATAAAAATCGAAGACATCCATTCGTTGTTTATACAATATTGTGTGCAATAAAATTATATATTGTGCAATAGTCTAATTTACGCGACAAATTGTATATAAAAAACAAATCTAGACACGCGGTAGTGTGTCAAGCCAAGTTCAAGTAACAGAACTGGAGAGCGGCACCGTGTGTAATATTACACGAACCATTTGGAGCCCAAACGGTTATTTAGATATTAACGTCCAAAATCGTCATTTTGATCACTGTCTAACCTATAGATCAAAACTTTAACCCAGTTCCAGATGACCTAAAAATTCCATATTATGTTTGTTCGCAGATAACTTCGTCGTTTATGAACCGATTTTCAATTTTTTTTGTGATGTAAAGGGTATAATACCAAGTTAGTCCGGTTGTCAAAAAAGTGGTGACCTGATGTTGGAATCCACGAGGAATTGAGGGAACTCCTCGAAATTTATATGGATACATATGGTGATTTTGACTTTTTCTGAACAAGTCTAAGTATGTGCTACCAAAAAGTAAGATTTTGCTCCAAGGTATACCCTGGATCCAAAGGTACAGAACAGAACTCCTGACTCCTTATAGATACATGTTTGGGGATTTCGGCGTTGTTTAAAGAACTGCAAGCATATGCCACCATGTCAATAGGCATGTTGCCGAAAAAAATTTTTTTAGACAACATGTTAATAAACAATCCAGAACCCATTTTTGTATATCTGAAAAAATAACTTAGATACAAACCATTGAAATTTACAATATGAAAGAGAGCGATATATTGGCCTGTGACGTCACAGCCTGCTACCGCCATACATTTCTCATAACAAAATTTATGGCGGTAGCAGGTTGTGACGTCACGAATCGTTTTGCGAGAAAGAGATGGACAATATTTTTTATTTGCTTATATTTTTAATCCCGTCACTCGAAATAGCTATTTCTTTCAGATTTATGTATCTTTAATCAACAATTTTAAAATTTAATTTGTATAACTGTGAAATTCCACACTAGGCAACATCCCTATTAGAATAATTTAATACATCATCACATTATTATGATATAAAATGCTCTTCTCATAGTATTTTACACTAATTCGGAGATCTTTGAACATAACTCTGCCGTTTATAGACCTATTTGCAAAATTATTTTGTTGTAAAGGGTTTAATTCGAAATTGATCCTTTAGTCACTAAAGTGGAAACCTGATGATGCGATCCATGAGGAATCGAGGGAACTCCTCGAAATTTATGTCGGTACATATAGTGATTTTGACTTTTACTCAAGTAACACAAGGCATATGCTACCAAAAAATAAGATGTTGCACCTTGGTGCTTTTGGGAACTCCTCGAAATTTATATCGACACACATAGTGATTTTGACTTTTACTGAAGTAACATCAGCATATGCTACCAAATAATAAGATGTTGCACCTTGGTGCTTTTGGATCTTTTGTATAATCTGGATCCAAAAGCAGTGAACAAAACTCCTCAGTCTTTAAAGATATGTGTTTGGAAATTTCGGTATTGTTTAAAGAACTGCAAGCATATGCCAGTTTGTATCTTACAGTAATCATCATCATCTTATTAACAAATTAGTGAAAACTTAGCGCGTATTCAATTATACATTCGATCGTTTATTTTAGACGTTCTTAAGATGTATTAATAATAACTTAACAAAATATATTATCACAAAAAAGTATGAAATTATTATTTTTAAACAAAAAATTAAACCGACTTCCAAAAGAACACAAAAAAATGAAATAATTTTCTAAATAATTTCCCTTTTAAATTTAACTAAATTTTTTTACAATTTCTCTACTCAATCTTCTTAATTTTGAAGTCGGTACCAGCAAATTTGAACGTAAGTTCTATAAAATTTTGTAGGGTATTGTTTGTGTTGGTAGCGACTTTGGAAGTCAAACCGACGTTTTTGTTTAAAAATAATTCACTTAATAGATTCTATTAGGAAAACTTTACTTTGGTAATTATTTTGTTATAAATAAGTACCTACTATGTATAGTTTATGTACAAAAAGTAATGATATTCTATCAAAAACATAAATGTGAAATGAGAGTCAAGTTCAATATTATGATATATGCCTTGGTTGTTGACTTCAACGACAAAAGAAGTGAGATCTAAATGGGTGCCATTCCCATTGCCAATGGGTAAACAAAAAAAGTCGGTTTTATCCAAAGTCGCTACCAGCCCAAACAATACCCAACAATATTTTATAGAACTTACGTTCAAATTTGCTGGTACTGACTTCAAAATTAAGAAGATTGAGTCGAGAAATAGTTAAAGTTTTAGCCCAATTTAAAAGGGAAATAATTTAGAAAATAAGTTTTATTTTATTTTTTTTTGTGTATTTTTACTTTGGAAGTCGGTTTATTTTTTTTGTTTAAAAATAATAATTTCATACTTTTTTGTGATAATATATTTTGTTAAGTTATTATTAATACATCTTAAGAACGTCTAAAATAAACGATCGAATGTATAATTGAATACGCGCTAAGTTTTCACTAATTTGTTAATAAGATGATGATGATTACTGTAAGATACAAACTGGCATAAGCTTGCAGTTCTTTAAACAATACCGAAATTTCCAAACACATATCTTTAAAGACTGGGGAGTTTTGTTCACTGCTTTTGGATCCAGGTTATACAAAAGATCCAAAAGCACCAAGGTGCAACATCTTATTATTTGGTAGCATATGCTGATGTTACTTCAGTAAAAGTCAAAATCACTATGTGTGTCGATATAAATTTCGAGGAGTTCCCAAAAGCACCAAGGTGCAACATCTTATTTTTTGGTAGCATATGCCTTGTGTTACTTGAGTAAAAGTCAAAATCACTATATGTACCGACATAAATTTCGAGGAGTTCCCTCGATTCCTCATGGATCGCATCATCAGGTTTCCACTTTAGTGACTAAAGGATCAATTTCGAATTAAACCCTTTACAACAAAATAATTTTGCAAATAGGTCTATAAACGGCAGAGTTATGTTCAAAGATCTCCGAATTAGTGTAAAATACTATGAGAAGAGCATTTTATATCATAATAATGTGATGATGTATTAAATTATTCTAATAGGGATGTTGCCTAGTGTGGAATTTCACAGTTATACAAATTAAATTTTAAAATTGTTGATTAAAGATACATAAATCTGAAAGAAATAGCTATTTCGAGTGACGGGATTAAAAATATAAGCAAATAAAAAATATTGTCCATCTCTTTCTCGCAAAACGATTCGTGACGTCACAACCTGCTACCGTCATAAATTTTGTTATGAGAAATGTATGGCGGTAGCAGGCTGTGACGTCACAGGCCAATATATCGCTCTCTTTCATATTGTAAATTTCAATGGTTTGTATCTAAGTTATTTTTTCAGATATACAAAAATGGGTTCTGGATTGTTTATTAACATGTTGTCTAAAAAAATTTTTTTCGGCAACATGCCTATTGACATGGTGGCATATGCTTGCAGTTCTTTAAACAACGCCGAAATCCCCAAACATGTATCTATAAGGAGTCAGGAGTTCTGTTCTGTACCTTTGGATCCAGGGTATACCTTGGAGCAAAATCTTACTTTTTGGTAGCACATACTTAGACTTGTTCAGAAAAAGTCAAAATCACCATATGTATCCATATAAATTTCGAGGAGTTCCCTCAATTCCTCATGGATTCCAACATCAGGTCACCACTTTTTTGACAACCGGACTAACTTGGTATTATACCCTTTACATCACAAAAAAAATTGAAAATCGGTTCATAAACGACGAAGTTATCTGCGAACAAACATAATATGGAATTTTTAGGTCATCTGGAACTGGGTTAAAGTTTTGATCTATAGGTTAGACAGTGATCAAAATGACGATTTTGGACGTTAATATCTAAATAACCGTTTGGGCTCCAAATGGTTCGTGTAATATTACACACGGTGCCGCTCTCCAGTTCTGTTACTTGAACTTGGCTTGACCCACTACCGCGTGTCTAGATTTGTTTTTATATACAATTTGTCGCGTAAATTAGACTATTGCACAATATATAATTTTATTGCACACAATATTGTATAAACAACGAATGGATGTCTTCGATTTTTATAGGAAAATCAATTAAAAACGACTCATATCGACTTTGCGAAAATTATCAAGACCACGTAGTTCTTTGATTCTTCCTAGATGTCGCTTTTACGTTTATAGTTAACTAAACTATTATCTAAAACATGTAGATGGTAGGTTATGCTGGTTCGTATGCCATTTCTATTTCATTAATACCTATTTGTTTTATAAATACATTTTGACGAGTAAGTTTATTGCACAATACGCAATTATTTCATTTTTTGACCACGTAGTTCTTTGAGGGCTTCATAGATGTCGCATTTTCGCCCGTACGTATATTGCAGTTCATAAAATGACCAATAGATGTCAGAAAATCATGAATCGAAAGCCAGTTTATTTACTTTTAAACTGACATGGCTAGGTTAAAGTTCCAACTAAATTACATGGCCTTTTTTCCCCCAACTCCTTATTCATTATACTAACTGTATATCAAAATTTCAAAGCGCCTCAAACATGGATTTTTGGCATTAAAAAATGGACTTTTCAAAAATTTGTAACTTGGCTAAGTTCCGCTTCTGACCAGCCAGGCCTGCATTCTCGTGTTGAGGTACAATAGGAGAAGTACAGGACAAGGTTTCATCGTGCCTCAAATACCTACTCTAAATTTCTCAGTAGCTCTTGGGCTATAAAGAGCGGGCGGGGCGGTGTTTCGCCATGGTTTTGGACACAGTGCACTGCGTACAAATGTGAACGAACACTCATTCTGGATGTTCTGTATTCTGTGCCCACAAGTCACAACCTGCAAACAAATGTATGAGTGCACACATAAGCATACATAAAGCAGTTCCCTCCTCTCACAAACACCACCACCATACAAGTCACAAACTCAAACTCAAACTCAAAATTTTTATTTCCATGTAGGTTATAATATAACACTTATAGAATTGTCCTACATGATGCCTACCACCGGTTCGGAAACTAGCCCGGCGAGAAGAACCGGCGTAAGAAACTCGCACAAACAGTCACACACACAATGTCACACAGCACAATGTCAGCAAGATCGTGCAAAGCCCCACACCACCATGCAGGTTGCAAAACTCGACGCGCGTTTTGTCCCGAACCCGGGGTATTTTTTCGCGGGAAATTGCTCAATAATTAAATATTTATTAAATTGTATGCTATGTATTTCCGCAAAGTAACGCCTGATTCTATTAACTAAGCTGTAAATCATGCATAATAATATGTCAAAGTGACTTACTATAATTATTGGTTATGTGAACACAGCTTAAACGTAATTGGCCAATTTTGACCTAGATAGAAACGCGAATAGATTATAGATACCTACGCATTATTATATATTAAATCCTGCCACGGCACGGAAGTTTTTGTTTAAAAAAGAAATATTGGCCTGCGTAATGAGATTACAAAACTATTAATTGTAGATCACGCCAAAGCTTTTACGCTTGACCTGGGAAGGCTATCCGCTTCATCACATAAAAGCCGAAGGCTGGGGTTTCTTGGTACCGTTTAGTAGAACCCAGGAGGAAGTCGAAGACGAACCGAAGCTGCCTCTCAACAAACTTCTAGAAATATGCCCAATGCTTTTGTCCAAAGACCAAGTTGATGCCGAGGCTTACATGCTACCAAAAACTGTAGAGGTAAGTGTAAAAGCAAAATTAATTTAATTTTCCATACCTACATAAAATTAAGCAGCTTTTTGAACGAATAAAAGTAATAAATAAAAAAAAAATAGGAAAAATTCGTTGCTTTATATTTTACATGCCAGTACATAACCACATACAAAACTTGAATATTTTACTACTAGATGTTGCCCGCGACTTCGTGCGAGCAAAGGAAATTAAAAAGAAAATCGTTCATTTTGTCGCAATAAAAATAGCCTATGTGCTTCCCTGTGGTGTACTCTATGTTTTCCGCCAAATTTTATTAAAATCGCGTCGACTCAGTAGTTTCGGAGCTTATTCAATGGAAACAAACAAACAAATATTTCCACGTTGTTATATAAGTATCCATGTGATAACTAGTAACAATTTTTAAATGTGAAATTGTTTTTTATTTTAAACTCCTAGGAGGACTTGGGAAGGCGAGCGTACTACGCTCGTAAGAGGCGCGAGGAGCAAGCCGCGGCTAACCAATACCACGGGCTAGGGGTCTGGTCCGGTATACAGATACAAGGTACGTCAAAAACAAACAAATGGCTATTATAGTAAGACGTCAATGTAAGACGAGCGAATGAGGAGGTGGAATATCTGATGGCAAGTGATTACCGGGCTCACAGCCCGGGGCTTACTAGAATCTGGCGGGCTCGGGATTTAGATCAATAAAAATAGAACTCTGCGTATTAAACAATAGAGTTGAAAAAGTATCGAGTGTCGAGCTGTTATAATATACGACATTGACTCGACACTCGTGTGTTCAATTTTCAGCTCTATTGTATTAGCGCAGAGTTCTATTTTCAATGCTCTGAATTTTCCCCGGACTTCCGGATTCCGGATCATACAGTCCCAGCCTAAGGACACCTGCAGCACAGATTAATACATAGTTCGACAGGTCGTCGAACTGTGGTTAGCGCGTTATCGCCAGTGACGGATTAAGACTACTTGATGCCCTAAGCAATCCACACCTGTGGGCCCCCCTGTCCGTATGTCAACTATAAACGGTCTTTAAACCTTTTCCGCCTAAAACATTAGTTTTTTGTAAAATAAGATGATGAGATGTAACGTACCTTAGAAGTGGAGTAATTGCGACAACAATAAAAACCAAAGCATAATTTATTTATTTAATGAAATGCGCCTTTTAGTTTCGGGGGGGGGGGGGGGGGGGGATGATGATGAACTTAATTTTATAATATGTTCTTTAAGCCAAACGAGCGAGCGAAGCGAGCGAGCAAATTTTTTTTTTTCCCATTTTACAGGTCAAAATCTGTTCAAACGTTAAACTAAAACACTAAATATCGGATGAAATTCAGAAAAATACCATACAAATATAACCAGCTGAAACAGAATATCGGTACTAAATAATTAAATATATTTTTCATGTGAAATGCGAGCGAGCGAAGCGAGCGAGCAAAATTTTTTCCCATTTAATAGATTAAATCTGTTTAAACTTTAAACCCTAAAAGACTAAAAATATGATGATTTTATAATTTCAATTAAAGTAAAATTTGCGTAATTTTTTATGTTGCAAAATAGATGACAAAATTAAGTTAGGTTTGTTATATAATACTTATTTCACACTTTTTTCGTCGTACATAATTGCAAAATTTTGTGATCAGTGACGTGCCCAAAATATTGTGCTATACGTTCGAGGCACGAAGTATACAATATAATATGTATACTTCGTGTTCGAGGTAATCTATGCTTCGTGGTTCGAGGATTCGATGGCACGCGTGCCATAGGTTCACGATTCCAGTTTTAGGCTATTGATTTTATTGTTTTTTTTTTGGTACAACAGTCTTTCAGGGTTTAAAGTTTAAAAATATTTTAACAGACAAAGGAGTAAAAAACATTTGCTCGCATTCTCAGTTTGAACGCATTTAACATAAACACATACTAGTACAAATTAGTATCAAAGCTCCGTTTTAGGCTGCTGATTTTTTTTTTCTAAAATATCTTTCTCCTTTTTTCATTTTTTAATATTTAAAAAGAACGTCCTAAAGAACATAAAACGCACGAATTTTCAAATTAGGCCTAGAAGCTTTTTTGATGTATTTTTTGGTGACGTGAGAGTAAGACACGATGCCCTAAGGACGGATTTTTTTTGTGCTTATTCTGGTGCCCCCCCAGACGTGATGCCCTAGGCAATTGCTTAATTTGATTAAGGGTTAATCCGTCACTGGTTATCGCTAAAGCCGGAGGTCGCGGGTTCGAATCGCGCCAGGGATCAAAAAAGTCTTCTGTGTTCCTGGGTCATGGATGTGTATTAAATATGTGTATAATATAATAAAAATCTTAAATATGTGTATAGTATAATAGCATTAAATATATTTCCGTTGTCTGGCACCCGTAATACATGTTCTCCGAGAACTTACCACAGGACCAGATTGACGTGGTGTAAAGCGTCCATAGATATTATATTATAGTTAGGTACTACGTAACCTGCAAGCCATTTTTCCATATTATTCGCATATTGTACGATGTTGCATTTACATTTGGATATTTTTGAGTACCTACATACTATAAATAAATTATGAATTACTAGATGACGCCCGCAACTCCGTTGCGCCAAAATTCGTTTATCGCGGCGGAACGTACATTTTTCCGGGATAAAAAGTATCCTATGTCCTTTCTCGGGTCTCAAAGTATCCCTATACCAAATTTCATCAAAATCGGTTCAGCGGTTTGGGCGTGAAGAGGTAACAGACAGACAGACAGACAGACAGACAGACAGACAGACAGACACACTTTCGCATTTATAATATTAGTAAGGATACAGCTCTTGATTATATTTTGATATAAAGTGATTATCACACAATTTGAACACAGGTTGCTGTCACTTCTTCCGTCTGCCTCACAAAGACGGACCCAAGTACAAAGTTGGCAATCCGTTGGCTAAGGACTTTCTCAACATGTTCAGTCAGAACGTTCTGTCGGCACAAGGGAATGAAGCTGAAAAGGTATTTTTTCGGATTTTTTAGGGTTCCGTATTTCACGTCTCGGAACCTTTATAGTTCATCATCATCATCATATCCGTCCGTCCGTCTACGGCTTATAAAAAAATATTTACCTTCCTTACACGTGAAGTGGTTTTTTCTCGTATCTACACTTAAGGACCGTATTCGGAGACGCGCCGCGCGAAGTTTAGGTTTTTAGCGCTACTCTCACAACGATCGAGCCTCGCGCCACAGTATAAAGAACAGTAAACCATCTGCATACAAACGTGCCGCGTTTCGGTTTAAATCCGCAATAGGCATGTTGCCGAAAAATTTTTTTTTCGTCTATTCGATGTTAGACAACATGTTACTAAATAATCCAGAACCTATTTTTGTATATCTGAAAAAATAACGTAGATACAAGCCATTGAAATTTTTAATATGAAAGAGAGCGATATATCGGCCTGTGACGTCACAGCCTGCTACCGCCATACATTTGTCATTACAAAATGTATGGCGGTAGCAGGTTGTGACGTCACGAATCGTTTTGCGAGAAAGGGATGGACAATATTTTTTATTTGCTTATATTTTTAAACCCGTCACTCCAAATACCTATTTCTTTCAGATTTATGTATCTTTAATCAACATTTTTAAATTTTAATTTGTAAAACTGTGATATTCCACACTAGGCAACATCCCTATTCCGCACGCATGCACACACCTCGTATAATAATTTTCAAGAACACCAGCCAGCGGGCTTAGCATGGCGATCCGAAGAAATAAATTTAAGGAAGAAATATTTTATCCAAATAGTGAGTTGCAAAATAGTTCTTAATCCTTGGCGACAAGGTTGCCAATAGAAATCAACATTTCTAAACAGACATATTATCTAGTTTTAAAATGGCTGTCGGGAAATCTTATGTGAGAAAAGAAAGAGAAAATTCGGGAAGAAAAGAAAGATTGTTTCCAAACGACAATGCATCGACCTTGCTGCCTTACAATAAGACCTATTTTGCTACAAATGGTATTAATGTTTCTTCAATCTCTCATTTTGTCGACTCTCCGATGTTTCTGCGATGTGCATGCTAAGCCTGCTGCTCCTTAGCAGAACCGGTAAACCTTCAGGTACCATCGACGAAGTGTCCCAACCCAACACCATACATTTTTTGACCAGACCAATAGTCGTCACCAATACCCCAAAGACTTCGAGAGTCAAATTTCAAAATGGCCCCAAAAATCTCAAAAGTGGGGCCATTTAACCGGAGACACTTTTTTCTTCATAGTGTTTTCACCATACGTCAAATTTCAAAATGGCCCTTAAATTCAAAAGTGGGGCCATTTAACTGGAGACACCTCCATAGTATTTTCAATTTCAAAATGGCCCCATTCACCATACGTCAAATTTCAAAATGGCCCCAAACATCTCAAAAGTGGGGCCATTTAACTGGAGACACGTTTTTCTACATAGTATTTTCAATTTCAAAATGGCCCCAAAAATCTCAAAAGTAGGGCCATTTAACTGGAGACACTTTTTTCTCCATAGTGTTTTCACCATACGTCATATTTCAAAATGGCCCCAAAAATCTCAAAAGTGGGGCCATTTAACTGGAGACACTTTTTTTCTCAATAGTGTTTTCACCATACGTTAAATTTCAAAATGGCCCTAAAAACCTCAAAACTGGTTCGCGGAAATTGAACGAACGACACATGCTTAGTGCACAACGCCGACCGCATTTTCCTGTCCTGTTGACCAGTCGCGAGTTTAAGTCGAGTCACTAGTCCTGATCGAAATCCATTCCACAAGTCCAAAAACAATTTTCGAAAGGTTTCGTGAGAAGGCTATTGGAGGGGTCAAAAAAAATTTTTGAGGGGGGGGGGTATCTTGACGTTTTTGAGGTATTTAGGGAATCTGATGGAGCCAAATTATAGGGCTCGTTCTCACGATTCCAATGATACCTCACTCGGGGGGTCTAGGGGTCCAGATGACTGAGATATGCCTCGAGGGGATTTTGGGGGGAGGGGGAGGGGGAGGGGAGGGGGAGGGGGGGAGGTTTCGTGAGAAGGCTATTGGAGGGGTCAAAATTTTTTGAGAGGGGGAGGGGGGTTCTTGAGGTTTTTGAGGTATATCCCGGGTCCCGTTGGGAACTTAGGGGATCTGATTAAGCCAAATTATAGGGCTCGTTCTCGCGATTCCAATGATACCTGACTCGAGGGGTCTAGGGGTCCAGTTGACTGAGATATGCCTCGAGGGGAATTTTTGGGGGGTGGGGGGATGGGGGGAGGTTTCGTGGGAAGGCTATTGGTAAGGTCAAAAAATTTTAGAGGGGGAGGGGGGTTACATTGTATAGGGGGTGGGGTTTTTGGTGTGGAGGGTTGTTGGGTTTGGTTGATTGATGATGAGAGAGAGAGAGAGAGAGAGAGACAGAGAAACACACCGCACGGCTTACAACTATGGCAAAAAGTGTCGTTACAACTTTTGGTCTTAATTTTTTCCGTCTCCCTTTTGCAACGCGCCATAAGGAACTTCGTTCCAAAAGAAATATTTACTTGCTCAACAGAACAAATGTACCTACTATTATTAATTATACTGTGGTTCGATCGCGATCTGTGGATGCGGCGTAAAGCGACGTGCTCTCTCCTCGGAGTTGCGTGGCGTACTGACCGCAGCGGGCGCTCGCACATGTATTTGTGGAAACTCGCCAGTTCATAGTAATTTGTATGAAGAATTTGAGCGAAAAAATTGGGCAAGTTTATGATTTCTTAACACAAAATAAGAATATATTTACTAAGAAATAAAGATTTCATCTACTTCTTTATAGTTTTAACTTAATTATTTGATAAAATTAGTTTAATAATTCTTGATAATTACGACTCAGTTATTATAATACGGGAGTGCGATTTACACGTTTTCAGTGATATTCAGATTTTTTTTTACACTTATCCATAAATATTATATTAAATTCGAATGTTTCAGCGGCTAGTAACATTCATTAACTAGCCGTGTGATTTTTTTCAAGGTTGTGGAGTATCTTTTTCTGTATAATTCTCTTATATTCCCGACCCTCGATTGCCGTATAGGGCCCTTAATGAAGATAAATACAAAATTGATTTTACTAATTCAAATATATACTGCATTTATAAAAATCACTTATATAAAAATCACTTTATAATAATAACAAAAAATGACACAAATAACATAAGGATTTCAAAAGTAATTTTCAATCATAGCAAAAAATCGATGTTCTTTTAGTCCTGTAAATTTTTAATTTAGCAACTGATTACTGTTTGCATTTTTCTGTCCATATTTTTGCTTATTTAAAACAAATGCATGTCCGGTGTCCTGCGGTATATTTTGAATATTGTCTTTCTGTACAAAGAAGTAGCAGACATGAAACAATACCTATTGTCCTTGTAATGTTCGTTACTGTTCCCCCAGAAGGTGCTGTCGTTCGGTCGCATGATGTCGTACTGGCGCAAGTAATGTTCGTTACTGTTCCCCCCACAAGTTGCTGTCGTTCGGTCGCATGATGTCGTACTGGCGCAAGTAATGATCGTTACTGTTCCCCCCACAAGGTGCTGTCGTTCGGTCGCATGATGTCGTACTGGCGCAAGTAATGATCGTTACTGTTCCCCCCACAGGGTGCTGTCGTTCGGTCGTATGATGTCGTACTGGCGCAAGTAATGTTCGGTACTGTTCCCCCCACAAGGTGCTGTCGTTCGGTCGCATGATGTCGTACTGGCGCAAGTAATGTTCGTTACTGTTCCCCCCACAAGGTGCTGTCGTTCGGTCGCATGATGTCGTACTGGCGCAAGTAATGTTCGTTACTGTTTCCCCACAAGGTGCTGTCGTTCGGTCGCATGATGTCGTACTGGCGCAACAACAGACAGCGGGTGATGGGGCAGCAGGTGGTGTGGCTGCCCGCTACCGCGCTGCCCGCGCCGCTGGCGACCGCTACCCAGCGGTACGGCGCCATAGTGCCGCAGGTTGTGGTGTGCGGGACGCTCACTAGGCGGTAATTAATCTTTACCTAACTATTCCAAGCTGTCGCCAATTGACCAGCCGTCGCCACTGGTCCACAGACATATTCATTTAAATAATAATCATACCAGATCTGTTTATTCTAGAATAGACGGTGGTAACCGCTTACAATAGGTCGATCTATCTACCCGTTTCAATAACCTATCTCCCAATAACTATTTGTTAGAAACGTCTTTGTATCGCAAAAAACCGTCAAAGGATTGAATGAGGACGTTTTTAACAAATAGTTAGGTATATAGGTTATTGAAACGGGCCGTAGATGAATCGACCTATTGTAAGCGGTTACCACCGTTTATGCTCTATCGCATTCAAGTGAAGTGCGCTTTGTCGGCCTTTTAAAAGGCCACGCCCATTTACTTACACGCCATATGATAAACAGCTGGTATGTTTATTTAACAAGGTACCCGGTGTGCTTTAAATGAATATGCCCGTGGACCAGTCAGTGGCGGATCTACGACTTTTTCGAACCGGGGCAAAAACTTGATATGGCCCCCTCAACACGAATTCTTGTCTCAAGGATTTGGCGCCCCCATGAAACTGCCGCCCCCCATAGATCCGGGGCTGGGACCGGGTGGCGAAGGCCGGTTCACCTTTATAGAGGTAGCCATCGCCTGTTTAATAGCTAGGGATTTGTATGAAGGTTTTCAAAAGGTAAGTGAAGCCGATAGGAATAGAGTTAGTTTTTTATATGTACCCCACGACCGCGACACTGCTGTGGACATGTAACGTTGGTTATGGTAGTTTTTGGCATGATCACAAGTTTCAATAGTAAACACCTAATTTGTTTTATTTGCGTTTTGTTTTGTGATCACGTGATCAGTGCGAGCGAGCCGACGTGGATGACGGCCAGCAACGCGCACCGCGAGCGCGTCGGCTCGGAGCTGCGCGCGATGGTGCAGGCGCCGCCCGGGTACAAGTTCGTCGGCGCTGACGTCGACTCGCAGGTACTTATTAATCATCAGAACCTCAAATCTAGTATTTTAAGTAGACTTTCATTTTACTTTGATTGTATTATATGTGAAGCGACATGCTAGAAATCAGAACGCGTTTCACGTTTGGTTTAACGTTTACGAGAATACCGGCCGCCGTATTACGTAAAAATAGCGATTAGCAAAAATCTTGCAGTCATCGCGCGATAGACGCGCCAGTCGATCGCTGAACGTCAAAAAAAATCGTATTACCTATGCGATCGATTGCTAATCGCTCGCTGTTGTGTTTGAATGCACTTTGCTTCATTTTCGATTATTATTGCTAACTGACAGTTCAAATCGCTCGCTGATTGCTTTCGCTTTGCTGTAAAAGTCTTACGTAATACAAAAAGTTAGACAGCAGTGAAGAGATCGAACGATTGATTGCAATTTATAGTTCCTCGATTGTTCAGTAGAGGCAGCACTGTCACTAGGTTGCTTCTGCTAGGTTTTTGCAGATACGTAATACGAATTTGCGATTTTTGCTATTGCTTGGCTATTGCAAGATACGTAATAAGCCCGCCGTTTGGTAGTTTTAGGGTATCCGGACTTGATTGTAATTGTATTATTGCAGATATTATTTAGCAGAATTGACCCTCTGGTGTTTTTAGGCTGAGACTATAATATTATTGTCCGAAATCCGGAAGGCCGAAGAAAATTCAGAGCTTGAAAGCTCAGATCAAATAAAAAACCAACGCTACTTATCGACAGTATCGAATGAGTCGTCGCGACGATTAATCTATACACACTCACAAGCAAAAAAGTACTTTACTTTTTGTCAAAATTGAAGTAGCGTAGTTTTTTAGGCCTCACTTCAAACAAACGCCATGCGCTTTCTTGGTTTATTATTTGATCTGAGCTTGAAAGTAGAAGAATGCGCTAATACAATAGAGCTGCAAATTGAACACACAGTGTCGAGTCAAATGTCAATATCATATTATATGACAGCTCAAAACTCGACACTTCGATTTTCAAATTTCAACTCTATAATGTATTAGCGCAGCGTTCTATTTGCAGTGATCTGAATTTTGCTGGGCCCGCCGGACTCCGGATCATGTAGTGCCATAGACGCATATACGTACATATTATAGACGAGGCATGTTGAGGCAAAAATTGTCTCCAGATATTTGGCCCCAGTTTTGAGATTTTGGGGTCATTTTGACATTTGAAGTACGGTTAAAACAAGATGGCTGACATTTAAAATAATAAAGTGAAAACCAAGATGGCGTTACTTTTTCTTGTATGAAGATTTGTTGTCTTGAGTTTTGAAATCTTTGCGACGTGTAAACTGAATATCTTTTAAATTGCTTGTATTCCATACATAGTATAACAAAAAAAATTGTAACAAAACTTTTCAATGGTTTAGTTTGGTGTTGCAACTGCAACATAGCAAAGTGCAGTCGCGAAGCAGAATTTCGTACATTAACTCATCGCTACTTGTCTCTTTCATTCGCGCAATATTATCTCGTTACCGTGTGAACTGACCTTAAGGTCGTTTGTCCACCGACACCGGGCCATCTACGAGAACGAAATTATTTCTGGTCGAGATTAAATAGTGTAGAATAGGAGTGGGTAATAGAAACACTTGTATTTTCTATACTAATATTATAAAGAGGAAAACTTTGTTTGTACGTTTGTTTGTTTGTTTGTTTGTTTGTAATGAATAGGCTCAAAAAGTACTGGACCGATTTCAAAAATTATTTCACCATTCGAAAGCTACATTATCCACGAGTAACATAGGCAAAATTTTATTTTGGAAAAAAATAGGGTTCCGTAAGATATTTGGGTTTTTCGGACACAAAGTGTAAAAAATCAACCAGAAAAGTTACTTATTTTGCGTACGCTGCCTAAACTATAAAAGATAGAACCATAAAATGTTCTAATTAATTGTAGATCTTATAAATATCTACAAAAAAGTCCGCGACACACTATACCTATCTATGTCGAGTGAGGCACAACAACCATTTTTTTATTTAGAAATCTTGAATTTTTTTTTGGACTACATTTAAACGCGTTTATTTTACTCATGCTATTAATCCTTATCAAAATAAATTATTTCATCACTAAGTACAGTTTATGTAGATAATATTTGGTCTTTTAATGATTAAAATTGGATGTTTGGTTTTGAAGTTATGGCGAAATTAAAATATTACGATTTCCGCTGCACGGCCCGTTGCGAAGTGGGCGTCGCGTCGTCGCCAAGGCGTGCGAGTTTAGATCTATGAGTAATTTTTTTGTTTTGTGTTCGTTGTAACTATGATGGATAGATACTTGAGTAACTATTTATTTAGTGATTGTTGTATTGTTAGTTCTGAAAAGTGTAGGTATTTCATACGATAAAAGTATACCCACTTACTTATTTCATTAAGTATTAGTAGGTACCTATATTAATTTGTTTCTGTTTGTTTTGACTAAATTTCACCCGTTTTGTTAGAGGTTTAAAGACATTCTGTTATCTGTAGTATTAGTATCAGTATTGTACCCGTGCGAAGCCGGGGCGGGTCGCTAGTACTGTATACAGACCCACTCTGGTCGGCGGTCGGTAAAGGAATGATAGTGCCAGCGGGTTCGTGGGAGGCTCCCATCACTCGCTCAGCCCCAACCACTACACCATCAATACCACGCCCCATAAGCGTGCGTGCTTTATATTTATTATTATAAATGTCAATACACTACAGATAGACGTGACGGGCGAGCGGTGGACATGCGGTCATACTAAATGTATGTGTCGCTAAATCGGCGGCGTCATCTCGGTCTCGTTGACGGTGGACCAACAGCCTAAGTTACTCGTATAATCGGCGCCATTTTGAGTTCAATTTACTTAATCTTCCATCTTTATCGCACAGGAGCTGTGGATAGCCGCTCTACTCGGCGACGGCAGCACGGGTCTGTGCGGCGGCAGCGCGTTCGCGTGGGCCGTGCTGGCGGGCGACAAGCGCGCGGGCACCGACCTGCACGCGCTCACGGCACGCGCCGCAGACGTCAAGCGTGACCACGCCAAGATCATCAACTACGCCAGGATATACGGTACCTATACGAATTTAATTATACAACAAAGCGACCAAGACAAAAAAAATGAAATTTTATTTTGTGAGATGCTTCTATCCAGGAATAGGCTTGATGACTAAAAATATTGTTCGTCTATTCAATGATAATAAACAATATATAACCTATTTTTATAAATCATAAAAAGTAACGAAGATAAGAACAATTTAAATTTACAATAAGAAAGAGAGCGATATATAGGCCTATGACGTCAGGACGTGCTACCGCCACACAATTGCGATTAAACGATGCCGATATATTATGGCGGTAGCACGAACGATGTATGGCGGTAGCACGTCATGACGTCACAAATCGTTTTGCGAGAAAGAGATGGGTAACATTTTTTATGTGCTTAGATATAATTTTTTGTCGCGTCATTCAACCTAAATAAATTTTCCTTTTAGATTTATGTATCTCTATTCAACAATTTTACAATTTAATTTGTACAATAACTGAATTGTAAACAAGTTACATTTCAATAGATGTGGGAGCTATGTACCACAGGTGAGGCGTGCATACAAGCCGGCTTCCCTTATGTATATTATATAATATATATTTTTTTTAAATACGGAACTAAACCAAAACAATTTTTAGCACCCTTGACTCCCAAAAAATTGCGCTAGCATTATGTGACGAACCAATTCCGCATTTTAAATATTAATATATATTAAATAATAGATTTAAAGTAATATACATAGGGGAAGCCGGCTTGTATGCACGCCTCGCCTATGCTATGTACCTATATGTTTTACCTCAATATAATCAAATACTTATTAGTTGAAATAAAATCATTAATTTACTTTTTATTTTGTTTTAAGGTGCTGGCCAGAGTTTTGCCGAGCGTTTACTGAAACAGTTTAATCCTACGATGACGATATCAGAGGCGAAGAGTAAAGCTGCCAAAATGTTCTCGTCAACTAAAGGCAAACGAGTTTATAGACTTAAAAGGAAATATATGGAAGGGTTCTTAGACGAAGATATAGGAGAACAAGTAAGCTAAAAATTATTAGGTTCTGCAACTGTACATAGCTGATATTATAATAATCATGACATATCTTTTTCTTGGCATAGGTATAAATATATGAAATAAATTATAACCCTTTACTAATAAAAATTAAACAGATGACAAAAGCGATGAAGAAGTTAATGATGCAAATACATCTAATGTTTAATGGTAATTTAATTTAATTTTTAAACTACACCGCATTAAACGAAACTACCAAAAATCTGTATTTTAAATTTCGGCATTTTTTAAGAGTATGGCAGGTTTTGTCAGTTTTTTTAACTCTGTGGGGCAGGATATCAGATTTGAAGTTGGTCATACTGTTCCTGTCATTCTTTCTCGCCCCTACCAATGCTCGCCCGTGTTCCCGCGGCACAAGCAAAATCTTGACCATTTCACTCGCAAACACGCACCCGACTTTTGTCTTTGTCTGGGCGGGACGTGGGAAAAGTTGCTTGACAGATAAGGACAAACCTTGTATAGCTTAACTATCGTGTAAATATTTTTATTATATTATTCTTTATTTATCTTTAATGTTTTTAGACGGTAGAGATGACGGCGTATCAAGCGACTCGCCTGGCTAAGCTCAGCGGTAAGACCGTGTCAGACATGTTCGAGCGGCCGCGCTGGGAGGGCGGCACAGAGTCCGATATGTTCAACAAACTAGAGGAAATTGCAGGTATTAACCCATTCGCTGCGGCGGACGCCCATCGGCGTCTTTGGGCGTCACATTCAGATGCGGCATACGCCCATCGGCGTCTTTTTTTAGTAGCTTATATTTTGGCTAAAATAAATTATAAAAGTTTATACCTGCAATATATGCTCAAGTTTTGAAAATACAATAAGATAATGCACGCCGTTTCAACAAATTCAACTTTCTGCAAAATTGCCAATTCCTTTTTAGATGCGGAAGACGCCTAAAGGCGTTTTCCAGCTATTGACAACCTTTGGTTTTAATAAAATTTTCTTAAAATTTTCAGCCAACTGTAATACCATAAACATCTATAATAGTATGTAATATTGTTATAGCTATATTCTATACTATATACCTACATATAAGAGGTAACGCCCGGGCTGTGACTGATTGACTACTGACTGATCTATCAATTAAACGCCAAAACTACTGGATCTAAAAATCGTGAAATTTGGAACATAGGTTATTCTTATAAATTAGGCGAGAATAGAAGTAGGTAAGGATATTAAATTACGAAAAAAGCACTAAATATGTTTTAATTCAAAATGGCGGACACGATTTTTTTTAAATACCGACATGGGTACAATTTTCAAGGTTTATGGGGATGCTGATTACAAAATTAAGATTCATTATTGAATCCAAGATGGCGGACACGAGTTTTTCTAAATTACCGACATGGGTGTCAATTTCAAGGTTTATATAGGCGTGCTGATTACGGAATTAACACTCATTTTTAATCAAAGATACGGGCCCGAGTTGGTAAAAAATACCAACATGGGTTTGAGATTTCTGGGTTCATGGGGTGCTGAATACGAAAATACCACTAATTTTTTAATCCAAGATGAGAATTTACTATAGTTTTTAAGTTTGTGTGGGTAAAATAAACATAATTTTCTGTAACAGGCCGAAATCCACGATGCCGCGTGCAAATACAAAGACATCAATGGAACCAATTTCATTCATAGCCAATGCTTAGCTTTAGTCAATGAACATTTGTAGTTGCGAAAAGTCCAAAAAATATTCCGATATGTTAAATGAGTTTTTTAACGCCACCTGAAGGAAAAGAATTTGAAGTATTTAAAATAAAAGCAATTTCCTCAGATAAAAACATATAATGCTTTGTCTTAATGAATGAACACTTTTGAACATTTTTGAAATGAACAACATATCACATTACACATACATAAAAACTTAAATCTAGGTAAGAATTAAGTTTAATTTATCTCAAAATTAAATACAATGATGTTATACGATATATTTATAAAAAAAGATAGAAACAAAAAATATGCATATATTATATAATATATTCCCTACTACCTCAAATCTCAAAAAAAAGTCATAATATTATCATAATTATATTCAGGTTATAAAAAATATTATTTAAAAAGTTGATATTAATATTATACTCCGGTAAATTTAGACATGAAAATAGGGGTCAAATAACAAAAAATCCGACAGAGCCAAATTTTGGTAGAGATCTTGGGTTTACCCTAAAATATAAAAATTTAAAAGTCCCCATGAATCCCATGTGAGCTAATAAAGTTATGCGAGGTCAAAGGTCAACATTTCAGGTTTTTTGATTTTTTTTTCGAAAACGGTAAATTTTATCAAAAAAATACTGCAGTCTAAAATTGTAGATCTCAAAATTCTCTACAAAAATGGTCTTAATGATTTTTTCTCTAAGTATCATTGTTCCTGAGATATCGTGATTGTAAGTATCACGTTCTACATTATATGCACATATTTGCTACATATATACATACTAGCTGTCCCAGCGAACTTCGTACCGCCTTAGAATTAAATTTGTTAACGTATTGACAGCAGCGCCACCTATTGGGTCCAATTGCAAATCTAAACCATTCTTGAATCCACTTGAACAAACACAAAAAAAAATCATTAAAATCTGTCTATATGAATAATTTTCCCCGTTTTTTGTAAAATTTTTCACTGATGCTTCGTTCCTATTTGTTGCAGGTTAATGTTATATAGCTTAAATATTTCCTCGACAAATGGACTATCTAACACGAAAATAATTTTTCAAATCAATCAGTTCCTGAGATCAGCGTGTACAAACAGACAACGGAAGCCCTCAAAGATGAATAATTTTATTTTTTCCACATTTTCCACTGATTCTTCGCTCCTACTAGTCGCAGCGTGATGTTATATAGCCTAAAGCCTTCCTCGACAAATGGAGTATCTAACACATTTTTTTTTTAATCGATCAAGCGGTTTCTGAGATCATCGCGTTCAAACAGACAACGGAACCCCCAAAGATGAAAAAATTTCCCCGTTTTTCCACATTTTCCACTGATTCTTCGTTCCTATTGGTCGCAGCGTGATGTTATATGGCCTTAAGCCTTCCTCGATAAATGGACTATACAACACAAAAATATTTTTTCAATTTGAACCAGTAGTTCCTGAGATTAGCGCGTTCAAACAGCAAAAATACAACGCGAGGATGAACAAGTCAGTACTTCAAAAGTAAGTCCACCTCGCACTAGAGCGCACTAGATATCTCAGTAACGGTGATAATTAGGGAAAAAAACATAAGAACCATTTTTGTAGATAATTTTGATATCTACAACTTCGTTCTGAAGTATTATTTGATGAAACTTACCGTTTTCGAGAAAAACCCAAAAAACCTGAAATGTTGACCTTTGACCCCGCATAACTTTGTAAGCTCATATGGGATTGATGGGGACTTTTAAATTTCAATTTATTAGGGCAAACCCAAGGTCTCCACCAATATTTGATTCTGTCGAAATTTGTGTTATTTCAATTGTCTAAATTAATCGGAGTATTAGCTATGTGTGATCTGCGTAATATGCTTACGGAAATTAAGAAAAGGTTTGCCACCCCTGTTATTAATTTGTTATGTTAATAATAATGATTATTTTTTTAATAGTGTGCTGAAAACGCCGATCGGCGTCTTATTATTACCCTTTGAGGTGCGGAAGACGCCCATCGGCGTCGCGACGAAAACCGTCCCCGCACCTGGGTAATAAGTGTAGTTTTTATTGCCGCATGGAATGGGTTAATAATTATTGTAATAATAAGGAATAAGAGATCTAAGAGTAAATATAAACATGTATAATATTATTGGCCGGTTTATTATTATTTACCGGTTTATTATTATTAACCCGTCATATAGTAAATGATTACATCCATACATGAATACCTGCAACGTCGAAAGAGAGAAAAGTGCGATGCCGGTCTGAACCCCCACCCTTTTTGCCTTCCACCAGCTTCACTAACTCAACGAAACTCAACTCGAGTGCCGGTACGCCGTTTTCCGTTACAAACACCGTGGTCTCCGCCCAAGCCGGTCCCATTCGTGCATAAGAATTTCTGTCCATATTTTTAAATAATCCTTCCGTAGATTCCCCCGCGCCGTGCACTGCGTTCCTGAATGGGCGACTGTCGCGCGCGTTGGTGTCGGACAGTGGCGAGTCGCGGTGGCCGGCGACTCGACTCAACTGGGCGGTGCAGAGCGCCGCCGCCGACTTCCTGCACCTCATGCTTGTGGCCATGACGCATCTCGCGCCGCGGGCAAGGTAAACATTACACAGCAGTGGCATCGCTAGTTCTCCTTCATAGGGAAGCCCTAGCCTGTATAATAGGTAGGAATTTGGATAGGGTCTTCAAAAGGTAAGTGGTAAGTGAAGCCGAAAGGAATGAAGTTGCAGGAACCACATGCCACTGTTACACAGTACGGTTTTGTATAAACATAATATTATGTATATTATAATTTACAATCTGCCTTCAGAATAAATACCTACAAACAAATAAAATATTTGTATGTTGAAGACAAGTATGTTGTTAATCATAAACTTTTACCTAGAAATAGTTACTTTAAACTAAATATGAAAACATCAGTCATCTCTAAACCTTCCAATTTTTGTTTCTGAAATTAAATATTGCCAATATTATTATATTTAATTTCAGATTCTGCCTAAGCTTTCATGACGAAGTGAGGTACTTAGTTGCTGATGAATACAAGTATGAAACTGCCATGGCTTTACAAATAACAAACTTGTTTACAAGGGCATTTTGTTCACAAATGTAAGTAACTAAATCTAATATGAAAGTAAGTTTTGTGTATCTTATAGCTTTAAATAATTAAAAAATTAAATGTAACTTTTCCTTTAACACATTCAGTGCCACTAACACGCCTAGCGTGTCCACACTAATCTTTATAACCATGCCGCGAGCACGCCGGGCGTGCTCTCCGTTTTTCATCAATATCTCAAAGATAAGACAGTGTTTTTCACCGTAACGCTCAGAGCATAAACTTTGTGCCGTAAGCTAATGAATTCTTAAGTGGTTCCGTGATCTAATATTTTTTTCATGTTATCGAAAATAATTTATTATGTAATGCCGCGAACATGCCAGGCGTGTTCATCTACACGTAGTAGAGGATACGAACTAAGGTCGACCTTCACTGATGTGTTTACCAGATGAAAGTGATATTTTATCAAATAAAATAAGTTTCTGAACATATTTAAATTAGGCAACCCCGTAAAAAATGGTCAAGACTATAATTAATTCAAAGTCAAATTTTTTTAAAAGTAAATATAACATGTGACATATAAGGTATATCCATCCGAAACCCATGAAACTGAACAACTTTCTCCGAGGAACACAGGTCGAAATATGAAAAAAAAAATAATTTGGTTCTCCCATACTAATTTGATTAACTGACCATGCGGTTTATATGGCAGGTCCAAATTTTTTTTTTTCATATTTCGACCTATGTTCCTTGGGAAAAGTTGTTCAGTTTCATGGGTTCACTGGGTTTCGGATGGATATACCTTATATGTCATACGTAATATTTACTTTTAAAAAAAATTGACTTTGAATTAATTATAGTCTTGACCATTTTTTAAGGGGTTGCCTAATTTAAATATGTTCAGAAACTTATTTTATTTGATAAAATATCACTTTCATCTGGTAAACACATCAGTGAAGGTCGACCTTAGTTCGTATCTTAGACTAACGCGTTCTCAAACTTTTATATTGTTTGGTCAATTTACTAAATTTATAACACGAATAATAAAATATAATGTTTTTTTTTTATAATTTGAACAAAAAAGATAAAATAAATTACATAAAACATTCACCTTTAATTCATCTGTAGAAGACAAAACACTGCCCGGTATCTATACTACATATATGTATATGTAGTATTATAAAGCTGAAGAGTTTGTTTGGTTGAACGTTTCAGTCGTAACGGTAAGTTTTTCGTTAAAAACAGAAGAGATCTATTTTGTAGAGGACAAAATTTCCCATCTTTTTTATACCAAACTTTTCTCCCTATTTTTTATATTTTTCCGGTATATTCAGGTATAGGTGTACCAGAATCTCATGGCAAATAGGGGAAAAAAAAATTGTAGTCTGCAATACTGGGGAAATTGGATTAAACGATCTTGATACTGGTTAATATTTAATTATGTCTTTAGTATTATTGAACATGAATTATAAGATTATAAGACTGTATGAAGAATGTTCGTTGTATAATATAGAAAACTAGCTTTTGCCCGCGGCTTCGCCCGCGTGGAATAGTGTTCTTGGAGAAAAAACTACTTCGGCGAATAATTCTCTACCTACTTACAGCAATATACTACTGATACAATATTGAACATGTTTTTAGGTTTGCCCAATGCAAATTGTTAAAAATGGGACCCTATCACCTCGATACGACATGCGCGACCACTTGATAATATACTTACATAATAAGTACTTGAATATAAATTTTACCATAATCTTATAATATCTTAAAGACTATTAAGTAAATACTTAAAGACTATTATTTTAAAAACTCGCATCAAAATCCGTTGCGTAGTTTTAAAGATTTAAGCATACATAGGGACAGACAAAAAAGGGACTTTGTTTTATACTATGTAATATAATGATATTTCATGAAAAATAAATCAATCGTGAATTACTTTATATACTTATTTATTACGAATAACATACAATTAAATTGGCAACAGTTTATTTAATGTTGGAATTTCCTTCCGAACTGTATAGAACTCGTTTACTTTATTCCTAATCAACTATAAATCGAAACTGTCTTATGTTGATTTTCTGTTTTTCCTCCTCTCCTCCTTATACCAGGCATGGAAAACAAACCATCATTCGATGTGCCATCAGCTACGATTCACCTTATAGTAGTACTGGAAACACATTTAAAGAAGTCACAATAATTACCTAAGAAAATATAAAAAAACTAAAAGTATCAAAACAACTCACTCTAACTTACCGGTCAACTCTACCACGAACTTTAAATTATAAGATTGAGTTCGATTTACACCTTCTTCTTTCTGTATTTTACTATAGACATAGAAAACAATATTTCTCGCTTGAGATCGAATTGCCTTTTTGGATATTTTCACAAAAACAACAAATTCCAAGAACATAATCACAAAATTTTAGCAGCGGTTGACAGATCACGTACTTTGATTTGACGGGTCATACTTGACATTGCCATATGAAAATCACATTTTTTATTTTTTTTAAAATGCCATCAGATTCTGGTAGAGCTATAAAAAACCAAATTTTTCTTTTTGTAAAGTATCTCAAAATTTTTTGGAGTTACGAAAATTTTATTTGATTTGAACCAACTTCGATGCAAAAATTTTTTTGCGTATCTCCAAAAATTATTGAGATACTTTATAAAAACAAAAAATTTGGTTTTTTACCTGACTGATGTCGCATCATTATCATATTCCCCTGTTTCCAGCTCATATTTTCTATTCTCTAAAAAAATCATAAATAAGTAACCAAAGTTTGACATTCGCTGATCAAATTACGATAAATACTTGCCTCGGAATCTATTTACTGTCATAATTAAACCTTCAAAACCACAAACACTGCTAAAAACAAAATATCTCTTCAGTAACTCAAGAAGGACTAATGAATAAGCACGGTTGAAGTAGAAATAACGCTTTTTATGATTTTACCTCTTTACAGTGCCGTGAACACGCCTAGCGTGCTACGTAATTTCATCCTGCAGTGCCGAGAGCACACCTAGCATGTTTGCGTTTTTTTATACGGCGGCATCGCTGGGAACTACTAGAAAATGTGGTGGCATTGAATGTGTTAAATGTGACTAATATAGTCAATAGAATACCCATGGTCAATTGAGTCTTGTCCTTAATTAAAACAATTGAAAGTTCAAACACATTATTGGACTTGAAAATCGAATACATGGCAGCAATTTGACAACACCAATACCTGTGTGATAGATTTTCAGCTGTATTGTATTATCACAAAAGTCTATTTACAGTGCTGTTTTCACTAACGCCCGCCGACGGAAAAAATACCGCTCGTCGGAACGTAGCTTCCCTTTTATGTATGTTTTGCTTATGTTTTTTTTACAGGGTAGGTATTAAAGATTTGCCAATGTCTGTGGCATTCTTCACAGCCGTAGAAGTGGACCAAGTACTGAGGAAGGAGTCAAACTTATGTTGTACAACACCATCTAACCCACACGGGTTAGAGAAGGGCTATGGAATACCTAATGGGGAGTCCTTGACTATATTTGATGTCATTGATAAATTTAAGAAAAAATAAATATTTCTTCATAATAAATGTGTCAATTAAATACCCTTTTATCATGGAGAATAGAGTAAAAGGAGCAACATCTCTCTAAGGCAGAAAAGCTTAAAAGTGTCCGACGAAAGTAATTAAATAATAGTTCCAAAACTGGCCATAATGGCGCTAGAATCGGGACATGGTGTAATGTGAAGTGAGGAATAAGAGATGGAGTGAAGTGAGTTGAGTTTAGTTATTTAAAATTTTTGACGACTTTACTAGACTAAAAGTAGTTAATTCAGTAAATCATTAATATTCTACTTACTCGCGTAGTCAAATATATAGGTCCCCAGTACATGGACAATAGATTGTTTTGACATATACAAATGTAAAACTTTGTGAGTGCCTTTTTGCGATGAGTCCGACAAACTTTTCTAATGCGAAAACTTTCGGCGCTGCTGCGTTTTCGAATGCTCTGTTCCTGGAAATGTCGATATGACGTCACTATGACTCTCCGTATATACAACTTTGATTTTTTTGTTTTATAAAATTTATTTAAAACTTGTGTTCAACTTGTCCGACAAAAATCATGTTGCGTATGGGTTGTCCACCACCCAAAAAATGTCGATATGACGTCACTATGACTCCTCGTACATACAAGTTTTTAATTTTTTGAAATTTGTTTAGTAAAGTTAATTTAAAAATTGTGATCAACTTATCCGACAAAAATCATGCTGCGTATGGAGTGTCCATCACCCCGAAAATGTCGATATGACGTCATTATGTCTCCCCGTACATACAACTTTGAATTTCATATTTTTCGATTTAAAATAAAGTACTAATTCGATTTAAAATAAACAAATATATTATGTGTCCGACAAATATATGACAGAATGACATTTATTATAAACTACTAGCTGTTGCCCGCGATTCCACCCGCGTAAATACTGTATCCCTCGGGAACATTGTACTTTTTTGGGATAAAAAGTAGCCTATGATTTAATCCAGAGTCTAAACTACTACCATACCAAATTTCATCGACATCAGTTCAGTAGTTTTTACATGAAACAGTAACAAATAGTTTATTTTTTATTTTTTGTCGGATTTGTCGGACAAGTCGATATTTGCATTTAGAATACTATTATCTATCATTGTTATTTTTGTCCGACATGTATGCACTGGGAGATATAATGACATTTTCGGGGTGGTGGACACTCCATACGCAGCATGATTTTTGTCGGACAAGTTGGCCACAATTTTTAATTTTTTTTTCCAAAAATCAAAGTTGTATATACGGAGAGTCATAGTGACGTCATATCGACAATTCCAGGAACCAAGCATTCGAAAACGTAGCAGAGCCGAAAGTTTTCGCATTAGAAAAGTTGGTCGGACTCGTCGCAAAAAAGGCAATCACAAAGTTTTACATGTGTGTCAAAATAATTTATGGTCCTTGTACTGGGGACTAATATTTTTATAAATATAATCGAATATACTAAGATTTAGTTATCCATTAAAATTTTGCCGCTTTACACCCCGTTGCGTCTGTAGCGCCCCCTATTTAACGCTTTTTACGGACACTTTCATGTATGGAGATGGTCCGCCCTCAATTCTCCGTGCTCCCGTGGTACTCCCTCAATTCTCCGTGCCTTAATAAAAGAAAAGTTAAAAAGTAGACATATTACGCCAATTATGACTTTGACAGACTAGCTGACTAGAAGTCTTTGAGCCAACTAGCTGATTAGTCAGTTGTAAAGAGGCTGACTAGTCGGCTTAGCCAAAGAGAATATAATCACTACGTTTTAGGATAAGCAGTTTAGGGGATTTCCATAATGTATGTCAAGGGCGCGCACTCACTTAGAAAAAAGTCACATAGTGACAAGATGAACTTCATGACAAGTCTGACTAACAATTATTGTAGGCATGAAGCATAGATACCAGGAGTCCGAACGGTATAGGCTTTTCCATAGTAATTATGTACACAATAATAGGACCAGATCTTAGTTCTCTTTTCTGCCACTAGCTGTGCGAGACCGACGAGTACCGAGTGTTGCCAATACTATTATACCGAGTGTTGCCAATACTATTATACCGAGTGTTGCCAATACTATTATACCGAGTGTTGCCAATACTATTATACCGAGTGTTGCCAATACTATTATTTATTACAATTATTTCTACTTTTAGATGATTCTAATTACTAAACTAATAAAAAAAAAATTATGTATATAAAATATTATATTTTTTACACATTTTATCAACTTGTGTAAGAGGAATGGGGTAGTGTAAGCGGGTTGAGATCGACGTCACACAGATTCAGGAAGAAAAGAGAGGTATGAAGTTCAGGTGTATATTCATCCAACGATATACATATATATTATATTATAATGTAATGAAATACGTATCCGTGCAACGTTCCAGCGGGGGACGCGAAGTCGGATGTGGTATTTATAGAAAGTGTCCAATAGTCCAATGAGTCGCGAGGCGAGTGTGTACGTAGTTCGCCTCGCGCTTTACTACGTTTACACACTCGCCTCGCGACTCACTTCGGGCCTCGCCTCGCCACTCGCGCGAGAGTGTAAATCTAGTATCAGACCACTATTCCCGAAGGGACGTAGTAGCTGAGTGCACTCTAGCGGTGGATACCGGAATTCACAATACCGTTGTAGGCCAGGGTATATCTACACTAATATTATAAAGAGGAAAACTTTGTATGTTTGTTTGTTTGTTTGTAATGAATAGGCTCAAAAAGTACTGGACCGATTTCAAAAATTCTTTCACCATTCGAAAGCTACATTATCCACGAGTAACATAGGCTAAATTTTATTTTGGAAAAAAATAGGGTTCCGTAAGATATTTGGGGTTTTCGCACACAAGGTGTAAAAAATCAACCAGAAAAGTTACTTATTTTGCGTACGCTGCCTAAACTATAAAAGATAGGACCATAAAATGTTCTAATCAATTGTAGATCTTATAAATTTCTACAAAAAAGTCCGCGACACACTATACCTATCTATGTCGAGTGAGGCACAACAACCATTTTTTTATTTAGAAATCTTGATTTTTTATTGGACTACATTTAAACGCGTTTATTTTACTCATGCTATTAATCCTTATCAAAATAAATTATTTTATCACTAAGTACAGTTTATGTAGATAATATTTGGTCTTTAAATGATTAAAATTGGACGTTTGGTTTTGAAGTTATGGCGAAATTAAAATATTACGATTTCTGCTCCACGGCCCGTTGCGAAGTAGGCATCACCAAGGCGAAATGGCAAGGGGGTGTGCGGGCGAGTTTAGATCTATGAGGTAGTCGCAGTATTAGTATCAGTATTGTACCCATAGATTATACAGATATATACATTGTACCCGTGCGAAGCCGGGGCGGGTCGCTAGTATTATATAGTTTTGTCGATGATCTCTCGATACCGCGATGTAAGACCCGTACAGCGACATCTGTGATCCTTAATTGGTACTAGTGCGTCTTAGGGCATAGTGTTACATTCTCCCCATCAGGCTTCGATGTAGTCCCGACGAGAGAGCCTGGACTAGTGTTTCTTGGGTCTTCCTCGTCCGCGCTTCGGTTGAGCAGGCAGACTCAACGGTTTCACGGTAAGATTTTTTAACGCCCATACTAGCGCGCCCATAACGGCCAGCGTTTCACGCTCAGTTGTTGAATAGTTTCGTTCTGCCGCTGTCAGGAGTCGGCTAGCGTACTCAACAGGATGTTCTTCTGGTCCCTCCCCCTGGACGAGAACTCCTCAAAAGCGTAATTGCTTGCATTTGTTTTTATTACATAAGGCTTTTTATCATTAGCTTGTTGTAACACAGGTGCGGATACCAATCGTTTCTTTAACACGTTATATGCCTGTTCTTGCACAGAGCCCCAAAGTGAGCAGGTTGAGTATTATAGTCAAAAAACCCAAAAATGGCCTATTCTTCAATTACATTTTAGGCGTTTACCAAAAATCAAGAATTTTGGATTAAGCCACTTCAATTCTAAAGGTACGATATTCTTTCTGTTTCAGGAAACAGCGTGGAGTCAGTAGGTGACAAACCAATTTCAGCTTCTTGGACATTATATATGGCATCCTGCATCATATATTCGGCGAATCGTGGGGAGTACCTACCCATCGAAGACTGGTTTCACCTTTTAAGGAGGCGTCAACGCGAGTGGAATAAGCTTATAGAGTCGTTGGGTTCCTCTTTTGGAGAATTAGCCACTACTGCACGGACCGATCTTTTGAGTGCAGATGCACTGTTACTGCCTTCTATAGTTAATTCTTGGATTTCCATCTCAGTAGGATCCTTCTGCTGATCTGTGGGTACTCAGCAAAATGCCATGTGAACTGGCCACAGTTTACTATGTCTTGAGCTACTTTTAAAAACGGCATCTCTAACAGTGTTCTATTGTCTCTGGAATCTGGCATCACTATAAACGTTGTTTCCACAGTTTTGGTTTCTAACGTGACGAATTACTTTGTTTTCAGGACCCTTTTGTTCCTTTTGACCCCATCGGCCAAGTTTATACAAACTCCCTCTTCTTGAAAGTTGAAACTTGTGTCCTTTCTCACGAAGTTCCTTGTACAAAACAATTATTATTATTATTATTATGTTAAGGTCGGACATACGTCGTTTGGTTTCCGAACAGTTTGGGTAGTTACTGCGGACAAAACCAGGAGTGCCGCAACCATAACATGCGAAAGTAGGTGCGGATGGAGAAGGTGCTTGTGTCACTTTTGCATTTGCATGTCTTGATTGTGTGTGAGTTGAAATAGGCGATTCAGTTTGCATATCAGACTGCTTCTTCTTGAATTTCCTACAGTCTTCCACTGTATGACCAATGAAATAGCAAAAACAGCACCTCTTCTTCTTTTTGAGGCGAATAGAAGAAGGTGTATCACCCGGTGTAGGTTCTTTCTTCGTTTCAATGTCTCATTCTTCGTTTTTGTCATATCCAAAATTTGTTCCACCTCACGGGCTGCTTCAACCAATTCATCAAATGTTTTAACAGAACTTGTGATTTTCTCTCTTATTTGCAGGCTAAGTTGCCCCAACACCATGTTCAGTTGAAATTCTTCAGGTAAGTTATACTCTGATAGCTGCGCAAGGAGCATCCTCTTCTGAGAGATAAAGATTTCGGTACGTTCGCCTTCCTACTGGTCTTTCCGAACAATGTCCTGGATTGTTATAAATTCAGGTTTCTTTGGCGCAAAGGCGTGACGTAGGCGGTTTTCAAAATCCTTCCATGTCTGCACATCCCTTTTGATGCCTTGCCACCACACAGCTGCGTCTCGTTCTACAAGAAGAGGAATACCAGTAATTGCATCTACATTCGTAATCTTTTCAATCCTTTTGAACACTTTCACGGCTGATATAAAGGCTTCTACCAGCTACGCATTCTTGGTTCCATCGAAGCGCGCGGTACACGATGCCAGTGTCTGTCCCTTAGATGACGAAAGATTCGAAATAAGTTCCTTGAACTGGGCGTCGGATAAGTTTACAGACATCTTCGAATCTTCTTTATAAAAGTGGTAGTCTTCCGACCCGATCTGGTGATGTATCTTGGTCGCTCGGGCCCACTGTTGGTCGCCAGTGTAAGAGGAATGGGGTAGTGTAAGCGGGTTGAGCTCGACGTCACACAGATTCAGGAAGAAAAGAGAGGTATGAAGTTCAGGTGTATATTCATCCAACGATATACATATATATTATATTATAATGTAATGAAATACGTTTCCGTGCAACGTTCCAGCGGGGGACGCGAAGTCGGATGTGGTATTTATAGAAAGTGTCCAATAGTCCAATGAGTCGCGAGGCGAGTGTGTACGTAGTTCGCCTCGCGCTTTACTACGTTTACACACTCGCCTCGCGACTCACTTCGGGCCTCGCCTCGCCACTATATATTTCGCCATATATATATTTTTACAAATAACGCAGCAAAAAAATATAGAAAGAGTTCAGAAGGGACTTAGTAGCTGAGTGCACTCTAGCGGTGGATATCGGAATTCACAAAACCGATGTAGGCCAGGGTATATATAGTTTTGTTGATGATCTCTCAATACCACGATGTATGACCCATACAGCGACATCTGTGATCCTTAATTGGTACTAGTGTACTAGTGCGTCTTAGAGCAGAGTGTTACACTTGTAATACCTCAATATTCCTGAATATATCAATACAACTCAATATTTTACATATAGACGCTGAGCAGTGTGAGTTCTATATTTTTTTTTACAAGAACCATAAAGTAAACTATGTAATAAAGCCTATAATTGTATATAGTTAATATGAGTCTATTGATACCTCATTCTTTAAAATCGGATCAGAAGCTTTAAGGAACTACAGTGAAACAAACACCATACGAATATGTCACCGTAAAATTGTAAAAACCGTTATGATTGTAATATTACTAGATATAATGAAATGTCGACAGATTGTCAAATAAAAATTTCTCCTTACAATTGTACGCATTATTTTTCATTATAATTATTATTATAAAAAGCAAACAAATATAGCAGGGTGAGGCACTTGCCGTTTGACCAATCGGCATGGTAAATATTACAATATAACGAAAAAAAAAATGTGTACAATTGTAAGGAGAAATTTTTATGTGACAATCTGTCGACATTTCATAATATCTCTAGTAATATTACAATCTAACGGTTTTTACTATTTTAGGGTGACATATATACATGATCCATACATAAACTGCCAAAATCATGACACTTCCTTTTAGAGTCACGGTCAAGTAAAAATATTAAAACCTTAAAAGTTTCCTGACTATTTGGAACATCTCTAAAAACAATATAAAAATATAGTATTTTATAGATAAAAAAAATAAGACTATTTTCATATTTTCATACTTGACACTACTCACAGAATAAAATCACATATGAAAAACTTAATCCATAACATTTTATAGGATTAGCCTATGTTATGCTGTGTTACTTTGTGGTAAAAAATAAACCAATAATTAGATACATTTCCCATTACAGGATTTTAACATAAATAACCACTAAAATTTATTTCATTCAGATTCACTATCACTAGAACCATCTCCACTCGAGTCACTATCCTCGCTTGATAAGTATTGTTTATGTACTCTATTAGTGTTTACAAATATATCATCACTATCACTTATTTCACTTTCTTTTTTGTCATCGTCAAACTCTTCAGGCCACACTTTTTGTTCTTTGTAATACTTTATAGAGTCTTTATTCATAATTTTAACAATTTCTGCCTTGACTTTGTCTCCTTCAGTAATTGCTTCAACTAGGACATAATCTCCACGCTTGACCCATATATTTTTTCTAAACTTTGTTGGCATTGACACCAAGTATTCTTCACCCTGAGGGGTAATAATCTGAAAAGTAGAGTATGTTTTAGTCACAGAATCCAGAAACCGTCAACGCACTTGAAAGTGAAGCCCTCACGGCTACGCTGTTTTGTAAGTGTAAAGAGTAAAGAGCGGGCGGGGCAGTGTTTCGTCATGGTTTTGGTTACAGTGCGCTGCGTACAAATGTGATCGAACCAAAATCAAACACTCATTCTGGAATCTGGATGTTCTGTATTGTGTGGTTTTAGTATATATTTTAAAGTTAACTAAACTTTATTGTACATAATATAGATGTCTATTTATGACATTGATAATAATATACAATAGAATAAAAAAAAAATATATAAACTAGAACAAAGAACCTAAAACTAAAAACCTTAAAAAAATATAATATAATAATTAAAATATATTATTAAAAGGAGTCCCTTTAGGCAAGGTTCCGAAGATACTGGCAGCGTTCCCCCTTTGAATAGCTAGACTAATTCTTTGTCCGAGGTAGCTGCCAGCTCTTCGGTTATAGATATAGAATATAGATTATATTTTGGCATTTACCTCATGTAGATTGTTCCCGCGGCTTCGCAAAACTTTGACGATACTCTGGTTATCCTTTGGTAAAGCATAATCATCCCACATAACTTCATTCATTACATGTTTGCGTTTAGTTATTTTAGACATTTTTGTCTATTTTTACAACATTTATTTATGTGAACAAAAAAAGATAAGGTGGCAAAACAAACTTTTTACACATAAATAAAATAATTAAAATATAGTGCAAGTGAGAACCAAGCTTTTAGTTTTAGGTTAATTAATTAAAGTGCTGAATGACACAGATTAGTATTATGTAGCTAGCTACTGAATGACGTTTAGACTTTAGTTACGTTAGTATTTATTTATTTATGGCGTCGGCTTATCACCATTTGCCAATGTCAAGTATATTATTTTCATCAACGTAGGTACTGTATTTCTAAATCGTCAAGTCCAAAGTCTAGTCAAAGTCGAAATAAGTAGTCAGGGTAGTCAATTAGTCAAGTCAGTCGATTCAGTAAAGTGGTATAGCTGGAGAGCTACTAAGAAATTTAGAGTAGGTATTTGAGGCACGTTGAAACCGTGTCCTGTACTTCTCCTATTGTACCTCAACACGAGAATGCAGGCCTGGCTGGTCAGAAGCGGAACTTAGCCAAGTTACAAATTTTTGAAAAGTACATTTTTTAATGCCAAAAATCCATGTTTGAGGCGCTTTGAAATTTTGATATACAGTTAGTATAATGTATAAGGAGTTGGGGAAAAAAAAGGCCATGTAATTTAGTTGGAACTTTAACCTAGCCATGTCAGTTTAAAAGTAAATAAACTGGCTTTCGATTCATGATTTTCTGACATCTATTTGTCATTTTATGAATTGCAATATACGTATGGGCGAAAATGCGACATCTATGAAGCCCTCAAAGAACTACGTGGTCAAAAAATAAAATAATTGCGTATTGTGCAATAAACTTACTCGTCAAAATGTGTTTATAAAACAAATAGGTATTAATGAAATAGAAATGGCATACGAACCAGCATAACCTACCATCTACATGTTTACATAATAGTTTAGTTAACTATAAACGTAAAGCGACATCTAGGAAGAATCAAAGAACTACGTGGTCTTGATAATTTTCGCAAAGTCGATTTAAGTCGTTTTTAATTGGTTTTCCTATAAAAATCGAAGACATCCATTCGTTGTTTATACAATATTGTGTGCAATAAAATTATATATTGTGCAATAGTCTAATTTACTCGATAAATTGTATATAAAAAACAAATCTAGACACGCGGTAGTGTGTCAAGCCAAGTTCAAGTAACAGAACTGACGAGCGGCACCGTGTGTAATATTACACGAACCATTTGGAGCCCAAACGGTTATTTAGATATTATAAAGGGTTTAATTCGAAATTGGTCCTTTATTCACTAAAGTGGAAACCTGATGATGCGATCCATGAGGAATCGAGGGAACTCCTCGAAATTTATATCGATACATATAGTGATTTTGACTTTTACTCAAGTAACATAAGGCATATGCTACCAAAAAATAAGATGTTGCACCTTGGTGCTTTTGGATCATTGGTATAACCTGGATCCAAAAGCAGTGAACAGAACTCCTCAGTCTTTAAAGATATGTGTTTGGAAATTTCGGTATTGTTTAAAGAACTGCAAGCATATGCCAGTCTGTATCTTACAGTAATCATCATCATCATCTTATTAACAAATTAGTGAAAACTTAACGCTTATTCAATTATACATTCGATCGTTTATTTTAGACGTCCTTAAGATGTATTAATAATAACTTAACAAAATATATCACTAAAATGTATGAAATTATTATTTTTAAACAAAAATTAAACCGACTTCCAAAAGTACACAAAAAAATGAATTAAAACTTATTTTCTAAATAATTTCCCTGTTAAATTTAACTAATTTTTTTTACAATTTCTCTACTTAATCTTCTTAATTTTGAAGTCGGTACCAACAAAATTTGAACGTAAGTTCTATAAAATTTTGTAGGGTATTGTTTGTGTTGGTAGCGACTTTGGAAGTCAAACCGACGTTTTTGTTTAAAAATAATTCACTTAATTGATTCTATTAGGGAAACTTAACTTTGGTAATTATATTGTTATAAATAAGTACCTACTATGTATAGTTTATGTACAAAAAGTAATGATATTCTATCAAAAACATAAATGTGAAATGAGAGTCAAGTTCAATATTATGATACATGCCTTGGTTGTTGACTTCAACGACAAAAGAAGTGAGATCTAAATGGGTGCCATTCCCATTGCCAATAGGTAAATTATAACTGATGATAATATATTGTAGCCTAAGGCCTATATTGTAGCCTATAAGTAGAAATAATATTTTATGTTATTATAAATAAATTTCAGGACTGACCATTGAACTTGGCACCCATTTAGATCTCACTTCTTTTGTCGTTGAAGTCAACAACCAAGGCATATACAGATATCATAATATTAAACTTGACTCTCATTTCACATTTCTGTTTTTGATAGAATATCATTACTTTTTGTACATAAACTATACATAGTAGGTACTTATTTATAACAAAATAATTGCCAAAGTTAAGTTTTCCTCATAGAATCAATTAAGTGAATTTTTTTAAACAAAAAAAGTCGGTTTGACTTCCAAAGTCGCTACCAGCCCAAACATTACCCAACAATATTTTAGAGAACTTACGTTCAAATTTGCTGGTACTGAGTACTGACTTCAAAATTAAGAAGATTGAGTAGAGAAATAGTTAAAGTTTTAGCCCAATTTAAAAGGGAAATAATTTAGAAAATAAGTTTTATTTCATTTTTTTTGTGTATTTTTACTTTGGAAGTCGGTTTAATTTTTTGTTTAAAAATAATAATTTCATACTTTTTTGTGATATATTTTGTTAAGTTATTATTAATACATCTTAAGAATGTCTAAAATAAACGATCGAATGTATAATTGAATACGCGCTAAGTTTTCACTAATTTGTTAATAAGATGATGATGATTACTGTAAGATACAAACTGGCATATGCTTGCAGTTCTTTAAACAATACCGAAATTTCCAAACACATATCTTTAGACTGAGGAGTTTTGTTCACTGCTTTTGGATCCAGGTTATACAAAAGATCCAAAAGCACCAAGGTGCAACATCTTATTATTTGGTAGCATATGCTGATGTTACTTCAGTAAAAGTCAAAATCACTATGTGTGACGATATAAATTTCAAGGAGTTCCCAAAAGCACCAAGGTGCTACATCTTATTTTTTGGTAGCATATGCCTTGTGTTACTTGAGTAAAAGTCAAAATCACTATATGTACCGATATAAATTTCGAGGAGTTCCCCCGATTCCTCATGGATCGCATCATCAGGTTTCCACTTTAGTGACTAAAGGACCAATTTCGAATTAAACCCTTTACAACAAAATAATTTTGCAAATAGGTCCATAAACGGCAGAGTTATGTTCAAAGATCTCCGAGTTAGTGTAAAATACTATGAGAAGAGCCTTTTATATCATAATAATGTGATGACGTATTAAATTACTCTTATAGGGATGTTGCCTAGTGTGGAATTTCACAGTTATACAAATTAAATTTTAAAATTGTTGATTAAAGATACATAAATCTGAAAGAAATAGGTATTTAGAGTGACGGGATTAAAAATATAAGCAAATGAAAAATATTGTCCATCTCTTTCTCGCAAAACGATTCGTGACGTCACAACCTGCTACCGCCATAAATTTTGTTATGAGAAATGTATGGCGGTAGCAGGCTGTGACGTCACAGGCCAATATATCGCTCTCTTTCATATTGTAAATTTCAATGGTTTGTATCTAAGTTATTTTTTCAGATATACAAAAATGGGTTCTGGATTGTTTATTAACCTTAAAGCGGGCGCGCGGTGTCGAATCGACCGTGCTCAATACATTTTCGTTCATAATATTATTATTACTTATCATGTGTATTTCTCATTTCTAGTAGCCTATCGCTTAGTCGGTGTAAACGAAATAAAGAGTTTACCTCCGCAATCCGCGCTTTCCCTACCCCACAGGTCGCTGTTGTTTAAGTCGCGGCGCAGGCGTCGAAAGCACACCACGCGCCTGTCGTCGAAAAGGTTACGCGCACGCGCGACGCTCAACGCGATGTAGTATATCTTCGGATATCGCTCAATATTATCGAATGAAGCTTTATATACTGCTTTTATTTGTAAAATGAGTCTTAGACCGCTAACACGAAGTGTAATACTCGAGGAATTACTACACGTAGATGAAGAAGAGAGTGAATCAGGGTTCAACGACTAAGGTTCAGAAACTCCTGATATCATCGTTTCAGAGAGATCTCAGTCTGCTGAGGAATCAAACAGTTCTGATTCAAATGGAGACAATTTGCCTCTTTCAGATATAACCAGCTATTTTACAGGTCGTGATAAAGTAACAAAGTGACAAAACAACGCTGAGGCGTCAAGTACAAAATTCTCACTGAAGATTCAGGTACTCGTAGAAATGGCGTGGGGGTAACTACATTTATGCAAGCCTGGAGTTTATTTGTTACGGAAAATAGAGAGAATTCTGATATTGAAGCAAGCAGTAGTTTCAGCACATACAAAGGAAGCTATAAAATGAGTCCAGAAAAAATGGAGGCAATCGATGACACAGTGTAATCATGTCGGACAAATATTTGCAAAAGTCATATGCAATTTATGTTATTTAGACGAAGAAACCAATTCTGATGAAAACTAAATCAAAGTTTAATTATGTTTTAGTATTATTTTGCCACTTTTATTGTTTTTTAATAGGTATTTAAACTAGTTTGAGGTATGTAAAAAGGTTTTGTGTTCCTAAATAGATGTTTGATCCAAAGAATACTTGTGTTATGTTATTTGATCGAATAATTGTTTCTTTTTCTTAATTTAAATTACTTGTTTTCTCCAATTAGACTTTAAATACAATGATACTTAATCATTGTATTCTCTCTCATCTGTGTACAAAAACATATATGATTATCGGATAATTAATGCTTTATTTCTATCAAATATCCCATAGGTCTTTTCGATTACGCGCGACCGCTGCCGTTATGAATGACCGCGCGCCCGCTTGAAGGTTAACATGTTGTCTAAAAAAATTTTTTTTCGGCAACATGCCTATTGTCAGGGTGGCATATGCTTGCAGTTCTTTAAACAACGCCGAAATCCCCAAACATGTATCTATAAGGAGTCAGGAGTTCTGTTCTGTACCTTTGGGTCCAGGGTATACCTTGGAGCAAAATCTTACTTTTTGGTAGCACATGCTTAGACTTTTTCAGAAAAAGTCAAAACCACCATATGTGTCCATATAAATTTCGAGGAGTTCCCTCAATTCCTCATGGATTCCAACATCAGGTCACCACTTTTTTGACAACCGGACTAACTTGGTATTATACCCTTTACATCACAAAATTTGAAAATCGGTTCATAAACGACGAAGTTATCTGCGAACAAACATAATATTGAATTTTTAGGTCATCTGGAACTGGGTTAGAGTTTTGATCTATAGGTTAGTCAGTGATCAAAATGACGATTTTGGGACGTTAATATCTAAATAATCGTTTGGGCTCCAAATGGTTCGTGTAATATTACACACGGTGCCACTCGCCAGTTCTGTTACTTGAACTTGGCTTGACACACTACCGCGTGTCTAGATTTGTTTTTTAAATACAATTTGTCGAGTAAATTAGACTATTGCACAATATATAATTTTATTGCATACAATATTGTATAAACAACGAATGGATGTCTTCGATTTTTATAGGAAAACCAATTAAAAACGACTTATATCGACTTTGCGAAAATTATCAAGACCACGTAGTTCTTTGATTCTTCCTAGATGTCGCTTTACGTTTATAGTTAACTAAACTATTATCTAAAACATGTAGATGGTAGGTTATGCTGGTTCGTATGCCATTTCTATTTCATTAATACCTATTTGTTTTATAAATACATTTTGACGAGTAAGTTTATTGCACAATACGCAATTATTTTATTTTTTGACCACGTAGTTCTTAGAGGGCTTCATAGATGTCGCATTTTTGCCCATACGTATATTGCAGTTCATAAAATGACCAATAGATGTCAGAAAATCATGAATCGAAAGCCAGTTTATTTACTTTTAAACTGACATGGCTAGGTTAAAGTTCCAACTAAATTACATGGCCTTTTTTTTCCCCAACTCCTTATACATTATACTAACTGTATATCAAAATTTCAAAGCGCCTCAAACATGGATTTTTGGCATTAAAAAATGTACTTTTCAAAAATTTGTAACTTGGCTAAGTTCCGCTTCTGACCAGCCAGGCCTGCATTCTCGTGTTGAGGTACAATAGGAGAAGTACAGGACAAGGTTTCATCGTGCCTCAAATACCTACTCTAAATTTCTCAGTAGCTCTTGGGCTAGTAGACGCATTACTGAAACTTCCTAGGGAGTTTTGGCGGGAAACCCAATTTAGCACGCATTTTGTAGAATGTATCACTTTTCCACACTAATGCACCTCGACGAATAATTAATGGTTAATATTCCACCACTATAACACATTAAAAACCGAGTTAACACGAATTTAGAAAAATAATACAGAAACACAACATTGCTGATTGACTTTCCCGGCAAAACCCCCGTTACGTTAGTAATATATATTCTTTGCTTTAGTGCATGTCATTTGATGTCATTACTCAAGATGTAATTTGTCTTGAATTTGTTAAATGTAGGCTCCACACGTTGGCTATCTAGATGGCCATAACCAGGGTGTCGCAACTTCCTATCGTAAGTATTGGCGTTCGAAATCCAAAACTATACCTGACTATAGTCTGTGCAAACCACATACCTTGCTCGCTCTTTTATCGTGTGTACTCTTTCACACATCGCCTGTGATTGGTTAAACAGAAATAGAGGATTAACTTTAAATTTCAAACTAGGAAATTCTATTCGATTAATTTGAAAAAATATTTTCAACTTTTACAAAATTTGCTAACTCATGTTTTGTTATTTGCAAAAAACTGTATTTTTAGTGAAGTGACATCGAAATCATATTTATAATGATGAAACAGTGATTTATATAAATTAGGTTCATGTATATAACCACTATATAAACATGCTTTAAGTCAAAGAATATCGGTGAGTACCAATTTGTATAAAATTTTACCATATTTTAACTTCTCGTTTTATTGAAAAGAGACATTTAAAGATTATATTTGTTTGACAACCTCTGTGGCTCAGCATTTTAGCGCTTTGGTGCTCAAGCCGGGGGTCGCAGGTTCGAATCCTGCCGAAGGAACAAAAAGTTTTTCTGTGTTCCTGGGTCATGGATGTGTACCTTATACATGTGTATAATATAACAAAAACCTTAAATTTACTTAAGTATAGTATTAACATGGTATTCATTAATATACTTCCTGTTTTCTGGTACCTACCTGTAACACAAGTTCTTCGGATATTTAGCACGGCGCGGCGCCAGATTGACGTGGTGTGAAGCGTCCATACATAATTATTATTATTATTATTAATTGTTTCAATAAATGAAATTTATTGTGTAGTGATTTTAATATGCATGCTAAGATTTAAGATTGTAAAGTTTCTCTATGAATAATATAAGATTCGAATGTTTATTATGGCACGCAATATTGTTTAAAACAAAGTCACATTGCTTACCTATACCTATGTATTTTGTTATGTCTGCCAGTCAGTAAAAATTTTAAATAGGTACCTACAATACGGCCGATTTATCTTGGCGAGTCTGAACTTCGCGCAGAAGGTTGCGCAATAACTGTTTTTAAGTGTTTTCGTATTTATTTTATTTGTACTAATTGGTCAACTGTATTAGGGAAATTTTATTAGTACGTAGGTATATAAAAATAATACAATAACAGTTTTCTTCACGAGTTGTACATGCGCTAAAGTTCGCAGAGCCTATGTTCAGACCCGTCAAGATACAGCGGCCGTAGTGTACATACCTAATAATAATTATGTAGGTACTTTATTTTTAATACTATTTTACAGTTTTACCGCATATTTATTAATCTAATTTTAACATTTAGTTTAACCTTTGTTAAATTGTTAATATTGCGAATAAGAAGGAATAAGTAAAATGTAATATAAATTCATAATTTGCAGGTATTGGATTCCAATTTAAGGGGCATGCAATAATAAATAAGACAACATGAAAATATTTCAAGATTCTCATTCGTATAAAATGTACCTATCTATTTTGCACCAAAGGATAACCGCTGAAGTTAATCAGGCTATGTCGTATAATTATTGGTAATCTGAAATATTTTGGTTACCAACTTTTAGCCCTCGTATCCATGAGAGTTTTTTTGTGGTCGCGAGTCGAGACGCGACAGGAAAAACTGCACTGTAAATAGAACTCTGCACTTAATCTACAATAGAGCTGAAAATCGAAGTGTCAACTGTACACGATTTTCAGCTGTGTCGTATATTAGCGCAAAGTTCTATTTATAGTGTAGTTTTATCAGTCGTGATCACATAAAAACGCTCGTGGGAATGTAGCCTTACTTTTGTATTTCTTTAATGCAATAAAAACGATCGGATTATTGTTGTTTATTGTTTTATTTACCTTTTTAACCTAATAATTGGGTCCTAAAAATAAAATTGAAAACTATAACCCAAGGATTATTTTTTTTATATATTTTTTTCATTGTAGGCTTGAATCTTTTGCACTTTAGAAGATATAAATACGTAAAAAAGATACGGTATAATTTTGAATTTCGAAATTATTATTTTTTATTCGGAGTGCCACCTCTTATTACGTAGTATAGCTTTACATTCTCTTTGGCCATAACGGTGTACGTGCCATCACTGTGCCATCGTGTGGTTAGGAGTTGGCACACTGTTGGAATGATGGGCCACAACTGTGACGCTACTTGGCCAAGATTCGTGCGGTGTCGGTTTTTCAACGAAAGATCAAAGGGTTGTGGCCACAGTTAGGGGTAGAGATATACGCACCGGAATCCGGAAGGCCGTATAGTACGGGAGGTAGCGCTGCATTTTTTTTAGGAATTTTATACCGAATGAATTTTACTTCAAACAGTTGTTTAATGTTCGGAAATTAGTAAAGTGAGCGTCAGTTGTCGCACCAGCGGTGGAGCTAAAGGAGACAGCATGACAAAGTCATTGGAAAAAAATCTGCTCCGAGGAATTTTATACCAAGCGAAAGTTGTAATATTATTGTTTCAATCATATTTTTTATAAAAATTATCGTCAGCTGTAAAGACGAGGGGGGGGTTTAATGTCAGTCACGTGCATAAATCTTTAAAATTTAAAAAATAAAGTTATTTTATACCTTATGAAATTTATATATCTCAATTTTCATACTTTTAAAATAATAAAAAAAATAGTCAGCTGTACGTTTGACGGGGGTAACACCGTCAGTCAGCGTGTTAAACATGTCGCGCGCTCAATAGAGTTGGGACGTATTTAACGTAACAGTTAAATAATTCACAGTAACGTAACAGGTATTTGGAAATAACACATAACAGTCGATATCCAGTTACTAAAATAACAGTTATTAAATAACATACCAGAATACGTCACTATAGGCGTATTGCGTTACAAGTTAAAAAATAACTACCTGCGTACAGCGTACGTGCACTTCGAGTGGCCGAGGACAGGGAAAAGTGGAGAAATATCGTAAGGATAAAGACCATGGAAGGTGGTGGTCACGACCCTCAGACATGAGGAGCACGACTGATGGAGGAGGACAGCGTACGTGTTACCGATATACTATAGTCCGATCTTGTCTCTCTGTTACACAATACACATAGAACGACTCCATAAGCAAAAACGAAATGCACTTACTTAGTATTTAAATACTCTGTATATCTTTCTTACACTTATAACCATCAATTATTTGCTGGAATGAAAAGTACGTTTGGTGGAGCCTTAAAAATTTTGCATGGGAGGGAGCGTCTCTCGGGGTCCTTGTTGTGTAACGTTGCACGTACATGTACTTTACTAGTTAATAAAATATTAATATGTAGCACTTTTATTGCTCACTGTACATGCTGTAGAACCGGTCGCGCGGCTATGTGCATATTATAGGTACCTAGTGTTGGATGCGTCTGCGCCCAGCGATCAGTCGGCCGCGCTCTTCGGCCGTGGGCAGTCACCATTGATTTTACTGATACATTATTATAAATCACGTTGCATAAAGTCTGTTTTCGTAGGCACCGAGATCCTCGCGGCCTTTTAAAATTAATATTTTAATTTCTCGACAAAAGTTACCAAGCGTCGCCTGTACCCCGATAGGGTAAGTGTTGAACATCGTAATAATAATGTTTTATTTTTCTTTGTAGGCAGTTAATCATTCGCCGCCATTTTATGATTTAACTGTGTAACGGAATTTCTTATTTTGGGTTCCGTACTTCCTTTTTTTGTTTTTTGTATAGATCCTATTATTATTTTTGTAACTCCGTTCTGGTAGTATCACCTCTGCACCGGCTACCTACGCTTCTTGATATTTTTCCCCCCCCGGGGCGCGTCGTGCAGAGGGTTATTATCGACGGAGGCCTGAGGAACGAATTTTAAAAGTGGGCGTTAAACATTCCAGGGTCCGACTTTTGGAGTAAGCGTTGGCTGGGAATTACTGAGCCGTTTATCTTCGGCTGACGTGAGATACTCCGACCCAACCGTCATCGCCACGCTATACCTGGAAGCGACGGAGTTGGTTCCCTGATACAACCCCGGCTGACCTAGGCCGACGTCGCCCGACCGTCGTCACCCCGTGTTCCTGATTACGACCGCTACCTTCGGAGTCCCCACTATAATCAGGAGAGTAGTGAGCAAACCAGATCGGCCATTCAACCCACCCCCATTTTTTTAATTTGAAATATATATATTTTGTCGACGTTTTGTTTCTTTTAGCTCCAGCTAGGGCAAAACGCAACAGTGGTATATACCAGATCCCGACAGGAATTTGGGGAATCTATTAGAGTCAAAATGTAGGGCTCGTCCTCTCGATTCATATGAACTGTGGATAAAAACACGTGAAACTTGTTATCCACCGCGCGCAAACCACTGCATCACGGAGGCTATTACCTCCATATTAACCATACTAACTACTAACATTGTACTGTTATTTTTTAACAGGAATCCAAAACAGGTCGTTATGTATAACAGTAACAGGTATAACTGGTATCGTATTTAACTCACCTCTAGCGCTCAACGCATTCGAGCGTTGCATAGTCGTGTAGCATACGCTCATAATACGTGAAACAAGAACATCGCTCTGATAAGAGCGTTTTTACGTCGTTTGTCGATCGAAACAAAGAACACGACATTCGTACGAATAAAACGAATATCCGAGTAGTAATCCACGACTGGAAACATTTTCATTCATCGTGACAGCGTTGCAGCCCCGAAAAGGACTTTTTCTAATAAGAATAACACTTAGCACTACACATCACAAACTCAGTCTTCATTCTTCACACGGCAACAGTCGGTGCGCCGAGGTACTGCGTGACATCGTGTTCCCGCGGAAGCTCGCTCGAAATGACCGACGCTCGGCGTCGCGAGGAATATTTATACCCTAGCATCGCGTGTCGCGACACAGCGGCGGTGTGGAGAGATGGCGTAGAATCATGCAAGACGAACAGCCAATAACAAACAACCTTTTAAGGTTGCAAACAAACAGCCAATCAGGTTCAATTTTTAAGTCTGTAAATTCCTAGTGTAATAATAATAATTATGTTATTTTTTTGTATAAATACGTGTACATTTTGTAAATAAATTATTCACTTCAGTTCTCTTCACAACTGTAGATCGAGTTTTACTCTCTACCTAAACTGCCTCGACAAGTACCTCCAAAGTGGAGTACCTACCTCTAAAGTGGTGACCCCGAAGAACAACAAGCACCTTCAAGAAGAAAATACTGCCCGAAGACTCTGCTCAAGAAAATATCAAGAATGGAAGCCAGAAGTGAATCTCTGCCCGAAAATTCTACACCATCTCAAGAAATCGCTGGTATCGCGCTCTCCATGCGAATACCGCCCTTCTGGAGGGACAAACCACGTCTATGGTTCGTGACGTTCGAAGCAGCCACAAGCAACCTACAGAAGAACCAGAGTCAGTTATCCCAGATGGTCATCGCACGTCTTGAAAAACAGGATATTGAGCAAATCGCCGACCTGCTGTACAACCCGCCAGAGAACAACGAATACCAAGCTCTCAAGAACAGATTAATCTCGGCGTATGAAGAATCCGACAGCAGACAGTTCCAGCAGCTCCTGTCAGAAATGGAACTCGGGGACCAAAAACCGTCACAACTACTCAGACGAATGCGTAACCTAGCACGCGACAAAGTTCCCGATTCCACGCTCAAACTCATGTGGACCAACCACCTGCCTTCATCTGTTCGCTCTGTCCTGGCCGTCAGCGAAACGTTCAGCGCGAAGACCACACTCGACGAGCAGGCAGCGATGGCCGACAAGATTCTGGAACAAAACCCTGTAAATAGTGTAAATAGCATCAATACTCCTTCAACGTCATCAAACATCAAGAACATCCTCATCGCGGAAATAAGAAAATTGTCACTTGAAGTCGCAGAACTGAAGCAAAATCAAGCTCACTTCAACAATCATAGAAGAAATCATCAGCATCATCAACACTCCCGATTCCGGTCAATATCAAGATACCGCCAACGTTCATCATCACGCCCACGAGTCCAGTCTCCGTCACCATATTGTTTTTACCACAAAACATATGGTAAAGAAGCCAGAAAATGCACACAACCATGCACGTTCAACCAGGGAAACTAATTGAAACGCTGGCAGCGGCGGACTCCGGCGTTCACAACAAACAATACCGCCTTTTCGTCACGGACAAGACAACGAAATTAACTTTTTTGGTAGACACGGGTGCCAATATATCCGTCATACCTAAGAAGAAAGGCACACATCTTCAGCCGCTACCATTTCAACTGTACGCCGCCAACAACACCGTCATACCTACATACGGCGAAAAAACACTAGAACTTAACATCGGACTTCGCCGGCCGTACAAATGGAAGTTCATCGTCGCTGCAGTCTCAAAGCCAATCCTCGGTGCCGACTTTCTTCAACATCATGAATTAATCGTCGACTTGAGAAATAGAAAACTCATCGATGGAAGAACAAGCCTACAAATCAACGCACTTGGAAGCTACACGGACATACCTACAGTCCGAAGTATCGACGTCACTCAGTCGTACCACGAAATACTGGCAGAATTCCCCGGTATTACGAGACTAACAGCTATGAACATAACTCCGAAGCACAACGTCGAACACTTCATCGAGACATCTGGCCCACCACTACACTGTCGCGCCAGACCGATTCAACCACATCGCTACAATCAAGTAAAAAAAGAATTCGAGAACATGATGCAGCAAGGTCTCTGTCGTCCCAGCAAGAGCTCCTGGTCCTCACCCCTTCACGTCGTACCAAAAAAGAACGGCGACATAAGGGTGTGTGGCGACTACCGGCGACTCAACGCGGTCACAAAACCCGACCGCTATCCTATACCACGACTACGGGATTTCACTTTTCAACTCGCCGGAAAGAAGATTTTCTCGACTATCGATTTAAATCGAGCTTACCAACAATTACCAGTTCACGAGAAAGACATCGAGAAAACCGCCATCATTACACCATTCGGACTATTCGAATTTCCGAGAATGTGTCCTGGCCTTAGAAACGCAGGTCAGACATTTCAACGCTTCATACACGAAATTCTACAAGGCTACGACTTCGTATTTTCATTCATCGACGACCTACTAATAACATCTAGCAGCGAAGAAGAACATCGCGAACACCTGCGGTGTGTTCTACAACGCCTGGAAGAAAATGGAATCACGATTAATCCCGCCAAATGTGTACTCGGCAAACAAGAAGTCAAGTTTCTCGGTTTCAACGTCAACTGCGACGGAATCAAGCCGCCACAAGACAAATTACAAGCTATAGAAGATTTCCCATTACCGAAGAACATAGAAGAGTTACGACGTTTCCTCGGTATGCTAAACTTCTACCGAGACAGCATACCAAACGCCGCTACACTACAAGCGCCGCTACACTCATATCTCCATAATGCGAAGAAAAGAGACAAAACACCGATCGAGTGGAACGAAACATCGAAACAAGCATTTACCGCTTGCAAAAATAGCATCAAAAACGCTGTTTTGCTTGCGCATCCAAACCACAAAGCGCCGATCGCCATTTTTTCCGACGCATCCGACACCGCAGCTGGAGCCGTAATACAACAATACATCGATAATAAGTGGCAACCTCTTGGCTATTTCTCGAAGAAATTCACAACAGCGCAAATGAAGTACAGCACCTACGATCGCGAACTTCAAGCTATCTACATGGCTGTGAAATACTTCCGTAAAATATTTGAAGGCCGAGAACTCATCATATTCACCGACCACAAGCCACTCACATTCGCCCTACAAAAAAAATCATCGTCTACAGAAACTCCACGAAGAGCCCGCCAACTACTTTTCATCTCTGAATTTACGCACGACATACGTCACATCAGTGGAAAAGATAACATCGTCGCCGACACTTTCAGTCGTATCGAAACTATAAACACGCCATGCGCTATAGACTACAAGGCCCTATCCCACGCGCAAGAACGAGATAGCACGCTACCCGCACTCTTCACTCAAGAAAACTTAAGTTTCAAGACGATCACATTACCAAACTCCGATATCAAGATTGTATGTGAAACATCAACAAATTACGTCCGGCCGTACCTACCACAAGACTTTCGACGTGCCGTGTTCGACTCGATTCACAACATGAGTCATCCCGGTACAAAAGCTTCAAGAAAAATTATCACACAGAAATTCTTTTGGCCGTCTATGAATACCGACATCAACAATTGGACGAAAACCTGCATACAATGTCAGAGAAGCAAAATACAACGTCATACATCGAGCGCCGTGTCAACATTTCCACAAGTCGACCGTTTTCAACACACTCACATCGACATCGTTGGCCCGCTACCTACAACAGCGAGCGGCCATAGATACCTACTCACTATGATCGATCGAGCAACCAGATGGCCGGAAGCTGTACCACTCACCGATATTACAGCTGAAACTGTGGCGAGAACATTCTACGAGCAATGGATAGCGAGATTTGGTTGTCCTACAACAATAACAACTGATCAAGGACGCCAGTTTGAAAGTCAGCTGTTCGTCAACTTAACACGTTGCATGGGTATCGACAAAACCCGTACAACACCGTACCACCCGCAATCCAACGGAATGATTGAACGCTGGCACAGAAGTTTGAAAAACTCGCTGAAAACAAGACTTATCAACAACAATACGTCATGGATCGACGAAATACCTACAGTTCTACTAGGACTTCGCGCCGCTATTCGTGAAGACACCGGAATTAGTGCCGCCGAACTTACCTACGGGTATAACCTACGCTTACCCGCCGACTTCTTCGAAACATCATCATCAGCAAGTCTCAACCACACCTACGTAGAACAGTTAAGAAAAAACATCAATTCACTCAAGCCAAATAAGCAAGTACACCGCCACGGGAATCAGCAAAGCATATTTGTACATCGCGACCTTCACACATGCGATTACGTATTTGTACGTAATGACGCAGTAAGGAAGCCATTACAACCACCGTACGACGGACCGTACAAAGTTTTACAACGACAAGAAAAACATTTCACACTACGGTTACCCGACCGCACAACAACGTTATCCATCGATCGTTTGAAGCCCGCTTACACATTATTTGAAGATTACCTCAGCGAACCAACGAGCAATGTACAACAGTCACTGAGCACCGAATTACCAAGAACGTCAAGTCAATTACCAGATACCTTACCATTTACCATGAAGAAATTACCAGAAGATACCTCAAAACAATTACCTGTCACCTCAAGACCGTTACCTGTTACCTCAACACCATTACCAAGTGCAACACCAATCAAGCAGAAGTCACCAGCAAGTCCAACAACACAGAAGACAACAAGAACAGGCCGTGCTGTCAGACTGCCGGTACGCTTCGCTTGAGGGGCAGCCCTGTAGCATACGCTCATAATACGTGAAACAAGAACATCGCTCTGATAAGAGCGTTTTTACGTCGTTTGTCGATCGAAACAAAGAACACGACATTCGTACGAATAAAACGAATATCCGAGTAGTAATCCACGACTGGAAACATTTTCATTCATCGTGACAGCGTTGCAGCCCCGAAAAGGACTTTTTCTAATAAGAATAACACTTAGCACTACACATCACAAACTCAGTCTTCATTCTTCACACGGCAACAGTCGGTGCGCCGAGGTACTGCGTGACATCGTGTTCCCGCGGAAGCTCGCTCGAAATGACCGACGCTCGGCGTCGCGAGGAATATTTATACCCTAGCATCGCGTGTCGCGACACAGCGGCGGTGTGGAGAGATGGCGTAGAATCATGCAAGACGAACAGCCAATAACAAACAACCTTTTAAGGTTGCAAACAAACAGCCAATCAGGTTCAATTTTTAAGTCTGTAAATTCCTAGTGTAATAATAATAATTATGTTATTTTTTTGTATAAATACGTGTACATTTTGTAAATAAATTATTCACTTCAGTTCTCTTCACAACTGTAGATCGAGTTTTACTCTCTACCTAAACTGCCTCGACAAGTACCTCCAAAGTGGAGTACCTACCTCTAAAGTCGCATTGGAACATAAACTGACGATCTTTACACCCACAAACAATCAGCTGACGACGATTTTTTGTTTCTTTAACATTTAAATTATCTTATACTTAAAATTCAATAAGTATAACATCAATTTCATATAAATAACACCACAGTATATTTATTTATTTCGTGTAGGTGTAGTCCAAATTACATACAAAAATATTTATTTATTAGAAACAAAATGCTAATTACTTTGAAAAAACTTTTTTTAATCAACATAAATAGACAAAAAATTAGATTTCTATTAATACGTAAAATATTATTCTACTTCTTCATATGCATCTTCTGCCGTGTCTGTGTCGTTTGGTAAATTTTTTAAATATGTATAATGTATAGAATTTTTATTCTAGTTTCTAGAAATATATAACATACTAAGGTTTTACTTACGTTTCATCATTGAAAATCGAAAAAACAAACGCCGTATACTGGCGCGAAACAGTTTTTTGTGTACACATCAAGTTTGCTCGTATTCATTTAGTATTTTTAAAATTCCAGTTACGTAGTCATATAGGGAATTTATTCTTGTTTTTAAATATATGTCACACGCATAAGTTATATTAACAATTTATCAATATAACCTTGAAAAATAAAAGGGCGGGAAACGCGGCCGAGTTAACTCGCGATGGCTCGACACGAGACTTGTTTAGATAGTAAACGCGAGTTTACGCGCGACACCCAGGAGAATAGGGTATACTTACTACCAAAGGTTATTCTAGTGAAGGCCAGAATAATATTTTTTAGGAAAGGTACGTTGAAGTAGTGAGACTTTTACAGCTTGAAATTCCTTGATGCTACAGTACATATTAATATAATTTGGAACCGACACAAAATTAATAAATGTACCTACTGTGGTGTTATTTAAATGAAATTGATGTTATATTTATTGACTTTTAAGTATAAGATAATTTAAATGTTAAAGAAACTAAAAATCGTCGCCAGCTGATTTTTTGTGGGTGTAAAGGTTGTCAGTTTATGTTCCAAAAACGCTCGAATGCGTTGAGCGCGCGACATGTTTAACACGCTGACTGACGGTGTTACCCCCGTCAAACGTACAGCTGACTATTTTTTTTATTATTTTAAAAGTATGAAAATTGAGATATATAAATTTCATAAGGTATAAAATAACTTTATTTTTTAAATTTTAAATGAGGTTTATGCACGTGACTGACATTGAACCCCCCCTCGTCTTTACAGCTGACGATAATTTTTGTAAAAAATATGATTGAAACAATAATTTAATATAACTTTCGCTTGGTATAAAATTCCTCGGAGCAGATTTTTTTCCAATGACTTTGTCATGCTGTCTCCCTTAGCTCCACCGCTATCGGAGCAGCTGACGTTCAGAGCTGTTATGTGTCAGGGGAAAACTATTATTCTTATGATTTTCAGCCGGTATAAAATGACTTGGTCAACTATAGCGCTACCTCCCGTAGTAGTAGAGAATTCTGATTATTGGAAATAGAAATCTATGGTAATGCAATAGAGTTGAAAAGTAGTGTAGAGTAGTGAGTGTCGAGTTAAACGTCAATGTCATATATGACAGCTCGACACCTGACACTTCAATTTTCAACTCTATTCTATTAGCGCCGAGTTCTGTTTTCAATGCTCAGAATTCTCTACGGCTTTCCGGATTCCGGTGCATATAGTCCCAGCCTAATAGTTATGGCTCCTATGGCTAGCATGTCCACACGTTGGCACATACTTAGTTCGTCACGAGCTCCGACAGTGAGCGCACGCCTACTTGTTTTAGTTTACATCGTCGAAACTTTCGTAATTTAATATTTAGTAATAAAAATGTTTAGTTTAACAATTACGTAGTAACTAATAATTAATCTAAATTAACAATGATGAACGTAAAAACGTTCAGATTTATAGAATTATATCAAACAGAAAATCCGAAAAATGAAAATCACAAAAATAAAACTATTGGGTGCGTTCTTTGAGAAAAAAAAAATTGGCGCATGCGCTGTGGCCTGTGTACATGCATATAATTTTTCGAATGTCAAAAATTTCGTCGGTGCATTTTCTCGCGATAAAAATTAGCTGGAATATAGATCTGTGCCAAATTTTATGATGATCGGTTAAGTAGTTTTTACGTAAAAGCGTAAAAATACAGTATCACACATGAACCATACATTATCGCTATAAAAAGTACCCTTAGTGACTCAACATCCATTTTCATAAATACGTCCGCACCTTGATCCAAACTGAAGCATACTGAACCGTGAACGACCTTCTAAGTCTAACGTGTGGATGCAATGTGGATGCCTACACAATCTGTTGGCCATCTTCCCCCTCCTCTGCTTAAAATCTTGTGGCCATCTAGATAGCCAACGTCTAGAAAGCCGACAAAACGTTATCAGCCTAACCTCGTGTTGTACATGTATAACCAGTGCAATATTATTGGCAATAATTTGGCATTATTGCTCATATTGACAGTAATAGGTAATATTAGGGCTACTAGCAACGTTGTGATTTTTATGTTTATTTTCTAAATTTGTGTTATTTATGTTTATAATGTGTAATATTGGTAGAATATTATCCATTAAATGATGTGTAGAAGTGTGGGCAAGTGATACAACTACAAAATACGTGCTAAATTGTGTTTCCCACCAAAACTATCTAGCCAAAGATCTAGCCTCTAGGAAGTTTCAGTAAAGCGTCTACCACATTACTGAATCGTCTGACGTGACTCATTGACTACGCCGACTGTTAATTTGGACTTTGACTAGACTTTGGACTTGACGATTTAGAAATAAGACAAAGAAATACCTCAAACGACAGACGAGGCAGTATGGTCTAAGACCTTAGCCTGTTCCATTTCGGGACGAATTAAACAAAAAAAAAATGTTATTTGTATTTATTTTTACCTCCGATAACAGTAATTGTGTTCTGTGATTTTACCACTTAATTTGCACATTCTTATTTCATAAACAAATACTAATAAAAACAATGGCTGATGTTAACCATGCAACATCTAAAGAAGGTGATGTAAACTATTCTATACGTCAGGCAGATCAGTCCAAAATTCATTCATTAATATGGACAGTTCCATTTTTCGTTAATCATCTTGATAAAAAAATAACGCAAGAAATACGAACTAAGCCAGAAGCAGCTTTAGAAAATAGATTTCAACTAAAAATGCATTTCTTGGGACATAATAATGAATTGATTGAATTGTATTACTTGTATCCTACTCCTGTATTTCTTAAAGCTATTGTAACAATTTGTATGAAAAGATTTGAAGAGCGTTCAATTGTCATGAATGACTATCATACATGCTATCCCAAAAAATGGCAATATATAACTACATTATTCAAAAGAGATCTAGTTGGAACTGAGGGAGTTGATAATTTTTTATCAGATGGAAGCTTAAGGCTAAAATATACATTTTACATAACAAAAGATGTAAAAGTGGAGTATACCAGTAATGTTCCCGCATCGGAATTATGTCACGATCTTGAGAGTCTATTAAACAATGGATTATTTTCTGATGTTACTATAGAATCTTGTGATGGTATTTCTTTTAATGTGCACAAAGCTGTATTAGCAAGCAGAAGTGTAGTATTGAAAGCCCATTTTCAACATAATACTACTGAGAGTCAAACTAATATTATTCAGTCAGCAGTCGATGCAGAAGTGCTAAGGGAAATACTTACTTTCATATACAGTGACAAAGCCCACAAAATATATGAGTTTCCAGAGAAACTGTTGGCTGCTGCTGACTTTTACCAACTAAACCGACTTAAGAACTTATGCGAAGAAGCATTACACCAAAAATTGACAATAGAAAATGCAATAGAAACACTTAAATTAGCAGATTTACATTCAGCTACATATCTTAAAAAACTCACCCTAGAGTTTATCAAAGATGGTCAAGCAAAGCTTATAACTAAAACAGATGGTTGGAAAAACCTTAAATCAGTGGAGTTAATTAAAAATATTTATGAGTATATTATTGAAGATTCAGTTCTAGAAGTTGATATCAAGTAAACTTTTGTTTGAGATCAACTCAGTTTGAGTTTTTTTGACTACCTCACAAAAACTAAGAATTTTGACAACTTCTGTGGCTCAGCGGTTGAGTGTAGCAGTGCTCAAGCCGGAGTTCGTGTGTTTGATTCCCGCCAAAGGAAAGAAAAGTTTTCTGTTCCATGGTCATGGATATGTATTAATGTGTAAATAATGTAATAAAAATCTTAAATATGCATATTAAAGTATTAAATATATTTGCGTTGTCTGGTACTTATAACAAAGTTCTTTGAGAACTTACCACGGGACCAAATTGACATGGTATGGAAGCTTCCACAATTAATATTATTAACTTCTTCACTCTCATCTCAATTAATGTAACTTGTACCAACTACAATTAGGTATAATAGTTTAGTATATTTCATATTTGTTTTTTTTTAATCCAAGAGTATTGTTGCTTTTAAATAAGTATATCTGGGCGACCGTGCTTTGCTCGGTTATTACTATTTATTGTAATATGGTTGTGTTTAGGTGATATTATCTACATAAACTTAAAAAGTAAAATGTGAACTGATAATTATTATTTACATTCGATTTCTGTGTAGATGGTGTTTGATCTCAAACATTAACAAAATTTTTTTAAACTTGTCTATAAACAAAAAAATAAAAAAAAATATATAAACTTGAACATATAAAAAAAAAACAAAAGTAAGGCACCGAGCCAAAGACCGAGCGGGATTCGAACCCGTAACACTTGTTTCTTGCCGTCCGCGGCCTAACATTGGCCAGCTGGACCAAATTAGCGACCATATTCTGCGTGGAAAGAAAAACACATGAAAACCACGTAGTGATTATATTCTCTTTGATGAAAACTCGAAAACACGCATTTTCCCAAACATTAATCTAGATCGATTCCCAAACATAAGACTAATCTAGATCGATTGTTTACCCCCGAAAACCCCCATATACCAAATTTCAGCGAAATCGTTAGAGCCGTTTCCAAGATCACGATTATTATATAATACCAATATAATACAGTAGTCATGAACCAAAAAAAGTACGTCCATGATATTAGTATGATTATATTATATATTATACTGTTATACACGATGCCGGATCGTTAAAAATGTATATCTGCAGATACGGATCTAAATACGGATATTTAGTGTCAAGATCCGCGGATACGGATACGGATCTTAACTTTCTTACGCATCGGTGTCGGTGCGCGCGACCTTCACACATGTTTCGACTTGCATTGCTATATGTATACTTTTTTCTATGTTGCATTGCACGGTGGTTCTTTCTTTTGTTTTGTTTATAGTTTTGTGTGACAGTGGACATCATAGATAGGTAACGCTTGTTTAGTATTGGTACAGGTCGCGCAACGGTTTATGAGCGCTCAGCGAAAGTAGAGGGGATCGTTCGCGCATGTGACCAATAGCAAAGAATATATATTACTAACGTACCAATAGCGTGTCGGCAGCCTCTTTCGGCGCATCCACACCTCCCCGCCCAAGCCCGCTACCGCTAAACACACCCAAAACTGACTTCTGCGCATACCCCCTCTACTTTTGTCGAAAGATCTTAATTTGTTGCACGACCTATACATGAGTTTTAAAAAGGCATGTATTTAATTTTGCGACAAAACAATTAAATTTTGGATTTGAAAATACCCAATATTGAATACTAAATTACCAAGTTGGCGAAAGAATGTAAGGAACAAAAAAATTACTAATCTGGTGACTAAATAATACCACTGAATTTTCCAAACTGGCAGACAGATTATGTTTTAGCGACTAAATAACCATCTTGGCGACAGCTTGTGAGTACACATTTAATTTAAGAATAGGCACATATATTTTCCCTGATGTAGGTAACTCAAAAACCATACAAGCAGCGAAACGAGCGCACACAAAAAAACCATAAAGGAGCGTACAAAATTCCCAATTTTTTATTTTTCTCGGTTTTAGGGAGGTGTAGATTAATTTTGAAATTTAAAAATGGCGGATATTTATTTTTTGTAAAATTGATATGGGTGTCGTTTACCAGGTTTTTGGGAGTGCTGGATACGAAAATGACATTCGTTTTGAAATTCCAATATGGCGGACATACTTAATTTCATAAAAATAATATGGGTGTCCTTTTATTGGTTTCTGGGGGTGCTGATTACAAAAAAGTCATCCATTTTAAATTTCCTTAGTAACCCAACAACCTCATATTTTCTTCATGATGGGAGAAAAAGAAATTTGAAAATCCTGAATTTTCCAACATTTCTATAGCTTTATACATCTAGGAATGTATCTCAATGTAGAGCATTTACTATGTTTTTATAAAGTTGATTCTACCTTGGAAACGGTGCATCCTATTGAAAAAATAATGAAAATTTCGCCCCCCTTAGAAACCCGTAACATCATATTTTCTTAATGATGGGAGAAAAAAAAATCGAAAATCCTGAATTTTCCAACATTTCTATAGCTATAAACATCCGTCGTCACTCAATGTACAGCATTTACTTCTTTTTTTATAAAATTGATTCTATCTCGGAAACGGTGCATCCTATTGAAAAAATAATGAAAATTTCGCCCCCCTTTGAAACCCCGCATCATATTTTCTTCATGATGGGAGAAAAAAAATTTCGAAAATCCTGAATTTTCCAACATTTCTATAGCTATAAACATCCGTCGAATCTCAATGTACAGCATCTACTTCTTTTTTTATAAAATTGATTCTATCTCGGAAACGGTGTATCCTATTGAAAAAATAATGAAAATTTCGTCCCCCTTAGAAACCCCGCAACATCATATTTTCTTCATGATGGGTGAAAAATTTTTTCGAAAATCTTGAATTTTCCAACATTTCTATAGATTTATACATCCGTCGTATCTCAATGTACAGCATTACTTCTTTTTTTATAAAATTGATTCTATCTCAGAAAAAGTGCATCCTATTGAAAAAATAAGGAAAATTTCGTCCCCCTTAGGAACCCCGCAACATCATATTTTCTTCACGATGGGAGAAAAAAAATTTCGAAAATCCTGAATTTTCCAACATTTCTATAGATTTATACATCCGTCGTATCTCAATGTACAGCATTTACTTCTTTTTTTATAAAATTGATTCTATCTCGGAAACGGTGCATCCTATTGAAAAAAAATAATGAAAATTTCATTCCCCTTAGGAATAACGCAACATCATATTTTCTTCATGATGGGAGAAAAAAAAATCGAAAATCTTGAATTTTCCAACATTTCTATAGATTGATACACCCCTCGTATCTCAGTACAGCATTGTCATATTTTTTTTCTATAGTCGCTTCTATCTCAGAAACGGTGCATCCTACTGCAAAAGTAATGAAAATTTGCTCCCCCTTATTAATCTAGAAATCGCATATTTTCTTCATGAATGGCAGAAAAATTCATGAATCCTGATTTTTTAAAAATTTCTATACCTACATAGCTGGTACTTTGAACTACATAACATACTGTAATAATAATCATCAATCCTAATTAGCATCCCAAAGATCTTTTAATTTAGTATTCATATTCATTTTCCGAAGATTGAATATACTCCATTTTGGAAAATGAAATAGACGACAATTTTGTAATCAGAACCCCCAGAAACCGGGAAAAGGACAACCTTGTTAATTTTAATAACAAAAATTTACGCCATTGTGGAATTACGAAACAGATTTTATTTTCATATTATTCTGCACCCCCAGAAACCTAGAAAATGACACCCACGACAAAGAAAAACATACTCCAAAAGTATCCAAAAATAGGATTTTCCGTAGCCTGCAAATTGAATTTTTAGCAGCCATTAATTTATCAACCAAATCTGGTTTTATAGCTGCTTATATGGTATAATGGTCACCAACTCGGAAATTAAGTCACCAACTTATAAATGTCGGTGCTAATTTGGATTAAATTTCGCCTCTTTTTATCTGCCGACTTTAGAATTTTTTGTCACCCGAGTGTTTTCGCCAGTTTAGTAATTTAGTCGCCAACACATTAATTCGCTGCCAAATTCAGTAATACAGTATGCTCACGTGCAGCCGCCAACTTATTTTTTGTTCGCTCGATTAATTATATCCCTTTTAAAAAATGACTACAAAGAAGTTTAGTAGTGTAATTTGGAATTATTTTGTGTTACTAAATGATGAATGTGCAAAGTGTAAAATTTGGGATGGAAAGTGTTCCCGTAAGGGTAAAAGCACAACTCTTTAAAAAATCATTTACAAAGAAAACATTCTCAAGAATATTATCTGTATTGAATTTAATAGTTTTTATTGCTAGTCACTACCTTAATCGGTAATCACTAATTTAAATAATTCGTCTATAATTTTTATATTAATAAGGTAAATAGATCCGTCAGGGATCCGTCAAATAGTACGGATACGGACACGGATACGGATCTTTCTTCTGCCTCGGATATCCGCGGATACGGATACCGGCACATAACTATTACATACATATAATATATAAGTAGAATCAGAATTTTAAAATTAATTTACATAAGAACATAGATATACAATAATTAATCAAAGCATAAGAAGTATTTAGACAATATGCAACTGTTTATTAAGGTGCTAAATAACAGCACTTATTACATACTTAATGATTATAAAATATTTGATACCTCATATTAGGTCTTTACCTATGAAATTGCCGTTTTGTATGAAAAAATTTTAACTAGGTAATTTTTTTTATGTATTTATCACCCATGCAATCAATGCATATTTTACCAACGCAGTGGCAATTTATTGATGCCCTTCGTAAAGAAATCAGCTGGACGAGAGGCAACAAATTTTTCAAAGGCATTTTTACTACCTACCTCTCGGGTAGGTATTGAATTTTTTTCCCGCCAAGAAGTGATCCAAATTCTGGAAAAAGTAGTATGTAGGCGCAAAGTCTGGTGAGTAGGGCGGATGACGGAGAGCTTCCAACCCCAGCTGTGCAGTATGAGGTCGCGCGTTGTTGTGCAGGAGTAGCGGAGACCAGGGATGTCAGACCGCCACTTGGAAATCCTTGTACCGAGCTGGCTGAAAACTGGTATTGGAGATGGCAAACTGGTACGCCTGCGCTCCGCTTTGGCGCTGCAAACACTGATAGATAAACTGTGTCGGAAGTCGCATCCCAGTGAATTAAAATAATATTTTAATTTCGTATACTCGAAAATGTGGTGGCATTGAATGTGTTAATAGAGGACAGTAATTGTCGAACGCACGGAAGAAATATCATTTTAAACATATATTTCTGATATTATATTGCATTTCGGGTATAAAATGTAAAATACATTGAAAAAGATAGATAATTTTTTTAAAAATTTTTTAAAAAATATATATATTCGAGGGATTTGAATCCGGGACCTCTAGATTGAGAGCGGAGCACCTTACCATTACGCCATCAAGCATATTTCAAATTAACTCATGGAAAATGGTAAGTGTTTATCGAGACTGCTTGCTATAAAAAAGTTTTATATTATGAGGGAAATCTGATTGGATTTTTTTTTACATGCATCTTTGAAATTTGCCGGTTATTCTATATGGTCAGTGTATTTTTGTCGGTCAAGGGCCAATCTTGGTATTTTTGCGTACAAGGACTGAGTAGTCTTGGTACATGGTACGTGGAACCAAAACCTAGTATGTATACCAAGAAGTTGGTACGTCTGACATCCCTGGCGGAGACAAGCGGGTTGAGGTGTAGCCCATGAAGCATAGATACCAGGAGTCCGAACGGTATAGGCTTTTTAATAATAATTATGTACACAATAATAGGACCAGATCTTAGTTCTCTTTTCTGCCGCTAGGCGTGCGAGACCGACGAGTACCAAGTGTTGCTCATACTATTATTTATTACAATTATTTTTAAATTACCGTTAGGCAATTACCGTGTTCTACGGTATCTATTTTTCGAGAACAGTTTCTAAGAATTTCCTAAAACTTTTATTAAGATTTCAATCTTTCCAGAGCTGTCAATAGCAACTTTAAACTTCCCGCGTAATTTCAAACGAGTGCATGTCGAACCGTCGCGCGCTCTACCGGCAAAAATCTGTCCCCGTAATTGAGACCATTATTTTAACATTACGTTCGGACTCCTTGTTATCTGGGTAAGAACGCGAAAAGTTGTACATTGGACTTTTCTACATGTCCCCAGGTTATATCATACTGCTGCATGACTTTGATAGGTTTTACAAGAATAATTGTTACCATATTATTTGATTTTAAATGAAATAGGCATGTCATATTTGTTAAAATATTACACATAAAGCTTTATTATATTGTTAAAATTCAAGTTCAAAAAATCGCAATTTCGTTGTATAGTACTGTCCTCAGATCAAATAAAAAACTAGATTGCGCATGGCGCTTGTTTCAACTGAAGCCTCAAAAACTACGCTACTTTGTGTAAACACACGCGGTCACGCACACTCATGCAAAAAAAGTACGCTACTTTTCGTCAGTATCGAACGAGTCGTCGTGCAGTGATTTTGCCACAAAAATGCCGTCCTGCGCTATTAAGTGGTGTAAAAACTGTACGAAGGCGAACAAAAAGTGTCAGGGAATAACATTTCATAAGTAAGTTCACACAAAACTGTAGTTTGTTTAAGATAATTTATCACAATTTAGAGGTTACTCGAAACAAATAATGACAATTTCATAATGGCGGATCGAGAGAGTGTTGCCAGGATTTCATATTCTCAATAGCCTAAAATAAGGTAAGTAATTTGTAGGCAAATTCTTAACAAAATTATGAAGTAGAGAGTCAGACTTGTTTTTATTTTTTAATTAGGAAGTTTTGAAGTTTGAAGTAATTTAAGGTAAATGCCCCTATATTCGGTATACGGAAAATATCGGGAACGATAATTCCGCCGTCTGTGGACCGATTTTCAAAATTCTTTTTTTGATATAAAGGGTATAATCCCAAGTTGGTCCGGTTTTCAAAAAAGTGGTGATCTGATGATGGGATCCATGAGGAATCGAGGGAACTCCTCGAAATTTTTATGGAAATTTATGGTGATTTTGACTTTTTCTGAAGTAGTCCAAGCATATGCTACCAAAAAGTAAGATTTTGCTCCAAGTTATACTCTGGATCCAAAAGTGCAGAACAGAACTCCTGACTCCTTATAGATACATGTTTGGGGATTTCGACGTTATTTAAAGAACTGCAAGCATATGCCACCTTGTCAATTAAAGTAATCATCATCATCACCACCACAATCACACCATACATCATCACATTTTGATGATATAAAAGGTACTTCTTATAGTATTTTACACCAACACGGAGATCTTTGAATATTACTCTGTCGTTTATGGACCTATTAACAAAATTATTTTATTGCTGTAAAGGGTATAAATTCGAAATTGGTCTTTTAGTCACTAAAGTGGAAACTTGATGATGGGGAAGCCATGAGGAATCAAGGGAACTCCTTGAAATTTATATGGACACATATAATGATTTAGATTTTTTCTGAAATAACACAAGCATATTATGCTACCAAAAAAATAGGCAAGTGGTACACTGACTTGTGACTAGTGACCGTATATTAACTACCCTATTACTTACCATAATATTATTATGTATTGGTACACCTAAATCGAAACTTTTCATCTTTACCTACCCTTTATCTAAATAAATAATAAACATAATTATCACTTTCTGTTTTGTTTTTTTTCATTATTAAAGACGTTTTGAACGCAATAAAAATATTCTAATCTAACCCATTTTTAGAATTCCATAGTTAGGGAGAGTTGTGACAACGTTATTTCGCGCCAGGTTTTGTGAGGCCGTGTTACAACTTTTACGTAAAATAGGGCTCTGCAAAGTTTTTTGACATAAAGCTATGGAAAACGAAACATAAATATCACAGAAACGTTAACATGGCCGAATTCTTATACAATTTTCGAAAATTTATTATATTGTTATCTCGAAAACTACGGATCTTATAATTTTGAAAATTTGCGAAATTACTGCGACAGTAAAAGAACTTTAAGCGGTAAAATTACCATAAACCAATTAATAGTACAAATGTGGGATGTTATTCGAAAGTTTAGCCAACATATGGTAATGAAAATTTAGTATGGCAACACCGGCTCACGCACACAATGCATAAAAAACCGGCTTCACTATGTTGTTCGTAGAAGTCCATCTATACTTTTTATTTGATCTGAGGTACTGTCCCCTAAAAAATACCGGCATTTAACAGCGTTTTGTGAAAAAAAAAGTTACTTGACTGGCAAACCTCTGGTTGCATTTGAAATTTGGCGGGATTTTAATCATTTATTAAGTTTATTGTGTTGCCAAAGTCCGAATTTTTACTAAATAAGTAATTTTTAATCTTGTCCCCGACGTATGGACCTACCGGACATGTCCAGGTTCCGTTACCGCATTTTCCTTTAAATTTTTAGCGTATTTGCTCGATGTGGTATTTATATTGTATGTAAATGGCAACATCATAGTGAGACCGAAAAAAGAAAAAACAGGTGTCTATGGTTTAATCAGCCATTTTATTCAAACAGCTTTTTAATTTTCTGTGTTTGGTGCATGAAGCATAGATACCAGGAGTCCGAACGGTATAGGCTTTTTAATAATAATTATGTACACAACAATAGGACCAGATCTTAGTTCTCTTTTCTGCCGCTAGGCGTGCGAGACCGACGAGTACCGAGTGTTGCCAATACTATTATTTATTACAATTATTTTTAAATTACCGTTAGGCAATTACCGTGTTTACGGTATCTATTTTTCGAGAACAGTTTCTAAGAATTTCCTAAAACATTTATATAATAAGATTTCAATCTTTCCAGAGCTGTCAATAGCAACTTTAAACTTCCCGCGTAATTTCAAACGAGTGCATGTCGGACCGTCGCGCGCTATACCGGCAAAAATCTGTCCCCGTAATTGAGACCATTATTTTAACATTACGTTCGGACTCCTTGTTATCTATACTTCGTGGTTTGGTGAGTGGTTGTGTTTCTACGGGCACTGTCCGGTGAGTGTATATATTTGTTTTTTGATGTTTTAACGTTTTTCTAAGACAGATTTTATGTCTAAAACTTAAATAAACTATTTAAGATTACTATAATGTGAAAAAATGGGTGATAAATATCAGCAATTGTAGAAATTTTATAGTTTTGTATAAGAAGTACTCGATTCCGTTACCTCATGTCCGTTACCATCACGGTGGTAACGTATAGGCCGGACTTGAAAGTCACGAACAGGATCACGTAAAGCAAGGTTTACATGGTGTAAGCTTGATTTTTTTGTATTATTTTATTTATTGCATATAATATTTTTTTACAGTGCGAGGCAAAATAAGGGTTTTGTTTTTAGTAGTCTTAATATGAGTGTGACCTTTATGTAGGGTAGGCGGGTACCTAACTACCTACCCTACATAAAGGTCACACTAAATACAACTGAATATATTTTATGTAGGTACATAAAATATATTCAATTGTATTTTTATGTTTACCACTGAACACCGTCATTTATATGAATTGAAATGGAATGGAAATATTTTTTGAGATTTTAATTATCTTCTAGATTAGTCATCCATCAAAATTGATCCACTATTTTTGTTTTTAAGTTAAAATAGCTAGAAAAAGTATGCTATTCCAGATACCAATTTCTGTTTTATTTTAGTTTTTAGATAGAGAAAGTTAGTGAATTTTTCGTTTCGTTTCGTTTGGCTCATTTTTCTTGAAAAAATAAAATAAAACATGTAAGTATGTAAGAAATATCAATGAGGTGTGTCAATTCAATAAATAATTTTTCTTTATGGAATTTCAGATTTCAAGATGGTGCTCACTGCAGCTGAATAAATGCGCCGTTAAAAAGTGAATCCTTATATTAAGCGTCATGTGAACTCAACCTTACAGGGTCCTGTTCGTTGACAGCATGTCCTGTTACGAGACTGTACCCTAAACCAATGTAGCTAAAAATGTTAATTTTATTTGAGAAAGTTTAAAATATGTATAGACATTTTCAAAGAAATAACGTAGTTTATCAAAATACTAGAAATTAAAATAGTTAAATATCAGAACAGCCAATTTTGTGAATTTTATGAAAAACTTTTGGATACATTTTACACATTAAGTAACGTACAGGACAGGAATACTAGATTGATCTCGTGTATTTCTAAGTTATCGAACTGAAAATATATTTTATAAATTTAAAAGCATGTTTTCTTTCATTCAATAAATTATATTTGCATACATTTTAAGTTTTTACAATACTAATCAACCAAGAACCAGCGGTAACGAACAGGATTCAAATTAACGCCTACTTTTAGAAATTTACTAATTTCTCAAAAAATAACGATTTTACGTAAAAACTTTTGTGATTAGCGGAAAAAGGAATTATTGGAGATAATATTATGTGAAATATCCTAGGAAATTTTACCAACAAAATCAAAGCTCAATATTGAAGCAGTGTATTATACTATAGGTGTACCAGAATCTCATGGCAAATAGGGAAAAAAAAATTTGTAGTGTGCAATACTGGGGAAATTGGATTAAACGATCTTGATAGTGGTTAATATTTAATTATGTCTTTAGTATTATTGAACATGAATTATAATAAGACTGTATGAAGAATGTTCGGTGTATAATATAGAAAACTAGCTTTTGCCCGCGACTTCGCCCGCGTGGAATAGTGTTCTTGGAGAAAAAACTACTTCGGCGAATAATTCTCTACCTACTTACAGCAATATACTACTGATACAATATTGAACATGTTTTTAGGTTTGCCCAATGCAAATTGTTAAAAATGGGACCCTATCACCTCGATACGACATGCGCGACCACTTGATAATATACTTACATAATAAGTACTTGAATATAAATTTTACCATAATCTTATAATATCTTAAAGACTATTAAATACTTAAAGACTATTATTTTAAAAACTCGCATCAAAATCCGTTGCGTAGTTTTAAAGATTTAAGCATACATAGGGACAGACAAAAAAGGGACTTTGTTTTATACTATGTAATATAATGATATTTCATGAAAAATAAATCAATCGTGAATTACTTTATATACTTATTTATTACGAATAACATACAATTAAATTGGCAACAGTTTATTTAATGTTGGAATTTCCTTCCGAACTGTATAGAACTCGTTTACTTTATTCCTAATCAACTATAAATCGAAACTGTCTTATGTTGATTTTCTTTTTTCCTCCTCTCCTCCTTTTACCAGGCATGGAAAACAAACCATCATTCGATGTGCCATCAGCTACGATTCACCTTATAGTAGTACTGGAAACACATTTAAAGAAGTCACAATAATTACCTAAGAAAATATAAAAAAACTAAAAGTATCAAAACAACTCACTCTAACTTACCGGTCAACTCTACCACGAACTCACAGAATTACAGAAAAAACCAGAATGAGTGTTCGATCACATTTGTACGCAGCGGACTGTGTCCAAAACCATGACAAAACACCGCCCCGCCCGCACTTCACCTCCCCGCGTAGGGTTACCAGCGCAACACAACATTACCTCTTTATGGGGTAAATTAAAATTTTATGTATGACTGCAAATAGTGAAATAGAAATTTTAAACCATAGATTTCGCGTGGAATGTAATAAAGCAATTGTTTATAAAACCAACAAATTTTCCAAATTTTCTAAAACTGCTTATTTAAGGTTTGGGAGGAACGATTTAATTGAAAAATAAAAATAAATAAATTAATGTCGGTTGTTCTCCAATAAACCAATTATTAGAGTCGAATTTATTTTTAACCCCCGACGCAAAAATTTGACGTGTCTGTCTGTTATAAGTTTGACGTGTCTGTCGGTCTGTCTGTCTGTCTGTGGCATCATAGCTCCCGAACCGATGTAGCGATTTCAATTTAGTTTTTTTTTGTATTAAAGGTGACTTATCTGCGAGTGTTCTTAGACATGTTTGATGAAAATCGGTTAAGCCGTTTAAACGTTGTGGGGGGTGAAAGTGGGGAAGAATAACTGAATGTCTTTTAAATTATTAAATTTTAAAATTTATTATTTAAATTTTATTTTAATTAAAATTATAATTAAAATAAATTTAAATTTTAAATAAATAAATATTAAAATTTAAATAACCTTTTAAATTCAGCTAAAATTTTAACTATTTCTCTACAGTCTACTCAATCTTCTTAATATTGAAGTCGGTACCAGCCTTATTATTTTTACTTTATTATTATTTGGTAGTCGGTTTAATTTTTTGTTTAAAATTATAATTATACCCTTTTTAGTGAAATTAGTTAAATTATTATTAAAACATTTTAAGAACGTTTAATAAACGATCGAATGTATAATTATTAAATACGCGCCAAGCTTCGTTAGGTATTGTAAATAAGATGATGATGATGATTACTGTAAGTTACATAGTTGCAGTTCTTTGAACATTGCCGAAATTTCCAAACGCGCATCTTTAAAGACAGAGGAGTACTGTTCAGTACTTTTGGATGCAAAACCTTAACCGCCTCTTTTTTGGAAGTCGGTTAATATATAATTCGCATATAGTAAAGTATATTGTATTTTATTGTAAAATCTAATATTAACTAATTACGAAAATTTGGGTAAAATGTTCCATTATTTTGTGGCAACACTTACAAAACAATAGCGTTATTCTGTTTCGACAATTATTTATTCAATAAAAATTAATTGAAAAAAAAGTTGGGTAAAATATCCTGTTTTTCTGTGGCAACACTTACAAAAAGAAACCATGATTTTCTATGACAATAACGACATGGATTTAAATTCAATAATTTATTCAACTGAATTGGAAATGTACTACTTACAGATGAAATGTGATCCCATGTGATTTCTTCACAGTCCCAGCAGCATTTTTACATGTGGGAACGACACAAGTCGGCATAATTAATTAAAAACTGTCAATTTCAAACGAAGTTTACAAGGCGCGCGTCGGCCATTGACTGACAGACTAAATATCTAACCATTCCAATTTGGAATGGTCGTGACGGCTTCACTTTCAAGCGCGTTGACGGTTTCTGGTTTTTTCTGTAATTCTGTGCACGAACTTTAAATTATAAGATTGAGTTCGATTTACACCTTCTTCTTTCTGTATTTTACTATAGACATAGAAAACAATATTTCTCGCTTGAGATCGAATTGCCTTTTTGGATATTTTCACAAAAACAACAAATTCCAAGAACATAATCACAAAATTTTAGCAGCGGTTGACAGATCACGTACTTTGATTTGACGGGTCATACTTGACATTGCCATATGAAAATCACATTTTTTATTTTTTTTAAAATGCCATCAGATTCTGGTAGAGCTATACTTTTCGCGTTCTTGACCATCTATACTTCGTGGTCGGGACAATAGACCTAGTTATCAACGCTGTCAGTTGTCATTTGACTTTTGAGTTCTCACTTGACAGTTGATACTTTACTGTCAAATTGTGTTTTGGCATTTGGCAATCAATAGTGAAATTTATTGTTTAAAAAAATATATTTTGAGAATCTTTAATCCTAATATCTGTATGAGGACAAACTGATAAAATTTAATCTCAAAAAATCTTATCATCGTCTTCGTAATGGTTATTTGATTGAGAGTAATCGTTTTGATAGAATATCAATCTCATATCATTGTCTTGCTTGTCAATTCACCAAAGCGTAACATCGGGAAAATATTTTTTGTAATTATAAACTGTTTTGGCAAATGACTCTTTGTGTTCGTGATGGAAGATTACAAGTTTTTGTTTAAAGTCGTATTAGTTGGGAATGCTGGTGTTGGCAAAACATGTTTAGTGCGAAGATTCACTCAAGGTTTATTTCCACCAGGCCAAGGTGCCACTATAGGTGTGGACTTTATGATCAAAACTGTTGAAGTAGACGGTGAGAAAGTAAAGGTAAAACGATATATTGTAAGGATAAGTTCAGCTTATTTTACTTGCATCATTTTACTTAAAATTAAATATTTCTATAATATGTTAAATTTTTATTGCTACTATCTATTATATTCCTAAAACTGCTCAATTTTGTTTTCGACATAATATCAGTCTGCATAGAAGAAGATGCAGTTAGTTTTTAAGAACATCAGTTATTTTCTTGTTTTACATAATTATATAAATTGTTGTAGAAAATCTTTATTAATATACAGTCAAACCTGGATAAGTGAGAGCTCAAGGGACCACATTTTTCTCTTATAGAGGTTTCTCACTAACATAAGTTTCTTGCTTACAGAGTTACAGAAGGGGTCTGTCTCATTTAGACATACATATAATCATACATATAATTACGCCTTTTTCCCGTAGGGGTAGGCAGAGACCGCCTCTTTCCCATAGGGGTAGGCAGAGACCACTTCTTTCCACTTGCTACGATCCTTACATACTTGTTTCGCTTCATCCACTTTCATTCTTACCATCCATTCCTCCTCTTACATTCAACGTAGCGAAGCAGCTCTCCATGGGCCACTCTCATTTAGAGATCTATAAAAATACAGCAAATATGACATAATTAGAAACAATGTGTATATATGGGTATTACATATTTATTGAAATAATAGCTGAACATGAATGTTTCATCTAAATAATATAATAACAACATTCATTTGAAAAAAAAAAATTCTTTTGTGATTCTGTTTTTAAAAATTTGTGTATGTTTTATAAGTTCATAAATTTTATCAAATATGGTTTGATCAACCGCTGCATATTCATAAAATTTGACTTGGATTTCCCAATGATTAGAAGAGGGAGTTTGTCTATAGCGGTCATGTTAACACATTGCAGATACTAAGGTTTCCTTACTTTGTTTTCCTCCGTGGCATTTTTCGCCCTTCAAAATGAATGTTTTATCTGGCAGACAATTAAAGAACAAAGTAGACAAGCAAGTTGGTATGCACATTTGGCTTTTTGAATAGAATGAGGTCCTTCATCCTTAAATAATAGTATAATAAGGTCCTTGTATAAGACAAAACAATGCCGGACGCACATTTGGTTTGAATAAAATAAGAGTCCCTCGAAATGAGTCATAAATAGCAAAAGTTTAACTGTCGCTTATAGAGGTATGGGCAAGTCATCTCACTTGAAGAGGTTTATGCGTGAAAAATTACTGTTATTTATACAAGTTTTATGTTTCTCACTTGTAGAGGTTTTAGGAGGACAAAATGACATGACCTGGTAAACACTCTCATTAATAGAGTTTTCTCGCTTACCCATCTCTCACTTCTCATGTTTGGCTGTAATTTTTAAGCTATGTCTATATTTTACTACCATGTTGTATCTTTGTATTATTTATTATTAAATAGTTTTTATATGGTTATTTTTTTAATACATTTCAGTTACAAATATGGGATACTGCTGGTCAAGAACGATTTAGATCAATCACACAAAGCTACTACCGTTCTGCACATGCCTTAATATTAGTGTACGACATATCATGTCAACCAACATTTGACTGCTTACCAGATTGGTTAAGAGAAATTGAAGAATATGCTAATAATAAAGTTTTAAGAATATTAGTTGGTAAGTTTTAAATTATATATTATACATACATACATACATACATATAATCACGCCTTTTTCCCGTAAATGGGTAGGCAGAGACCACTTTTTGCCACTTGCTACGATCCTTACATACTCGTTCCGCTTCGTTCACTTTCATTCTTACCATCCATTACTCCTCTTACATTCAACGCAGCGAAGCTGCTCTCCATGGTCCGCTTTTCACCTCCGCAAGAAACGAGATGTGATGGGTGGTGAACCACATCGCCGCCATTTTGGATAAATAAATTATTTTTTAGATTATCCATTGCGTTTCCACGGATTGGTAGAGAGGGTAGGAATAGGGAAAGGGAAGGATAGGTGGTGTGGAAAGGAAGATTGGTAAGTTAGAGTGGGAAATAGGAAATGTAGGATATTACCACCCAGGAGGGCAAGGGATAGGACAGTAATAGCTAGGGAAGCCGGGGTCGCATACCCGTATACTATACCACAACTACCGGACAGGTAAGTTGGTATGAGTACCCCATGACATGACATGATTATAAATAAAACATGTTTCATCATGGTTTGAACATTTTGTAACAAAAATATTTTAATTTCATACACCATAATATACATCCCTGATTAACACAGAAGCTACAGTAAAATGCATATGATACAGTAAAATTGTAAATACCATAAAATTGTAATACAATTATCTAGATTGAAAAATGTGGAATGATTGTGAAGATGATTATGTTTGTCTTCCAATTTAACATTATTTTTCACAGTTATAATACATAGAACTTTTTGCATGTTTTCCACTTTAATAGGTGTAATTTAATAAATTAAACAACCAGTTTTGACGAAGATTTTTTTATTTATTCATGACTATGGATACAAGGCCTTCAGTCATATATATGTCATTGTAAAATTGTAAAAACTGTTAGATTGTAAAATAACTAACGATATTGTAAAAATATGTCGAAAGATTAAAAACTATATGTTTATAATCTAACGAAAAATAATGTGTTAAATTATAGGCAGCATATTCGCATCGGAAGTCTATCAACATTTTACAATTTCACTAGTTTTATTACAATCTAACGATTTTTACAATTTTACGGTGACATAACACAATGAACAGAGTTATTAAACCATTGCCAGTGTCAAATTAAAAAGGTGGGAAAGAATTTTCTTATTTAGCTTTCAACACTGTTTGTGTGTGGGAGCACTATGGGATTAGGGAGGCCATTTAAAAAAAGACGAAGAAGTTCATGAAAGTGACGTCCAGTCTGGCGTTTACGCCCGTCACGCTAGGACGCGTTCTTGTTACAGTCTCTGTGACGACAATTTTCGTCTTGTAATTGTGTGTTTTTATTGTTTGCGAATTAAAATTTTGTTACCTATGACTATTTCGAGGAATTTTCATTCTTATTATCAACGTTAAAGTGAATAATAGTGAATAGTTTTCGTTTTTACATACAATTTTTTTTTCTAACTACCCACAAGTTTTGTGATTATGAGTCAATCTGAAGAAGAAGCTGTGTTGGAGCCCGTTTGTAGTGAGGAAATGTCTTTGGAAGCCATTAATAGAATCGTGCTTGGATCTCCTGGAGAATTGGAAGGCGAGGTAGATCTAGAATGGGATGATGCAGGTATGTCCGTAGATCATAATAATCTCGATGACGACTTCGGGAGTGAGGCGATGTTGCAACCACGCAACAAAAGGCGGCTAGAAAAAGGTAGTTCTCCAGATCCTTTAGCTGATGATGGCTTTACGCTTGTCACTAGAAATAAACGAAGAAACCTGCAAAACACTCCTCCATCTGCGTCTCCTAACCCGCCAATAGATTTAAGCAACAATTTTGAAGTTTCTGTAACTTCCAAGACTATAGTTCTACCGAAGCAGTTGGCGTTTGCAAAACTTTTGGCTAAATATGATATTCAGGGCATAGAAACTGTTAAATATAAGAATCCTTTTAAACTTTTGATAAAGTTTAAATCTATCTTTGATGCAAACAATTTCTTGAACAATAAAATTACAAAGGATCATGATTGGACTTGTAGAAATACTAATGAAATACATTATTGTTACGGTGTTGTCAGAGATATCGACATTGAAATTGAAGATAAGGACTTGAAAGAGATTTTTGAATGTGATACAAAAATATTATCTATTAGAAGGTTACTGCGAAAAGATTTGAGTGGTAAATGGATTAAGTCTGAAACTGTTCGCATAGGGTTTGAAGGTTCAAGTCTTCCAGGATTTATTAAGGCTTATGGTTGTCGATTGGCTGTAGATTCATACATGTATCCAGTTACACAATGCTCTAAATGTTGGCGATACGGTCATGTTAGTCACGTTTGTCCGTCCAAGACACCTATTTGTCCTAAATGTGGAGAAAAACATGAAAACTGCGAAACTAAAAATTTTAGATGCATTAATTGCAAAGGCAACCATTTATCTTTAATGAAGTCTGTATGTCCTGTTTTTCAAAGAGAGAGAAATGTTCGCATTTATATGGGAAATAATAACTGTTCTTATAAATTTGCTTTGAATAAGATGAAGGAGGAGGCATTAAAAAAGAGTTCAAGTAGAATAGAAACGGAAGAACCTATTGCTATTCCTAGCACTTCTTATGCTAAGTCCGTTGATGCATCGTCTCTTACTTATAGAGATGTATGTGTGAGTGGTTCTGCTACTCATGTAAGTTTGCAAGATAGTGAAGATGATAATATGGAATTAGACGAATGTGTTTTAACTACCCCAAATCAATTGGCATTATCTACCACCGATGTTAAGAAGAAATCAAATAATAAATTAAAGAAAAAAAGTGTAAGCATAAGACATAATGAAGAAGATGGACTTCTTAATTTGGACACAACTAGTACTGAAACCCATGATGAGCAAAGCCATAATAGTAGTAATCGTAAAGAACGGAAACATTTATTACAAAGAATTTTGGATAAAATAAGAGAAGCTTTTATAACAGAAGGAAGTTTAGAGGATAAGATTAAAATGTTGATTAAGTTTATTTGGTCAGAAGTAGTAGATCTTTTACAAGAATATTTGAATTTCGAGACGTTGCTTAAGTTCATGGGAAGAAACAATAATGGCCAGTAACAATATTAATTTGCACAGTTGTATCAATATTTTCCAATGGAATGCTAATAGTTTAAAACATAAAGCTAGCGATTTTGAACTGTTACTGTTACAAGATAAAGTGCATATGGCTTTTGTGAGTGAGACATGGCTTTCACCTAATATTTCCCTGAAATTTTCGGGCTATAACATTTTAAGAGCAGACAGAGAAGATTCGTATGGTGGCTTGTGCGCTATTATCCACAAGTCTATAAAATATTCTGAACGAACTACTAATCTTGCTATATCTGATATTCAGATAATGAATATTGAAATTTTTAATGTACCTACACTAAATCATGTGATTGCTATATATTGCCCACCTTCCATTACTACAAGTCAACAAGATTGGGATTCTATTTTTAGTACTTTTAAATCAGGATGTCTTATAATCGGCGATTTTAATGCGCATCACACTCTGTGGTCGTGTAAGTCTAATAGAAGAGGTGAGGCTATTTATAGAGCCATGTTTGAAAATGATTTTATATGTCTCAATGATGGTTCACCTACAAGAGTCAAGTGGGTTAATGGTAACCTTCAACAATCGTCTCCTGATGTATCTTTTGCATCCACAGACATCGCTATTAATATGAGCTGGCAGGCTACTAATGAATCTCTAGGCAGTGATCATTTAGTATTAAAACTAAACTGTGGATTTATGCGATCTAATAGGTACATTAAAAAGAGAAATTATAAAGAAGCTAATTGGACAGAATACACTGAAGAAGCAGCGACAATCTTCGATGTTGCAGAAGTGAATGATGTTCAATCAGGTTATGATATATTTACTAATAAAATTAAATATTTGGCCGATAAACACATCCCGTGGATTAAAATTAGTGTGGATCCTACATCAAATTTTAAACCTAAGCATTTCTGGAACAAAGAGCTTTCGAAGGCAGTTGCTGAAAGGCGTCTGGCATTGGTTCAATTACGACGCAATCCTACACCTTCCAATTTGTTATTCTGGAAAAACAAAGTATCTCAAGCCAAAATACTTATAAGAAGAGGAAAGTCTAAGGCGTGGAGGGAGTTTTGTTCCAGTATTAACCATGAAACTTCAGCACCTGTCATGTGGAGAAAGATGCGATGGATCAAAGGCAACACTGGTCACCGAGATGGGGTTGATCCTAGTAATGCAAAGAAATTACTGCATACTTTGACTCCGGATTATGTTGCTGAGCAGGAGCCTATAATGCCCGACAGGCAACTCTCCATTTTAGAAACACCTATTACGCTCGCAGAGTTTCGTAATTGTTTAAAAAAGAAAGATACCTCTCCAGGCATGGATAATATTTCATATACTATGATTTATTATCTTCCTATTAATGCAAAATTAATGCTTTTAAAAATTTTCAATCTAATAATGATGTCGAGTAGCGTGCCTGAGCAATGGAGAGACATACAGATAGTGCCTATTCTTAAGCCGGGAAGGGATCCCACACTGGCTTCTTCATTACGCCCTATTTCATTGATGTCTTGTCCATGTAAGATATTTCATTTGATTTTATTGAGAAGATTGGAGTGGTTTGTTGAAAGCCAGGGCCTCCTTCCCGACTCATCGACTGGCTTTAGACGTGGTCACTCTTGTATTGATAATTTAGCCCTACTTACGTCCAATATACAAACAGGTTTTGCCAGAAGGGAGCCTACAATTGCTTGTTTTATCGATATTGATAATGCTTATAACAATGTCAATATTACCGCACTTGTTAATGTTTTACAGGAGATAGGAGTAGGTAATAAGATTTGTAAATATTTATTTAATTTTCTTTCGAAGCGATGTTGTAGAATTATTTTAAATAATCAAAGTAATCCTTTAATTAGAAATACTTATCGTGGATTAGCTCAAGGGGATCCCCTTTCTCCACTCTTATTCAATATTGTAACTATAGGCATTTCTAGGATTATAAATAATGTTTGTAGTTCCCAATACGCAGATGACTTTGTTTTATACACAAATATTGTTAATGGAAATACTGTAGAAGCGGCCAATTCTCTTAAACTAGGTATCAAAGCGATGATCAATTATCTAGATAGTATTGGTTTACAAATATCTGTGCCTAAATCTAATATTTGTGTTTTTAATAGATCAAGGAGAAACTTAAATGTAAATATTGAAGTCAATGGCTTATTACTTAATGTAGTTGATAGAGTTAAATATCTAGGTTTGTGGCTGGACTCCTCTTTGAGGTTCGGTCTCCACATAAATGAGTTATGTGCTAAAAACTATAAATGTTTAAATATTTTAAAAGTTCTATCGGGCAGGTCTTGGGGAGTTCATCCTCAATATATTCGCCGTCTTTATATTTCACTGGTAAGAAGCCGGCTTGACTATGCCAGTTTCATTTATGGTAGTTGTGCTAAATCACATTTAAAAAAGCTCGATATTTTACAAAACAGAGCATTGAGAATATGCGGCTCTTTTATCCGCACCACTCCAGTGTTTGTTATGCAGAGTGAACTCTCCATTCCGCCTTTGTATATACGCCGTTACTTGTTGGCTTGTAGATTTCTACTTAAAATTAAGTCTAGATTGGGCAGTAATGTATTAGATTCTTTAAATCAGGTAAATTTGGTTCGCGATTATTTTAGCAATACAAATCTTCCTATGCTAGCACAGATCTGCTCTGAATGGACTGATGTTAATGTTTATCAAAGTAGGAAATTAGAGGCTTATTCGTTAAGTACATGGTTGTCTTCAATTGATGTCAAGGAACTCATTGTGGATAAAGTTGGAGTTATGGCTCCAAAACGGAGCTTAACTGATTTTGAGGTTAAACATATTTTTTTGCAATTTTTATCTGATTATTATGATGATTGCTATAAAATATACACAGATGGCTCTAAATGCACTCAAGGTGTTGGAGCTGCCTTCTTTGATCCTCAATTAAATATTTCACAAAAGTTTAAATTACACAGGGAGAATAATATAATGACTGCGGAACTTGTAGCTATAAAAGAATCTCTCTCATACGTCAATAGTTTGAATATCAATAATAATATAGTTATATTATCGGACTCAAGAAGTGCCCTCCAACACCTTTGCCAGTGCGTCACTAAGCAACGTGGGATTCCGATTGCCTTTGAAGCTTTAGATATATTACGCCGTGTTGCTAGCAAAGTTTCTATTAAACTACAATGGGTTCCCTCTCATATGGGTTTATTCGGAAACGAAACTGCAGATGCGCTTGCCAAGGCTGCAGTGATGGATGGTCTCGTGCTTGATTCTGAACCTTTTGCCAGTGAGCTTCGTCCTCAAATAAAGAAAAAGTCATTGGAGAAATGGGAGTACCATTTTGGCGAGGAACTTAAAAGAGGTGTAGGAGGTTGGTACGGAACCATCCAAAATAAGCCTGTATGGGAGCCTTGGTTTATTTCATGTAACATGCCTAGAAAGTTATTGGTGTCAGCCTTTAGGTTGCGCTCTGGGCACATTCCAGCAAACAAGTTTTGTCATTTAGTTGGGATTAAGCCTTCACCTAATTGTGATGTGTGCCAGAAGCCGGAGGACCTATTACACGTATTGCTGGAGTGTGCTCGAACTGCAGACTTGAGATCTAAGATTTTAGGAGACTTAGGTTGCTTGCACAACGGACGGATTAATTGTATCCTTTCTGAGCCGTTGTCTCCAGAGGCGAGCAAAATTTACAACTTTATAGATCTGTCCCTTGTGTAGGGAACAATGACTGAACCTATGAGGCTGGCATTAACACTCAAGTGTTAAAAGCCTCTGTAAAAAAACTAGATAAAAAAAAAAAAAAAAAAAAAAAAAAGTGACGTCAAATTCGCTTCAGCCAATCCTGTGCGTTTTAATTTTATCTGGTTATTAACGTAACAAAATAAATAATATTCTATTTTTGATATTTTATAAAAATCATACATATTTTATAGTAAATAGTTGGTCAAATTGGTTTTACATAATACTTAGTGGAACAGTTTGATGTATATTTTCATCATAGGATAATTGCCTATTTACATCACTTTCTATTGTTCTAGAGACAGAGCAATCATAATAACTAAGCATGAACAGGGAACTACATACATTGACATGAATTTACAATAATTTTAAGTGTAATAATTTCTTTTAGGTAATAAAACAGACAGAGAAGATAGAGAGATCCCCAGACATATTGGTGAGGATTTTGCACAGAGACATGGCATGTATTTTCTTGAAACGTCAGCAAAGGAGGCAGAAAATGTGGAACGCTTGTTTATGGAAATTGCTGTAGAGCTGATGGAGGTATTTATAATGTTTAATTACTCTTTTAACTTGTATGACTAATTCACCTCTATTATCCTACACAATAATAGACAGATAGATTATGTAGACAAAATGATGGATGGTCACACTATACTTGCTACAGTTAGGGGTCATCCGATAATCACGTGATGCCTAAAGGGGAAGGGGGGGGGGGGTCCGAAAAAAATCACCAAGTATCACCAAGGGGAGGAGGGGGTATAAGGAGACATCACGTGTATTAATTTTCGAATCTAGTCTATGTATACCGAAATTATTATCGGTTGTAGATTCGTAGTGTTGTTTAAATACTTACACGACAAATGACTCGTATAGTTTTAAATTGCTTAAATTATTCGATTAAATTGTTTTTTTAAGTTAAAATTTTTCTTCAAACATCACCTGCTTACTATGTAAAAAAAATACACGTGATCTTAGGTGGGGGGAGGGGTTTATTATAAAACCTCACCAAGTATCACCAGGGGGAGGGGAGGGGTCTAAAAATTTGTTAAAAACATCACGTGATTAATGGACGGCCCCTTAGCATCTTTACTCAGAAGCAGTGCTTCCAGATGTCAAAAGTAAAATTACGGTGTTGCCAGCTAAAAAATACAGGAGTTTCTCAAAACAATACAGTAGATTTCAAAATCGATAAAATATTTTAAATAATAATTATATAAATTTATAAATAATCGATTTCAGAATCAAGATAGATTACAGTATAATTACAGTGAATATTTGATTAAATATTGAAAGAACATAAAATGATTTAGTAGTTAATTTATAAATGAAAATTATTGTAAATTATTCCAGAACAATTTCCTCGTGGTTTTGTTTTGGAATAATTTACATAAACGGAGTGACTAGTGGAAATGAGCTTCATTATAATATATTTATAGTTTTTAAAACATTTAAAAAAGTTAAAATATCAAAATGTTGACATAATAATATTATGATCTTTTTAAATAAAGGTACGAACTGAGCGACACATCGCGTCAAAATATTATTTATATGAAATTATATGAGATAACACGCACTAAGCGGTAACGGAACTACACTGCAGCGAACTGCGCGGCAAAGTTGATGAACTGACCAAAAGTGTCGCGACCTGCGGTTACTGCAGTTCCGCTTCCGCGGACTGCGGTTTGGCCAACTTCATTTTCATAGTCAGTCAACCGAGATACTTCGTAGCGCGATAATCGTTCGTCAAAAATGTTGATAGATGAAGAAAAATTTATTCTACTCGTGAGCCAGTAGCCAACCAACTTTGGAGTGAATCGACCTCTGTGGCGCAATGGTTAGCGCGTTGGCGCTCAAGCCGGAGGTCACGGGTTCGAATCCCGCCGGGGGACAAAAAGTTTTCTGTGTTCCTGGGTCATAAAATGGGATGTGTATTATACATATAATAAAATTTTTAAATATATGTATAGTATAAAAGTAATAATATGTATATATTTCCGTTGTCTGGTACCCGTAACACAAGTTCTTCGAGAATTTACCACGGGACCAGATTGAAGTGGTGTAAAAGCGTCCATAGATAGATATTATTATTAAATAGCTCAAGAAATGGGAGTAAATGGTAAGGGGTCGTCCATTAATCACGTGATGCCTAAAGGGGGAGGGGGGGTCCGAAAAAAATCACCAAGTATCACAGAGGGAGGAGGAGGTTTAAGGAGACATCACGTGTATTAATTTTTGTATCTAGTCTATGCATACCGATATTCTTATCGGTTGTAGATTCGTAATGTTGTTTGTAAATACTTGCAAGGCAAATGACTCGTATAGTTTTTAATTGCTTAAATTATTCGATTAAATTGTTTTTTTAAGTTTAAGTTTTTCTTCAAACATGGCCTGCTTACTATGTACAAAAAATACACGTGATCTTAGGTGGGGGAGGGGGAGGGGTAGTATAAAATCTCACCACTTATCTCCAGGGAGAGGGGAGGGGTCAATAAAGTTGTTAAAAACATCACGTGATTAATGGACGGCCCCTAAGTTAATTTTTTTATTTCTTTTTGCCGTGGATGAACGACGGCCTCTCCAATGTTAATTGGTTTCATAGAGAAAATAAACCTTTTCAATTTCTTCGTTCTTGCAGTTTCAGTGCGGCTTACCAAAAAAGTATGCGACGTGTCGCTCAGTTCCGCTGCAGTGCAGTTCCGCCTAGTGCGGTCCTACCTTAAGGTGGTTCGTTTCCCATACAAAAAAACAATGGACATTAATTAGGTAATTTCATACTATTACTACATAAATTTATATGCACATCTATTTATTTTGCAATACAATTGTCGCAAAATATATTTAAATTTTAAAATACTTTATTTCACACAGAAGTCACATTTTTATTGAATTTTCGACAAAAAGTGACATAAGTTACAAATGTCACTTTTTGTCGAAAATTCAATAAAAATGTGACTTCTGTGTGAAATAAAGTATTTTAAATATATTTTGCGACAATTGTATTGCAAAATAAATAGATGTGCATATAAATTTATGTAGTAATAGTATGAAATTACCTAATTAATGTCCATTGTATTTTTGTATGGGAAACGAACGACCTTAAGGCAGCAGGTGGTTTTATATAGCTGCGTTTCGTTTTACGTAATATGTTGTATAAAATATGATTAGAATTAATTAAAAATACGATATATTCATACACTGTATAGTGTATTTTATCATGACAGTATACAGTAGAAAAGTCTAGAAAATCTACTGTTATTACAGTGAATGTGGAAGCACTGCTCGTACATAATATACATTATACAGTGTTTGGTAAAAGGTAGCAAAGCTGTGAAATATACTAGGTTTGGGGGATATAGAGCAATCATTTGAACAACCTTTTTGTACCGACGATTTTGACCGTTTCTGAGATGTGCGCCATTTTGTATTTTTCCGAAGTGAAGAAAATAAAAGAAGGCTTACATTTATTTAAGTGAACATTCTCTATTGTTTAACACACTGTCATATTTTTTTACAGCAAGCAAAATGCAAGGATGTGCCAAAATACGACAGCCTGGGACCAATAAATGGAAAGGCTTCATCGGGATCTGACACTTCATGTTGTCTACGTTCGTAAACATCAAATTTTAATATTATATAATTATTATACCCCCTTACTAATAAAAGTATTTACACAATAGATAAGCTATAAAATGTTTTGTCCCTGTCTGTTAAGCGATTTTTCCAATTTCTGAATGTGTCGGACAAAGACAAAACATTGTATAGCTTATTCATTGTGAAATCCGGAATAGTATTTTAGAGAGAGAATTTATTTGGTGTCTTTCTTTAATAGCAATACAAAATTAACAAGGTTTAATATTGTTCATACAAAATGTTTTATCTTTTGTAGATGTGCATAATATTTGGCAAATGAATTCTCTTTGAAGCTGGTAATTTATTTCTAAATTAACATTCCATAACGTCTTGTATATTTTATGTAAATAAATATCTTATTTTTTTATATTTATGGCAGCTGCAGAAATAGCTCAATATGTTATAATTTTTAAACATAGTATAACATTTTCGTAATTTATCTCTTAAAAAATATTTTAAATTTTTTATTACACATAAATACATGTATATAAAAAAAAACTTACAGTCATAAGTCATAACAATTGTGTTGTTGTTTATATTAATAGTGTGTAGGTATGCTTGAAAAGGTAATAATTTGATTAAAAGAGAGAAACAGGGCATGTTTTGTATCAAAATTAGTATTAAGTATTTGAACGTTGAAAAATCTTTAAAAAACATGATTTTAGGTCACCTTACTATGTGGCGCTTTTGAAAGCTCCAATCACACGCAACGTCATAGGGATTAATAGGGTGACAATTTTTATTACATATTTGTAATTTCATACCTTCTTGCCGCACGGCGAAAATTGACCGTCTAATGGCAATTTTCACAGTCGAATTGCCATTTATACGGTCGATTCGGCGTAAATCGTGCGGATTTAGTCACCCTCTTAAATCCCACATAAGTACTACAATATGTAGCCTTTATAGTTTTAATTATGTCGTGAAAGATCTTTAGAATAATTTAATTACACATTTGATTATCGAACCACGCCGAAAGATGGCTTATGAGCTTTTACACATAAAAAGGTTATGCTAAACGGTACCTACTGTGACAGCCTTTTTTTGTCAACCTTATCGCTATCATATGGTTGCTAAACATATAATACCTAAAGGTTTTGTTATAAAAACTAATTTGTTGTTAAGAGTAATTATTATAGTAATGCAGTGGTGTTGCAGTGCAGCCCTGTAACTTTTCTACTTGCCTATTTGTATATTTTGACACTACTCTATAAGTATATTAATTTTAGCATTAACTTTTTCGTGCTAACCGCTGTGCTAAAGGTTGTTAATTTTTATTTATTTAATAAGTGTCGAAACTACGTAATTAATTAATTTAGTGCCTTTTTAATTGATATTTGTTTCGTCGACATAAGTTGTAAGTTTTCGCCTGTTTATGGGTATAGGATTTGTTGTTTATACGTGTTAATGTTAATATCATTAATATGGTGCAAAGTAATGTTATTTACATAATAAGACATAAACACATATTTATAAAACATTTATTATTTATGAGCATAATGTACTTACCTAAATTATTAATAATGTTTTATTTAATCACATTTTAATTGTTTAAGTCAGAATTTAATTTATTTATTTAAAAATGTAACTGCTTTACTAACTTATTTTAAACATTAAATATGTTGAAATGATAACCTAGTAGTGTTGACCTGTAATTACATACTATATATTATTTAAGCTAAGTATTTTTTTTTGCCTAAAAAGTAGATTTGATAATTGTCGATACGATTTTATATTATCAGTTATCGATCTCAGTTACTGTTATGTAGTTCAGGCGTCAAGTTAGTTGACCTTATACTATAGGTGTTATACAGGGTTATTTTTTCACGAGTACAATAAATCAACATACGTAATAGTTGTCAAAAATAAAAAATACTAGCGATTTTTGTTACTACCCCTTTGAAACAAAAAAACAAAATTATCAATCCCGAACTTATCCGCTAAACTAATACAAAATGTGGATACGTTACGCATCTATCGATGCTTTGTTGCCAACTCGTGCGCCGCCCGGCCGATCGCTTACCCCACCTCGCCGCCCCCTACCTCATACCGCACCCGTTGACGCCTTGTAGTTAGTACGCACATGCGGTATTAGATTGGTTATAGGATAAAAAAATTGAAATGAAAAAAAAAAATATTTTTTTTTATTTGAGAAATGTACTCTATTATCGATACCAATGACGTGGTAAAATTTATTGTACCGATGAAAAAGTATTCCTGTATAATTGTTTTCAATGACAATTTGTAATATCAGTGTAGACATTGTTTATATACGATGGTCGATGGCTATTTATCATTTATGTACCCATCGGGTGACAAATGAAACCCGTTTGTTGTCCTTTTCAAATCAATGTAATATGACAGAGAAAACGTGGGTGCGACAATTTTAGGGCGCATAGGATAATATTCGTTTATGTCTGTTAATAACATCACAGTACCTATCATAATAAATATTTATAGGTCAGTCACTATTTTTGTAACATTCTGTATTTTGCATTTGCAATTTACATAGATACCTACCTAATAAGCACATTAGTTTGTAGATAGTTATTTTAATATAAAACTAGACAGCTAGTAAATAAAAATTGTGGGTCTTATGAAAATGACATAAGCAAGTTTATAAAGATGTCCAAACTAAATAAATTGCAAGAAATTTGGCGAAAAATTTGATGATAGCAACGATGATAATCACAAACGTTAAAATAATTATTATAATATCAATTAAAAATAATAACTAGGTACTATCTAAACTAAATCGCTGCTGTCAATTAAACTTTTCTAAAAATTGGCAAAATATCAGTATGTCGAATAGGCAATCGGACTAATTTTTTTTATTGCATAAATGAATTATAGTACCTACTCTTAAATATGAGTAACTTCTCAGAAGAAACCGTATATCAAAAGTCAATATTTTCAAAGGTACAGCGATTTGTATACAAAATTTCGCGAGCCTCCTAAAAACGCTCCATACTAAAGTCTACCTACAAATGACGTCACTTGTAGGTTATAGTATATGAAGTAGTATATTATGAAGTATATGGCCGCCGGAATATATTTGTAAATATCTCCGATATTTGTGCGTTTAAGTTCATACTTACCATAATGAATGTTTTTGTATATGATGTGAGTAAACTAATGATGTAGGTTTTGTTTACCAATTTCGCAAAAAAAAAAATTTTTTTTTGGTATAGACTCGCGAAATTTTGTATACAAATCGCTGTACCTTTGAAAATATTGACTTTTGATATACGGTTTCTTCTGAGAAGTTACTCATATTTAAGAGTACTATTCATTTATGCAATAAAAAAAAATCAATCCGCTTGCCTATTAATATTGTATTAAGTAAAGTAAGTGACCACAACAAGTTAATCGTTCTATGGAATATTAACTTTTGAAGAAGTAGCTCTTTTTGCTCGTGATAATATGTAGCCTAACTTGTAATTGTCAAATATAAGTTATTCTTAGAATGCTTACACACATACCGATTTGGTCTGGAGCAGACCATTATGACAGCCCGACACTCCGTTTGATTTTCAGCTTTATTGTAATTTGTAGGTATTAGCACAGAGCACTATTCTGATTTTTGAGTAGTGTTCCAACTCGCAAAAATATTTCTCCCCAAACTTAAATAAACTGATAAATAATTTATAAATAAATAATGTTCTGTTATATTATTATGTCCTTTTTACATTAAAATACACTTCCAAAGGTTTATTTTCTACAGGTTGACCTTTCAAATCATTAATAACAGTTCAATAGCTTAGTTTAATTAAAAACAAGAAAATACAAACCTCTAAAAATAACACTAAAAATCATCCCCTTCGAGGATCCCAAATATTACAGAGACACTTCTAAGTTGGCAACCAAATCTGTGGTCTATTCCGGACTAAATATGTACGTGTGTTAAAGCTTTGCAGTGTACCATTTTACGTATTTCTATTGAAAACAGTCAAAATAGAATTATTGTAATTCCCGCGAGCTTTTTAGTGGTCCCGAACTCCCGAAAATCGCGACAGAAAAAAAGGTCGTTATAGGGACTGCCGTTAGAAGTGAAAACAATATTTAGGTATACCGCTTTCAACAATATAATACTATAGTAAGTACCTGGGAGACCAAGAATTGCTCGAAGTTGTAGTAGTGCGAGAAAAAAAATAATAACCCTCCCGGCAGTCGGGTAAAAATTTATAAAAGAAACTAAATATTTCGTCTGACCGAGATTCGAACCCGAGACTGATAGAATACTTGACCCTTTTTTATCCTAAACGTATCAATTATATTTTGACTGTATTCAATAAAAATGCGTAAAATGGTACACATAAAAAGAATTTCTCAGATGTCAATTATGAGAATTATAATCACGAAGTATAGATAACAAGGAGTCCGAACGTAATGTTAAAATAATGGTCTCAATTACGGGGACAGATTTTTGCCGGTAGAGCGCGCGACGGTTCGACATGCACTCGTTTGAAATTACGCGGGAAGTTTAAAGTTGCTATTGACAGCTCTGGAAAGATTGAAATCTTATTATATAAAAGTTTTAGGAAATTTTTAGAAACTGTTCTCGAAAAATAGATACCGTAGAACACGGTAATTGCCTAACGGTAATTTAAAAATAATTGTAATAAATAATAGTATTGGCAACACTCGGTATAATAGTATTGGCAACACTCGGTACTCGTCGGTCTCGCACGCCTAGCGGCAGAAAAGAGAACTAAGATCTGGTCCTATTATTGTGTACATAATTATTATTAAAAAGCCTATACCGTTCGGACTCCTTGTTATCTATACTTCGTGATTATAATTAATAATAATAACAATAATAACGATTCACTTATTGTAGCCATTATAGACCTGATGAACAATAATAATAATTTAACCAGTTGAAACGTTATGTAGAGAAATATAGATAGATATTCAAAAATCAAACTTCTTATGTTAAGTCCCCACGTTAAAAACTTTCCTTTCCAATTAATGCCTAACGCATTTCCATGTTTTGCTTATTTCTGGTGACTTGTAAATTAATAAATTGACATAATAAATAATTTTATATATTTTTAAATTATAGTGTTCACCAAAGAAACTATAACAATGTAACATTCGCGAATCATTAAAATAAACACTTTTTACAATACTTTCTAAGTTTTTTTGTGGACATATTTTGCACGAAAGGGGCGGCTCACCGACATCACACCACGGCCTCACAGAAAATACCTACAACCTCCAACTAAGTACTCCTACCTAAACTTACTACCTACCCCTACAAATATCGCTAACAAACAATGGGAATTGGTGCTAGAAGGATAATTTCGGTGCCAATTTGGATTAAATTTCGCCACCTTTTATCTGCTGATTTTTTGTGTTTTTTGCCATCTGAAGTTTAGTAATTTAATCGCCAACATATTAATGCGCTGCCAAATTCAGTAATACAGTATGCTCACGTGAAATCGCCAACTTATTTTTTGTTCGCTCGATTAAGGGCCCTTTTCCTGTCACGCGGGTTACCACGGGCGTGCGGGTATCGGCCGCACTGGCCACACGCGCCGGTGATAAGATGTTCCAGTCCGCGTGCGTGCAGCCCGCGGGACACGTTATTATGTATGAAATGATAGAATACGGGCAGCACGCATGCGGCCGAGACCCGCAAGCGTGTAGCAACCCGCGTGACAAGAAAAGGACCCTAATTATATCCCATAAGTGATAAGTATATAGGTACAAAAAGTTATCGAAATTACATATTATAATGTGCTCAGTACGAACGCTGATAGTAAATTGTCTCAGTAGTCAGTAGTACCATTAGTACTATGTATGCGTATGTACTTATAATTTATGGTACATTGATTTAGGCTGGGCGTGGCGTGGCTGTGATGACCATATAGATATAAGATATAGACAAGGAGTCCAATCTTCAATAGGTTTCTGATATGATCTAAAGCGCCCCACTCACTAACGGTTTGCCGGACGATATAAATATGTCAGTTAACACATTAATTAATTGCCAAGCCAAAATATTGAACTTATACAGATAGCCGGATGCTTGAAGCGAACTGCCAAGCGCGAGTAAAAAAATTGCAAGATAGCTACCACAGGCCACGCCCACTAATAAATAGGTAATTCCCTTTCCTAGTGGCCAAAACAAATACCCGAAGCGAATACGCTATGGCCGCTATTTTGTAGCTCGAGCGTTATTGTAAGGGACTATCACGCGACGTCGCGTTACCGGCCACAGCGTAATAGGCCGCTTCACGCGACGTCGCGTGATGTGGTAATCAAAGTGTTAATCGCATTAGCTCACACACTTTACAGTTCCGTTTAAGGTTTTGGACTGACGACTAATACGATTTACGAAGTGATAGTGTGTGGCCGCTTGACGATTCCGATCTGCCCCGACAGATGTCGGCCGGACAGTCTATGGCCTTGAGGGCGAATGAACACACTAGCGGGTAGTCGTCGAATACTGCCGCCTCCCGACTGCTAGTGTGTAGCCTCAAAAGTGGTAGCAGGGCATTGCCGGCAGGCAGTTCTGAGAATAATTCTGTCCGCAAAAATTCGTAGAGCAATAGTTCTAAAAAAACCATCAGCGGCGCTGATTTATGAAATTACCAAGTGAAATAAGCAGTGGCGTAACTATACCATCTGGGGCATTAATTCTGAGTTCGCGTCCCCTTGAGACGGGGCCCTCGGGGGGGGGGGGGGGGGGGGTCGGGGGCCCGTGGCATTTTGCCAGCCCAGCCACCCTATAGTTACGCTACTGGAAAAAAGCTGTGTGACGTTCAAACAAATCAGTGAATTTGATAAATCTTTTTTGTTGATAATTAAGTATGTGTTTAAATAAGTTATTTTCAAGTAATCGAATAATAATACATAGGCTGCACTAAAAGTATCGGGAATGGAATATTTTCACTGTTCCTGTCATATTAAAATCTTTTTAATTTAAAACTCCTTGGTTTTAAAAATCGAATACCGTTTATTTATTTAAAAAAAGATTCTCGGTCTTGTCACAAAGTCTTGTCAAACTTGTTTAGTCGTTGAGAAAATGGAATAATTGACTCGATGACTCGAGAAAATTCTAGAGCGATGATTTATTATGACTTTCGAAGTGGTTTAACTTTGGGTTTAACACAAAAACAGTCTGTTGACCGGATGATTTCTGAATTTGGTGATGAAGCCCCATCCAAAACCACAATTTATCGCTGGTTTGCTGAATTTCAACGTCGACGTGTCAAGCTCAGTGATGATCCCCGTCAAGGTCGTCCAAAAACTGCAGTCACCCAAGAAAACGTTGATGCTGTGCGTAAGCTGATTGAGGAAGATTGACATGTGACATACCGCGAAATTCAGGCAACTTTAGACATTGGCATGAGTCAAATACAAATAATCTTGCATGAACAATTAGTATTAGGTGTAAAAAAGTTGTTTTCCCGATGGATACCGCATAACGCATTTGCTCTGTGAAGAGCAAAAAGCGGCTCGCGTTGTTTCGAGAGTTCTGACGCACCAAGGTTGATTCCACGCAGGATCCTCAATGCTGTATACAACATCGTATCAGGTGACGAATCCTGGATATACGCGTACGAACCCGAAACAAAAAAACCAGTCACGAGTTTGGGTATTCGAAAATGAGTTAAAGCCAACAAAAATTGTTCGTTCACGGAGTGTTGCAAAAAGAATGGTGGTCACGTTTGTCTCCAAAACCGGCCATGTTGCGACTATTCCTCTTGAGGGACAAAGAACGGTTAATGCAGAATGGTATGCTTACATTTGTTTGCCACAGGTCGTTTCTGAACTCCGTAAAGAGAACTGCAACCGCCGCATCATCCTCCATCACGACAATGCGAGTTCTCACACCGCGCACAGAACAAAAGAGTTTTTAGAGCAAGAAATCATAGAATTATTAGACCATCCGCCGTTCAACCCCGACCTAAGCCCTAATGATTTCTATACTTTCCTTAAAATAAAGAATAAATTGCGTGGTCAGAGATTTTCATCACCTGAAGAAGCTGTGGACGCCTACAAAACGGCCATTTTGGAGACCCCAACTTCCGAATGGAATGGTTGCTTCAATGATTGGTTCCATCGTATGGAAAAATGTGTCAAATTTCGCGGAGAATACTTCGAAAAGCAATAAATACATTTTTAAATAGTAATGTTGTGTCACTTCCTTGATTCCCGAAATTTTCAGTGCCGCCCTCGTATTATGTTTGAAAAACGAACTTTTCTATTTTCATACGCCCAGTTATGGTCTAAGATCCGAACCTAAATCGACCTGCACCGCACAGTGTTTTAGAATGCCTCAAAATCGGACATTTCTAAACTAAGCCCATAGATCGATGGCGTCTTGTATTTCAATATAAGAGTAGAACACCCGTGTGCCAATTCTGTTTAGTTTTTTAGATAAATAATTTGGAAGATGGGCATTTTTTCAAGTCATCGATTCATAAAATAAATTATTTATTACGTCAATTGCGAGGCGTTGTACACTTGTTATATAGGTACTTTGTTCGATACACCATGACGCGCATTTTTTATACTTTATTACGTTTCTGTCACTTGAGTACTTTTAGAGATATTTAATTTTTTTCACTTTTCAAACTTTATTTTTTTTCTTCGATACTAAGTTGTTTCCGCAATTGTTTTTTGTATTAAAACATACTTTGTCATAGTTTCTTTGTTCAGGATTTTTTTCTATTGTCAATCAAACTACTTAGGAACGGGAGAAATAAGCTTTATTTTATTTTTAATTAGCCCCTGACTTATTTTTAAGAGCAAAGTTTCATATGTCAGCCCGGAGTTGCGGAGACGGTTCCTCACCTGTTACTCGAGTGCCCGATTTTTGCCAGCAATATGTAAGATAATAAAAATAGTAAAAATTGTAATTAAAAGAAACAATAGGTACATAGTCAGTAGTAAACAGTAGTGATTAAATGTGACATTCGTTTGTAGGGAGTATTTTAAATTGTCGAATAGCCATTGCTTCATTCACATTGTATTATTAAAGGTACAGTTACACATGCTAGTTAGTAGCACGAAAGCATGCTACTTTTGAGCAAATGCTCATTAGTAGCATGTGTATTGAAACATTGCTAATAATGAGCATGCTAGTTTCGAGCATGCTCAAAAATCGACGGTCGTGCGATTATTGAGCATGCTACCTGCAGCGCGGGTGGAAGGGGGCGTGCTTATAGCGTGTGTGAACAGGTTTGCTTATTGAGCATGGTAGCATCGATCAGTCGTTAGCAGCGGAGTGTTTGCTTTAAGCATGCTCACTAGCATGCTTATATCTAGCAAATGTAGACAAGTGCAGAGCATGCTCGAAACAAGCATGCTAATGAGCATACTAAAAAGCATGCTACTAACTAGCATGTGTAACTGTACCTTTATATTGTGGTTTATTTTAGAAGTTAATGGTTTGAGTTTTCTGTGTAATGTAGGGTAGATCGGGGACAATTGAAACACTTTTACTTTAAATGTATGTATTGATCATACTACATAAATTTATGCAATTGAAACTAATTATATTTGTAGATAATATATTATCTGGCTATCAAATGCAGTATCCCGCAATAGTAAAATTGTAGGTATCAGGTAAACGACAAATTTAAAAAAACCAAGTGGAAAAATAATGTTTCAATTTACCCCACTAGGGGGTCAATTGAAACAATAGGTGGGGTCAATTAAAACACTTAAATAAAAAAATAACAAAAAAAAGAATTCATTTGGTATATATTAGAACATGTTATAGAATTAGTTTTCAACTATATCATATAAATACGGGCAAATTTGGACCACATTTACCAATATGCTTCAACAAAAAACAAACTGCTTTTAAGATTTTAAATAACTTGGAAATTATTCAAGCTACAATAGTATTTTTTAGATACAAAGCTTTCATTTAACATAAATAATTAAAAGGTAACCGAATGTTAATAATAGAACCTACAACTATGGCTAAAATAATATAAAAATAGTTTCATACAAAATGGTAAGTTTCAATCATGACTATGTTTCAATCATAACGATATGGTTTTTTTGCTATTCATTAAAATAATATAAAATTTGTATTCAAAAATTACAAATAATATCTTCTATTCATTCTAATTGAACAGCGTCTTCTTCAACAACAAAAACTCTAACCTCTGGTCGATAGTCCAAAATATATATTGGCACTTTTTATGGCATATTTTGCTATTTCGCTTCTTGAAAACTTTTTGCTGATATATACCTACCCCATTTTAATTGCAGCGATTAGCGTGTCTTCTCGTACAGATTCTCTTTTTTACTTGTACCTTACTAGAGACTTATGTTCCACATTAAATATATCCGCAGCTTTTCTTAATTTTCTACTTCGTACCAAAACCTCTTCGTATTGATAGGCAAATAGGTCCTTTGAACTTCTGTTCGTTGAAAGTATACGTTTTCGTGGCATCTAAAATTAATAAGATAATAATTACTTATGTTTTCTTCATTTGAATTAAAATAATTATCAATCAATATTATAGAGTAACTGAAAAGTTTACGTAAGTAGATGGTAGGTAGCTTGAATAAAGTGCACTCACTGAGCAATGTCTGTCAGAACAGCCAGTTATAGTATTATATTAATAAAAGTGCATACAATTATAATAATATGAACGATAGGGATGTTTGAAACACGTGGACGATTGAAACGTTTCAATCGTCCCCTATACTGTTGTAACAAATGTCCCCATACGAGACTTTGCATTTGAAGGTATTTTATCGACATAAATACTGAATTTAAAGTGGTTCCGATTATATAAAAAGAAACCCAACTAATTAAAGAAACCACTAAAATAAATCAAACAGCAAAAATTACCATAATAACGAAAATATTAAATAATCAAAAACATTGAAAATACTCACGGTAGGTGACAAAAATCAATAAACCTCATTTGTGCACGACTGCTTCACGCGATGTCGCGGACGGTACTGGAGAAAGTTCGGACATGTTCGGTGCGTCGAAAAAGTGTCAGTTGAACGCCGTAAGTACATTAGTTTACTAGAAAAACGCGTTGTTTCAATCATAGCGCGTTTCAATTGTCCCCGGTCTACCCTACCTATAAAAAAAAAACATGAGCAGGAGTCACGCCTTCACTCGTAGGTACATGGATTAAAAAGCATGTGCTACACGGTTTTAAATGGCGGTTTGAAACAGATAAAACAGATTTGCGCTTTGCCGGCTACATGGTTTAAAACTTGTTTAAAACTATCAGTGTTTATAGAACGTTGCGTGAATAGGACGTTTCTATGCTCGCACCGTATATTCACTACAACGACTTAATTAACCTACTGGACTTTGATGACATACATTTGATACATTACTTAAGGCGTGACTCCTGTTCGAAACATTACACAGAAAACATGAAACATTGGGGCGTGGCTATACACATTTGTCTAGGAATAGACAATGTTTTTGTTTTCAGAGACGGACGAAAAACATTCCCGCGCGGGTAGAGAGGGGAAGAAATGTTTCATTTCTTATCTAGTGTTCACATCGTTCACATGACACCTAGGTACAGGTTTTTTAGGGTTATAGTTTTGCTTGTTGTGTTTTTTGTGTTTGTTTTTGTGATCGCTCATAATATATGGCCTGACTTAATTAAAAAACACAAATTTTGACAGTTTTCAATAGAAATGCGTAAAATGGCGCTCATATTTATGAGTTGAAAAAAATATTTTTATGAAACACCTAAAGTGGCCTTTTCAGAACCCCTCTTTTCTCCTAGATTCTACACCTACAATCACTAAAACTGTGAGCGCTAATACGTCTTCCTCGTCGGAACTTAGATCGTGTCTGGACAAAATGTTTTGTTTCGACCAAAAACATTTTCTGTAGCTGGAGACAGCTTGTGTATGAAAACAAATGTTTTTGTTTCATGTTTTCTGTGTAATGTTTCGAACAGGAGTCACGCCTTTACATACATTACATTACATTACATTTGATGACATTTTTTCTGGGTCGAGTCTTTGTACGACTCGCAAAGGCAGAGCAAGTCTCTATATAGCTCGAGAAGTTCTGTAATTACTTCTCGATCTTTTTCTTCTCGTGCCATTTTGAGAACGTTGTAGTCGCGTCCGTCTTATACGCTCGTCGCTCGCCGCTGCAACGTCACTCATTCGCGAGGTTTTATACAGGCGGCTAGACGGTTTCAAACAAGTTTTAAACCAACGCTTCTACCAGTGGTTTCAAACGCAAGCCTTGCTGCCAAAGGTGTTTAAAGGTCATACGAAATTTGGCATAAAACAACTATCTACACTGTTTTAAACCTCTGTTTCAAACCGCCGTTTAAAACCGTGTAGCACATGCTTTAAATTCCTCGGTTTATTTTAAGAATACGGCAACACTGCCGTAGTTTTCAATTTTATTGATCGGCTAATGTCGCTTGAATTGAAATGGCCGACGAATAGGGGGAGTGTCTAGTGGAAAAGGATTTTATATTTCATATCTTTTTAAGGTGAGTTTTTAAACTAATATTATTAAGTGCTGGTATTGTTAACTGTGTAATTGCTGTGCACCTTACAAAAATAGGTCGTGAGGGTAAATATACACATTTTTAGGATGTTTCCGGTCTTTATCCGGTCAACTTATTCAAAACAAAGTGTGATTAAAGTTAAATTTTAGAACTGTTACGGTACTTTTTTTATTGTTAAATACTGCTGTATATGAAACTTATTGTTTTAAAAAACACATAAAATTTTGACCTAACATTTCTGTGTAAATGGCACAAAGAAAATACTTGTGTATCTACCTGCTCATAATATTATAAATATCAGCAGGTATAAATATTATCAACTCAGTATTTTTATCCTGAATACTAATAATTCCAGCAATTTTTATATTTTGTTCATACATTGTTTTTCTTCCTCTTTTTTGAAGTTGATCATATCTAAGACAACCAATTATTTTCAGATATTGTATCTTTACATTCCTGGTTTATAAGACTGATTTTAAAGAATTTGTCTCACTATGGCCTGGCGTTTTAAGGCCTCTAAATATAAAAATGCAGCACCAATTGTGCCAAAGCCAGAAGCTTGTATTCGAGATATATGCGTTGGATCTTACCAGACTTATGGCAATAACATTTGTGCATCTGCTGCCTTTATGGCATTCAATTGGGAACATGTTGGATCTAGCATGGCAGTTTTACCTTTAGATGACTGTGGAAGAAAAAGTAAAACAATGCCTTTACTTCATGCACATTCAGACACTATTACGGACATGGAATTTTCACCTTTTCATGATGGACTTTTGTTAACAGGTTCACAGGATTCTTTGGTATGTGTTTTTTTTAATATGGTTACATATTATGATAAGTTTTTCAACTTTAATTTTTTAATAGTAAAAATGCTTTTGAAAAAAGATAATGCAGGAAGTTGTTAACTTGTATTCAATGATAAAAAACACTTGTTCAAGTGTTTGTTTGTTTCTATTTTTTTTTGTGACATTTTATTATTCTATCACCTTTTTCTTGTATCAAATTGTTATCAGTATGTAACAAACACTTGTTGAAAATACTAAATACAGTTGGTAAAGCTTTCATGCAATATATTGTTCATGTGATGATTATATTGGATTGTATTTGTAATCTATACTAATATTATAAAGCTGAAGAGTTTGTTTGTTTGTTTGTTTGTTTGTTTGTTTGAACGCGCTAATCTCAGGAACTACTGGTACGAATTGAAAAATTCTTTTTGTGTTGGATAGTCCACTTATCGAGGAAGGCTTTAGGCTATATAGCATCATGCTAAACTCAATACGAGCGGAGCACCAATCAAGAATGTTACAAAATCGGGGGTCTTTTTTTCCTTTTGAGAGCTTTCGCTACGTACGCTGCGGAAACGGTTAAAGTTTCGCTAAAATGATGTATGTCAGAATTGTTCCCCTTTAAAAGTTCTAAAAAAAAGTCCACGACAGTATATGTCTATCTTTTAAGGTTGGCTCACTATAACCTTTTTATACTTACCAAATTTGTTCTAAAAGTAAGCATTATTTGTGAAGGTGTTTTCATAAAGATTATATTAATCCTTATCCAAGTAAATACGTTATTCATTACAAGCATTTAATCTAGAAGAAATTTGCCGTTTACATCATTTGATTTCAATGAGTATTTTAGAAGATATCGCAGTAATAAAATAATCATGCGCGCTATAGTACGGCGCGCGGCGCGGGCCAGCAGTCGTGAGGTGGAAGCGCTTCTTCTACGTAAATGAAGTCGCGGGTAAATTTTAGCGATATCTCAAAGTAACTATTCCACGCGGACGAAGTCGCGGGGAAAAGCTAGTAATTAATAATTACATACTAGTTCTAATTAATTCAATATGTAATACATAGAAACATATTGTTTAAAATGTTGTACAATAAAATTGACCCGAATGTGTTTTGGAGCATTGATTCTATTTTCACCTTTCGAAATTCTATTTAGAGCAATGTGTGAATTACTAATGAGTTTAGAAAGTGCTATATTTCATATATGGCCTTACCATCAATTAAAACTAGTTTTAGCTACCCACTGTCAGAACATAAAAATAACAAGTTTATTTTAATTTATAGGTCAAAGTGTGGCATATACCACCAGAAGGTCTTAAGGAATCACTCTCTACCCCCGAGTGCAGCTTGTCACAAAAGCAACGCAGGGTAGAAAATGTGGGCTTCCATCCGGTGGCTGATGGTCTTATACATGTTGCTTCTGGCCATGAGCTTGCTCTGTGGGACTTAACAAAGCAAAAGGAAGCATTTGGTGAGCATTTTGGTTTACACCATATATATTTTAAAAGTTATGCAAACTGTATTAATAAATTTGCTTTTTCTGTTGCAGTAAATAAAGACCACACAGAGGTGATCCAATCTACTTCATGGAAGAAGGATGGAAAATTGTTGGCTACATCATGCAAGGACAAAAAAGTTCGTATCTTAGATCCTCGAGCTAGCACCTCAGTGCTGGGTGTGGTCAATAGTCATCAAAACATAAAAGATAGCAGATTGGTGTGGCTTGGAGATAGTGATCGTATCCTTACTACTGGTAAATATGACTACAATTCATAAAGAAATATTGATTTTAATCATAAACAATGATGCAAATTTAGTTTTTTTTCTAAATTGTGCTTTTCACTCATTTAATTCTTTTCTGCTATTTGTTATAATATTATTTATAGCGTGTTCCACACGGCATTAATTTTGCCCAGAACGCTACGATAATTTTTACCACAAAATGGTGTTTCTTTAGTGAAATAATGTTATTTTAGCAATTTTTGTGACTAGTGGAACAACTGACAGCTGATCACAGCTGATTTGAAACCGTCAAAAAGTGATAATTTTAACCCAAGTAGGGAGCTGGGTAAAAATAAGCGAAATGTTGTGATCATTCTTAGCGTTTTTAACAGTTTTTGACAGATGACAGTTGCGTATGGAACGGGGGTGAAAACAGTTACGAACGATCATAGTGGCGCTAAAGAAACAGAATGTGAATGTAAATAACGAAATTTTCGTTCTGACTGTGCTAATGGAACGCTAGGTTATATTATATATACTGTCAACTGTCTTTTAAAATTGTTTGATGAAGTCACAACTCAAGCGCGCGAAAATGGCGTGTTTAAATCGTTCAAAAATTATTGTGATTTGAAAACCTTTTTCCCAGGCTAATAGATAATATTTTGGACGTTTTATATATTATCAATATATTTGATAATGTTATAACCAGTAGAAATGTAAAAAAAAAAATTCATGTATATTGAGTGCCAAACATTAGTGTTTTTCTTAAACCATAAAGAAATGTCTAGCTTAATATTATCGTCTTTTAGGATTTGATGCGGCGCGTCTTCGTCAAATAATGATCCGTGACATTCGTAATCTCTCTCAAACCCAAAAGACATTGGAGCTGGACTGCTCAACTGGGGTCTTGATGCCACTTTTTGATGCTGACACTAACATGCTGTTTCTGGCTGGAAAGGGCGATACAACTATTCTTTACATGGAGCTAACTGATCGGGAGCCTTATTTAATAGAAGGATTGAGACATTCTGGTAATTTGTGATATTTTTTAAAATCTCTACTCAAAAATGTTTCTAAATATTAAGTTCAACGATTACTTGAAACAGTATAACATTTGACATTTGACATAATAATTACTAAAATAGTCATAATATGTTAAAAAATTTATTGAATTTGTAGGAGAACAGACAAAAGGCGCTTGTTTGGTGCCAAAGCGAGCTCTGCGTGTTATGGAGGGAGAGGTCAATCGTGTACTCCAATTAGCGAGCAGCACCGTCGTGCCCATTATGTACCAAGTACCAAGGAAGGTCAGTCATGAATCAAAAAAGTCACAAATCTTTTTAAGTAATCAGTATGATATCAGGGCACTATAATATTATACACTCCATACAACTTTTTTTTATTGGCTTACTGCACTAGCGAATATAGTACCATGGTCATAGCTCAAGATAATATTCTTTACTTGATTATAAACCGTAAAATTAAAAAAACAAACACAGCCGTGTATTAAAATGTTGGTGAAAACTGTTGAAATTGTTACAGAGCTACAGAGAATATCACGCCGACCTCTACCCGGACACGAGTGGGGCGGTGACATACGTCAGCGCTCCCATGTGGTTGGACAACATTGACCATGCTGTGCCAAACATCTCCCTGCATCCAGATGCTAACAACTGTACACAGGTAAATTTAACAATAATAATATGCATGAGGTTTTACTTATGAGTTATGACTAATCATTGAAATTTTAATTTTTTTAAAGATACATACTTTTGTATGTTGAATCACAAATTCTCCTATAATTACATAATGTAAGAAATAAATATGAAATGACTCAGGGAATCTAATTCATAAGCAGGTTTACTGTGTAATAAATAATAATATCAAATATGAAATAAATTATGTAAAAGTTCATTGGGTTAAAAAGTGTAAATGCATAAGTAATATTTGTTGTGACAAAAGCTATAATATGTTGGCCAATGTCTGGAATGCAAACATTGCATGCTGATGTTAAAGTTGTAGAAGGGCTAGTTTTTTAAAGAAGTATTTTTTGTAGGATTGAATTGCATGTAAAAAATCCATGCACTATTTTGTGATAATCGTTTACGACTCAAAAGTCAAATGAAATAAATATTATTTTCGTGGTTAACCTTATACCTGTAAACTCGGTAGTTGATGGTGATCAATATATTATATAAAAGGAGATGTTCTCACTGACTGACTGACATATATATAGACGTATGCACAGCTGTAACCGCTAATGGTAGAAATGTGAAAATTGGAGAATAGTTTCAATGTACAATGTAGATGCACTCTAAGAAGAGATTTTTAAAGATTCCACCCATAATAGGGGTGGCATAGGAGATGAAAATTTGTATGGAAAAATCTTTAAATCTGCACAGATTACGATGAAAATTGACTCTTAAATATATTTTATTAGATACGTATTTCAGGGTTTATTAGAATTTACCCCGTAAGGGTGTAAAATAAATTAAAAATCATCGTCGATTCGAATGAAATACTATAATATTCGGACTAATAAATACAAATGAATGAACATGTATTTTACGTTTTTTAAAATTCTTCCCCTAAGGGTCAATTCACACTGAAACGAGACGATACGCGACGCGTCGTTGCGCTGCATTTTAAGACAGCTATTCAAGTTTGAACTTTATTCTTTAAAGACACCTTGTTGTTTTTGAATATAGTTCTACATGTTTCATACGATATCACCATACGTTTCATATGACATCAGCCATAAGTGTATGGCTGATGTCATATGAAATGTGACGTGCAATGAAACGTGCAGCGCGCTGCAACTCGACATTCCAACTCTTACAATGAAAGGTGTATCTACTTTTGTAAAAAAGCAGTGCGGTATAGTGTAATGTTTCGTTTTAATGTGAAGTGACCGTAATGGGGAAATGGGGTTCCAAAGTATGCACTGTGAAATATGAACAACTGGACAAATTGTGCTGAAATTTGGCAAGCAGATAGTTCATAGACGTCTAATATGAAATTATTCGACATAGACATTCCATATGGGGTACAAATCCAAGTGTCCACATGTATAATTTTCAAAAATATATTGTAACAAAAAATCTTTTGAGTTGTGAATGTTTGCAATGTCACATGGAAATATTATTTAATATTAATATTACATTGTTATTGACAAAAGAAATCCTTTAACAACACAAGTTTTGGGACAACATGTAAAATAAAGTAAATTATCCTAACATAATTTTTTATTATTATTAACATTGAGTGGTTTAATAATATATTTTACGTACTATATATAAGAAATTTAAGATCTGTTTTAAGTATTTTGTTTAATAATTTGTTGTGTATGTTTGTTGTGTTGTTTATTCTTTTTTATTAGTTTTTGTGTAGTTTTTGTAGTTTAAATAGTGGTTCTAATAATATGGGAGAAATGTAGTCAGTAAGTAATGACTTTTATTTTTTCGGTTTTGGTTTTTTTATTATTTCATTTGCTGCCTGTGTTTCAATTTTTTAGGTAATATCTATCAAATATTTTGTTGTTTTTCAGATACACAGAGGTAGTTTAGAACAAGTGTTGAAAGCGATATCTTCTATGCCTGTACCGAAGAAAACTGATTCGAAACCAGCTGTAGCTACGGCGACACCCATAGAGGAACCAGCGAAACCCATAGCCAGACCTCAAACTCCAGAGAGAGCAGATGAAGATAGAATAGACTTTGTTAATGTCAAAGATTTGATAAAAGGCATGGAAAGACAAAAGTCAGATCTCAAAGATATCCCTAAGGACACGAATGGATTTCACAAAAAAATTATGGACAACGGTCACGAGAAAATTGATGATGATGAAAAAATGGATGAAAAAGTTGATACAGAGAGATCAGAGAAGAGCTTGGACAAAACCGAGAGTACGGATTCGTCGAAGTCTCTGTCTCGGAGTAACAGTATGATCAATGGGGTTCAAGTGCCCAAGCCTTTACCTAGATCTTCCATTTCCGAAGCAGGCTCGGCCGAGGAGCATGAAGTACCGAAACCTAAACCCAGGACTACGTCTGTACCAGTTTCCGGGTATAAGGTATAGGGATTGTACCACACTAGTATTGGTTGGCTATTTAAGTTTTTTTTTGGTTTTATAATAAAATTGTTACTTGCTATATTATTATTGTAATGCACTATTCTGTTTGTACATATGTTTTTTAGGTATATGCGTATTTTTTAGTATCTGTTTTTGACATACCCATTTTATTTTTAATTTATTTAAGTACGCCACAAAAAGCAGTATTTCCTTAGGGGTTTTTTTTCCTTATTTTTTATTGTGTGTTAATTGCTATATTATTGTTGTAATGCACTATTCTGTGTGTAAATGCGTATTTTTTACAGATTTTTCAGGTATATGCGTATTTTTTAGTATCTGTTTTTGACATACCCATTTTATTTTTAATTTATTTAAGTACGCCACAAAAAGCAGTATTTCTTTCCTTATTTTTTATTGTGTGGTTAAGAAAACTTTTTAGGTTTAAATCCTGTTATAAGTGTGTGATTAGATAAGTGTTTTTTAGTTGTTGTGTTTTAAAACTAAGTGATCGGTTACAGCCGCGCCTAGGACCGAAGCCGTTTTCTGCGTCGACGGGAAGCGAGGAGTTTTCCTTCGATAAAGTGTTCTCAGTGCCTGCTGTGCCGGGAATTGTTAAGTCTGACTCAGGTGTGTATTTTCATGATAAAAAAAAATCTCAGATGCGCCGCCTTTGATAGGTGTAAATAATTAATTTTTATTTTCATTGGTTCTACTTTAAGCCAAAGGTAGGTATTTGGTAGTAGTGTTGCGCTGTATTGATAGGTTTTAATAAAAAAAATATCTTCCGAACGCATGGATGAATTAATATCCAGCGCCTTTGGTCAATATGCATTCGTTAATTTTGACGGCGAAGTTAGAAAACAAAATGTATGGGATTTGACATAAGGCCTCGCAAGCGCCATAACGATGACTTAATTATGTCAAATCCTATTTTCCTATTTTTATTTCGAAATTATTGAAAGCATCTTGACATTTTGGCCCTGATATGATATTTAAGCTTAGACTATGTCCAGAAACTGCGTATTCTTACGCACGTAAGGTCTACGCACGTAGTCGAGGTACTAGGGCCCCATACATTGCGTCCAGGAGCTACGTGCGTATTATTTAAGCTATGCGCGTATCGTACAAAATTGACCTATTAAACCGCTTTGGTTGATTCAGGCACGGATCCAGCTCTCAAAAGAAGATGTGGCCCGAAAATTTTGATTTTATTATTTCCTTCATAACATGGTTATTAGAATTTAAAAAAATAATTGTATTAATTTCTTTATAATATTATGTTAATTAAAAGCTAACGCGCGGAGTGAGCGAGAAAGTTTTTCGCTTATTTAGCAAAAAAATTATTTTATTTTGGTAAAAAAAATAAGCTTTCAATATAGGTACCTTAAACAAATTTACATCAACTAAGATTATAAATTAATTAAATAAAAAATATATGCATATATAGTATAGAAACATACACAAATTATAGATTATATAACATCGGCAGGAGTAATTCCTATCGGTTCAATCAAAGTATTATTTTTTCTTAAATCTGTTGGTTAGTAAATAAAAAAGGGCTGAAAATTTATGGAGAGGTGATAAATTTTGCGCTTTCTTCAATCTACCTGACTAAAGGTCTGCTTAACACTAAATCCACTACTATAAATATGTATTTTAACAATAATGTAAGTATGACCAGCAGGTAAAAAGCACCAGATAAGACTCAAAAGGTTAACAATACCAATACAACTACCCACTGAACCTATTTTGATTATAAATTAATAGACCTTGAAAGTATGCACTCACAAGGCTGTTGGGATTGTGGGTATGCCCATACTACACGTATAGGTGCTCCGCTCCTGACTCAAATAGGAGCAGCAATTACGCAGTAATACGCAGCTACCTCGAGTACGAGCGAGACTCAAAGTGAAAGAAAAATGTTTTTCTCGCTCCGATTGTATGATTCAGAGTGAGACAGAAGTATTCAGTTCATTCGTTACACAGCATTCAGATCGGTTGACACTGTTGGCATTTTACTTTACAGAGTGTTCCGAAATTTTGTGCTGTCAATGTTTTGTCAAAACCAATTATTTCTGAAGACATTTTATATTAAAACCTTCAACACATAATTGATATCGATTTGAAATAGTCAAAAGTGTCATCCCCTGTATTTTGGAGTGCAATGAAAGCGTAGTAAGATCGAGTTGCCAAGTTTCAAAAAATATTTCTCCCTAAAACAAATAGTACGGTTCCCGTGGATTTTACCTAGCATGCGAATACTCTCAAATATAATTATTAAAGTACTTATGCCTCATCGAAACTTCATAAAGTTACATAATACGATAAAATATATAGGTACCGTTAAAAATCAAAAAAGTTACATACCAAATATGTAAGTATTACCTTTTTAGAAAAACATACCTATAAAGATACTTTATACAGTAAAACTACTTTGCTAATATCTTTCGGAAGTCCCACACATGCTTTCCAACATCCGTCATTTCCGTAGGAAAAAAAAAACGGTCATGGATGTGTATTAAATATGTGTATAATAAAAATCTTAAATATGTGTATAGTATAAAAGTATTAAATATATTTCCGTTGTCTGGTACCCGTAACACAAGTTCTTCGAGAACTTACCACGGGATCAGATTGACGTGGTGTGAAGCGCCCATATATATTATATTATTATAATTATTATATTATATGTCAAAATGGCTTACTTTAATAGGTAAATTAATGTAATCACAGCTAATGCGTCGATTTTGACATTTGTATGCATGATTCACTGCTTTTCTTAACACTTACAGACTATAAGTTATTTCGTAGACATCTAGAGGGTGAAAACTGTATGTCTGTCACCAGGCTATGTCTCATGAGATCATAATCCTTGATAGCTAGACAGTTAAAATTTTTAGATAACCTTTACTAAAAATAGTCGATTTCGTAATAAAAAGGAACTCTTATAGTTTTGCTCTGTCCCTCCGTCTGTCTGTCTGTCCACGCCTCTAGCTTCTGTAATTATGAATATAAATGGATGAAATTTGGTATGGTTTTTTGTATATTATATTATCTCGGATTTAGCATCGTAAAATAATAATAATTTTTTATTTTGAGGGAGGTACATGAGAAGTGGGGATGAAAAATATTTTTTCATTGTACCCCGTTGTATTGCATAACGTTGAATAGCGCTTTAAAATAGAGTCCAGATTTCATACATGACATTTTTTCAAAATTTTCGAGTAGTTGTAGAGTAGTTTTCTAAATTATAGGTTAAACTTGTCCATGCTGATATATAATGCTTAAAACTAAGGGAAAATTATTTTGAACCAAACCGGACTGTGACTTTTGAAGTAATTTGAAAAACCTATTACGCGTTGATAGTAACGGAACCCTCCTTAGACACAACAAACGTGAATTTTTGACGTTTTTGGCGTGATTCTTTAATGGCAAGTTGGCAACAGGTAGACGCTTGCAATAAGAATGTTGGTTTTTTATACAATACATTTTTTATACCAATAAGTGATAGGTCAGCTGTAATTAAATAATAATAGTATATTATATAACTTATCGTCAAGCAAATCAATTGCATATTTAAATAAAACAAGCATAAAACCCCCCCCTTATAACCCCTTCAGATACCTTTTCTCCCTAAATTTAGGGAAAAAGTCCCAAGTTGGCATCACAGATAGACCGGCAGACATTTTGTTGTGATAAGATAAGAATCTCTACGTGCGTAGGTTTACGCAGGCTTACGCACTTTCTGGACAGAGTCTTACATGAATCACGCATATTCATGTGATATAAATATTAATTACAATATAGACATCACACACGTTAGCTTTAAAATAATATTACTGTATTGAACAGCTTCGTCGCCGGTGGCGCCTACGTCGGCCACGCCCATCACGTCCACGCCCATCGCCAAGGACGACGACAAGGAGAAGTCCCTGTCGCCCACTAGCGATGTAGAGGCTCCCAACAAAGGTAACTAGTTTATCTTTCACTTTAGTAACATACGATTTATAATAATTACTGTGTGTGGAAGATGGCAATATTTATTTAAAAAAACATTCGTTTCGAAAGTTTGTTCCTATTGACTGTTGCATGAATATCAATTTTAAATTCATACATCATATAGAAAGATGACCAAATCATGGAGAACAGAGTAAAGGAGTACCATCTCTCTAAGGCAGAAAAGCTAAAAAGTGTCAGACAAAAGTTATTAAATAATAGATCCAAAACTGGCTATAATGGCGCTAGAGTGAGAAGGGTGTGTGATATGAAGTTAGCAATAAGAGATGGAGTGAAGTTAGTTGAGTTTAATTATTTAATTTTTTTGATGAAAATAGTTTTTTGTACCGAAGAAGTGCTAAGATTAAATTCTGTGTTTAAATGTTGCCGCTTTACATCCTTGCGACAGTAGCGCTCCCTATTTAATGCTTTTTAAGGACACCTCTTCATGTATGGAGAAGGTACTCCTTTATTTACCATGGACCAAATATGAATAAAAATAAAATAGTAGTGTTGTGTTATCGTTATAACAGAGGAGTACACGAACGGCAAGTCTGACACGAGTCAGGAGGAGGACGTGAACTCCTCGGACTCTGGCTACCGGCCCAAGACGCCCGGCACTGCCGAGCGACGCAAGATGTTCGAGAGTACTGAGTGAGTTTCAAATTATTAAAACAAAAATTTTAATATTATAGACTTGTTTTTTTAAACATATGTTATGAAAAATATTCTGAAAATATCAGACAAAAACTTGAAGTACTTAAAAAAAACAGACGTAAAGAAGAAGAACTCTTCCTGTCCAATGCTTTATATTGGTTAATTATTCCTTACAATATTATGTATTATATCTTATTTACCTATAACCTTACAATATTTTGTATCATATCAATTACAATAATTTGTAATGTATCTGCAGCAGTGCCCAGTCAATAGCAGAACGCCGTCGCGCGTACGAGTCGCGCTCGGTTAGCGTGATCGATCCCCCCGCGCCGCCCTCGCCCGCGCCGCTCAGGTACACAAATCTTTAACTATTCATAATAAATATAATTAATTTTTGTGTCTGTATAGTTCAATCCAATATATCCTTTTGTTAGGTTTAAACCCAGTGATTAAAAGCATTGATAAGTATGAAGTAAAGGTAAAAAAATATATAAATATTACAGGCGACGAGATTCACTAAAGTCCCGCAAGAGTCCCGACCGCGAAGACAAACGCTCATCGGTGCCGATCATACCTAATGTCGCCACCAAAAGAACGTCCACAGTGTTCGGTAACTTGAATAATAATCTTATCTATACAGGATTATTTTTTCCACCAGTACAATAAATCAACATACGTAATTGATGTCAAAAATAAAAAATACTAGCGATTTTTGTTACTACCCCTTTGGAACAAAAAAACAAAATTATCAATCCCCAAACTTATCCGCTAACGGCTAAACTAATTATTTTTAAACAAAAAATTAAACCGACTTCCAAAGTGAAAATACACAATTTTCACTTTGGAAGTGGATGGATTATAACTTTTGTATGAAATAAAACTTATTCTCTAAATAATTCCCCTTTTAAATTCGGCTAAAATTTCAACTATTTCTCTTCTCAATCTTCTTAATTTTGAAATCGCTACCAGGCCAAACAATATCCTACAATATTTTATAGAACTCACGTTCATATTTGCTATGTATATGTCATGGGCATCCCAACTTACCTGTCCGGTAGTTGTGGTATAGTATACGGGTACGCGACCCCGGCTTCCCTAGCTATTACTGTCCTATCCCTTGCCCTCCTGGGCGGTAATATCCTACATTTCCTATTTCCCACTCTAACTTACCAATCTTCCTTTCCACACCACCTATCCTTCCCTTTTCCTATTCCTATCCTCTCCGCAAATCCGTGGGAACGCAATGGATAATTATAAAAATAATTTAATTATCCAAAATGGCGGCGATGTGGTTCGCCACCCATCACGTCTCGTTCTCGCGGAGGCGAAAAGTGGCCCATGGAGAGCCGCTTCGCTGCGTTGAATGTAAGAGGAGGAATGGATGGTAGGAATGAAAGTGGATGAAGCGAAACAAGTATGTAAGGATCGTAGCAAGTGGAAAGAAATGGTCTCTGCCTACCCCTACGGGAAAGAGGCGTGATTATATGTATGTATGTACGTTCATATTTGCTGGTACCGACTTCAAGATTAAGAAGATTGAGAAGAGAAATAGTTAAAATTTTAGCCGAATTTAAAAGGGGAATTATTTAGAGAATAAGTTTTATTTAATACTTTTTTGTGTATTTTCACTTTGGAAGTCGGTTTAATTTTTTGTTTAAAAAGAATAATTTTACCCTTTTTAGTGATATTTGTTAATTTATTATTAATACATCTTAATAACGTTTAAAATAAACGATCGAATGTATAATTGAAGACGCGCCAAGATTCCATTAGGTATTGTAAATAAGATGATGATGATGATTAATGTAAGTTACATAGTGGCATATGCTTGCAGTTCTTTATACAATGCCGAAATTTCCAAACGTGTTTTTTAAAGACTGAGGAGTCCTGTTCATTGCTTTTGGATTCAGGGTATACCTTGGTACAAAATCTTATTTCTAGCAGCATATGCTGCTAGAAATAAGAAATGCTGCTTGTGTTAGTTCAGAAAAAGTTAAAACCACTAAATCCATATAAATTTCGAGGAGTTCCCTCGATTTCTCATGGATCTCATCATCAGGTTTCCACTTTAGTTACTAAAGGACCAATTTCGAAGTATACCCCTTACAACGACACAAGAATGTTGGAAATATGTCCACAAACAGCATTGTAATGTTCAAAGATATAAGTGTAAAACACTATAAAAAGTACCTTTTATACCATCATAATGTGAAGTACTGAACAGAACTCCTGACTCCTTATAGATACATGTTTAGGGATTTCGGCGTTGTTTAAAGAACTGCAAACATATGCCACTATGTCAATTAGAGTATTCATCATCATCACACCATACATCAGTATGGTGGGAAGTCGGTTAATAAAAAATGTGGATGCATTACGCATCTATCGATGCTTTGTTGCTAACTCGTGCGCCGCCCGGCCGATCGCTTACCCCACCCTGCCGCCCCCTACCTCGTACCGCACCCGTTGACGCCTTGTTGTTAGTGCGCCCATGCGGTATTAGATTGGTTAGAGGATAAATTAATTGAAATGAAAAAAAAAAAAAAGTGAAATGTACTCTATTATCGATACCAATGACGTGGTAAAATTTATTGTACTGATGAAAAAGTATTCCTGTATTTTACTTTTTATCAAAATACGTAGTATTATTATTTACAAGGTATTCACAAATTATATGAATTTTAGTAATAAATTTCCATTTGCATTCTAGGTAAGGTGTCCAAGTTCAGGCACTTGAAAGGAACACCTGGTCACAAGTCTACACATATTGAGAGTATTAAAAATATCAGCAGACAGATTTCCGGAGAATGCAATGGCTTTTATGGTAAGAAATTTTGTAGTATACATTGTCGTCATCATTCATAATAATTAGTGAGGTATTCTGAATCTGATTACTATCAAACAATACAAAATAATAAATATAATACAAAAACTTGAGTATAATGAGGGGAATTTCCGCAAGCGGCGCAGGCGGCGATGGCGAATCAAAGGAGAGTGGTCTAAACAAAATGGCGTGTTGTAAGGGGGCGCGTCTATCGGAGCACAGATAATAAACTAGTGAGGGATCCACAGATAGTGAATAAGTCGCTCAGTGTGGGGGCGCACCTATCGTGCGTTAACAAAAAATACAATACAGTTTTCTTTGGATAATTTAACATAACGATAATAATTATGATAAAAGTAAAAACTTTCAACAAGAAAACTCAACGTACCCAAATGATGTTCATACTAATTCAATAATACTTATGGTGATCTGTGCAGCGAACGGCTACCGCGCCGCGGTACCTATAACCGGTGGCAGCGGTGGGCGCATCGGCGTCGTGGAGCTGCCGCGCGGCGCTACGCCGGTGTCGGGGGGCACGGCGGGCGCGGCGGGGCACCCCCCCTCGCTGCTGCACCCCGCGCCCCTCACCGACTGGGCCTTCGACCCCTTCCGAGACGAGCGGCTGCTGGTCGCCTGTGATGATGGCATGTTACGCGAGTGGATTATACCTGAGGGTGGTGAGTTTGAATTGGATAATAATTTTTTTTTAGACAATACAGCAGTATTTTCTCGACGCTAAAAACAATTAGAGAATGTACCAAATTTTGAATCTTAAAAAATCTGTAAATCTGATGTGATCGTCCGCTGATGTAAATTATAATAATATTTGCCAGGTTTACAAGAATCGACTAACGAGCCACTTAGAACATTCTCGGCCCATCCGGACAAGATCTACGTGATACGTTTCCACCCGACCGCGTCTGACTTGCTGACCACTGCGGCGCACGACCTCACGGTCAAACTGTGGGATTTGGCCTGCGACCCGCCCGTAGCTCATATCACTTTGACTGGGCATACGGATCAGATCTTCGCGTTGGACTGGTCACCATGTGGAAATTACTTGGCAACTATTTGCAAAGACGGACTAATAAGGGTAAAATCTTAAGATCATTTTTACTCCTTGCTACAATAGGGAATATGCACGTATTTTTTTTTTTATATAGAGATCTATCTTGTTTGGTAAATCGTATGGTAAAAACACTATTTGGATATCATTAAAACTAACAAAGATATGAACGTTTAAAGTAGTATATTAGACAGAGAGATCCGATATGTAACGTGACGTTACTTAACACGACTTTCATAGAAAGTTCATAAGCAATTTCGTTTTGCTAGAAAGAGATAGATTAAAAACTTCGACAGCTCATATCTTGCTCATTTATTAACAGATATTGAAAATTTTGTCGCCATTGCCTTTATTTTTCAGTCTAGTGTCATATTATTACGTTTTAAGTTACTTTTATGTTTTATGCATATTACCTATTGTAAATACTTACATTAAGTACTTGGACTAGTTTAATATTTTTTTTATAAAATAAAGGAAATAATAGTATAATGTATGCAACGTAGATATACGAGCCGCGCAAGTCTTCTGAGCCGCTGCGCAGTGGAGCGGGGCCGGTTGGCAGCCGCGGCGCACGCATCGTGTGGGCGCTCGGCGACACGCATCTAGTCGTCACCGGCTTTGATAGGTTAGTATTTTGCACACGTATTTGTCATATGACGTGGGCATCCACTAAGAATTTTTCAAAATTCAACCCCCAAGGGTGTAAAATAGGAGATGAAAGTTTAAAACTTAATCTTCCTGCGCGAAGCCGTGGGCAATTAAACAATATATCGATCGATACAATATCTTTAATATATTCGTGTTTTCTTTTAGAGTTTCAGAGCGTCAGATCGTGCTATACAAGGCGTCGGACCTGTCTACGCCCGTGTGCACGGTCGGTCTGGACGTGTCGCCGGCAATACTGCAGATACACATCGACCACGACTCCGGAACTCTGTTCCTTACTGGACGAGTAAGAATTTATTTTTCCAATTTTTACAAACTTAAAGCAACTGCCATCTATATGGAGTAAATTTTCGGATTATAGGTGTACCAGAATCTCATGGCAAATAGGGAAAAAAAAATTTGTAGTGTGCAATACTGGGGAAATTGGATTAAACGATCTTGATACTGGTTAATATTTAATTATGTCTTTAGTATTATTGAACATGAATTATAATAAGACTGTATGAAGAATGTTCGGTGTATAATATAGAAAACTAGCTTTTGCCCGCGGCTTCGCCCGCGTGGAATAGTGTTCTTGGAGAAAAAACTACTTCGGCGAATAATTCTCTACCTACTTACAGCAATATACTACTGATACAATATTGAACATGTTTTTAGGTTTGCCCAATGCAAATTGTTAAAAATGGGACCCTGTCACCTCGATACGACATGCGCGACCACTTGATAATATACTTACATAATAAGTACTTGAATATAAATTTTACCATAATCTTATAATATCTTAAAGACTATTAAATACTTAAAGACTATTATTTTAAAAACTCGCATCAAAATCCGTTGCGTAGTTTTAAAGATTTAAGCATACATAGGGACAGACAAAAAAGGGACTTTGTTTTATACTATGTAATATAATGATATTTCATGAAAAATAAATCAATCGTGAATTACTTTATATACTTATTTATTACGAATAACATACAATTAAATTGGCAACAGTTTATTTAATGTTGGAATTTCCTTCCGAACTGTATAGAACTCGTTTACTTTATTCCTAATCAACTATAAATCGAAACTGTCTTATGTTGATTTTCTTTTTTCCTCCTCTCCTCCTTTTACCAGGCATGGAAAACAAACCATCATTCGATGTGCCATCAGCTACGATTCACCTTATAGTAGTACTGGAAACACATTTAAAGAAGTCACAATAATTACCTAAGAAAATATAAAAAAACTAAAAGTATCAAAACAACTCACACTAACTTACCGGTCAACTCGACCACGAACTTTAAATTATAAGATTGAGTTCGATTTACACCTTCTTCTTTCTGTATTTTACTATAGACATAGAAAACAATATTTCTCGCTTGAGATCGAATTGCCTTTTTGGATATTTTCACAAAAACAACAAATTCCAAGAACATAATCACAAAATTTTAGCAGCGGTTGACAGATCACGTACTTTGATTTGACGGGTCATACTTGACATTGCCATATGAAAATCACATTTTTTATTTTTTTTAAAATGCCATCAGATTCTGGTAGAGCTATACCGATTAATGTTGAATTAAGAAATTTTGTAATATATAACACAACTACAGCAGCATTTGACTATACTATAATATTATTCGGGATATAATTAATCGAGCGAACAATAAATAAGTTGGCGGCTGCATGTGAGTAAATTACTAGTAAATTACTATAGGCGACTAAATTACTAAACTGGCGAAAACACTCGGGTGACAAAAAATTCAAAAGTCGGCAGATAAAAAGAGGCGAAATTTAATCTAAATTAGCACCGACATTTATAAGTTGGTGACTTAATTTCCGAGTTGGTGACCATTATACCATATAAGCAGCTATAAAACCAGATTTGGTTGATAAATTAATGGCTGCTAAAAACTCAATTTGCTGACTACGGAAAATCCTATTTTTGGATACTGTTGGAGTAAGTTTTTCTTTGGCATGGGTGTCATTTTCTAGGTTTCTGGGGGTGCAGAATAATCTATACGTCTATACAGATAAATAAAATTGAAGTGTCTGTTTGTAACTTGAAAATTAACAGCTTTTCACAAAATGAATCTGAAAGTATATTCGGTACTTATAATAAAATACCAATTTTTAAAAATTTTGTCTGTCCCTCTGTCTGTCTGTCTGTTTGTTCCGGCTAATCTATGAAACGGCTGGAACGATTTTCACGGGACTTTCACTAGCAGATAGCTTATGTTATAAGGTCTAACTACTTTTATTTTAGGGTTCCGTTTAATCCGTGAGTGATTGATGTATGTTTTACATAATACATACATATAATCACGCCTTTTTCCCGTAGGGGTAGGCAGAGACCACTTCTTTCCACTTGCTACGATCCTTACATACTTCTTTCGCTTCGTCCACTTTCATTCTTACCATCCATTCCTCTTCTTATATTCAACGTAGTCAAGCGTCTCTCCATGGTCCGCTTTTCGCCTCCGCGAGAAACGTGACGTGATGGGTGGCGAACCACATCGCCGCCATTTTGGATAATTAAATTATTTTGATTATTATCCATTGCGTTTCCACGGATTGGTGGAGAGGGTAGGAATGGGGAAAGGGAAGGATAGGTGGTGTGGAAAGGAAGTAGGTAAGTTAAGAGTGGGAAATAGGGAATGTAGGATATTACCGCCCAGGAGGGCAAGGGATAGGACAGTAATAGCTAGGGAAGCTAGGGAAGGGAAGGAAGGGAAGGAAGGGAATAAAAAAAAATCTGTTTTGAAATTCCACAATGGCGTAAATTTTTGTCATTAATATTAATAAAGTTGTCCTTTTCTAGGTTTCTGGGGGTTCTGATTACAAAATTGTCCAAAATTTTCCAAAATGGAGAATATTCAATCTTCGTAAAATGAATATGAATACTAAATTAAAAGATCTTGGGGATGCTAATTAGGATTGATGATTATTATTACATTATGTTATGTAGTTCAAGGTACCAGCTATATATAGAAATTTTTCAAAATTCAGGATTTATGAATTTTTATACCATTCATGAAGAAAATATGCGATTTCTAGGTTAATAAGGGGGAGGAAATTTTCATTATTTTTGCAGTAGGATGCACCGTTTCTGAGATAGAAGCGACTATAGAAAAAAATATGGCAATGCTGTACTGAGATACGAGGGTTGTAATCAATAGAAATGTTGGAAAATTCAAGATTTTCGATTTTTTTTTTCTCCCATCATGAAGAAAATAATATAATGTTGCGGGTTTCCTAAAGGGGATGAAATTTTCATTATTTTTTCAATAGGATGCATCGTTTCCGAGTTAGAATCAATTTTATAAAAAAAGAAGTAAATGCTGTACATTGAGATACGACGGATATAGCTATAGGAATGTTGGATAATTCAGGATTTTCGAAATTTTTTTTCTCCCATCATGAAGAAAATATGATGTTGCGGGGTTCCTAAGGGGGACGAAATTTTCTTTATTTTTTTCAATAGGATGCACCGTTTCCGAGATACAATCAATTTTATAAAAAAAAAAGAAGTAAATGCTGTACATTGAGATACGACGGATGTTTATAGCTATAGGAATGTTGGAAAATTCAGGATTTTCGAAAAACAATTTCTCCCATTCTGAAGAAAATATGATGTTGCGAGGTTGCTAAGGGGGACGAAATTTTCATTATTTTTTCAATAGGATGCACCGTTTCCGAGATAGAATCAATTTTATAAAAAAAAGAAGTAAATGCTATACATTGAGATACGACGGATGTTTATAGCTATAGGAATGTTGGAAAATTAAGGATTTTCAAATTTCTTTTCAAAATATGAGGTTTCGGGGTTACTAAGGAAATTTGAAACGGATGTCTTTTTTGTAATCAACCCCAGAAACCAATAAAAGGACACCCATATTATTTTTATAAAATTAAGTATGTATGTCCGCCATATTGGAATTTCAAAACGAATGTCATTTTCATATCCAGCACTCCCAAAAACCTGGTAAACGACACCAATATCAATTTTACGAAAAATAAATATCCGCCATTTTTAAATTTCAAAATTAATCTACACAATAATCTACACCCCCCCTAAAACCGAGAAAAATAAAAAATTGGACATTTTGTAGGCTCCTTTATGTTTTTTTTGTGTGCTTTCGTTTTGCTGCTTGTATGGTTTTTGAGTTACCTACATCAGGAAAAATATATGTGCCTATTCTTAAATTAAATGTGTACTCACAAATTGTCGCCAAGATGGTTATTTGTTCGCTAAAATATAATCTGTCTGCCAGTTTGGAAAATTCAATGGTATTATTTAGTCACCAGATTTGTAATTTTTTTGTTCCTTACATTCTTTCGCCAACTTAGTAATTTAGTATTCAATATTGGGTATTTTCACATCCAAAATTTAATTGTTTTGTCGCAAGTTTAAATACATGCCATATTATTCTAGGATAAAATATTATGTGCGTGTATGAAAAAGAAATGACCCTTATGTAAGTTTCAGGACAATGAAAGGTATATTATGACGTCAGTGGTTAATAGGGGATCGTACTTTTTTTTTAAATTGCATAAATGAATAGTACTCTTAAATATGAGTAACTTCTCAGAAGAAACCGTATATCAAAAGTCAATATTTTCAAAGGTACATCGATTTGTATACAAAATTTCGTATGTCTCGTAAAAACGCTCCATACTAAAGTCGGGCTACGAGTGACTTCACTCTTGGGTTAAAAGTGTATGAAGTAGGTATGAATGAAGTATACGGCAGCAGGAACATATTTGCAAATATCGCCGATATTTGTGCGTTTAAGTTCATATTTACCATAATGAATGTTTTGTATAATATGATGTAAGTAAACTAATGATGTAGGTTTTGTTTACTAATTTCGCAAAAAAAAAATTGTACTTTTTAGATGTATTTAATTATTAAACTACACATCAGATAATATATTTTTTACATTTACCAAGTAGTAATGCCTCAATATTTCTGAGTATATTATTGAAACTAAATATTTTAGATGTAGTCTGATCCCCTATTATGCGTGCGGACATAATACATAATATATACATATATTATATATACGCTTGTAATGTTTCAGGGCGACTTGACGATCTACTGCTACGAGGTGACGTGCGACCCGCCGCACCTGTGCGCGCTGTCGCACCACCGCTGTGCCTCGCTGCACCAGGGCATCGCCTTCCTGTCCAAGAACCTGCTAGCTGTTGATAAGGTAAGGTAATACTTGAAGTCCTACTTATATTATAAATGTCCGTGGTCTAGTGGTTAGAGCCTTGGCTCTCGACTCGGAGGTCGTGGGTTCGATTCCCGCATTGGAACAACAAAAAATGTTGTTTCCAAGTTTGGTTAGGACAATGCAGGCTGATCACCTGATTGTCTGACAAGAAAGATGATCCATGCGTCGGATGGGCATGTAAAAAGTCGGACCTGCGCCTTATCTCTCGTCAGTCGTGTCGGTTATCCGTCCCACTGGATTACGAGAGTAAAGGAAGAGAGAGTGCTCTTGTGTACTGCGCATACACTTGGGCACTATAAAATTACTCCTGCGTAACTGGCCTGGTTTCAATGGAACCGGCCACCGTCACCGAGATCGGTGGGGAGTCATTATTATAAATGTGAAAGTTTGTGAGGTGTCATGGATGTACGGATGGATGGATGTTTGTTACTCTTTCACGCAAAAACTACTGAACGGATTTCGGTGAAATATGGTATGGTAGTTAGTGGTAGTTTATGCTCTGGATTAAAACATATGATACTTTTTATCCCGAAAAAGTACAGTATCCACTGTATTTACGCCCGCGGCTGTTAAAGACTAAAATTTTAATCAAAATAATTTAATTTGAAACCAATTTATTAGTGTTAATGTAAAAATTGTACTTACATAAGTAATATTATTTTCCTAATTGTATTATTTGCAGGTTGAATTTGCTAGAGCCATGAGGTTAACAAATGGAAACATAGAACCTCTGTCATTCACAGTACCCAGGAAGAAGGTTAGTAATTTACGTACATCTTTTTACTATTTTTTAAGTAATTCTTTCTTATTTGTAATATTACTAATAAACGCTGTATAAGCTTTGAATAGTTACACAGTGTTTGGTCTCCTATCGAATTAAACATATCACTTGCGTGATGTGAACAAAACAATGTATAACTATTCAAAGCTTATACAGAGTTTATTAGTAAGGGGGTTAGTAGATAATTATTACATATGCCTTAAAAATGTTGTTTACTAATTTCTCCTCTGTAGAGTGAGCTGTTCCAAGACGACCTGTTCCCGCCGACGCTGGTGACGTGGTCGGCGTGGCAGTCGGCGGCGGCGTGGTTCCGCAGCGAGCGTGTCACGCCACGCACGCACTGCCTGCGCCCGCCCGGCATGGAGTCGCGTACGTGTTATGCGTCATAGCGTCTATAATATCCATCCAAAAGTCAATTTCACCTTTACCTGAAGTGTCAAAAAATTCATTACGCCAAATTGAGGACTGTAAGACTATGTCCAGAAACTGCGTATTCTTACGCACGTAAGGTCTACGCACGTAGTCGAGGTACTAGGGCCCCATACATTGCGTCCAGGAGCTACGTGCGTATTATTTTAGCTATGCGCGTATCGTACAAAATTGACCTATTAAACCGCTTTGGTTGATTCAGGCACGGATCCAGCTCTCAAAAGAAGATGTGGCCCGAAAATTTTGATTTTATTATTTTTTTCATAACATGGTTATTAGAATTTAAAAAAATAATTGTATTAATTTCTTTATAATATTATGTTAATTAAAAGCTAACGCGCGGAGTGAGCGAGAAAGTTTTTCGCTTATTTAGCAAAAAATTTATTTTATGTTTGGTAAAAAAATAAGCTTTCAATATAGGTACCTTAGACAAATTAACATCAACTAAGATTATAAATTAATTAAATAAAAAATATATGCATATATACTATAGAAACATACACAAATTATAGATTATATAACATCGGCAGGAGTAATTCCTATCGGTTCAATCAAATCATTATTTTTTCTTAAATCTGTTGGTTAGTAAATAAAAAAGGGCTGAAAATTTATGGAGAGGTGATAAATTTTGCGCTTTCTCCAATCTACCTGACTAAAGGTCCGCTTAACACTAAATCCGCTACTATAACTATGTATTTTAACAATAATATAAGTATGACCAGCAGGTAAAAAGCACCAGGTAAGACTCAAAAGGTTAACAATACCAATACTACTACCCACTGAACCTATTTTGATTATAAATTAATAGACCTTGAAAGTATGCTCACAAGGCTGTTGGGGTTGTGGGTATGCCCATACTACACGTATAGGTGCTCCGCTTCTGACTCAATAGGTGCAGCAATTACGCTGTAATACGCAGCTACCTCGAGTACGCGCGAGACACGAAGTGAAAGAAAAATGTTTTTCTCGCTCCGATTGTATGATTCAGAGTGAGACAGAAGTATTCAGTTCATTCGTTACACAGCATTCAGATCGGTTGACACTGTTGGCATTTTACTTTACAGAGTGTTCCGAAATTTTGTGCTGTCAATGTTTTGTCAAAACCAATTATTTCTGAAGACACTTTATATTAAAACCTTCAACACACAATTGATATCGATTTGAAATAGTCAAAAGTGTCATCCCCTGTATTTTGGAGTGCAATGAAAGCGTAGTAAGATCGAGTTGCCAAGTTTCAAAAAATATTTCTCCCTAAAACAAATAGTACGGTTCCCGTGGATTTTACCTAGCATGCGAAGACTCTCAAATATAATTATTAAAGTACTTATGCCACATCGAAACTTCATAAAGTTACATAATACGATAAAATATATAGGTACCGTTAAAAATCAAAAAAATTACATAACAAATATGTAAGTATTACTTATTTAGAAAAACATACCTATAAAGATACTTTATACAGTAAAACTACTTTGCTAATATCTTTCGGAAGTCCCACACATGCTTTCCAACATCCGTCGTTTCCGTAGAAAAAAAAAACGATGATTGCCGAGGGCATTAACAAATTAGTTGCACTGTACGCAGCATATTGAATGACGCGGTCGCGTCCTATTCGTGTTATATAAAGTCTATACTTTAGCCTATTCGCGTTATGAAGGCAGTGAATCATGCGTACATACTATGTCAAAATGGCTTACTTTAATAGGTTAATCACAGCTAATGCGTCAATTTTGACATTTGTATGCATGATTCACTGCTTTTTTTAACACTTACAGACTATAAGTTATTTCGTAGGTATCTAGAGGGTAAAAACTGTATGTCTGTCACCAGGCTATGTCTCATGAGATCATAATTCTTGATAGCTAGACGGTTAAAATTTTTACATAACCTTTACTAAAAATAGTCGATTTCTTAATAAAAAGGAACCCTTATAGTTTTGCGTCTGTCTGTCTGTCCACGCCTCTAGCTTCTGTAATTATAAATATAAATGGATGAAATTTGGTATAGTTTTTTGTATATAATATTATCTCGGATTTAGCATCGTAAAATAATAATAATTTTATATTTTGAGGGTGGCTTACATGAGAAGTGGGGATGAAAAATATTTTTTCATTGTACCCCATTCTGTTGCATAACGTTGAATAGCGCTTTAAAATAGAGTCAAGATTTCATACATGACTTTTTTCAAAATTTTCGAGTAGTTGTAGGGTAGATTTCTAAATTATAGGTTAAACTTGTAAGTTTCCATGCTGATATATAATGCTAAAACTCAGGGAAAATTATTTTGAACCAAACCGGAAGTAATTTGAAAAACCTATTACGCGTTGATAGTAACGGAACCCTCCTTAGACACAACAAACGTGAATTTTTTGACGTTTTTGGCGTGATTCTTTAATGGCAAGATGGCAACAGGTAGACGCTTGCAATAAGAATTTTGGGATTTTTATACAATACATTTTTTATACCAATAAGTGATAGGTCAGCTGTAATTAAATAATAATAGTATATTACTTATCGTCAAGCAAATCAATTGCAAATTTAAATAAAACAAGCATAAAAACCCCCTAATAACCCCTTCAGATACCTTTTCTCCCTAAATTTAGGGAAAAAGTCCCAAGTTGGTATCACAGATAGACCGGCAGACATTTTGTTGTGATAAGATAAGAATCTCTACGTGCGTAGGTTTACGCAGGCTTACGCACTTTCTGGACAGAGTCTAACTCGTCGTGAGCGTAGAAGTGTGGTAATTTCACGGCCATGTCCATGACACGATGTAATTGACACTCCAATTATTATCAATTGTCACTGGTTAAGTGAGATAACTTACGCTTAACATGTTGAGAAAGACTTTGTATAAAAAAATTGTAATCTTTGAAAAAAAATATATTTTGTGATAAGGTTCATAAAACTCATATAATTATAGGTTGTAATTTCAGTTTCTGAGGTGACCCAAAACCAGCCCACGCCTGTGACTCCCCGCGAGAAGCCGCAACAAAAACCCAAACCTGATCTCATCAAATCACACATTCCGCAGGATCCCAAAGATAAACAAGACAGTGTGAGTACTCACATAATATCATATTAAGGCTGCTTAGTGCTTAGATACATAATATTATTGTTCCGTCGGCTATGAACACCTGCTTCACAAATTGCTGGTCTCTTTAAAACCTCATGAGCTCCGTGGCCTAGTGGGTATGTTTGGTTCGCACTCGAGAGAGTGCAGGTTCGAATCCTAGGTTGTGGCGTGTACTAATGAGACTTTCGGATCTCGAGTTCATTATACGGACGCTCTAATGGTGAAGGAAATCATCGTGAGGACGTATTGACCGACTCTCCTCTGGACTAGGCTGACTATATGGTGTGAGAATGCCGTATGTGCTTGGGCAACCATACGACATTTGAAAACTGACTCCCAGGCACTACAGTATTTCAAGAGTGGTTACATCACTCGGAAAATACTGTATAAATCATCCATTATCGGATGAAAAGGCCTACGTTTTTTTTAAAGCCTAAAGGAAGCCTTCTGATCTGCGACGCGAGACCCCGACCAGCAAACTAACCAATCAGGTTGCCAGGCTCACCGATCGAGCGACGCGGGCCGCGGGGATTGTTTAGTGCTCTATATCAATTCATACTAAGTACTGTCTCCGCGACCCCATCTGTCCTCTTGGTTAAATAGATATATGTAACCAATAATTTATAAACATTATTGCAGATACTGAAAGCCATGAGTGCCAAAGTGACGATGAATTTGAAACTGGAACAAGACAGCATGGAGGGCGTTGACGAGTCTGAGTGGGACCAGTGAGTCGTCTTATCTCGCCATGAGCTCTAGATCTCTAGCAGTTTTGTATGAAGTGGGGTGATTGTATTACGGTTGCTTGTTGCATTGATGGCTTTATAATTACAAGGTTTTCGGTAAATAATGGGCTAGTAATAAACATACCGATCATGGTTGTCATATTCATTTCCAATAAAATACCGCAAGGATTTATACAGTACGATCTCCGTTCGCCCTTTATTTCTACCAACTAGCTAGCCACGTCAAAGTTAAGAATGCACCAAATATAAAAAGTGTTTAAATATGGCACATTGATTTACAGATATACCCCCTTACTAATAAAAATATTTATCCAGTAGATAGATAAGCAATACAATGTTTTGTCTTTGTCTGTCAATCGACTTTTCCAACATACACAAGACAAGAATAAAACATTGTACTCGTATTTCTTGTTGGGGATAATGTTTAATGTCATCAACGCAAGAGGTATATCTTAAGTATGTATTCGCTTTGTTAAATAAGTTTAAGATAGCGCGTCTATGTAATGTTTTTGTAAATTTTAATCTTATTTGTAATTCCGCTTATCGATAACATAATAATTATTATTATGGTATATATTCTTAAGTTATATTCGAACTACCATTAACGAAAAGACGATATTTTTCGTGTAAATCTTTAGTAAGGCATCAACAATTTAAAAACAATTATTTAAACTAATTTAATTGCGTTTTACAATAACACGTAATTTCTATAGAAACGGAATTCCTATCATATCCACCATATGCCTTCAATTTGAAATTAAACTGTCTTTAACGTCAAAGCGTTTCATTGTTCTACATCAAAAAATGTAAGATAATGAAACGCTTTCCCGCCCGAGAGCAAATTTTGTATTTTTTAAGTAACCTTTACAAACATTTCACTTTTTATAATGAACTATTTTTGAACCTATACCCTTATTCCTTTGCAAAAAAACCTTCCAAGCAATCCTTAAACCGTCCCAATATACAATAACACGCCCCTTCTAGTAAACATCATTACTAAATAATCTTGGTACTTGACACATCTTATAAGATACTAAAGTAATTGTTAGTTTATCTCCTCTAGAGAGGTTTGGTAATATTACGTAATCAACTTAGGCCTTAGATCATTTAATACGGGATACGCCTTACATGAGATTTCCCCTCTGCCGAGGTATAAGATTTTTGAATCTAATGCGTTCATAAAAACTATTTGCGTAATCGATTTTAACCATTATGTGCATCGGTATAGCATCGAAAGGACGTCCGAAATGCTCCGCTAAAAATGCCGATTTGTGCTCTTATGTCCTGTAAAAACAAGTCCAACACGTCGAATCTTAAAAAAGATGGAATGACCTTTCATTTGTGAGTATTTTTTAATTTAATTATTGTATATTTCTATTTAAATGTAATTTCGTAAAAATTGACGATGTATCGAATAGCGGTGTAAACGAGACAAAAAATCGGAGAACATTCGATGATGACGTAGGCGCACTCCCCACGAGACTATTGTTGTTAGATATAGAATTTTAGTCTTTATTTCCTATACAATAGATTCGAATTTTATTATGGCACTTAATTCTCGAAACATGGCGGAATTTTTTTATTACTTTTTGAGTGACGTGACAATCACTAGAATAACGATGTCGATAAAAAATATTTTTTTTCTTGGTATACTAATTTTATATTTTGTGATGTAAAAATATTGGATTGATTTTACACTTTATACGACAGATCAAGCAAGAAGTATAAAGTATGCATGTATGTACGTGATGTTTATTATTTACCCTACCGCAACTTTGAAACTTGAAAGGCTGAACAGTTTATTTGGATGTTTGAAATATGGACTATCGTTATAAAATCAAGATGGGTATCGTTATAAAATCAAGATGTTCCCAGCCAGAGGGACACAAGTTATTAGTTTTCCTTTTTTGAAGCGCAAGTCATTTTTAGGGTTCCTTGGGTTTACTTGAGGAACCCTTATAGTTTCGCTCTGTCCGTCTGTCTGTCCGCGTTTCTACCGTTAGCCTAATTATGAATATAAATGGATGAAATTTGGTACAGTCATAGATCACAGATTAGTATTATGTAGCTAGATCATAGATTGTGTATAGATCTCGGATTTGGCATCATAAAATAATAATAATTTTAGTACCTGGGCGACTATTTATTGTAATATGGTGGTGTTTAGGTGATAATCTACATAAACAGTAAACTTAAAAAGTAAAATGTGAACTGACAATTATTATTATTTACAATAGATTTCTGTGTAGATCAGGTGTTTGATCTGAAACATTAACTACATTTTTTTTAAACTTGTCTAAAAACTATAAAAAATAAAAAAATATAATAATATAATTATATACTTGAACATATAAAAAAACAAAAGTAAGGCACTGAGCAGGTTTCGAACCCGTAACACTCGTTTCTTGCCATGCGCGTCTTAACCCGCTGGACCAAACGGACAGTGGCCGGCAGGACGAAATTAGCGACCATATTCTGCGTGGAAATAAAAACGCATTAAAACACGAACACGCATTTTCCCAAACATAAGACTAATCTAGATCGATTGTGTACCCCCGAAAACCCCCATATACCAAATTTCAGCGAAATCGTTGAGCCGTTTCCAAGTATAAGATATTCTAGGTGTGGCTCTCCATGCATGTGAAGTGGGGATGATTTTTTTTTCTTTCTATCCCATCATGTGGGGTATCGTTTAATAGGTATTTTAAAATAAAGGCAAGGTTTCATACATATTTTTTTTATAAAGTCAACCATTTCGAGTAATCGGCCTCCAAAGTGATTTATAAGTTGGTCTTCCCTAGCATTTCTAAACTATAAGACTTAGAAACTTACAATTTTCTATGCTGATAGATTATTATGCTAATAACTCTTTAGGAAAATTATTTTGAACCAAATCAGACAGTAACTTTTGAAGTACTTAATTTGAAAAAATATTACATGTTTATAGTTACGGAACCCTCCTTAGACGTGTCCTGATATATTCTTGGTTAGATTAGGTCATTCTTTGCTTTGATGTTTGCAAAAAAGGAGAGTTGTATGTTTAGTGTTCATAATAATATCTACGTATGTGTTATGTATTAGCGTATGTGAGTATGTGCGTATGTGCATTCTATAGTCACGTAGAAGCTATGGCGGTTTTAAAAAGCTTCACATACATAAGTGGTAGGTAAATACACCCTATAGGTACGCGTTAAGTTTGCAGTGAGTCATCAGTGCAAATGTCTTTAGAAAGCAATGACGCTTAGCTCGTGTTCACGTTTGACAATAAAGGTAAGCCAGTTTAACATCGTCAAATTGTACTGACGACTCACTGCAAACTTAACGTGAATAGACTGTATTTACTACTTACGTACCTATGTGAAGTTTTTTATTGCTGCCATAACTTTTACGTATAATATAATATATTAATATGTATATCGGAATTATTCGGAATGGTTTTATTTCAACAAAATACATTATTTTCAAATAACGAAGATGTGACCAATACAAATTCATATCGACAATATATCGATATAATTTGTATTGGTAACATCACTTAGCATGCCAGTGTATTAGTACGTACGCTACACTGTTATATTAGCGCGAGTCTTATTTGTGTGAAATAAATAAGCTAGTGTTGCAGTTTTATAAATGTGTGAGTTTGTAACGATTACAATATTTTTGTGAATGTGTGATTTTGTTTTCATTGTGGGAGTTACCCTCCCCGCACCAAAATCGGCAGAAAGTTTTGTTTGAAAATTTCCCCGCGTGCCTGATCCTGTATTAAATGATCTAAGACTTAGGCATTAAAAAGAGCCAGTACTTCCTAATTACATAGGTTTCGTGATAAGTTTTAAGTTTTTAAGTGGGCGTATTCTTATTCCGGTAATATTAATGAATGAGGTCTAAAATAATATGGGCACAACCTATTTTGGTATTCGTAGAAATAGTATATTAACCGACATCTAAAAACGCGTCGGTTATAATATGTTCGGCTGTTTAACCAACAAGGAACATGGGGGTTGTCAAGTCTTCAATATAAACCCGTAAGAATATGCTCAGGACCTTTCAAACGCACAATAATAATTAGTCGTTTATGATCTAAGGCTTCCGTTTGTGATGTGCTGTGAAATGACCAAACATGACAATGTAATGCTCACTTATGCTCAATTCAATAAACTCAAATGTCGACCTGTGAGAAAATAAGAAATAAACTGTATCTATTTCATAGAATAAGACTCATCTATACGAACGTAAACCGCACGACTAACATAACTACTATAGATATGCGTTTTGTCTACACACAATAGACATACTGACGGGTAATAAATGACAGCTTTCCTTTGTCAAACTGTCATTATGTCTATCGTTTCGTAAAAAGTAACCATTTCTACGGTGGTTATGCTAAGCGCGCTGGACGTTAAACTATGAAGGGTAGAAGAAAGAAAGACTATCGCTGTAAGGCAGAAAAGCAAAAAAAGTGTCCGACAAAAGTAGTCAATTGACAGTTCCAAAACTGGCCATTGTGGCGCTAGAGGCTTATAGAGGGTATGATATGAAGTTAGCAATAAGAGATGGAGACTGGAGTGCAGTTAGTTCAGCTAAATGACTAACCAATAACAAACTCTCAACTAACTTCACTCCATCTCTTATTGCTAACTTCATTTACTTTGAAATGTACTCTGTTGCTACTGTAGCGCCACCCTAATTTGACGCATTTCAGCGGACACTTTTTACATACAGAGATAGTCCTCCTTTCCTATACACTCCATAGTTAAAACTTCATGACACAAAAATATATACAATATGTAAACTCTTTATACAAGATTACTCTATTCATAGCGTATACAACTACGCACTTTTCTTTCAAGTACTCTTTCTGAAATATTTTCTTTGAAAAAGTCGATACTATTTTCAGTTACTTCGCTTTGCTTCCAGTAGGCTAGTCCTAAATAAAAATGTATAATATTATTAATTATATTTATTTTTTAAGCATTTTTCATAGGTGAAGGGAACCTATGTATTAGTCACTTATATGAATCCTGTAACCAAAAAAAAAAAAAAATGAAATAAGAGAGTTACTTGTTTTAAACACAAAGATTTTGTCGCCGTGCACTTTTCTTTTTCCCGACTGACCGTGGTCTTCCCTTGACCACGGCTGCTGGAGAGTAGCCGAAATGTCGGAAAAAAGAAAAGTGCACCGCGACAAAATCCGTAAGTGTTTAAAACAATGAACAATATTCGCGTACACAAAAGAAAATAAAGTTACTTTTACATGTGCCAGGTGAATCTATACTAATATTATAAAGCTGAAGAGTTTGTTTGTTTGTTTGTTTGTTTGTTTGTTTGTTTGAACGCGCTAATCTCAGGAACTACTGGTACGAATTGAAAAATTCTTTTTGTGTTGGATAGTCCACTTATCGAGGAAGGCTTTAGGCTATATAGCATCATGCTAAACTCAATACGAGCGGAGTACCAATCAAGAATGTTACAAAATCGGGGGTCTTTTTTTCCTTTTGAGAGCTTTCGCTACGTACGCTGCGGAAACGGTTAAAGTTTCGCTAAAATGATGTATGGCAGAATTGTTCCCCTTTAAAAGTTCTAAAAAAAAGTCCGCGACAGTATATGTCTATCTTTTAAGGTTGGCTCACTATAACCTTTTTATACTTACCAAATTTGTTCTAAAAGTAAGCATTATTTGTGAAGGTGTTTTCATAAAGATTATATTAATCCTTATCCAAGTAAATACGTTATTCATTACAAGCATTTAATCTAGAAGAAATTTGCCGTTTACATCATTTGATTTCAATGAGTATTTTAGAAGATATCGCAGTAATAAAATAATCATGCGCGCTATAGTAAGGCGCGCGGAGCGGGCGGGCAGTCGTGAGGTGGAAGCGCTTCTTCTACGTAAATGAAGTCGCGGCAGGCCTGTCCCACTCCTCGTGTAGGTATGAAAAATATAAGTACGTGCGGCGGCCTCCCTAAACGGGCCAATTAAAAGGGACTCGCGCGCGAGCAGTGAGCGACGTATGCGTGATTTGTTCGTCGCAATGTTTTATGGATTTGATTTAATACCTTATAATCGGTGCACATAATATTACAATACTGTGTTTAAGTTAGGTAAAAATCACCCGGCCAGCTATAACTATAATACCATAACATAATATTTAATAATGTAGTTTGAACTACTGCAATTAACCAATATTTAGTGTTTAGGTGTTGGCTCCACCTGAACTATCTGTTTGCGTCTTATGATTAAAATATTCCAATTTGAAGAGTTATTTGTTGACAAAAGTACCTAGAAATAGTAAGGTGGCGTGATTTAACTTCTTTGAGTAATATCGCCGTGAAGGTATCGAAAACGGTTACGTTTACGCATAAGTATGTATATACTTATAGGTATGCGCGAATTTATTACAATTATTAAAGTACTATTAACACCTACCTTGGGTTTATTTGGAAAGCAATTTGTTCAGTAAAGTACAGTAGGTAGGTACTAAAAAGTATGTAAAAAAATGTTGTAATTAAATATTAAGAAAAAATATATATTATATACATTATACATACGTATAACCGCCTCCTTTTTTGGAAGTCGGTTAATTATTTTCTAAAATGAGTCAACCCTAATGTCATTAGAATGGATAAGAATTACGCGATAGAAAGAGACGCAACTTCTAGGTAAATATAATCGTAGGTAATCAAGCGCTGCGTTAGCTGAATTGATCCTTATCGTATCGCAGTAAGAGTTCCTATTTCTTCAAACCATTTGTCGGAGTGGTTCTTCTGTACCTCTAGGTACTATTATTTATTCTGTGGTCGCGGGTAAATTTTAGCGATAACCCAAAGTAACTATTCCACGCGGACGAAGTCGCGGGGAAAAGCTAGTTTGAACTAAAAAGTGAGATAATTTTCTTATAACATTCCTATATTGGCCATATTTTATATTTTTCTTTTATATTTAGGTAGCGTTAAAATTGACTTCTAGAAATACTTATATTTATATTACTTGACAGGGCTTGATATTATTTAGTTTAGTATTAATTTGTTGCATTAGCACATGTTTTGGGCGTCACTTAAATATTTTTCAACATGTTTAGTACGTAACATTACGTACATTTTAAACACAGAGTTTGAATAGTATTTACTTTTAATAATTTATTCACTTTAATACATGAATTCCTATGATTTAACTATCACAAAAAAAAATCGAGATTTTATTAACATTCTTCTATCGACTTCATAAACGATCAATTAAAAAAAATAATTTCTGGTTATAATTAAGTATTTAGGTATATTTAAAATCACGCGCATCTCTTTTCATCGTTAAAGCTTTATTTTGCTCAGCGACGACAAATATCTTTTAAAACAAATTAAAGCCTGTTTTAAACAAAATAATGTCCTGATGAGAGTAAAAGTGTGGATGAACTTGTAAGAATTTGTTTAATATTACTCGTCTTAGCTCACAACTTATACTAATCAATATTTAGATAATGAATTATAAGGGTATTCATAATATTTAGGGAATTGAGGTAGTCGCTATAGTCATCGTTATACATAGTCGTATGTACGGTCGCCGATAAGTCCGGAGTATCAGTTTTCGATCTTATTACTATATCAATAAGGATAAAAAACTGATTCACGGGATTTGTCGCTGACTGTTTATGTAACAACACGCACGTAGAGCGTTAGTGTCGCTAGATGATGCCATATAACCGTTTTGCTCAAGTCGCCAAAGAAATCTTACTTTGTCACCAAAATACTCCTATAATATCTAATGATGGGTGCACCCACCCGGTATATTATTATCTGTAGCAATATATATATGTTTTTTAATAATTTCGATTAAATCTCGTTTGGGTGCATCGTTGTAATATTTTGTTACGGTAGTGATTAGAAAAAGTTTTTATTGCATGGTTTAAGGAAGTATAGGGGATATTATTTTTTAATACAAAGCATTTCTTCGAGATTCCAATCGATCAGACTTTAAATGTACTGCAAGTTGCAATTAAATATTCATTCCTCTGTTCTCGACTACTTTTATAACATTTCATCATTCATTCCTAGATGTAGTATTTTAGTTATTCATTCAACTTTTTATATAGCATACAGTATTCACGCATTTGTCTGTAATAAAGTTATAATTGTCTCGATGTAAGATTTTATTCGATCTCTTTGTATAGTATTTGATCATGTATAAGTTTTTCTGCAATTAATGAAAGTATTATTTTTTTACATTTGAATCTCGATTTCATCTGTATTCCTATATTTTGGCCATGTATCGAGTATTGCGTACTTTGTGCGCGAACGTGTGTACCTGTGGTGTACTGATTGTACAAGACGTATTCCTTGTTGACTGAGTGCAGAGATATAAACTGTATAACCTCTATTTGAATATCGTTTTGGTAATTTATGTTATTCATTGTAACTGCTTATTTATCAAATTAATAAAGAATGACCTTGGAAAATCACGCTCATTTCTATTAAGGTAATGAAAGAAAATGAAATTTAATTTATCTCTGTACACAATTTATGTACGCTTTGAAACCTTACTTAAAACTATGTAACTATAGATGTAATTTTATTCACTAGTCAAGTTATACATTATAATATTATGACTTATAGTTATTTTGTTCGAATAAGATTTATACTCATTTAAGTTTACTCGGATCGTAATTTAATATTTCAGTGCGGTACTTATGAAAAGAGAATTTTTTTTTTATGGAAGCTCCGTCCTGAAATATTAACTTAAATCATAGACGCACGATACTTCATATCACTACTTCAAGCTCTATAAGACGTATTTTTACGCACCTCTGGTACATTACGAAATAGATAATATATATAATATATAACTACTACATATTATACATTAGGAGCTCAATTTTGTACGTTTGTATGTAATAATACGATAGCAAGTCTTTGATTAGCAATATATAACACTTGAAATTGTGTTTCATTATTTGTACAATGTACAGTAATATATTTTTTCTCGATATCCATTTTATTATACTTTATTTTATACTATAAACTGCGAATGTATCCAATGAAGTACCCACCACTTATAATAATGAAAAGTTTTATCACACTAATGAACTAAATTACCTTATTTCGAAAAAGTAATTAACAATTGGTGTTTCAGAAAATATTATATTTATACTTGTATTGTTTTTAGCATGGCAACGTAGCATATTTCTCCAACATGTGCATCTGAAAAAAAAAAAAACAAGTTGTGAGAGGACAATAATTGCTTTGTTTATATATTTGTATATGATTTATAGTATCTAATATTTTGCTGGTACTGTTAGTGTTGAAGACATAAAAATGTGTATCGGTCGCTTTATAACAATGGATAATTTTCTAACAAAAAATTATTATCATAGCGACAAAAAATAATAAAAGAATGCAATGGCCAAATCTTTATAATATTATGCACCAGAGTCTAGCAATAACAGAGCAGCATTTTTTCCAAGTTACCGAAATTGGAATTTTTAAAATAAGTGATGAAGAAACATGTATATTATGTTGTGCAAAAAACGCCTCATGAATGACCTCATAACATCACCTCCGACATACATCGTATCATAGAGAAAACTCTGTATTAAGCAGGTTTATGGTCAATAAATCGGTTAAGCATTTACAAAATACGCATTGCATATTTGTATAATCTGTGAATATAATCTGGACTATAGTCGAACAGTGTGCGTGTATTTTTGGATCAGCAGATATTCCTAGAGATAAGTTTCAATATTTGGAAATACATATTTATTATTTTGCATTTTTTTATTAAACTCTTGCTATATCAGATGTCTTTTATTTATTGTCCTTTACTTTTATACCTATTTTTCTATTGCGAATCAAAACTGTCGGCTGAAAACAGTAAAGGACCATGCAAAATATTGTTCCCACCCACCAACAGAATCTCAGTTTAGTAGCTCTTGCCACGCTGATTATTATTTAGTATAGCGATATCCACCTCAGAACTGGGGTTTGGACAGACATTGGAATATTATTATTTTATATTAGCAACCCACTCCAGCTTCGCACGGGTGCAATGTACTACATATACATATCTGTATAAAGCTTATTTTTAGAGCATTCTATCCATTTTGAAAACTGCATTCAAATCCGTTGCTTAGTTTAAAAAATCTAAGGGCAACTGAGCGACTAGTGTCTAATTATTAATCTTTTTTTTTGTATATTTTTACTAATAGTAAACTTATCAGAATATCACTGAAAATCTTCACTCAGTATAAAGTCGCTGTTTCATAATCGATTAGATCTTTTAACTAAGCAGCGGATTTCAATGCAGTTTTCAGCAATTGATAGTTATTCAAGATAAAACGTGTATAATACATAGCACCCGTGCTGCGTGAAGCTGGAGTGGGTCGTTAATATAAATAAAAATAAAATCCAATCTACTAATTTACTTACTTACTTATTAAAATTTATGTAGGTAGGTTACCTATAATATTTTAGGAACGGTAAAATATAAGTATAGGTCTTAGAATATTTTTAACTATTCCATCATGTGCGTTGATCCTCAGGCAGATGTTGATTTTGTAAACTTTCTGAAGTAAAAGTTAAAACTGTTCTACTTAGCGCGCTTGACTTAGGGAGTAAGCTGGTGAATGCATGACAAGAGCGTTACGAAAAGTGTGATCGGGTGAGGCGAACGGAAGTTGAGAGGGAGATATAAGCTAGAACATAGGCCTTAGCACAGCCATGTGGATATTGTTAACTTTTAGTAATTTAAAATTTGAAGTAAAAGTTAAAACTGCCTTAGTAACGCACACTATTTCATCTCTTAACTCGGGATAGCTTCATAATGTTTAACCATGGAAGGCACGATTCGGCTTCAGGATCTCAGTAGGTACCAGATTTAAATTTCTGTAGGTATACTATCCTCGGCAATCCATTTTTCCATGGGTAATTTCAAAATAATTATGTAGCAGCTACCTACCTACCTATAACTAATGAAAATTGCATTCATAATCCCTTCACATGAAAAATGAATTGATGAACGAGAAAAATATTAGCATAATATTTACTCCGAATTGAACATTTTAAAATACGTGAATACTGAATAAGTAACAGAAATTCGGGATTCGAATGGGTAGGTAGGTACATGCTTTCTGACATTTGCCGGTGTTGGATACAGTTACAAATGACCTTGGCTTAATTAATGAAGTAGCGTGCTCGTATCGCTTAAAGTATTTCTCACGGGATCACCACGATTAATTAATGCCTCATGGTCGCTTGACGGTCTAACCTCCTTGTACACTGGACCCTCTTCAACCTTGCGATTAATTGCCACACAAGATTACGTATTGGAAAATTACGCTAAACTTTTCTCGTAAAACAAGTATTTTGGAAAGAAAGGGAAACCATCAACTAGGCCACCTACCTAATAGTAAATTTTCTCCAGTGCAATTAAAGATATATTTTTACATAACACAATAGGAAGGATAAGTAAGATAGTTATTTGTTAAGTAATAATATTATTTACGTAAGCTTTAGTTAATCAGGAGTGAGGGCTAAAGTTACGTAATCTGTGACTAAAGACTAATTAATTATAGTTAATTCTATTTTATAATTTATAATCGTGATTTATGACTGATCAACCATTAAAGCTTCTACCACAGTAGGTACAAAAAAAAATTTAGGTACTGTGCTTCTAGTACCTACATCTAGGTACTAGGTATTAGAGAAATCGAAGAGGTTGACCCTGCACCCTCTAACCTCTTGCGACTTGCATGTAGACTTGACCTCAAGATTTTCCTCATTGCATTTCGTCTATAATGAACGTTGAACTGGCGCATATTAAAACAAATATTTTGGAAAAATCTAAATGTGACATTATCTAATATCTATATAAATATTACGCCAACAAATATCAGGCGGCGCATGTTACATATGTACCCCCTATGAAATATGGACTTAGCACAGAATTGCCGAATACCACTATATGGGAATCATCATCATCAAGCAGTTGCAGTCGAACTTGCTCTTGGACTATAATTAACATATAACATATAATAATTGAAGCCGCCCCTTGGACTATAAAGAAAATACATGTCGTGCAGTTTCTTCATAAATGACGAAATAAATCGTCTTATACTGGAAATGCTGACGCCGCATCATCGTGGTGGTCCCAGCTCCGTGGGACCGTGAATTTGGTGTTAACTTGGACACTTCAGATCTTACATCGGTCAAAGTCGGTAGTCTTAATTTAGTTATAATTTTTGAGTTTAGATCCAACATAGATCTGATTCATTTAATTAAGTTTTAATATAAAATAATTTGTAATTTTAAATGTTCAATAAATCTTTTAAATTAAATCGTTTTTTTTGGAACTCCCGTTCGAGAACACGATAAGTGGCGCAGTCGGTAGGATTTTTCCAAAATTACGGAAAAATTAAAGAACCTTCGAAAGTGTTCCGGGAGTAATAAATTCGGGTGTGTGTGAGATCCAGAAATCGATCCAGCAGAGACCAGAATGTATATGTAAGTGCTTTAGTTTCTATCTAGAGTTGCTTCCTTTTTATCCTATAATTTTACCATAATTTTCCAAGATTTTCCATCCAAGGCAATCACGGAATCCTAGAGTTAGTAATAGCAGTAGAAATAATTCGTTGGATGCGAATAGAAATTTAGGATTAATTTTAGAATTAGAGGAAAATTTAATTTTGAGTGAAAACCTTTCAGAAAATTATAATATATTAAATATGGCAAATTTGGATAATATATTTAAGGCTTTACGGCTATTGCCCGAGTTTGATGGAAACCCAAATGTTTTAACTAGATTTATTAGATTATGTGACCAGCTAGTGCAACAATTTATTAGAAATGAGGAAGGCTATGAACTTAGTAATTGTGCATTAATTAATGGAATTTTAAACAAAGTCGTAGGCTCAGCTTCTCGTTTGATTAATTCTAATGGTATACCTGAAAACTGGAATGGCATTCGATCTGCCTTAATTAATAATTTTGCCGATCAGCGAGATGAAACATCGCTCTATAACGATCTAGCATTATTGAACCAGGGGTCCCTAAGCCCTCAAGAATTTTATGAAAAGTGTCAGAATTTATTTAGTACTATTATTACATATGTCAGCTTGCATGAAACGGTGCCGAGCACTATAGAGTCTAAGCGTGCGTTATATAAAAAATTAACGCTTCAATCATATTTACGTGGACTCCGCGATCCACTAGGATCTCGTATCCGTTGCATGCGCCCTGACACTATAGAAAAAGCGTTAGAATATGTTCATGAGGAGATGAACACACTCTACATGCAGCAGCGCAACGAGCGTCCGTCTGAGAAGAAAATGCAGGTTAGTGAAAATAGGTTTAAGTATGGGCAACAACCTTCTATGTCCTTATTACCCGCGCAACAGTTTGTAGCACCAGCGCGACCATTTAATTCTATGTCAGGTACACCATTCCGTCCCCAGTTAGGTACACACCTCCCACGCCCAGATCAGGGTTGGAGAGCACAGCAGCAGGTCCACGAAACGCGACCTACAAGAACGCAGCAAATGTTTGCCGCGCCCCCACCAAACTATAGACCTCAAAGTCATTTATTTAGATTACCCAAACGTCCCCTTCAAAATGAACCACAGCCTATGAGTGGTGTAAGCCATTTCGTGACTAAACCATTTGCACAGACGAACAGACAACCCCATGACTGGAGAAAATTCGGTAACCCTCCACCTAATAATTATTTTAAAACTAGAGAAATGAATTTGAACGAAATTTACGACCCATACTATAACTCAGACTTTGATGGAACTCACTTTGACTATGATGACGAATATTATAATAATTTTAATTACGAATACTCAATAGATCAAAAACCCCAATTTTCTCAAACTTGTATTGTAGAGGAGGCACAGGATACCACCCCTACATCAAATAACGAGCAGGATTTTCAGAAAATAGCCAAGTCAGACAAGTTAAAATAGAACTTAATTTACAAACCCAAAGACAATTGCCCTATATTCAAATAAGTAACCCACCTTTAAAACTTTTAATCGACACCGGGGCAAATCAATCTTTTATTAGCCCTGGCGCCGTAGAAAATTTTTATTCACATATCGAGTGTAATTATGATCCTTTTGAGGTAACTAACATTCATGCTACCACTAGAAATAATTATTCTATAACTGTACCTTGTTTTCAGGAAATAAATAGCAATGATAAAATTACATTATTTATATATAAATTTCATAATTTTTTCGATGGATTAATTGGGTTAGATTTATTAGAAAAATGGGAGTCGAATATTGATCTTAAAAATAAATTATTAGTAACGAAATTTTCGATGACCCCCTTACTTATGTACGATTCACGTAATTGTAATTTATATGAGGAAATCATACCAGCAAACACTTCAAAATTAGTTAATGTACCCATAAATTTTCAGGAAGGCGAAGCCTTCATACCTGAACAAATAATTTGTAACTGTGTAATTTCTGACTGTGTGACCACGGTAAAAAATAATCGTGGCATTATAGAAATAAAAAACCCTTCTCATCATGACATAGTTTTCTCAATTGATTGTCCAGTTACTGCCGAAATTTTTAATTTAAATTTTTGTAAAAAAAACCAACCAGACCGTGTTACTGAGGTTTTATCTCGTTTGCGAACCGACCATTTAAACCCTGAAGAACGTGCTAATTTAGAAGCTCTTTGTTCTCGATATTCAGATATATTTTACATAGACGGTGAACTACTGACACAAATAACTCAAGGACATTGACGGACTTGGTTCAATAATCAAAAGCATTTCGGGTAATTTGTATTATATAGAAATATAACAATGCCATTTAAGTTTTAGCCAAAAACCAGTATAATTCATATAAAAAAAAAGTATATTAAATATTCTCATTTTAGGCAACATTTAATTCTTCTTAGTGATAATATAGATAAGTTATCTGAAGAAAGACTCGAAAATACTTTAGCTTTTATTAGAATAATTAAGAATATTATATTCTAAGATTCAAATTATTGACGTAGATACTAGATATTTTTATGATTTTATTAGGTTAGCATATTTTTATGCAGATAATTATATAGTTATAGTATATAAGATTCCGATTGTCTCTTCCTTAGCATATGATTTGTATAAACTATCCCTTGTACCTAACAAATATAACCAAATTCTCCTGCCTGCCTCACCTTACCTAGCAATCTCTGGTGACGATTCTAAGTACATGGAGGCTGAATGCCCGAAGGTAAAAGAATGGTACATCTGCCCATCAGTATTAAACTACAAAGTAACAGAATACCCCGAATGCATCCATCACCTAATCACTAAGCAAGAACTTCACGCATCGTGCAAGATAACTACCGTCACCCTCACTAAAGGAGCAGTTGAACAACTTGACGACAGATATTTTACTATGAATTTTCCGAACATCACAAAAGTTAGAACATCATGTGGCCAAGAACAATACAGAAGCCTACAAGGAAGCTACTTAACAATTATTCCAGTAAATTGCTACTTCAAGACGTCTTCATTCACAATCTTCAACTCCGATGATCACATAAAAGGCCACCCTCTGAAAATCATAGAATTACCGAAGTATCAAGAACTTAATGAAAGCACATATCACACATATGCAACCTTAAACTCAATCGATCTCCAGAATCTTCACGCTATTAATGAGAAAATTATATTCCAAAACCCAATACAACTAGACAAGAGTTTACAACAAAGTTTGTACCATACAACCATTCCATTTTATACAATATCGATTGCAGTTATACTATGTGCATTATACATCTTATACAAATATCTACATAGAAGAAGCCTTCGCAAAACTCACGACGTAGAAGACATCAGCGATATACCTCTGAAAAAAAGAAGACCACGTCCTGCTGAAATAGAAATAGATCACAGCGATATTTCGGCAACTTTATCAAAACTTTCGAAATAGTCGCCGAACTGTGGGGGGAGGTGTTACATATGTACCCCCTATGAAATATGGACTTAGCACAGAATTGCCGAATACCACTATATGGGAATCATCATCATCAAGCAGTTGCAGTCGAACTTGCTCTTGGACTATAATTAACATATAACATATAATAATTGAAGCCGCCCCTTGGACTATAAAGAAAATACATGTCGTGCAGTTTCTTCATAAATGACGAAATAAATCGTCTTATACTGGAAATGCTGACGCCGCATCATCGTGGTGGTCCCAGCTCCGTGGGACCGTGAATTTGGTGTTAACTTGGACACTTCAGATCTTACATCGGTCAAAGTCGGTAGTCTTAATTTAGTTATAATTTTTGAGTTTAGATCCAACATAGATCTGATTCATTTAATTAAGTTTTAATATAAAATAATTTGTAATTTTAAATGTTCAATAAATCTTTTAAATTAAATCGTTTTTTTTGGAACTCCCGTTCGAGAACACTATAAGTCGCACGTAAGGCAAAATCATGGATTTACGGCGACAAAAATATTTATGATCAAAATGTATTATATTATGCTTTTTTATACATATATTGAGTGGTTATTGCCTATCTTAGGTAGTTCGATGTTTTCTAACTTAACGTAGTAACGTAAGTAAATTTCCCTGGCGTAAGTATTATATAGTATATTTAAATGAAACAACACAAAATAAATTGAAAACCAAGTTATATTAAAAAATGCATTATATATCATCTTCATCTTCATTATATATCTTCATCATCATCTCGACTACCTGAAACAAAAACAACAAATACTCAAAGATGTGCAGATATGTGCAGATAAAATCAATTTCCTAGTAATAACAAGATTTAGGCCTATCGATCAACATAAAATTTAAACTGGTACTCGTTGGAACTTTTTACAAAAGCCTTCACGAATTATTTTTTTTAAGAAAAACACAATCATTTTGAGTCTATGGACATATTAAGATAATTCTTTATCTAAAAAGTGTTAAAATAACTTAATAAAAGGTTTATAATAAAGTACTTACAACATGCTAACGCATCCATAACTAAAAACAAGTTTTCACTTCAAGACAACGGCACATTGACACAACGTATTCGCACTGAGTTTAGTACCGCTATCCCCAACCTTTATCTGCGGCCCGCGTGAAATCTGTAACCGTTAGATAAAGTTGTGAAAAAGCGTTCACAATTCCAAAAATCTCACTGAGTGAACATAATTATTATAATACATATTTGTTATTTTATTTTAGTTTGTGTCGTTAGCTCATCTTAAATGTTTAGTTTCACTCTTTTAACTACCTTGTGTTATTCTATTATTAAATCGTTAAAAGAGATGTTCTATAAATGTATGACGCGTCGGCCAGCCCTATGTACACTATATAATGTAAATATAGCTACATAATATTATAGTAACTGTTTCCTATCCTTTATTTTATTTTATTTCACTTCGTTTCAATGCACATCTACACTAATATTATAAAGAGGAAAACTTTGTTTGTATGTTTGTTTGTTTGTTTGTTTGTAATGAATAGGCTCAAAAAGTACTGGACCGATTTCAAAAATTCTTTCACCATTCGAAAGCTACATTATCCACGAGTAACATAGGCTAAATTTTATTTTGGAAAAAATAGGGTTCCGTAAAATATTTGGGTTTTTCGGACACAAGGTGTAAAAAATCAACCAGAAAAGTTACTTATTTTGCTGCCTAAACTATAAAAGATAGAACCCTAAAATGTTCTAATAATTTGTAGATCTTATAAATATCTACAAAAAAGTCCGCGACACACTATATCTATCTATGTCGAGTGAGGCACAACAACCATTTTTTTATTTAGAAATCTTGATTTTTTTTGGACTACATTTAAACGCGTTTATTTTACTCATGCTATTAATCCTTATCAAAATAAATTATTTCATCACTAAGTACAATTTATGTAGATAATATTTGGTCTTTGAATGATTGAAATTGGACGTTCGGTTTTGAAGTTATGGCGAAATTAAAATATTACGATTTCTGCTGCACGGACCGTTGTGAAGCGGGCGTCACCAAGGCGCGCGTCGTGCGCGTGCGGGGGGGAGATCTATTAGATCTATGGTATTTCATACGATAAAAGTATACCCACCTACTTATTTCATTGAGTTTTAGTAGGTACCTATATTAATTTTTTTCTGTTTGTTTTGACTAGATTTCGCCCGTTTTGTTAGAGGTTTAAAGACGTTCTGTAGTATAAGTATCAGTATTGTACCCGTGCGAAGCTGGGGCGGGTCGCTAGTTTAAAATAAATTCGACAAGGAGAGCAACTTAACGTAAAATAAAACATGGCGGATTAGATCAGAATTAACCAAAGAATACAGTCGACAAGGATCTTTTGGCACTTGGATGGGGGCGTGAGTGTCGCAAATAAGAACAATACTTATTACTAAAAGTGAAATTTTACAAGACGGCGATGTTAGTACTGATTTTATCCACGTGCCAAAAGGTAAGTGTCGCAACTACAAAACAATACATAATATTAAAAGTGACATTTTACAAGACGGCGATGTTAGTTCTGATTTTGTCCACGTGCCAAAAGATCCTTGTCAGACTGTATCATTTTGACAATGACATGACTTTTCACAAAGAAAGACGTATGACACTCAAGAAGATGTCTCTTCCTAAAACTATCAACAACGTCAAAAGTCAAGTCAAAACAACTGTCAATGCCGCCCTAAAATAGGGTTCTCGCATTAAAAAAACTCTTCAAATAATCATTTTTGTACGCACGTACCCTTCTTCAAATTACTTTTTTTGTATTTTTATGAAATTCCCTTATATTTTTCATATTTACCTATGTGGTGTACATAGAGCTGGTCCAAAATCAAACATCTCTTTTAAACAACATATTTTTTTTCCCCTACAAAATTTTGGTTGCGGCCCGCGACACCAGGAGTACAACGGGTTTGTGGCCCGCGTAAAAAAAAGGTTGGGGACCACTGGTTTAGTACAATATTGGCAGCACGCATCGCAAAAAACAGAAGGGTCGAACAATAGCGGTTTTTGTAAACGGGCCTCGCTCACTAATAAAAAATATTTTGTTGATTCTCGTTCATTGTAGGTTTGAGAGCATCTAGCATAGGAAATAAGTGTAATTCAGTGACTTTGTTTTTATTACTTTTGTCGTCGTAAATCCATGATTTTGCCTTACGTGCGGCGACGGGGGCGGGAGCGGTGCAATCAGCCGGCAGTTTGTGTCGACTGTCGGTTCCCAACAAATTACACTCATTCATCTCCGCCTTTACATCCAAACTTCTTTTTAAAGAAATATGTAACATACGTGGAGCTACGGCGACCATCCTACTAACGTAAATGTGAAAGTTTGTGAGGATGGATGGATGGGTGGATGTATGGATGAGGTATAAAAGTGTTGTCAAGCGCCCTGATGAGGTACCTATATAATAGTTTAAAATTCGGTAATTGTTCACAAGTGGGGCTCCACTTGTGAACAATTACCGCTAATACCATAATTGAAACGACTGCAATTTTTTTTTTATTGCATATTTTCATTATAAAACAGTCTGTTATGCAATATTAAGGTGGCGGAAGACAAAAAAAAATGTAAAAAAATAATATAAAAAACATGTCAACCTCAAAAATACCCAGCGTAAAATAATGTTTGTGTAGTTTTGGGTTAGGTTAGTTAGGTTAGAACTTTTTTGTCTTGTTCAAAACGTCTTCGGAGTGGTAACACGGCCTCACAAAAACCTGGCGTGATATAACGTTTATGTAGTTTTGGGTTAGGTTAGTTAGGTTAGAACTTTTTTATCTTGTTCAAAACGTCTTCGGAGTGGTAACACGGCCTCACAAAAACCTGGCGTAAAATAACGTTTATGTAGTTTTGGGTTAGGTTAGTTAGGTTAGAACTTTTTTATCACGTTAAAAACGTCTTCGGGGCGGTAACACGGCCTCACAAAAACCTGGCGTGAAATAACCTGTGTGTAGTTTTGGGTTAGGTTAGGTTAGAACTTTTTTATCACGTTAAAAACGTCTTCGGGGCGGCATTTTTTTTTTTACATTTTTTTGGTCTTCCGCCACCTTAATATTGCATTACAGACTGTTTTATAATGAAAATATGCAATAAAAAAAAATTGCAGTCGTTTCAAGGTGGAGCCCAACTTAAATGAATATTTACCTAAAATTCTTGCAACACTTTCACAGTTTTCTTTCTAATTTAATTTTATTTAAATATTTTTATGAAAAACAATATGATTATTAAATGACTGCAGTACTTACCTAGGTATTTCATTTACCCTATTTTCACTAAACCTTAATTTACCTAATTGTTGCAACTCTATTTTTGCGTCCTGTTTTTAAACTGAACTGTCCCGGTTTTTCATACTCCAAATCCTAGTTTTTTAAATTTGGGGTTGGCAACCCTAAGGTATACCTAATGACCATGAGGTATTATCCAGGAAAATTTTATAGCATTATTCTGAGCGGTAAGTACCTTAGTAGCTAAGTTACAAGTAGGTACGTATTATTACTAAGTATAGAGGTTGTACTTAATAGTAGTTATGTATAACCTTTAGGTAATCCACAGGTCTCTGATATGTGATAACATGTGGTCGTAACCAATCCTCACTTGCACGGAGCGTTTGGCCATGCAAAGGCTTTGAGGAATTTATCGTATAAAAATATAAGTACCTACCGTATTAAGTAGGTACGTAAATTTGGGTATGTGAAGTAGATCCCAAATAAGTTAAGTCTAAACGCCTACTTATATATTACCTATCTACTTAGTATGCACTGACAAACTAATAAAAGGTCCCAGGACTATAAAATTACGTTGTTACCGTAATATTAGGCGAATATGAAACCGCGTGACATGCCTACGTGGTTTCACAGAGTTTTTTGAGTAATGGAGCTGATTTCGCTTATCTCCTGTATTGCAATGGATTTTATTTACAAAACTAGTTTTTTCCCGCAGCACCGCCTGCGTAAATACAGTATCCCAAAGGAACATTGTACTTTTCCGGGATAAAAAGTAGCCTAAATTTAATCCAGAGCCATTAAATCAGAAAGGGTATATTGTTGCCGGCAGTAGGATTCCATTATCACTAATTTTTATTTTCAACTAGCTTTTGCCCACGGCTCCGCCCGCGTAAATACAATATACCGCGGGAACACTACTTTTTCGGGATAAAAAATATCCTATGTTCTTTCTCGGGACCAAAAGTATGTCTATACCAAATTTCATAAAAATCAGTTCAGCGGTTAAAGCGTGAAGAGGTAACAGAAAGACAAACAGACAGACAGATACACTTTCTCATTTATAAAATTAGTATAGATAGTATAGAAGTATAGATAAGACATTCCCTTATAATTATTAGATAATTATTATATTTAGTTGGTGGGAACAAAAATTTGTTAGTGCAAAGCTTATAATAATGAGTGTTGATAATTTAGTGCTAGCCACTAATCACAAGGTCACTGACACTACCCTTAATTAGACATAGTTAGTGGCAAGGAATATATAATATTACTAACGTAGTAGTGGTACAAATGTTGATACTGAACTTTCGTTTTAACTACTTTATCATCGAGCGGTTTTGATTAATGGATAAAATTTTATGAGCTAGAAGATTAAACTTTTTCATTATGCATTGTATAATCCTTTGTCCTCAACTTTCCCCAACACGTAGAGCGCTTCACACTCGATGCGGTTATTATATTTTACTGAAAACAATTATTTGCATCTAGAACATAAATTTAAATTCAGTAGTAGGTCATATAGACCAATGCCAATAATTTTTGAAACAAAATTTTTTTATAGTAGGATGAATGTTGAAAAATTATATAGGAGAAACGAAGAGAATATAATAAAAATTAAGGGAAAAATAAATTAGGGGCGATTTGAGGTCGGGAAGTGTAAGGGGTTGAGTTTTAACTAAAAAAACCCTTACACTTCCCTTACAACTTAAAACTTTCAGGGGAAAAAACGGTTTATTTCGGTTTATTTACAGCTAGGGAATATTATTCGAATATTCGAATATTCGTTTTATTCGAATATTCGACGATTTCATTATTCGAATATGACTGGGTTCAATATTCGAATATTTCGAATAAAACGAATAATAAAAATATTTTATTTATTTATCAAAAATATGTTAATAATAGTAATAAACTTGTACATAAACCGGAATGTTTTATTATTTAATACATTACTTTTATTATTTATTAATATTGTCGTCAATAATATCCTAAAACAGATTTTACTACACTGTTTGTGAAAGAATACAAAGCTGTTTTTAAATAAAATAATATTTAAGGTGAATATTTCCTACAGGCGTCAGCGAAAGAAATCCATACACACACGCTTGTCAAAATAACTTAACCAAGAGCGTGTTAAGACGTGTCTAAGGAGAGTTCTGTTACTATAAAGCGTGATACGATTTTTAGTTTCTTGATCTTACTGTTCGATTTCGTTTAAAATAACTTTCCTAAAGAGAATTTACCATGATCTACCAGCATGGAAAATTGTAAGTTCCTAATCTTCATAGTTCAGAAATGACAGAGGGGGGTCAAACCAATTTGGAGGCCGATTGCTTGGAAATGGTTGACTTCGTAAATGTCATGTATAAAACTTTTCCTTTATTTTAAAAGAAATAATATTCAACACACACTTCAGATGTATGGAAAGCCGGGATGGCTTTCCATACATGCTTTTTTTTTTTTTATGTAATGAACCAGGAAACGAGCAGACGGATCACCTGATGGTAAGCGATTACCGCCGCCCATGGACACTCGCAGCAACAGAGGAGTTACACTTGTAACTCCTCTGGTGCTGCGACTTGCGTTCCTGATCCTTAAAATCCCCAATCCCCCCATAGGCCTCCGGTAACCTCACTCACTCGGCGAAACACAACGCAAGCGTTATTTCACGCCGGTTTTCTGTGAGGTCGTGGTGTGAAGTGTTTATAACTATAATATAATAAAATTATATTTTTTTATCAAACCAATACCGATGTCTAGACGCAATATAGCTAGAAGAGCAGATAGAAAGAGAGACAGGTGGACGAACAGAGTGAAACGATAAAGGATACCTGTTAAGTTGAATATTACAGTATTACACTGGCCTGCAAAACTAATTACAAATCGTTTCAAATTTCATACTTTTCAAAATATTATAACAAGATTTATCAGCATTCTTTAAAAGTGTTATTGATTGTACTGTAGGTTCTTGGTGGAAATTCATGTTTCACAGTAATAATACACAATACTTCTTGCACTATTTCCACTTTAATATTAAAGTGGAAATAGTGCAAGAAGTATTGTGTATTATTCTTTAAAAGTAATAAATTATATATATCAGTATATTATTTTTATCTTTAAACAAAAATTTACCATTTTAATCTTAGTCTTATAGACTACATTTACATGTTATATAAAATTGCAGTTTTGAATAACACCTCGAGGCCTGACAACAGCTTGGAGGAGGTTTGTCATACTGAAAAGGTTTTAGAGCTGAATTATGCAATATTCTCTTCCATTCTTATATCAGGGCGTGTTTTAGTGCTGTGAGGGTACTAACAGTAGGTAATAATTTGCGGCTTCTGACTAGCCTTCTAAGCTTTTCTCAGGGTATACTTAATCGGGTTGAGGTGAGGACATTAAAGAGAATCTTTAAGAATCTCTTGACCATATCTTTCTCCGGGTAGAGGTCCAATTGTCATTATGTGGCCACATACTCAGCGCGTATTCCTGAAAGTATGCCAGCCCATTGTATATGTACTATACCTGAGCATACTGGACTCTATCTGAAAAGTAAGCTTGAAGATAGAATTTACCAGGTCACTTAGCCTCCCTTTAGAAGTTCACTTTAACTTGTGAAGTTTGTAAGTAAATCCACTCATCTGGGACTAAAATTCTGGATCATTCTCGTTCATCCTTTTGTATGTGTTCACGGACGTATCGCAGTGTTGCTACTCGATACTAGGGCTCTCGAGTTTGGTTTCGAGGTAAGACCACTCGCCCCTCGCCTTAAGGGATTCAGATTTACTTAAGCAAATCTTCTTCACTGTGCCGTCAGTAACATAGTTCCCTCGGTTCTGAAGAAGTCGTTTCTGAACTTAACTGCATTTAAGTGTTGATTTTCAACAAGTGGAAACAATTGAACGGTCTTGTCCAGCGCTGAGTCTGCCATTCAATCCAAAGTCTTGCACGGCCTTGTCAAATATTTTTCAGTCTCTTTGTACCGTCGCTTAATCTTCTGAACGGGTAACATGACACACTCTGTTCTTGCAGTACAACGCCTGATGCCTACTTCAGCGCTGATGCCTACTTTCAGAAAAACCATCAACACATTCTTCAGGCTATGATACACTTTTTAAATCTACTGTTTTCATACTTCCTTTTTGTAATAAGGCTCATCGTTCAAAAAAATTGAAAACATAAAGATACTAAAAACACGGATAACTTGAAAATGGAAATAGGTTATTTTTGTTTTAAAGATTTTCCTTCCACTTTTTACCAACTATGAAGTTTTTTTGTTATGATAACATAACATTAAATCTTTTATGAGTGTTTTTTATTTTGACGGATTATCTTATTTACTTATTACGGTTTATATACACATGCACATGCGATTTAGTATTTTAAGTTTGAAACTTAAAAGAAGATTTTTTTTTATCAAAAAGACGTTGATTTTTTTAGAGTAATTTGTGAAACATGTCACATTTTGATATTATTAAATATGCAGGTATAAATAAACGCATTATATTACTTGTATTTAAAGTTTATTACTAATATTCGTATTATTCGAATTATTCGAATTTATTCGAATAGTGTTTTGCCATTATTCGAATTATTCGAATAGTAAAATTGGTCGAATAATAACATTCCCTATTTACAGCAAAAATACGAGTCCTATGGAAAAAAGTCAAATGACAAAGTTGTATGTAATAAAAAGATTACATACAACTTTTGTATTTACAATTTTTCCACATAGTCATTTTTTCACATTTCAAAATTTATGTGAACAATTCAAATAACCAACTTTTTGGTTTTTCATTTTTATAAAACGTTGTACAAATAAAATAATTTTTGCATGGGTGAAAACTTACCTGTTTATGTTTCAAATACACTGTATTTTTTTGATTTAATTTATTTTTTTTCTCATTATTTTGAGTTAATATCGAAAAATTAACCCTAATTTTCAATTGAAAATTCTCCCGTTAAAATAGCTGATTTTTTATTATTTAAAAAAAGTCGGTAGGCTTTTTGTTCGTTGAAATCTTTCCTTTCTAATACTGTAAAAATATACATTACCATAATAAATGTTCTCAGAAAATGCAATGAAAATAACAGGTGTCAGGTAGTAAAGCCCAGACCCGCTTAGCCCGTTCCTCACTTCTCTATGAAATACCTTTTGATGGGCTAAAATTATCCGTAGGTCACACATGTATATAAGTTATCTTAAAATAGCAGTAAATTGGCATCTATGCATATAATTTACAGAAGATTCGACAAGTTACTCAAAATATTATTGTAGATGTCTTATTGGGGCTATAATAATGTTGGTCTATAGTCTATACTATAATATACCTAATAATATCTAATATATCGGTTTTGTAATTATAAAATAATAACAATGTTATAGTTCATAATACATAAGGCATACATATTTTAAGTATTAGTATGATATTATGAATTAGGGATAAATATTTTTTTATTCTACCCCACCGTGTATATGTCACCGTGAAATTGTAAAAACCGTTAGATTGTAAAATAACTAACGAGATTATAAAAATATGTCGAAATATTCATTACTATACATTTTAAATCTAACGAAAATTAATAATATGTTAAATTATTATAGGTAGAATATTCGCGTCAGAAGTCTATCAACATTTAACAATTTTACGGTGACATATATAATATATTATACCTATCGACGAAAAGACAACGAATCTTTAAATAAAGGCAAGGTTTACACACGAATTTTTTACAAAGTCAACCATTATCGAATAATCGGACTCCAAAGTGGTTTATAAGTTGGCTCCGCTTTGGCATTTCTAAACTACTTATAAGAGATAGAAACTTTTATGTAAAATTGTTCTAAGTGAAATCGACAATAACGTTTTTATAATCATTTTAATAAAACCTATTGCGCGTTGATAGTTATGGTATCCTCCTAAGACATGTCCTGACATGATCTTGGTTAGGTTTTTAGTAACATGAGTGTAGAACCAATTACGTCCTAACAGGTAGTAGGTTAAGTCACTTCCCCTCTTAAGGCTCCTATTAATGTACTTAGTCCTGTAGAGTCCTCCAACCACTTCAAGTGTGAAGATCCCGCATCAACACTATACAAGGCCATTTAAATTGTCGTTTGGATGAGCGACCCACTTTTACATTTTTTATATTATTTTTCAACAATGTTTACCTACTTACCTTATAAATATATCTTCCTTTATAAATTACCTTCTTTTATAAATAATCTAATGTGTTTTCTGTGACAATCTGGGTCAATTTGGTCAAATTCGACATAGGAAATCGTCAAAACTTTTTGCGTTCAAGTTTTATCTTATTTGAAAATGTTACAATAGGTACCTAATACATATGTGTGCTATATTATGTATAACTAGCCTTTGCGCGCGTCTCCACCCGCGTAAATACAGTATCTCACGGAACACTATCTTTTTGGGATAAAATGTAGCCTATGTTTTAATCCAGAGTCTATACTACTTCCATATCAAATTTTATCAAAATCCGTTCATCATCTATCAATGTAGATGGATATCCATCTATCCATCAATTCATGCATCCTCACAAACTTTTACATTTATAATAATATTATTAATAAGTAAGATGATAAAAATATTATTTGTTGCCAGGAAGACAAAAAACCACTTACTTAGGTTTATCCTTCTACTTCGTTCGTTTACAAAGAAAATCATAACCTAGCTATTTTACGAGACTACTCAATGCTTAGTAAGACGATGTTTTGCATATCTCTACTTAGCTACCTAAATACTTAGGTTTAGGCAAAACATCATAATTATAGGTATATGAAAGCAAGAATATTTACAACGAAAATGGAAAATTCGTCCAAAAATATGAGCTTAATTCATCCTTTTGATGTCTTCTTTTGACCCTTTAACCTAATTTGAGCTATTAAAAAGCGGGCAACCGGTTAAAACGCCCATTACGACGATCTCTACATAATTTATGGCAATTATTTATTATAATTTCGAATGTATTTCGATCGTTGTGATCTAGTGAATCGAGACTTGGCAATATTATGCCAAAATGTAGTTTATGAAGCTTTATTAAACACCTAATAAAGTATTCTCTATATTGCGGTTCATAGTCTGATTCAAAAGATCCCTGTCAGTGAATTTCTGTCCAAGGGCACCGAAAATTATGATCCAGTGCTCATTCGATTCGGAATGACCTCTAGAAACTTTTTGAAAAATTTCAAGAGGGGCTCGAAAAAATTGCAAAAGTTATAAACAATTTAGTAAAAAAAGGGGGTACTGTATATTATATTAATGGCTTACTATACGCTATAAAATTGTGCGATACGCTGAGTTCATGCTGTGCTATAGGTATAGCGCACCACCGTTTTTCTCCTCCCTCACCCACGAGTCAACAGTTAACTATGCTTGCTATAAAAAACTTAGGCCTTTGCATCCGTTAATGGATGATTTATACAGTATTCTCCGAGCGAAGTAACCACTCTTGAAATACTGTAGTGCCTGGGACAGTTGGTTTTTAAATGTCGTATGGTTGCCCAAGCACATACGGCATTCTCACAACATAGTCAGCCTAGTCCAGAGGAATGAACTGGTCAATACGTCTGTGGCCAACTATGTGCGGGTTTCCTCACGATGTTTTCCTTCACCGTTAGAGCGTCCGTATAATGTACTTAAGATCTGAAAAAGTCTCATTGGTACACGCCTCAACCTGGGATTCGAACCTGCAATCTCTCGAGTGCGAACCAAACGGTCTACCCACTAGGTTACGGAGACCTTGCTTGCTATATACCTACTATAAATACGATAATATCGCGTAATGTGAACGCCATGCTATATATTTAGTACCTACATTAGGTCCTTCTTTGCTATACTATATACCTAGCACAATAGTATAGCGTAGTCTGAAATGAGCTTTAAGGCACAGGTCTGTGTGTCTGTCTGTTGTAGGTATAATATTATACCTACACAAAATACGTCTGACAATTTACGCGTTTTATTCTTTTGATATAAATATTATCAACTTTTTCCATATCGGTTGTAATGTAACGAGAAAAGAATTAGAAATATTATCTCTCGTGGAGCGTGTCTATTATAGAATGTCATTGTCTCTGGCCACGGTAGCAGCACTTCCTGATCCTGATGACAATATTCTGGGCTTTGTGCGAGAGTATCTTTTATTTGAATTCACGCGGCGTAAATGAGGGGGAAACGTGTATTAGGGGCCCCATACATGGTCCGGTCTACCTTCAGTTCGGCCTGAACGGATGCAAAATCGTATCGTGTGTGTGCAATTTCGAGATCGCATCAGGCGGCCGTACGGACTGAACCGATTCGTTCCAGTGTTGCCAGCTCTTTTTTTGTGAAACTACTAAACTCGTATCGATTTCTACTAAAACTACTAAAAAACTACTAAAGAGGCTACTTAACTTAGGAATTCCTGAAGCCCCCCAAAAACCACTGCATTTTAGGTTTTATTATATTAAATTTTTTTCATTAATTGAATTTGATTATAAATTTTACCATTAAATTAAAATATACTAGGAAATATTACGTATTTAGTAGCTATTTTGCATATCATTACTGTCTGGCTCTTTCCTACTTAAACACTACTAATAACTAAATTTCTACCAAGGAGGGAATAAAATACTCAATTTAGTAAAATTTTGTAAAATAACTAAGTTGGCAACATTAATTCTGGTCTGACCGATCGGCCTGAACGCGCGGCCTGTCCTGACCGTGTGTGGACAAATCGCTTCAGTTCTTGCCCGACCCGCTGCCGTGCGGGCGTGTATCTTGTACAAGCGTTGTATGAGTTTTCCCGGTGTTTAAATACAAAATTGATAAACACGACCGTAGCGCGCGGCAAACCAGAATGGGCTGATGCGACTGTTCCGTGTGTGGGCACGAATCAGATCAGGCCGAACTGACGTAAATAGGATTGGATGCGATTTTTTCCGTGTGTGTGCTCGAATCCGTTCAGGCCGAACTGACGTCAGTTCCAGCTGAAACGATCGGCCTCTCGTCTGTGGGAGCCTTTATATCGCATTGTGTAGCAGATACGTATGAAACGGAAGTGGGGCCTTTGGACTCCAATTTTTCATACTGACATTTAAAGACTAGGCGTTGTTTTAGTACCTACCCTGAATTTATCACGAAACTGAATGTTATATGAGAATTACTGGCTGATGCCCGCGGCTCCACCCGCATAAGTACAAATAACCCACGGGAACCGTACCTCTATGTCCCGCGATAAAAAGTAGCCTGTCTTTACAAGTGGTCTACTTTATATGTGCCAAATTTCATAATAATCGGTTTAGTAGTTTTTACGTGAAATTGTAAATAAAGTATCCCACGGGAACCGTTCATTTCCCCGCGAAAAAAGTAGCCTATGTACTTTCTCAGGCTCTAGACTATCTGTGTACCAAATTTCATTTAGATCGGTTCAGTAGTTTTGGCGTGAAAGACGGACAAACATACACACTCCCGTTTGTAATATTAGTATGGATAGTAAAATTCCAAATGTAGACAAATGCCATTTTAATAAAATTACGGCTAAATTGGATTCTGTCAATTAATTCCGTTACTGAAATTGCTGACCAAAGACCCGACAGTAGACTATAGATATAAGTTAGCTCTGCCATTCGTCGGTTCGTTATGAACAAGTTAATTATAATAATTAATAAAGTATTCAATCATCTTTGCAATGTTAAAATAGCATTTCCTGGAAAGAGGAAATTTCCTTAATCCCTCATGTATTTATCACTTCAAAATTTGCTGCTTGTTGCGCGAGTTAATTAAGAGCTCTGAACCTTGAACAAGTAATTATTTCGAGATACTCAAGACGTCTTCAAATCTACTTATTTTTTTAAACATAAATTAAAATAAGAAATAAAATTAAACTCTATTAAAACTCGCAACTTCCGTTAATTATTTGCATTAATATGGTAGGTCATGGATTTATAGATGAATACCTACTGAAGAACCCTCGACCTATTCACAAGCTATCGAAGTATCTGCTGGACAAGGACAGCATGTGACTTGAGCGTTACTTAATTTAACTTTAGTTTCAGTACCTATTCGACCATTAGGATATTACAGAACTAGGCGAAACACTTGATCGCCTTTTTATTTTCAGCCATTATTTCCTATATATATGTCATATTTGAAAAAAATTGGCACTGGAACACGTGTAATTTATCTGGTTACAAGAATCTGCGATAACCCATAGATTATTATATTATTTAAAGATGACTTTTTAGTATTTTTTACCTAAATGGTAAAATGAGACTCCATTAATGTAAAACAAACTGGTTGATTTTTTCGATTTCTCTGAAAAATGTTTGGCCTTTTAATTTTTAATACAAATATATGCTAAACCTATAATAAATAAGAAAACATTAAATTTCAAAGCGGTTACTCAATTCTTTTTGTAAAGCAGTGTTTTGAGAGTTTAAATCAAATTTACGTACGTAAAGTGTACGAAACGTAATTTACGTTAAATTAAAGACAGACAATTGTACAAAGGAAGGAAGTTGTTCTCAAGTGTCTTCTATATTATAAGAGATACTTGATCCCCAATGTATCTAGTATCCCCAATAATTATATAATAATTACAGCTTTTAATTGTATGGGGATTCCCATTGCGGACAATTATAAGCTTCAATTATTATTATTGTTTTCTCGTGCAGTGTTTTAGCATTAATTTAACTTCATTCATAACATTTTTCAGCGCCTTTTTTATGGTCTGGTGCTTTTATGCTACACAATTCCTTGTTAATATCTTAGGACTATAAAAAAAATTAAAAAACTTAAATAATTTTACTTGATCTAGGGTGATAAAATTTCGAAAAAAATAAAAATAAAACCGTTAACGAAGTCCACCAAAATGTGCCAGATCTAACAGATCTACCATATTGAAAAAGTTTACTGGTATGATACATACTACCAACTATCCACTGTAAAACTAAATATCCCCTGTACACGATCAATTAAGTGTACCTAGTCTCTCATAAGGATCAAGCGGAGCACTTTATCTTGCCGAATTTTATATGCCGAATTTTATACTAAACACACATAAATTCTCTAAATGACGCTGAAAATCTCGGTCAGTTAATTATAGAACGGTTTTGGGTAAGTTAATAAGAAAATGTCTGAGGATCAGACATTCTTCAAATCTATGTACCTATATGTCGCCGTAAAATTGTAAAAACCGTTAGATTGTAATAAAACTAGTGAAATTGTAAAATGTCGATAGACTTCCGACGCGAATATGCTGCCTATAATTTAATACATTATTTTTCGTTAGATTATAAATATAGTTTTTAATCTTTCGTCATATTTTTACAATCTTGTTAGTTATTTTACAATCTAATGGTTTTTACAATTTTACGGTGACATATATAAAAGGAAAAGCTGATTGACTGATGTATCAACGCACAGGCTAAACCTTAATGGTTTGGCCTGTGCGTTGATATAAATTTGAAATTTTGCACACGTATTTCTCATATGACGTAGGAAGGATTTTCAAAATTCAACCCCCAAGGGGGTAAAATTGGGGATGAAAGTGTAAAACCTAATTTCACGAGGGCGAAGTCGTGAGCAATGAAATTTAGTATTATAATATACTGATAACAAAGATTATAATAATCATCACACCAAAGGCACATAGATTACGATTTACATTATACGATTACGAGCATGAGGTGTCATATCCTCTGCGGCACGTCATATCTAAACAGGCATTATTAGGAACAGTTTGTATATCTTAATGCGTGATCACAATGTGGTGGTTAGTCATGTTTAAAATATCCTATAATTCACCTAGTTGTCCCACTGCGCCCACGTGCGTGTGGGATTGCTGATGTCACTGGGAGATAAACAGTTTGACGTCAATATCTTATGCAACTAATTCCATCCAGCTGCACATAAAGTAGAATTTAGTAAAATGCAGTAGTACTCTGTTTTTTTTTATGAACTAGAGTTCTCCTTGCAGCAATTTCTCGGCTGATGAGTGGTACCGGTGGTACCTAATATCTATGGACGCTTCACACCGTGTCAATCTGGCCCCGTGCTTAGTACACGAAGAATTTGTGTTACAGTTGACTGACTGAGACATACATATATATTTTATAATACTCATCTATGACCTAGGAACACAGAAAACTTTTTGTTCTCTTAGCAGGATTAGAACTCGGCGTTGACTAAGGCGCCAACGCGTTTACCACTGAGCCACAGAGGTCGACTAATACATTTTTATGATAATGTTTCACCATTATCATAAAAATGTATTTTAAGTAACACATTTATGTTTACAGGTGTTGCAAGTTTAAAATATCTTTCATCAACATTTAAATTTAGAAATGAAATAGTGAAAAGGTTACCGTCTTACCGTAGCTTAAGTCAATTACTTGAGCCATTTACGGGCGCTCGAGTCCTGTATAACTCTGGAAGTTGAATTCTCCAGAAATGTTCATAATGAAAGCATCTTTCGAGATCAAACGGATTCATAACCTCCGTATATAAAATATGTGATCCTTTTTATCAAACGGAAATTTATTCAGTTGTGAATAAAAGTTATGTACGAATAAATTTGGAAAGATTTTAAGCTTTACGAACTTAGGCCCATGTTAAAGAGTGAAATCCGATCAAGTGGCTATTATTGGAAAAATATATTTATAACCTATATAAGTACAGGTTTATAAGGTTTATGTAATAAACGTATACTTATATATTTCGTAACTCCACTTCACGCTGTTTAAATATCATTTATTCTCTTATTATTTTGATACTACCTAATTTAGCTTTTGTCTGTGGCTTTATTTTCTCTATTTTTAAATAATCAATTTAAAAATAGAGTACATTACTTTATACACAAGGTATACTTTTGTGTGATAAAAATGTTCCTAAGCATGTACGAGTAGTCTGTGTTAATCCAGATTCCAGAGCTTAAACTACCATAACAAATTTTATTAAAATCTGTTCAGTATTTTTTGCGTGAAAGAGTAACGAACACCCATCTATTCATACATCCATCCATACATGGATTTCCTCACTTTTCACTTTAAGGTATAATAGTAGTAAGATTGAAAGTTAATCTACATAATATTCTTGATTCTTTGAATGGTTTTCGTTATGGAATTTCAATAACTATGATGTTCTCTTTTTACCCGACTACGGCGAAGCCTGGTAATGATTTTTTCAGTCTATGTAATATGTATGTATGTTTATTCCATGTTTCGTCGAGTGAGTGAGGTTACCGGAGGCCCAAGGGGGTTGGGGATTTTAAGGACCAGGAATGCAAGTTACAACACCAGAAGAGTTACAAGAGTATAAATAACACTTCTGGTGTTGCGAGTGTCCATGGGCGGCGGTAATCGCTTACCATCTGGCGGTCCGTCTGCACATTTCCTGGTTCATTTTATAAAAAAAAAAAAAACTAAAAGCTGTATCTATACATCTATACAGTTAAATAAAATTGAAGTGTCTGTTTGTAACTTCAAATTAACAGCTTTTCACTTAATTAATCTGAAAGTATATTCGGTACTTACAATAAAATACCAATTTTTAAAATTTTTGTCTGTCCGTCTGTCTGTCTGTTGGTCTGTCTGTCTGTTTGTTCCGGCTAATCTCTGAAACGGCTGGACCGATTTTCACGGGACTTTCACTAGCAGATAGCTGATGTTATAAGGTCTAACATAGGCTACTTTTATTTTAGGGTTCCGTTTAAAAAAATAGGGTTCCGCTTTCGTTAGTTCTGCGCAAACGAAGTTGCGGGCATCAACTAGTTTAAAATAAATAACGGCAACAGGTTAACGCTTGAAATCAGAAATATTCTCTGAATATTGAGTAGTTAAAAATGAATAACAATATTACAGAAATAGGGGTAACATTCCCCTACTCAAAAGGTAAAAACGTCTGTCCGTCCGTCTATCTGTCTGTATCTCGTGAGCTGTGATATGATGATATGTTTCTGTTGCTGCCATAATTGCAAAAATAAAAAACAGCGTAAAATAAATATTTATGCCAATAAATATTTATTTTACGCTGTTTTTTTTTGTGTGGGAGCCGCCAGGCAACCTTGATTAATACATAAAAGGAAAACCTTGATTTTTTCGCTGTTTTTACTCGATATTAGTAGGACTAATATCTAGTTGTATAGATAATAGTACGTGCGCACGTCTCAACTCACACATGGCCGGTCTAATTTTATTTCAATTAAATTTTGCTTTAAGCTGCTGGCGTAATAATATTTCGTGTGGTTCTGATTCTTCTTAAACTCAACCTTCACCACACATTAACAGTGATGGCGATCATGATGATGATATCAATTGTACAATTAGACAAAAGGGCACTAGACAGACTAATTGAAGACGGACACTAGAAAAACCGATCTATTTGTCCCACAAATAATTAAGCAATTGTCGTTAATGACATAGTGTGGTGACTGGTGTAAAATAGCGAGCCCCACCGGCCGTGTGCTAGTAATAGTTAAACAATTGTGGAATTAGGACGTGGCTATGGTGTCGTACTCGTGTCACTTGTTGTGGACAAAAATGCCCCGTAATTATGGAGTTTAATCGCGGTACGTACACAATAGGATGTTCATCAGCGTGAAATGTTTGGTGATGTAAATGTATTTGTTACTTTGATTTTTTTTTGTGTCGGATATACCTGCATTTATATATTTTGTAAATAGTATTACATATTTTTAAATTATTCTCAGTTTGTGTTTTTCATCTCGATCGATCGAAATTCGATCTCATCGAAATCTCGCCATAAGATGAAATGTTTTTTACCACTTACCGTAATAATTTTATTAAAATTATGATAAAATAATAAATTAGCTATATTTACGGACCTTTGGCACCTATTAAATCTCTATTAGAATTTCAGTTCAGTATTAGATAGCTTGAAAATTTTTAAAATGTTATTATACTTGAAAATCGTGGCTATCTTAACTGCATTTATGCTTTGCAATCAGCCATAAAAGCTATTTCATGCTATCTTATACGGTCTTCAGCCGGTTTAGGTACCAATACGGTCTAGATACGGTTGTCCAGCATATCCGATATAGCTCGGGACAATATCGCATCCTACACCGGGATAAATCTTATTTGTCCGCGTTCTATGAAATTCCTTTACGGGCTTAAAGCGCAGGGTAAAAATGTTCATATTTCCTTTTTGAGCTGTTTGTGTGTTGTGTTTCTGTTCATGTTTGGTTTAAGAATCTTCATTTGATTTCCCATATTTCGTTGGATTTATGAAGTCGATGTAGCCATTATTTATTTGGATTGGATAGCTACGGAACGTTGCTTTAAACAGTATATAATGTATTATATTCAAAATTACTTTGTAATTATTACGTATTTACTTCTTAGTTCTTACTTATTTTATTACCAAAATTATCATGTAATGCTGCTATGTTTTTAAATCTATTTAAATTAAATTGTATCGCTTCATTTACTTTTTCAGACATAATTCTTAAAAGTTATGGAATAACGATCCATGGTCTAGTGGTTAGAGCATTGGCTCTCGACTCGGAGGTCATGGGTTCGATTCCCGCATCGGAACAACAAAAAATGTTGTTTCCAAGTCCGGTTAGGACAATTCAGGCTGCCTGATTTTCTGACAAGAAAGATGATCCATGCGTCGGATGGACATGTAAAATTAAGTCGGACCTGCGCCTGTTCTCTTGTCAGTCGTATCGGATATCCGTCCCACTGGATTATGAGAGTAAAGGAAGAGAGAGTGCTGTTGTGTACTGCGCACACAATTGGGCACTATAAAATTACTCCTGCGTAACTGGCCTGGTTTCAATGAAACCGGCCACCGTAACCGAAATCGGTGTGGGGAGGTATTGTTATTATTATGGAATATGGGTAAAACTGACATGTATCGAAAATTATATAGAGTCGCTACTTCGAACACACCGGTGAGCTGCGGCGCGTCGGCGGCGCGGGCAACGCCGACCCATTCTCGAAACCAGCGCAGCGGCAACTCGTGCGGCATTATAATTTATTAAGTTCTGCTCACACCGAAACGAGACGATACGCGACACCGCACTGCATTTTTTATTATCTATTAGTATTTCAGTTCAGTATTAGATAGCTTGAAAATTTAAAAATGATTTTATACTTGAAAATCGTGACTATTTTAACTGCATTTATGCTTTGCAATCAGCCATAAAAGCTATTTCATGCTATCTTATACGGTCTTCAGCCGAAACCAGCGCAGCGGCAATTCGCGCGGCATTATAATTTATTAGGATCTGCTCACACCGAAACGAAACGATACGCGACACCGCACTGCATTTTTAAGGTAGTGGCACAGATTACTAAATAGTTACTACGTAAGTAGTGGCACAGAATAATTAATAGTGGTAGTGGTTAAAAATTAACTATTAATTTCGGTGTGAACCAACGCTCAGCCTGGACTTACACAGCCTGAATCTGAAGTCCTTAAATTACGATTGTCACTGTAGAAAATGACCAAAATTGTATGAAAGTGTCAGATCATTCAAAATCATTGACCGTGGAATATAGATATAGGTATCACCACACCAGTGATGTCCCTTATCAGTATTTTTGTCGATGCCTAAAAGAACGAACGAGTGTAAATTAAAAAATAAATGCATGTTACGTGTGTACGTAATAATAAGGTTCTTGGTTACAGTACACTACCAGGAATATACAAAAAACTTCGTCATATTGCAAAAAATCACAAAACGTAATAATGTGAAAAGATACTCATTAATTTCATATCTGTATTTCCACAAAATTCTCATCCATCAAAATGTAGCTTTTATTGTACCACTTTATTCAGGTGTACTGATTATTCAATGAATTACTTTTCAGATACCAGAATGCGTGTGTGGATCCTCGCCAGTTTGCTCGCGCTCGTGATATCTGAAGACAACACCCCTATCCCCACTACCACCGAGCCCGTCATACCCTGCGACACCTGCGTCCGAGTCAACCAGACCTGCTACGACGTCAACTATCTCTTCGACTTGGAAGCGCCGTATAGAGAGCGAGTCGTCATCTCGAAATTAGGAATTTTGAAATCATCTAACACCCTCTACTTCAGCTTCGAACCTAAAATCACCGACTCCGAATATTACAAAGTGGGCTTCGTCCACCTGGACAATCCCGGGAACGCGAGCATCATATTCAGCGACAAACAATTACTGAATTTCGGAACGTTCGATATAGACCAAGACAATGGTATGGTCTATTTGGGCGGGAGCGACGGAATATATGTGCTCGATACAAAATTAAACACCATAATGCCGTACAGCTCCCGAGGGGATAAGGTGTTGAGTATATTTTATAAGGGACACATATATTTCGTGAGAGACGAGGAGTTCAAAGTTGTGAGAAAGAAGGGGGATAATTTTGATATTCTGTTGGAGCATATGATTATAAAGAATTTTGTTATAAACAAGTACAACGTTATCGTTTACGTGTGCACATACGGGCTGTTTGCGTCTAAGCAAAAAGAGACGGTTTGGCTCTCGAACAACCCTTTCTTTAGGGGTCTAACGATTGATATGTACGGGACGGTCTACGCCTGGTGGGTCGATGGCATATACAAGGTAGACGTAGGCGCTAATATTGCACATTCCAAAATTACCAAAGTAGCTCTCGTTCCAGACATTGGTGCACTAACTTTTGATAATGACAACAATATTATGTTCACTTCTGGTAAAAGTTTGTTCAGGTTAACTGAAAGTAACACTACTTATTGTTAAGATATACTTATGCATCCTTTAATAAACAAAAAAAAAATATTAGGAATTATATAAAATTATTGCTATAATAATTATATAGTTTATTAAGAATTGTTAATATAGTTAAGGTCCGAATTAGAGAAGATTTTATAGCTGCTATCTTATATTATATTTGTTTCTATATTGACTACGCTTAATTTTATGTATCTTTTTTATACTAAGATATATTCTTTGGTAAGTAACAATCAGGTAACGAACGGCCGAATACTGAAACGCTAATCAAAATTAATAAGTGACAAGGATAGCATGTTACTTGAGCGTCACTTAATTTAACTATCGTTCCAAGTATTCGGCCGTTTATTTAATAGTTATACGTACATTGTACAGGTTTCAAATAATATTTACTATGTTTAATGTACTTACTATCAGGGAATCCAATTCATGTGCAGGTAAGAGCTCTCGTAATCTATTTGTATCATAATGACGGCATACAATTATTGACAATGACATGACAAATACTTTTATAATACGAACCAATTATTCTAACAACGGTCAATCTCTTATAAATTAGATTCCCTCATAGTACCTACATTTAAGTAAAATACTGCCCGCGCACAATTATGTAGGTATTGGTTAAGAATGTTTATTGTACAGTACAAATAAAAATACTTTATAGTTATAGTTTAATTTCATACATAGTCATAGGACTTTTGCATGTCTTTCTAATGAGGGTTTTTAAATTCGTGACATCTCACAGCTTTTTGACACGACATGGACCGTCGGGCTACCAAGCGTCGGCTGGTGACAGAAAATTGTCGAAAATTCTTATTGACCGTTTTTGATACCACTTACGCCACCAGATGACGCTTTGTGTGCGTTGGGTCTGAAATAAAACAGAAAAAAATATCAAACACTCTCATTACAGATATTTTGATACCAGACACGGCATGTAAAAATTCACTTTGAGAGGTAAAAAGTCATTCCGTACTCCGCCTTTACCTTTCAATTTAGGACTAAGTGTTAATAATAGGACAGTGTCATGTTCGACGTGATGAGGACAGACGTGAGTGGGCCGTAATGGACGCTTCCTCGGCCTTGCCCTTAGTTAGCGTCATTTAGCCAAGGGTGATCCGCTTCCCACTGCATTTTTGCATTCAATAACAGGCTTAATATGACAATATGGCGGAAAAAGAAAATTTTGAAATTGAAATAGTAAAATTTTATTTATAAAAATTTAAAATATAATTGTAAAAATGTTTTTTTTTTAATAAGTACCTAGTAGTTATTTTTTGTAATAGTAACTTTTATCTCCTTCGTGATGCACTGGTATGGATTAAAACAATTAATTGGCTTAAACATATTCTGAGTAGATGTATTAACATTTACTCAGAATATTATGTTTAAGCCAATGAATTGTTAACAAAATTTCAAAACTTCGATATTTTCGACAAGCTCCCATTTTATTTATTAATAAAGGATATAAATCTTTGCAACTACGCTTTGACAAATTTTAGACCAGTCAGCAGTCGGTAGTTTAATCACGTTGAAGTCAGTTTCTGTAGCTAGTTATCGCATGTCAAGGACCATAATATGAACTATCATTATATTGTCATGCTCAAGCGCGGAAAAATGATACAGTAGTGAGTAGACTGTCAGTCAAGGTCGTTTCTCATTGTCACTGTTCCTCTCGTCATTTGTCCAAAAATAAGTCATTTGTTACATGAACTTATTTTTAATGCCACAGTCTACTGCAGAGGCTCATAAATAAGTGGGTAGCTTAAATTGAAAATTAGTAACTTTTAATTCACAAACTCCAAGAGAAGTGCCGATGTAAAAAACAGAACGCCTGTAGCCAGTCATTACAAATTCCATTGAAACACAGGTACCTAATTGCCACGAGTCGTGGAAAAACATTTGAAAGAACTTTGGATTTAATTCGCTATCAGAAGCGACCTAAATCCAGCAAGTATAACATTTAAAAAGCAAATACATTTAATTTCTCTTTGAGGCACGTCAAAATCATAAAGGCCAAAAAATATACATTGTACGTACAATTTAAATGAGTTTATTAAGCTGTAAAATAATATAACGTAATAATCCATTGTGATCTTTTGATCGCGTGGAACTCGAATTTCTCGAATCAAATATAACATTAAAACGGTTGGGCAGTGGACTAAATAAATATAGTGAAGTTAAGGACCATCGAGTGAAGAGTTGGAGCTAAACGGTCCACATCAAACATTCTTTATTCGCAGCATCATTTGAGCGAGGTTCGATTTTTAACAATAAAATGTTGGGACTTTACTTGAGTGCACGGATAGTACAGTGCTACAGTACACACTGAACGAACGGCATTGTAGCCTTAAACGTTTATTCGGTGTGATAATAAAAGGAAAGTTTCTTTAAAAAATAGTATTTCGTCTACTAGATTAAAATAAAACCGGCCAAGTGCGAATTGGACTCGCGCACGTAGTTCCGTACCATTATAGTCAGTGTCGTGCGTTGAGTGCTATGAAACGGTCGCGCTCCGTATTACACACGAAGCAAATTTAATTGTTTGCGAGTCGCGCGGTTACGCCGCTGCACGTACACCATGGCGTTGGTGGCCAACGAGTTGCTGGCGTTCATCCAGCACGCCATCGACACGATGGACGAGGTCAGCATCATGCAGATCTGCAAATCTTCTTTCTCAAGCGAGGAGATTTGCATGGGTAAGCAGCTGCTTTATGAAACGCTCGGCCAGAGCGCGAACATGCCATCACGGAGGCGAGATGGCGGCGAACGAAGCGTGCAGGACATCATCTCCCTGCTGAAGCAGACGGATCCAGACGACGTGCCGGCCTTTGTGGCGAAAGATCTCCACAAGCTGCCGGTAGTAACGATGGACCACGTCGACGTCTCCAGCCTGCTGAAGAACTTCAACAGTATGAAGGCAGAGCTGGACGAGATGCGAGGTAGGTTGGATGCATCGGAATCTACCATCCGTGACTTACGTAGTGAATTACTACAATTAAAATGTAATAATTCAGTAAGTAGGTCACCCGATCATTCAACTGCCTTTGTCAACACACGTCGTGGCGGCGCGCGCGCTGACACATCGTTTTGCGTGTCAGCGGATTCCGACGAGTCGGCGATCGCCGCCGCCCCCGCCCGCCTTCCCCTCCGGGTCGTGCAGACGCCGAGTCAACCAACTCAGCAGAAAACTTTTGCGACTGTCGCCGGTCGCCCCGCACCACCCCCGCGGGCGAAGACAAAGGGGGTGAAGGAGAGCCGTAAGGCTGTGGAGAGCCGCAAGGCTGAGCCTCTTCGACCTGGCAAGGACGAGAGCAGGAGGTGCGATGAGGAGGGCTTCATACTGGTGGAGAGAAGAAAGAAGAAGAAGCCCGCCGCCCGCAACCACCGCGGCACCGCACCTTACGTACCTGAACTGCGCCTGCGGAGCGAAGTACCCGCGACGCCGTTGTATGTATCCCGCCTGCACTGGTCTATGCAGGTCGAGGACGTCGTGGACTACATCCGCCAGAAGACTTCCATCGCCTTAAGGGTCGAACGTCTGGAGTCTCGCCACAAGGTCAATTTCAGTTCCTTTGTGGTGAGAGTGCCGACGCATCTTTTGTCGACCTTCGAGGTGGAGGAGTTCTGGCCGACGGGTGTGGTCTACCGGAGGTTCCGGGGGAGACTCCGGAACGAAGCGCGGATCACGTCGCCGACAACACGTGACAAAGTGTAGTTTTTAAGTATATAATATGTATGTTAGTCTGTAAGGTATTTATAATATGGGCCTATGCCGCCCGAAATAAATGAAATTTAATTTAATTTAATTAATTTAATAATTATACCAATTTTACATGTTTACTTATTATTTCATTACTTTTGTACGAAATTTTCCAAGTAAGCGTATTTTACAAGTTATGTCTCTATAGCTTTAGCTCTATAGCTATTAAGTCTCTATTAATTCAGGATTAACAAAGTTATATGAGCCGTTATATCTCCTTTAAAACAAATCATCACATAAACTAAACTTTTTCAAAACTTTTTCAGAATTTTCGAGCAGGCCGTTTAGCGGGATTACCTATTTTAACAAAAAAGGGGGCCTAAAAGTGCAACATCTCACAAATAGATACCTAACAACCAACAGATCAAAAGTTTGTTAGCAACTTCTCGATGTTCCTAAAATAACTATCTAATGATACCTCACACTATAAGGCAGACGCGAGAAAAAAAAATCATCTTCACTTAGCTTGGAACTTGTACCTAAAAATATTTTTCATGATTTTATTTTAGCACTTTGTCGGCGTAGTAAATACATCCATCCAAAGCAAAGTTTTATCTATCTAGCACGAGACGTTGACAAACCAAAGACAGACGGATATAACGAACTCCCTCATAGTTCGTTATGATATCCGAGACGTGAACTACCAAAAAAGGTTTATCCAACCAAATAGATTAAGCATTGAATAAAGTAAAAATAAAAACAGAATGAATACCTAAATCTCATCGCCCAATGGCGTTGTGATTTCTTTTACAATTTTCTACAAATTGGAACAACATCCAATATACGCGACTTTCTATAAAAATATGCTCCTATCAATTTAAGAATAACGAGGGAACGAAAAGAAAAAATACTTTCCCTCCATAGCTTCATCCTTAGTAATCATCTTGGTACGTTTTCCACGAAAAAGTTATAAAATATTCACAACGCCCTTGGCCGTTTATCTCTACACAGAAATCGCCCGTTGGACTGGTGCTGTTCATTTTATAATTTAAAGAATAAACCTACGTAGTTATCTCTGTAGTATATTAATTGTCGATTATAAGTAGATTGAACCTTGATTTGATCTGGCTAGAAATGTAACAGCTTAAAAGGTAAGGTATAATGAATAACAATAATAAATCTGTTTAGTTGACCGACTTAACATCACGTAGTAAAGATAAAAATGTTTTACCGATATCGGAAAATGAAACAACCATTGCATTGTTAAGTTTTGAATAAAATCTGAGTTAAAAAAAATGTAACAAAATAGCAGTTACTTCAACAAAGGTAAGAATCAGTAGCACAATGCTTAGTTAGAGGTAATATTGTTGGGTCCCGACTCGACAATAGAGTGCTGGATCGCCCGATGCCAGTCACGCGCGAACTAGAAAGGAATTTAGTATATAGTGAGAAAAACTTGTCCCCTTACAGTAGGTATCAAACATTTTGTCGGTATAATATGCTGTTAAAGTTAATTAATCTATGTAGGTAATGTGGTCTTAAAATATTACTTAATGCAGTGGTTTTATCGACAGATTAATATACCTACACATCACCAATTGTTTCTTCATGCTAAATATAAAAAGCAACACCTATTTCCTCATTTGATTTATTCTATAAAAAGACCCGAACACCCTGTTCGGGTGCAACATTACATCCAGTCGTCCTAGTTCCTACACTATATAGATTTTGTCAATTAGTGGTTTAGGTACAATATAAATACAGCAATCGATAGCTCTATAAAACAGGTAGAGTCATTGCTAATGAATGATGTAACGAGTAGAGACAACAAACGGGACATATTTTCGCCATACCGGCGGGACATGAGATGGAAGGCTGACTGATCGCCGGGAATGGCCGCCATTATTCAACTCATGCCGTGATTGCGCAGCTCCCGTAGGATACCTGGATATGTCGCCGTTTTTTCTAGCTCTCGCAGCGAACATTCGAGAACGCCATAACGCCGTAACCGGTGCCGTTCAAACTTTCGCGTAGTATCGTTTTCAGCAAAGTTTGTATTACGTACTTAAATCTAATTTAAAGACGTACTTTAGGAGATATGAAAAGTGTTCTAAGAACATCCTGATAGTGTAATATATCGGTACAGGAGCATAATTTTCATAAATTAAATGTTAATTTCATATTTCGCATAGCAAGTGTTTGCGTTTGCAGGTCCAAGTAAATTGGGGCTATAAATCTAGCCAAAGATCACACGGCACACTCTCAATGTTTATAATAAACATTTATAAGTTATGTGCCCAATTATCTATACTTCTTCGCTAGTTAGAAAGTTTGTTATTATGTCTCTTTCTGTATGTCTAATTAGTGTAATTACTTAACAACAAAGTAAAGAAGATTTATTTTAGTCATAACTGATAGCATCATCTCTAGCTAGATGAGCTTTAAAGTTTTCGATATCTAAAAATAAATAATAGCTAAGGTGAGGTAAAAAAAGACAAAACTAATAAGGAAGGCTAGAAGGTTCTAAGTAGGTTTTATAACAAGGTCTATCATAAAATTGTGTCGAAAGTTTGTAACCAAAAATGTTTCTACGCAAGATTTTTTGATCATATTTTGATCGTTTAACAATGTCGAAGCCGCAGCCATTTTGTTTGGCATCTGCCATTTTGTGAATGTCATCGGCACAGGATCGCACTTGGGTCGAGCGCTTTATATAGTCTGATTTATATTCACATGACCGCCCCATTATTTTGTAAATTATGGTGTGTTAATAAATGGCGGGTTTTATGAATCCATTTTTGTTTATAACCGAGAGCTTTGGATATGTGAAAAGTCGTTTTGTGCTTTATAATCTTTTTGTTTACTGCGGGTCGCCGCGTAATTGTAGGAAGGGCTTACTTAATGAACAATTCGAAAGTAAAATATTGACTTTAAATTAGGCATTTAATGTTATATTACCACTTGCACTGGACGGAGATTTTAGTTTTGGTTTTGACGTGATAACGTCCTATAAATCGATGAAAGCCGGCTGCTCGCATGAAAATTGTCACGTTCCGTCTGACCCGAGCGTGCAAGCGAGAATGCGAAACAAGCGATAGAGAGGCACGATCGGTCTAAGCTTTTGGCTTGTGATGACGTCATCACGTAAAATTATCGTCCGTAAACCGAATTAACAAAAAAACATTTTTTTTTCGTTAAAGTATCAATATCACATTAATATTATGTACTACATCAGATACTAATTGAAAAAAAAAAAAAACTTATGTAGGTATGTTACGAAATGGAAACGGTCACCAAGATTTTTTATTCAACTAGTTCTAGCACCTGAAAACTATACATAAACTGTTCAGAAACAGTTGCGAGCTTGTTTTGTTTTGGGCCATTTAGGTTTGTATTGATAGGAAAATTTCAAAGCCTATTCGAGCGCGGTTTCATTGTTCATCACAACTTTTATGTATCCTTAGTGGACTTCATCCTGAGCCTATAGGTACTTTAAAAGCCTCGGAATCAGTAGACCGAGGATAATCAGCCGTTGAGAGAGAGGAAACTTTCTCAATTTACCGGGACTTGGACTTTGGGTGAATTTTAAGGACGAGCTTTGTCGGGACGCGCATAGCAATAAATTGATTTTTAAGAATAAAGTTCGGGGTGACTACAGAGATATCACTTCGCAGGAAATTACGACGCGACGGCGAAGATCGGTTGAAGACATTATTTTTGAATTAGGTAATTCGATCAGTTTTGTTGAGAAAATAAATAAAAATGCCTGACGCCCCGAGCCATTAAGTCAGTAAAAGTAGTTGATAGATACATGGGATGAATAAATAGTAGGAAATATTTAGTTTTTTCAAATGACTCATTTTAATGAGCATATCATTTTTATAGAAAACATACTGAAACTTCGGAATTCCACCTTTCCCCGGGTACCGTTTCCACCTGCCTTACACTGCTGTTGACGCGTTCACCCGTTCGTCTGTAAGAGCTGTAAAGAATCAATGTGGTTTCAGTTAATATGCCAGTATATTGGTCTACATATTGTATGTTAAGCAGTGCCGTAGATTGTTCAGTGTGCACATGGCACTATTACCACAATTTTTACTCTGTGCTTCTTTTTTATTTTTACCAAAGACTTCTTTTTACTCTAACTTCTTTTTTATTTTTCATTATAAAAATAGCCAAAACGTATGTACCCAAAGTCCAACAATTATGTAAATATTCGCGGCATGATTTACGTTATTTCCAAAACGTTCATTAACGCGAAAACATTTTATGAATAACGTAGTCGAAACTCAATTACGAGAAGACGTTGGCAATCATTCGAACTCGGCTCCCAGTGAAAAGCAATTTGTTGGTATATTTATGCAGGTCCATTCGCTGCACTCGAGACTCGATAGACATCATTAGTATAATGCGATTTTAATGCGAATAACGTAACATGTCAACTGCTCGCAACTTATATGTTCCTAGTACTTCGGGTTCCGAATTCCTTCTTCGACGTTAAAGATGTCGCTCAGAAATATCGCGATGTTAAAAGTAAACATATCTTTATAGGTCAAACTCAAATGTAAAAAAAACTTTTTTTTTTTACATTTGAGGTTTATTATAGGCATAAGACAGATCTTGAAAATTTCGTATGTAATAAAATGTTGAATTAATTATTTATAAGGCTAGAGTGAATCAAATGTTTAAGTGAACACTTCTATTTGCGCTGTTTAAAAAGTAATCTCCTTTGAAAAGCTGAAGCACTGTTATGTTATGTATACCTGTTATGTATGTATACCTACCATTGTTATGTATACCTACTATCTTAATATTTTTGCGTTTATAGCAAAAATATAAAAATTCTGTCCGTACTTCGGAAAGAAAATTGTATGACATATTTATAGTAATAGTTACAAAAGTATTCTATGCTGGGCTACCTGGCCAATGGCTTACGATATTCGGCTGTATATATCTTCGGGCATGATTCCTCAAATACAATAGAATTGATTATGGAAGATTTGGTGATTTTATTATGATTTCGGGAGAAGAATGCTCGGGAGGCACCTCACGTAGGCAGCGTGAGCTGGGTACACAATACACTCTACACGCTGCAGTTCCTTGTTTATGCCCTTATGAGATTGAATTTAAAATGTATACAATTTATTAACTGATGCATAGAAATAGAGTAATGACGTATTACACAAATATATCCTCTCAGTGTGCGTTTTACACGAATTTTAACCTTCCAATAATTTTGTTACATTAAAGTGGCATATAAAAAATCAATAAGATATCCAACAAACAATTTATACCAAGAGACTGGTATGTTGCGAGTGCGACAGATATATATTATGAATGTGGCTTTAAAATTTCACAAAAACGCTTTAGCCAAAGTGGTAACAAACCCTCGCTCACAAAGGAAACCTAAATGGCATAAACCAAAAATTAGACTAGATTTTGGAATTTGGAATTTTGCTTTTACTATATGGGTCCTTTTATATATAGTATTATCAATGAAAAGATAAACTTACTATCATGCAAGAGATCTAAATGCAAATCAATGATCAAAAGCTTTTTTCAGAACCTCAGTTACGATGATACGGAAAAACTACTGCATAGCAGATTGTAAACACTCTTAATAACGCCACTGCCTCACACACCATACACTTGACCCTAGCAGTACTAGCTCACAGCTTACTGAACCCAAGACACTGTCGTAGGGCTAGGGTCCACACACAAACACACATACACAGACACACACATCCGCATACACACACACACACTAACACATACATACACACACACACACACACACACACACACTAACACATACATACATCCTCGCGCTTTTCTTTTCTTTTCTTATAACTCTATAATGTTATGCCCGCAACTTCGTTTGCATAGAACTAAGTAAAACAAACACCTAAATTTTATTTATCTGTATAGATAAGGTATACCTAGATGTATAGATAACTTACCAATTATCTACATACTTACCTCAATAACTTTGTAACATTGTAAACTCGTAGCCATGTAATTTAACGTAAGATTCTTGTATGAAAGAGACTGGCCTTCACGACACAGGGAATCCTAGTGTGAAGACCAGTGATAGACATAAGATTTCATGTACTTTTTGCTCAATAAAACTTTATTTTATTTAATTTTTATTTTATTTTATATAGATATACCCTATTGCACAATTCGCGATAAGCGCATTTAGATGTAAAAAAACTACTTCAATTTTTGTCTACTCTTCCATACCTTTGACCGTATCAACCTATCACGTTTTATCACTGCTAACCATGCTAGGGGCTGAGTTTTGTATTATAAAACTTTTCATACGAGTATTAGGTACGTGTAAAACTACTACAGACTAATCGTTTACAAAATCAAAGCCAATAAGTTGGGAAACAGATTATCCATCATCAAAAGGATTATGTGGATGTAGCCGAAGCCAGGGCTTATGGGCGGATGGCCGCGGATCTGTAAAATTTGCACCTATTAGCTTCAGCTGATACGGGCTTTGGCGGGATGTTGTATTGTTGTATATGGTAGCTGGGATTTATAGTTTTATGCTAATAACGTTTTCTTGATCCTACTACTATTATGAATGTTATAAATATAGATTAAGTTACAACATTGTAAAAATATTTTTTGAAAAGAACAATTTTCCCATCTTTTTGCTAAAAGGTGGCCCCGTGCGAGTTTCTTACGCCGGTTCTTCTCGCCGGGCTAGTTTCCGAACCGGTGGTAGGCATCATGTAAGACAATTCTATAAGCGTTATATTATAACCTACATGGAAATAAAAAAAATTGAGTTTGAGTTTTGAGTTTGAGTTTGAATGTGAAAGTTAGTGAGGATAGATGGATGTTTGTTACACTTTGATACAAAATCAACTGATCCGATTTTTATTACAGATAAATTTGGTATGGTAGTAAATAACTACCATTTTTACAAGGTTTGGATTAACACATAGGTTTTTTATCCCAAAAAAGTACACTATTCCCGTGGGATCGGTACCTATTTCATTTACGCGGACGGAGCTGGGGGAAAATCTAGTGGTTCTCTATTTTCTTATTCTTAATTTGAAGTTATAATAAAATATATAAGTTATTTATTAATTGTAGCAACCACTTCTTATAAATAAAATTTAAAATCTTCTAAACATAATAATTTGATTATACTAATGACTAACAAATAACGATTTGTGCATTTGAACCATTTTATGAACATTACATTTAAATAGCAGAGTACCTACTTTTCTTTAAAACTCAACTCAACATTAATATGATGCCGAAATTAGCATGTATGTTAATAAATATTATATTATCTCGCGTTGAAATTACTTTATCATTAGGTGTCAAATGCAAAGATCCAATTTGAGACAGAATTCGTAATTATTCTTTAAGTTTTAATGAATTCGCCAACTTTCCTAATATACGGGGCCTAAGGAATATAATTTAAGACACCGAGTCGCCTGTTTTCATTATGATATTTGCTGTCGCGTAATTTTGAACCATTTGCTCGACAACTTGTTAAATAAGATTTCGATTGATGTAATTATATTCCTTGTTTGTATTGTTCTTTCCTTATGGTGTTACGAGATTACATAATTACTTTTTGTAGTGTATCAAAATGGAATTAAGTTATAAATTAATTATCATAAAATGTTTGGAAATACATTAGGTAGGAACGTAATTATTATCGAATAAAATTTGCCATTCTTAGAGCTAGAAGCCTGAAACTTTTTTGTAGATTAATGATTAGAAATAAACAATTATGTATCCTTGGGTTTTTGTAAATTCAACCCCTAAGGGGGTGAATAAGGGGTTGAAAGTTTGTATGGGGAAACAAGATTAGTTTAACTATTTTATTCGAAACTTCATAGGAGTACTTCTATCAATAAATGAGTAAACAGGCTCTTTCAGAATTCTACCCCTAAAAGGTGAAAAAGGGGTGACAAATTCTGAAAATCAACATGGGTATGGTTTTTATGGTTTATCGGGTCGCTGATTACGAAAACAACTATTTCACAAAAATTGCACAAAAACATAAAACAAAATAGATTTATACAAAAAAATTAGGATCAAAAAAAAAAAAAAAAAAAATTAAAAAACAATGAAAATAAACAACCAAACCAAAAAAATAAGACACCTGATGATGACTTTGTCGAAACCGGTCGTGTAATATATTAAAATTAATGTAAAATAATTATTGAAGTGGAAATAGTGCAAGAAGTATTGTTTATTATTACTGTGAAACATCAATTTCCATCAAGAACCTTCAGTACCTACAATCAATAACATATTAAAAAATAATCTTCTTAAAAAATTAGCAAAAAATGTGGTGTATAAAGAAGTTTTGTAGCTTACTAGCTTTTGTCCGCGACTTCGTCCGTGCAATTCTACTTCCTTTCTTAGCGCTCGCCTACGCCTACGCTACGTTACGCTACGATATAACCGAACTCTTCGCGGACGAAGTCGCGGGCAAAAGCTAGTGTAAAATATAAGTGTTTTATAAATTAGTAACTCAGAAGCAGCTATGTAGCTGCTATAATTGATAACTCACCTTTTTTAAACATAACTTTTTAATGAAAGAACAAAGCTCATTCAATTAGAATACAGTAATGTATGCACAAATTATTCAGTCGGCAAGCAATTATAACAGAACGTTAGCGTTTCTCGGGCGTAACAGATGATATTCATTTAGTTGAAGCTAAGTAACAGCTTAATGCCGCCGCGAGAGTAAATACTTAATTGCCATATAAATTACCGAAAAGAATCTTTAATTCACACGCCTGTGTCTTGGTTTATATCGTGGTGTTTAGTGCTCACGACACGATTACAGTGACGAGAAGTTTCTTTGTCACAATAAAGATTTTGTTAATTTCCTTAAAAACATATTATCTAATGTAAGAAGTAGTTTACTCTTTAACTATCATTGGTATTTTCTATTTACCATGGTTAAATTACCAAATGACAAATCAAATGTTTCATTACGTTACTTTAAACATACTACATTTACACAGGGGAGGCGTTCATACAAGCCGGCTTCCCCTATCTATATTACTTAAAATCTATTATTTAAAAATTTTAAAATACGGAATTATCGTCGTATAAATATCGTCGTATAAATATCGTCACATAGTGTTAGCACAATTTTTTGAGTGTATTGGGTGCAAAAAATTATTTTGGTTTAGTACCGTATTGAAAAAATATAAACTTAGGCCTTTGCATCCGTTAATGGATGATTTATACAGTATTCTCCGAGCGAAGTAACCACTCTTGAAATACTGTAGTGCCTGGGACAGTTGGTTTTTAAATGTCGTATGGTTGCCCAAGCACATACGGCATTCTCACAACATAGTCAGCCTAGTCCAGAGGAATGAACTAGTCAATACGTCTGGAGCCAACTATGTGCGGGTTTCCTCACGATGTTTTCCTTCACCGTTAGAGCGTCCGTATAATGTACTTGAGATCTGAAAAAGTCTCATTGGTACACGCCACAACCTGGGATTCGAACCTACACTCTCTCGAGTGCAAACCAAACGGTCTACCCACTAGGCTACGGAGCTTCTGAAAATATATATATTATATAATATACATAAGAGAAGCCGGCTTGTATGCACGCCTCGCCTGTGCTACATTATTATTGTCGGTTGTGAAAAATACAAGCCCTAAAATACAACACATTACAAATATCTGCAAACTTCCACGCATTAAAAATATTGACTGAAAATTTGAGCATTTCTACAGCAGATGTGCCCAAATGAATAAGAGAGATTAATTTTGACAAATAGATAGCGCACTCGCACCGTCTAAACGGCAGTAGGGTTGCGAGTGCTACATCCATCACAATTACGGCGGCTCAGACGCTGCAGGCGCGGGGAAAAAACAACGAAACATCGGGAAAACTCGCCTCCTCCAAGATGTTTAATGGTGTTGGTACATTGAGGATTATTTACTGCTTTGCTTTATTCAAGATCTGCAACGGCTTTGGAAATAATTTGTATGTTTTCTTTCGTGAAAAAGGGAGCGTATAAATCTTAAACAGTTGTTTCATGTTTGGGTATTGCTGTTTTTTGCTCGTCAATTTATTTGTAAAACAGATGACTTGAAAGATACAGTTGCTATATTTTATGGACGAAAACCATGACCATAAAAGCGTAAAGAATATTGTATTGGAGAAATCATATTTCTAACAAAGTCAAAGGTAAAGAAAAAACAAACATCTTTACATAAAGTTTGAAATAAAACTTGAAGAATCGCTTCTTTGCAGATGATTTGAGATTATAATCACTTAGTAAAAGCTTGAGCGCTCGCTCCACTTCTTCGTAGGATATAAAGTTTTACTTAGATTTATCCGATCATCTAAGAATTCTTAGCTATTTTTATGGCTTAATAGCTTCTTTTACGAATTTTAAGATTGTTGTTAGCATAATACAAATATTGCATTACATTAAATGTATTCAACTGTTTCCAGTGTAAGTATATTAATTTTATAGAATAGATCTTAATGTTAAAGAATTTTTTATTCTAAATCTACTACGCTTGAAGTAAAAATCTTAAATTAAAGTCAACATTACAATGGCTGTGTTCGCATTTGCCAGAAGCGCTTAACGTCAGTACTGCTAACATAATCGCCATTTTGCTTATTTAATGCCAGCGGTCGCCATTTTGCTTACGTTTACGCGGTAAATTACACGTTACCCTCTAAAAAACACTACTGATTTCAAAATAAATAAGCAAAATGGCGGATTATGACAGCGCTTCCGAAGTTAGTAATCGTGTCCTGGCCGACGCGACAACTGTCATTTTCTTTTTAACACTAGTAAGCGCTAACAAGCGCCATTTTCCGCGGAACACAGCCATTGTCTGTCATTGTTTAGAAAGAAAAGTGTTGAATTTAAAAGTAGAATATACTAATTCAGTCTATTCATAAATTGAAACAATATACGATTTTGGCAATTCAAAGGTGTCATTAATCCTTTTCCAAACATACTAAATCACCTGCAGTGCTCCTTTCAATTATTTGATTGCAATAGCAGCCTTACTGCACCAGCAATAAGAACTTGCGCTTTACACTTTGAAATCAGAAATGTCCGATAGATTTGTATTAAAAGTGATGTGCTAATATGTGAGTAACTATCGAAAAATTATAAAAAAATAAATAAATATCTATGGACGTTTCACACCACGTCAATCTGACCCCGTGGTAAGTTCTGGAAGAACTTGTGTTATAGGTACCAGATAACGGAAGTATATTTTTATTCTATACTTACACATATTTAAGATTTTTATTATACTATACACATATTTAATACACATCTATGACCCAGGAACACAGAAAAACTTTTTGTTCCTTCGGCGGGATTTGAACCCGCGACCTCCGGCTTGAGCACCAACACGCTCAACCAACTGAGCCACAGAGGTCGTCGAAAAATGTAATATAATATATTACAGACTGCGCAGATACTATAATAATGTATGTAAGATAAAATATTTTCTGTTATACAGTTTATTTGAACTATCACAGGCGGCTAAGATTTAATATATATTTACATACTATAATATGAAATATATCCAGGCTTCTATATACATAAAAATCAAAGCTGATTGACTGATATATCAACGCACAGGCTAAACCCTTATTACTCATATGAAGTAGGCATCCAGACGAAGGATTTTTCAAAATTAAACCCCCAAAGGGAGGGGAGTAAAATAGGGGATAAAAGTTTGTGTGAAACTTTTTATTCCGATATATATTATACGAAATATCATGCAAATATCATGATATTTCGTATGAATTGAGTACGAAAAAAAATTATGAGTTACGTATTTCAGCAATTTCTAAAATTCAGTCCCTAGAAGGGGAAAATAGGGTATGAAAGTTTTAAACTATTATATTAAGATGTCTTTTAAAAACCAATTTGTTTTCAAACATACTCTTAAGATAAAATATTATAGTATCTTCGCCGTCTGTAACGACCTCAAAAGTTTACTGTTGATTACGGGTAGGCAGGTTGTGTTGGTTTCTTAATACATTGTTCAAATAACAGTTTCTTGTAGATGCTGTTCAGCAGAATTCATCAGCAGAAGTAAGCTGGATATAACTACACCGCTAAATTATTTAAATAAATAGTTTTTGACCAATTAAAATACAATAAAACATGTAAAATAAAAATAATATTATCTCGCAGACTTTTGATATCTCGTAAGTCGCAACACAACTGTTATTTTACGAAGAAACAACCATTTTTAAAATGCAGTTTAAAATGTCGATGAAACGATTCACATCACTAGCTGCAGGTGCAATTAATAAAACGCTCCGACTAGCGAGGTTATTTGGGGGGCCCCGGTGAATACAATTTATCGGTTCAACTTCGTCCGGATCCGGTTTCACGTAACACCTGCATACGGATTTGTTATAGCGCCCGCCGTCCAGCGCCCGCTGCGCACGCCACTTATCGTAAAAATATATTATTAATTAAAGCCCAACACTAAAATTAGTATGGTTCGAATTATGAAAGGAATGAATTTTTCAAAAGGTTATGTCCCGGTCATGTCAGTTTATTCTGGTGTCCCACAAGGCCCTGTACTATCGCCTATCATGTTCATCTTGCATATTAGTGACATTATGTTGCAAACCAATGGCATTCACTGTTATGTAGATGGCAGAACAGGTGATACCTTAAATACCGGCCGCGTCAACCTTTCCCGGCAAAATGTCATCGAGAGTCGAAACAAGCTTATTGTGTCTAAAATTGAAATTTTGTTGGAGAAAGTCTCTGATTAAGGTAGACTTAATTTAATCTAATTCAATCCCACTAAGCACAAGTTTACGCGTTCACCACCAAAATGCCGTATTTCCTCGTTTTGGAATACTTGGTGTTGACTTATCTAGCGAGGTTCAGTTCCGATGTCATCTAGAGGGTAAGGCTTAGTCAGGGGCGTTAAAATACCAGCTTCTCCCTCTGGATCGCATTTTTTGTCAATGGACTCAAATTATCGACAACCAAAGTATTTCAAATCAGCTTGACTCCTCGGCACTACGTAGAGATGTAGCCCTGATCCGCATCTTCTATCGGTTTTTTAATAGGGAGTGCTCCGAGGAATTGTTCGGACTTATACCTGCTGCAACTTTTCGCCACCGTCCCACGTGAAATAACTTCCATCGTCATCATCTTGACGAGTGACAAGCCTATACTGTACGTTTTCTTGAAGTTTTCTGCCGCGCATAACAAAACTCTGGGATGTACTGTCGCCAGCGGTATTCCTGGACCAATACCACTTTCAAACCTTCAAGAAAGAAAAAAGAGTATATATTCCTTTCTAAAGGCCGGCAACGTACTAACGACTCTTCTGATGTTGCAGGTGTTCATGGACGATGGTCACCTTCCCAGCAGGTGATCATAATGTTTGTCTGTTGCGTATTTCCTTAAAAATGTTTTTTATTAACTGACTTGTTAAAAAGTTTTTGACTTCTAAGCTCGAAAGTCCAACATATTGTTCACCTAACTTGAACATCACATTATGTACTGAAATAACTTCCCTGGAGCTGTTTATTTGTGTGGAATGAACGTAAGTTTTAAATGCTCTCTGATATCCTGTTTGGGGAGAGGTGACAAGGGCTACCACAAAAGAGTAAAAATTAGCTATTTGTTATATGATATACCTATCCGTTTCGTGGTTTTGAAGTCTTGTATAATAAAAACAAAGAACTTTATAGTTCTCCTGGTTTGTTCATTGTAACTGAACCTTGTCTTGGATTTCATCGAAAAATTGTCCTGAGGCACAATACATAGATAATAAAAATAACTCATCGTGTTGTGAACAGCATGCGTCATATAAATTAATTACTTTAGAGTTTAAACAATAAATTAGAACAATAGAGGTTAATTTTACATTTGGCACAACCCTACTAGCATGCTAGTACATTTCTCAAGCGCAGGCCAAGCTGTCTGCGCGCTGATTTACGTGCAGTCAATGTATGCCGCGAAACAGCTCGAACGTGATTTACCGCACCCACTCATTGAATCTACATATAATGGCGCGTTTGTCTTGAGGCGAATTACTGCTGTCCTTTATTAGACATAATAATAATAATAATTATAGTAGTCTGAGCCGGGTGCTGATCCTAAATTATTAAATTGATATTGGTTATGGCTGATTTCTTAGATCTTCATTGTCAATTTGAAACTTTAATTTTCATAATTTGTATAAAATGCTTCAATATCGTCAATAAATCGGTGTGATAAAAATAAAGTCTAAGGAGAACACTATTTACAAGTTCTATAATTATTATTTTGTTTTTAATTAACTTAAATGGGCACACTATAGTCCAAGAATATGTATTTGTTGAGAATCCTTAGCTTTGAGTCGACAACTCGCAATAAGTCATCCAGCGTTTTTTCAAGCTGTTAAAGGGAAAAAGAAGCACATACAAGATAAAGCGTGTTTTATATTTGCAACCGTGTACAAAACAACCTACATTTCTTTGACTAGCCTTAAGAGGGTACGCGTAAATCACAAAGAATATTCTAACAATTGTTAGGGCCCCATTTCCGGGGTTTTACACAGACAATGGCACAGCGGGTTTTAAATCAACAGTTTGTAGCTAAATTTTATTTGTATTTCGATGCAATATATTTTTTTATCGAGAAATGAATATACTTGATAATCCTTATTAAAAAAATCCCCAATCTTTTAGCCCTACTGGTCCCGTTCAGTAATAACAATAGTTATGCGCTGAACGGGATCTAGTGCTATTCTCAGTTTCAGTTCGACTCGGATTCGAAAACTTACCCAGGGCAAATAATATATATTATATTACTAGATGTTGCGCGCGACTTCGTGCGCGACAAAAGGAAATCTCGCGGTAACCGTACATTTTGCCGCGATAAAAATTAGCCTATGTCCTTCCTCGTGGTCTATTCTACATCTGTGCCAAATTTAATAAAAATCGATTCAGTAGTTTCGTAGCCTATTATAGCAAGCAAACAAACAAACTTTTCCTCTTTATTATAATTATTAGTATAGTAGACTAACGTGCCCAGGGGTTATTGACCAACGAGTGCGACAAGCCTTAGTTGGACGTTGGAAGTTATCGAGTCGTTGTCGAATTGCGCAATGTGAATAGCCGGATCGACTTGTAAAATAGGCTTTGAATAGCATGGTGGAATTTTCGAAAGGCGGTTTCCAAAGATCCTCTTCCGATGATTACTCGGAGACCTTTGGCAATTTTGCGAGCAAATATTCCGTGAAAGAAACATATTCAAAGGCTTTGAAATCGAATAACACATACACAGTTTACCAACAGTAACAATGTAATCTTTTATTTGAAAAAAAAAAACTAATGAAACGTACTATTACTTTTACCTACTTTTTAGTAGTTATATCTAAATATTAAAATAATTTATTAAACGAACAAGCTAACTTATAAATGTAGTAGTAACTTATAACTTACATACGTGTAGTCGACTACACGTATGTAAAATAATTTATTATAAAGTAGCTGATGCCCGCAACTTCATTTGCATAGAACTAACGGAAACGGAACCCTATTTCTTTAAACGGAATCCTAAATTAAAAGTAGATAGCCTATGTTAGACCTTATAAAATCAGCTATCTGCCAGTGAAAGTCCCGTGAAAATCGGTCCAGCCTTTTCGGAGATTAGCCGGAACAAACAGACAAACAGACAGACAGACGGACAGACAAAAATTGGTATTTTATTGTAAGTACCGAATATCATATGCATCTTATTGCATTAGCTGTTTGTTATATAATAATTATGTAATTTTAAATTAACAGCTTTTTATTTATAATTAAATTGTGATTACAAACAGACACTTCAATTTTATTTATCTCTATAGAATAGATACGTTTATTAAACTAATTAGCTAATATACATATAAGGCAGGTGTAGGTACAACAATATGCCTGCAATGTCGCAAAAAGGCAAAGGAACCAAGTGCCTGTTGAATAATTTATACCGTCCTTGTATTATAAAGCTTTCATATGTTCTGTGATTGCTACTTTATTTTATGCCCTTTATATTTCAAACTGGACAGGGGTCACGTCATGATGTTTTTGAGTATATATTATAACATACGAGTACCATGGAAATATCATACCTATTTACATATTAAGGAATAATCTTCACCTTCTTTTTGTATGGAAATGAATTATTGCAGGCTCGGAAACGGTTTGCTTGGTATAAATAAAGTTACTTATCTTTTGAGTGTCCTAATTAATAGTGACAATAAAGGTAAGTTTTTTAGCCTGGAAGTTCCATTTTGTTTTATATAACACTATATTTTTGACAACTAATATTTTTTTGTGCGCACTAAATATTTGGTCATACTCATAACTGACACTAGTTAATACGAGTATTTTCGGTTTATCTTCTTATAATAATTATTATAATATTAATACGTGAAGCAAAAATTTCAAGTACGGTTTTACAAGAATTGTGCATAAGGATCAGTGTGAAATTTGGCACATTTAAAGTTTAAGTGGAGGAAGGCCTGCCGAAAGCTAATATTTTTAAAAATAACGCTTAGAAATTACATTATTCATTCGTTTATGGTGTTTTTTTCCTATTTAAAGACGTTTTAAATGTTAACATAACCCAATTTTAGAATTTCCACTATAACTATAAGGAACCCCTAATTTCATATTGATCTATGAAAAGTAATGATTAATCGGTTTCTGTTAGTTCATATGTAATGTCATTTTGAACGTCATAAAAATGTTTTTTTAGAATTCCGTAGTAACTAGAAGGAACCCTTGTAGTTTCAAGTTGACCTGCTGCATTCTTAACTCTATGGACAATAGAGTTAAGACAATGGGGAAAATGCATGACGCATACCACCCAGGCGCAGGGGGCACCCGAGTGGTGATGTGGGACTTCCGTATAGGCTAATGACACCCACGGTATACCCACTAAACCCCCCCCATCTTCCTCCTCGCCGCCCTGTGATAGGGCCACGGGAACGATGAACACATTTGCGACCCCGCCGGCGGCAGCCGCCCACAAGCGGCTCCATCCTAGGCTCGAAAGCCCCAGGCTCACCAGATGGTAAGGTGCACCTCCCTCCTCGGCCTCCACCAGTACTGTAGCAGACTCGAGTCTGCTACTAGGAGGCCACGGATACCAGCCTCCACAACCGGTACCTGGTGGCAGATCTGGGCTATGGTTCTGCCACCGACCACACCTCAGCCGCAGAGGATAGGGCAAGCGGCGCACCGTAATACCAACTTGCCTCTTCCTCTGCGGCCCCACCAATGCCGTTAACACACGGAACGGCCCCGCCAGCTTGCAGGAGGGTAGGGAGAGTGGCACAACACCACCACGCCGCTCCCCCTGCGATCCCTTCACGGCCGCAGAAGATAGGGAGTACGGCGCACCGTAATATCGGCACTCCTGTTCTTCTGCGGTCTCACCACCAAGCGCGTCTGCAGCGGACTCCTCCAGCCCGCTGGGAGTGCCCTCCTCGGGCCAGCCGGCGTCAAACAAGCTGGCCCTGGTTGCTTCTTCGCTTCACCGTGGGTGTCCAGTCCACGGTTACTTAGCCCCATTTCCAGTTCGTTATATTATAATATAACTAAAAATAATGTGTAAAATTGTTAAAAATAAAGAATTTTTATTTGACAATCTGTCGACATATTTCTCTCTAGTTAAATTACAATCTAACGGTTTATACAATTTTACGGTGACATATTATTATATATTATATCACAGTAGGTTTGACACAATTATTGTCAATGAGTGTCAGAGCGCGTGTCGACGCCCCGGTTTCTACGCGGTCCGGCGGTGCGTCGAAACGCGCCCTTAATGTTTCTTTTACAATCCATAAACAACATTTAAATATTTTTATTGCCTAAGAGGGAAAAGAAAACTAAAAAAGTTGAAACTTTAAAATTAAAACATGCATTATGGTCGAATTTCGACCACAGGGCGACCTCTAGTATATAAAATTCTCCGAAACGACTTGACCGTTTTTATGACATTTTGCAGGTGTTTTTGGAAGGTGTGAAAAAATCTTACAAAATGTTGTAGGATTATTTCATACCCCTTAGTGATAAAGGGCTACAAGCCATTAGTTGTTGGTGTAGAAACTGCAGGTGTATGTAGGTAATTATTTATTTATTCCAGTTCATAGATGAAACAGATTAACGTGTGTTGGGTAAGTGCAGCTAGTAATATTATAAAAAATGAAGCCATTCACGGAAATCACGTTCGTCGCCTAAAATGCTGATAATGCTCTTGTAGTATGTAATGTAGTATGTAAGTTATTGTCATATAAATAAGTACATTTCATTTAATAAAGCCAGTCGTTAACGAGTCGTCAAGTGTTTCATTTCACATATCTGGGCCCATCCTCACATGGCGACCCTGCCATGGGGTCTCAGGTTCAGGCGTCAAGTTGCGGGCGCGCGTGTGAATTGCATTTCAATAAACTGTGAATAAAATAATGCCGTGACTGTCTCCGTGACTATCCAGTGCAGTTGTACTAAACAGTGTGCAAATAAATAAAATAATATCTAAGACTTAAGTTACCATGTGCAATTCAAATTATCCAAAGAAAGAAGAAGTAATAATTAATCAAAATGGGATCGGATCAGCTCTTAGTGCCACTACAGAACAACTACAATACCATTTGTCGAGCATCAGTATCATAATGATGATTATTCTGGCCCTGCTGGTATTATTAGCAATTTACTTCGTCTTCAAGTGGTATCATAATTGTCATCTCAACTGGATTGACAATCGAATTATTGGCCAAACATTAAGAAGATCTTTTGCTCGTCGGGACAACACTCCGAGGAGTCGGGAAGGAGCCAGGTCTGCTGACTGCGCAGAGAGAATCAAACCCAGGAGCCAGGAATGAAAATTAAGAAATGGTTGTGGATAATAATTAATGTGTGTGGAAAATTAGCTCCCAGAAAATTATGTATGTATTGAACCTTAGTTCAATTATTTCTTTTATTTTATAATTACTTTAATTATGTATTTTGATGAAATTTCGTTTAAAGATTTTTTGGATGTACGTAGCGCTACGTAAGCTAATAATGTTATAAATTTAAGTGTTTATAATTTTAATATATAATTTTAATAACAAAGGTTTGTTAGGTACCTAATATTAGGAAGTAAAATAAAATTAAGATTGAATTAAATAATGTTAGAATGTAATGGCTCAAGAACTTAATGAAATTTATGAGCAATTGAGATACATAAAAGAAAACTTAATTAAATTAAATTACGAACGGAGAACGCCCGAACGGTTAAATTATAAGCTTGAGGAGGCGAGTGTTATATATGATTGTTATAAAATATATGATTTAAATTTACAAGATCAGATAAAAAAAGAATTTATTAACTACAGAAAGTCTTACGTTAATTGATAATTATTGTTCTAAGATTAGGCAATTATATTTAGAAATTAAGGAATTTTGTACTAAGTTTGGCGCAACGTCGATCGAAAATAAGTTTTCCAAGATGGATTTCGATTTAAAAACTGCATTAAGTTTATTGCCCGTCGAGACCGATGAGTCTTCGATAAGACAGTTAATTGACGGAATAGATTACTATGCATCTATTCTGACTAAAGATAGTTGTAAATTAAATTTAATAAACTTTGTTTTGAAAAGTAGACTTTCGCAAGCTTCCAAGTTAAAGTTAAAATCTAGCTATGCAACTATAAAAGAATTATTACAGGATATGTCTGCCATTCTTTTGCCTAAAAAGAGTTCCGTAGCTTTGCAAAATAAATTGCAATCAGTGAGACAAGATTATAAAACTATTAATGACTTTGGTAAGGAGTTAACGGAAATATTTATGGACCTTACCATTTCGCAAGCAGGTGGCAAAACTGAAAATCTTAAAATTTTACAGCCCTTAAATGAAAAACAAGCTATAAAACGTTTTGCTGACGGTTTACGCAATAGACGACTCAGCACAATAATAGCCGCACGAAATTTCGATTCCTTGAAGGATGCCATACAAGCCGCGGTAGACGAGGAGACCGATATGCCGTCTCAGTCATCATCATCATCAGCTGATGACTTATCACTTAATTTTTATAATAGAAAACGTGGTACTAATAATTTTTACAACAGGGGTAAATTTCATAATCGGTACAATCGATCGTGGAGAGGACCTCCCAAATATTTTCATAGCACCAACAGCCCCGCTGCTGTGGCCGGCCATGCGCCACGTCATGGTCGTGTTTTTGGTCGAGGTCAGACAGCATCGCATAAAGGTAAGTACAATAGTTATTATAATAATTTTAGGGGTCGCGGGATCCGTAGAGGAGGAAACATCCGTGTCATGAACGAGGAGGCCGTTCAGATAGTTGATAGCAATGATGATGGTAGCGATTCGCCCACGATCCCCCGGCAGTTTTTTCGTGAATAATGAATTTATTTACGCCTCTAATAGCACGTGTTGTGTACATTTGTATCATGTCAATGAAAATAGTCATTTTCAAAGTAAATATAATATTTTGTCATTTTTATTAGATACCGGAGCATCGATCTGTGCCATAAAATATGATTATGTTAAAAAATTAAATATACCAACTCACAACGAGTGCATAACTATACAAGGAATAGGCGGTGCGATTCAAGCTATCGGATATGTTCATTTGACGCTTAGTAACATGCATGATTCTCAGGAATCTGTGTTGCAACATAAGTTTTATGTTTTTCATACTTTGCCGTGCAAAGCAAATGCTATTATAGGACAAGATTTTCTTACAAAGTTTGATGCAATTTTGAACCTTAAATGTTCGACTTTAACTTTGAACAATAAATTGAATAACAATAATATCGTAATGCCGCTTAGTTCTCAGACTGAAAGTAGTAGTAGTTATTATATTTTACCGCCTAGATCGGAATCTATACATTATATACCAACTACGTATACGGAGGAATGTCTTGTTTTTTCGTCAGAATTACAAAACGAAGTATTTATAGCGAGTATTATTGTTAGACCTTTAAATGGTATGATACCTATTTTAATTTTAAATACTAGCGAGAAGGAGATACGCCTTGAGAAAATTGATCCAAAAATAGACAAAATTAGTGATTACGAATTATGTGATTTCAGTCGATGTAAAAATTTTAAATCCGATCGTGTTAAAAAATTACTAAATTTACTTCATTTAAACCATTTAAACATAGAAGAGCAAACGATTATTGAAAACATTTGTGCCAAATTTTCGGATATATTTCTACTACCAGGTGACAAATTGACGACTACAAACATTTACAAACATCGTATTTATTTAAAAAATAATGCTCAGCCAATTTTCAGTAAACCATATAGGATACCATACTCACAAAAATCAGAGCTGAACAAACAGATTAGTGACATGTTACGCGATGGTATAATAGAACCGTGTCAGTCAGATTGGTCATCACCTTTAATATTAATTCCTAAAAAATTGGATAATTCAGGAAGTAAAAAATGGCGATTAGTCATCGATTACAGAAAGTTAAATAATAATATACAGGATGATAAATTTCCTCTTCCAAATATAACAGAAATTTTAGACTCTCTTTCAGGTTCTGTATATTTTTCTACACTAGATCTTTCAAATAGTTACTATCAATGTGACCTTGAGCCTAGTAGCCGAAAATACACTGCTTTTAATACTGGACAATTTGGAGTTATAGATTCAGTCAAAGGCAATGCTGCTTCTCTTTCAGGACAGTATCAAATGACAAGAATGCCCATGGGACTAAAAACTAGTCCCGCAGCTTTTTCGAAAATGATAACTATTGCAATGTCAGGTTTGACGTACGAAAAATGTTTAATCTATTTAGATGATTTGGTCGTATTTGGTAATTCATTAGAGAATCATACAAAAAATCTCATAGATGTGTTCACTAGGTTACGTAAAGTAAATTTAAAACTAAACCCTCATAAATGTAACTTTTTAAGAAAAGAGATTTTATATTTAGGCCATACTATATCCCGTGAAGGTATTTTGCCCGACCCAGAAAAAATTAAAGTTTTAAGTAATTGGCCAACTCCAAATAATTTAAAAGAGTTAATAAGATTTGTAGCGTTTGCAAATTATTACCGGAAGTTTATAAAAAACTTTGCAATGATTGCATACCCTCTTACGCAGTTGACTAAGAAAAATGTTAAATTTAATTGGGATGAAAAATGTCAGTCAGCTTTCTTAACTTTAAAATCTTTAATTTCATCACCTCCCATACTTGAATATCCAAATTTTGCACTAGATCATAAATTTATGTTACAGACTGACGCCTCACAACATTCATTGGGTGCTGTTTTGTGTAATTCGAATAGTAAGCCAATTGCATTTGCGAGTAGAAATTTAAATAAATCTGAACTTAACTATCCCACAATAGAGAAAGAACTTTTGGCAATTGTGTGGGCTGTTAAACATTTTCGTCCTTATTTGTACGGTAGGTCGTTTGTAATACAAACGGATCATAAGCCATTAATATATTTATTTGGGATGAGAGATCCATCGAGTCGACTTCTAAAATTTAGGCTGTTACTCGAAGATTATAATTTTACGATAGAATACGTTAAAGGTTCCGAAAATGTTGCAGCTGATGCGATGTCACGATTACCTATCACGTCGGAAGACTTAAAAGCGATGCATGAGAGCATCATCTCGGTTATGACACGAGCACAGCATAGGAAAGCTCTACAGTCTCAGAGTTCTCCGTGTGCTATGGTTCCTACTGACGATTGGCCTGCGCAACCAAGAGTTGTAGAAATTCATAGTAGACCGGGAATATCTGTTGAACTTAAATTTATTGACTATTATAAATTAAGAGACTTACGTAAGTTAAAAGAGATAGATATTGAAAATAATGTATTTTGTTACTCGTCGAAAAGAATGTCTTTATATATAAATCCAGTTGCCCGATCACAACTGACGCCAGCCGCTTTTGTGAGGGAACTGAGAAATTTTTGTGAAAGAATATTCGTGGATGAATTAATTTTTATACGATGTAAAAGTAAAATATACGACGAGTTTATAAAAAAGTTAGCTAACGAAATAAAGATACAAAAAGATTGGACCGGTCCGCGATTATGTATTTTAAATGACGTAGAAATAATTCAAGATAAAGATGACCAAAAGGTAATATTGAATGATTTTCATCTTCTTCCAACTAGTGGCCACGCTGGAATAAGACGAATGTATAAAAATATCAAAAAATATTACTTTTGGCCTGGTCTAGAGAATGATGTTAAGAAATTTGTTAGTAAGTGTGAAAAATGTCAAAAGCAAAAGCATAGTACACACTATGTAAAGGAACCAATGGTAATTACAACTACGGCTAATTCCGCTATGGAAAAAGTTTTTCTTGACGTTGTAGGACCCCTAGAGAGGGACGATTATAATTATTCATATATTTTAACTATCCAATGCGAATTAAGTAAATACGTAGAGGCGTATCCTATGACTACTAAAAGTTCAGAGGAGATAGCAAGGAATTTCGTAAATAACTTTATATTACGGTATGGGATACCAGATATAATTGCTACTGATAGGGGTAGTGAGTTTTTGTCATCAATTTTTCAAGAAACTTGTAAGTTGTTACAGATAAAACAATTAAATTCTACTGCTTATCATCATCAAAGTATAGGATCGTTAGAAAATACTCATAAAAGCTTAGGAAATTATTTAAGGATACAAACTAAAAATCATTCACGGTTATGGAGCCCTTGGCTGCCATTTTGGTGCTTTTCCTACAATACCTCCGTTCATACCTCTACAAATTTTACACCGTTTGAGTTAGTTTTTGGTAAGAAATGTAAAATACCATCTAATTTCACCCAAAACTCTGTCGATCCTCTTTACAATGATGATTACATTTCAGAATTAAAGTTTAGGCTACAAACTTCACAAAAAGAAGCACACAAAAATTTATTAAAAAGTAAAATTATTAGAAAAGAAAAATATGACAAAAATTGTAACCCTATAACTTATAAGAAAAATGACTTAATACTAATAAAAAATGAGACAGGTAATAAATTACAGTGTGTTTATAACGGACCATATGAGGTCATCGAAGACATTGAGCCAAATGTTAAAATATTAAAAAATGGAAAAATAGATCTAGTTCATAAGAATAGGACTAAGTTATATAAGTCTTAAATCTTTTATATCATTGTATTGTGTTAGTTACTATAAAACATTATACCTAGAAATTAATTTTATGTTTAAATTTTGCTTAAGTGTCTTGGAAGTAAGTGATAAAATAATTGTGTACAATCAATTATTTTTTTTCCATCGGGGAAGGTGTAGTATGTAATGTAGTATGTAAGTTATTGTCATATAAATAAGTACATTTCATTTAATAAAGCCAGTCGTTAACGAGTCGTCAAGTGTTTCATTTCACATATCTGGGCCCATCCTCACCATTGTGAAGAACTTTGTAAATGACAGACTTTTGTGGGGCCCCCACGTGACAAGAAAAGGCACTTTTCCGGTCATTGCTTTTAAATGGGATATATTATATTATTGTACGTCATGCACGTGGCCCAATTTGTTTTTGGACTCTGCAAGTTTGGATATTTTTATAATAAAGAATACGATGGATCTACAAACGGAACTTCTTTGAAGAGGTTAACGTTAATTTAATTATAGGAATACGGTAACAGCTTAATAGCAGAACTTAATATGAGTTATCGCCAAACAAAGTGTTTTATAATATATAAAAGACAGCAGTGAATAACAAACCATGTATTTGAACATATCTCCTCTCAAAAGCATTTTTTGTGTTTCGCCTGAAGCATTTTCAGCTAAACACAAAGCTTCACTCTTTATTTTTATAATGTTTGCGCAAAACTTTGTGCCTTTTTATCTCATAGTAAATAGCCTAGGGCAGTAAGTAAATATAATGTTACCTTGCCTTTGAGCTAAATTAACCGACATGTCGCGCAAACAAGTTGCGTTTGTATGTTTAAATGTATATTATGTTGTTTATGAAAACAGCATCTGTGATGCATTGGAAAATAAATTATAAAGGTTTAAATTATCTTCTCTTGTATAAAAATGCATTGTACTTCCTATATATAGCTAAAACTCGAGAACTGTTACTCTATACACGTGACGTTCTTTCTTTTTCCTTGTCTTTAAATCAACAGCCTTCACAACAAAAATCATTGTCATCTTGCCAAAATAAACAAATATAAATATTCATAATCAAATAAACACATTATCATTTCCATCCCTTTAGAGATCAAAGGGACTGGGGTGGGCCATTAAGCAGCATGCTCCGCCTTTTTATTCGTACATGATAAGGATGTACGTGGTCCCTGCGTGCGTTTGTTACCGCGGCCGTCACGTTTACGACGATTATACATTTTAACATATCAGTCCCCTGCGACAGGACAGGGGACTGTAAAATCTTCTATTAAAATAATAAAGAACGCAAAACGACGGTAGAATTACCACACATGTTTGATAATGGTGGTTACGTTCAGCGACAGTTATAGTTACAGAATTATATCGTGAAGTAGATTATGGATTTTTTATTCAAATTGTTCATTTTAATTGATAGGTAATTCAGTTTTATAGTCATCTCAAATGAGAAGTAATGAATTGGTCTCTACTCTAATTTAGCAAACCATATAACGTTTTGACCTTTTGGGTAAGTTAAAGCGTATTATAATATGCTAATTATAACTGACAATATATCTTGTCCGTAGAGACTACTAACACTGTCACTAGTGATGTGAAGACATTATATAATAAGTTCAAAGTAATGCTAGCTTTGCTAACAACTTCATTCAATAGGAAATAATATGAGAATACCATTTAAGCACTTTTAACATATCGGGACTTCATCGTAACTGTATTATTTTCGGATTTAATAGTCGGTAGTAGGTAATAATCAACCTTCTGTTTTAGTGCTCTTTAAATCTGTCAGTGATTTAGACTAGATAAAAAAACAACAAAATATAATTCTTATTCGCACTTATAAAATCAAGTCAAATAGCCCGGCGTTATGATCACGATAGCGATAAGAAAATAATAAAGGAATTCAATATTATAAAGCAAAATTGCTTCTCTGTTGTTATTTTTGGCCTTGAGAAAGCAAATACGTTACCAGAAATTGATTTCATTCAAAATTACAAGCAACACTACGATGCTTATTCATAAATGTAATAATAAATAAATTATGGCGGCACTAACTAGGTTTATTTATTATAATTAAAATGAAATAGTGACCCAGATGCCTTAATTAAAATGTTCTTGAACGGCCTCCGAATGTAAATTCTGTTTTATTAAATGTACCTGGCCTCTGAAGAGCTACCCAGCCTTCTGTCTTGTGTAGTGTTTATTATAATTAATGGCCCCAGTATATTTCAGTCTGTATAGACGCTGATAAAAACCCTTAGCTTCATTTCACGACACATTTGTAAAGAAATTTAATTTAAGCCTCCACTAAAATTAACAAGTAAATGTCATTCAATTTTCGTAGCAAATTTTTTGTGAAAAAAAAAAATCTGTAACCAATGAATTCAGTGACTTTAAAAACTTAGACTTGCATAAATAATTATTTTATTATTTTTATTCCTCGGTATTTATATTATTATTATTACTCGATTGTAAAATTATAGCTTATTTATTGTATTAATGTCTGATATTTTTACATTTCCTGCTTTAACAGAAAGAGAAATGTTTCCAATAATTCTCTTTTTATATGCGTAATATATGCAAACAAACAAGCTTTATGTATATCCTCTAAAATCTAAATTGATACTATGTTGGAGTCATTTTGGAGAACGACCTCGTAAAGTTCTGCGCAAGCAAGACACCGTAGCTGCGTCTACGAAATTCGTAGAAGGGCTACGAGTTTTGCCCAAGTTGGTTACATTATTGTGAAATTAGTTACGTAAATACAGTAATCAGTAATGTATGTAAAATAGGTAAAATTATTTAATACTAAGAAAATTTTAATATAACTAAATGTCGGTTAATATATAATAATAATAAACTGTTTTATTTCATAAAAAAGATTACAGATAAAGACAATAATATCTTAAGCTATGAATCTCTGAGTTAAGCTTTATCTTTTAAATAAAAAGATAAAAATCAATGACTTCATGGTCCAAACTATATTCGGCAAGTATTTAAACTTTTCAAACAACCGAACCTAATCTAACAGGAATGCTTCTTGCGACTCCTTGAAACTGGAGTAAACAACGTCGCCCTGCGCAGAAAATTTTGGAGCTTTTCAAAGACATTATTTTAAAGACACTTGTTACTTGCGAAAATCGAATTCACTCAAATAATTTGTGTTTTTCCTTCTAAAAACTTTAGAAATAGTGTTTTCTATTTAAAAACAATTAAACATTTGTGTTTATACAAAAGTTTCGGATTAAAAAAGTGCATTAAGTGCAAATCAAAAGTGTATTTAGACCAACCTCAAAATATTTGGAAAGTCGTTTATCGTGCTAAAAATACCAAAAAAAAACAGTGCTTTTTCATTATGTATAATAATAAAACCCACAAAAAATCAGATAAAATACCATCAAAACGGGGAACGAAAAACAACTTTCCGGCGAAACCATATGAATAGTACAGTACAGAAGTAGATCAGTGGCTTGAGCATTGAAGGACTAAGCCAAGTGTCAATAAATATGTACAAATTACCTTTACATTTCGGAGGGGAGACTGCCCACCAGTCACCCTACGAGGAAAAAAACTACCGTCAGACAACAGTATTAAGTACTTGGGAATGTACATTGATAGAATACTAACTTGGTCGAAACATATTAAAACAAAGAGACAGCAAGCAGATATCCAACATAAAAAATTGTACTCGCTTATAGGACGACAGTTACCTCTGACTCTTGACAACAAACTACTGGTTTACAAAGCCATCATCAAGCCAATATGGACATATTATGTCATCCAATTGTGGGGCTCAGCAAGCAACAACAACCTAGAAATATTGCAACGATTCCAGAATAATTTCTAAGAATGATATCTAATGCAGGGTTCGCAACTAACTCTGAGATATATGAGTACTTAAACATTACAACAGTAAAGGAAAATATATGTCAATACATAAAAACATACAAGACAAGACTAGAAAACCACACCAATGAACTTGCAAGGAAACTTATAATTGATGATGATATAAAAAGACAATCTAAACCAGAGAGAGTGAGGCATTGCTCTCTATGATAATAATGGAAGAGGTGTGTGTTTAGTGGAACACCTTTTACAAAAGATTATAATAAGAAAACACACCATCTGATAATGGCTAAGTGAAAGCCGATGGCAGATTTAATTACAAAAAAAAATATTATTTTTGAGATGAAAATATTATTGACTTATATGTAAGTATATTCACGTTTGTTCGTATACGTACAACAATAAAGACGTTTTATATCTTACACTAAAATACTCATTATTACTCGTTTTATTGCAACAGGCGTATTCTGGAGCCGTTATGTGAACGGCAAGCGATCCAGTAATTGTAACGGTTACCTTAATAATATTATTATTGACATGTCGTCGTACATTTTTTTACAGTCTATAAACTTGGTAAGTTATGATCTAATAAAAATATGTAAGGACATTATTGTTAGAAAGAAAACATTTTATTATACTTAAAGTAGGTACATAAAACATTAAGTACCTACTTGTCGTTTTTTTTTATATATTTTGTTTATTATATTTTACATGACAAAATCGTAACGAGATGCATTTCATCTTTATATGAATAAATAGCACAACCGAAGAAAATAAAGAATAAGTGTTTTATTCAAAGATTGAGTAAGGAAGTGCCGATTTCACTCGAACAAGACCAGTCAAATTTTATAGGCTTTCACTTTTAACGGCGCCGGCTTACAGTTTTATTAATCAATTAATCGTTATGTTTTGGGTAACCTCGTTCGAGACAAAGTACAAACGTTACTTGGGAATAGTTTGGCTGAATCTGTTTCGTTCATGGTTCGGTAACCGCAATTCGTACTCAGGCCAGATTTAATAAACTCTATATTTTGTACGTTACGGCTCCATTATGAGAGCCAAGTCTGAAATTAATTTCTATACATAAAAAAAAAATGAAATTTGGTGTCATTTTGTTCAAGCTCACGCTGAATAAAGTCTCATTATAAAATTTGTTGTGTATGAGTATCATGCAGTCATAAATGTGCCAGCAAATTTTAACAACATGTGGTTCAACCATTTTGTCAAATCCTAAAGTTTTAGATGAGCCCCACGCTCATGGATGTAAAAGATATCAAAATGGATGTAAAATACTATACATAACATATTATGCCACTTATAATAATTGCTCGCATAACATTAAACTAAAATGTTATTCTTATTTTTAATTACGACAAACTTAGATGCTAGTGATAGACGTAGACGCACCAAAGCACCGTGTCGGCGCGCGACGTACCGGGCTACATGATACAGATTTGTATAGTGCGGTTCAAATGAGAATAGGATCGAGTTGGCGCCATATTGTTTCGAATTTAGACTGTTACGATAGTTAAATTTATGTTTAGATAATTGATTACTATTTACACATACATACATATAGTCACGCCTTTTTCCCATAGGAGTAGGCAGAGACCACTTCTTTCCACTTGCTACGATCCTTACATACTTCTTTCGCTTCGTCCACTTTCATTCTTTTCCTCCTCTTACATTCAACGTAGCCAAGCGTCTCTCCATGGTCCGCTTTTCGCCTCCGCGAGAAACGAGACGTGATGGGTGGCGAACCACATCGCCGCCATTTTGGATAGTTAAATTATTTTTGATTATCCATTGCGTTTCCACGGATTGGTGGAGAGGGTAGGAATAGGGAAAGGGAAGGATAGGTGGTGAGGAAAGGAAGATTGGTAAGTTAGAGTGGGAAATAGGGAATGTAGGATATTACCGCCCAGGAGTGCAAGGGATAGGACAGTAATAGCTAGGGAAGCCGGGATCGCATACCCGTATATACTATACCACAACTACCGGACAGGTAAGTTGGGATGAGTATCCCATGACATTACTATTTAACATTCTTATTTAAATTCGATGCAAGACTATTCATATTTATATGCACATTAGTTTTTCTGAAAATCACACTTTTCAAGTGATATTTGACAGATAAAGGTCATTGACGTTCCTATTCTCATTTGAAACGTGTTATACTTACCTATGGCAAAATAGAGTTGAATATTACGAGTATACTATAGGTGAAAAACTATACATAAATGATTGGTCTCGGCGCTCAACAATTTAAAAACAACATATACTGCGCTCATTATTGTAGTACATGGGTTCATTTTGTGTACCTAAAAAAAACTGGTTTGCGTGATTCGATAGGTACACATGATGACACTAAAATATGACTCGAGCTCGCCGACTTCGGCGTACTATTTTTCGCCGCATTTTTCAAACACGGCAGCGACTATCTCGTCAAGCGCCGCGACCGATCATTTATCTATGGTGTAAAACATATTATGGAAAAAAATATACGTATATTATGCTATAGGTGAAAAGCATGACGCGTCGCGTCTTTTCCACTCTCTGCCCCAGTGTGTATTAAGCCTAGAGATATATTTTTCTAGAAGTGGTTTCTACTTATTGATTATCAAAACTACTGTAAGTATGTGGAAGCCCCCCAAAGAGAGTTATCTGACTGAGCAGGTGGTACCTACGCTCGGCCAGGCTTCAGCCCTCTGTAAGCATTAAGCATTTCAGTGGTTGTATATATAGCAGCGTACTGAAATATTTTCGATAGCGCGATTCGCAATTGTGTTCTGATTTTTCCGCCATTGCACTACTTTTACTAAGCTCAAGCTCACTCTAAATAATCCTACTATTACAATTTCAAAAGTCATTATATCCGTATTATTGTAGCCCATATTGTTTATATTCCAGTATTTGTACAGAAATAAAGCGAGTAAAGCCCGCTGCACATCTAACGTTTTATGTAACGGTGTCTGGGCCTTACTACCTGTTTTTTTCTTTGCATTTTCTAAGAACATTTACTATGGTAATGTATATTTTTTTTAACTATCAGAAAGAAGAGGTTTCAACGAACAAAAAGCCCACCAACAATTTTAAAAAAGCTAATATTTTAATGGGAGAATTCTCGATATATGTTTTTTTCAATTTTTATCATTTTCAAAGGTTATTTATAGACTAGATCTAAGTCTATAAATAAACTTGATAATATTATATTGAGTACAATGACATTGTATAAATACTTGTTACAATATTTACTTCTAAATTCTTATATAACACGAGAAGGAGAAATTTTACATTATTCTGTCGACGGAGATACGACGTATTGATGCGACACTGTCACCCACATTGATATTTGGATACGAGGATATATTTTAAATATCAGAACGACCTCTTTTCCTGTTTCAATATCCGTTTCTACTCATTTGTCACATATGTACAAGAAGTTGTGTTGCCGCGAATTGGGTACAGCTATGGAGAAAAGTGGTTTCGCATTTTTGTACGTGTAACAAACATTTATAATGAAAAACCTACATTTAAGAGTAGGTTTATAATGGCGATTAGTTTGTATTTGGCAACATGCTCGCTCGCAGGTTTGCGCGCAGTTCACGTAACGTCAAGATGTCCTAATTTATTTAGGGCGTACTGCGATTCCTTTTACACGTATAGCCTGTGGGCTTATTATATCCAGAAATCTTATAGCGCCATCCGTGTCCAATTTAACTACGCGTTATGAGTGCTGTTGGGGCTGCCTCGACGTTGCAGTGCGTCAGGGATGCGGAGGCGCGTGTGGACTGCTTTTACGCGACAATGCGAAAAAGGTGCGCGTCCCTGGTGCGTAGGGTGAGGGACAGTACCAATAGCCCTGGACATGTTTGCTGGAAGACTCGCCTGCCTGTATGTGAATCGCTGTGGCGCTGTGTCACATGGTGAGATATGTCTCACTATTATATTAATATTATGTGCATGATAAACTTCAATAATTTTAAAATATCATAAAAAGTATACTAGTTTTTAAGCTTTTAAGATTACTGTAACTTACATATGTGGGCCGCAGTTGTCTAAAATAAAGCTTATTATTATTATTATTTGAGTAGAGTAACATTACTAAAAGCTCACTTAAATTAATTTCAATATACTCAGTTATAAACGAAAATAAAATTGCTATGAAGATATTATGGCTCTCGGAAATTGTGGACATTATATTAAATAAACGCTTTTATTTCGGCCACCATATTTAGTACTTAGTACCCGCTTATTCATGTTACCCATATTCATCAAAAACTCATTTCCTGCATCTCCGGCGGTACATTATTCAAAAGTAATTTTGCAAAACGCAAAATGCCCAAAAGGGTTTAAATTAGAACCTCCGTTTAGTTAAATATATTTAGCAGAAAATAGACTTTCAAAACATTCAATTTTGTATATTAACACGACAAATATTTTTGCTGTTATATTTTTTACAACTAAATTGATATCCCATCCTTAAGGAACATTCTACACTATAAAGACGTATTCAATATCTCTAGTGAGTTTTTGTCGCGACTGTGTCAATAGGTATATGCAAATTGGGAATCTTCACTAGCGTGGTTCCCCATACATTTGAATGTTTTATTCGTGTGAACGGATGTAACACGCCGTTGTAACCGATGGTGGTAAGAAATAGGTTACATATAATTTTATTATTTACTAGCAGCTGTCCCAACATATATTATTTTGTTTAAATATCTATAAACTGGAATTAATAAATAACTACACCTATACTAACATCTAAAACTATAACCTACATCTACACCTACAACTACACCTACCTACCAACCTATGTACAATTTCAACACCAAAAACAACACCTACTCCTACTATCCTTTATACTACCTACTTACTATACACATAAAACATACTAGGACCGACCGATTTATTAAAAATATAATTGTTTTGCAGTCCACCCAAGCAGATAAAAATAATGTAGGTATCTATAAATATTTGAAAGTCAAGTGATAATTAAGACCCGGATTTACGTTACCGATCACTACTGTTATATGACCTACTAAACTACTTACCTATCAAGTATCAACCTACCCACATACCCCTACAATTTCAACACCAAAACCTACACCTACAACCTGCTAAGGCTGGCCGATCCTTCTGTACGCACCTTTAAATATTTGATAATCAAGTAACTTACGGAACGAACTGTTAGTATAGGAAAATATAATAGTTATTTTAATTAATGTTATTCTTTGCAATTTTCCACGAAAAAATACCCACAACCTGCAAGCAAATGAGTGCACGCTAAAAATACGTAAAGCACCTCCCTTCTCCCACACTGCTTATGCGTACACTCAGAAATAAGATCGAGCAAACACCACCACCACACAAGCAACAATGTCAGCAAGATCGTGCAAAGCCCCACATCACCATGCAGGTTGCGAAACTCGACGCGCGTTTCGCCCCGAGCCCGGAGCGTCCTCAGGAAGTGGACCTGCGAACAAAGTTAACACAACAAAATGATCATTTGAACATTTCAATATTATGAAACGAATTTAAAAGGTATCCTAGATATCATTAATTTTGTGGTTCCAGTACGAAATCTTCGACGGTGATGGAGAAATGAAATGGATTTCGTACAAATCCCCACTGAAGTCGAAGCTCATAGAGAACATTGATTATTGTTTTTTGTACTGTGACTGGCTCCTACTAAATTACAATATACCGACTATCGGTTACTTTACTACCAATACACTACATTACATATTATGAAAGCATGTAAATGCAACTTTTTGTTTTGCGATAAGACATTTTTTTTGTATACGTGATTGCTATTAATCGATTTCGCAAAAATATACTTAAATCAATCCAAAACCTGCAACAAAATGAGATGAACTTTTCTTTGTAATAGTTCCTGATAATGATGACGATGAAACCGAAAGAATAAAGCAATAAATACCGTGCGTTTTGAATGTCCATTATAAAGACAAATGTGTTTGGTCGGGCGTAGATAGCCAGATTTATTGATCCTGAGATAAACCGCCTGATGTCGTCCTGTTGCACCATTTATTTTTTAAGTTGGTCACATTTAAAATTCAATTAATTCAGACCTGCGGACATATAACGCGTTCTAGCTACTAAAAGAATTCCGAATGTTGCTGGATTGCCTGTTTTTGTGGGGTACTTTTAAACAGTTGATTTAAATTTGGAATTGATTTTGGTTGCATAGTGAACTTAGTGACTTTAATTTGGGTTACAAGTTTTCTGGATTATTTGTTCCCATTTAAAGTTATCTATGTTTGTGATAATTTTTCTACGCGTTTAACTTTTATTTTAGGACATACTCGTTTTTAGTATGTGTCTCCATTGCATTATATTTTTAAAATTTGAAGGTATAACTTTATAACACTTTAGTATGATAAAAAGACAAGGCGTTTCTTATCTTATTTATTTTGTAATCTTATTTATTAAAATCTCGTATCACAGGGCTTGTTACAGAATAGTTATTCGAAATGGATAGACCGATTATTTGATTTTTATTATTTTATGATCAGACATTTATAATATATACAACCCTCAATTTTCACCATTCCACCCGCAGTGGTCGATAGCTCTTTCATACATCACCTGTAGGATATAGAGGTATTAATTAATGTCGTTTGTAGGTATAGGTCGTAGGCATTGATCAGAGCAGCAGGTAGTTGGAGGAATAGGTAGTATCTATCTGTAGTTTGTAGGTGTAGGTACTAGGTGTAATTGTTGGTGTAAGAACTGTAGGTGTTTGTAGGCAGTTATTTATTTATTCCATGTGACAGTTAACACATAATCAGCTGCTGTATCCAACGTCTGTTGGGTACAACTGGTTATCTATACTAATATAATAAAGGGGAAAAGTTTGTTTGTTTGTATTGAATAGGCTCTGAAAGTACTTGACTGATTTCGATGAGATTTGGCACAGATGTAGAGTAGACCACTGGGAAGGACATAGGCTTCTTAAGGCTACGGTTTCTGCGAAATTAACTTTTTCGCACACGAAGTCGCAGGCAATATCTAGTATTACATATTTTTAGTAAAGCGTGAAAAGTTAACAAACTTATAAGTATGAGAATTGGTAAACAAAATTAATACTTTAAGTTTTATTTTATTAAGCAATAGAGCTAAAGTTGGCAATTTACTAGGCGATAAAATAGAGCGCAGTTGTTCCTATCGAGCTGTTGACATCGGCTACAGCTGTACTTGCTGGAAATTAACTCTATTTTAACAGTTCATAGTTTACGTTAATGCGCTAAATAATTATTTAAAACTTAAACGAGTAATAGTTTTAAATGAATAGAATTATATCCTGGTTCTTGAATATTTATTTATGCTATCGGTATTTTTAATTGAAGTAGATCATAAAACCCATAAAGTACCTAGCTGTTGCCCGCTTCTCCGCCCGCGTAAATACAGTATCCTACGGGAATACTGTACTTTTCCGGGATATAAAGTAGCCTATGTTTTAATCCAGAGCCTAAACTACTAATATACCAAATTTCATAGAAATATGTTCAGTAGTTTTTGTGTGAAAGAGTAATAAACACCCATCCATACATCCATCCATCCATCCTTACAAACTTTCACATTTTTAATATAGTAGAATTTTTAAAAGTCATTTAGTTGGTTCCAACTTCCAAGTAATAACCTGATACACATACGAGTTGAATATGGTTGAATTTCATCTCATTCGTCGATGGACATCAAACACGCTGTATTGAGAGTATTAGAATCAGCTCACACCGGCGTTGGCGACACGCGACGTCGCGCTGTATACTCTTACAATTATACGTGTATCTTCTTGTGCATTGAAAAGAATTCAATTTTGAATCGCTATGTTGAAAATACAGCGTCGCATCGCGTATCGTCTCATTTCGGTGTGAATTGACCCTAAGAGCATTGCGCGGAAGCATTTGATTCAAAATTTAAAATTAATAAACATGAAAGAAGAATATAAACAGCACCTAATCACATATTAATTCTTATCTGTTTTAATAAACGTAAGTTCATTCGTGTTCGTAAATTAGCCTCTTTAGGAAGTGCTAAACTTTATCCTAACAAAAAGTTGTTTCCTAAACAGTCGTTCAAGTTTATAGCTAGGTATAAGTTTATGTATATAGGCCAAATCTTCCCCGAAATGATCGCCAGCAAAGCTCATGGCTGTAATTAAATTTGATGGGGCCCTTCGCAACACTTGCTAATGTCATTGACGCTTCTATTCAAATCAAATTTAGAAACACTTAGAGATTTTATAAAATTACCTTATGATGCGTATTGATGATGGGATTGGAGGGGTTGCGCAGGTACATTTTGTTCAGAAAAGTGTTTCGAAATTAACGACGGGACGCTTGTGACAGTACAGTTTTTTGGTATAATTTAAAAACTAAAACTATATTATAATAGATTTAAGCACCAGTCATAGTGCAAAGCTTAACAAAATAGGCAATCGGACTATTTTTTTTTATTGCATAAATGAATAGTACTCTTAAATATGAGTAACTTCTCAGAAGAAACCGTATATCATAAGTCAATATTTTCAAAGGTCTAAAAAAAAGTTTAGTATGGAGCGTTTTCTCCTAAAAACGCTCCATACTAAAGTCGACCTACAAATGACGTCACTTGTAGGTTATAGTATATGAAGTAGTATATGAAGTAGTATATGAAGTATATTCCATATTTGTAAATATCTCCGATATTTGTGCGTTTAAGTTCATACTTACCATAATGAATGTTTTTGTATATGATGTGAGTAAACTAATGATGTAGGTTTTGTTTACCAATTTCGCATAAAAAAAATTTTTTTTGGTACTGGAGCGTTTTTATGAGACTCGCGAAATTTTGTATACAAATCGCTGTACCTTTGAAAATATTGACTTTTAATATACTGTTTCTTCTGAGAAGTTACTCATATTTTAGAGTACTATTCATTTATGCAATAAAAAAAATCTGTCCGCTTGCCTATTAACACATTTTTCTAAACTTCAATCGCTTTCGAATGTCGGTAAAAAGGTAATATTTGTTTTATCTATCCTACTCAAACTTGCACAACGTACGGGAAATACGACAAGGATGGGAAAAAACATCACGTGATACACAAATTATCGCCAATAATTCATCTATGACCCAGCGTTCGGCGCGCAAGCGACAGTCAAAGTGTGTGTCAAAACGACTCGATTGTTTGTATTTTAGGTATTTTTCTTTAATTATTTGTAATAAAATTATGTGTTCATCATAAATCATAAACATCATAAAAAGTAACAAACATTATAAAATTCATAACTTCATAAAACTAAGTTTAAATAACTTTATATTCATAATTGTATAAAACATCGGCTGCCATTTTCTACGCTTTTCCCCTGAATATTTAATTGAATGCATCAAAATAATACGAAATAAGAGCAAAAGCAATTTTACATGTAAATAAACACGTAAAATATTTTAAAATTTAGTTTTTAAAATATATATCTTCGATTATATTTTGCGTATTGAATGTATCTAAAATACGCAACAAAAATCCGTCACCTGCTCGCATGTCGTCTAGACCTAGGCCGAAATCCTTATTGACATTGAATATTTCTGATTATTTTTCCGACCCAAATATCGACCAATAGAATTGCACCATTCGACGTCACGTGGTACAACCTACATGGTATTATACTGAAAATTTTTTGAAAATTTTCTCTGGTCGTTGCTATGCAAAACATGATCCAGTCAAATTAACCACACGTCAAACTGAAATTCTTATCTGTACATTTCGTCTCATGGTGCAATTCTATTGGCCGACATTTGGGACGGAAAAATAATCCCCCGAATACCACACGAGCTTCAAAATGATCTGGCATTTCCCTCAAGGTTCCCTGCAAACAAATAAAGTCGTCAAGTTTTTCAGGAAAAATCACTCGCGCTTCGCGCTCGTGATTTTTTAACCTGAAAAACTTGACTCCTTCTTTTATTTGCAACGAACCTATCGGGAAATATCCGATAATTTTGAAGCTTTTGTGGTATTATATGTGAGTATATTTAATTTAAATTAATTTAATGAAACTAAATATTTTAGATGTGTATATGTCACCGTAAAATTGTAAAAACCGTTAGATTGTTATAATAATAATAATATCTATGGACGCTCACACCACGTCAATCTGATCCCGTGGTAAGTTCTCAAAGAATTTGTGTAACAGGTACCAGAAATATATTTAATACTTTTATACTATACTTTTTTTACTCGGTGACTACAATGCGCATCCTGGTCAACCGTTTTATGGTGAGCTACAGAACTTCTGTGTGGACCAAAAATGGATTGTTGCTGACGTGAGTAAATTAAACTCCGATTCTTTTACTTATGTGAGTGACGCGCACGGGACAACGAGATGGTTAGATCATTGTGTAACTACTGAGTCGGCGTATAAGATAATAAATACTGTCAATATTTTGTACGACGTATATTGGTCTGACCATTTTCCTCTGCTGATTAAATGCAGGTTAGACTGTGTCACTCGTAAGGCGTCATCTAAACATGTTTTTAATAATAAAATTATATGGGGTGCTAGAACAGATGAACAGATAAGACACTACAGTGAATTATGCAACAAAAACTTAAAATTAAAAAACAAAAACTAAAAATATACAATATTACTGAGAAGATAAGGTACCTAACTACCTACCTATCATTGTTTTTAATAAAAGTGTACCTTTATGAGTAGGATTTTAAATATTTACTAAAGATACTGGTTGTATTTTTATTTTTCTTAAAAAAGTTTTTTATTGTTCTTATCATTGAATGATCGCCGCTCATGGACAGTTGCAACACCAGAGGAATTAACGCTTATGAGTTATGAGTCCTCTGGTGTTGCACACTTAGTTCCTGGTCCTTTAAATCCCAAACCCTCTTAGGCCTCCGGCAACCTCACTCACTCGGTGAAACATAGGCCGTGGTATTTATTTGGTCCAGCCGACCCATTCAGCATGGCTCTCGCACGTGGACTGAAAATTACACCGTACTGTCACAGTGTAATAAAGAGATACAGTGGTCCAACGCGTTTGAAGTCGCGCGAAATGCCGCTTTTGTGTAGGTATTCGTCATTGCTGCAGGGTTGTCACAATAATGTGTTTTATTATAATCTGTTCTACATTTTGTGTAGGTATTCGTAGTATGTGTATGTAGAGTACTAGGAATAAAACAAAAAGAATATATATATAGAAGTATTAATGAAGAGTTTTATTATAAAAAATACAAATGCGTATACAAAAGCTCAGGGTTAGCATTATATATCAATTGATATATATCGTATATATATCATGATATATATCAATTGATATTTATGCTTGATATATTATATCAAAATTGATATTTATATTTAAAAATGTAAAAGAATGTTTTAAATGTAAAAAATCTTACATCAACACAGGTCTTATTTTCCGAGAGTTTCACAAGCCTAGGTCATCAAAAACTTGCTATTTGACACGACATTAACTAATCATAGCCGTCGACGCGGCTTGTAACGGTTACGGCATATGACACCCACGTGACCCCCTGTTTTTCGGAAGAAAATTCCTTGTTTGTTAATATACTATTGTTATACCATTTATACCATGTGTCAAATTAATTCGACTGATAAAATTAATACACTTTTTTTTCTTCTGGTTATAAACAAAAGTCATTTTATGGTTTTATGGTTTATTTAAATTGATACTCAAAAGTATCTATCGTTGATTTTTAATTGATTTGAAAACTTTTAATATCAATAATAAATAAATGAGTTTAATTTTACTTCCCTATCTTCAAATTATCAGACATACAAATTATTTCGATTCAACTATTACGAAAAAACATATCAGGGTACCTATGAGATTTGTATGTAATTTTGAAAATATCAAAAAATCAAAAATATCGGATATATATAATCAAAGATATCTGATATTTTGATATTTATTATAAATATCGGATATTTACGAACCCTGCAAAAGCTACAAATGCGAAACTGAAAGGTATTTTCGACATTTGGATTTACTAGTTTTTTGATTGGGATTGTTGAATTTGACGATGTAGTTAGTAAATTCTCATACGTAGATACAATTTTATTAAAAATTCTGACGGGAAACAGGCGCATGGTTTTGTATTAAAATTAATCTTCTGTAGCTGTTCATATAATTGACCATTGTAAATAAGTACCTACATACAACTCAAACGAAACACTGTAGCAAACCACTTAAAACAATCAAATTAAAAAGCGTCAACCCCGGCTGACGTGTCCCAAGCGAGTGTATGGCAGCTTGGGCTCGCTACCGCCCATCTCTCACCCCGCACGCCCCGCACGATTGCCCTGTCTAGACGTGTCCGTTGGACGACTGTAGGTAATAGTTCTATAGGCTGTGGTACTGTGATGAAAAATAATACCCGTAGTGTGTTCACATGTGTGTTTTTAGGCAAAGGCGAATCACCTCCGAGTTTGTTTGGAGTGGATTAGCTCCGCGGCGCCTCATTGAGCGTTTGCCGATATTAAACGACTTTATAGAAAAATATTTTCCTCCTTTAAAACATTTACACGAGATATTTCTTTTAAAATATTTTAAAAAATTATAATTATAAACCTACTTATGTACTACATTATAAGGAGCTAATTTCTTAGAGGAAGCTGAAAATTTTGAAAATTCATAGCAGTTACATTGGCTGGCTTTTATCACATAGGTACGCTATAATTTTGTTCTAGATAATTCCGTACTGACAGAGTTTCATATTATATCATAATGAAAGGTCGCGTTTGTATCTTCGAGGATTATGAATATTTCTTGGTACGTACGGCATAAGCTAACCCTCATCACTGTGACAGCCCGCGACCCCTGATTAAGTGTTGTATAAATTATTTAGATGCCTTCAATGCCTTTTTACTCGCTTAAAACGGTTTTGCATAACTTTTTAAGTTAAGAAGTGCGTCGGCTTAAAAAAACAACGAAATGAAATTATTGTAAGAATTTGGAGGAAGACATTATTTAGCGTTTAATTTACGAAAAGCGCACCAAAAAGAGATGTTCAAGAAATGTATGAGGCCTGGGCCAGCCCTATGTACAGTAATTGTAAATATAGCTACATATAGTAACCGTTTTCTATTCTTTATTTTGTTTAATTTCACTTCGTTTCCATGTACATTTAAATTAACTTCGTCAAAGAGAACAACACAAAGTAAAATAAAACATGGCGGATCAGATCATAATTAACTAAAGAATGACATTTTGTCAATGAAATGACTTTTGATAAAGAAAGACGTATGACATTCAAGACGACGTCTCTTCGTAAAACTGTCTACTACATCAAAAGTCAAGTCAAAACAACTGTCATAGCCGCCCTAAAAATAGTGTTCTCACAATAAAAAACTCTTCAAATAATCATTTTTGTACGCATGTACCCTTCTTCAAATTATTTTTTTCGCATTTTTATGATATTCCCATATTTTTTTCCTATTTACCGATGTAGTGTACATGGAACTGGCCCAAAATCAAACATCTCTTTTACATAATATTTCGTGAGACGTCTGATACAACGTCAATACGTGAAGCAAGGAAAGGTTGCTTTGATTCGAACATCGTTTCACATTTTACCGAACGTGGAATATTTCCTTTGAGGAGGAGGCATTTTTCAATTTCGTTATAAAGGAGATATACATATTTGATTACCTCGTGTTCAAGCGGGAAAACATCTAAATGTAAGTAGATGAAACAGAAGAATTTACCAGATTTTCATGCTTATTTGTCAAGAATAATAATAATATATTTGCTGAGTAGGTTAAGGACATAAAAAAGAAAAAATACCGAAATACAACGGCATGAAAAACAATCTAAAAGTCGTTATAGAAAATAGAACGTACACGTCAATATTTATTTATGTGTTCGTATTTTGCAGCTGAACAAGCGGCCAGGATAAAAGTTTATGCATATTATTTGGTTTTGCATGCAACTTTACATTGCGTATGTAAACTTTTAAAATTATTTTTATATTATATTAGTTTTTTAAATATTTTTTTAAGAAAAGTAAATATAAGATGAAATAAAGAAATGTCAAGTGCTACTATACGTTTAGACGGACAAGACCTCGGTATTCGACGCAGGATAAGTACTGTGATGTTACTCTATGTACTGTAGGGCGTTACAAGCGTGGCGAATTAATTTTTGTTTATGCAAAATTTTGCGAACGCTCTGGGAGGGCCCACGTTAAACACGAATATATTAAAGGTAGGATTAATGGAACCCAGATTTGAGGGATCGTTGGGCTTGCGCGTATAGCCTGTTTGCGTTTTCGCTTATATTAAATACTAACTTTTACACGGCGTTTTGTTAAATTTTCGTTATTAAATGAAAATTCATGGCACTTTGCAAATTATGACGGCATTCATTGTATCTTATTTATTTTGTAATGAATTTCCATGCTCTTTGAAATATGCTAGAGGTTTTGTTATGAAAAGAATTTTCTGTTTGAATAATTAAGGTTCGGCAAAAGCGTTTCTGCTCTTTTTTGAAATAACAAGTTATGTTATTTCAAATTAATCATTAATATGCAGTATTAGTAGATAAACAGCTGTTACTTTTTTTTTAGAGACTAAGCTTTACAATTAATTCCGCTTACAAAAAAAAACCGTGTGTTGTCGTGGGACACCAGATAGGAAAGAAGTTCCTAATTATAAAATATTATTGTCAAGTTATATTCGAGTTAAAAATATAGTAATTATTCAGGTGTACATTTTTTATGATTTTTTATCAATAAAAATAAAAAATAAAGCTACAAAAAAGATAAATAAAATATGTTTATTTATTGAAGAAAGAAATTGAGTTAAGAAAATATAAAAAGGTAATTCCGATGCCCGGAATCGAACTCGAGCCTCCTGGGTGAGAGCCAGGAATCCTCGCCACTAGACCACACAAGATTGTAAGAATATCACAATATATAAATATCTTACACTTTTTTAAACGTTATGGATGTTTTATGCCGACTAGGGTATCTCTCCGCAATGCTCCTTAAGGAACTTTCGTTCCAAAAAGTTTCGTAAAACTAAAGTAAAATTAATGAAACTTAAAATATTACTAAAAATCTACCTCATTTAATTCTATATTGTCAAAGGTGAACAATTACAGTTACTTGATTACGTTTCCATAAAAATAAATCATAAGTTACCCTAACATTCGTAGAAAGGTAATGAAATGTGTCATCCCAACGTGTAATGCTATAAATCACCAAGAAATACAACCCACGCCTACTCTACACGTTTTGCGGGCATTTATTATTAAAGAACACAATAAGATAATTCAACCTTATTATATTTAAATATTATTAATTTTACTTACCGGACCTATAATCTTCTTCTAAATAGGAATATAAAAGGCAAACCTGACTGACACATCTATCGATGCACAGCCGAAACTACTGAACAGATTTTACTGAAATTTGGTATATAGATAGTTGTAATGACGTAGGTATCCGCTAAGAAAGGATTTTTGAAAATTCGCTCCCTAATGGGGTGCAAAAGAGGTTAAAATTTTGTATGGAAACCGAACTCGAAGCGGACAGTCGTAGCAAAAGCTAGTACTTATATGTTGTGTTTATACTCTCCAACTCGAAAACTTCAATATAAATGTAATTTTGCTGGGGATAGAGAAACGATAGCGTAAATGTGGTTAAAGATTTTTGAGTTAGTTACATAATACCATAATACTTTCGATAAAATATCGAACGCTTGCATAATAATAGGTGCGTGTTCATGATAATAAATTTATACGTATTAAGGGTACGTGGAGTGATAGTTGATTGTAATTTGTAAGTCGGTATGCAACAAGTAGCGGAAAACGTTTGGAAGAGCTTATTTAAGTTAAAATTATTAACCCTCTTATCTACTTTCTCAGATTAATTTTCTTAAATTGATTTTAGTTCTTTTAAAGGCAAACTATTTTTTTATTAAATGGAATGCAATGAATGAATTAATTACACCATAAAACGTCATAAAATCTATGAAAGCAAGGATACAAAAGTTTAATTGTCTCTCTATTTTAAACAATAAAAATATTTTTTTAAGTACTTACCTACTTTTATAGTTTGTAAATATTTTAAATAGATTAAAGTTAATTTTAGCTTTTAACAATATTTGTTTCGTGTTGATTATGTATCTAATGAAATATTTTATAAGGTTTAAAAAAAAAACAAACAATACCTCTCAAGTATTATATAACATAACTCTCAAGAATTATCTTGGGAGTTGATAAATTAATACACTCATATCAACATAAGTTTATTAAGACCAGCACACAATGTATTGCTATGTCTTATCTAGAAGTATCGATTAAACGTTAGATTGCACAACTAAGCACTTGAGGATAGTGTTGTTAACTTAATATTATATACACATATATTAATGTGGTAAATACCACGGCCTCACAGAAAACCGGCGTGAAATAACGCTTGCGATGTGTGTTGCCGAGCCAGTGAGGTTACCGGAGGCCCAAGGGGGGTTGAGGATTTTAAGGACTGGGAACGCAAGTCGCAAAACCAGAGGAGTTACAAGTGTATTGGATATCGCGAGTGTCGCTTACCATCAGGCGATCCTTCTGCTCGCTTTTGAACCAGTTCATTTTATTAAAAAAATATTACAATACATTTCGTCGTACATAGGAATATAAGGATTAAACAATGGCGGTAGTAAAAAAGAATGACAGAATACTACAAAGGATAAAAATCCTTTTATCTAACACACTACATTTGCTTGATAGAAAAATTGTAAGCGAATGTCTAGAAATAAACTAGAATAAATAGAAACCATCTATGTAACTATTGCTTTGTTTTTTTTTTTACATTGGAATTACTCGTTTGTTGTTCTAAGCATTGTATTTATTGCTAGCTGGTGCCCGCAACTTAGTTTGCGTAGAACTAACGGAAATTTAACCCTATTTTCCAAACGGGAGCATAGGCTTTGTATTAAGTATTATTATTTATTTATTTGTTTGCTACTCCTTATAATATCAGTTATCTGCCAGTGAAGTAAGTATTTCTAAGACAGACAGATAGACGGAGAAACTAGAATTTTAAAAATTTATATTTTACTGTACAAACTTTCATAATATGCATTTAGTTAAAACTAATTTAAAATTACAAACAGATACTTACTTCAATTTTATTTATTTGCATTTACCTCTAAAAATTTTGTTTCTAACAAAAGAAAAAATGGATTGAATTGATTTTGTGGATATCTTAGATAAAACTCAACTAATCTACTCCTACTACGAGAACATGGGAAAATAAGAATTATAAATATTTTGTGAGGATCGATGTTACACGCAAAACCTACTGAACTGACTTTAATGAAATTTGGTATGGCAAGCTTAAGTTAATCCAGAGCACAGTTAAAAATAAAAAAATACAGTTTTACCGTAGAATACGTGTATTTACGTGGCTCTCCCTCGGTAAAAGTTAGTTGATAATAAATTAATGGAGATCATTGGTATTTTATTTAAAGCCTATAAAACATATTTCATTTAAACTGCGTCAGTTTTAAAAATATTTAAAAAGGAAATTTAGAAACGAGCATCGCCCCCTAGAAAAAGTTTTTCTTTATTTCATTATGTTTGTTTAGTGAAGATCACGTTCGCATGATGAAATGCGCCGATTTATAAAAAGGTCGCTGAGGAATACAAAAAATAATATAATGAGAAAAAAGTGGTAGTTTCCAAGGCCCCCGGATAACTCTTAACTTGAAAAAGTAACGACGTAAAAATATTATTTGTATGAAATATCGTGACGTGTTTACATTTTTATACTTTTTGCTGCGTTTCGTTTCATATTTTTAACTAAATATTGTTTATCTTTCTACTTAAAAATATTTGACGTAAATCACAGTATTTTATGACATAAGTTGTATGGTTGTAGGTTATCTATATTTTCAGTTTATTTTTTACCTCTCAAGCGTTCATACGCGTAAACGTGTTTTTTATTTACTAAACGCTCATTAGGAAGTAATTCTTTCTACTTAAAACATTTAACGAAAATCACAGTATTTTATGACATAAGTTGTATGGTTGTAGGTTATCTATATTTTCAGTTTATTTTTTACCTCTCAAGCGTTCATACGCGTAAACGTGTTTTTTATTTACTAAACGCTCATTAGGAAGTAATTCTTTCTACTTAAAACATTTAACGAAAATCACAGTATTTTATGACATAAGTTGTATGGTTGTAGGTTATCTATATTTTCAGTTTATTTTTTACCTCTCAAGCGTTCATACGCGTAAACGTGTTTTTTATTTACTAAACGCTCATTAGGAAGTAATTCTTTCTACTTAAAACATTAAACGAAAATCACAGTATTTTATGACATAAGTTGTATGGTTGTAGGTTATCTATATTTTCAGTTTATTTTTTACCTCGAGCGTGTGAGACTAAAAACGTGCACACGTGTTTTTTATTTACTAATAGCTTCATTAGGAAGTAAAAATGCAAAGTAAAGTAAGTGAAGGTCGCTGGATAATGAAAGGCGTGTCGTTTGGCGTTTGTCGTGTGTAATTAATCCCGGCTGAGAAATGGCTCCTGATGCAGGCCGATACATTGATAAATAGATTTTTGCTTCTAAGCAACTTGTTCAATCGGTACAAGGAGGTTGGTTAACCTAGAATGGTCTTGTTTTAATTGTTCCAATATGAAAGTGAAGCAAAAAATGAAGGTATACGTAGGTGGTAGCGGTAGGTAATGAAGGTAGGTAGTATGTAGACTACCTATCTTCTTATTAAATAAGAAGATAGGTTACTACCTAAAATTTTATCAAAAAACGTACACTTCTACATACTTGTAGAAGTGTACAATTTTTTGATAAATTTTATCAAAAGGGATTGCAATTAGAATGGGTCGCTAAAACTCGAGAACGGTTGGACTAATTTCACTTGTTTTGGTCTTAAAATAATCGTATCAGTTTAATTAAGGTTTAAATGGTGAGAATTTTTTTTAAATAGTTATGACAGAATAATGAGTGTCGGGATAGCTAGTAAAAAAATACATAGTTATACTTTATAGGTAGTTGTTGGGCACACCTTAGTTTATTGACTGCAAACAATTCAACCGCGTAAGGGTCAGTTCATTCCAAGACGATGTGGTGTTGCATTTATAGATAGCGATTCCAATTTGAGCTTTAATCACTACACAAAAAGATACACGTTTCACTGCAAGAGCGCCGCAGCGCGATTCAGCGCGATGAACTCCACATTTGAACTCTTGTAATTACAAAAAAAAAAAGCGACAAAAAGACATTAGTTGTATGGAAGCTTCGCTTAAATATTAATTTTATTCTATTTTTAGAATTTGTTACAAGCGGCAACAGATATACATCATCTGTGAAAAACAAATTTAAACTGTCTTGTTTTCGTTAGACAGTATCACGGTTCGTGAGATGCAGCCTGTTGACAGATACATAGTTGATAGATAGAGGACCAGGTGCCGTTTTTTCCATTTGGGTCTTTAGGGTTCCGACTCTAAAGAAGTGGTACACACTTTTAACTTCATATACCTATTTATTATATACGAGTATATAATAGGTGTATGGATTTTTATATAGTTCTAATTTTTTTATCTTGACTACAGTAAATGCTTCCTGATAGTTGGTATCGACATATTCCTCGAATTCATCGTACATGCTGCATCACTCTTATAACTACCAACACAAGAATATTATTAAAGTTATTTTAAGTACTTTTGAAATCGGTATCGGTAATCGGTACTTTTTAATAATAAAAAGGTAAATTCTGACCTAGAGGTTGCGACAATCTTCGAAAAATTTTTTGCTGACATTCCGGTCTCAACTACAAAAAATTTAAATTCTTCACCTGCAGTTGCTGAAAAAATACTCAGAGAAAATGTCAAGGAATGTGATGTCAATTTTAATTTTAAAGAAATTGACTCCAGAGATATTATTAACACCTTCAAATTACTCAATATTAAAAATACTACCGATCTCTGGGGTATGTCTATAAAAGTCATAAAATCAATAATTGACATCATTGCCCCCTATCTAGCCTTAGTTTTCAATAATTGTATAAAGAATGGTGTGTTCCCTGACCTAATGAAGCATAGCAAGGTGATGCCTCTTTTTAAGGCTGGGAATAAGTCTGACCCAGCAAATTATAGACCAATATCTATACTACCGACTTTCAGTAAAATTTTCGAGAAAATAATCTTAAATCAATTGCTAGCCCACTTTAACATAAATAATTTATTACATAGTAACCAATTCGGGTTTACTAAAGGTCGGTCCACAACAGACGCAGGCATCAGTCTTCCAAGCAGCATATTTGGGGCATGGGAGGGATCGCATGATGCACTTGGTGTCTTTTGTGATCTATCCAAGGCTTTCGACTGTGTCGAGCATGCTACGTTGGTCAAAAAATTATACCATTATGGTATAAGGGACACGGCACTTAAACTTTTAGATTCTTATCTTCAAAATAGAACGCAGAGAGTAGAAGTTAATTCTACAAGGTCTACTGGGACCAAAATAGAATTAGGTGTGCCACAAGGGTCAATTTTAGGCCCGTTTCTTTTTCTCATCTATATAAATGACCTTCCTTATCTAGTTAAAGATAAGCATGAGATAGTACTCTTTGCCGATGACACTTCACTAATTTTTAATGTGAAGCGACGACAGTCAAATTATGACGAGGTAAATAGTGCTCTCTCAAAAATGGTACATTGGTTTAATGTTAATAATTTACTTTTAAATTCAAATAAAACGAAATGTTTAAAGTTTAGCCTCCCAAATGTTAGGCAGGCACAAACCAATATACTATTAAATGATGAGAAAATGAACTTAGTGGACACCACTGTATTTCTAGGAATAACACTAGATTGTAAATTACAGTGGGGTCCCCATATTGCAAATCTGGCAGATAAGCTCAGTTCTGCAGCATATGCAGTCAAAAAAATTAGAGAAATTACCGATGAGGATACAGCGCGGCTAGTTTATTTTAGTTATTTTCATAGTATAATGTCATATGGCATTCTTCTTTGGGGAAACGCTGCGGACATTAATACAATATTTGTGCTACAGAAGCGAGCTATACGTTCTATTTATAAGATGTCATGTTTTGAATCTCTGAGAGAAAAATTTAAAGAAATAGGTATTCTGACCGTTGCTTCTCAATACATTTTGGACAATGTGTTGTATGTCAGAAAGAATTTAACGAATTTTAAAAAGGAAAGTGACACACATTGTAGGAATACTAGAAATAGGAACAAGTTAGAAATACCAGTGATCAGACTTAGTAAAGTAAGTAAATCTTTTAAAGGTCAATGTATACGCCTTTACAATAGAATCCCAGAAAACGTCCAAAATCTTTCCATTAATAAATTTAAAAAAGCTGTTAAAGAACGTTTGTGTGCTAAAGCTTATTATAAAGTCAGTGATTTCACTAACGATTGCACACCTTGGGAATAAGATGGCCCCACGCAAGGCTGCTTTTATGTACTTAAGTATGTTCTATGTACTTATGACTAATGTTATATAGATTAAGTTACAACATTGTAAAATATTTTTTGAAAAGAACAATTTTCCCATCTTTTTGCTAAAAGGTGGCCCCGTGCGAGTTTCTTACGCCGGTTCTTCTCGCCGGGCTAGTTTCCGAACCGGTGGTAGGCATCATGTAGGACAATTCTATAAGTGTTATATTATAACCTACATGGAAATAAAAATTTTGAGTTTGAGTTGAGTTTGAGTTTGAGGTATTTTTTTTAAATATTGTAATTTGCTTGAACTATGTAGTAGATACTCAATAAATTAATTAGTTTAGGTTATAATTATTTTATTTAAGCCTTTCTAGTAAAATAAGGGTCACAAATACATCTGAGTTTTTTAATCTATCAGCTAAGTATGTGGTCGCACGAGAAAAAACGATTCGATTCGTTGAATAATTATGTTTAAACATGAACTAACATTTTACAGTTTGTTACTTAGTATACTTAGAAAAAAATATTTATCTCTGTTTAGTTATTAGTACTTAACTAAGGTATATTTTATATATTATGAGTGTTGAGTTTTACACATGATGAGTTGACGACATCTCTTGAATCATTTTCAGATCAAAAATAGCCACATTATGTGATTCGTAAGAGTTCAACTTCTTCTAACAATTTTAATTTGTCTGTTTCTAATAGAAATGGTCTAATAGAAATAGAAATACTTACTTAGTGACAGTAGTCACTAGGTAGGTATCCGTGCTAAGTATAGCACGGTTCCAAGTAGTGTAATTACATATTACATTTTCAAAAGATTAATTTGGTTTTTAATTCAGTGATAAATATTTTAAATTGTATAACCCTTTAGGCATTTAAATGGGACCTAACAAAAAGGATGAACGATCGATCAAGTGGAAACCACCGACCACGTGTATCAAACAACGCTCATGGTAATGAGCGCCCTGACCCGGCAAATTGGATTAAATTATAAATAAAGGGTAAATTATGTAAAATCGTTTAAAACATTCAACCTATCGCATGATATAATAATAAATTGTAGGGATTTTATTATTGTATATCGGTTTTATCGGTAAATTATTCACGTTACAACGGATTTTATCGTTAACATTCGTGTTCATGGAGCGCGGGTCGCCACTGCATTAAAGATTTAAGCAAATTGTTTTATTCGTTAATTGTAAACATTCGCGGTAATCGACAATTTATATTTATTGATGTTAACTGTTTGTGCGTTTCGACTGATATTTGACGGGTTCATTATATTATGTTAAAACGTTTGTGTGATCGTTATGTTACGGGCAACGTGATTAACTGGGCATTATTAATAAAGACCGGTCATTATTAATAATGCCTAAGACCGTCGGGCAAAGTAATTAATTTATCACTTTGACCGGCCATTATTAATAATGCTCGACGGCCTGTGGTCCATGTAATAAGTCAGTGTTTGAGATAGCTTGAATTTATCACTTGGACCGGGCATTATGAATACACATTATAGCATTATGAACCCTACAAGATGTGAGCAATGAAAAGAAAAATTATTTTAATGAAAAGGCTGCAGCTTTACTCAACGCAAAATCAAACGATATTCGGAAGGCTGTTACCGCATCTAAAGTATCACTTAATAAACAATCCGAAAAAATGTTGGCGCGTTCAAATGCTAAATTTCCTATTGAAGAAATAGGCAATCGAGTAAGGATACCAGATGTAGTTCGAGCCAAGACGGATAGTACATATAATTACTATTATATCTGTCGAAAAAGAACTTTACAAACTAGGAACTAAACACGGTATTTTAATCCAACTGTACTCTAGGAATGGGTTTACTGTGTGTAAAGAAATGTTCATTTCGATTGAAAATCTCCAAAAGTTGATATTACTCTTTGGGAATATGCTCGAAGATACTCTCATTTTGATGGAAAAGGCTTCCAGTATTGTAACTGTAGTGGTGACTGCAATTCAAAACGTTGTAAATGCAAGAAATCAAACATTCTTTGCAATTTAAAATGTCACAAAAGCTCATCTTGCAAGAATAAATAATTCTGAACTTAATAACTTTCTTGCACAGTCCTTAATTATTAGATATTTCAGTGGATTATTCTCAGTTTATAATTTTTAAACTGTTGGTTTTAAGTAATATTTTTATCAAAATAAAACTAGGTAAGTAAGTACTGATGTTATTACATTTTAACTGTTTATTTTTTAACTTCTATGTTCAAGAGTTTAGTTTTTGTTAACTTTTCATGAAAAGTATGTAAGTTTAATTGCATTTAATAAACAAAAACACTGCAGTCACCTATTTTATTACTTTGCCCAAGATAGGGTAGGCATTATTCATAATGGCTGGGAAAAGTGATTAATCATGCTGTTTTAATCACATTGCCCAATTGAGTCGGGCATTATGAATACAGACCGGCCATTATTAATAGTGCCCAGACTTATCAAATTGCCCGTAACAGTTATACAACATTTAATGTTTTAATTAACATTACTGAAAAATATCAATGCGTAGACTTGCGAGGTTGACAAGACCCAAAACTAACCTCACAAAAACTAACAACGCCATTAAGTCACTAATTCCACCTACCATTGGTTTGTGTAGTTTATTAGCTTCTAAGATCTTTTTACTTATGATGTAAACAACAAATAGGTACCAAGTTTTCTATACTCGTTGAAGTCAAACTTCTTGACCAAACTACACAATTTCAACCTCTAGTTTCATGTGTCACGTCACCACACTGGTGACGTGACACATGGAACTTCAAGGCCGTATCACGTCACGATATGTTTTAATATAACGTTATCTGTCGGAAACCACTGACAGCAACTTGGCTCTTTAATATACGGTTTAATATATTTTAAGTACTTAGACGGAGCTACGTCTACACATTATATTTTTTCTATTCTTTTTAACGGGATGTACTAGGATGTGCTTTAGGCACGACGAGAGTATTTTTGGATTTTAAATCATGAATTCACTTCTGCCACGTGTACCCTTTATTGTAAACAAATATAACATGTTTGTTGTACTCACAAAATAAGCAAATCCTATCGACGCATGACGGTAATAAATTGAAATACGTTAAATATTGTTTCTTCAATAGCAGTAATAGTCTAACTTTATTCATTCCTCTACCCAATTAATATTCAGCAGTAAGGGACTGTCCAAGTTTTGGAATTAATGTTTTGTCACAGTAAATGTGATCTTTTCTATTAATAACATTGTACTTATGTTTTTTTGAAATAGAAGGAATTATATTAATACAGTTTTTCAGTGTTAATTTTGATAACATGCCTAGGTTTAGAACACGTTGTTGGCAGTCGACGCAGGCAGAAGTTAATAAAATATTACGAACAATCTACTTAGTCCTAAATAGGTAGTTTTAATAAGATCAATCGGGGCGATTCAAATTAGTTCCAGTTTGAAACAAAACAGTTAGGCTATTTTACAGGTTTGAGCAGTAAATAATTTCCAACCGTGGTCCGCATTCCAACTTTGCGGGTAGTTATTGATTTTTGCAAGCTGGCAATATGGAGTATAGTTCAAAACTACGACTGTGCTAGTTGCCTATGGTGTATTTTAAGTTTCGTAGTCAATGGTTATATCTACATATAAATACATAATTTTGTCTTAAATTATTTGAATGAAAAAAAAAAAAAGTCTTGCGCCTTTTTGTCAGCAATGATACCACAAAAATGACAAAAAAATTAAGATACAAATTTAAGCCAAAATTTACACCACAGAAGTTAAACCTTATCTTCATCTCTATCCAATTACTTTTTTAAATACCTAGACGTCATGTATGTTGTAAGTATAATTTTTTGCTGCAAGTATACCCACGTTAGTAATGTAAAATATTACGTATATACAATACTAGCTTTTGCCCGCGGCTTCGCCCGCGTGGAATAGTGTTATTGGAGAAAAAACTTCTTCAGCAAATAACTTTACTCACTGCTGTATACTTCTGTATACAATATTGAAAATGTTTTTAGGGTTTCGTACCGAATGGGTAAAAACAGGACCCTATCATAAAGACGCGTCACGCGACGTGCGAGACCGCTTGATATATTATTATATTAAAATGATGAGTATATTATGATCTATACTAATATTATAAGGCGGATAGGTTTGTTTGTTTGCATTGAATAGGCTCCGAAACTACTGGACCGATTTTAATGATATAGATTAAACCACGAGGATGGACATATTAGGATACTTTTTGTAGGCCGTTCCTAGCGGGAACCGTACTTCTTTTCGCTTTCCTTTAGCGCTCACGAAGTGGTGAGAAACATCAAAAGATTAATATTGAATATGGTCACAGAATACATAATAGTACCACGTAATATGGCGGGAAATTTAAGATACGTAAATAAAGTCTAATTGACCGTCAAAACCATTAAAATGTAATTTGACATTTCAACAATACTAATCAACTATCTCTATAGAAAAATCTTAATTACTTCTGTACAAAATATTCGTGGGCCTTCATATACTTAAAACGTCCCGCGTTTTCCATAGCGAGATGTAGAAATGCGGGCGCCCGCGCTACGCCACAATACTATGTCTCTGAATTTTAAGTCTTCTAAAATATTCATTTAAATTACATGCTGTGAAGGGCCATATTGATATTAAATGCACAATATATTTAAGGTACTAAATTGGATTAGGATTAATACCGTATTGCTTAACATCGCTTCGTAAATAAGCTATTAAATTTAAATCAAAGTAAAGGATTAAAAAATGGTTATTGTGGGTTATTCCTAGGAGATAGACATATGCTATTGTGGACTTTTTGTAGGCTTTTTTGAGATGAACAAAACTGTAGTACATTATTTTGATCTATCTTGTAGGCTTTACCCAGCGTTTTCAATGTAAGCGGATAAAATGTAATTATTTACGACATCACATTAGAAACCACAAAAATAACAGTATTTCTCCACTATTTAATGGATGTTATTATACACATAAACCTTCCTCTTCAATAACTCTATCTATTAAAAACAACCGCATCAAAATCCGTTGCGTAGTTTTAAAGATTTAAGCGTACATAGGGATATAGGGACAGAGAAAGCTATTTTGTTTTATACTATGTAGTGATGTAATAAGAATAATAATTCATTTATTTCTCATCACAAATAATCTTAAAAGGTAGTTAACATGTTTATTAACATAAATTAAGGATTTATTTTATTATGTAATATGTATAATAAATCTAGCAATAGGGTTCCGTAGTTTAAACATTTTACAAAAGTTTACTTACTATTTCGTTATTTATATAAACTAAGTAAATTAAGCTTCTATGACTCATGAACTAACAAATTTATCTAAGCCGTTAAAGTTTTTCTTCAAAGTTTATCACACGGTCTACCATCATGAATTTTGTCAGATTTTTTACGCCCTTCTTACAAAAAATAAAATTAAAATATTGTTTGCTGCAAGCAAGCGCATTCCAGTCGTAGCATGTTCGTAGCTCGCGCGTAGCTCAGTGTAGTAGCATTTGCTACATATTCGTAGCCCCCAGGTATTTAGCCAATCTATACATTCATATTATAATAAATTTGTAACTGGTCGCTGTACATGGAAGATAAATAAGAAAAACTATTACAGGGAGGCTTTATATTATAATATGGTTGCAAAATTTAAACAAGAATATTGCTAATAAATAATAATTATACTAGGTATGTAGTATATGAATTTTAATATACATACATTTGTTAAGTATTTAAAGTCGTATTATATATGTTACCGGCCAAACCAGATTTCAGGACAAACTAGTTTTGCCTAGGCTAAACTGGTTCTTCCTATACGTAATAGGATTAACTAGTAACGTACATCCTAGTCCAAACTAATTTGTCCTAAGCCCGATAGGATAAATCAGTTTAGGCTAGGCCAAACTAGTTGATCCTGATATTAATACACACATTACAGGATAAACTAGTACGGTCTAGTCTAAACATTATGGTATATCTAGAAAGTCTAAATAAATGTATAAACTGAATAAAATACTCCGTAATTGGAAAAATAATCATTTTTATTAAAACGATAATGATTCGTCGTTAAAAGCTATAGATATTTATAAGAACAAACAATAACAAATAATAAGTGTTTTTGTAAATAGAAGCAATAATCATATCTCGATTATTAAAATTGTTCTTTATTTTTACATGGTGTGCTTTGGTGGCACTTAGAATTGCATAGTATTATTGCCTTCTTGCACTTGCATCTGTTTGCGGAATAGTTTTTGATGTAGCTGCATCTTATGAAATACTTGGCCTGATCCAACTGAATGTTTCGTAGCTGCAGTCCTTAACAATATTCCTAAAGTTATTTGTCCTAGAGTGTGCGTTTTAATATCAGGATCAACTAGTTTGACCTAGCCTAAACTGATTTATCCTGTCGGGCTTAGGACAAAGTAGTTTGGACTAGGATATACTAGTTAATCCTACCGCGTATAGGAAGAACCAGTTTAGCCTAGGCAAAACTTGTTTGTCTTAAAATCGGGTTTGGCCGGTAACATATATATTGTATGCCCACAAGTATAAATAGCAAACCATCTTCGAAGAAATGAAACTGTAATTTTGGCCCAGCTTTTCAATGCAATGATTTGCCAATTCGCCGTTGAAACTAATATCACTTGTACTTTACACGACGTGATATTTACCATTTAATAGCTTAAATCAATGTCGCTGGAGTATAAGCCTAGCACTTTAAGTAGTTAGCGATGCTCTTTGACGATTCAATACACATCGCTGTCCACAAAGGACGACTGAATATTGAACACGACATGCAACGGCCGTTTACCGCAGATTCGATTGTTCTATTACACGCTCTCTGCGGTTGACGTACAGACAAACAATAATATATAAATAAAAAGATAAAGAAATCTTTGCACTAAGTGCAGAATGAAGCCCTATTTGATTCGTTAAAAACTATACCTATAAAAAATATGCAATTTTGAATTTTGATTACCAGCTCTTCAATTTATTTCGTCTCGCCGGTTATAATATAAGTGCAAAAACGCGACGGTACTAGCCTGTTCAGTTATCGTGACTTACTGACAGAAGGGCAGGCGGGTTTTTAATGAAGTCATTCTTTCGGTGCACGGTGTTGCAAATCCACTGCCGTTCATTCCGCGAGGCTTATAGATTACGGGAGGAAAGAAAGTTTGGAGGTCAATCTCCAAGAATCTATATTTTGTATCGACTAATGACGTTAGGGTTTTTGTGCACTTGATGAAATTTTATCATCCGGCAGCTAATGTTTTACATACAATGCCTTTTATATCTAGTAATAAAGCCGTCACATGACATCAGTTTTAGTCCTTACATAAATACAGATTCTTGAAGATTGACCAACAATTTAGAAGACGCGCATTGTTCGTTTCGATAACACGTCGAGCCGGCTACTAAATTACTTACACAAACTTGACTATTACCATCTGACAGTATTATCTGCGCTGAATTTAATACACTTTGTGTTGAACTTCAAGCAATATGCCAATATTAACCAAGTTGAGAGCTATACAACGGCCAACTTGTGTTGTCCATAACGAGTAACTGGGAAATTCTTAGAACTACTTTTAATATGTCTTGAAAATATTAACCCATTATAACAACTTCTGCTAGTACTTTATATCCCTATTAAACGAGGTGCAATATTTTTTTATGACTTTTAAAGCTGATATCACATCTGGTATTATAAAGGAAATCATTTTTATAACTATTACGACTGGTAGTAAAATAAAATAAAGGTATGGTTGACTTTAAAAGTTGTTACTTTATTCTCCAAAATGTGGAAGTCTAAATTCAAAGCGAAGAGTGCTTAATGGGTAGTACACTACACTACAGCTCGTATTAAACCACTTAGCATTATTAGGACATTAGGTCGGAGATGTGTTTACGTACCCTCCTCCCCCTGGTGGAGTTTATTGAATTGTAGCCCGATAGTCCATCAGGCAAACACGAGTGTAGGTTTTGTCTCCGAAATTGTGCGGAATTGTGTGCGCCTGTACCTTTTCTTTTTTTTTTTGTTATCGCAGGGGAAAGGACGTTACGCCTTCCCCGGGAGGGGTATCCCGGGGATATGTGGGACTCCCGACGCGACTCGCCGGTTTACCCACTAAAACTTAACCTGCGGATTGCCATCAGCCGCTATAATGGGGAGTGTCCCGGATCTGTCTAACACAGGACACCCCCCGCGACCAGCCGGTCTACCTGTGTAGGGACTGGACTTCCACCACATTTAGGGGCCACTCTGACAACCTGGAGTGTCCCCCTCGGCGCCGGGACTAGCTAAGCCGGGGAGGTTCTCATCCTCTCCCGGAGCCCCGGTTGGACAGGAGACTATTGGAGGAGGTTCGCATAGCGACGCCTCCTCGCTCCCGTCCTACGCCGGCGGAGCTGAGCAGAGGATGGATCTATCTCTCTGTCCCGCTCCGCGGCCTCTTTCTGCGAAATGACGGCTTCGCAGAAGGAGACCGCCGCCTGCCAGGCCTCATCGCTCTCGAGCATGCAGGTGTGCGCCTGTACCTTATTTTATTGTTCACCGGTTCATTACAACCTAGTGCAATCACGGACTACTGTCCGTGATTGCAGCCGACCTAGCCTAGCCTGTAATACTTTACAGGCTAGGCTAGGTCGGAGTTCGCGATTTTACTTGCAGAGTATGTAGCCTGATTTTGGGTCTGTTGTTATGTTTTCTAAGTTATATTGGCAAATACTTGCGAGACTTTATCGTGTCGTGGCTTATTTATAAAAATATAAATAGGTAGGTACATAGAACGTAATGATGAAAGCAATGAGTCAATGAATCGCTTCAGTCAATTTGTATGGAATGTGAAGCATCCATCATTCTTCCGTTATCCGCTCGTGTTTCTATAAATCAAAAATAACCGCACGATTCATCAAAGCGGAACAAATTAACATCAATGGAAATACAACTTCATTGAAAAACTTTGCAAGTCAACTCCCTGTGAGCTTTGAGAGTGAAGTGAGGGCTAAGTTGCGCTTTGGTTTATTTTAAACAATCTCACAAGCCTTTGCTCTCAAACTACTTTTTCTTTGAACTGCAAATTCCGTAGATCCGGATATCGGTAACCTAATTTCACTTCGAGCGTCGGTATTAAGTTACGAGACTATTGATTACAAATAGGTTCAAATTGTTCTATCGTTTCGTAAATAACTATTTTACAATGGACGTGCCATTGGAACCACGCTTTTTTCCGTGAATGTTTAAAATTTAATTTTGTTAATATTTTATTCCAACTTAAATTTATATTTTGATCCGCCTTAAATTCTTACCATACCAACGATTTATTGGTCGAATTGAAAACATGCTTAAGTCCTAAAAATAGTCTCATGAAACACATAATAGAATATGAATTACCTTAACGCTATCGAACGCCGCGCACCCTGTCATTGTGTTCAATTGATATCGCTTGATAGTACTTTCCTCAAGCGTCTTGAAAGGGCCTACAAATTTATGTCGAGTTCTTTGGTAGCCCCAGGGGTCCATCACTTTATTTTCGACATATTTATTTCATGGATTGATAATTTTAGCTCTTTTATTCTTTGCTTTTATGACTTCGTCAATATGATGGAAATAAATCCTTTCTTTCTTTTAAAACACACACACTTTATACTACACACTTTATACTATACACTTTACAAAAATACAAATTATACTTCGATGCAAACGTCTGAAATATTTGCATCGAAGTATGAAGTGTGTGTGTGTGATATAATTAGAATGCTAAACATTTTATTGAAAGCTTAAATTGGACACTCAATTAAATTTTAGTCATTTACAAAAAAGTTAATGGGTTGTCTTAAGCGAAACGCCTACGCCTCAATTTTACTGCCTTTATTTAGAAAAACCCATTCAGCGGGTTGTTAGGAAATAAGAACAAGAATAAAGCAACTAAGAGTTAGCTCACATCGAAACGAGACGATACTCGACGCGTTGTTAGATGTTTAAAATATCTAGTAATTCAAAATTGAACTTCATTCAGTAAACAAGGATTGACGTTTCATTGCAAGAGCGATGCCGCGCTCAGAGTGGTTTGACATTCGCACTCTTGCAATTAAACGTGTATCTTCTTGTGTAGTGAATTAATTTCAATTTTAAATCGCTATCTTAAAAATGAGACGCCGCATCGCGTATCGTCTCGTTTTGATGTGAACTGATGCTTAGAATTAATTAAATTCATGTTCATACTATCAAAAAGTAAAAAAGTCTACGAGTTCACACTGACAGAGAAGTTCATTCTTGAGTGCATTATGTAAAACAGTGTGTCTGCAGCTTTATATTGTAATACCTAGCGCAGAGATAATTATATTCTTTTCATTCTACATATTTTCCCAAGTTCATAATAAATGTAATAAAGTCATAAAGAAAATTTTGTTTAAAATTCAAACTAAGGCTGGAACAGTAGCGTCGATCACCATCTAGGGTTGCTATTTGAATTGTCTAACTAATAATACTTAAATCCAAAAATACTTGAAACTAGATGTTACCAGTGTATTCGTGCGCGCAAAAGGAAATCTTGAGGGAACCATAAATTTTGCCGCAATAAAAAGTAGCTTATGTCCTTTTCTGTTGTCTATTCTACATCAGTGCCAAAATTCTTCAAAACCTTTCCAGTAGTTTCGGAGCCTTTTAAATACAAACAAACATTTCCTCTATATTATATTAGTATAGACTAACCTTATGTTTCAACTTCAGTATCAGTATTTATAATTTTGTGTTTAAATACACTTCTTAAATACTTACGGCAGGTATAAAAATTAAATCTAAGTGTATGTATGTACATAAGCTGTGTACTGTTGTGTAGATTTGTTATAATGCAAAATGTTAACTATCCGTGCCAATTAGATTTATTAATATAATTTTTATTGCTAGATGAAAAAGTGACAACCCTAAGCAAAACGCATATAATGCTGTCCGCATCAGTAATTAAAGCCGGCTGCGTCCGAGGCGAAAACCGAGCGAGCATCTTATTTACATGCAAATATGAGATACACTTCGGAATTACAAGACACCGACTCGGCAAAGGCTCCGTGCTACTGATATTAATATTACAGTGGCATTTACATTTGTAAATACATGCAGGTACGCCATGCTCGCTCTACACTGCGACAGAGATAGAAGATAATTATTTTATTAATACTTGAAGCAAAAACTTTCAGTACTGTTTTACGAATTATGTAACCGAAGGAGTATGAAAGGCCGATAAATTTAAGTTTATGTGGAGGACGGTTTGCCGGCCATTTTTTTAATAATACCAGGCCTGTCTCACTCCCTGTGTAGGTATCAAAAATGTAAGTGCATGCGGCGGCCCACTTAAACGGGCCAATCAGTAGGGAGCGAGCTGTGATCGACGCGCGATATTTGTTCGACGCATTATTTTATGGATTGGATGAAATCATAGATCGATTTGAAAAGTCATTTGTTGACAAAATACCTAGAGTAATAGTAAGGCGGCGTGATTCAAAATCTTAGAGTAATATCAGCCCTGTCTCACTTCCCGTGAAGGCATCGAAAACGTAAGCAGGTATGCACAAATTAATTAGAATTAGGGCCGATTTTTCAGTTGCCAGATAGCTCATAACTGAGGAATAATTAAGTGACTTTGACAGATTTTGTATGAAGAATCTATCAGTCATATATTTATTCCTCAGGTAAGAGTTACTGATGATTGAAACATCGGCCTTTAAAGTATTAACACCTAAATTAGGTTTATTTGGAAAGTAATTTGTTCCCTAAATCGCGCGCGGGCTGCGATCACCCGCAGCCTCGGCGATTTGCGCCCGCACGTACTGCAATCGATTGGCGGGCGAAATTCTTATGTTTGCGTATATAGGGCGACTGCAAAACGGACAAAACTTAATTTCCAATTATGTTTTGTCCGTTTTGCAGTCGCCCGTCGTGCGATTTTTGCCCGCCACGTTCGCATGCGATGATCGTAACCGGGGCAAAGAATATATATTACTAACGTAACCGCGGCAACTGTGTAATAGGCAAGCGGACTGATTTTTTTTAATTGCATAAATGAATAGTACTCTTAAATATGAGTAACTTCTCAGAAGAAACCGTATATCAAAAGTCAATATTTTCAAAGGTACAGCGATTTTTATACAAAATTTCGCGAGTCTTTATACCAAAAAAAAATTTTTTTTTGCGAAATTGGTAAACAAAACTTACATCATTAGTTTACTCACATCATATACAAAAACATTCATTATGGTAAGTATGAACTTAAACGCACAAATATCGGAGATATTTACAAATATATTCCTGCGGCCATATACTTCATATACTACTTCATATACTATAACCTACAACTGACGTCATTTGTAGGTTGACTTTAGTATGGGGCGTTTTTAGGAGGCTCGCGAAATTTTTTATACAAATCGTTGTACCTTTGAAAATATTGACTTTTGATATACGGTTTCTTCTGAGAAGTTACTCATATTTAAGAGTACTATTCATTTATGCAATAAAAAAAAAATTGTCCGATTGCCTATCGCGCAAATAACCAGTCTCGTGAGTTTTGAAATAAAATCGAAGTTCCACGATCGCGGCGGACTTGACTGAAAATCGCTCCGTGAGTTCTTAGCCTTAATAGTTACAATTTTGTTACTTGAAGTCGACATTTGTCAATCTGTCTAAGGGACAAATTAAGGGTTTCTTTTTAATTGCAAACTTAAAAATTAGGTATATGAATTATTATGGACGAAAACCACAGAATGACGTCACTTATGGATAATAGACATTGTATAGATGTCCTGCTTTGTTTTGGTCGATACTCTCTATCTTTTATTTCTTTACCCTTTCCATTTTGCTAACACATTATGCCTGTTTTAAGTATGACGAATTCCATAACTTATTATAGGCTATTTAATAACTGTTATATTGTAGATTTAAGCACATCTAGTAACTTACCTATAATATTACCTGCCAGCAAAGCCAAATGTACGTACCAGAATATGGCCGCATCAGTAATATATTTAAACGAACTTGGAAATTTCGTTTGGAATTACGAATTCACGTTACTATATCGTTTCAACTCTCCTCATAACATTTTATTGCACACATACAAGTCTAACACCCATATCATTAGTTGTTACCTCGAGATTTCCTCCACTCGACTCAACCTCAATCCACGAAAGTTGTATCATTAGTTCAACAAAATTCCCTCGACTTGAGGAATTTCCTTACGCGAGTCGAGGAATCAACTGTCAAACTTAAGGTACCTCAGGACGTACCTTGAGGCTCCCTCGAGCGTCTATTTCCGACATTTATATCAATTCTTTTTACAAACAGAGTGGAATTATTTGAAGTAATTACGCAATTACAGAGGGATACTTAATTAAATATAAGCATGGAGGATTTTTTGGATCTTTACGAAAATCCGCCACTGCCTTTACGAAATTCCGTATAATTTATACAGCGTATAGATATTCATCATTCTGTAAAATTTGGATCGAGTTTTAATGGTTACTGTTGGTGTTAACATAAAAAAATATATTTTTCCATGATTATTTATCTTCACTCAACCTTACTGGAGGAGCAAACAGCCGAGGTAGAAATTATGTTTAAGAATACCAAACTCGAGGAACTTCTCAAGGATACCTCAGATGAGGTTGAGTCGAGGCGGATCTGAGGAAACAACTAATGATACGGGTGTAAGTACGTGTCATTGACTTTAAATGCATTTTCGTAATGTTTTAGCAAAATTGGTGAGTCTATTTAATTTTAAAAGCACTTTAGCATTTATTTAACACTATATTAGTCCATTCCATGTTTTTTTCTATTCCAGGTTTTATGATGGTAATATACTTTTTATTTTATGAGTCACTTTAGTCTTAAAATCAAAAGAAAATGGATGGAACTTAAGGGTTGGATGGAACCTTTGCTAAATGTCATTGAAATTCTACCAACATCTATATACATAATCTGAGATATTGCCATATGCAAATATATCTTCTAAGAAATTTTGTACGGAAGAGAATTTTATTTTGCAAAGGAAACTCGTGGGAAAATAATATATTCGTAGCTGTTTGAATATGATGCTCTCTTCACCTCTGTGTTCTAAGAATAAGAAGTTAAATAATTTGATGCGATGGATGTATATTTAAAAAAAATAGATTTTTTGAAATATACAATCTTTTAAAAATCTAGATTTTACGTCGATATTTCACAGCGTACTATAAACGTATGTACGTTGACGTCAAAGCGGGCAGAGTTTAGTAACAGAGCGATATATAGTAATTATAGATAGTAGTGATAGAGCGGGCAGAGCAGCCCTTAGCAGATTAATCTAGAAAATCATGTTGTGCATAGAATAATTAATTGTGACTCAACAAAACCTTAGGGACATGAATGTATATATTATGTTAATTTGTATATTCTCCAGTGTATACAATGCGACAGACATCAATTAATGAAGTGTGATTAAAACATAGAAGTACTTCTTTGTTATAAATAATTTATTAGAAGCTATATTTTGTAGTGTAACAAAAAGTACATTTGACTAGCGAATGACGGACTCTAATGGAACGCGGAAAAAATAATATTTTATTGATTTATTTACTTTGAAAAATTATAATTTTAATCGAATTATGAAACAAGGACTTTCATCAGCAGTAATAAATATTTACTGACTTTATTATATTTTATTTTAGGTATAGTGTGTATAAGGCTTGACACGCATTTGATTGATATGTCTATTTTGACACAAACAAGTGCTCTCGAATTTCTAAATGGTTCTCGTATGATGTATGTTTTTAATAAACAAATATTGTTCCAAAAAAAATAATATTCAATGAAAATACTTTTTTGCAATAGCCACTTTCATACCACAGCAATATGGTTATATTACTTTCATAACAGTGTAAAAAAAGGTTTCCCAATTCAGCGAAACTTTCACTTAATAGGCTACACGACTGAATTTTTTTTATTGTATAAATGAATAGTACTCTCAAATATGAGTAACTTCTCAGAAGAAACCGTATATCAAAAGTCAATATTTTTAAAGGTACAGCGATTTGCTTACAAAATTTCGCAAGTCCCGTGAAAACGCTCCATACTAAAGTCGTACGTAGCTATGACGTCACGTCCATGTTAAAAGTGTATGAAGTATATGGCCGCAGGAACATATTTGTAAATATCTCCGATATTTGTGCGTTTAAGTTCATACATACCTTATTAAAAGTTTTTGTATATGATGTAAGTAAACTAATGATGTAGGTTTTGTTTACTAATTAAGCAAAAAAAAAAAAAATTTTTTTTGCACTTTTTAGATGTATGTAATTACTAAACTATAAATAAAATATTATATTTTTTTACATTTACGAAGTAGTAATGCCTTAAAATTTCTGAGTACATTAATGAAACTAAATATTTTAGATGTAGTCGTGTACCCAATTGTATGAAAGAGTCATTGATTTGAGATGTGCAGATCTTCTGAACGATTCAGCATGTGTATTGGACATGCTTGTTTTGTATGGAAATCTGGCACGAGATCTGAATTTGACATCCTTAAATGATGTCAAATGAAATGCGTGTGTTCCCAGGTTTAAGTGCGTAACAAAATAATTCGGTAAATATTTTTTACTAATACCCAGCCTTGTGGAAACAATACCCACGGGAGATTTAAGCAAACTATCATTAAAGCTAAATGGTTTACTGAAATTGTTTAACGTAAAACATTTCAATCCGAAGGAAATATCTCACGAAAGCTACACTTCAATTAAATATCTCTTTAATAAAGTAAGCTTGAGCACTCGACGCTTATAACTTAACGACTAGTCGGAGCACGATTTTAAGATTGAATTTCTTTAATATTTACCTTAAAACAAATATTTGTATTCATGAAAAAACGAAATATTCAACTGTTTTAGGCACATTATGAGAGCGTAATAGTTTCAGCATTTTAGTGCAAGTGATCTTATTGAAACTAAAAAAAAGAAGACCTGTACCTATATTTTTTAATAAAACAAATACTGTTTTAATATTTAGTACATAGTTCACTTATAATGTGCATATTAAGTATGTTATTTCTCACAATAATAGATTAAGTAATGAGAAAAAGTATTAATTAATATTGCGATCTTCCATCAATCTAACACGCAACCGAATATTTGGGTTGTAATTTAATAGTTTTTTATATATTTTTAACATTCAAGTTGTCTGCAAAAAGTGTTGCGAAACCAATAGAATAAACTATTAACACGAGCCAAGCGTCATTTTCTCCAGAACAATTCGTTTGCCATTATAAAGAAAACCCTAAGCGGGAAGAAAAAGTGTCCTATTGCAAAGTTAACTCAACATAATATACAACGAGCTGAGAGTCTCTCGTAATAAGCGGCACCCGCGCCACGCAAATCCAGGACATTACCGCCCTCTACAAATCACCGCTGGCTGTTCGCGGGAAAATATTTTTAATCTGTTACAATGTTGCCAACACGAAAAATAATTAGCTCATAATGTTCATTTATAGTTAGATCTATATTTAATTTTAAGCCTAATGCTATCATTAGAGCATTAGGCTAATAGAGTGAGTAAGCAGGTATAATACCTACTTTAATTTAATATATAATTTTAACATTCTAAATTTCTTACTTTTTTAGGGTTCCGTAATACTCAAGTAACTCTTATAGTTTCGCTCTGTCCGCTGTCTGTCTGTCTGTCTGTCCGCGCCTCTAGCTCCTGTATTTATGAACATAAATAGATGAAATTTGGTATGGTTATATAATGTGCATAGATCTCAACAATAATTTTACATTTAATGGATGGCTCTCCATACATGTTCCCCACTTTACATTTTCAACCATTTTTGAGTAATCGGCCTCCAAAGTGGTTTATAAGTTGGACCCCCCTTGGCATTTCTTAATATGAGACTTAGAAATTTGAAATTTTCCATGCTAATAGATCATGCTAACAATTATTTCCAATGAAGTAATAAAAAAAAAAAACATATTACGCGTTGATAGTTACGGAACCCTCCTTACCTTCTGAGACATGTTCCGATATGCTCTTGGTTAGGTTATTATTATTTAAATATAATATTTATTTCTAATGAAATTTTTGTAAGTTTCATTAGTTTTTTGTAGCAATTTGTTGTAAGATAACAAAATCATTATCTACTACAAACGAACTTGACTCTGAAATATTTGCACTTGTCTATCTCAGGAATTTTCTGAGATAAAATAAATAGTAGCGGTAAGACATAAACGCGTTTTAAAATACTAAACCACCTGATAGTTGTGAGTAAACCTCATTTTTCCCTATATTAAATGCAAACTCCGCCTTTGAGGCTCGGAACCGTTTAACTTCAAAGCCGCTGGAACGCATCGCTTGTTTCTGCATATTATTTAAAATTTCGCGTTACCTAGATTCAGTCTGTATCAATATTTGAGTTTGGCAAAACTCCTGTTTTTCGTTATAATAAGAAATTTTATGTTCCGATTTTTAGCTGATTGTTTCAAACCATAGGTAACCCAGCCGAACTATAATATGCTACTTTTAAGGAGCACTCCGGAGCTTTCCGATCTATGTGACCGCGCGGCGAGACTACGAACCGCGACCGAACCGAATCCCGGTCGCGCGTTGCGGTCGCAAAATCGGAAATCTATTTTTAGTGGAGGTTGAATGTTGTCTATGTATTTTTTTTTATAAAACTAGGGGGCAAACGAGCAAACGGATCACTTGATGGAAAGCGATTACCGTCGCCCATGGACACCCACAACATCAGAGAAGTTGCAAGTGCGTTGCCGGCCTTTTAGGAGGGAATACGCTCCCTTCTTGAAGGTTTGCAGGTCGTAGTGGTCCGGAAATACTGCTGGCGACAGTTCATTCCAGAGTTTTACAGTGCGCGGCAGAAAGCTTCGGGTAAAGCACACGGTGGAGGACTGCCACTCATCAAGGTGATGAGGATGATAAATATTTTGTCGCATGGAACGGTGACGAAAAGTTGCAGCAGGTATAATTCCAAACAATTCCTCGGAGCACTCCCCGTAATATAACCGATAGAGGATGCAGAGCGATACTACATCTCGACGTAGCTCTAAGGAGTCAAGCCTGTTTGAAACACTATGGCAGTCGACAATTCGAGCGGCCCTACGTTGGATACGATCCAGAGGGAGAAGCTGGTACTTTGGCGCCCCTGCCCAGAGATGAGAACAGTATTCCATGTGAGGCCGAAGGCCTGCGCCTTACAGAGTTGTAGGCGTTGGACCGGACTGAAATACTGCTTTGACCTGTTCAGAACACCAAGCTTCTTGGAGACTAACTTGGCCTTGCCCTCCAGATGATATCGGAACTGGACCTCCCTCGATATGTTAACACCAAGTATTTCAATGTTGGAGGAGACAGTTATAGGTATGCTTTGAAAACGAGGACATATGACCATTGGTAACTTTTTAGCGGTGAACGCGCAAACTTGTGTCTTAGAGGGGTTAAATTGGACTAAGTTAAGTCTACCCCATCCAGAGACCTTCTCCAATGAATTTTCAATTTGAGAGACAAGTTTGTTTCGACTCTCAATGACATTTTGCCGAGAGATGTTCGCGTGGCCGGTATATAGCCTTATATACCGGCCACGCGAACATCACCCGTGCTATCATCTGCATAGCAATGAATACCATTGGTTTGTAACATATCATTGATATGTAGTATGAACAGGGTAGGTGATAGCACACAACCTTGTGGGACACCAGCATCAACAGACAGAGTATCCGAGCATTCACCGTCGACTATAACCCTTATGCTTCTATCTGCTAAGAAACTCGTGACCCACTTGCATAATTTCTCGGGGAGCCCATAGGAAGGAAGCTTCGAAAGAAGCGCTTTGTGCCAAACCCGATCAAATTACCGTAACCCGTATCTCTATACTTATTGTCTTTATGTTTGAACTATGAATTTTACTTTTAAGTAGGCGTTTTTTGTTACCTTCTTCTAAACTCAATTAAATAATAAATGGCCAAGATTTTTAAAGTCATTATGTAAATAAGTAGACAACGATATATGTTTAAAAAATTGGCAGTTATAGGAACTGCCACTAGAAGTAAAAACAGTATTTAGGTATACCGCTTTCAACAACATTATACTATAGTTCCTAGGAGATCAAGCATTACTCGGAGTTTTAGTAGTGCGAGAAAAAAAAAAATTAAAGAAAAAGTGAAATAAAAAGAGTAAAAATATTTCGTTACATCGAGATTAGAACCCGAGACTAAGTGGTCGAAAACCCAAAATACAAATTATACTAATTAATGTCACATTACGCGTATCTGACATTAGTATTCGAAATTACTCATAGCATAATTGAATTACACGACGAAAGAAAAAACATGACAAACTAAGATCCTTATGACGTCAGCATATAGGTCAAGTCTGAGGTGAAATAATTTTGAAAGGACTTTCAACAAGTTAGTCGTGAGCATAAGATTTTCCCTTACCAAAAAGTGCCTAACGCGGCTACAGAGATTTGAACTTCAAAAATTATAAAATAGGTAGGTAATTGAATACATAGTCTTGTTTTTTGTTTATTATAAAAAATATTTTAGCTTTGAACAACTGAAGATCAAAGTACTGAAAAGTTAATCTAAGTATAATCTTAAAACACTTCAAAGAGACCTAAAGGAACGTTAAGAATTTTCATTTGAACGTTTCAACGAGGTATAAATAAAACTATCCTACAACTTTTTCTCGCCACATTTCTTGGGGGTAGTTTTATAAATACGTACAAAGCTAACGACTCCTTGTTTGCTCCAGATCTAGTTTGTTTTGGATATGAAAAGGAAATAATCTGTAGTTTTAATGCTTTTCGTTAGGAGTAGAATAATTAAAGAATTTGCATCGGATACTTGATTCTTTCTTATTTACGCCTATTTTGTTATTAAACCAAAATTGAGTTATTTTTATTAAGATTGCCAATGAAATAGCCAATCCAGCACATTTAACAAACAATATAACAATAAAAATGGTTTACATGGATACAGTGGCGGATTATCCTTAAGGCAAACTAGACATGTGCCTAGGGGCGCGAGGGTACAAAGGGGCGCTCGGGCGGAATTGTAAAAGAATGAAAAATATATTATAATACAGCATAAAAGTTATTGCGCGACTAAGTAAGCCAACTATTTACACAATAAAAACTATTATTTTTGCGTACAACATCAATTTGCTTTAATTTATAACAAAAAATAAACTTAACAGATGGGAGTAACTAAAACTTACGCCTACAAACAACCTTATCGGTGGTACCCCCCTCCCGCCCGACGCCACTACTGACAAGTTATTTATAATATAGAGGTGCCGATGATATGTTTGCCTACGGCGCTCTCAACGTTTAATCCGCCTCTGCATGGATATTTTCATATTCAATATGGAATTAATATTGAATTCGCTGACTGCAGCCGGGCCTTAGGGCTTCGGTGTATTCACTTAACAGGGTCGACTCGACACGTCAATATACCACAAATCCCTTTTGTGACATCATCCTTAAATGTTACTTAACACTGTCAATGACATTGCAAACTTACCTTCCTACACTGGCCTGCATAACTTTTATTTTTACCTGTACTAAATTTTTACCAAATTAGATATTTTAAATAAAAAAACGTTTTATAGTATACTAGCTGTTGCCCGCGACTTCGTCCGCGTCAACTGATGGCGCAAAAATGCATTAATTTCGACCAAATTTGATTACCATAAAAAAGATTATAGTGAATCAATCTTTAATGATAGACATATACTGTTGCAGATATTTTTAGATCATTTAAAGAGGAATAATTCTTTCATACACATTTTTGGGTAACTTAAACCGTTTACGTAGTGCACGTAATGCAAGCTCTCAAATATGAATAATTTTCCCCGTTTTTGCAACATTTTTCACTGATGATTCGCTCCTATTGGTCACAGTGTAATGTTATATAGCCTAAAGCCTTCCTCGACAAATGGAATATCCAACACAAAATTAATTTTTCAATTCAATCTAACAGTTCCTGAGATCAGCGCGTTCAAACAAACAACGGGAACCCGATTTTCCCCGTTTTTTCCACATTTTCCCCTGATTCTTCGCTCTTGTAGGTCGCAACGTGATGTTTTATATTTTCTCGATAAATGGACTATCCAACACAAAAAAAATTCAATTTGAACTAGTAGTTCCTGAGATTAGCGCGTTCTAACAAACAAACAAACTCTTCAGCTTTATTATATTAAGCATAGATTTTATCAGCGTTCTACTAGTTTTAAAATGCTTATATATTTTTAAACTGTTTGTATTTAAAATCATTATTTTAAAAAAACTTCATTATATTCATTAAAGTGTAGATGGTTGCACTTAATTTTGCACGTACATTAATAAGCTCATAAAATATATCATATTATCATTAAAAATCACCACAACCACACAATTTATAATTTGTGTAGCCACACAAAAAAAAACATAAATGTAAAAACCATTATTTTCATTATTATACTTAAAAATCACCAGTGTAGCCACACAAATTATAATTTGTGTAGCCACACAAAAAAAAAAATATGTAAAAACCATAAAAATATATAATTTACACTCCCAATGCTCGATCATCGTAAATACTTATTATTTGTATTTTTTTATTGGCTTATTGAGTGATGTTTGTCGATGTTCACGACTGAAGTGCATTTCTAGAGCTGTCTCCAGTGAAAAATCAATATTCAGTTTCAGTTTAATATCATAAACTTTATAATTTATTGCATACTTTTAGGTTATATATTTTTTCGTAGGTAATGTATTATTATTTTAATTCGTCATTAAAATGCAAATTTTTAAAACTATTTTAATACTGAATGAATAGAATGTGAATGTGAATGAAATAGAATGGCTATACGTAATCTTTAAGAATCTGAACACAAAAATACTTGATAGCTAAATTATTTGATAAACGAATTAGGTTAAAATTGTTACTTTTTCTCCTGTATTCTGTTAGTTATTGGAATTTTTCAAGATTTTACTATAGACGCTATGATATGTCACCGTAAAATTGTAAAAACCGTTAGATTGTAATATAACTAGCAAAATTGTAAAATGTTAATAGACTTCCGACGCGAAACTTTTCGTTAAATTATAAACATATAGTTATAAATCTTTTGACATATTTTTACAATCTTGTTAGTTATTTTACAATCTAACGGTTTTTAAAATTTTACGGTGACATATACAAGTAGCAATTTAAGTAAATACCTAATAAGGGTCAGTTCATACTGCGACGATATTCGACGCTACGCGGCGCTACATTTATAAGCCATAACTCAAAATACAACTTTATTGTTATTTATGCAAAAGAAAAGCTAGATATTTCGCACTGGAAAATGTGAATAAGTATTTTAATTAACAACAGTGTAAAAATACGTTCTTTGTATTTAAGAAGTACAATTGTCTATAAATATAATTAAAGTTCAAAGAACATTTAACAAAGAGGAATGTTATTCGAGAGGTCTTGAACTAATAAAGATGTTTATAATAAAGATGTAGACTAATAAAGAACATTTAACAAAGAGGAATGTTATTCGAGAGGTCTTGAACTAATAAAGATGTTAAACTTAATCTACGGGAACTTCCTAGTTCCTACCATATTTTATTTGAAACTAGTTTTATTTGAACCCTCGGAATGTAGAGCAGGAATTAATTTAAGACCTAGACTTAACTTTGTTAGCGGTCTGCGCTCTGGACGGCTGTGTGGTGTAAGACTTTCATCATCTTTAATTTTAATCCTTTATTAACTGTTTATCTACGACTTGTATTTTTTACTAACGATCAATATTTACAAAGTAAGCCTTTTTAATAATAATCTATATGTCACTTTTTCTTTACACGTAAAATCTTATTACAACACAAAGGTCAAATTAACAGATTAACATTATCAGCTGAGGATTCAAATTTCATTTATATTCATTTATAGAACATAATATTTGTGTTGGACATACGTATATATTATGTATTAGGAAATAGCAATGTTTGAACTTCGGAATATGTTGATGTAGTCGCGTCTACCTACTTTTATTAAGATAGGTACTTAATTATTTATTATGTGTTAGTGTGAAAATAATGTACAAAATACAGGCCTAGAAAGGCATGAAATGTGCTCCCAGCTAAGCATTGCCACAACCGTTAGATACAGGTTAAATGACCATTAAGGTGCCCACTGTCCCTCGACTGCGACATACACTTGCCATTACATGAGCTTGACGCTTGTTTATTATTACGGGACTTAGCAACATTAAGTAGGCAGGTAATAACAAAATGTTTGAGAAAATGTTTGGCGTGTTGACATAATTCTACAATTGACCGTTGTTATTTCTTGACGATATGCGACTAAAGACGAACAAAATATTAGGAGGAGGACCAGACTGCTGAACATTTGTTCCCCAAATCTTATACTTTAAACGATACTATCTTGTATATAATCGATTTCTCGAAAACGGCTGCAAGTATTACCATGAAATGTATTATCCAGGGAGTTTTGAGAAAGAACAATTGATCTAGCTAGGTCTTATCTCTGGTAAACTGCGCATTTTTAAGCAACATGTTTTTTCTTTCGTGCCACAATATTATAATATCAATAATTTCGACTTTACTAAGTCAGTCCGATTGGCAGTTTGGTATGCGTAATATAATATAGTTTTTTTTTGTTCGAAAACACGGAACGTGGTACGTTCGAATCCCGGTCACATAAATATTTTTGTTATTTATTTATTAGAAATCCGAGCAAAGCTCGGTTAATTAACCAGGTATTTGTACTAGAGTAAAAACTGTACTACGTAAAAAACTACACCGCTGTAGAATATAACTTAGTCCACCATCCAATCCTCGAAAAACTAGACGTTAACTATTGTTAATATGATAAATGCTCTTTATGAAGTTCAGTTAAATTCACAAACTGTGATAGCATTATGGTGCTTTCACACTAAACTACTGAACTTGTATTATTGTAATGGCTATAATTCGTCGTTTTGGCTACAAGACGTTCAATGCTGGAGTAGTAAAATTTATTGATTTTTTTTTATTGAGGACCTACATTTGCCTATGCATATAATATAGTTTTGATAATTTTGTTAGAGTCTTAAAACTATCAACAGAGAAAGAAGTCTATCAGCGCTTTGCGAGCGAATTGCTACTTAGGTAATGCGCAAAAAGGTAAGGCCATAGACCTACTCGTATATATTATAGACGAGGCATACGGCCTCCGTGGTTAGAGCTTTTAGGTTAGGTTAGAGATTGGCTCTCAACTCGGAGGTCGTGGGTTCGATTCCAGCATTGGAACAACATAAAATGTTGTTTTCAAGTTTGGTTAGGACTATGCAGGCTGATCACTTGATTGTTTGACAAGAAAGATGATCCATGCGTCGGATGGGTATGTAAAAAGTCGGACCTGCGCCTGATCTCTCGTCAGTCCTGTCAATTATCCATCCCACTATGTTATGAGTAAAGGAAGAGAGAGTGCTCTTGTGTACTGCGCACACACTTGTGCACTATAAAATTACTCCTGCGTAACTGGCCTGTTTTCAATGAAACCGGCCACCGACGCCGAGATTGGTGTGGGGAGTTATTATTATTATAGACGAGGCATGTCAAGGCAAAATGTGTCCATACATAAATTGCCCTACTTTTGGGGTTGTTTGGACAGTCGAAGTTCGACATTGGTCATCTTGATATTTGCTTTCCGCAGTTCAATCAGTCCACATTTATTTGACAAAATCTTCTGAAATTAAGATGGCGTAACTTTTTCCTGATTGATTTATTTCAATATCAAATGTTCGTCATAGCCCATCCTTAGTTTTGAAATCATTGCATAGGGCAGAATAATGATAGGGACTAACCCTGGACTAACCAGTCGCACAATACAATACAGTAAGTTATATATTTATAATCTACACTTAATATAATAAAAAGGAAAAGTTTGTTTGTTTGTTTGTTTCCATCGAATAGGCTCCGAAACTACTGGACTGATTTTGATGAAATTTGGCACAGATATAGAATAGACCAGTGTTTTTCAACCTGTGGGTCGCGACCCCCTGGGGGTCGCGAAGCTTCCGTAGGGGGGTCGCCGGAGGTCGAGAGAACTTTAGTAAAAAACAATACGGATTAAAAAGATTGATTTATTGTACTTATATCCGAATCCTAATTATGGAGACGCATAAAAACATCGTATGGAATGAATATTTGTAACACTGTAACATACACACACATACATGATAAAAAAGCAAAGGGTCGGGGGGTCGCGAAATATTTTTTCATACAAGGGGGGTCGCATCATGAAAAAGGTTGAAAAACACTGGAATAGACTATGGGGAAGGACATTGGCTATTTATTTTAGCTTTTTATTGCGGTAAAATGGACGGTTCCACGCGATTTACTTTTGTCGTCCACGATGTACACTCTAACGTCAAAGCTTTCACTTCGTGTTGTATCTACAGCTGTGCTTGCTTTATTACTTGTTGCGGAAATAATTTATCGTCAAATTACTACTGCCCGCTTAGTAGTCAGTATATAGCATAGTTAGCGGACGTTGACTATTTTGTGAAAATTGATGGTAAACAGTTTTGTATTTATGTACATCTATGTCTGAGCTAGTTACTCATAATGTATCTATATTACAATATGATGACATTAGAATATCATTTATTTCAGCAAGTAATAGATAAATTAATTTAGTTAGCCTACACTTGAATCAAAATGAACCCTTACCTTAACCAAAGTTCAAGGTTGAGTCAAATTTTACAAAGCATGTAAAACAATCTAAGAAGTGACTAGTACTAAATCTTCACACGAGACTAGTCTCTACAGATAAAAAGAGGTATTTCTTCAAATAGAAAAGGAGATCTAAGAGCGTAGCAGCGGTCTCGTCAAATCTTTACAATCTGTTCAAATCAAGCGGCTGTTACAATATTTTTTCCCGAACTATTTCACGGCTTCGTGGCTCCATATTTTCGTTTGTAATAAAGCTAGTGATCTAAATTTTTGTCATCGGTGAGTCATTAGCAACATGAGCTAATATATTTAAATTTAAGATAAAAAAAAAAAAAAAAAACAAAAACTTGGTTATTTGAATTTTTCACATAAATTTTGAGGCTATGTGAAAACAGTGTAAACAGAAAAGTTCTAGATCTTTTAATTACCTACAAACTTTGCCATTTGACTTTTTTTTCATAGGAAGTTGTAGTATTTGTAGTTTTGCCAGAAATTGAGGTAAACCGTTTTCTACCCCTGAACTCACTCCCTTCACTTCCCGACCTCAAATCGCCTGTAAATTATTTTTCCTTTTATTTTTGTTAAATTGGAACCCATTGTAATAGGAAGAGAATCATCCGTTTCCAATGGGTTTCATCCTACTATAAATTTATTTTGTTTCTAAAAATATATGGGGAAGATGCAAGAAAAAATCATCCGCACTTTACGTGAAGAGGAAGTACCCGAAAAATGTTTTGGTGATTTTATTTAAGCACTAAAGTGCTAAAATAAAATAAAAACATATATCCGTGCAGTTTCATCTTTCTAACACTAACGTTTAGATGGTAAGCCGAAGACGGATGGACGGACAGGAATAACGAAACTATAAGGCCTCCGAGAATTCAACCACGGAACCCCGAAAACGTTGGACGACTCTTAATATGAGACTAAAATATAACCTTGACATCATAAAATCTAGTTTAACATTTGAAGCCGATGAGAGCGGTTACTAAATAAAGAGGACAATTTGGTTTTCGTAACGCGTCATTTCAAATGTTCTCTGGCTAGCTTTTAACTTATCCCCTAGGGTTTATAGCGCTTGGTCCAATTTAGCACAGGACATAGTTTTTAGCACAGGATATGAGCGAACATAAACTGAGCGTTTACTGCGAGCTGTCATTCCGTAGCAGGCTACCGTAGTGGACTATAGCTTTACCATTCACACGATAACAAGTGCCCCCTACATATTTTTATCTTGCACTACCTTCAAGAATTTTAAATAAAGATAATTATGTTGTATTGCTTTAAAATAAATAAAATATATCAAAGTCTTAAACTATTGTATGAAAAGAGATCTATATAATATTATGTGACTTGAAAATAATATGAAGACTAATTGTATGAATGAAGTAAAAAGCTATGTATTACATTGCCTCAGAATAGCCTAGTGATATGCCAAATAAGTAGAATCCAATCATAGTCGAAACTCACCGCTAGTTTATTCCTTACGCCATATTTCAGGTTTCACTATATAATTTTCTGGTCCCGTTTCTCTTCATTAAAGTTTTTACCGACCGTAGGGATTTAAATTTTCAAATTAGTTAAATTTAAACCTTAGCTAAAACCTGTCTACTGAATTTACGATTGGCCATTCGTATCTCTGTCCTTACTCAACACTGTTTAAATTGTTCATTTGAATTGGAGCTTACAATACGTTAAGATAACCATAATATATTTTACTACTAGCTGTTACCCGCGGCTCCACCCGCGTAAATAAAGTATCCCGCAAAAACCCTGTACTTTTTCGGTATGAAAAGTATCCTATGTTTTAATCCAGAGCTCAAACTACTACCATACCAAATTACATCGAAATCTGTTTAGTAGTTTTTACTGCCATCCATTCTCACAAACTTTCACATTTATATTATTAGTAAAACTAGGCTTAACAGTATCTGTTAAGCCTTTTTAAAGATCTATACTTCTCACAAAAATATTTTATTGTGAAAGAGATTAAGTTACAAAACATTCGTAACTAAAATAATTTAAAAAAAACTATCTATCTAAGCCCACAGTACCAAAACATTCTTATTTAATCCTTGAAGCGTAGATTAATTAATTCAATTTGATATTTAGAGCCCTCTTCTAGCCTATTTGCATAACTCATTTCCTGGGAAAAGGGGTCTTTCGACTGGACAGTTCGATAAAGAATATTTATATAAATTTCATTTTTCTTTCGAGGAAAATAGTCCTAAAATAACAAACATGACGCTGTATAAAGCTAAAGGGTTAAAACCTTTAATCCAAATTATATTTTGTTTAATAGAATCTCTTCTAAGATTTGTCTAATAAACGTGATATAAATAATGCTCTACAATCTAGTCTTATATTAACAATGTAATAAAATTTTATGTAGACCACGTTTAGGATTTATTAATTTTAGTAATATTGTTATTTAATATTTTAGGTTGAAATCATTTAGGACTTAGGTATAATCAATCTTGTTAATATGGGTATTATTGTATCATATTTTTATTATTAATTATATCATCTATGGGTATAATTAAATCAAATTAGTAGATTTATTTTTATTTTTTCATAGTCGCTATTACTTTCATAACTTAATCTAACACTTAATAGTAGGTAAACTATGTAGCATGCTGTTCTACACAAAAAGAATATTTTTATTCTTAGTATTCCCGAAAAGTTTGATACTTTTTTTGCAAGGTCGTTAAAAGAAATAAATCCAAACGATTAAGCAGGGGTGAGCGATAAATCCTTTTCATTTTAATAGTAACGTCGATGTAAAAGACTGACCTTAAAAAAAAATTAACTATTAAAACATTTATATTATATTTATTTTATTTTTCTCTTGTCATTTGCGAAGTTACCTCGCAAGTTCAATTAAATAAAAAACTAACCAAAATTATGTCAACATTTTATTTAGAGTCAGTACCTGATTTTGAGTTTTAAAATTACGAGAAAGATTATGAAATTGATAAGTAAATTGACTATATCTGCCTGCATGTCGCCCTGAAATTGGTAAGCAACAATTAATTTGACAGTCAAGTGACAAATTAAACATAGTTTTGTGAAATATTCTCTTAACTTCCCGAACAAACAAAACAATTAAAAATCCTGAACTCTGTAATTATTTTAAGATCAAAATTAGTTAAATCTGTCCACGTTGAAACTGTAATCCATTTTTAATAAAAGAGAAGATGATTCATGTCAAATTGAACTTTGTAGTATTATTATTATTTTATATCGACGGCTAAATCCCTAAAACCTAGTTCGATTAGTCTCAAAGGGTCTGCAATTCACTTAAAACAAGTATTTTTTCTTACCGAGGCCCGAATTAAATCGTCTTTAGGGAACAATGATTTATTTTAGTTGAAACTGCGAACAATGGAGCCGTGTAAGGTATTAACCTATTCTTTTCCTAATAAATGTTATCCATGATAAAAACATTAAATTTGAAAGTACTTATATTGGCGATGTTATTTGTGAAACAAATGTGTTAATATTTTGTAAAAATACTTTGCTATATTTTTTTCGGTCGTTTTTATGGTTTCGTAGTTCACGTCTGGGAACCTCTATAGTTTTGTCATGCCCGTTCTTAGAGCATCCAACCATGCTCTAAGTGCTCGTCCGTCCGTCTTTGGCTTACCTTCCTAACGGTTAGTGCTAAAAAAATTAAAACTTTGCATGGATAATAAGTGTATTTACCAGTTACCACGAAAAATATTTTTTGGGGTACCTCCCTATACGTAAAGTGGAGATGGTTTCTTTTCTCGTCTACCCCATTGAATACACCGTGTAATTAACTTTGAAGGAAAACTATAACTGCTTAGATAAATCGTAAGTTCAGGAATTATAGATACATAACTTGTAAAATGCATATACTTAGAAAACTTCGTACAAACTTAACGAAATAATAAAAAACATGTAAAATATTAAAAATTTAATCATGAATGGGCAACATTGGAACTCCATTCTATGCGTGGCCTCACACTCACTTGGCTGGTTTTTGTTTTTTTGAGCATTGAAATATCACTTGTACTTAACTGTGGGTATTTATTATACATTAGGCTATTATTATGGACTTTTCTTATGAATACACTGTACAGTGTACATTGTAAGTTACACATGAGGATGTCTCTATTTACCAAAAACTTGCGTAGAGGCTGGGGCTTTGATGGTCGCGCGTTTTAATGTTTGACACATAAGCGATCGTATAACCTAAAAAAATGTACTATTCTCACGTAATAGAAAAATCTTTCCATGGAAAAGTCATAAAAAATTATGAATATCTTGTATTAAATACATTATTTTTGCGACGTTGTAAACATGAACTATCGGGTTATATACGAACACGTGTGTGACTGTTTTCGCCCAAAACCTTTGATCTATTGTTATTAAGCCATAAAATGGGGTTTGTTCGGTAATAGCCTATATCGCTGTAATACGCCAGCGCCGTCATTCCAGACGTATAGTAGGGCGCTATGTATTATCGAGAATCACATACCCCGCGCGCTGTAGGAATGTGCTAAAATTGAAATTTATTTCACCGCACTATGATTTAGGCAATTCATTTATCTACCGGATTAGAAACCTAGAGTAATAACTTTAGCCCATATCAATTAATTCGACTTATGTATTATACTTCTTTTGTGCGATTTTACATATTTAATACATAAAAGCTGATTGATGCTTCATGATTCTTCATAGTGATCTTTAAATTTTGTAAGGCTGTTACAATGTAGACCACGAAATTATTTCCAAACAAGAAAATTCCCAAAGAAAACAACACCCTTCTGGAACGTACAGTGGTAATGTCATAAGCATACGTCATGGCACCAGTGGCTGTTTTTGCACTAATTTTGAAACATGCCATTAAAATTTTTAACCAAACACCTGCGGGTCTAAAAAGGCCACTTGCGCAATATCATCGCAATATTGCTATTTGACACTAAAGCAATTCTGCTTGTAAATCTGTCAAATGAATGCATTTCAGCCAATTTCTGCATATGAATTGTATCCAAATCATACCTATTATGAATTGCAATTCAAGTGGCCATTTTACGATCACTGTCATCTTTCATACAGTAATTCATAACAAGAATTGAAAATGAATTGCCAAAACGGCCTTTTTAGACCTGCTGGTTAAAAAGATACTCAAAATTAAAAAAACCTTGATTTATAGTAGACATATTTTTAATCAAGAGATATTTATGAATATTATAGTGTTTCAAAGTTAGTTATCATGCTTATTACAGACATAGGAATGTTCTTTACAAATATAAAAAATATAACACTAGTGAACCACGTTGAAATTAATTAATTTAGCACTCTTTCCCGAGGCTGTCCTTCATCTGTCAGTTGGAATGGTCTTTCAAAGTAAATAGGGCACGACCTTTGTATGTATTATCACTATAATTTTTCTCGTGTTGGAATTTAATAAAAACTGCATTGAATTAATGGTTTCCTCGGAGATACGATATTAAATTTGTCTTTTTATCCCCAAACTCATTTATCAATGTTGCATACGGCCGGCGGTATTCCTAAATATAATTTATAGCGTTATATTAAAGCTGTGTTTAGAAAACTTTTTAAATACAATCATTTACAATAAAATATTCTGTTTCTATGTTATATCATACAAATAAAATATAATAGGTGGCTTTTATTTATAGTTTTAAAAAATATATCGTTTATTTCGGGCTGCATAGGCCCATATTATAAAATATACCTTAAGTTAATCTTTAAGGTATTTATAATATGCTTAAAAGGTTTATAAACTTAAAAACGTTTTTTTTTAGTATTTTTTCTCTAATGTAAATATCAAATTTCTCATTAAATATTATAGTATATGAAAATAGTAAAATCTTTATAGAATATATTAGGTTGGGGAAAAAGTTTCTTCGCATTTTATATAAAATTCAAAAGGTTTTTTTATAAAGTTTATTTACAAGTGACTTAAGTATATAGGTGCCATTTTGTTCGATAACTTTTTGCCATCTTGTTGGTAGGTACATGATCCCATTGCTATAACATTTTTGGGGCTTCTGATAAAAAAACTGCGACAAGTGGTTTTGGCAGTCCTCTTGTGATGTCAACCTGACACTGCCTAAGGAATTCTGCAGCGACCGAAACAGGTGGAAATCTGAAGGTGCAAGGTCAGGACTATACGGCGGATGCATTACCACTTCCCAGCCAAACTCCCGTAATTTTTTCTGAGTGGCTAAAGATGTGTGAGGTCTAGCGTTATCATGGTGAAAAACCACACCCCTTCTGTTGATTAATTCCGGCCGCTTTCTCTCAACTTCTTGCTTTAATCTCATCAGTTGTTCGCAGTACAGTTCAGAATTGATGGTCCTGCCTGGCGGTAACAGCTCATAATGAATAATGCCCTTCCAATCCCACCACACACACATCATCACCTTGTTGCGAGTTAACCCGGGTTTCGCCACAGTCTGTGAAGCCTGACCGGCCTTTGACCACGATCTTTTTCGCACGTTCTTGTCGTACGTGATCCACTTTTCATCACCAGTTATCAGCTTCTTCAAAAATGGTTCGGTTTCATTACGTCGTAATAAAGAATCACAAATGAGTACACGGTTCATTAGGTTTCTTTCAGTGAGCTCATGAGGCACCCAAATATCGAGCTTTTTTGTGTACCCAGCTTTTTTCAAATGCGCCAAAACCGTTTTGTGGTCAATCCCCAGTTCTTCAGCTACATCGTAACTACTAATATGCCGATCTTGCTCCACTTTTTCAAAAATGGCAACAGTTTTGTCCGTAACAGGGCGACCAGAGCGACGTGCATCTTTGATATCAAAATTTCCGGATTGAAAACGCTTAAACCAAATTTGCGCTACTCTCACAGATACTGCATTAGGTCCATAAACATCACAATTTTTTTTCGCGGCTTGTGTTGCATTTTTACCTTTTTTGTAATAAAATTTTTAAATGTATCGAAATTCTTCATAAGAATCACTCATTTTAACAATAAGAAAAACAAATGAAAATCTCAAATTTACCTAATTTGAATTTGGAATCGTCTTCTGTAAAATTAAAACTTTTTAATGATACCAAAATCAGCCAGATACAATTGGTATAGCCCAAGATATTTTATGACAAGTTCATACATACTATAATGCGAAAAGACTTTTTCCCCAACCTATTATTTAAGAAAATATATTTTAGCATGTCCAATATGACGAAGACATCAATTGATTTAGAGAAACGGTGAAATTGGTCACTTAATTTGACTGAAAGTCCTCGAAAGCTTTTACTGGGTCCGGAAGACATTATTCATTTATATTGAAATTCCACAATTTTTTGAAATATTTTCTTTAATCCTTATACGAAAATTATTTAAGTATATTCAATTTACATAGATTGACCCGTGTTGAATTGTAAGTTATCAAGTAGGTAGGTATTTATAGAAGGTAGTAGGTACTTATCCAGCTTACAGTGTTTTTCTGTTTTGTATCACAGAAACACCCAAATGTAGTTTCAATACCTGCAAAACTAAAATAATTATGCATGTGCCTAATAAAACAGGTCCATCGTCAAAATGAGTAGCTATTCGTAAACGGAATAGCGTGAGGGAATGCCTCCTTGACGATTCAATTCGCTAAAAGCCTTTTCCATGGCGGCCCTTAAGAACTTGTACAAAATAGAAGACCCCTATTAAAGTCAAATATTAGGGAACGTACCAATACTACGTGACCACTTGTTAACCATTTTTAGCCCACTTCCCCCTCGTGGTGACCATTCGTGGTTTATGCGGAACCTACTATCACGTAGTAAGATTTCAAAACCCAAGATATATTACAACGTACATTTGACAGAACAAATCTTCATACAAGAAAATGTAACGCCATTTTGGTTTTCACCATACTTCAAATGTCAGCTATCCTATTTTCAAGGGCTATTTTCAAGCCTCAACATACCTCGTTCCACCTACTAATGGCCGCCGCGCGAGATTTTTCTAGAAGATATTGACTACGTGACAAAAACGTAAACCCCTTCCCCCACCCGTTGGCCAAGCGTAGTACTTTAAAGCCCCCTTTTCCACCACCTTAACTTAAATGTCGCAATCTATCTTCTATCTACCTCTATATATATATAGGTAGATAGAAGATAGATTATATATAAGATAGATTGCGACATTTAAGTTTACTAGGAAATTAATTTATAAAACTAATGCTACTTTATAAAACTAAGCGCTTAGCGGGAAGTTGCACGTATGGCCTTAAGGTCAATTGTTTTCCTAATTTTTTTATTAATTATACCAACTCGAATTTAATATTCACAGTTAAGACAGGACAACGTCTGTCGGGTCAGCTAGTTCCATATAATTGCTGAAAAACATTTCTTAGTAGGTATGTGGGAACTGCGAGCTTCAAAGGCTCTTTCAAACAATATTTTATACTTTTCCTAAGGAGCCCCTTGAATTGAATACTTTTAAAGGAACTTAATAAATTGCAAAACCTTTCCGGTAACATGTAAATGTGATCAAAAATTTTAGTGAATATGGGAGATGACTACATTCAAAATATTTAGTTTCATTAATAGACTCAGAAATATTTAGGCATTAGGTACTACTTGGTAAATGTAAATATATATATATATATATTGTAGGTATATCATGTATTTTAGTATAAGTACAAAACGTTTTTTTTTGCTAAATTAATAAACAAAACCTACATCATTAGTTTATTTACATCATATACAAAAGCATTCATTATAGTAAGTATGAACTTAAAACGCACAAAATATATCGGAGATATTTACAAATATGTTCCTGCGGTTTGATATTTTACATATTCTTTACCTAGGCGTGACGTCATAGCTACCTAGGTACGACTTTAGTATGGAGCGTTTCACGAGACATGCGAAATGTTGTAAACAAATCGCTGTAACTTTGGAAATATTGACTTTCGATATAATGGTTCTTCTTAGAAATTACTCATATTTAAGAGTTAAGTACTAGTTATTTAAGCAAAAAAAAAACAGTCACCTAGCCTACTGCCTCAGTAGGCAGTAGGCTAGGTGACTGTTTTTTTTTTGATCACAATGGCTAACAGTTTAGCCATTGTGATCAATGCGCTAACATATTTTACAGATGAGCATTTGAGTCTATACTCATTAACTTAACTATGTTCTTTATAAGCCACAGGATTTATTTGCCATGTAATATAAATTGTGGAGAATTATCATAACGTCCATTAGGACGTTAGCCTATTAAATAAATTAACGAGCTAAGTGCGATAAGCTAAGAACACTTTACGACGCTCAGGCGTTTATTAAGGATATAATATTAGCTTCCATAAGCTTTTATTAAATATTAAAGACGATAGTGGTTACAACTTACGTGAAAAATCATCATGGATTAATAATATTATCTGGGTAACTGGGCTTTGCTCGGAGTTCTGATAAGTTAAAGAAAAAAGAATCACAAAAATATTTATCTGACTAAAGCTTTTGCCCGCGACTTTGTCCGCGTGGAACACTTATTTTGGGATATCGCTAAAATTTACCCGCGACTTCATTTACGTAAAAGGAGGAGCGTTTCCGACTGCCCACCGCACGCCGTACATTATTATTGCGCGCTTGATTATTTTATTACTGCGATATCTTCTAAAATACTCATTGAAATCAAATGATGTATACGGAAAATTTCTTCTAAATTAAATTATTGTAATGAATAACGTTAAGTACGTTAAGGATTAGATAAGGATTAATATTATAATCTTTATGAAAACACCTTCACAAATAATGCTTAATTTTAGAACAAATTTGGTTACCATAAAAAGGTGAGATAAATGAACTATCCAACACAAAAATAATTTTTCAATTCGAAACAGTAGTTCCTGAGATTAGAGCGTTCAAACAAACAAACAAACTCTTCAGCTTTATAATATTAGTACCTATAAATATTGTTTCACGACGAAAAAACATTTCTATATCTATAGTTTAAAAATAAGCAGTTTCCCGTTAAAGTCGAAGTAAAAATTTTTTATTCTTAAATTGGTATTTTTATACACTTTCTGGACGTCGGTCTAAATAATACCCACCACTGCACCGTCCGAACCGGTGGTAGGCATCATGTAGACCGTCGAAAAGAACTGGCGCGCGGCGTAAGAAACACAACAAGAAACACAAAATTATTTTTACAATGTAGTAACTTAATCTTATACTTAAGTACATAGAAGTAGCCTCGCAGGGTGGCATCTTATTCCCAAGGTCATTCATTAATGAAGTCACTGACCTTATAATAAGCTAATTAAAAGCTAATTATATTATAATAACTAATAAATATATTATAATTAAAAAAGTTGCTAAAGAACGTTTGTGTGCAGTGTGCTAAAGCACACAAACGTTCTTTAGCAACTATTTTAAAATTAATAATGGAAAGGTTTTGAATGTTTTCTGGGATTCTATGGTAAAAGCATATACCTACATTGACCTTTAAAAGATTTACTTAATTTGCTAAGTCTGTTCACCGGTATTTCTAGCTTGTTCTTATTTCTAGTATTCCTACATTGGTTGTCGCTTTAATTTTTTATATTCAGGGATAAGACCTAGCTAGATCTATTTTTCTCCCCCAAAACTCCCTGTATACTGGTAATACTTGCAATCGTTTTCGAGTAAACGATTATATATACAAGATTGTTTCGTTTAAAGCATAAGATATCTATATGAGCTTTGTTGGGGTTGCGACTGTTTTGTTAATATAATATGAAGACGCTATAATTAAGTAATTTACCCAAGTGTATTATTAACGATACGAACACAAGAGAAAACACCGTTATTTATACATACAAGAAATTGATTTATAAATACTTCGAAAAATCTTAATGAATCTATATCGTTAAGACTTAAGATAATATTTAAGACAAAAAAGAAATAATCATTGTGTTATCAAAGGAAGCAATTTACGAGCGTTCATTAGCACCGATCAGATATCTCCCCCAATAATGGGGAAGTGGAGAGGGAGGGTGGGGGGTTATTTTTTGTTGGTGTGCCTTCTTACACTTTAATGGAGTTTTGAATAGCGATCAGAGCTGTCGATAATGTGTATACGTAATTAATCATCCCACTTCTCTTGATGGATGATGTAAGATGTAAACAAGTTCCGAACATTTTTAATAAACTGAAAATTTATGTACATAACTCCAAAATGAATGGGGATGTAATTTTATTAAGCCTTATAAAAAGAAGCTGGTGTTTTCATTTAAACGTTAAGTGCTTTTCTTACTACAGTGTTTAATTGGTATATAAAATATAAATACTTCATAAGTAATAAATAATTTAATAACATAATAACATCTTTATACAGTTTCTTTTACCGACCTAATATCTACGTAGTACGTACTCTACTTTCAATATAATACACACAGAGATCCAATCCTTACCAGGGTCACAGTGTATGGAATTGGTAGCGAACTATCGCCAAAAGTGAGTCCCACAGCTGAAATACGAAAGCACTCACGGAAAATTGGCGGTAATATATGGCTTGTACTGCTGTGTTCGAAATCCCAGCGGACGCCGTCTATTTAGACCGTGGTCTGGAGCAATGGTTTACGCCAAAATGTTATGTCTACGTTTCTATATTTTTGGTACAGGTTTTGCACCTAAAGTAATTGTATAGTATTGAATATTGATTATCTTTTAAATTACAATGTTCACTATTATGTACATTTCTCTGTATTTTTGTAAAAATTACCTAATCAAGAGTATGTGAGGATATGTCTGAGGAGGGTTCCGTAACATCAAAGCCATGTTTCGCGTTCATAGTTTCATGCAGGTGTTTTTTTTAATTACTTCATAAGTTATTGTCCGATTTCCCGATTAATTTTCCTAAAGAGAATTTAGCATGACATATCAATATGGAAAGTTACAAGTTTCTACCTCTTATAGTTTAGAAATGCCATAGGGGGAGGGGGGGGGGGGGCTACTTGTTAACCTGGTCAGTGCTTGCCCATCTGGAACTTTGGCTTCGACCTCGGCTACCTTTAGGTCGATCCTGCTAATTAAATCTTATAAAAATATACTTAGTTCTGATGCAGTTTCGATATGTTAAAACAGCAAAATGTTATTCTTATAAACGTCAAACCAACGATTAACGCATTTTGATTAGTCCAAACTCTAAAAATCTGCTTATGATATCAAGACGATTCATTTATAATCCACTAGCTGTTTCCCGCGTAAATATACTATCGAGATCGAGTATCCCGCGGGAATACTGTACTTTTCCGGGATAAAAATGTAGCCTATGTTTAAATCCGGAACCTAAACTACTACCATATCAAATTTCATCAAAATATGTTCAGTAGCTCCATCCATCCATACTATACACTCATCTATCCATCCTCAGTGAGGACACACACTTTCACATTTATAATAATATTAAGTAGGATTATATAATATTATAATAATATAAGTCAAGAGTCTAAGTTATTTAACTTAGACTTTCGACAAGACTTGGGTGTCTTAGCAATATGAATTCTTCATTCCGATAACCTGCTATCAAAAAGCTTATAAGTTTATAACCTGAAGTCGATAGGCCGATCCATCAGCAATAAGTTAACTATAGTATTTTACATGCTAACCACAGAAAAATGCGACTATAATAATTATACAGTTGTGTCATCCCGAGGTTAAGAGAGTTTAACAGCAGATAGGTAATAGTTCTAATTTTATCGATAAAACATCCCCCTTTTGGGGGTCGTAAAGCAACCCGCTCCCCCCGACGTATAGTAAGCAATAGAATATTTTATGTTTTGGTTTCTAACTTACGTTGAATAATACTAAATATTATTTATGAATAATTAATTTTATTGATGGTCTCATTTTTATTCCTTATAATATTTTTTATGGTATTAATGAATATATTTTATTACTTGTTAAATAATTAATATTAATAAATAATAAAAATACATTTGTATGTATTGTAATTACAAATTTTAATTAAAATAAAGTATTTTCTTTAAAGGACTATTGCATTTGTCACACATCCTATAGGATAATGTACTAATTATTATTATAGAAGATTCGGGTCTCAGTTGGATGGGCGCAATTACATTAATTCAACAGAGTTTGATTGCATTTGGAATAGTTAACGGTAATACAACAAATATCAGTATACCTGTTTCCATATAAGGCGGCACATCTTAGGTCAAGAGCAAAGGTGCGTAAGAACACAAAGACACCACTATTTAAAAAAATACCAAAGAAAGTAGGATCATCCACATTTCTTATATTTATTTAGTACTATTTTCAGCATATTTTGTTAACCCTAGAAGCCCAGTTTGTTTTTTAGGCGTCAAAGCCCAATCATACGTCGTATCGACGTATATTTATTTTTAAACAAAATATATAATTACTTATAACCATAACCTTAGCAAAAGCAATTCTTAAAAATGATCTTAAAAGTATGAAATATTTCTTATTCTAGGAATAGTTCCACTTTTACATTCAGATAAATTTTCTCTGTATACTCAATCTTCTTATTTTTGAAGTCGGTAATCCGTTTTGGGAGTCGGTTAAAAATGAAATCAATGTATTTTATTAGTATAAGTTCGATATTCACTAGTCATAGTATTCTTTATTTTAAATATAGTTTAAAAAAAAATATATTTTACATTAAATTTCAGAGTAAATAAATAAATGTACACGTACACCTACATTTTCTACACTAACAACAGTACACATACAACCTGTATACAGTCTACACCTACAAACTACATAATATTCTATCTAGTTACATCTATAACTACCTACACATACTTGATACTACCAACACCTACAATGACCTATATATACTCCCTTTTTTTTATGTAATGAACCAGGAAACGAGCAGACGGATCGCCTGATGGTAAACAATTACCGCCGCCCATGGACACTCGCAACACCAGAGGAGTAACACTTGTAACTCCTCTGGTGTCGCGACTTGCGTTCCTGGTCCTTAAAATCCCCAATCCCCCCCTTGGGCCTCCCTACACCTACAACCAACAAATACTATCTACACCTACTTGCCTACACCTACAACCTATACCTACACCGACCCCTACAACCTACAAATGATGTGTGAAAGAGTTATCACGTACTGAGGGTTGAAGATTATAACAGTACTAAAATCGCTATTAAAGAAAGGGGGTTAGTGTTAGAAGGATGAAAATTTAGGGTTATAATATGTATTTTCTATTGGCTTCTAAAATTAAAGCGAATTATTTTTTTACGCTTCAATATACATGTAGTCAAAAATATAATTTTGGCCAGTACTTAATAACTATCAAATCTGTCTAAAAATAAAATTTATTACTATTCAGTCGTCCGCGGGCTGAGATGTAAAATGTGTGGGCTCGCGCCTATATACTCAATTTCTCGGCCCAGTATCAAGTGTTGAATGGCACCTTTATCACTGGGCCACATTGTCCGCTCCGCGTCACCTTGGCCGCGGCCCATTACCATGAGGCTGCGGAATCGATTGATCTGCTAATTCCAGCTGGATTAATTAAAATGGCCGATCGTCCCGAGATTATATTATGTTAAGGATCGTTCGAATTAATTATTTAGACGAACGACCCACGCTCGACGGGTAAATTAACTGATTCTTTTGCTTCGTTGCTTTCTATTTACCTACTCTAGACTAGAAAGTAAATAAATCTCTAAAGCAAAGAAGGAGCCTTTTCAAAGTAATTGACAACACCAACTCTTTATTTCAATATTTCAGATACTCTTGTCTCAAAACAACGAAAATATGCGTATATTGTAATAGTTATCTAGTAAATAGTAGTAATAACTAAGTAAGTAAAATACATACTATAAGGTCATTTTAATCTTATAAAGAAATACCTACCTAATATTATAATATTCGTATAATTTATTAAAAGAAAAGAATAAAAAAAGTAAATTTGGTAGAAAAGTAGATAAAATCTTTATCCAAAATAATAAATACCTAATGCACCAAGGTGATTGCGAAATAACTGCACAATTCCATAACTTGAAAAGATAAAATACTCAGGATTGTTCGGAATTCGCAGATACTTCGACAGCTGTTGGGGCGGTAAAAACAAAAGATAGTTTAATAGCAAAACTCGACAAAAGTATTTGCGGCGGAGAATCAGACGGAACGGCGCGGCGGCTATATTAAACTTTTAATTGTCATTTTTCGAGGTTACATCGAAGCTGGTCAATACGCTTCGCTCACGTGAAAAATAGTTCGGAAACTGTACAAACACAAACTTTCACTCCGTTTTATCTAGTTTGGGGATAAATTGTGACAACCTTCAAACACTGAGGTTTTATTTTTGAATGCAAACCACCTTGTAGACATTGAAGTTAAAGCATCATTAGCAGGTACAAACTATGAAACATTTTATCGACTGAAGAATATCTAATAGAAGAGAATATAAAATCACTTGAAACTTAATTACAGTAGGTAAAGCTAATACGAGTATGTATACACAGCTTTCTTTACGTTTGATTCAAAATAATAAAATTCAAAATTAAGTTCTCAGGTATGATATTTTAACACGTGTCAAAGTTCCGAAAAGTTTTTTTATATTTTTTTTATCACAAGTTGGTACTTAGGTACCTTTTTCCTTCAGTAGGTATTGTAAAGAATGTTAAATCCGGGTTTGAGGAAATGTTATTGAGACACCCAAAGACTCTGTAATATTTTTTGCTTACAATGTTTTTGGAATCATTATTATGAAGATTGAGTAGAGAAATAGTTAAAATTTTAGCCGAATTTTAAAGGGGACAGATTTATAAAATAAGTTTTATTTCATATTTTTGTGATTTTTACTTTGGAAGTCGGTTTAATTTTTTGTTTAAAAATAATAATTATGCGACTTAAATTCGTAAAAACATATAAAAGTGTATCAAAGTCACTTTTACATTCAGATAACTGAATAATTTAATCAACGAAACCCGTGTCTGGTTATTAATTCCCTCATATTTCTGCTTGTGTTCATCTTCCTGACATTCAATTTGGCCGTGGTAGCATTTCAGAGGAGAAAGCAGGTGTGGAACACTTCGCTGCAGGAACGACTTAAGTGATGCTTTGGTCAGTCCGTGACAGGTTTATTCTAGGTATTAAATAGAGCAATTTGTCTATATAATCTAAATAAATAAACAAAATTAAAGTGCCTGTTTGTAATTTCAAATTGTGACCTATGCACTTAATTTATATGATAGTATAATATACGGGACCTACAACAACAAAACAGTTTTTAAAATTTTGTCTGTTTGTCTAAACAACGGAACGGCCGGACCGTTTTTGACCGGACCGGCCGTTCAGCTACTTTTATCTTAGGGTTCCGTTTAAAAATATGCTTCGGTTTCCATTATCGTAGTAACTCTTCATTAATCTGTGGTTGCAGGCACCAGCTAGTCATTATATAACATCGTTATGTATAAGAATATTTAATTCAACTTAGGTTATGCTCGCTACACACCACAACGATAAAAATGTAGAGGTCGGTCACAATAGACGTATACAGTACAGCCTCCGTGGTGGTTTAGAGCTTTGCTCCCGAGTCGGAGGTCGTAGGTTCGAACCTTGGAACAACAAAAAACGCTTACGTTTGGTTAGGACAATGAAAAGAAAGATAATCCATGCATCGGGTGGGCATGAAAGTCGGTCCTCACTCCTGCGCCTGATCTCTCGCCAGTCGTATCGGTGATCCGTCCTACCCCACTGGGTTTCGAGAGTAAACGAAGAGAGAGTGCTCTTGTGTTCTGCGCACACATTTGGGCGCTATAAAATAACTATTGCGTAGCTAGCCTAGTTTCAATGAAACCGGCTAACCATCACCAAAATTTAGAACTTTTATAGTTCGAAAAAATTTAAACGTTTAGTACTTTTTTGCAGGTCAGTGTAGTTTGAAATGAAAACAGATTCATAACTTTTTAAATATAGGTCATTATAACATAGACCTCATTTCTACTACATATATATATACCTATAGGTATGGAAAAGTGACATAATATGCTTTTAAAAGAAAACAAAATTTAGAAACAATTGGCAAAAGAACATTGCATTTAGTTTCGTGATGTAGGGAGCACAATGCGATTTCCAGCGGGACCATTTTTTCACTTTTTCTTTCCTGATGGCCGACCATCCATCAAACTAAGCCGTACAATGTTGTGGCATTACTGTGGAAACCCTTATTACTAATATACTATTGTGTTTATGCCTTAACTTGTGCGAACACAAATTGTAAAGAAAATTTGATTTACAATGAAATAACATATTTATTACCTACTAGCTGACCACGTTCTTCTGTCTTATCTACCTATGAATACCTACATTTATATCAATAAATAGAACCTACATATACTACAGTCCATGCCTACAATACAACTACACCTATCTACCAACCAACATAATGAGGCCGCCCGATTTTTTTTTGTAGAACAGTGGGGCAATTCTGCTAAATAAAACCTGCATTAATACAATTACAATCAAGTTTCGATAGGCTAAAACTGTCAAACGGTGTTTTAAAAACGTTAAACCAACGTGGAACGACGTTCCGATAGGCTAAAACTGGCAAACGGTGTTTCTAAAAACGTTAAACTAACGTAGAACGCGCTCTGATTGGTCGAAACGTCATAAAATCCATTCATGGTAACATGTAGCTTCACTTTCAATCCAATCAAAGTAAAATGAAAGTCTACTTTAAATACGAGAATCGAGGTTCTGATTTGCACTCCATTCAAAAATATAAAATAATTTACTTAACGTATATTTTGCTATAGTCTTTTAAAAACAAGCATTTGATTTTTTTATTGGTCAATCTAACTTATTGTTCCACAACGTCCCCTATATATTATGTATTGTTCGTGGAGAATGCACTTGTATGTAAGCACGGTGGGGCAATTAAGGCTGGTCTGCAGTTAATTTAATTAATATCTGTCGCGCGTAATATGATACAATTACTGCAAATACCTCCGTATCATGTGCATTATGCAGTTCAAGATGTTGTTAGCACATTCACAGGTAACTGGATGTTATCGCCTGTATAATGAAATAATTATGTCTAATTTCTAAATTGTTCGGTAGAAAAAGAAAAAAATAAGCTATTGATATTGGCACTTAAATTGGTCATACTAACTTGTCATATTATTTCCTGATGGTAGCGATTGATCGTTATTTTTTTTTTCGCAGATTGATTATGACGTAACCTTATTTTAACTTGCTTAACAAGCACAAATTTGACGACAATTACAATAATAATATGTTTAATTTATATACTCAGAAGTATTGAGGTACTTGATAAACTTTAAAAAAATATCAATCAAATTTTATGTGTAGCTTAGTAATTCAAAACATATTAACATACAAAAACGTTTTAATTTTTTTGCTAAATTAGTAAAAATAAAACTAAATACATTAGTTTTCTTTTCTTACATCATAGGTATAAAAATAAAAAACCTTCATTAGCGTAAGTATAAACTTAAACACAAATTTCGGAGATATTTACAAATATATTCCTAAGGCCTTATATTTTATACACTTATCTAATTGTGATGTCACAGGTACTTACGACTTTGGTATGGAGCGTTTTCACGAGACTGTGAAATTTTGAAACAAATAGCTGTACCTACCTATGAAAATATATATTTTTTGTATTATACTGTTTCTTCTGAGAACTTAATCATGTTAAAGAGTGCTATTCAATGCAATAAAAAATCACTCGTCTAGCCAGTAGCTTATTAATGAGCTCTATCAAAATACTGAACGTTTATTTTATGTACCTATATACCTACAAAAGAAGATAATTACTTATTACATAGATAATAATATTATGAACTTTGAATTATTATAAAATTTTGTGCTGTTGTTTATTTTCATAATATTTTGAACATTTGAGCTTTCATTTATTTTTCGTTTACTGATTGGCGATAAAACTCTTAGCACGGACATATACAATTAAGATGCGATCAAAAGTAGGGCCATTGCCCTACTTTTGAGATTTTTGGGGCCATTTTGATATTTGAAGTATGGTGTTTTAAACAACATGACTGACATTAGAAATATGGTGAAAACCAAGATGGCGTTACTTTTTCCTGTATGAAGATTTGTTCTGTCAAATGAACGTGTCATAGTCATAGCCTATCTTGAGTTTTAAAATCTTTGTTTTGTAGTGTAAATTACTGAAATTGAACTGAAAACTGGGGGTTTAGCAGGAACTATTGACATCAACGTATTCGTAACTTTATCAAACGACATTGCTATAGGCGCTGTCATGATTTTCATACAATTCTTATTCGATAACGTTTAAAAATACCTTAATGCATAGATATATTATAATATTAAAAAGAGGCCTTAATGTCAATTTTCCTGTTAACCCTCTGAACATTTTTAATAACGAAAAATAGCCCTCTGATATCTTATAAACTCATATGTATCGGTTTTTAACAAGTTTTAATACAGCTACGTTTTATACGTTCGACGAAGCCTTATTTACAACATTGTTTTGGAATTGAATTGAATAGTCATCGTGCCTGAGTTGGGGTAATGCTAAACGTTCTGCGTCAGGCGTCTATTATGTAAGGCATTACAGCGTGTGATAATAATCGCGACATAATAATTCATCGCGACAAGATTAATTTAGAATGTGATTAAGACGTGCGCTTAACGCCCGTTTCTTGTCTACGTGTAGATATAATCAAGTATTAACTTGTCGAAAATTTATGAACATCAGTCATCACAAATACTGAAAGCTCTATAGACTACAGAGCCTATTTAATATACAGTAATTGATAAAAATGTTTGTCTATTAAGGAAGAGAATGTGGTGCCTATAAAATATGTTCCTATAAATTATGTTCTAATGAACGTAAGTTTAATAAATTATGTCCACTTATCGATAGAAAACAATACGATTATGTTCATTAAATTTAAGTTCAACAAATGGTTATATTAATAATAAAGATAAATTAAAAACTTGTTCAGGTATAAAGGAAAGTTGTTTCGATTGGCACTTGAATTTAATAACCTCTAATTAAGCTACCATCGTCGCATCTTAATCGCATATGTCCGTGCTAAGAGTTTTATCGCCAATCAGTAAACGAAAAATAAATGAAATCTCAAATGTTGAAAATATTCTGAAAATAAACAACAGCACAAAATTTTATAATAATTAAAAGTTCATAATATTATTATCTATGTAATAAGTACTTATCTTCTTTTGTAGGTATATAGGTATAGGTACATAAAATAAACGTTCAGTTAAATTAAATGTAACGGACTACACTTTTTGCCTCAACATGTCTCGTCTTTATTTATCATAACGGTGTTCGAATATCGAAAACCACGTCTTAATACACGCCAGTTCTATTGATCCTCCGGTGACCTGGTGCGGATATCCTGCCTGTACAAAACTCATGGCGAACACTCAACCCTTAAATAGAAAGATTTATTGTCCCCACTAAGTATCCAGAATGGAGGCACGACGTGGACATTGAACGCTAAAGCCTATCACTTTTTATGTTTCCTCTGATAAGCTGTTAAGGATATGCTTATGAAAATTTCTCCGAAAAAGGATTTCCTGCGAACCCTAAAGATAATATTTCACTTTGGAAATGTTTAGAAGTATTTTTTCTTGACGTTAATATTGTGGCACATGAAACGTTTAAATTAGAAACGATTTCCTGCAAAAAAATTGTAAAAACTAATAAAAGGAATAATATTATTTTTATGTGTATAAAAACTTCTACAAACCAAGTTCTTATTTTTTTCATTTCTTTTACACTTAATCCAAGATTAACCCTAAGTAATAATATAGTAGCATGTATTACAAATTACTTATATCATTGGCAAACATCAAATATACGTGTGATATATATTATGTTACATTACTGCTGATGTATAGCCGCCACGACGGGCTGCACTGTCATCTCAATAATTCGATTTGCTTGGATGCTCATGAATTCACTGGCAATATAACATTCGCTATCTCTCAATCCATCCATCGAATTATAACATTTTTTTAGCCACATTCCATTCAAGTCTCATTGCTAAAACGTCGAACTTTTATTCATCGTAGCGTATGCGGTTATATGTATCTATTGAAAAACACTAGGTCAAAACTCAAAACGTGAATACGTGTAAAAAAATTATATGTTAAAAAAAAAAACTTTGTAGTGTTGAAATAACGAAGTTCTTGTAAGTTCATGATGTTTGAAATTTACGCTATATTAAGTATTCTAGTACGGCACGCCACTACAATTTGAGGAATCCCGTAGAATAATTAAAATATCACGGCAACACACACCCTGGGTCGTTACGACTCTAAATTTCAGCATACTTCAAATTGTGATGGGTGTTTCTGCCAGGATAATGAGTGTGAGTTTTTAACATACCAAAATTAAATTAAGTTATTCAAATTATAAAATTCATCTTTTTATTGCATATTCACCAGAGTGCTAGGTGGTTTCAAAGCTTATTTTTATTAAAGTTGTGTTTCATTTTGTGTGAAAACTTTTCTACTCTCGAACTTTGTAAAATTAAAGCTTGATAATTAGTTTTATAATTTTTAATGTGTCTTTCATATTAAAATTATAATTAATAACTGCAGCTATTGTAGTGTAGGTTAGTCAAAACAGGCCTCCTTGTCAAGATGCATAAGATAATTTCGACGGCGAACTTCGAAATCAAAAATGTATGGGATTTGACATAAGTCATCCATCCATTTTCGACACCCGGATGCAGATAAAAGTGGATAAGAACTACAGGCACTTTTGTGTAATCATTAAAAGTTCATCACCTCTTATAAATCAAATATAATTTATCAGGAGGTTTTTGTATACTGTCCATTTTCTATGCTGTACAGTATCACCAAAACGCGAACAAATAGTGCAATTTGTCTTGTTTTTGCACGCCCTGTTACCCCATGACACATTGCCGCTCAGCTTGACAAGTTTTAGATAGTATTTATTGCATCAACACGGTGAAATGGGTTGAAAAACTTCGGAAAACTAATACTCCCAATTAAATGTAATAAAGAGCGTGTGCCTGTGTGTATATGTGTGTGTATGTGTGCGTGCGTGTGTGTGTCTGTGTCTATGTGTCTATAGACAACAAAGTATGAAATAAAGCTTATTTTCTAAATAAGTCCCCTTATATGTGTCCATATAAATTTCGAGGAGTTCTCTCGATTCCTCATGGATCCCATCATGAGATCACTACATTTTTGAAAACGGGAGCAACTTGGGATTATACCCTTTAAACCAAAAAATAGTTTTGAAAATCGATTCACAGACGGCGGAATTATCATTGAACATACAAAAAAAAAATATATAAAAATAATCTATACTAATCTATACTAATATTATAAAGAGGAAAACTTTGTTTGTATGTTTGTTTGTTTGTTTGTTTGTTTGTAATGAATAGGCTCAAAAAGTACTGGACCGATTTCAAAAATTCTTTCACCATTCGAAAGCTACATTATCCACGAGTAACATAGGCTAAATTTTATTTTGGAAAAAAATAGGGTTCCGTAAGATATTTGGGTTTTTCGGACACAAGGTGTAAAAAATCAACCAGAAAAGTTACTTATTTTGCGTACGCTGCCTAAACTATAAAAGATAGAACCATAAAATGTTCTAATTAATTGTAGATCTTATAAATATCTACAAAAAAGTCCGCGACACACTATACCTATCTATGTCGAGTGAGGCACAACAACCATTTTTTTATTTAGAAATCTTGAATTTTTTTTGGACTACATTTAAACGCGTTTATTTTACTCATGCTATTAATCCTTATCAAAATAAATTATTTCATCACTAAGTACAGTTTATGTAGATAATATTTGGTCTTTTAATGATTAAAATTGGATGTTTGGTTTTGAAGTTATGGCGAAATTAAAATATTACGATTTCTGCTGCACGGCCCGTTGCGAAGTGGGCGTCGCGTCGTCGCCAAGGCGTGCGAGTTTAGATCTATGAGTAAATTTTTTGTTTTGTGTCCGTTGTAACTATGATGGATAGATACTTGAGTAACTATTTATTTAGTGATTGTTGTATTGTTAGTTCTGAAAAGTGTAGGTATTCCATACGATAAAAGTATACCCACTTACTTATTTCATTAAGTATTAGTAGGTACCTATATTAATTTGTTTCTGTTTGTTTTGACTAAATTTCACCCATTTTGTTAGAGGTTTAAAGACATTCTGTTATCTGTAGTATTAGTATCAGTATTGTACCCGTGCGAAGCCGGGGCGGGTCGCTATCAAATATAAAATAGATGAACAATAAATCTGTATCAATTTGAGTTTCACACGGGACCATGTTGATGTGTCATGTAGCTTATTGATTTTGATCCTTTAAACATTTATAAGATAATCGACTGCAATGAAGTATGATCTTCTTTATTAAAAATATATAAAAGACAAACCTGAATGATTTAACTGAAATTTGGCATACAGTTGTAATGACGTAGGCATCCGCTAAGAAATTATTTTTGAAAATTCGCCCCCTATGTGGGTGAAAAAGAAGACAAAATTTTGTATAGAAACCGAACTCCACGCGGACGAAGTCGCGGGCAAAAGCTAGTAATATTATAAAGATGAAGAGTTTGTTTGTTTGAACGCGCTAATCTCAGGAACTACGGTACGAATTGAAAAATTATTTTTGTGTTGGATAGTCCACTTATCGAGGAAGGCTTTAGGCTATATAACATCATGCTAAGTTCAAACTGGAGAATATTACAAAATCGGGTTTTTTTTTCATTTTGAGAGCTTTCGTTGCGTACGCTGCGGAAACGGTTAAAGTTTCGCTAAAATGATGTAAGACAGAATTGTTCCTCTTTAAAAGTTGTACAAAAAAGTCCGTAACTATATATGTCTATCTTTTGAGGTTGGCTCACTATAACCTTTTTATGGTAACCAAATTTGTTCTAAAAGTAAGCATTATTTGTGAAGGTGTTTTCATAAAGATGATATTAATCCTTATCCAAGTAAATACGTTTTTCATTACAAGCATTTAATCTAGAGGAAATTTGCGATTTACATCATTTGATTTCAATGAGTATTTTAGAAGATATCACAGTAATAAGATAATCATGCTAATGTACGGTACACGGTGCGGGCGGGCAGTCGTGAGGTGGAAGCGCTTCTCCTTCTACGTAAATGAAGTCGTGGATAAATTTTAGCGATATCCCAAAGTAACTGTTCCATGCGGACGAAGTCGCGGGAAAAAGCTAGTAATATATACAGCCGAACGTATAACCGCCTCCTTTTTTGGAAGTCGGTTCAAAATAAAGTTTATGTTAACAAATCAAATATACACACACCTACAAACAAATAAAACCTACAAGTAGTTTGGAATGACTGATGACTGAAGACTATGAATATTGGAACTTGTAACTGCATTCTACCTAATAGTCGTACCTTTTTCAGACACGGTATATGTCTGAAAAAGGTACGACGTGAAACAGATTATAATAGAGTTAGTGATGTACTTGAGACATAAGTATATTATAATATTAAAATTATAGTAATCGTTGGCTTAATGGAGCGACATACGTCCCGTTTCAATAACCTATCTATCTATAACTATTGGTTAGAAACGTCAAATTTGTATCGCGAAAAACCGGCAAATGATTGAATGACGACGTTTTTAACAAATAGTTATTGAAACTGGCCGATAGTCAATTATGACTATGACTAAGCTCTTTAAATAAATAATGATAATTAAAAATTACGTGGGTATTTGTTGGATTAGTTCTAGGTGTCATTGAAGATAAGAAATCACATAAATTATTTAATTTTTGATAAATTTATTTGATTTATCAAAAATTAAATAATTTATTTTTAACTTTATAATACGAAATAATTTAACTTTTGGTAATAATTTCGGCGATTCAATTTTTAATTTATATTTTTTGTAAATAGGTATTCATAACAATAAAATCAATAATGCTTACTTCCGGGTGAGATGAGTTTGACACTTTGTGTCGAAGTTATTAAGCAGTATGTCCCCTTTATGGCGTTGGGGACAATGAAAAAAGGTTTTGTATTGTTGAGTATGAATATGCATCGATATGTATCGAGGGTGTCACCCACATCCTGCCGCTTAACGCCGCCCAACAAAAGCCGTTATTGAGGCCCTTTTGTGATAAAATCATTAAAAATATAATTTATTTTATATTATTTAACAAATTCTTATTAAAATTTTATTGCTTTTAAAAGACTTAACGTTTTGAACATACTACAGTTGCTGGATTTTGCTAGGTACAATCTCGTAGCAGCTGCTACGAACGAGTTCTTGCAAGACTAGCTATTGCCACACTGTACTTTTTCGGGGTAAAATAGCCTATGTTTAAATCCAGACCTCAAGCTACTACCATACCAAATTTTATCAAAATTCGTTAAGTAGTTTTTGCGTGAAAGAGTAACAAACATCCATCCATCCATCTATACATCTATCCTCACAAACTTTGACATTTATAATATTAGTAGGACTAACCGCTACGTTTATCAGACTCCAAAACAAAATAAATTTTATGGACACTAGACTGTTATTACCGACTCTAATTACAGAAGTTTAGTAAAATAGTATCGATTGTGATTTTTAAAAAGAAAAATATAACGCAAAAACGGATGTAAAGTTTATAGAGATACATTATTTTCATAAAAGTCCATTAACCGTACTATGGCAACTTAAGTACTTATTATAAATCAACACGAGCAAAATTATTTCCTGCTCATATGTCGGAATTAATCTTATTTCATGTTTGAAAATACATCACATATTGTATCGGGTTTCATAGGGATTTCAGTTAAAATTGATAGGGAGCATTCATCATAGCCGAATGACAACTAATATTACGATACTAGAAAATTTAATAACGCTAATGGTAAATCATAAGGGTTAATTCACATCATGTCGATAAGCGACGCTACGCGGTGCTGCTTTTTCAAGATAGCCATTCAAAATTGAACTTAATTCACTACACAATAAGTTTCGTATGACATCAGTCATACGCTACTAATGCGCTGCACCTTGACATTCGAACTCTTACAGTGAATCGTGTATCTTTTTGCGTAATGAAAAAAGGTCAATTTTGAATAACTATCTTAAAAATGCAGCGCAATATCGCGAATCGTTTCGGTGTGACTTGACCATTTGACTTATAACCGTCCGTCTAATAAACTTACCTTATGATCGTCAATTATTTTAAAATGACGTATTAGCTAGTATTTAAATATTATAATTATTCTGTAGTTAACTTTTAAACTACCCTGGTTAATGTAATGCTGATGGATCGGTCTATCGACTTCAGTTTATGAACTTGTAAGCTTTTGTTGCAGGTTAAGGAATGAAGAATTCATATTGTTCAGAACCTTGATTTTCGCATTTAATTTACTTTCAATAACTATAAATTAATCATCTTGATATCCTAAATTGATTTTTGGAGTTTGGACCAACAATCAAACGTCGAACGTTGGTTTGATGTTTATGAGAATACCATTTTGCTATTTTAACATATTATCAAGACTGCATCGAACTGTGTTATTGTAAGAACTACTGACCACCTTCTTTCCGAATTAGATGTTACATACGTAGTTTATTATTAATGATCAATTGATCATTAATAATAAACTACTTTCGAATGAACAAATGTCAAATGCAGTAGTTATAACTGGTCGCTGTGGATTTGCAAGTTGTGTTTAACTTCCAATGCGCTTACAACAGACGATGAAAATCGTCGTACGACTGATAATGTTAGGTTTTAAATTAAGCCAAGTGGTACAAAAAATGAGTAAAAACTACAAAATTCTATGGGTACGTACATAATTACCGATTATACACTTCGTGAAATATGCTGATCAAACTTAAATGAGCGCACTTATTAAAGGTTAAGAACAAATTTGGTATTGTATAATAGACTTAGACGTATATAATAAATATTTTAAAATTTTGAAAGCCAATTTACCTTTCAATATAATTTAGGTAGGTAGCCTATCGATGCACCCGACGATGCGAGACCGTTACGTGAGACCGAAATAGGGTCGCGGAGCCATTGCTTAGTATGAATTTATTCAGATAACTAAATAGAGAACTAAATATAATCCGCACGACCCGCGTTGCGCGTGCGGTGTGCGTGGCCAAAAAGCTTAGGGGCAATTCTGCTAAATAAAAACTGCATTAATACAATTACAATCAAGTCCCGATACGCTAACACTCTCCAACTGTATATTTATAAACGTTAAAACAACGTGAAACGAGCTCTGATTGGTCGAAACGTCATAAAATCCTTTCATAACATGTCGCTTTACATTCAATCCAATTAATAATGAAAGTATACTTTTTAAATACGAGAATTGAGATTCTGTGATTCGCTGGTTTGCTGGCAGTGGCGAGGGGTTCCTATAACTCCATTCCTATGGGTTTCCCTTACCCCTTACCTTTTGACGACCCTCATCCAAATCCCTACCATAATACAGGCTACGGAGATAGCTTCCCTATGAAGGAGAACCGGCCTTCGGCTTCCCTATGAAGGAGAACCAGCCTTCGCCACTGTTTGCTGGTCGTGGTCGCGGATCGCGGTCTGTCGTTGCGGTCGCATAGATTGGAAGGCTACCTTATTAACTCCGCGAGTATTATGTGTTCTGTGCTTATGAAGCTTTATTCTAAAATAACTCTATGGCCGGAATTCTTGGTCATTGCTTAAGAAAAGACTTAAGAATTTTCGAATAAGTCCGCCTTATTTGTATGTGATAATACTTAAGATAATGCTTATGTTACGATTGTGAATATATGGCGAACTTAGAAATAAGAATCGACCAAGAATACCGCCCTATATCTTAAGGTAGGCACACACGCAATCCCCCCGATGGTAGCACGCCTTGTGGCGGTGGGGCTTAGTAACCGTGGACTGGTCACCCACGGTGAAGCTAAGAGGCAACCGGGCCGGCCTGTTTGCCGCCGGCTGGCCCGAGGAAGGCGCTCCCAGCGGGCTGAACATGCCCGCAGAGGACTGAGGAGGGAAAGAGGAGGGATTGTCTGTGTGGTTGTGGGACCGCAGAAGAAGAGGAGTGCCGGTATTACGGTGCGCCGTTCTCCCTATCTTCTGCGGCCGTGGAGGGTTCGCAGGGGGAGAGGCGTGATGGTATACGCCACTCTCCCTACCCCTTGCGAGCTGGCGGGGCCGTTCCGTCGAAACGGCGTTGGTGGGGCCGCAGAGGAAGAGGCATGTCGGTATTGCGGTGCGCCGCTTGCCCTATCCTCTGCGACCGAGGTGTGGTCGGTGGCAGAACCATAGACCTGATCTGCCACCGGGTACCAGTTTATCTGGTACCCATGGCCTCCTAGTAGCAGACTCAGGGGGAGTCTACTACAGTACTGGTGGAGGCCGAGGAGGGAGGCGCACCTAATACCATCTGGTGCGCCCATCGCGGAGGGCCTTCGAGCTTTCATGATGGAGCCGCTTGTAGGCGGCTACCGCCGGCGGGCGGATGTGTGTATCGTTCCCGTGACCCCGTCAGAGGGCGGCGAGGAGGAAGATGGGGGGGTTTTTAGTGGGTATACCATGAGTCCCACATCATCACTTGGGTGCCCCCTGCGCCTGGGTGGTATGCGTAAAGCATTTTCCCCCCCGGAAACAAAAAAAAAGGCACACACGCAATTTTGTTGTAGGAAAAAAATCGTATCGTTCACGCGCGACGTTCGCATATAACCGAATATCTGTTTAACAGTTAACTGTTAAAACTTTATAGCATTGTGCCCGGCGTATGACATGTGAAACATTTTGTTATGCTTAGTTGCTCCAGAGCTATGAATCACAGTTCGCTGAGATTCTGCAGAGCTTTGACGACATGCTGCATGGCTGTGCGATATTTTCTATTAGTGCTTTCACAGTATTTGTCCTTTTTATTAAGCAATAAAAATATGGTTCTTACTTTTCTACCTACAAATAAGAACTAAACGAGAGATTAGGTACGATTGAAGGCGAAGAGCCTCAATTCTTGTGTCGTTACTGTTTCAATCATACGCCATATTTTAAAGTCGGCGGGAATCACCAGATTAAATGGCATCCGAAAACAAATCGCACTCCACAAATCAGAGGACGCTTATTCATTTGTCAAAAGTCTTTAGAAGAAATGAGACCGATCCAACACGGCCAGCAAATCGTACGACATTTAAATAATAACGCTCTTACAAGTCGACAATTTTGCGCGGAAAAGGTCTAGAAAATTATTATTCACAAAATCCTTACATCTATCAACCGCTTTAATTCTTTGAAAATAAAAACCCGGCAAAGCGGGTTTTTTACTTATCTAAATGATATACTGGAAGCGGCTAATTATTTCACGATTCATTTGAGCTGGAATAATTTATTTCCTGATATCTTTCGTTGATTACAGAGATAAATATGAAAAATCACCCGGAGTTAACAGTATTCTTATTTATTTCGCTTAAAAATAAAAATTGAATTATGACCATAATAAATCTAGATATTTATTAATAAATTATAATGTTTTGATTATAATCATTTTTATGCAACGTAAATTATAATAATGATGTTCAACATTCTTTTCATGTTTTTATTCATCTAATTTATATATAAAAGGCAAACCTGACTGACTCATCTATCAACGCACAGCCGAAACTACTGAATGGATTTCGCTGAAATTTGGCATACCTACAGATAGTTGTATTGACTTACGGCCGTTTTCAATATTCTATCTATCCAAAATCCTTGCTACTAACGGTAGGCAAATCTATCTTTTTGTCCTTACTTGCGTTTCAATAACCTACTGGCAGTAGGCATTTCCTGTCGAAGCAGCACATCCTATCTACGGAAGTAGAAGAAGACGAAGACGGATAGCCTACTAGAGATGGGTAAGCTCATACAAATAAAAAGCAGATAGCTTTATCTGCATTTCAATATAAGTTTCAACTTAATCTCCGGTAGGCCGAGCTTACCGAGATACGACATTTGCTTATCTGCCAAAATCGGGCGTTTTGCCGAGGATAGCAATGTGTACCATGTTGTTCATGTATTATTTTTATGATATTTCGGTTTTTAATGTGTATGTAATTATTATTTTAATATTTTCGCGACAAAATGCGAGCATTTTTATGGCAGTGTTAGAATATCTTGATGCTGCTGTTCTCCTTCACAAAACTGCTTTAACTCGAGTATCATATATTATGTCTCGGGCAGCACATTTTACAACCTCAAGCATTGTACAAATAACAATTTTCCAAATTTTGTTTCACTAATTGTGAATTTGGAGACATCTTCGACTTCTACTAGGTATCGACTATTGACCACTGTTTAAAGATTTCAAAACTCAAGTTAAGCTATCATGCAGTAACATTTGAGAGAACAAATCTTGCATTAGAAAGTTAAGGACATTTGAAGTACGGTTTTCACCATACTTTAAATGTCAGTCATATTGTTTTCACCATTATTCGAATATCAGCCATCTTTTTTTCACGATACTCCAAATTTCATAATGGCCCCAAAAATCTCAAAAGTGGGGCCAACTAACTGGAGACTTTGCCACTGTCGTATTTATCAATTTAAACTTATCGTAATATTATTAACTAGATGTCGCCCACGACATCGTTCGCGTGAAAGTTAATTTCTTAGAAACCTTACATTTTTCCTCAATAAAAAATATGTCCTTCCCCGTGGTCTACTCTACGTCTGTGCCAAATTTCATCAAAATCGGTCCAGTAGTTTCAGAGCCTATTCAATGCAACAAACAAACAAACAAGCTTTTCCTCCTTTTTATCAACTAGATGTTGCGCGCGACTTCGTGCGCGACAAAAAAAAAACACGCGGTAACCGTACACTTTGCCGCGATAAAAGGTAGCCTTTAGTCCTTCCCCGTGGTCTATTCTATATCTGTGCCAAATTTCATTAAAATCGGTCTAGTAGATTCAGAGCCTATTCGATGCAAACAAACAAACAAACTTTTCTTCTTTATTATATTAGTATAGATTAAAGTATAGATTTCACCGGTGTCGCAAGTCGCAACTGGCGATCGTAATTCGTAAGTATTGGCGTTCGAAATTCAAAATTATACCTGATATTATATCGTCTGTGCAAACCTCATACCTTGCTCGCTCTTTTATCGTGTGTACTCTTTTACACATCGCCTGTGATTGGTTAAGCAGAAATAGCAGATTAATTTTAAATTTCAAATTACGAAATACTATTCTATTTAATTTGAAAAATTATTTTCAACTTTTACAGAATTTGTTAACTCATGTTTTGTTATTTGCAAAAAACTAATTTTTAGTGAAGTGAACCAACATCGTAGGTGTTGAGTGAACTCGAAGTCATATTTATTATGATGAAACAGTGATTTTGATAAAAACTTCATGTATATTAACCACTGTTTATACATGCTTTAACTCAAAGAATATCAGTGAGTATTTGTATAAAATTTTACCATATTTTAACTTCTCGTTTTATTGAAAAAACATAAGATTATATTCGTTTGACGATCTCTGTGGCTCAATGGTTCAGCGTTTTGGTGCTCAAGCCTGGGGTCGCAGGTTCGAATCCTGCAGAAGGAACAAAAAGTTTTTCTGTGTTCCTGTATAAAATAATATGTGTATAACAAAAATCTTAATAATAAAATGTAATATAATTTCATAATTTGCAGGTATTGGATTCCAATTTCAAGGGCACGCAATAATAATTATGACACATATTTCAAGATTCTCATTAGTAGGTATAACGTTACGTTACGCCGCTGTCAATTAATGGCCTGATAGGCCTACAAAAGTGTACCTACCTACCTATTTTGCACCAAAGGATAACCGCTGAAGTTAATCAGGATATGTTGTTTAATAATGTGGTAATCTGAAATATTTTGGTTACCAACCTTTAGCCTTCGTATCCACGAGAGTTTTTTTGTGGTCGCGACTCGCGAAAGGAAAAACTGCACTGTAAATAGAACTCCGCACCTAAACTACAATAGAGCTGAAAATCGAAGTGTCAAGTGTACACGATTTTCAGTTAATATAGTGTAGTTTTTTTCAGTCGCGATCACATAAAAACGCTCGTGGGAATGTAGCCTTACTTTTGTATTTTTTTAATACAATAAAAACGATCGAATTATAGTTGTTTTGTTGTTTATTGTTTTATTTACCTTTTTAACCTAATAATTGGGACCTAAATATAAAATTGAAAACAATAACCTACGTACAGTTTTTTTTTATTCTAGGCTTGAATCTTTTGCACTTTAGAAGATAATACGTAAAAAAGCTAAAGGAAAAGCTTTTTTTATTCCGAGTGCCACCTAAGTTACGTAGTATAGTTACATTCTCATTTCTCTCTGGATTTAACAACTGATATTAAGGCTACGTTCCCTCGAGCAGTTTTCAAAAAACAAAAAAGAAACACTCGTGGGAATGTAGCCTTACTTAAGTATTTTAGTTTCTTTAAAATGCAATAAAATGATTGCATTATAGTTATTTTGTTGTTTTATTTAACTTTTTAATACAATAAAATCGACAAAAATATGTACCTACCCAACGTATTTTTTCATTTCAGGCTTGAATCTATTGCACTTTTATATAATGGTTATTTTCTACGTAAAAAAGCTATGTTATAATTTTGAAGTTCGAACACATTTTTTAAATTCGGAGTGCCACTTCTTATTACGTAGGTACCTAGTGTAAAGTTGCTCTCTTTGCTTCGAATTTTGATTTCATTTAAAAATTGACATTCCTTTTCACGCGACTCCTAGCATCAATCTGTTATATTTCACTATTGTATTTAATAAAAAAAAAACATGATAACTATAGTAAAAAATCATCCCGAGTTTTGATTCTCAATTTTAAGACAGTATTTATGGTCTTAACTAATAAATATATTAATTGCAAAATAAATATATAATGTTTTGAAACATGAATCGTTATGTAGTTAGCTTGGAATGAAACATTTCAAAAGGCTTGCATAGGCGAGAGAGACGGATGCTATTCTTCAATGGTGATTGGACAAGAATAAATAGGTCCTATCTTTGATTGTGAAACGCATTTCCTATCTATTTTTAATGATAGATTGGCTAACTATTTTTAACAGTAGATACGATATTGAAAACGGCCGTTAGGCATTCGATAATAAGAAAGGATTTTTGAAAATTCGAACTCCACGCGGACGAAGTCACGGGCAAAAGCTAGTTATTAATAAAGTTCTAACTACCTACTTCAGTTGGGTAGGTGCACTCAACAAACGCAGTTCTGCTTGAATATGACCCTATTTCTACTATCTAGAAGGTCCATACACCTACTACCTACACCTACACCTACAACTACTATTTGCCTCTTATACAACCTGCAAGAAATGTGTGAGAGTTATCGACAACTGAGGGTTGAAGATTGATACAGTTAATATCACTAACAAACAATGGGGTTGGTGTTAAAAGGTTGAAAATTGTGGGTCGCATGTATTTTTACAAATCATATAATAATAAAAATAAATGGAGCGTAAAAATCTAGTACTCGGTCACTTGTAAAATTTCACATCATCTGAGGCTTCCAACTGGTAATAAGAAAGTATGGATATAATCCAGTATTCAGCCAGGCTAGCTGGGCACTTGCAAATATATAGAAAAAGTAATTGTATTAGTCAGCCACTTCAAATCACACTCAAATTCAGTATTTAACGATAATATTTTTAAGTATACTAAATTAGAAAGTAATTGTCTAGGTATTAAAGTAAAGACTTCAATATTGTAACTAAAAACACTAGGAAATATTTACATTTATCGCAAGCACTGCTAGTATCAGAAAAAAGCTGCCATTACCTTTTCCCACATTTTGGTCAGGATGTCTAACTAAATGCTTATTGCTATTTAAGTAAGCTTGACACACGTACAGACACGTTTACTATGGCTATATATGACGGGTATCGACATGATGTATATAATTATAATGGATGTGTATAGTAAATCAATGTGGAACGGGTGTAATATCAAAATATTACACCCGTTCCACATTGATTTATCAAAATTATCCCGTTCCACATCGAAAATCAAAATTCTCAAGCTCAGGGCGCCTAGACAAATTACCTTCGTTAAAATTCGGAAAGATCTGTCGTATCGACTTCTCTTTTGAGATCACGACATTTTGTCCCTAGCCAAACGCACACTGTTGTTCGAATCGCAACAACGAATTGCTCAAACGTTAGTTGTTTATGATTTCAAGAATTTAGCCGTCAGTTGTGAAGTTGTCAAATGTCCTTTTTTTTCTTTTTAATTATTGATGGCGTTACGGCATAAAACTATTTGTCAGTGTCAAGTTAAAAAGGCAGACAACTAGATTTAATGTAGGTACCTATATGATTTCAACACCGTATTATTTTCAAGTCTAATGTCTAGTCAAAGTTCAAAATACAAATAGTCAGTGCAAGTCAGTCGATTCAGTAAAACGGTACCTAGAAGTTTTATTGAAAGTTCCTAGAGTGTTTTGTATAAAATGGAATCAAATTTCAAGTGTAGAAATTTACAATAAGAATAAAGTAGGTATAGGTCTACCAGAATCTGATGGCATTTAAAAAAAAATAAAAAATGTGATTTTCATATGGCAATGTCAAGTATGACCCGTCAAATCAAAGTACGTGATCTGTCAACCGCTGTTAAAATTTTGTGATTATGTTCTTGGAATTTGTTTGTTTTTGTGAAAATATCCAAAAAGGCAATTCGATCTCAAGCGAGAAATATTGTTTTCTATGTCTATAGTAAAATACAGAAAGAAGAAGGTGTAAATCGAACTCAATCTTATAATTTAAAGCTTGTGGTAGAGTTGACCGGTAAGTTAGAGTGAGTTGTTTTGATACTTTTAGTTTTTTTATATTTTCTTAGGTAATTATTGTGACTTCTTTAAATGTGTTTCCAGTACTACTATAAGGTGAATCGTAGCTGATGGCACATCGAATGATGGTTTGTTTTCCATGCCTGGTAAAAGGAGGAGAGGAGGAAAAAAGAAAATCAACATAAGACAGTTTCGATTTATAGTTGATTAGGAATAAAGTAAACGAGTTATATACAGTTCGGAAGGAAATTCCAACATTAAATAAACTGTTGCCAATTTAATCGTATGTTATTCGTAATAAATAAGTATATAAAGTAATTCACGATTGATTTATTTTTCATGAAATATCTTTATCATTACATAGTATAAAACAAAGTCCCTTTTTTGTCTGTCCCCTATGTATGCTTAAATCTTTAAAACTACGCAACGGATTTTGATGCCGGTTTTTTAACAGATAGAGTGATTTAACGGGAAGGTTTTTAGGTATATAACATGCATAACATAGTAGAGGTACACAAATAATTTTAGAGGTTTCTAAAGTCCTAAAAAATCACATATTTTGCGCTTACATTGAAAATGCTGGCTGAACACTACGAGATAGATCAAAATTATGTACTATAGTTGTATTCATCTTTAAAAAGCCTACAAAAAAGTCCGCGATGGCATATGTCTATCTCTTAGGGATAACCCACAATAACCATTTTTTTATCCTTTACTTTGATTTTAATTAAATAGGTTATTTACAAAGCGATTTTAATCAATACAGTATTAATCCTTATCCAATTAAGTACATTTAAGATACATAGTACATTAAGATAGTGCATTTAAGATAGATCAATACTGCCCTTTAGGGCATGTAATTTAAATGAATATTTTCGAAGATATTACAGATTTAAAATGCAGGGATATAGTTGCGCGCGGCGCGGGCGGCGGGCGCTCGCGTTTCTACATCGCGCTATCGAAAACGCGGGACGTATACAGTATAAAGAGGTTCACGAATATTTTGAACTGCAGCACAGAATACATAATAGTAACTGCAGTTCTTAATTCTTATGGAATATCCAGAGGTGGTTTGTCAGTTTTGTTGGAATGTCAAATAACTTTACTTACTACATAGTACATAGTATAAAACAAATCGCTTTATCTGTCTGTCCCTATGTAGGTATAGTATATTGTATGCTTAATCTTGTATGCTTAGATCTTTAAATCTACGCAACGGATTTTGATGCGAGTTTAAATTATATTCAAGTGCAATAAATATAATATTATGTAAGTATATTATCAAGTGGTCGCGCATGTCGTGTCGAGGTGATAGGGTCCCATTTTTAACAATTTGCATTGGGCAAACCTAAAAACATTTTCAATATTGTATCAGTAGTATATTGCTGTAAGTAGGTAGAGAGTTATTCGCCGAAGTAGTTTTTTTCTCCAAGAACACTATTCCACGCGGGCGAAGCCGCGGGCAAACGCTAGTTTTCTATATTATACACCGAACATTCTTCACACAGTCTTATTATAATTCATGTTCAATAATACTAAAGACATAATTAAAAATTAACCAGTATCAAGATCGTTTAATCCAATTTCCCCAGTATTGCACACTACAAAATTTTATTTCCCTATTTGCCATGAGATTCTGGTACACCTATACTTATTTAACAAGGCCGATTATTACGGTTGTAAGGCTGGAACATGAAGCATAGATACCAGGAGGGCTAGACAAGATGCATTAAATAATATCGACGGCGAACTTCGTGAATAAAAAATGTATGGGATTGACATAAGCGTGCGTTAAATGACATATTCAGTCGTATCGTTAAAAAAATTGGTAGCCAAGCAGCCACTTTGAACGAATACGCTAACGATGCACTCATATAACGAATTGCTCTAACGTGTTTCTCCATACAATGCCTAGACAAGCGGCCGTAAGTGACATTTAGTAGATCGTGATCTTTATCTTTATCGACCTAACGATAAAGATACCCAGGGGGCTACCTTTATCGCCTCAACGAACAATATGGTGGATTTTTATTGATCAGCTGTTATTTGTAAATAATAATGATTTGCCTAAAGTTGCCTAAAGGGTCTATACAACACCTTCTGCTAGTAGTCTATATTGCATAAAGTCAAAAGAATTCAATCTAAAGTATTCAATAAATCACAATTATTGTCAATACCTAATATGTAATTCATTGTATTCAAGTATAATTCAACACTTTGTTAAAATATAAATTTCTTAATTTGTAGCTTACTTGCAGTTTTTAATCTTTACACGCTACTATATCAGCTGAAAGCAATCTTTAGGTGTATAGTAGGTACCTAAATTATAGTAGGTAACAAATGGAGTTCATAATTAAGCAAGTTTCTCTGAAACTTCCTTAGAAATAAAGATTTGTATTTAGTAGTTAAAATTTATAAGTTTTTCAATGTAATGATATTTTATTGTCATCGATGCTCAACACCTTCGTCTTATAAATGGGTTAGAAGGACACAAACACCTCATAAAAGTTTTGAAATATTTGCTATTATACTTTGATTATTAATTATTACAAATTTAATATTATATATCTATGCTATTATACCTACACCTATTATAAACAGTCAAGTAGTGTTAACCAATTAAATACTTAATATTTAATCTCTATAGTATATTTGTGACTAAATAATTGAAAGTCTTTACAATTTTACAGAACTATAACGTTAAAGGAAGTGTTATTAAAGTACCTTGACTGTACAGGGTACTATTGCAATAAATAAGTAAACCTAACACTTACCACATATTGTAGACAAAATATTACAATGCGGCCATAGCACTTTGAATTTGTTATAAGCATTGTCTTGCTAGAATTATTCATTCATTCTAATTTAAGAGCTTTGCTCTTGTCAGTGATGCTTTCTCCATTCCTCTCTATACTCCGCCCTTCTCTTGACCTCCTGATACGACACGACCATCACATTCGCCTACACCTGTCCATAAAAGTTCTTCTCGGCCTTCCATGTTTTCTACTACCATCCCTTCAATTATTCCTTTATTAAAGTTGTTGTGCCGTATCAAGTGTCCGTATTAGGATTGATTAAATAATAACAATACAAGAGTATCTACATTTTATTTTACTTTTTTAAGTAAGTTTTACATGGTTTTAGTAAGAAAATAAACTTAAAATGTAAAAATATTTTTATTTCTTGCAAAGGAATTACATAATGCAGATTTCTTTAAATAATCTTGAAGTCACATAACCAATAATAACATTATACAATTTAAAAATCAACACAGCTAATAATAATTATTATTTATACAAACTAGTTAGAGCCTGTCACAGAATGAATACAAATTAACTTAGGTTGGTAGCGGTTTTGATACATTAATAATTACATTATGATTTATATCACTTCTCACTATCAGTGGCGAAGGCTGCTTCTCCTTCAAAGGGAAGCCGGAACCTGTATAATAGGTAGGGATTTCTATGAAGGTTTGCAAAAGGTATGTGACAAGGGAAGCCGATAGGAATGGAGTTATAGGAACCCTATGCCACTGCACAGATACAGAATCGGCCAACAGATCTCAAGTACATTATACGGACGCTCTACCGGTGAAGGAAAACATCGTGAGGAAACCCGCACATAGTTTGCCCCAGACGTATTGACTAGTCATTCCTCTGGACTAGGGTGGCTATGTTGTGAGAATGCCGTATGCGCTTGGGCAATCATACGATATTTAAAAAGCAACTGTCCCAGGCACTACAGTATTTCAAGAGTGGTTACTTCGCTCGGAGAATACTGTATAAATCATCCATCATCGGATGTAAAGGCCTAAGTTAGGTAAATTGTTATTTTGTTAACAAACAAAAATTATTGTACTTCATCTTCTTCTTCTTCTGGCCAGTTTAAAGTGTTACCAGGACATGGATATAGTCCTAAGGATAGAAGACTCCGTATTTTGTAATTGCTAAAAAGAACTGTATTGCTTTGGTAATAGAGTGTATTTCACAATGCACGTATCATAGAGGCAAATCCGAGCCGAGCGAGATAGCCATAAGGGAGGCCGTGTGTCTCGTTCTTGCATGTTGCCAACCAGAAAAATGTTGGTATTTTTAAAAAGTAACTTGAAAAATCTTAGATAAAACGAGTGTACTTTATTATTATTTTAACAAATGTTTATAACTATATCATATTCTAATTAAAACAGTTAGTAATAGTCATTTAATACTAAATAAAAATGCAGTTTACATTAAAACCTTTTCTTTCTTTTTTATTAGATGGTATCATTCGCAAGACAATAGAATAGTACGCCATTACAGTCGGACAAGGATCTTTTGGCACTTGGATGGGGGCGTGAGTGTCGCAAATAAGAACAATACTTATTACTAAAAGTGAAATTTTACAAGACGGCGATGTTATTACTGATTTTATCCACGTGCCAAAAGGTAAGTGTCGCAACTACAAAACAATACAATATAATACTAAAAGTGACATTTTACAAGACGGCGATGTTAGTTCTGATTTTGTCCACGTGCCAAAAGATCCTTGTCAGACTGTACACATATTTTATGCTGAACACCGGGTAATATTAAAATTCATAATAGTACCGGTGCTGGATTTGCTGGACGCACCGTGAGTATGGCCTTTAGTGTAATCTCTTAAAATCTGTTTATAATGTGTGTCCTATGACCATTTGGCAAGAAATCTGTATAAAATCTGTATTATCAATGAAAACTAGAAGATAATTAATTAAATAATGTATTATATAATATAATTATTCAAAATAGAACTCTGGAGTCATACAATAGATAAACAGTTATCCAATTGTGTGTCTAATTTATAATCCTCTGAATTTTTCCCGGTGTTTCGGATTTCGGTGCATATTGAAGTTCCAGCCCACGAAGTATAGATAACAAGGAGTCCGAACGTAATGTTAAAATAATGGTCTCAATTACGGGGACAGATTTTTGCCGGTAGAGCGCGCGACGGTTCGACATGCACTCGTTTGAAATTACGCGGGAAGTTTAAAGTTGCTATTGACAGCTCTGGAAAGATTGAAATCTTATTATATAAAAGTTTTAGGAAATTCTTAGAAACTGTTCTCGAAAAAAAGATACCGTAGAACACGGTAATTGCCTAACGGTAATTTAAAAATAATTGTAATAAATAATAGTATTGGCAACACTCGGTATAATAGGATTGGCAACACTTGGTACTCGTCGGTCTCGCACGCCTAGCGGCAGAAAAGAGAACTAAGATCTGGTCCTATTATTGTGTACATAATTATTATTAAAAAGCCTATACCGTTCGGACTCCTGGTATCTATGCTTCATGTTCCAGCCTTACAACCGTAATAATCGGCCTTGTTAAATAAGTACCTACTTTATTCTTTTTGTAAATTTCTACACTTGAAATTTGATTCCATTTTATACAAAACACTCCAGGAATTTTCAATAAAACTTCTAGGTACCGTTTTACTGAATCGACTGACTTGCACTGACTATTTGTATTTTGAACTTTGACTAGACATTAGACTTGAAAATAATACGGTGTTGAAATCATATAGGTACCTACATTAAATCTAGTTGTCTGCCTTTTTAACTTGACACTGACAAATAGTTTTATGCCGTAACGCCATCAATAATTTAAAAAAAATATATATGACATTTGACAACTTCACAACTGACGGCTAAATTCTTGAAATCATAAACAACTAACGTTTGAGCAATTCGTTGTTGCGATTCGAACAACAGTGTGCGTTTGGCTAGGCACAAAATGTCGTGATCTCAAAAGAGAAGTCGATACGACAGATCTTTCCGAATTTTAACGAAGGTAATTTGTCTAGGCGCCCTGGAGTCCGAACGGTATAGGCTTTTTAATAATAATTATGTACACAATAATAGGACCAGATCTTAGTTCTCTTTTCTGCCGCTAGGCGTGCGAGACCGACGAGTACCAAGTGTTGCCAATACTATTATACCGAGTGTTGCCAATACTATTATTTATTACAATTATTTTTAAATTACCGTTAGGCAATTACCGTGTTCTACGGTATCTATTTTTCGAGAACAGTTTCTAAGAATTTCCTAAAACTTTTATATAATAAGATTTCAATCTTTCCAGAGCTGTCAATAGCAACTTTAAACTTCCCGCGTAATTTCAAACGAGTGCATGTCGAACCGTCGCGCGCTCTACCGGCAAAAATCTGTCCCCGTAATTGAGACCATTATTTTAACATTACGTTCGGACTCCTTGTTATCTATACTTCGTGGGCTGGAACTTCAATATGCACCGAAATCCGAAACACCGGGAAAAATTCAGAGGATTATAAATTAGACACACAATTGGATAACTGTTTATCTATTGTATGACTCCAGAGTTCTATTTTGAATAATTATATTATATAATACATTATTTAATTAATTATCTTCTAGTTTTCATTGATAATACAGATTTTATACAGATTTCTTGCCAAATGGTCATAGGACACCCATTATAAACAGATTTTAAGAGATTACACTAAAGGCCATACTCACGGTGCGTCCAGCAAATCCAGCACCGGTACTATTATGAATTTTAATATTATCCCGTGTTCAGCATACAATATGTGTACAGTCTGACAAGGATCTTTTGGCACGTGGACAAAATCAGAACTAACATCGCCGTCTTGTAAAATGTCACTTTTAGTATTATATTGTATAGTTTTGTAGTTGCGACACTTACCTTTTGGCACGTGGATAAAATCAGTAATAACATCGCCGTCTTGTAAAATTTCACTTTTAGTAATAAGTATTGTTCTTATTTGCGACACTCACGCCCCCATCCAAGTGCCAAAAGATCCTTGTCCGACTGTAATGGCGTATCTATTGTCTTGCGAATGATACCATCTAATAAAAAAGAAGGAAAAGGTTTTAATGTAAACTGCATTTTTATTTAGTATTAAATGACTATTTCTAACTTTTTTAATTAGAATACGATATAGTTATAAACATTTGTTAAAATAATAATAAAGTACACTCGTTTTATCTAAGATTTTTCAAGTTACTTTTTAAAAATACCAACATTTTTCTGGTTGGCAACATGCAAGAACGAGACACACGGCCTCCCTTATGGCTATCTCGCTCGGCTCGGATTTGCCTCTATGATACGTGCATTGTGAAATACACTCTATTACCAAGGCAATACAGTTCTTTTTAGCAATTACAAAATACGGAGTCTTCTATCCTTAGGACTATATCCATGTCCTGGTAACACTTTAAACTGGCCAGAAGAAGAAGAAGAAGAAGTTGAAGTACAATAATTTTTGTTTGTTATCAAAATAACAATTTACCTAACTTAGGCCTTTACATCCGATGATGGATGATTTATACAGTATTCTCCGAGCGAAGTAACCACTCTTGAAATACTGTAGTGCCTGGGACAGTTGGTTTTTAAATATCGTATGATTGCCCAAGCGCATACGGCATTCTCACAACATAGCCACCCTAGTCCAGAGGAATGACTAGTCAATACGTCTGGGGCCAACTATGTGCGGGTTTCCTCACGATGTTTTCCTTCACCGGTAGAGCGTCCGTATAATGTACTTGAGATCTGCTGGCCGATTCTGTATCGTTATACATAAAAGTTGGCTTCAAGGCTTCATACTGGTGGAGAGAAGAAAAAAAGAAGAAACATCCTCACATACTTTTATATTTATAATATTAGGATTTTTGACTACTTAAATATTATCATTACCTTATATTATATAAGTAAAATGCGTTTTAAATCTTTGTAATTTGTAGGAATTGTAGGTATACAATAATGTTGTTTATTAATGCAGTTTATTCATAGTGATTAGTGAGAAGTGATATAAATCATTATGTAATTATTAATGTATCAAAACCGCTACCAACCTAAGTTAATTTGTATTCATTCTGTGACAGGCTCTAACTAGTGCGTGTAAATAATAATTATTATTAACTGTGTTGATTTTTAAATTGTATAATGTTATTATTGGTTATGTGACTTGAGATAAAACTGATTATTTAAAGAAATTTCTGCATTATGTAATTCCTTTGCAAGAAATAAAAGTATTTTTACATTTTAAGTTTATTTTCTTACTAAAACCATGTAAAACTTACTTAAAAAAGTAAAATAAAATGTAGATACTCTTGTATTGTTATTATTTAATCAATTCTAATACGGACACTTGATACGGCACAACAACTTTATTAGAGGAATAATTGAAGGGATGGTAGTAGAAAACGTGGAAGGCCGAGAAGAACTTTTATGGACAGGTGTAGGCGAATGTGATGGTTGTGTCGTATCAGGAGGTTAAGAGAACGCCCGGAGTGCAGAGAGGAATGGAGAAAGCATCACTGACAAGAGCAAAGCTCTTAAATTAGAATGAATGAATAATTCTAGCAAGACAATGCTTATAACAAATTCAAAGTGTTATGGCCGCATTGTAATATTTTGTCTACAATATGTGGTAAGTGTTAGGTTTACTTATTTATTGCAATAGTATCCTGTACAGTCAAGGTACTTTAATTACACCTCCTTTAACGTTATAGTTCTATAAAATTGTAAAGACTATTTCAATTATTTAGTCACAAATATACTATAGAGATTAAATATTAAGTACCTATTTAATTGGTTAACACTACTTGACTGTTTATAATAGGTGTATAATAGCATAGATATATAATATTAAATTTGTAATAATTAATCAAAGTATAATAGCAAATATTTCAAAACTTTTATGAGGTGTTTGTGTCCTTCTAACCCATTTATAAGGCGAAGGTGTTGAGCATCGATGACAATAAAATATCATTACATTGAAAAACTTATAAATTTTAATTACTAAATACAAATCTTTATTTCTAAGGAAGTTTCAGAGAAACTTGCTTAATTATGAACTCCATTTGGTACCTAAATTATAGTAGTAATTTAGGTACTTACCTACTATACACCTAAAGATTGCTTTCAGCTGATATAGTAGCGTGTAAAGATTACAAACTGCAAGTAAGCTACAAATTAAGAAATTTATATTTTAACAAAGTGTTGAATTATACTTGAATACAATGAATTACATATTAGGTATTGACAATAATTGTGATTTATTGAATACTTTAGATTGAATTCTTTTGACTTTTTGCAATATAGACTACTAGCAGAAGGTGTTTTATAGACCGTTTAGGCAACTTTAGGCAAATCATTATTATTTACAAATAACAGCTGATCAATAAAAATCCGCCATATTGTTCGTTGAGGCGATAAAGGTAGCTTTCTGGGTATCTTTATCGTTAGGTCGATAAAGATAAAGATCACGATCTACTAAATGTCACTTACGGCCGCTTGTCTAGGCATTGTATGGAGAAACGCGTTAGAGCAATTCGTTATATGAGTGCATCGTTAGCGTATTCGTTCAAAGTGGCTGCTTGGCTACCAATTTTTTTAACGATACGACTGAATATGTCATTTAACGCACGCTTATGTCAATCCCATACATTTTTTATTCACGAAGTTCGCCGTCGATATTATTTAATGCATCTTGTCTAGCCCTCCAGATCAAATAAAAAGTATAGATGGACTTCTACGAACAACATAGTGAAGCCAGTTTTTTATGCATTGTGTGCGTGAGCCGGTGTTGCCATACTAAATTTTCATTACCATATGTTGACTAAGCTTTCGAATAACATCCCACATTTGTACTATTAATTGGTTTATGGAAATTTTACCGCTTAAAGTTCTTTTACTGTCGCAGTAATTTCGCAAATTTTCAAAATTATAAGATCCGTAGTTTTCGAGATAACAATATAATAAATTTTCGAAAATTGTATAGGAATTCGGCCATGTTAACGTTTCTGTGATATTTATGTTTCGTTTTCCATAGCTTTATGTGAAAAAACTTTGCAGAGCTCTATTTCACGTAAAAGTTGTAACACGACCTCACAAAAACCTGGCGCGAAATAACGTTGTCACAACTCTGCCCAAGTATGGAATTCTAAAAATGGGTTAGATTAGAACATTTTTATTGCGTTCAAAACGTCTTTAACTATGAAAAAAAAAAACAAAGTGATAATTCTGTTTATTATTTATTTATAGATAAATTTAGTAAAGATGAAAAGTTTCGATTTAGGTGTACCAATATATAATATTATGGTAAGTATTAAAGGGTAGTTAATATACGGTCACCGACAAGTCAGTGTACCACTTGCCTATTTTTTTTGGTAGCATAATATGCTTGTGTTATTTCAGGAAAAATGTAAATCATTATATGTGTCCATATAAATTTCAAGGAGTTCCCTCGATTCCTCATGGATCCCCCATCATCAAGTTTCCACTTTAGTGACTAAAAGACCAATTTCGAAATTATACCCTTTACAGCAATAAAATAATTTTGCTAATAGGTCCATAAACGACAGAGTAATATTCAAAGATCTCCGTGTTGGTGTAAAATACTATAAGAAGTACCTTTTATATCATCAAAATGTGATGATGTATATATATATATATATATATATATATATATATATATATATAAGGAGTCAGGAGTTCTGTTCTGCACTTTTGGATCCAGAGTATAACTTGGAGCAACATCTTACTTTTTGGTAGCATACGCTTGGACTACTTCAGAAAAAGTCAAAATCACCATAAATTTCCATAAAAATTTCGAGGAGTTCCCTCGATTCCTCATGGATCCCATCATCAGGTCACCACTTTTTTGAAAACCGGACCAACTTGGGATTATACCCTTTATATCAAAAAAAGAATTTTGAAAATCGGACAGACGGCGGAATTATCGTTCCCGATATTTTCCGTATACCGAATATAGGGGCATTTACCTTAAATTGCTTCAAACTTCAAAACTTCCTAATTAAAAAATAAAAACACAGTCTGACTCTCTACTTCATAATTTTGTTAAGAATTTACCTACAAATTACTCACCTTATTTTAGGCTATTGAGAATATGAAATCCTGGCAACACTCTCTCGATCCGCCATTATGAAATTGTCATTATTTGTTTCGAGTAACCTCTAAATTGTGATAAATTATCTTAAACAAACTACAGTTTTGTGTGTACTTACTTATGAAATGTTATTCCCTGACACTTTTTGTTCACCTTCGTACAGTTTTTACACCACTTAATAGCGCAGGACGGCATTTTTGTGGCAAAATCACTGCACGACGACTCGTTCGATACTGACGAAAAGTAGCGTACTTTTTTTGCATGAGTGTGCGTGACCGCGTGTGTTTACACAAAGTAGCGTAGTTTTTGAGGCTTCAGTTGAAACAAGCGCCATGCGCAATCTAGGTTTTTTATTTGATCTGAGTTCTCAAGTAGAAAATTAGGGTTTTAAATTCATGACATCTGACAGCTTTTTGACACTACAATGACCGTCGGGCTACCTGCCTGGTGACAGAAAAAGAATCGAAAATTCCTATTGGCCGTTTTTGATGACCCCCCCCCCCCCCCCCCAGATAGAAGAAAAAATATCAATCACCCTCATTGAGGAATGAGCAGGCAGACAAGAGAGAAATGCATTAAAGTTAATAAAATATAGTATAATTTCTAATATAGTTTTTATTTTTACCTTCTTGTACCAAAATAGGATTGAAATTATCGCTTTGTCATAACCATTGTTTGTGTATTAAATATAAAATAATCTTTGCTTTCTTTCAGTACGAGAAATAAAGGAGAATAAATTTAAAACTTCTGTGTTAATAGTAAGGTTGAGATCGGTCTGAGGTGAAATTTTCGCGCGTTGATCAATCAAATGTCGTAGGCAGGTAATGTTAGTAAGTTGCGAAGTTTGTAGGCGGACTTGGCTTCGTTTTTCAAATAATAGACTCAGCTATAAGTTTATCACAAACTACAGCTTTGCCGATAAAACCGTGGTGTAGCTAAAATACGGGTTTTGTATGTATTTTTAATAATTATTTTAATGTTACTAACATTAATTTATCGCCGCAGTATTAAATATTAATAAAATCTTAAGAAAATTTAAACTGTACAAACCAAAGATTTCAACTCAAGATAGGCTATCACGTACATTTAGCAGAAAAAAAATTCATACAAGAAAAAGTTTCGCCATCTTGGTTTTCACCATAACTCAAATGTCAGCCATCTTGTTTTCACCATACTTCGAATTTCAAAATGGCCCCAAAAATTTAAAAATTGGGGCCAATTTACTGGAGACACTTTTTGCCTCAACATGCCTCGTCTATAATATACGTCTATGGTACAAACATATTTTACTATTAAGGATTTTTTTGGCAGAAGTTGCAACTTATTCGACTTATATTAAGATTTATCATATTTTCAATTATTTCTAAAAATATCATAGACGTATATTATGTATTTTATTATATTGCATGTTGAGGCAAAAAGTCTCTTCAGTTAAATGGCCCCACTTTTGAGATTTTTTGGGCCATTTTGACATTAGAAATATGGTGGATGGCCGACATTTGAAGTATGGAAAAAACAAGATGGCGTAACTTTTGTATTAAGATTTGTTGTGTCAAATGTACGTCATAGCCTATCTTGAGTTTTGAAATCTTTGGAAAATATGAAATTCTCATAAGACTATTACTTGCGTTGATCCTAACACTCGCTACTATCACGGGCGGCGCGCGGGCGCGTGAGGTGCGTCACTGCCACATATTCCCGAAGTATGATTTATTTTGATTTCAGCTATTTTAACTGGATATTATTTATGTTGCGCGATTTGTTTGGTGTCGCAAGGTTTAAGATTCAACGCCATGAATAGGTGATCGATGGCTTCATCTATATTTTGTTATTACGTGGAATTTTGCGGCTTTTATGTAAGTAGCTGTATCGCATACTGGGCTTACGTTTTTATGTTTTAAAGAGAAGGTATCTACTTCAAGATAATGTTCCCGAAGTAGGTGGGCCAAAATAGTTTTTGATGCCTAATCCGAACATAAATTTTTCGTTTTTTTTCTTATAATTAAAGTAATATTTTTTATGCAGATATAGATTCATTGTAGTTCAATTTATAATGTACACACTTCTGCAGATATAGTTTCAATAATTTTACTATTTTTTGTACTGAAAAGTAACGCAGTGTACTGCCGTCCTAACGAAGAGTGCAGTGCAGTAAGTCGAGTTTTTGGGCAAATTAAGACCTTAGTAATATTGTGGTATAATATGCTCTTAACTCAATTGGCCCAAAAACTCGATTTACTGCACTCTTCGTTAGGACGGTAGTGTAGCAGTAACGCAGTTGTAAATATTTGATTATATTGTAATATTTTGATTCTCAAGCTCATAGAGTAGTCTGTTTTCTCAATCTGGATTAGGTCATCGTAGTGCGTTGCTTAGGTATATTCTGTCTTTTTTTACAGTCGGGTTTTTTACTCGACATAACAATATGTAATAGTAATTATCAGTTTCTAATTCACCTTTTGCCTATTAGAACTTGTTTTTAAATAGGAGTAAAATTCCCAATGTCAATTTAATTAGATTCAACCAAAAGCCCATTTTATCGGATCACTCATTGCAATAATCTAGCTCTATATACAGACGTAAAGCGCATTCCACTCGGAGATTAGATTCTCGTGTCGACCTCACTCAAGTGCTGAGTTTTTGAGACCGATCGCTGATAAGCTAAGCTTTGGCCCGAAACGTTCGAATTTTTATTCAGATTGATTAAATCCCGATTTTATAGGTTCATTGAATAAACTAGGTACGTATATAAAATTATTAGATTCCGAATAAGATAAGTAACTATTGAATTGTTTTATACACTTACGGATTTTGTCGCGGTGCACTTTTCTTTTGCCCGACGTTACGGCTACTTTCCAGCAGCCGTGGTCACGAGATGATTGCGGCTGCTGGAAAGTAGCCGAAACGTCGGGCAAAAGAAAAGTGCACCGCGACAAAATCCGTAAGTGCTTAAAACAATGAACAATATTCGCGTAAACATAAGAAATCAATAACTAATAAATGTTACTATTAGCTAAATGTCTGCCCCGAGCTTTAATGTTAACGAGATTAAAAAGAGTAGGTACAGATAAAATTACATTATGGTATTGATATATTAGAAATGATTTTAGGTACTAAGACGAGATTAATATAAAAATCTTAAAACCAAAATAAAGTTTACTATATGAAGACCGAAATTCTAAAACATAAAAAAAACAGTCAAAATATTATATATTTCGTTGTATCTGGGCATGATTGTAAGGATACAAACACAAGGAATACACAAGAGCTTTTAAACTCATTCAAAACATAAGTTACATTCTAGTTGCAAACAAACAAGTCAAATCGGGGCTCAAATTAAAGACAAACTTGATGACTCTAATAAAAACGGATTTGTGAAAGTTGATATGTTCTAGAAGTTCAACTCTTCATTACCGAAAGAACTCACTAGAAGTGAATCGTTCGGGTACCGAAAGTTAAAGTTAAGTTAGAATAAGAGAGTTTTAACTTGAAGACATGGGATTGGCATAATTTATAAGAAGATAGCGTTTGCCATGGGATACTCATGGGATACTCATCCCAACTTACATGTCCGGTAGTTGTGGTATAGTATACGGGTATGCGACCCCGGCTTCCCTAGCTATTACTGTCCTATCCCTTGCCCTCCTGGACGGTAATATCCTATATTTCCTATTTCCCACTCTAACTTACCAATCTTCCTTTCCACACCACCTATCCTTCCCTTTCCCTATTCCTACCCTCTCCACCAATCCGTGGGAATGCAATGGATATTCATAAAAATAATAATTATCCAAAATGGCGGCGATGTGGTTCGCCACCCATCACGTCTCGTTTCTCGCGGAGGCGAAAAGTGGCCCATGGAAAGCCGCTTCGCTACGTTGAATGTAAGAGGAGGAATGGATGGTAAGAATGAAAGTGAACGAAGCGAAACAAGTATGTAAGGATCGTAGCAAGTGGAAAGAAGTGGTCTCTGCCTACCCCTACGGGAAAGAGGCAGTCTCTGCGACTCTGCCTACCCCTACGGGAAAAAGGCGTGATTATATTATGTATGTATGTATGTATAGCGTTTGCCAATTATTTTATTTTGTCCCAATTTAACCAACGCCTGTTAGTGTTAATCGGTTGTCTGTATGCTATGGTAGTTGAACCTAGTTTATCTAATAATTATCTAATAATAATGGAGCTTTAAACTACTTTTATTAAGAAAAAATATTTTTCTGTAGAATTTATTCCTTTTTGTGTCAATGGCATCTATATATGTCTATTGCGAGTTATGGAATAGATAAACTTACTTTATTGATCAGATAAGTTAAAGTTAGTTTATGACTGTCACTTTTTTGTTCAGAAATCCGTTATCGAACAAATAACGCTAATAAATAGATAAAATGCCGACAAATTTACCTCAGAAATAAGAAACCAGACGTAGTAGATATATTATAACAGCCTCCGTGATCTAGTGGTTCGAGCATTGGCTCTCGACTCGGAGGTCGTGGGTTCGATTTCCACAAGGGAACAACAAAAAAATGTTGTTTCCAAGTTTGGTTAGGACAATGGTCCAGGCAATGATCCATGCGTCGGATGGGCATGTAAAAAGTCGGTCCTGCGCCTGATCTCTCGCCAGTCGTGTCGGTCATCCGTCCCACTGGGTTACGAGAGTAAAAGGAAAAGAGAGTGCTCTTGTGTACTGCGCACACACTTGGGCACTATAAAATCACTCCTACGTAACTGGCCTGGTTTCAATGAAACCGGCCACCGTCACCAGATCGGTGTGGGAGTTATTATTATTATTATAACGACATCGTTTATAACAACCAATCGGTTATTACAACAGAATAACAAAGTCCCGGCCGAATCCCTATATTGCAAACTATTAAGTAAACATACCGCCTATAAGAACATCATATACAGCGACATATCGCTTAAAAATAACGACCAACGGCTTACTTGTACCGGTAAAGAAAAGCAGTACAAACAATTTTTAGACTTATTAGTTATCTATAAAGGAATATTATTTAACATAATATTAGCTACGCACTTTCTCCCTCACAATCCGAACCACTTCTGCACTCAATATTGACTTTTGATCTCGCATTTTTCACGACTTATTTAGTAAATATATTAATACTTGAATGTGTGAATAACAGGTTGTATTTATTTGGTAACAAGTTTATAATATTATGCAATTTCTATACCCATAGTACATATTTACAGTAATATGATTACTTGTGTATATTGCATAAAATAACTATCGGACATAACGTCTCTTCAATGGCGTTATATCCGGTTTCCACTGTATTAACAAACCTTCTCGTCACGAGAACATCGCTTGCTCCGCTAACTCGTTTCGTTGTAACTCGACGTTCACGCTCCGCAGACGAATCTGTTTTCGTTTAGAACACCAACTTAAATTGGAATTAACCTATCTGTGATTCTTGACGTGACGTAAATTGATTTTAAATTATACTGTTATTTTTTATACTGAGGAATATCTGAGATCACTTTTTTCTATTTAAGAGGCAAATATAAAGTTCAAACATAAAAATGATATAAATTATTATGGGCCAATTTCGACCACAGGGTGACCTCTAGTTTCATTAAATGTAAACTATTACATTATAATATAATTTAAAACAAGCAAAATCAATGTGCAATTTATTTTGTACTCTAGATAAGTGCCAATATTTATTACACTTCTTAATATACAGTGTAAAAATATTAGTCTCATATGATACGACATCTATATATTGTATAGATTGTATGTATAGACATCTATGCTATTTGTATTCGTGATCCCTCATCTCGATGTCAGAGCACCAGGCGAGATAAAAAAACACCTGCCATGTGCGAGGTTTTTTTTAAATTCTATTTAATAAGTATCATAACATCGTATTAATTTTTATCATTAAAACTAAAATAACAAACAGTAATATATTATATTATCTAATGTATATGACAACCATAGTGTAATAAAAATAAATACAGACCGTATTCTAAAAATTCAGTATTTTAAACTTAACAACTATTTCTTTCTTGGTATAACTTAGGCCTTTTCATCCGTTAATGGATGATTTATACAGTACTAGCTTTTGACCGCGGCTCCGACATTACAATTTCATCTACATTACAACACTACTTTTTCGGGATAAAAAATATCCTATGTCCTTCCCCGGGACCCAAAGTATGTCTATACCAAATTTCATAAAAATCGGTTCAGCGGTTAAAGCGTGAAGAGGTAACAGACATATCGCATTTATAATATTAGTATAGATTCTCCGAGAAAAGTAACCACTATTGAAATACTGTAGTGCCTGGGGCAGTTGGTTTTTTAATGTCATATGGTTGCCCAAGCACATACCCGGGCATTCTCACAACATAGTCAGTGTAGTCCAGAGGAATAACTGGTCATAGCGGTCATAGCGGTGTATTTGTATATTATGATCTCCTTATCCCTTTGGGTACGGAACCCTAAAAAGCAATGATCTTATATTATCCTGGCAATACTTTCATCGTATGGGATTTAGATTTACATAGCTATTCCGATAAGCAATATTTTTCACTTAGCTATGAAATACGCTCCGTAAAAATCGTCATTCGTATTTTGTTATTCAGTTGCGTGCTACACCCGCGATATTTTTTAAAATGATGTATAGCCTACATTTTTTAAATTCAAATCAGCCATTTCACGTCTTTTTATTTGTTGTTTCAAGTACGGAAATAACAATATAGAAAAAAGGGCCACTAACTTTAACTTTTTCGTACAACAACAAACTATTGTGTGTATTTAGTATTTAATATAAAATTTATCTTATTGGTATTTCCAACCAATAAGATAAATTTTAAACCCTTATGTTTAAAAATAAGTTTTCTTAAAGTCTTTACTAAGTCAGAATGAGTTCGTATTAGATAGAAAGTAGCTATTTTACAATTCAGTTAGAATCTTATCGCGAATATGGCAACACCTTATTGCATATGCAACATGAATGCGTTACCAGCTAACAACCAATCAGCGCTGAGAACAGAGAAATAGCGTATTTGAATTCTAAATTCGAATTGCACCGCGTTTGATCATGTCGTAAAATAGATGCAACGTGTCGACTTTACCGCGGATTTTCCCATTTCTTACGATAGGGATCATAAACGTGTTCTTCTAGAAGCGTCAGGATCCCCCCAGGTGGCCCCCGTGCGTTGCATCGCGTCGTCGAAACGGATTTATGCGTTTTAATATGACAGTAGCCATGACATTACAATGCAAGAGGGCGGTAGCGCAGCGCATCATCCACCCTCTTTCTTCGTCTCATGTGCGTCGTTATGTTGAAATGTCGCGTTCGACGACGCAACGTATTAAGTGCATTGATCGGCGCGAGACTCAGATTTCACGAAAAACGCTACTTTTCAAATGCGTCTATATCTAACAAAAACTGGTTATTCTGATTTTTACATGTAAAAAAACACTAGAAAATATTGTATTCTAATTTTTCACTTATCATGTACTTTAAAATAATATCAAACTTTTGAATAAAACTGACAAAACTAACCAGAAGTTTTTACAACTTTAGGTTCAGGGGCAATTTCAAAACATAATATAATAGCTAAAACCGCTTACATTTTTTAAAAACAAAAAATCTTTACAAACTTGTTGGATCCTCTTCTAGATTATCTATTTGTCAGATTATTTTTATATACGTTTCTATCTCATGAAAATAAAATTTAAAGAATGCGAAATTATCAGGAATTATAGTTATTTAAAATGATGATATTTATGTATTTTACTTGCTCCTTTTGTTTCTTACTTACATAATCTATGAGAAGAACCTTTTATCTTTAATATGCTATTTAAATTTTTAACTAAATTAGTTTGACGAATTTTATATTAATTTTTAAAACTACTAAATAAATCGAGGCGCACGAGCGTTTACAAATACTTTGTAAACGCTCATGCGCCAAATTCATATAAAATTCGTCAAACTAATTTAGTTAAAAATTTAAATAGCATATTAAAGATAAAAGGTTCTTCTCATAGATTATGTAAGTAAGAAACAAAAGGAGAAGGTAAAATACATAAATATCATCATTTGAAATAACTATAATTCCTGATAATTTCGCATTCTTTAAATTTTATTTTTATGAGATAGAAACGTATATAAAAATAATCTGAGTTACAGATAATCTAGAAGAGGATCCAACAAGTTTGTAAAGATTTTGTGTTTTTAAAAAATGTAAGCAGTTTTAGCTATTATATGTTTTGAAATTGCCCCTGAACCTAAAGTTGTAAAAACATCTGGTTAGTTTTGTCAGTTTTATTCAAAAGTTTGAAATTATTTTAAAATAAATGATAAGTGAAAAATTAGAACACAATATTTTCTAGTGTTTTTCTACATGTAAAAATCAGAATAACCAGTTTTTGTTAGATATAGACGCATTTGAAAAGTAGCGTTTTTCGTGAAATCTGAGTCGCGCGCCGATCAACGTCATCGCAACGCAGCGTTACGCACAATAGAGTCTCGCTTTAAATAGGAAAATAGTTACCAAGTAATTTATAGGTACTGCTCATGTGCCAAGTTTAAAATTTCTGAACATGAAAAATAAAATATGTTAACTATGTAAACTATAAAAAGATGATCAATCTGTGCTATAATATCTTTTTTTTTTTGCAAAAAAGGGAACTAACATTACCTAGATAATTTCAAAGAGATTGAAAATAAGTTTAAATGGTCAATATTAAACGGAAAGACTCGATTTTATGACTGGTTTAATATAATATGATCTCACCAACCCCTCACAAGGCCAGTCAAGTAGAAAACGCAGTCTTCGTACAAACGGGGTGCTTAATAAATCTCTCTCTTGGTCTTATATAATCCAAGAAACTGCTTCCAGATCACGTTTCCCGCCTTCGAATCGATATAAGCAAATATTATTCTGATTGCTGTTTATTGTATTAAACTCGTTTATAATTCGTTTTCTTACTCAAATAACAATATAATAAACTCATCCGGTATTGTAAAAGGCCTATTTTATGGATATTATCGCGGTTTACTTTTTATTGATTATTTTAGTAAATCAATCAATAAAACACGGACGGACGGGACTCACTCGTACCTACTATAATTATTATACAATACAATTTTCAAATATTCGAATGTATAGTAAATATTTTCGTTCGTCCCGACACTAATAAACACAACGTCGTCATTTTTACTTGACTAAGGCGAAACGTAATGACGAGTAATGATTTTGAGAGTATATGTATGTATGTTTGTTCCCTCGTAGCGGCTAAACTGCTGGTCCGATTTTAATAAATGAGATGTCAATTAATTCGGAATGATGTTCATCTCAGGGTCAGCTCGACGCGACGTGATCTCGATGTTAACTGACGATTAGATGCCATTAGTGGGTGCGACCACGGCTCTAGACCATCGTTTCTCAACCATTTTTATGTCGCGACCCACGAAAAAGCCAAAAAGTTAAGTAAAAAGTCTTACGGTCCCGTCACTATAAAATTATAATAATATGTACCTAAATAGCGCGCTATTTTTATGAACTATAAGTACGTTAAGTACGAGCCTTCACTGGTTCGAACGTTCGAACGATTTTTTTGACATTCGATACAAAAGATTCGTTCGAAAAATGAATCTTTTGTACCTATATGTAGTTTGTATTTATTCTTTTTCAACTGACTGCGACCCCCTTTAAAAACAAACTCGACTTCCCCAAGATTCGCGACCCACCGGTTGAGAAACGATGCTCTAGATTGACCATTACTGTACCTATGCATTTCTGGATTTCTATCTGAATTATTTTCTCGTTTCGGCCTTTTTAGCTACCATTTTTACGTAGTCTGGTTAAAGTTTTTTAACTTATTTTTTTATTTTACGTAAGTTACGATAGTTCCTAAAAATATAATGTATAAAGCAGAAACAAATGTTAATTTTGTTAAAAGTAAAAACGATAATATGTAGGTATGTCTTATCTCCTTAATTAATAATAGGTACTCGTATGTAACTACAATGACATAATATTAATAACCTATCAAATATGGATGTAAATTATGTACACAAATTAACAAAATCTGCATCGAACATGAGCCTAACGACTACATTAGCAATTCAAAACATTAATGATGAAATTAAAATAATTTTCTAACTTCGCTCCGTTTCTGGGTCTTTACTTTTGAATGTAATGGAACTAATTCGGATTGTAAAGTTACACCCGTGTGTGGCCCAAGTTACGGAGACAAGAGATCGCTTTCAAACTTCCACGTCGCGTCGTTCAGTTTAAATATGTTGTTTAACATCGTACACCTACTTTTGTTACGTTAATTAAATTATTTATGACTAGCTGGTGCCTGCAACTTCGTTTGTTAATGGAAATACCTATGTATAACCTATGTAAACCAATTTTTTTAAACAGATGATAAATCATGATGATAAGAAAAAATAAATGTAGCTTTATAAGTTACTTTTTACAACATCAGCTATCTATTAGGTAAAATCTAGTCAAAATCGGTCCGGCTGTTTCAGAGATTATCCGGCAATTACAGGCAGACAGACATAATTTTTTTTGACTAGGTACCATAATATACTAAAAAAAAGGCCTTTGCATCCGTTAATGGATGATTTATACAGTATTCTCCGAGCGAAGTAACCACTCTTGAAATACCGTATATACTACTATAGGCATTTAATGCTAAGCTGTTAATTTGAAATTTCAAATTAACAGCTAATAGCAGCAAACAGACATTTTTTTTTCAGAAATTACAATCACGATTTTATTTATTTCTAAAGCAGTGCGTCATTTTTGCTTTCATTGTTTCGATATTGATAAAAACGATAAACACATGTTAACAATGTTTTTTTTGCATAATAGCTTACTCTATTTTGTGCAACTGAATCGTAAAATATATGAAAAGTCAACGATTAGAGCACACCGTAATCTCATGGCTTGTTTTCATGAACGCTTCACTGAAGTTTACAAGTTTTGTGCGTCATTACCCAGAGAGATATCGCAGGAAATAGCCGAACTGAGCCCGAATACCTACGGTATCAGTAAATTATAGCCGCGACTCCGATATAGACAATATTATTTTACTAATATCATCGTTTTTTATAAACTTACGGTATATTTTAAACAAAGATTTCAAAACTCAAGATAGGCTAAAACGCACATATTTTGATAGAACAAATTTTCATACAAAAAAAGTTACGTCTCTTGGTTTTCACCATACTTCAAGTGCCAAAATGGCCCCAACGATTTCAAAAAAAAAAAATAAGGCCATTTACTGGAGACACCTTTTTGCCTCGTCTATATATTGAATAATTATAATTGTACTAGCTGTTGCCCGCGGTTCCACCTGCGTAAAACACTATCCCTTGGGAACACTGTACTTTTTCGGGATAAAAAGTACCTATCCTATGTTTAAATCCAGCGTATAAACTTCTACCATACCAAATTTAATCGAAATCCGTTCAGTAGCTTTTGCGTGAAAGAGTAACATCCATCCATCCATCCATCTATCCATCCATCCTAACAAACTTTCACATGTATAATATTAGTAGGACGTTTAATCGTTTCTAACCAAAGACTTTGGTTAGCAATCACGCATCGTGCACTGATTCAAAGGCTTTCCTCTTACTTGCCTGGCTTATTATTATTATGGCACCGGTCAGATTTTATTGATCACAAAAAGTTCTAGTAAAGAAATAATTTTATATCTCCATCAAATATGCCAATATTTACGAAGTTATGTGGATAAATATACATAACATTGTATACTGTGGAGTGTTGACAAATCCACTTTACGGTCTGGGAGCCGATCGGTTCATATACAACGTCGATTTATATTCATACAAACGTCGAGACTCGAGACGAGTGAAGAAAAAATACTCTACAATTTGCCAAATATACGAATACCCGAAAATAAATAATAAAATAATATAATGAATAAATATTCTCAAGGCTCCAATCGACATTCAGACTCAAATTGAGAGTATATAATATACATTGCTATGAGTGTTGATATTCTTCATTTCTCGCTAGCTAATTTGTGTTTAGTGTTTACAATTACATAGTACAAATAGTCAATAAAAAGTCTCAAACTTAATCTAAATGTGGCGTCATCAAAATATATACTACTTCTTTAAATATTTGGGTATAAAAATAAAGAATTTAATCACTGTTGTAATAAGTAATATAATCACTAATGAATAAATTACTACTAATAAATTAACTGGGCATCTATTGCTGTAAGTTCAAACCTACTGTATGTTGTAGTCTAAGGAAGGTGTAATGAATTTTTTCAAAGTTTTTATTTGAAATCTTTTCTTATAAATATTATGTATTCGCTTTGGCAGGCTTGTATGTATGCAGGATGCATATAAATTAGAGCCATTATGTAAAAACACATAAAAGGCTATAAATCTTTCCGCCACCTTAAGCCTAGCTCAGCCTTTGAATTGTAATGTTTAGAACAGTGGAATAGTAAACAGGGTGTATTATGGTAATTTTGGAAATATAAAACTACCCACCAAAGCTACCTTGACCTTTGTAACTTTTATACGACATTTATTATGCATTCACCGAAAACATAAAGGCAAAGACAAAGTTTTCGGAAGAATTAGGGTCAATTCAGACTGAAACGAAACGATACGCGACACAGCCCTACATTTTTAAGATAGCAATTCAAAATTGAACTTTATTCACAACACAAGAAGTCACACGTTTCATTGTAAGAGTTCTATTGTCAGATTGCACCGCGCTGCACAGGGCATGTGCAGTGTACGACTGTTGTCATAGGAAACGTGTATATTTTTGTGTAGTGAATAAAGTTCAATTTTGAATAGTCGTCGCGGTGTAAACTGACTCTTAGAATTTATAAGAGAAACATTTTCATACACAAAATCTAAATATACTCTACTAATTTCAAATAACCTCGAGTCGAGCCAAAGTTACTCGAGTCCGGACTCGAGTAAGTTTGGCGGTTAACTCCGACGTTAAACGTTTTCCCTTCGGCTACACTCAGTAAAATTGTGAGGACCTTTGTCCCTTTTTCATTTGGTTCCATTGCAGATAGTGTTAATGTATTGAGGCGAGATGGGTGCTTAATGACGTGTGAATTGTAATCAATCGGTCCCAGGACGGGGCGGGATGAATCTCAAAAGTTTCTAGCTCATTTCATTCTATCTCCGGTTACAGAGTTGATTATTTTGTGACAGGAATTTTAAAAGGGTCATTGATTTTTTTCGATCAGAATGATATCTGTGTGTAGACCGAAATCGGTTCGCTCGTATCTACAAACCGTTCATACATTTTCTGTTCAATCAGTGTTTTCGTTTATTACTTACTAAAATAAAAATAAATGTTTCGCCACCAATAGATAGTATTTCAATTGAACTCGGTAACGATTTCTAATAACGTATATAACTTACAAATAAGTTATAAAGCTGTAATAACTTTATATATTAATATAACGAATGGCGCCCAAGAGATGACCAACACCAAACGAGTAAAGTTTTGGACAAACTGCGCAACTTACACGACACCTGGATTATATACGCGATTGGTTTCACTAACTTGCCCCGTTTTATGGTAAGTGATCTTTATTAGTCGCGAAATTACCACACTGTCCTACATTCGAAGATTAATATTTAAGATGTAACAATTTTGATTTAATTACCTCACTGTTAAATAGAAACTCATGTAGATGCCTTCGTCAATAAAAATAGCGTCATCGTTTAGGTTTTTCAAGGTATGCACTTCCGATTCAGACAGATACAAGCAAAACTTGTTGAAGAAAAATTTCAAGTTAACTAACTTGAAATTTTTCTTCAACAAGTTTTGTTTTAAGTACAGGTTTTGCAAAATTGATCATCACAATTCACAAGATAGATCCGACTAGATACGAACTTACTTCTGCTTCATTATTGTACTTTCAGGGAATCTTATTAGAGAGAGGGTTCTGATAATTTATTTGTATGATAACGACGACATGCAGTCAAAAAGATAAATTTGTGATAATACGAACAAATTATGACAAGGTTTAACCTGCTTAAAAATTAGATTCCCTGATAGTACTTTACCAGATGTTTCACAAACTGTTTCATATGCATCATAACAAGGTTTGCCGGCAGCTGAGATCTTTCTAAGAGATAAGCACTTAGCGCATTGGATAAAGTCTCTTATCTTTTAAATATACTTTCCCAGAATTTTCCGAACACGAAGGAGTAAATTCGAAGTACCATAAATTAACACTTTCATAAATAATGTTTGATCTTTTAAAAAAAAAAAACCAGCGCGAGTCGGACTAGCGCACCAAGGGTTCTGTACAAACCTGTAGGTATGTAAGTAAAAGTTCACCCATCACGACAATCGAGTCATAGTTATTAGTTTAAAATTATTTAAAAAAATATTAAGTATATGATGTAACTAAAATTTACAGTTTTCGCAATTTTTCCTTTATATAATATGCTATAAGACATTGCTTCGTATCAAATTTCAAGATTCTGAGTTCACGGGAAGTACCTGTAGGTTTTGATTCCCTTGTGAGTGTCGAAATTTTGCGGGAATTTGCGGCATAAACGGCTGTATCTTTTGATTGTGTTGACTTAGGAGTTTGATTTTTTTACAGCTCCAACAGTAAACCTGAGTATTTGATATAAATAACAGCTTGATACTTCAACGTGTTCCTGAGAAAAGGGTCTTGACAGTCAGACAAACGGGCGGACGGACGGACAGCAAAATGATCCTATAAGGGTTCCGTTTTTCCCTTTCGTGGTTCTCTCAAAGTTCCTACTGATAATAATATCTAAATGAGCCTTAAAGAAATTCTTTCATTAGTAAAACACGAAAGATTACGCAACAGGAGGCTGTATTTCTTCCCGCAAATTGCCTATAAATTTTTATTATGGCCACTCTTGTTTGAGGCCACGAGGTTTCCCAAATAAATGGCAATGTTTTACTATGTATGAGTTTAGTTATTTATGGTTTTTTCGCGACTAGCCAGAGGTCATTAGGCTGACATAATATTTTTCCCAATAATGTTATGTTAAATAGTGGTGAATGTAAAGAGCAAGTGTTATTTAATATTATAAAAAGCAAAAAAAAAAATAAATTTAAATCCATTTTGATTGAAATAAAACGCATCTACGAATTATTATATTTTCTGACTCTAAGAATCAAGAAAAGTTAGTACCTAAATCAAAGCATTGAATTTTGAAAGTTAAAATTTTCCGAATCCAAACAGCAACCCTGCAGTACTTGAAGCATTGGGTGTGTTCCGCGGATAATAGCGCTTGTTAGCGCTTACTAGCGCTAAAGAAAAAAACAGATTATCGGCCAAGACACGTTTGCTAACTTTAATACTGCTAACATAAACATTTTGTTTATAATTAATGCCAGCGGTCGCCATTTTGCTTACGTCGAACACAGCCAATGTGAAGCTAGTAATAATTAGAGTGCAGGGTACCAATCAGCGCTTGCGACGTAGTTGGTAATGGTATGCGACTTCATCAGAATCCTTTGAATAGTCTTTCAAATTGGCTTAGCTTCCGTTTCTGTAGAAGATTATTTGTAGTTACATATACGAGTTTATTATTTTTAAGATACTCATCGTTTTCTCTAAAACACAAAGTCCTCTAAAATCTTAATGTTTTTTTAATTACGTGTTTTACGTGTCTCATAATTAAGATTTAAAATATGACGAATATGAATTCAATATTAAAATAAGTGAGCTAGTTTGCAATGTTGTTGTATGATAATTATTAATTAATTATTAGTGGTTATTTATACAAGCATTGCACACTGATTTCAGTATGCAATGCTTGTATAAATAAACACTAGTTTTGTAGTGTCAATGTAATAGGGAAATCATTGATGTTTTATTTATCAGACGTGTCGTTAAACGACGCTATCACGCTACCCGGTCCATTCGCATCAAAATTGTCGCACTGCACTTTTACGTGTTGCCGTAAAAATCACACAAAAATTTATCGCGCACTGTGTGGGGTACTTTCGGACAACTTTGTTGCGATAAGGGACCCATTCAATAAAATCATATGGACTGCCGTGCAGATACTATTGGCCATGAAAACTAGACATAAAAGAAGTAAGTGTGAGTGATTTGCTATACATACGCGATTTTATTTTAATAAAACAACAGCTAAATAAAGTAGGTCATTAGAATTATTTCGATGCATGCTGCATGCTGCATGATACATTTTAAAGCGAACTGAAGTAATATTAACATTCTACTTATTAATAGAAATCTAAAAGTTTGTGAGGCTGTATGGATGGATAGATGCTAGTGACTGTGTATGGGACTCTAATTTTCCATCGCCGACTCAGATCAGACTCGAAAATAGCAAGGTTACACCAATTTAAATATTATAACAAGGCAGAGCGAGGCGAAATAAAACCACCAATTTGAGGAAAACATTATTCACAAAAATTAGTTTACTATCCTAGCTCATGGCAATGCCGTATAGAGAGCCGCACCAGCATCCCTCTTTCAGGTCGATCTGCTATTTCACTTTTACCTTTCCTATTTTCCGCAGTTTTTCCTTTTTACCATGAGCTAGGGATAGTGAAACACATTATGTGAAAATATTTATTTACTTTTTCACTTGTATAAGTTACTAGCTGACCCGGCAAACGTTGTTATGCCTTATAAAAAGGTAAAAACACTATAATTGATCAGTTATCGAGCGGGATGAAAAATGATAAAATTACTAAAATGGCTATAAAAAAATAGGGGTTGGTGATAAAAAAGTAAAAATTTAGGGTTGTATGTATTTTTAATGCCACACTATTAAAAAATAGAAACAAAAAATTTCGTCCAAAATTAAAAAAAATTTAGGGGTGAACAACCCTTATCACTTAGGGGTATGGAAAATAGATAGTAGTCGATTCTCATTTTATTTTATTTTTCTTCCTCGTAGTCTACTCTATGTCTGTGCCAATTTTCATGATGATCTTTTAAGTAATTTTACGTAAAAGCGTAAATACAGTATTCCACGGGAACCGTACATTTTCTGCAATAAAAAGTAGCCTATGTCCTTTCCCGTGCTCTACTTTATATCTGTGCAAAATTTCATGATGATCGGTTAAGTAGTTTTTACGTAAAAGCGTAAATACAATATTCCACGGGAACCGTATATTTTTTGCAATAAAAAGTAGCCTTTGTCCTTCCTCGTGGTCTACTTTGTATCTATAGCAACTTTCATGATGATCGGGTAAGTAGTTACGTAAAAGCGTAAATACAGTATTCCACGGGAAACGTACATTTACTGCAATAAAAAGTAGCCTATGTCCTTTCCCGTGCTCTACTTTATATCTGTGCAAAATTTCATGATGATCGGTTAAGTAGTTTTTACGTAAAAGCGTAAATACAGTATTCCACGGGAACCGTACATTTTCCCGCGATAAGTAGTATCCTATGTCCTTTTCCTGGTTCTAAGATACCTCCCTACCAATTTTCAGCCAAATCGGTTCAGCCGTTCTTGAGTTATAAATAGTGTAACTAACACGACTTTCTTTTATATATATAGATTACATAGTCACACACCTATATACAATTACAAATATTCACGTTCAAAATTACAAGTACAACAAAAAGCCATGTATTTTCACTGTTTTATTAATCATTTTAAAACTTTATGATTTAAGCTTTTATTATATACTTTAGTTATTACTTTTATTTACACAATACAAAAAGAATTAAGTTAAACTGAGTTACGGTTTTAGAAATATGATCAAAATAAGCTTACGTTCATAAAACAACTATTTTACACTGATGCTATGATTATAATTAACACTTATATTTTCACCATATTTTCACTCTTAGAGCTTATAAAATGTTTTGACTCACTGTTTAAATATTTTAAATACTATTTAGCGTTCGTTTATGCACTCATTATGTGTAATCTCGCTGCGAGGCCGCTGTCCTGGACTGTTTCAGGTAAAAACTGCTAAACGGATTTTGATATAATTTAGTATGGTAGTAGTTAGGCTCTCGATAAAACATAGGTTGCATTTCATCCCGAAAAAGTACAGTTTTCCCGTAGGATACTGTCTCACGCGGGCGGAGCCACTTGCAAAAACAAGTACTATATAATAAAGGCACGCAAAATGATGTTCAAATAACGGATTTTTATTTTATTTTTTGGATTTGGAAGAAACACCGTAATAATAATAAAATATTGGCATCTTAAGGAAAACAGTATTTAATTTCGTGCACTTGGTAAAACCCAGTTGGACATTCTCCCGTGGACCGTGTGGTGGATAAATATGTACACAAAAACATTGAAGGTAAGGTGTATTATTCCCAGAATGCACTTACCCAAATGCAAAAGCAAGTTATAAAGATAGTCTTATTCTGGACACATAATTAAAACTGTTGTCCACAAAATCCGAAAATAATATTCCTAGCCTTCTTAGCTAGCTGAACGGTGGATTGTTTTTTTTTTTAAGAAATAGTGAAAAACGGGCAGACGGATCATAAGTCCCGTTAGAAAGCGATTACGTCACCTACGGATACAAGTCACAACCACAAGTGCGTTGTTAGCTTTTTAAGGAGTACGCTTTTCTCAAATATTTAATTTAATGTAATTGCGCTTTTCATTACTTACTTTAGTAAATATTCATGCTTGAAAATGAGGCACTACATTTTGTTATTCTTTAATAGGTATGAAAGTAAACATGATAGTAATAAATATTATGTTACTACACATGCAGATCGAAATACGATATCGTTAAATGATACAAGAATAAGTGTAACTGAGAACTGGTTTTCGCAGCGAGCTCTCATAATATCAACAACAGTGCTAAAGTGAAGGTGAGCCTGATCAGTGTGTTTTTAAAAATGACTGCCATACCATATTTGAAGTAAGTACTTGCCTCATCTATGATCATCGACTGAATAAAACCAACCTAATATTTTTACCTTCGACTGTGGTTATCATAATAAATATTGTTGCTTAAACATTTTATTTAATGTATCACTACGCACAAAATACTCATGCCAATGAACTTGAGCATTCGCCATTTGCAAAATTATTATATTACCCTCTTTTTAATTTATTATTATAACTAGCTGTCCCGACACATGTTGTTCTGTCTTAAATATGAACTGGAATTAATAAAAATAACTATACCTACGTCCTAGTCCTACACCTACTCCTACAAACTACACCGTTTCCTATATTTCTCATCGTTTAAACCTTCCCTGAGCTTCCACAATTATTTCAAGGCCAAAATTAGCCAAATCGGTCTAGCCGTTCTCGACTTTTGAGTCCCTCGGGAACGGGATAAAAAATATCCTATATCCTTCTTCTAGTTGTAAGATACTACCCACCAATTTTCAGCTAAATCAGTTCAGCTGTTCTTGAGTATTATAAATAGTAGTTATAAATAGTGTAACTATATATCTATATATAAAAGAAAGTCGTGGTAGTTACACTATTTATAGATTATCTATGATATTAAACCGTAATTTAAGCTTTCTTTTTCACCTGCGGTAATAATATTGTGTATATTTTCTTAACATACTATATTTTGTAAAAGTAATTTTCGAATTCCAGCATGAATCCTAAACAAATAAAGCAGGTTGAGCAGATTGAGCCCTCATTCACAGCATGCTTTTGTATACCCCTGAGAGTTGCCTGTTTGATCATGGGATACATGACTTTGGTAAGTTTTATATTATTTGTTGTATAATGTACTAGGTACATAATTTAACTTCTCTAAATAATCTTTACATCACTGTACATATGTTTGTAGTAGTAGTACATAGGTATAAGTGGTACGCGTCATAATTCTATGCCTTTGTAGGTATGCGTGGGTAACCCTAATAATTATTATCTTTAATGTCTGTCTTTACAGTTAAAATAAATGTAAATTTGATATTGGTAGTCCCACTAGATTTTTTATTTTGCTATCCAAAAGTAACTTTTTTACTTTTTACAAAATACAAATAACTGTTTTTTTTTTTCAGTTTTACTCGTCACTATTAAGTATATGCCTCCTCGGATTATTAACATGGATCATCATAGAAGTGGGAGGCATTGAGCAGCTTATGTCTAGCGGATTTTTGCTCGGAGAATTTTTGTTGGCCCACATGCTTTCCATCATTATTTTTGTGTTGCTTCTAAATATTTTTGCGATTACTTTGACCATCACCTGCTTGGTCGGTATTCACAAGGTTAGTACATTTTATTTTTAACGTTTTATAGTATAAATAGTTTACTAGTTTTTGTCCGCCTCACTGTTCACGTACATAAAGTATACTACGGGAACACTATATTTTCTCGGGATAAAAAGTAGCCTATGTTTTAACCCTGAGCCTGAACTACTGTCATACCCAATTTCATCAAAATCTGTTCAGTGGTTTTTGCGTTAAAGAGTAACAAACATCCATCCATCCATCCTCATAAACTTTCAAATTTACTATAGTAGTAGGATTATTAATTCCTTTGATAACAATTTAAAATTAACAAAGTATAAAGGTCTCAATAAAATAATTTCTTATATTTTTTAGTTCTTTAGTATTTTCTTGTCTGAAAATTTAAAACAAGTAATAAAAAATAAGAGCTTGGAAATTATAACGTTCTTAGTCACCATTACTGATTTCGTACAAATCTCATAAGCCGTTTTGGAGCGAGGTAGCAACTGTAACACGTATAATAGGAGTAGGAAGACCATGAGGAAGAAATCCCGGGTTTTCATGTGTGAGATACCTATTTCATAAGAACTTTTCCTGTTTAAGTTATCTTTGTTGTAAGTATCCAAGTTCCAACTAATGCAATGACTATTAAATACAAAATGTTATTTTATTATGTATATTAATAGGCGCGTGAACTTTGAGTAGAGTTAAACGAGAATTGTGCGAACGAAGGAATATGAAATTAGCACCGTTAATGTTTATGTGAAGGAAGGTGTGCAGAAGGTTTGACACAATTTTCTCTGGTATGAACTGTCGCCAGCGGTATTTCCAACCTTAAAATCTTTTAAGAAAAGAGCACACTTCTTGCTAAAAGCATCGCTCGCGACTCCTTTGGTAATGCGGATCGTATGTGGTCCATAGGTAATCGCTTTCTTTCAGGTGATCCGCTCGTTTTACCTATTTCATAAAAAAAAAATCAATATTTCTTTCACTTTCCATAGAAAACATTAACATAATATTTTTAATTGCGTTTATAAGTGGCAAAAGATCCCTAAAAAGTTGAAAATGAAAACATGGATCATCGTTGGATTTTAATCCCGGGCAACCTCTAATTTTATTTTCTTATAATGTTTGTTATTCCAGACTTTTCAATAAACTTGTTTATAATTTGTACATAATGTTAGATAGGTATAATAATTCCCCACCGATCTCGGTGACGATGGCCGGTTTCATTGAAACCAGGCCAGTTACGCAGGAGTAATTTGATAGTGCCCAAGTGTGTGTGCAGTACACAAGAGCACTCTCTCTTCCTTTACTCTCGTAATCCAGTGGGACGAATAACCGACACGACTAACGAGAGATGAGGCGCAGGTCCGACTTTTTACATGCCCATCCGACGCATGGATCATCTTTCTTGTCAGACAATCCGGTGATCAGCCTGCATTATCTTAATCAAACTCGGAAACAACATTTTTTGTTGTTCTAATGCGGGAATCGAACCCACGACCTCCGAGTCGAGAGCCAATGCTCTAACCATTAGACCACGGAGGCTGTTAGATAGGTATGTACGAACTACGAGTATAACTCATGTAAATATTTGTTGCTTTGCAGAGGCGACCACAGCTTATGATCTGGCACATCTCATTCACAACGGCACGAATGCTGATCACAGTGGCAACACTGGGGTACAACTTGCTGGCAGGACTGAACTTCGGCTTGCTAATTGCACAACTCACCGATATTTGTAAGTGACATTTTCATTTTTACAACTGATTGAGTGTAGGTACTGTTGATTCTTGGTGGAAATTCAAGTTCATAATAATATCACACTTTTTTATACACTTTTCTACTTTACTTAGGTTTTTACAATAATTTATTATATACTAGCTTTTGCCCGCGGCTCTGCCCGCGTAAATACATCCCACGGAAACACTACTTTTTGGGATAAAAATATCCTATGTCCTTTCCCGGGACCCAAAGTATGACTATAGCAAATTTCGTAAAAAATTGATTCAGCGGTTAAAGCGTGAAGAGGTAACAGACAGACAGACGGACAGACACACTTTTGCATTTATAATATTTATATATGTTATATTTATAATATTATAGTAAATAGTATATAGTATAGATAACACGACCGGTTTCGATTAACTCATCAACACACATGATGATGAATTAAGCGAAATCGGTCGTGTTTATTTAATACTAGCTTTTGCCCGCTACCTCGTCCGCGTGAAGTTCGATTTCCATACAAAATTTGAACCCCTTTTTCACTCCTTAGGGGGCGAATTTTCAAAAATCCTTTCTTAGTGAATGTCTACGTCACTACAACTATCTGTATGCCAAATTTCAGCAAAATCTGTTCAGTTGTTTCGGCTGTGCGTTGATAGATGAGTCAGTCAGGTTTGCCTTTTATATATTTAAATAAATTGTAAATTAATGTAAAAACGTGAAAAAATGGAAGAGTGTATAAAAAAATTGTGTTATATTATTAAATTTGTCATTTTTTTCACCAAAATTCTTCTGGTAACTAATTTTTCTAAAATCCCTAGTGCGTAGCAACGAGTCCCGTAACCTTATCTAACACAATAGTTATTAATGTTGAGTGGTCAATAATTATAATAATTAATTACATATTTATTAACTTACTGAGAATTAATTAGATACATATTAATAATTAATATATTTTAGTGGGATTGGATTACATGAATCATTTATTTAATAATTTTTCTGTGCCTGAAATTTTATTGCATTTTTTCAGGTATTACAGTCTACTACATACTGGTTTTCAAGGCGTACATGGATCAGTTGCACAAAAAATTAGAAAGTGAATCAAATGATAACTGCGACCAAAGTGGAGAAATTAAAAAAGTTCCTATCGTTTAATAATTTTTACAAAATTTATCTTCTTAATTATTATGTCTATAGAAGATAACTTTGAAATATTTATGTGCATTTATTTGTTTTAAGTTTTAACCGGAAAAGTGAATGTGAGTAAAGTAATAATAATATAGATACGTATTTAATTTTTAGTGTTTCATGTTGCAATCAAATCTTAGGTATTCCTAATACTGATTTCTGACCATTGCACGAAAAGAGATTTTTTCAATTCGTGGCTGTGTGTAATTACAAGTTTATTCAAAATAATACCTATATATGTAAGGCTTAACCAATGTTAGGAAATATACATAATATTGCATTGCACACAATATTAAACTATTGAGTTTCGTTATGCCAGCATCTTAGTTTACGTTACCCTCGAGTGCTAACTAAAGTATTACACAGTTCAAAATCGACTCAGCTGAAAATATGTTTTAAACTGTTGCAAACAAAAGTAATTAAACTTTCTTGTGTCATAGAACTAACTAGCTTTGGAATTATTTCATAAACTGCTACACAATGTGTAAATATAAGAAATATTAAGTAGTTACATAAAACAAATCTATCTTCGTGCAATGCTATATTGTGATGTTTTTGCATACTCTATCTATACTTAATATTATAAATGCGAGTATGTCTGTCTCTCTGTCACCTCTTCACGCTTTAACCGCTGAACCGATTTTTATGAAATTTGGTATAGACATACTTTAGGTCCCAGGAAAGGACATAGGATATTTTTTATCCTGAAAAATTAGTGTTCCCGCGGGATAATGTATTTACGCGGCGGGAGCCGCGCGCAAAAGCCAGTTCAATGTATTATATTGCCTTTTTAACGTCATAGAATTAATTTAGACCAATTCTCTTAACAAATGGGCAATAAGTACACTAATACCAAAGAAAACAAAACGAAAACTTAACGTATGTATGCCATGTGAGCTTGCCCTCTTTTTGCCGAAGGCGGACTTGTTAATTAATAAAATAATCCCAGCCATCGAGTTTATTTAATCAAAGGAAGGATTTCTTTAGGATTTTAAACTTAGACTTTACATTTTTTTCTCTAACAGAAGTCCTTAACCGACTGAAAAATATCTTGATAAAAATATTTCCTATATATGCATATTATATAATATTTCCTATATATAAATATTTTTATCAAGATTTTTTCCAGTTTAATGTTTTTTCAGCACTCTAAATAAATATTTATATTATGTAATAATAATTTTTAAATGAGTATGTAGCATTAGTATTCTATGATTCTATATTAATAGAAGTGAAGAGGAAAATTTTGTTTCTTTGTATGTATATTTGTTTGTTTTTTTGGTATTGAATAGGTTCCGAAACTACTGGACCGTCTTGAAAAAATTTGGCACAGATATAAAGTGTCTACGGGAGTAGGGAAAGGATAAAGGCAACGTTTTATCGTAGAAAATGTATGGTTTCTGTGTCATTTTTTTGTTCGCACGAATTCGCAAGCAACATCTAGTTAATTATGAAGTCTTAACAACGGTACACCGACTTATAAGACTATAAGTCGGTAGGTGTACCATTGTTAAGCTGGAATAATAGACATTATTGCAGCTTTAAATGAAACAAGGGTATAATATTGTGTCTATTGCCTACGAAAGTATGAAGTAAGACTCTGAAAAGAACTTCTTTCTGACGATAAAACGTAGTGTACCTAGAGTTTTGTTTTTCTAAAGCGCGAACCACCTACGAGGATTGAAACGGCAATATAAAATGCCTCACCTCTTTGATTGCGGTGCTCCGAGGTGTAAAAAGAAAGCTCTCAATCATCAGACCCCTAGACGTCCGCTCTATTCTCGTTGAAGGTAAAAAATTCTTAAAAAAGGCGCCCGTATGAAGCTTAAGAGTCAAATCACACCAAAACAAAACGATACAAGACGCGGCGCTGGATTTTTTATAATAGTGATTCAAATTGAACTTGATTCAGTATGTCACAAGAAGATTCATTTGTAAATCAAATTGAACTTGATTCAGTAAACAAGAAGATTCATTTCATTCACCACGCTATGCAGCATTTGACAATTCAAGGCATAGACGTATATTATAGACGAGGCATGTCGAAGCAAAAACTTCCCACCTAATTTTTTTCAATCCCCACTTTTGGGGTTATTTGTGTCCATTTTGACATTTAAGGTATGGTGATGTCAAGATGGCGTAACTTTTTGTTGTATGAAGATTTGTTTTGTCAAATGTAAGTGATAACTCATAGCCCATCCTTAGTTTTGAAACCATTGATTTTAATCAAGTGTAGTGAATAAAGTACAATTTTGAATAGCTATTTTAAAAATACAGTTTTCGCGCGTTACGTATTAATTATCTCCTTTCGGTGTGAACTGACCCAAATCTCACACCTCTGTTGTGGTTATTAATCTTGAGGCAAAAGTTATCATTGATAAAGGAGGCTGTCATTTATTATCGGCAAAACTTACACAATAGAGCAATCTTTCAAGTTTTTGTGCTAACTTTTTGATAGGCGTTATTGTGAGACGGTTATTGTTGGGACCAACTCTTTATCCCGAAATAGAAATTGCATGAGTTTGCTAAACGCTCGGCGATGTTGTTGATAAATTATGGAGGTGATATTAAACGACCGACAGAATGTATCGAGATACATATTGTAATATTTTCAAAATATTATGCTGGTATAAGTTTCACGAGGCCAAAGGGAAGCTTGCAGAGATTATTTTCTATGTGCATTGTGCACATGACTAATTAATTATATCAATTTCAAGTCATGGGATACTCATCCCAACTTACCTGTCCGGTAGTTGTGGTTATAATATACGGGTACGCGACCCCGGCTTCCCTAGCTATTACTGTCCTATCCCTTCTCCTCCTGGGCGGTAATATCCTACGTTTCCTATTTCCCACTCTAACTTACCAATCTTCCTTTCCACACCTCCTATCCTTCCCTTTCCCTATTCCTACCCTCTCCGCAAATCCGTGGGAACGCAATGGATAATCATAAAAATAATTTTATTATCCAAAATGGCGGCGATGTGGTTCGCCACCCATCACGTCTCATTCTCGCGGAGGCGAAAAGTGGCTCATGGAGAGCCGCTTCGCTACGTTGAATGTAAGAGGAGGAATGGATGGTAAGAATGAAAGTGGATGAAACGAAACAAGTGTGTAAGGATCGTAGCAAGTAGAATGAAGTGGTCTCTGCCTACCCCTATGGGAAAGAGGTGGTCTGTGCTTACCCCTACGGGAAAGAGGCGTGATTATATGTATGTATGTAATTTCAAGTAAGTTATTTTTGAAGTTTACTCCTTAAGAAACGATTTTCATATATAATATAAGGCCGGGGTATGAAAATCTGTGGTAGTAAAATCGATTTCACGATATCACACGGTCATACGGTCACCCACGCGTCTTCAGCTAACATCGCGATCAGACTTTGCATTTTACACCAAATTTTACTTTTTAGAGTAAACTCCAGTCGTGCGTCGGAACTAACACATATTCTTTTTTATGCGTTGGATTATTTTATTTTAACAAATAAAAAGGAAAACAAATTTCAGTATAATTACGAGAAAATACAGAGTGAAATGTTAAAGATAGAACAATAGACAAGTTGTAGCACACTAGTACTTTGAGGCCTTTATGGGGTCTGCGGCTGTTGACACAGGCTTCACCCGTGATCAAAGCCTCCATTTCACTGAGTGTTCACGATACAACTGCATGTATCGGCGCTTTTCACTGTCAACACTCAACATACTTCTTGTTCAATTACGTGACAATGATGTTTTCAATGATTGATTAATTAAAATTCTAACAGTACACAATAATCGTATTGTTTAGTTCCTCAAAGGAGTCCTTCAGATAAAAATAGAAGACAATAATCATATATCATTTTCAGAATTTTATTGATTAGATTAAAAATATGGTGTTTGAGAAACTTACCCAATACTAGGCGCTATATTGTTATCTCTCTATTTACTAAGGAACTTAAAGTAGAAGTAAGGTACAATTTCATGTTTAAATACGTAGTGCCTAAGTACCTGGGAGACCGAACCTTGCTCAGAGCTTTAGTAGCAATTAAAATATATAAAGAATCACAAAATGATTCGTCTAACCGAGATTCGAACCTGGAGGGCTAGACAAGATGCATTAAATAATATCGACGGCGAACTTCGTGAATAAAAAATGTATGGGATTGACATAAGCGTGCGTTAAATGACATATTCAGTCGTATCGTTAAAAAAATTGGTAGCCAAACAGCCACTTTGAACGAATACGCTAACGATGCACCCATATAACGAATTGCTCTAACGCGTTTCTCCATACAATGCCTAGACAAGCGGCCGTAAGTGACATTTAGCAGATCGTGATCTTTATCTTTATCGACCTAACGATAAAGATACCCAGATAGCTACCTTTATCGCCTCAACGAACAATATGGCGGATTTTTATTGATCAGCTGTTATTTGTAAATAATAATGATTTGCCTAAAGTTGCCTAAACGGTCTATAAAACACCTTCTGCTAGTAGTCTATATTGCAAAAAGTCAAAAGAATTCAATCTAAAGTATTCAATAAATCACAATTATTGTCAATACCTAATATGTAATTCATTGTATTCAAGTATAATTCAACACTTTGTTAAAATATAAATTTCTTAATTTGTAGCTTACTTGCAGTTTGTAATCTTTACACGCTACTATATCAGCTGAAAGCAATCTTTAGGTGTATAGTAGGTACCTAAATTACTACTATAATTTAGGTACCAAATGGAGTTCATAATTAAGCAAGTTTCTCTGAAACTTCCTTAGAAATAAAGATTTGTATTTAGTAATTAAAATTTATAAGTTTTTCAATGTAATGATATTTTATTGTCATCGATGCTCAACACCTTCGCCTTATAAATGGGTTAGAAGGACACAAACACCTCATAAAAGTTTTGAAATATTTGCTATTATACTTTAATTATTACAAATTTAATATTATATATCTATGCTATTATACACCTATTATAAACAGTCAAGTAGTGTTAACCAATTAAATACTTAATATTTAATCTCTATAGTATATTTGTGACTAAATAATTCGTGCCGTATCAAGTGTCCGTATTAGGATTGATTAAATAATAACAATACAAGAGTATCTACATTTTATTTTACTTTTTAAAGTAAGTTTTACATGGTTTTAGTAAGAAAATAAACTTAAAATGTAAAAATACTTTTATTTCTTGCAAAGGAATTACATAATGCAGATATTTCTTTAAATAATTAGTTTTATCTCAAGTCACATAACCAATAATAACATTATACAATTTAAAAATCAACACAGCTAATAATTATTATTATTTACACGCACTAGTTAGAGCCTGTCACAGAATGAATACAAATTAACTTAGGTTCGTAGCGGTTTTGATACATTAATAATTACATTATGATTTATATCAATTCTCACTATCAGTGGCGAAGGCTGCTTCTTCAAAGGGAAGCCGGAACCTGTATCATAGGTAGGGATTTCTATGAAGGTTTGCAAAAGGTATGTGACAACTCTACCGGTGAAGGAAAACATCGTGAGGAAACCCGCACATAGTTGGCCCCAGACGTATTGACTAGTCATTCCTCTGGACTAGGGTGGCTATGTTGTGAGAATGCCGTATGCGCTTGGGAAATCATACGATATTTAAAAAACAACTGTCCCAGGCACTACAGTATTTCAAGAGTGGTTACTTCGCTCGGAGAATACTGTATAAATCATCCATCATCGGATGTAAAGGCCTAAGTTAGGTAAATTGTTATTTTGATAACAAACAAAAATAATTGTACTTCATCTTCTTCTTCTTCTGGCCAGTTTTTTTTTTACCAGGACATGGATATAGTCCTAAGGATAGAAGACTCCGTATTTTGTAATTGCTAAAAAGAACTGTATTGCCTTGGTAATAGAGTGTATTTCACAATGCACGTATCATAGAGGCAAATCCGAGCCGAGCGAGATAGCCATAAGGGAGGCCGTGTGTCTCGTTCTTGCATGTTGCCAACCAGAAAAATGTTGGTATTTTTAAAAAGTAACTTGAAAAATCTTAGATAAAACGAGTGTACTTTATTATTATTTTAACAAATGTTTATAACTATATCATATTCTAATTAAAAAAGTTAGAAATAGTCATTTAATACTAAATAAAAATGCAGTTTACATTAAAACCTTTTCCTTCTTTTTTATTAGATGGTATCATTCGCAAGACAATAGATACGCCATTACAGTCGGACAAGGATCTTTTGGCACTTGGATGGGGGCGTGAGTGTCGCAAATAAGAACAATACTTATTACTAAAAGTGAAATTTTACAAGACGGCGATGTTATTACTGATTTTATCCACGTGCCAAAAGGTATGTGTCGCAACTACAAAACAATACAATTTAATACTAAAAGTGACATTTTACAAGACGGCGATGTTAGTTCTGATTTTGTCCACGTGCCAAAAGATCCTTGTCAGACTGTACACATATTTTATGCTGAACACCGGATAATATTAAAATTCATAATAGTACCAGTGCTGGATTTGCTGGACGCACCGTGAGTATGGCCTTTAGTGTAATCTCTTAAAATCTGTTTATAATGTGTGTCCTATGACCATTTGGCAAGAAATCTGTATAAAATCTGTATTATCAATGAAAACTAGAAGATAATTAATTAAATAATGTATTATATCATATAATTATTCAAAATAGAACTCTGGAGTCATACAATAGATAAACAGTTATCCAATTGTGTGTCTAATTTATAATCCTCTGAATTTTTCCCGGTGTTTCGGATTTCGGTGCATATTGAAGTTCCAGCCCACGAAGTATAGTTAACAAAGAGTCCGAACGTAATGTTAAAATAATGGTCTCAATTACTGGGACAGATTTTTGCCGGTAGAGCGCGCGACGGTTCGACATGCACTCGTTTGAAATTACGCGGGAAGTTTAAAATTGCTATTGACAGCTCTGGAAAGATTGAAATCTTATTATATAAAAGTTTTAGGAAATTCTTAGAAACTGTTCTCGAAAAATAGATACCGTAGAACACGGTAATTGCCTAACGGTAATTTAAAAATAATTATAATAAATAATAGTATTGGCAACACTCGGTATAATAGTATTGGCAACACTTGGTACTCGTCGGTCTCGCACGCCTAGCGGCAGAAAAGAGAACTAAGATCTGGTCCTATTATTGTGTACATAATTATTATTAAAAAGCCTATACCGTTCGGACTCCTGGTATCTATGCTTCATGTTCCAGCCTTACAACCGTAATAATCGGCCTTGTTAAATAAGTACCTACTTTATTCTTATTGTAAATATCTACACTTGAAATTTGATTCCATTTTATACAAAACACTCTAGGAACTTTCAATAAAACTTCTAGGTACCGTTTTACTGAATCGACTGACTTGCACTGACTATTTGTATCAAAATTTGTATTTTGAACTTTGACTAGACATTAGACTTGAAAATAATACGGTGTTGAAATCATATAGGTACCTACATTAAATCTAGTTGTCTGCCTTTTTAACTTGACACTGACAAATAGTTTTATGCCGTAACGCCATCAATAATTAAAAAAAATATATATGACATTTGACAACTTCACAACTGACGGCTAAATTCTTGAAATCATAAACAACTAACGTTTGAGCAATTCGTTGTTGCGATTCGAACAACAGTGTGCGTTTGTCTAGGGACAAAATGTCGTGATCTCAAAAGAGAAGTCGATACGACAGATCTTTCCGAATTTTAACGAAGGTAATTTGTCTAGGCGCCCTTAGATACCAATTTCCAACGACGCAAAAAGTTCAACGCTAACCAACCAATCATCAGAATTTGACATTCCGAAATTGAAATTACTCATAATATCTTATTACGCGAAAGAAAAATGCGCAGTTTCCAAGGATTGCTAGATTGATTTTTCTCCCCCAAAACTTCCTGCATACTAAATTTAATTAATTTCATGGTACCTAATTCTTGCAGCCATTTTCGAGATTTCAATAATATATACCAGATTTGATCGTTTAATGTATAAGATGGTATGCCTATCACCCGTTAGGTAGCTTATTTTAACGAAACACTTTATGACATGCAAAATACTCAAATATCTATGATATTTCCATTTATCATTTGAAGCATATCCGCAATATTGGTAATACTCGGTGAGCTAGATTACCAATCCAGCTCACTTTTGCTCTTTGAAAAGTTGGAGGAATCTTTAGTAAAACTTTATTTTCTTCAATAGTCTTTGATTGCGCTTCTCGGAAAATATTAAAATTATCTGGGCACCCAGTCTTTACAAGATTGTACTTCACAGTCGCGACTCGCTAGGGATAAATAGGAGTCAATTTTATTCAGAGTAAAAGGCAAATTCTAGAATTCGAACCAAATCAACATGTGGTATATTATTATTTATTATTAACTCGTATTTTATATAGTAGTTAAAGAATTGGCTTTCGACTCGGAGGTCGTGGGTTCCATTCCCGCATTGTAACAACAAAAAATGTTGTTTCCAGATTTGGTTAGGACAATGCAGGCTGATCTGACCTGATTGTCTGAAAAATGATCCATACGTCGGATGGGTATGTAAGAAGCCGGATCTGCGCCTGATCTCTCGTCAGTCGTGTCGGTTATCCGTCCCACTGGATTATGAGAGTAAAGCAAGAGAGAGTACTCTTGTGTACTGCGCACACACTTGCTGCCTGCTTAACTGGCCTGGTTTCCGGCCGGCCACCGTCACCGAAATCGGTGAGGGGAGATGAAAAAAAAGCTCAGCTGGTTTTATAAATATTTTTTTCGACTTTGAACTCAACGTTCAAAACGCTCTTTAAAAAACCGTAACCGCAGCCAATACAGCACGGAAGGGCGTGGTGAATAGTTTTCAGCAGGAGTGTAGGTACTCCTTTTTTTTGCCAGAACAATAAAATTGTTCGTAAAATTTGATTTCAAGATCAAAATGAGCCGAATGAAAAAAAAAACCAATATTTTTTGTTATATGCATATTTTATGAAACTATTGAATGATAATATTTTCACCGTATATCAACTCAAGCCAAACATTAAAAAAAAAGTGTTAGAAATTTCTATTTGGTGCTAGTAGTAACAAATTTATCGGGGCAAGTTGTAAATTTTATTTGTGAAATAATTAGATAAGCAGCTAAGGTTAGGAAAACTTTTGACCGTCTGAAATGTAAAATACTTTACCAATCCAAAGCTCTCATCACAGGACATACCTTACTGTACCTAGTACCTACTCTACCAAATAGTAGAGACAGAATGTAAAGTCGCCAAATATTCTCATGCAAAATTATTCTAATATTCGGCAATTTTTCGAATGACAATTTTAATTGGGCGAATTGAGTGGCGTCTAGGATCTAATAAGCCACAATGATTTCCCCCGAGGTGCACACTTCATTACCGAACTTTTCTGCTCGCCCACGCCTCGCTCGCCTTTTGTCACAATACATTTATCTCCAACAACTTAACGGCTATTCCTTCCTCGAGCTTGTAACAAAATAAGATTATAATATATACACAATTGTTATTTAATAGTAACTGTTCATACGTTTTAATAATATACACAAAAATTCTTATAGTAAAGTTTTCGGATCATAATATTATGTACCGATTTGTGAATATTTTTTTACTCTAATAGTGGATAATGTCAAATAAATAATGTCTAGTAGTGGATCAACAGCCTCCGTGGTCTAGTGGTGGAGCATTAGCTCTCGGCTCGGAGGTCGTGGGTTCGATTCCCGCATTGGAACAACAAAAAACGTTGTTTCCAAGTTTGGTTAGGACAATGCAGGCTGATCACCTGATTGTCTGACAAGAAAGATGATCCATGCGTCGGATGGGCATGTAAAAAGTTGGACCTGTACCTGATCTCTCGTCAGTCGTGTCGGTAATCCGTCCCATGGAATTATGAGAGTAAAGGAAGAGAGACACACTTGGGCACTATAAAATTACTCTTGCGTAACTGGCCTGGTTTCAATGAAACCGGCCACCGTCACCGAGATCGGTGTGGGGAGTGAATGTTATAGACATTTTCTTATTACAATTGCAGCATACCAATGCATAGCTAATTATGGATTTAAAACACTGAAATAGGCAATCAGGCAACTGGGTACCGCTTGATAATTCAGGAAAATATTGTCCAATTACATACGAAACTGAGTACCGTGTAGAATTACATTAGGTACATTACTTCCATGAATGCTAGTTTCATTTCTTGTGTAAATTTGTAGTGGCCACCGGCCGCTGTCTGGGCAAGCTGCTTTTAATATTTAACACCTGGTTTTGGCCAAATGAGTTTTCGTATCGCGAGTTCACGTTACGTGTGTATTGTGGAGCCTGTATTTTAAATCTTTGTTACAATAACTATGTAGGGATCTCCTACATCTTATTTTTAACATTTAATTTACATATTATTTTATACACAATTTTATTTATACACCTATTTACAAACTTAAAAATTAAACATATTTACTATATTTATAACAATAAAAATATTTACATGATTATTCTACAACTAAAAAGTACATAACTCTGACAAGGCATCAGGTGCCCGGTCAGCTCATTTAAAATATTTTAATTAAATAGTTGTTTACGCTAAACTGTATCGGACGCTCGCGCGCCGACCGGTTTTCTATCATAGGCGAGTACCTAATGCCTACGCGGTGTATTGCTATGCGCCGCGCGGCCGCTCGCCAGTTCGATTATTGACTTGATACGCGAAACTAGTGACGCTCGCGCGCCGAAATTTAAGGTCGCGACCTTGATATCGCGATCTGATGTACTGTGTTATTATGTACTTTCTGTTACTGTGAACTCTCACACTCTCCTTCTATTTAAATATAGGTTTTTGTGGTGTTAATTGTGTAATAACTATTGTAACCGTGAATATAAACTTCAGACTTTATTTCGTGGTTATCATTACTAACTTTCTATTACACTCACTACCACACCATCACATCAATCTCTATAAGTGGTGACCCCGAGAACACAAAATGAGTGAGGATAGCAGTGATTCAGCGGCGACCGCGTGCTCGCAGAAAGGCGGCGTTACCGTGCGGCGTAAAAAACACGTGGCCGCGACACCTTCCCTCAACAACGTTTTGAAGGTGCAACCGTTTTCTCCAGAGGAACCAGAAATATGGTTTGCGTTACTTGAAGGTCAGTTCGACGTATTTAATATTACGAGTGATACAAAAAGATACACGAGCGTTATTAATAACCTCGACATTGTCCACTCAAAAGCAGTGAAGGATATTATACTAAACCCTCCGGAGTTTAATAAATATGAGCGAATAAAGGCGGAGCTCGTCAAACGACTATCTGCGTCGAAGGAGACGAAGGTTCGCCAGCTCCTGACCCACGAACAGCTAGGCGACAGGAAGCCTTCACAATTCCTTCGTCATCTTCAAGACCTGGCCGGCCCTACTGTTCCGGAAGATTTAATTCAGTCGATCTGGACCAGCCGTCTGCCTCATCACCTGCAGACAGTGCTAGCCTCCCAGACCGGCCAGTCCCTGGAACAGCTTGCTGATCTCGCCGACAGGATCCAGGAGATCGCCATCCCCCACGTCGCAGGAGTTTCTTTCCCATCGAACGCGGCACAGCAGAAGAGTGAGATTGCCGAGCTGAAGAGAATGGTGGAACGGCTCACGCTAGAGCTTGAAAGGCACACACGCTCAGCTCAATGTTCCAGCATCAGATCCAGACCCAGGAGGCGTTCATCTTCGCGCCCTCGCCCCAGATCCGAATCCAGCTACCGTCGGCATCCCCTCTGCTGGTACCACATGAAGTACGGAACCCAGGCCCGAAGCTGCATCAAACCGTGCGACTTCCACAAGAAGTCGGGAAACCTCGCGAGCAGTCACTGATGACGACTGGTGATTGCTGCGCTGCTTCAGGTCGTCTCTTTGTCACTGACCGCACCACCAGACTACAATTTCTAGTAGACACCGGCAGTGACCTCTGCGTTTACCCAAGTTCTGCGCTTCGCCAACGTCGTACCAAGACGGACTTTCAGTTAAGTGCAGCTAATGGTAGTGTTATAGAAACTTATGGTTTTATAGATCTTAGTTTAGATTTAGGCTTAAGGCGTAGTTTTCCTTGGCGTTTTACAGTAGCTAATGTAACTAAACCAATTTTAGGAGTTGATTTCCTTAGTAAGTATAATTTAAGTGTAGACTGTAAAAATCAAAAACTTTTAGATAGTACTACTACTTTATGTACCAATGCTTGTGTTGCTAATTCTGTGAATAGTATTATTCATTCAATCAAGATTTCGACGGGCGACACTAGGTATCATGCTATCCTTGCTAGATATCCTGAAATTACCCGCCCTTCAGGCACTTTGCGCACTCAAAAACACAACACTGTACACTATATACGCACTACACCTGGCCCACCTATTTTTTGTAATCCACGTAGATTAGCTCCGGATAAGCTTAAAATTGCAAAGCAGGAATTCCAGCTTATGCTTAATAGCGGGACAACTCGTCCATCTGACAGTCCCTGGGCTTCACCTTTACACCTTGTGCCTAAAAAGGATAACGGCTGGCGTCCTTGCGGCGATTACAGATTACTTAACGCCCGCACTATCCCAGACCGCTATCCTATACGGCATATCCACGACTTTGCACATTCCATCGCAGGTTGTAAGGTTTTCTCGACCATTGATCTAGTGAAGGCGTATAACCAGATCCCGGTCTTCGAAGACGACATCCAGAAGACGGCCATTACCACACCTTTCGGTTTGTATGAATTCCCTTTCATGACCTTTGGGTTGAGGAACGCTGGCCAGACCTTCCAACGTTTCGTCGACGAGATGACCAGAGGCTTGGATTTTTGCTATGCCTACCTTGATGACTTTCTAGTTTTCTCCAAGACCCCAGAAGACCACGAGACCCACCTGGAACTGCTGTTCAACCGCATGAAGGAGTACGGCATCCTTGTGAACACTTCCAAGTGTGTCTTCGGAGTCCGTCAGGTAACCTTTTTAGGCTACAGCATCTCCGAAGCTGGTACCAAGCCCCTGGAGTCCAAAGTCCAGGCCATCAAGGACTTCCCTGCGCCGACAAATATTCGACAGCTTCGTAGGTTCCTGGGCATGGTAAATTTTTACCGGCGTTTTCTCCCTAATGCCGCACAGACCCAGGCACCTTTGAATTCCCTTCTTACAGGCTCCGTGAAGGCGTCACATCCCGTCAATCTGACTGGCGATACTCTGACGGCTTTTGAGCAGTGTAAGGAAAGTCTATCCAACGCTGCATTACTCGCGCATCCCGACAGTGAAGCCAAGCTCGCTCTGGTAACAGACGCGTCTGACCTGGCCTTGGGAGCAGTACTGCAGCAGTGGAAAGACGACCAATGGCAACCACTTGCTTTCTTTTCTCGTAAATTGAGCCCTTCACAGCAAAAGTACTCGCCGTACGATCGCGAGCTGCTGGCCATTTACGAGAGCATAAAGTATTTTCGCCATATGTTGGAAGCCAGACACTTCGTGGTTTACACTGATCACAAGCCGATCAGTTACGCTTTTCACGAGAGAAAAGCCAACTGCTCGCCTCGACAGTTTCGCCACCTCGATTACATATCGCAGTTCATAACTGACATCAGACACATTTCCGGCAAAGATAATGTCGTTGCCGACACATTGTCCCGTGTCGATGAACTGTCGATAGGTATCGATTACAACCAATTGGCTTCCTCACAGGATGTGGACGAGGAGTTGGCACAACTACTCCGCGGCGATTCATCGCTCCGCATCGAGAAGTTGCCTGTCCCCAATTCCAACGTCAAAATTTATTGTGACGTCAGCACCCCGTCCCCCAGGCCTTTCGTGACGAAACCTTTGCGGAAGCGACTCTTCGACAGTCTTCATAACCTCAGCCACCCAGGTGCCAACGCTACTGCCAGGCTAGTAGCCGAGCGTTTCGTATGGCCTGGTGTGCGCAAAGATTGTCGAGAGTGGTCTCGAAAGTGTTTAGCATGCCAACGTGCAAAGGTAAGTCGTCACGTGTCGTCCCCTCTTGGCACGTTCAACTTACCTCGGGCACGTTTCGCATTTGTCCATGTGGACATTGTAGGTCCCCTTCCTCCATCACAAGGCCATCGATACTGCACAACTGTCGTGGATCGTTTCACGCGTTGGCCCAAAGTCATCCCTATGGCCGACATGACCGCCGAAACCGTGGGCAAGGCATTAATATCGTGGATCTCCAGATTTGGATGTCCATCTGATATTGTCACTGATCGTGGTCGGCAGTTTGAATCCACACTTTTCCAATATCTTGGAAAAATGATCGGATTCAAACATCGCCGTACGACCGCGTATCACCCCGCGTGTAACGGTCTCGTGGAACGATTCCACCGACAGTTGAAGGCAGCCATCATGTGTCATACCGATTGTAACTGGGTCGACACATTGCCCCTTGTGCTTCTTGGTATCCGAAGTGCCTTCAAGGATGACCTACAGGCTTCGTCAGCCGAACTGGTCTATGGTGAGCCCCTACGCTTACCTGGTGAATTTTTCCACGTGACGACTACCGGCTCGAGTGACATCACTGATTTTACCACTCGCTTACGCCATTTCGTCACGAAGTTGCAACCATCACCTGCAGCGCGTCATACTAAGGATAAAATCTTTATCTTTAGGGATTTAAATACGTCGAGCCACGTATTTCTAAGGGACGATACTGTACGGGGCGCTTTACAGCCTCCCTACTCTGGTCCCCACGAGGTCCTCGACCGTAACGACAAGACCTTCAAAATTCTTGTCAAAGGAAAGCCGATGACAGTATCCGTAGACCGCCTTAAGCCAGCCTACGTATTGTCCAAGCCCTCCCCTATACCAATCCCTAACCCACATACCAACCCTAATCTACTTCCTACCCCTATACCACTTCCTGTTCCTATACCTAATCCTGCTCCTATTTCTAGTACCGTTCCTGATACTACCCAGGATTATAACATTAAAAAAACTAGGTCGGGACGTGTTGTAAGATTCCCTGACTACTATCGCCCGTAGACTCGGTCTCTGGGGGGGAGTAATGTAGGGATCTCCTACATCTTATTTTTAACATTTAATTTACATATTATTTTATACACAATTTTATTTATACACCTATTTACAAACTTAAAAATTAAACATATTTACTATATTTATAACAATAAAAATATTTACATGATTATTCTACAACTAAAAAGTACATAACTCTGACAAGGCATCAGGTGCCCGGTCAGCTCATTTAAAATATTTTAATTAAATAGTTGTTTACGCTAAACTGTATCGGACGCTCGCGCGCCGACCGGTTTTCTATCATAGGCGAGTACCTAATGCCTACGCGGTGTATTGCTATGCGCCGCGCGGCCGCTCGCCAGTTCGATTATTGACTTGATACGCGAAACTAGTGACGCTCGCGCGCCGAAATTTAAGGTCGCGACCTTGATATCGCGATCTGATGTACTGTGTTATTATGTACTTTCTGTTACTGTGAACTCTCACACTCTCCTTCTATTTAAATATAGGTTTTTGTGGTGTTAATTGTGTAATAACTATTGTAACCGTGAATATAAACTTCAGACTTTATTTCGTGGTTATCATTACTAACTTTCTATTACACTCACTACCACACCATCACATCAATCTCTATAACTACTTTTATAAGAATTCCTAATTTTCGAAGCAATCGATATATTTTATTTGTATTATAAAATCGTCACTGTTCTAAATAAATATAAAGTTTAGATTTTACATACATACATATAATCACGCCTTTCTCCCGTAGGGGTAGGCAGAGACCGCCTCTGTCCCGTAGGGGTAGGCAGAGCCCACTTCTTTGTCATGGGATATCATGGGATGGGACCACCTCGATGTCATGGGATACTCATCCCAACTTACCTGTCCGGTAGTTGTGGTATATTATACGGGTATGCGACCCCGGCTTCCCTAGCTATTACTGTCCCTTGCCCTCCTGAGCGGTAATATCCTACTTTTCCTATTTCCCACTCTAACTTACCAATCTTCCTTTCCACACCACCTATCCTTCCCTTTCCCTATTCCTACCATCTCCGCCAATCCGTGGGAATGCAATGGATAATCATAAAAATAATTTAATTATCCAAAATGGTGGCGATGTGATTCGCCACCCATCACGTCTCGTTCTCGCGGAGGCGAAAAGTGGCCCATGGAGAGCCGCTTCGCTACGTTGAATGGATGACCTGAGGAGGAGTAAGTAATGTAAGTAAGATGAGGAATGGATGGTAAGAATGAAAGTGGACGAAGCGAAACAAGTATGTAAGAATCGTAGCAAGTGGAAAGTTTAGATTTTGCATGACTTAATTTTTGATAATAATTAATTGCATTTAAAAAGTTGTTATAGCTGCATTTAAATTATTATATCAGGTATGCGGACACAAAAAAGAACCTTTGAAATATTTTTTTAAATCGAAATCCAATATTAGGAAGTTGGCCACGATCAGACCGGGGCAAATTGAATTAACGCCCTCAAGTTCTTTAAGATTTCGTATAAATTGTTTTCGTTATCTGAAATTTGATTGTCTTGTTTAAATTGATATTACATTTCCACTTTAGCTTCCATTAAATTGAAAATTCAAAGTATCCGATGTTTTATCAGTAAGGCTGTAATAATAGTAGGTATTGCTAGAATTAAAAAGAAATTGACGTTTATTTAACGACTTTATCTGATGATCATATTATATTTTGTAGGACTCTCAATAGGCAATCGGACAATTTTTTTTATTGCATAAATGAATAGTACCCTTAAATATGAGTAACTTCTCAGAAGAAATTGTATATCAAAAGTCAATATTTTCAAAGGTACAGCGATTTTTATACAAAATTTCGCGAGCCTCCTAAAAACGCTCCATACTAAAATCGCCACACAAATGACGTCACTATTGGATTAAAGTGTATTAAGTAGGTATAAAGTATACGGCCGCAGGAATATATTTGTAAATATCTCCGATATTTGTGCGTTTAAGAATATCCATTCTGTGGTTTAAGTTCATACTTACCATAATGAATGTTTTTGTATATGATGTGAGTAAACTAATGATGTAGGTTTTGTTTACCAATTTCGCAAAAAAAAAAAAATTTTTTTTGGTATAAAGTGTAAAGTCCTCTCTGAAATCCTTATTCATATCCAGTTATTAAAACTTCAAATAAATAATATACAGGATTTATTCTCCATAAATTAACATAACATGTGCCTCCATGGCCGTCTCTCGGTAATAATGCCAATACAAAACAAGCGACGATACTGATCTTGCATTTTTTATACAAATTGAACATGGCACTGAATATTATTTCTTATGCCTAAGAAATAAACTATAAAATCATTTCATCTCATAAACAAATAATAATAATTATATATTAATGCACATTTAAACCATTCATTGCACGTTTACATATTATTAATTAGAAGTATTTTATGAAACCTTCAACTATAAGCTTACAGCTCGGCCTTCCTGCAAGAAGCGAGTCCCTTCGCTTCAGATAGATAGATAGATAACACTTTATCTACACACAATCATAATATTATAACATACAACAATAGTTAGTAAACTAGAGAAACTACCAAAAAAAACCGCTCAATTTAATGAAATATATATTTTTAAAAAGCTTGTGGTTTAAAAAAACACAGTAGGTGTTTAAAAAAACAACAAAAACAAAAAGGTGTTGTTTTTTTTTTTAATGAATTATTGTAAAACAGTATATATCCGTCAGTATTATATATCAGTCTGTAAGGTATATTTTATAATATGGGCCTATGCCGCCCGAAATAAATGAAATTTAATTTAATTTTTAATTTTAATTTTTATATCCATTTGTACGAAGACTATAAGAAATTTTAATGAATGATTTTTTTTTATATTATCACTCGAAATATTCGCGTATACTTTCACTTACTTTCACCTATTTTCTCCTTAGGATTACAAAATATTTTAGGGTAAAAGAATATAACTTGTATTAATTCTGTTAGTTTACATTGCACGGATTCTAACAACATAAGTTTTATATAATTATATCTATAATACAAAATTAGGGAGTTTTCGTCATTTTAATGCGACGGGGCGCTATTTCTAGACCTAGGCCGAAATCTAGTCCGACAGATACAAATCGACACTTTTGATAATTGAGAGGTAGAGATATAACAACGTGGTTATATACTCAAAGATAACAACTATGAATTTCTTACTGACTATTGTTATTAAAATATATTTATAACTATTAGGACCACTTCTTCATTCTCAGAAACATCATCGTCACCACTAGTATCTAAATAGGCTACTTTTCGTGACAAAATGTACGGTTCCCGCGGGAATTTTCTTTGCGCGTATGAACATCTAGTATGACATAATTTTACATTTACTTTGCAGTACACTCCCCGATAGGGACTTATTTGAGTAGTAATTTTGAAACTGACCATCTGCATCGTGGGGGATCTGCCTCTCTACTTGCGCTTCCTACTACTATAATTATTTTTTTTTATTTTAATTTTTATTCATTCTTAGGGTACCTCGAAAGGAAAAATCGAAACCCTTATAGAATCATTTTGTTGTCCGTCCGAATGTCTGTCAAGACCCTTTTTCTCAGGAACGCGTAGAGGTAAGGTCTACGGTCCTTTAGAGCTGTGAAAAAATCAAACTTCTAAGCCAATGCAATCAAAAGATGCAGCCGTTAATGCCGCAAATTTCCGCAAATTTTTGAAGTTCGCAAACACAAAACCAACAGGCTACTTCCCGTGAACTCAGAATCTTGAAATTTGAAATACATAGAGTAACGTCTTATAGCACATAATTATAGGTAAAGGAAAAATTACGAAAACCGTAACTTTTTAGTTTTTACATAATATAATAAAAATATTTTTAATAATTTTAAACTTACTACCCCTTTCCTCATGAACGCGTAGAGATATTAAATTGAAATTCATATCAAATACTCAGGTTTAAAGTACATTTAAGGTGTAACAAAATCACTACCGGTTTGTACTGAACCCTCGGCGCGCGAGTCCGACTCGCACTTGGGCGATTTTTTTTATTTTGTTATGAAAGCTTACAGAAACAAATACAATGATAATAAATTAACATATTAAAAAAAATAAAGTACCAATTACAAGTTTTCACAACTACAAAACAAATTACCAAAGCTCAAGTTAAGCCCCTGAATGTGTCAAAAAATATCCATATAATATACCTTAAAGTGAAAGCAGTCATAACCACAAAAATAATAAACCGAATGAATGTTAATATTAAAATTCAAAACTACACTCGTACACATAATTATTTGATAGTCTTATATTTGTTTAGTAATTAAGATTAATATTTAAAATGGTTTATTAGTTACAATTGATGAAGGGTATCAGTTAGGAGTCTCCTAATTTTAGGTGGATTTAATGAAAATATATCTTCAAGTGGATTTTCATTAAGGAATGTATTCATTTGAGCGCTTGATCTAAGGATGAAAGAGTTTCGACGATAATAGGTGTTAAATGGTGAGACATAAAAAGGCATAAAACTATGATTACCTAGTGGGAACGTTAAACTGTATCAAATTAGTAAGTCAGGAACATCTATTTTGTTAATAATTTTACATAAGTAGACTAGATCGGAGATGTTCCTACGATAATGCAGGGGAAGAAAGTGGAATCTTTTGCATCTAGTATCATAGTCCGCAAGGTCAAGGTGATATTTAAACTGTAAAAACCTAAGAAAACGTTATTATTTATATTGTATACTGTAAATATACTTTCTCTATCACTTGTCAATTTTTTAACCAGCCAGCTCGGTATCCTCAAGTTCGATTATTATTTCGGTCAGAAGCCCATATTTAAAGCCAAAGCCCAAAGAAAATATTAAACTATAATTATTTAGTTAAATTTTCATTTTAGATAAGTAGTTATTGTCTATTCAAATCAGAATGATAATTATCCAAAGTTTCATCTCTTTAAGTTTTACAAATTGTAATCGTTCAAGTACACATGTTTAAAAGAATTTTAGTCTTCAAAATTTTACTAGTGCCTCACGTCATATCTTTATCACCCTATTTTTTATACCGTACAGCTGTTAAAAATCTACAGCTCACAACCTTACATCGATTTAACAATTTTTTTACATACCTAGTCGTTCTATTCGATTCATTAGAACAAAAAGCCGTATGGTGTCGTTGGACACCAGATAGGATCGAAGTTCCTCATTATAAAATTTTGATTTCAAGTTCTATTTGAGGTTTATAGAAAACAATATTAATTTCCTGGGGCTTCGCCTGCGTAAAGTTAGGTTTTAAACTTTAATCCAATATTTTGCCCCCTTGGGGGGGTTGAATTTTGAAAAATCCTTCCTGAATTTTCCAAATTTTCTACAGATTTATACACCGTTCGTGTCTCAAAGTAGAGCATTGCCATATTTTTTCTTTCATAATACTTCTATCTCAGAAACGGTGTATCCTACTTGAAAAATAATGAAAATTACCTCCACCCTAATAACCCCGCAACCAATTCCTGTCATATTATGAGAAATACATGTGCAAAATTTCAAATTTCTAGCAATGGTCTGTGCATTAATACATCAGTCGATCAGCTTTACCTTTTAAAACTGTACTTTGTCTCGATAAGAACTACGATCGCTTCCGATATGAACCCTAATAAAGTACCGTTTCTAGATCACAGGTGGCGTTTTACGTAACATTGTTTGCAAAAATATTATTTTTATGTGAAGAAAGTTTTGTAGGTCACATTATTATTATTATTAAGTGATAATTATAAATACTTATTTGAGTTAAAATAATGTAAAAGTGTAATTCCAATACCGGGAATCAAACGCGAGCCTCCTGGGTGAGAATCCAGGCATCCTTGCCACTAGACCATAATGTAGGATGTCAATTGATCGAAATTTTGCTTTTTACTAATACATAAAAATCTTACGGTTTTATTTAACGTTACAGACCCCCTTTTTGCCGACTAGAGTACCTCTCCGCAACGCCCCATAGGAACTTTCATTCCAATAACTAATACTTACTTATATTACTTGTAAGCCACATTAACATTGTCTGCTCTTTAGACATAGGGTCAACTCAATATTTATGGTAAAAGTAAGTTAATCAATTTTTGTCTATCCAAACCGTTGACTGACTCTATTATTGTCAAAACCTTGTTCTATATTGATTCTGTAAATTCATTTAAATCTCATATATTATAATCTCTTACTATAAGCCACAATAACATTGTCTTCTCTTTAGACATAGGGTCAAACTCAATATTTATGGTAAAAGTAGGTTAATAAATTTTTGTCTACCCAAACCATTGACTGACACTATTATTGTCAAAACCTTGTTCTATATTGATTCTGTAAATTAATTTAAATCTCATATATAATCTCTTACTATAAAATTGATACAAACAAAATCTGTAAATAAATCCTTACTTCTCTCACTTTTACACCTCGTTTCAAATTCATTTTTTTTTATATCGTTCTCTCCACTCTACTCGAACTGTTATGTCGAAAGTACTATATAGTGCTCTTAAATAATTATGATTGATCTCTATCACACTTTTGGTGTTCCACGGTAGACCCACGATCTGGCCTGGCTACGGCAGAAAAATACACCATCCTCACTCCTCATACTCCATGAATAATCAAAACGTTTCGTGATCGACACACTCCATTAATCCCATCCTCAAATCTCGTCTGGAATAGGCGCTCTCCGCCAATGCTCTTGAATAGGCACCCACCAATACTCTCTGATAGGTGCTCTCCGTCAATACAGTCCTCGTCTCGTTTCGTCTCGGATCGGCCTCCACCAATCCCCTTACAATTTATTTCGTCTCGGATTGGCCTCCACCAATCCTGGGATCGGCCTCCACCGATCCCCTTATAAATCTGGTCTCGGTAGCGCTAACCTCCTGCGCCACCCCTGACCACTCACCTCCACCGGCTGATCTAACCACTTACACCTGGGTCGTCCTGAGCAACCGGCAGTAGTCTATTTCCTGACCCTGTCCCATTAACCTTGGGCTCCCTGGGTATCACTCTGTATTGACCTGACCGCTTACACCCGGGTCGTCCTGGTCAACTGGCATATTAATTTTGGCATTTAATTTCTCACCTAGTACTTTCTAATAGTATTAGGAACTTCCTGACTTTCACTCTCACTTTGGGCTCCCTGGGTCCTTAAATACCCAAAATAGATAGTCGTAATCGGAATTCCATCTGATCTGAAACTGACAGAATACAGCTTAATACCATGTCACTCCAAATAAAAAGAAATTAAGAATGTTAAGCGTTATTCTATATTAAAATTAATAAATCATATAGATTGAAGTTCAACTAATAAATGCTCTTTTAAACATAAATACAAATATTTTGCTCCAGTCGAAAAATTAAAAACCCATATTATTATTTTGAGTTCTATTTCGATCAAGTTGTCATAACATTTATAAATTATAATAGTCAAAATTATAGAAAAAATTATATTACATTGTTACAAGACGAAAAAAAACATATACATAATATAGCAAAAAATGCACAGTTCTCCAGAGATAAGCCTTAGTGAGATCGATTTTACTCCCACACATTTCTCTGCAAATTTCATGGTAGGTAATACTTGCAACTGTTTTCGAAAAACCAATTGTACTTAAATATTAATAAACAATAATTATGTATAAACCATAGATACAATATCGTTTCGATTAAAGTATCTGATATAATATCATAAAATCGCAAAACCTATTTATTAATAACTAATTACTATTTAAATTATTATTTTAATAATATTATCTCTTCCATCATCATTATATTATCTCTTTTGCACTCATATGACGTCATGACTCATGAGCACGTTCGAGAATAAAATATGTATTCCATTTTCAAATTTCCTCCGATTCTCTATGCCCCTTTTTCACGATATGCATCAAAAATTTAATTTAATCCCTTTAGATAATATTACGATTTTTCACTTTACTATTATCTAAGCAATTAATTATAGTTTACCATAACATTAATCATTATTAGGTAGGTAGTTAGGTACCACAAAAACAAAGTTTTTTTTTAAATAAATGTCGATATAAACAACGATACTTACGTAGGCTCAGAGCGAAAAAAATATAATTTTCGCCGATCCCACTTCTGAAATGTAAAGTCCTCTCTGAAATCCTTATTCATATCCAGTTATTAAAACTTCAAATAAATAATATACAGGATTTATTCTCCATAAATTAACATAACATGTGCCTCCATGGCCGTCTCTCGGTAATAATGCCAATACAAAACAAGCGACGATACTGATCTTGCATTTTTTATACAAATTGAACATGGCACTGAATATTATTTCTTATGCCTAAGAAATAAACTATAAAATCATTTCATCTCATAAACAAATAATAATAATTATATATTAATGCACATTTAAACCATTCATTGCACGTTTACATATTATTAATTAGAAGTATTTTATGAAACCTTCAACTATAAGCTTACAAAAGACTCGCGAAATTTTGTATACAAATCGCTGTACCTTTGAAAATATTGACTTTTGATATACGGTTTCTTCTGAGAAGTTACTCATATTTAAGAGTACTATTCATTTATGCAATAAAAAAAAATCAGTCCGCTTGCCTATTGTTGCTAATTCAACTATAACAATTCAATAATATTCAACAATAGTAAATTACGAAACTTTTTAATCTGTTGTTGTTTGCCATCAAAATTTTAAATATGGCATATATTTAAAAAAAAAACGCGATGCTTCTAATTAAGAATACCTGCTCTGAACTATTTCGAGTCCTATCAGATTGAAGATCCTTATTTCAGATAAGACAAAGAAATATAGAACAAGAAGATGGTATTATCTCCATTAAAATTTTAAGCCCCTTCGAAATCTTACAAACAATATGCTATTTTAGGTCACTAATTCCCAGCTTTATCTTACTTAAATCTTAACAATATTGTACCAATACAAAGACAGTTGATATTGGGTTTGAAATTATCTTGAATTATTCATATCGTATGCCATTGCCCATTGTATAGAGTACATATCGATAACCACTTCTAGTAGATTTTCATGGATAGATATTTATTATGTTTATCGATTTATTTTAAATATATTTTATCTACTATTTTGTACTTTCTAGATTAATCTTTCTTAGCGTTCTGTACCCAAGGGGTAAAAATGGGACCCTATTACTGAGATTTCACTGTCTGTCTGTCTGTCACCAGAGGGGCAATTCTGCTAAATAAAGCCTGCATTAATACAATTACAATCAAGTCCCGATACGCTAAAACTCTCAAATGATGTTTTTATGAACGTTAAACCAAGTGAAACGCGCTCTGATTGGTCTAAACGTCATAAAATCCGTTCATAATAACATGTCGCTTTACTTTCAATCCAAACAAAGAAAAATTAAGTCTATATTAAATACGAGAATTGAGGTTTAGGTTGTATCTCTTTAAGCGTGTTAGCTAGTTCAAATTTTCACATATGGTAAGTAGGTTTTTGTTAAATAAAATAAATATTTACGGGGTCTATTATAACAAAACGAACTTGGTTTCATATACACATTACACACTACCAGAAACTCTATGAGATCTTCTATTACTTCTTTTTAATCTGTATCTGCATATTAAACAAAAAAGAAAACATTTAAAACACGTTTAAAAAGTAGCACGTGTGGAAAGATCCTTACTAAGTAGGAACCGAAAAAGTATAGAAAGAAATATGAATTTATGAGCGAAATAACGCTGTAAATATATCAGGCCTCTGGCATAAAAAAGCCAGAACGTAATTCTACAGTAGGCGTGCGACATTGCTTTAGGTTTTGTAACGAATACTTTTTAATTTTATTTTTGCCCGTTTCTGCCATAATGTGGTTTGCATTTTTTTTCATTAAAATATAGTGTTTCCACTGCAGTTGCTTTATAAATTTTGTACTGGATTACGTTAAAAAGAAACATTGATATATTTAGAATAACGGTTGTGAAAGTAAATTATAAGACTTCGTAGCCGAAGCAAACGTTATCCAATCTATTAAATATATCTACATATTATTAATGCTTGTTAAATATATCTATATAAGGCCAAATTGAGCTTTATAATTAGTACTGGCCAAAATAATCTTTTCTGTAGAAGACAGATAATATAATATAGGCACTCGTTATTTGAAAAAAAAAAAATCCTTGGGAACTCTTATTACCCGACTGCGCTAGAAGGAGGTATATGTATGTATGTATGTATGTATGTATGTAATTGTTTGGCACGCTCTGCGGCCTGAGCGGCTCGAAGGATTTTATCTTGAGAGGTGTCATTAGATTCGTATTTACTGTGAGAGTGGACCCAACATCAAAATTATTTGAAGCAGTCGAGTTTTTTGTTTTTTTAATTAACGGTATAATTATATACATCATTATTATAACTGGTACATGTAAATTCACATAGTCTTATTGTGACTATATTATATAAACTAAGATATATTTACTAATTAGTAATGTTTTAAATGGAAAATAGTAGCAGTGAAAGCAAATGAAACAATTCAATTGCAATTAAATTGCAAGAGTTTATTTAACCCAATGAATTCTCATTGTATTGTTACAAGAAATAAATTAAAGCTGCAGTTTAATTGGAGTAAACTTCCAAGATTGAGAATTGGCAATCAAATTATTATATATACCTACCTAGCATTCAAAAGGCCGAAAACTAAAACACCGCTCAATTTTTGACGGCTGCTCAAATTTTAAGCAACGTAACACTCTTTAGTAACATAAAAAGAGCCGAATAGTCCTACCTACTATTCATAAGAGCGCTATTCTTTCACGAAATTACTGTTACCATGAATCTCCTTAAGCTATGATATAACGCCTCATTCTGGGGCGTGGCGAGACTCCGCTCAGAAATTTTTACTCAAAAAGGTAGTTTTAAACTGCACGAGTTTATGTTAAATTTATGCAACCAAATTTCAACTCTCTGAATGCATTTAGTGAATTTCATTTAGTGCTACTGTTTTATAAATTTATTTGTGGAAGTCAAGTTAAAATTGATTACCAGAGTTTAACAGAGTTTTTAAGTACGTAATTACTATGGTTGCTTGTGTCGTCTTATAAAAATAATATTGTAATATTCCGTGCAAATAAAATAAACCAAACTCTTTTGCATTCACTGAATCTTTATTTAGTTGTCTTTTAATTAATAGCTACAGATATATTAATTAAAAAAAGAAGTCTTAGCTAAAATGATATCGTTAATTACAATGATGATCTTTGACGAAAATAATATAATAATTAGGTAGTATGTAAATCCCATGATTTACATACCGTTCTCTAAGTGACTATTGGACCGTTTCAATAACCTATCTATAGGTATATTGTTAAAAACATCACATTTGGTATCGCAAAAAAAAAACCGTCAAATGATACCAAATAGGTATGTAATTTTTAACAAATATTTATTGGTAGGTACCTACCTACCAATAAATATTTGTTAAAAATTACATACCTATTGCGACCTTATTGCGACCGGCCATAAATCGCGTATAATAGAGAGGATAACTCGATATGTTGACGGGTTGGTCAATTGAATGAATGGGATTGACGTATCGCACTCCAAAGACAATCCCATTCATTTTTAATTTCTAATTTTTGCATGGGAGAACCCACCCACCCAACCTAACCCTACTTAAGGCTACTTACTTACAAAGTTATTCCTTTACAAAGTACCTAAGTAGTATAGTTTTTTTCTTAAGAGATGAACAATTTGTGATCAATAAACGTTGTTGCTTTAAACTTGATGAAAAGCTAATGCTTGATGATGATGATGAGAGACGCAGGGAGCCAGTAGTTATATGATCACGGACCACAGAATTTGAATCATAAAGTCATCGTAAACTCCTTTCAAGAACGTGTCCCCCGGGATAGGGGAAGCTATAAATAGGTTGAATGCAACTACTTATTACTTTGTAATTGAAGCGAACGTTGAAGCACTGTATAAGAAAACTTTTTCAACAGATTTTCAGAATTATTGTCAGATGTTCAAGAAGGTATTTAGGTAAAGATGTCAGAAAGTGTCATACAAATATAATATTTCTCTCAACCCTACTAACATAAAATATATTTACTCGTAACTCGTTAAAGTCTAACCAATCATAAGTCCTACTTTTCTTTTTGTTTGGTAATCCAATACAAGAAAACATTAATAATGTTACGTTAACGAATACCAGCTGTAAATCTTTCAGTATTATTCAACTATTTCAACGTGACATTTTTAGAGCAAAAAATTGAATAAATCCTTAATTCAAATAAAGATACAATTCTGAAGTGATTTATCCAGCGTCGGAGTACTTGAAAGACGTTATTTCAATTTGCAGCCGTCTGATCGTGGCCTGATATTGGATTCCGTTCGGTTCCACTAAGATAGTTACACGATAAGGTAGCATTTGCATAAATGTCCTAGATCTAGATAGATCGATGTAGACAAAAAGCCTCTATCGGAAAAAGAAATTTCTTATAATTGAACTTTTGTCTTGATAAAGTTTTCTATACTTATGTAACCAGTATATAATACAGTATTTTTGATTATCAGAAATACAACAATCATAAGCGTACCCTTACTATGTGTAAAAATATTATAAGAATTTTCATTGACTTGACGACCTCTGTGGCTCAGTGGTTCAGCGCGTTGGTGCTCAAGCCGGGGGTCGCGGGTTCGTTGTTTTTTTGTGTTCTTGGAACATGGATGTGTATAACTAGCTTTTGCCCGCGGCTCCGCCTACGTAAATACATTATCCGGCGGGAGATCTACTTTTTCGAGATAAAAATATTTTTGGGTCCCGACCCAAAGTATGTCTATACCAAATTTCATAAAAATCGATTGAGCGGTTAAAGCGTGAAGAGGTAACAGACATACAGACAGAGTATCCCTCGGGAACACTGTACTTTTCCGGGATAAAAAGTAACCTACGTTTTAATTCAGTGCCTAAACTACTAGCATACCAAATTTCATCAAAATCCGTTCAGTAGTTTTTGCGTGAAGGAGTAACAAACATCCATACATCCTCACAAACTTTCACATTTATAATATTAGTAGGAAGTAGGATATTAGTAGGATATAATAAAAATCTTAAATATATGTATAGTATTAACACTTATAAAAACCCTCTTTTTTGTCGGGGATTAAAAATAAGCTTCGTATGGTACCGTTACTCACAAATCGCAAGCATTAAAATATCTATTATACCTGTATATTTTCCAATTTGAAGTAATAGACTAGTACCAAATTGTCAATGGAACCGCACCGATGACCGAACATATTTGTGTGGCACAGGGGCAGTGGTCGGCTGCGCAGTTAGTGGAGTGTTAACTCTGTAGAATGGGTGCTTTGATCGTATTCGGACAGTGTCAACAGCGACAATCGTTCCTAAACTCATAAGGGTGAATTGCTACCAAACCAATGTCATACTCCGGCTTAGTGTTGAAACTACTTGTTATCGGCAAGCTTTGCGTGACTATCGGCCAAATACTCGAATACTTCTTACATCAAGAGGATCCTCTTGATGTAAGAAGTATTCGAGTATTTGGCCGATATCGAACTCATTACGCGCTACGTGGCTAGCTGGACTGCTGTCCTTGTCGTTGTAGCCACAAAAAACAGTGATGACCTGGATTTGATTTTCAAAACACAGCCGTATATCTTAAAAAACTAAAATACGTAATTGGATTTTAAGTTAACCCCCTAACAAAAAAAAAAAACAACAAAACAACTGGTTGCACTCCGGAGTGCCGGCAGAAGTGAAAACTTAAACATTAACGTTGTGCATTTTTGAATATTTTGGAATGGTTAGGGAATAATTTCGCACGAATTGCTTTATTTATCAGTATAAAACTACTATTTATGTAGTTAAATACATCATTTATTGCGCTATCGTACACAAACATGACAATTTATAATTATATAAAAAAATAACACTTCAGAAATATTAAAATTATTTGACATTAAAAAGTTTATCTCTAGAAAAATCAAATTTCATCATACATTTTCGCCGCGCGGTAGAAAGAGAGGGGGTACTTTATTACTTTCCTCTCCTTCGCCGCGCCGGCGGTTTACTCTCCCTCCGTCTTACGAATTTTCAATCAGTGTCCTTGTCTGATACGTCGGAAAAGTCGCTTGACAGACAAGGACAAAACAGTGTGTAGCTTATACACTGTATAAATATTTTTATTAGTAAGGGGGTAAGTATATAACTAACTAATAATTGAAAACAAAATTAGAAATAAGCACAAGCATATACCTACTGGTGCACGGTGATCAAACTAAGTAAAGTAAGTAAATCTCTTAAAGGTCAATGTCCATGCAATAAAATCCCAGAAATTATTCAAAATCTTTTGCATGATTTTATTTAAAGCTTATGATTTTATTAACCATTCCATCTTGAGAATAATATGGGGAGATGGTCACCTGCAAGGCTACTTCTATATACCTACGTATCCTGACTTTTATCATATACTTAATATAAGATTATGAATAATACTTAATATATTTAAAAAAAAAACATCTTTTTGCTAAAATGCCCCGCGCGAGTTTCGCTTCCAGCTCTGCAAACTATCAGTGCCACAGGCCACTATAACCTCATCAATCTGGACATAAATAAAAAAATGACGTCCCGTTTCATCAATTAGTCTGATAGATGGTTTCCATTAATTCCGTTACCAAAAGGTAAACAAGGACATCATTGCATGGGTAAATTGGGATTTATTCAATACACGCCAATCTGGCTGACGTCGGGACGCAAATTCGTTTACTCTCCACTTGGTATGCGCGTCACGGCATGGACGCCTTGCGCCTCACAATATCACCCATTATTTTGCCCAAATTGAAATGTCACCGATTCCAATGAGATAGTGCTTCTGTTGTATCTTAAGCTGTAAGATTTAGATGAATTAGATATGTCACCGTAAAATTGTAAAAACCGTCAGATTGTAATATTACTAGTGATATTATAATATGTCGACATATTGTCAAATAAAACTTCTCCTTACAATTATTGTACGCATTATTTTTCGTTATAATTATTATTTTTTTAGCCGTTTAATCGGCACGGTAAATATTACAATATATCGAAAAATAATGTGTAAAATTGTAAGAAGAAATTTTTATTGGACAATTGTCGACATATTATAACATCTATAGTAATATTAGAATCTAAAAGTTTTTACAATTTTACGGTGACAGAACTTTCGAAGTTCATATTTCAAGTTCGAAGTTCATGTTTATGATAACTATTCAACATAGATATTTATTCACCACACAAAAAGATACACGTTTCATATGACATCAGTCATACACTGCCATACTGCACATGCGCAATGAAGCGCGTTGCAACTTGACATACTAGTAGGCCGATGTATCTTGGCGAGTCTGAACTTCGCGCAGAAGGTTGTGCAATAACTATTTTAAAGTGTTTTCGTATTTATTTTATTTCTACTAATTAGTCCACTGAATTAGGGAAATTTTGTTCGTACATACCTATATATAAAAAATACAATAACAGCTTTCTTCACGAGTTGCGCTAAAGTTCGCAAAGCCTATGTTCAGACTGGCCAAGATACATCGGCCATAGTGTACGAACTCTTGCAATGAAACGTGTTTCTTCTTCTGTAATGAATAAAGTTCAATCTTGATTTGCTACCTTAAAAATGTAGTGCCGCGTTTCGTTACAGTATGAACTGACCCTTACAGTAAATAAATTTTAGTGTAATAATAATAATATCTATGGACACTTCACACCACGTCAATCTGGTCCCGTGCTAAGTATCCGAAGAACTTGTGTTACAGGTACTAGACAACGGGAGGTATATTTAATACTTTTATAGTATACATATTATATTTAAGATATTTACTATATTATACACATATTTAATACACATCCATGACCCAGGAACACAGAAAAACTTTTTGTTCCTTCGGCAGGATTCGAACCTGCGACCCCCGGCTTGATCACCAAAGCGCTGAACCACTAAGCCACAGAGGTCGTCGAGTATTTATTAATGTAATGTTTCGGTGTGAATAACCTTTTAGTACATACTAAATTAAGTTAGATAGCATCGAAAACTAAAAGTATAGCTTGCACTGGAACAATATTTTCAGTGAGTCCCCAAAGTTATCCGGGCTTTAACCCGAAACATATTTTTCTATATGTTGGATAGTGTTTTGTTTTACCTTGAGTTACTTGGGTCGTATGTTTGATAAACACGTACGATATACCGTGAATAAAATACGGTTTTTCATTCATTTTCACTGACTTTAGAGAAATAAAATAGTATAAGATAATAATTTCTCATAATAGTCAAACTCAATTCAAATATTGCTTTAACTACAAAAAACAAACTATAATTAATTAAAAAAACCGACTCTCTTACGGGTCAGTGCACACTGAAACGAAATGAAAAATAGGCAAGCGGACTGATTTTTTTATTGCATAAATGAATAGTACCTACTCTTGAATATGTACTCTTAAATATGAGTAACTTTTCAAAAGAAACAGTATATCAAAAGTCAATATTTTCAAAGTTACAGCGATTTGTATACCAAATTTCGCAAGTCTCGTAAAAACGCTCCATACTAAAGTCGACCTAAAAGTGGCATCACTCTTGGGTTAAAGTGTATGAAGATTGAAGTACATATACGACCACAGGAATATATTTGTAAATATCTCCGATATTTGTGCGTTTAAGTTCATACTTACCATAATGAATGTTATTGTATAATATGATGTAAGCAAACTAATTATTATTCTTATTCTTGCAATTAAACGTGTATCTTGTGCAGTGAATAAAGTTAAATTTTTAATCGCTACATTAAAAACGCAGTGCCGAGTCTCATATTATCTAGTCTCGGTGGGAACTGACCTTATGATAAATCTAATTATTCCTCTCAAGCTCAAATACGACAAGCCGTTTAGGCTCTATATCGTGTCAAAAAATAAACTTACATACATACAACCGAAAACATGACCCACCTTCTGTCACAGTCGGGTAAATATATGCGTGTAATCTCAGTAATATGCTAAGGACTTTTACATGCAATACACACAAAATGTACAAGGACATCCTACTAATATTATAAATGTGAAAGTTTGTGAGGATGTATGGATGGACGTTTGTTCCTCTTACACGCAAAAATTACTGAACGGATTTTAATGAAATTCGGTATGGCAGTAGTTTAGGATCTGGACATAGGCTACTTTTTATCCCGAAAAAGTACAGTGTTCCCGAGGGATACTATATTTACGCGGGCGAAGCCGCGGGCAACAGCTAGTATTATATATTTGCACACGTTAGTTGCAGATCTTAGAATACTTGTAGCTGTGCTCGTAGACTGCATAGCGGCGAGGAGCCGCGGTACACTCTCGAGCATTCCTCGCGCTCCGCTGCTGTGTTTGACAGTGTTGTATCAGAATACTTCCCACATAGTTTACAGTACGATTCATGCGAATGTGTCATACCTGAAGCGTTATATTAATGTACAAATTATTATTATTACTTAAATTTTCAAATTAAATGTAGTGCTTCTTATCTAATTACTTGCGACTAGCTTGTGACATTATTCTCTATTTTGGGTTATAAAGTTGATCTGACAACAAGACTTGTTGTGTTGTGTGTTGTGCCGTGTCGTATTGATACTGTACATTTTGTAAGCCATACCCAAAAGCCATGACTCGTGTGTGTATTTGACAGCAATTGCGAAAATTGACGCAATGCAACTATTTCCAACTGTCAGTCTGCAATAAAAGTTGCAACGTAGCGTTATGCTCTGAATTGCTTCGTGTCAGGCATGTCCATTTAAATCTTATCTTTTATATTACGTTTGGTAAATAAAATCTATTACAGTAAATTTGTTTACTGAAAAGCAAAATATGATGTTCTGATTATTATATAGTGTAAAGACGTCTCTGTCAGAAAAATACATCCTAAATGGTAGCGCACACACTGAAAAGTGAAATTATATTTAAACGACTTCCCCAAAAAGGAGGCGGTTATACGTTCGGCTGTATATATATTTTTTATTTTTATTTTTTTGTATGTTCAACGATTACTCCGCCGCCTGTGGACCGATTTTCAATTTTTTTTCTGTGATGTATAGGGTGTAATCCCAAATTGGTCCTTTTGATATCAAAGTCGTGACCTGATAATGGGATCCATGAGGAATCGAGGGAATTCCTCAAAATTTATATGGACACATATGGTGATTTCGACTTTTTCTGAAGTAGTTCAAGCATATGCTACCAAAAAGTAAGATTTTGCTCCAAGGTATACCCTGGATCCAACAGTACAGAACAGAACTTCTGACTCCTTATAGATACATGTTTGTGGATTTCGGCGTTGTTTATAGAACTGCAAGCATATGCCACCATGTCAGTTAGAGTAATCATCATCATCATCACCCCTATCACACCATACATCATCACATTATGATATAAAAGGTATTTCTCATAGTATTTTACATTATCAAGGAGATCTTTGAACATTACTCTGCCGTTTATGGACCTATTTGCAAAACTCTTTTGTTGTTGTAAAGGGTTTAATTCGGAATTGGTCGTTTAGTCACTAAAGTGGAAACCTGATGATGCGATCCATGAGGAATCGAGGGAACTCCTCGAAATTTATATCCACACATATAGTGATTTATACTTTTACTGAAGTAACACAAGCATATGCTACCAAAAAATAAGATATTCTACCAAGGTATACCCTGGATCCAAAAGCAATGTACAGAACTCCTCAGTCTTTAAATATATGCGTTTGGAAATTTCGGCATTGTTTAAAGAACTGCAGTCTGCAACCATATGCCACTTTATAACTTACAGTAATCATCATCATCATCTTAATAACAATACCTAATGGAAGCTTGGCGCGTATTCAATTATACATTCGATCGTTTAGTTTAGACGTTCTTAAGACGTATTAATAATAACTTAACAAAATATATAACTAAAAAGCGTGAAATTATTATTTTTAAACAAAAAATTAAACCGACTTCCAAAGTAAAAATACACAAAAAAGTATGAAATAAAACTTAATCTCTAAATAATTCCCCTTTCAAATTCGGCTAAAATTTTTACTATTTCTCTACTCAATCTTATTAATTTTGAAGTCGGTACCAACCGACCAACCAACCGACCTGTCGCGCGGTCACGTGTCCTGATCGTAAATGCGTAAGATTTAACTTGCAATTGTTTGCTGTCTTGTTTTACGCAAGCATGAAACTATTTTAGTTCGTATTGACTTTTGACACCAACCTTCCCAACACACTGTCCTTTGAACTTGACCTTTGACCCCAACAATCTCCATCATATTGACCCGTACCTTTACATTGACCTTTACCTTCAATCGTCCAACCACGAAAATATGATTTGAGAATGATATCTGAGAGAATGATATAATTATATGAGAATATTCTCGAGAGAATCTGATACGATATTCTCGCCCAAACCATACGATAAACTCTTCTTAAAATAGGCATTTTACGCAGGTAATCTTCCTGTGTAGGCATTTTTAATAGGATATTAAAATTTGAGTTAGGGGAGTTTTTATCTAGAGGTGCGATATTATATTTATGTACATTGTACGTTTACATTTTAATATTATTAAAAATGCAACGTGTATAACTTGTTCAAATTTGCATATTAATACCGGTGACGCTACCTAGGGACTAGCGTATTCAAAGTTACGCCAGATTGTTGTGCCTCGTACGCGATATGCACCAGCAAAAACTGTGACTTCAATGAAATTTTAAAGTAAGGAGAAACGTCGAGATATAAGTTGGAAAAGAAAGAGTCGCATTTGTTTTCACACTGCGTCATATTACAGTTACTAGAGCAAAATAATTTGAATTTGTTTTTAAAATCCTTATAAATATGATTTAAAGTAGAAATTGGATAATAACAATATTACAAAAATCATTGACATTATATTCCAATAATGTAATATACCTATAACATATTACATAACATACTTAATAGAAACAAATAATAATAAAAAGAGATAATAATATACAAGAGCTCTAAGATACTCTGTTATTTTATTTTCTCGCATATTTAACAGTAATTAGTGCTCGATTCTCGTTCCAAAAATGTTTCATTATTATAACATGAGTCTTTAATTTTAAACAGTAATATCCTATAAATACTTAAATTCGATGCACGCAGCCGATACTGCGGGCCGGGCGCGTGACTTTCGAAGCCTGCGCTTTGTACGGCAGTTTAAGTTGTCCCTGCGTTATTTTTCTGTAAATTACGCAAATTTTAAGCTATGCTTACTGTCATTACGTAATATTGTAGATTCCTTAATCTTTACGCAATATATGAAATTTTACCGATCGGCAGTCCGATTTTTTGCTAATAACGCCCTTTGCATAATATAATGTAATTAGTGTTAGAAATAGAAAATCGGATGCCATACGGTAAAATGTATTGCGATTTGCGTGTGCACAGATGCCCTAATTTTAGTATAAGTTATGATCGGCAGGGAAGCAAAAGCCTCTTAAATAAAATAAAGATATAAAAATTGTCCAATGTTACATATTTCATTAATATAAAATTACACCCTGTATATAAAGGAAGTCAGCGGTTCACTGTTTCAGTATAAAAGATCCGCAGGAGCTAAAATGCCGTAGACGTATAAGTTATTCCGTAACAAAATCTGATACACCTACGTGACTGGCGCGTATCTGGCTGACGATTTTTCGCTGAACGCGCGAACGCCCAGTTTTTCCATTAAAATGCTATGCGTTGTATTTCTGTTCCATTTTCCGACCGTCCAATTTATTTCGTGGCATTTTGTTTTAAGACACTGCAAGCTGAATTCATATAAAATGTTGCTTTCTTTTTGTTCGGCATGTCGGAATTTTAAATAAATTTTTATTTACATTTGGTGGGAGTGCCCAATACCCACAGATAGATATGTTATTTTTTTGTATTTAATTTATTGCGTTAACTTAAAATGTTATCTTCTTTTATTCCTATTGAAATTGAATACCGTTAGATATAATAATAGTAATAATATTACTTTATTATCTTGTTATTTGGTAAAAATCTTTCAATCTCTTTAGCTTTTTATGTTTTTATCTGCTATTTAGCAATCGCAATTAAATGTACATAAACACACTACTCCGTGACCTGTAAATCCTAATAAAAATGAATACATGTAGGTCATTAAATATTCCAGTGACTAGAGGCCGTTTTGTGGTCGAAATTCGCCCAAATTTTAAGTTTGAACTTTATACTATTTTTTGATAGAAAAAAAAAACCAGAATAGTTGTAACTGATTGATAAAAGTCAACGTGAAACAAAATTGTATCTACGCACGGTAGAGTGTTAATCATTTGAGGTAGAGTGTGTTGTTATTTATATTTATTTTATGTATTTCTAAGCATTATTTAAAAAAAATGCTATCTGCACACTTTCCTCAAAGTGTTATAGAGGAAAGGAAGTATCATACTCCTCCATTCGCACAATTCTCGTAAAACTGTACAGAGAGGTTTTGCTCCACGTACTAATATAGTAATAATATCTTCAAACTTATCTAGGCTACAGCCCACAAATGATCAACGTGCACGCAGGACTTAGGGGGAATAAAAGAGTTGACTAACTAGCCGAGAATGCTGCTTTGAGGTTGAAGAGGAAACCTGACAATAATCGGTGTCCCGTCTTATTCATTAAGCGTATCATATGATTGTGGAATGATGTGTGTCGGGTGGGATGGCCGGCGCGCGGCGTCATGAAGCTCTTCTTCTCCAGACGCGACGCTGCGGCATACAGAATAGTAGCTAAAATAGACATTTCATCCCACATAAAACACAAGCACTGACTGGACACGGCAGGTTCACCTTCTGCTTGATTGCTTTCTGCTTTCGATTTAAGTTGAAGGAGGACCTATTGTGCCTGGTGTCAGCCCAAAGTTGCGGAGACAGTTTCTCACTTCAGTTACTCAAGTGCCCGAATTTTGCTAGCAATAGATATTATAGACGGGTGAGAATGTTATTTTTGCAAGATAGTGTAAGCCGCAAAAAAAAAGGCAGTAACTGATGACAATCTGCTGTGTCTTCTTCTTCTTTTGGCATAGCATAGCCCAGACCGCTGTGAATATGAGGGTTTTTAAATTCGTGACATCTAACAGCTTTTTGACACGTCAAGGACCGTCGGGCTGCCAAGCGCCGCCTGGTGACAAAAAAAGAATCGAAAATTCTTATTAACCGTTTTTGATACTACTTACGCCACCAGATGACACTTTGTGTGAGATGAGTTGCTTTAACGGCAGAAAAAATATCAAACACCCTCATTGTGATATTAGTTTTGTAAGAAAATTAAATGTATTAGTATAATCATTATGTGTTTTTGTAAATCGACCTATGCGTAGAACAAAGTCTGATGTGATCATAGAGCAAAAGTGCGTTTTTTGGATAAATGAAATAAGGAATCAAAGCTCTACAGACTGACATTTTCAGAATTTTTGTATCTGGCTTATTTTCGTAAATACAGAATCGTACAACGTCTTATTTGATGTAAGCTCCATGATAAAATGCACCTTGTGTTCATAGGATGGAGAAATTGGAGCGCGCACGGCGAGGGCGCCTCGCGCGATCTTCATTTCTGGCGTTGTCGAGCGGAAAGAAGGGTTTTTTGCGTCATGTGTGTGATTTTTTTTTTCGGTTTGACAAAAATTATAATTTTACTAATTATTGCGTTCTAAAAGTATTTCTGAGATGTCATGCTTACGGATAATGCTGGATATGCTTTAAAAAGAGGAGAAAAAGAGTCTGAACGTAGTCCTTATTTTTCAAATAAGCAATATATTTTTATGAAGAACGGTGTAGATCCGGGTAAGCTGATATTTTTACTTAAATTATTCTTCAAATTTAGTATTATCATGCTTTGAAATTATAGTTTTTTACTATTCCGCTTTTTAAGCTCATAAATAGAAACGGGAAATCTATATTCATATAAGACATTTTTTGACGGAGAGTTAGAAAAATACATTTTAGTTCGAAAAGTACGATTAGTTTCATGTTTATTTATTGGGTAAATATTTGTCGTGTTATCAATAAAAGTTGACGTACCAAATAGTTGAGATTATAAGTAATATTAGAACTATGTTAGACTAATACTTTAGAATTTCTAAGAGTTTCATGTAACTATAGGACGTTTTTTTACGGAATCACAGAATAGTTACAATACATTTTGTCAGTTCGATATGCATATGGGACGTTATTGCCTGAATAATGACATCAGTTAGGACGTTATTCTTTTAAAAATATCGTTAAATATAAATATATTTCATATTAAATAAATAAAAATAGTTTAAAGCTACGTTACCTTACAATATATACACATTTGTTGGGTCTTCGGCGAATCATATAACATTACGATCGACAGTTTTTAGTTCTTGTAATTGTCATTAAACCTTGTATATTCAAACTTTTTTTAATAGCTTTGTCCAAATGTTATTAATTTGTATTAAAATGTTTTCAAGTTATATTTATATCATACATAATATTATTTTTAATATATTATGGTGCAGTGTAGTAATACAATTTTTAACATTTCAGTTGTTGACAACAATGTGCAGAAGAAATAAGTTAGCCACTAGATGATGTTTGAAATAAAATTGATGCCGGACCTCATAATCCATCTACTAATGAGAGAATTTATGGCCTTCGGCCATCAATACTTTATTTGAAAGCGACTCCTAGTTTCGAAAAATCACCTTTGATACAACTTAAAGACTTAGAAAATTCTGACCATAGGTTCTGACCATCAGTTGATCAAAAAATGTCGGTGCTAACTCCTATGCAGTCACCTACTGATAGTCATTCCACCTATGACAGCGTTTTCAGGTCCAGTTATGTAGATAGTAGTATACAATTTAATTAATATTATATCTAGGAATATCTCGAAAGTATACTCTAGAAAAATACCCAAAACCTGCAAGCAAATGTGTGAGTGTACGTTTAACCATGCGTAATGCAAGTCTATTGTTGCTCTTTTATTTAATTATTTCTAAAAATTATTCCAGCACGCTCGGGCAAAAGCCTTTGACCACTATCTAAAAGGTGTTTTGCAAAATGTGATCATATGTAACTCTGAAACGGGGTACAAAGTTTGACTCAAAGTGGACGTAACTTTGAGAATCGGTACAAAGTTTGACTCAAACTGGATGTAAATTTGAGACTCGGTACAAAGAATACATCGCGTCTTTAATAGAAATAGTTATCGTGATAAATCACATACTGCTAAACACCTTTTAGATATGTTAAATCATTTTAGTGTAAGTACCTGATGGCCATTCCTATAAGGTGTTACAGAAAATGTGATAGTATATACGTAGATATACACTATCACATTCAGGATAATCGATTTTATAGACACTTGATTGATACTTTAAATCAATCCGAACCTTATTATGACAAAATTGATTTTTTATGTATTATTTCTCCTGAATGCGACATGCTTATTATAATGGGATTATGGCCATAACAATATTATGGTTATTTTTTATTATTTTGGATAAACGTGCAGATACCTTCCCCCATGTAGGTTAAACTGAACTTGTACCTATCTAATTACATTATACAACATAGCTAGAAAGCTTAGGTACAGTACCAAAGCAGTTTAATTTATAACTACGTTTTAGAAAAGGTTAGGTGTTAAAATATCGAGCGAGGTCAGTTCCGATATCATCTGGAGGGCAAGGCCAAGTTAGCCTCCAAGAAGCTTGGTGTTCTGAACAGGTCAAAGCAGTATTTCAGTCCGGTCCAACGCCTACAACTCTATAAGGCGCAGGTTTGGCGTCACATGAAATACTGTTCTCATCTTTGGGCAGGGGCGCCAAAGTACCAGCTTCTCCCTCTAGATCGTATCCAACGTAGAGCCGCTCGAATTGTCGACTGCCATAGTATTTCAAACAGGCTTGACTCCTTAGAGCTACGTAGAGATGTAGCATCGCTCTACATCCTCTATATCTCGGTTATATTACGGTCAGTGCTCCGAGGAATTGTTCGGACTTATACCTGCTGCAACTTTTCGCCATCGTTCCAAGCGACAAAATATTTATCATCTTCATCACCTTGATGAATGGCAGTCCTCCACCATGCGCTTTACCCGAAGCTTTCTGCCGCGCACTGTAAAACTCTGGAATGAACTGTCGCCAGCATCATTACGGCCTGCAAACCTTCAAGAAGGGAGCGTATTCCCTCCTAAAAGGCCGGCAATGCACTTGCAACTTCTCTGATGTTATCGCTTACGGTAACGGTACGGTACCGTAAGCGATAACATCTACTACTACGGTAATCGCTTTCCATCAGGTGATCCGTTTGCTAATTTGCCCCCTAGTTTAATAAAAAAAAAAAGTTTTAATTGTTTATAAGTTTAAATTTTGTTTTGGGCTTGATGTATTTTTTCAAACAATATTTAATTTTTATGGGCATATCTTAGAGATTTAAATTTTTTGTAGGTTAAAGACTATGGTAACTAGTCTTTAATTTTAAGTGAGTCCCTAGTACCGACTATGGATTAATTGTTATTATAGTTCAAAACACCACCTATTTTGAGATTTTTTAATGTAAATAAACACTTTTAAAAATAATTATGTATTATAATTCATTTATACGTAGTGTGGATAGTGCTATATCAAAATAATAGCTTATGATTATTCACATAGGACTTAAAAATGTCGGATAACTCCAACAAAAAACGAATCATATGAATATAGAACGGCGTTTCATTCAAATGTCTCCGTAAAACAACGTAATATGATCACTACGAACTCTCGCTTCTCCGCTGTAAAACGTCCTAGGTTGATATAGAACTCGTTATCTCAGTAAATATAATAGTTAATAATAAACAGTATAAAGTGGTTAACTAGACTAGGATGTCATAATAACATACCAAAATTTCAAAAATAAAAGTCTCACCGTTTATAAGTTATTCAAGTTTTTCAATTCGCAAAACTTGTTTTGCCTCTACTGAAAAGTAGCAATTTTTCAAATCGGACTTTGTTCTACGCATAGGTCGAAATGTTTTTCTTCACTGCTTTTGCACCATTACATTGTAAGGTTTTCAGTTTTTTTTGCTATTGATTTATTTTTATTGTTATTTAAATGTCATTGCATATTATCCTTCCATACAAAGAAACTCGACATTAACAACAAATCGAGCACAACGAAACCCCATTTTATACACTACATAAATTTATAGGTATTAATAGCACTTTTATAATTACCTAATATATACTAGATATTGCCCGCGACTTCGTGCGTGCAAAAGTTAACTACACAGAAACCGTACATTTTTCTGCAATAAAAAGTAGACTGTCTACTCTACATCTGTGCCATATTACATCAAAATCGGTCCAGTAGTTTCGGAGCCTAGTCGATGCAAGCAAACAAGCAAACAAACAAACTTTTCCTCTTTATTACATTAAGTATCTATAGATTATAATAAATGTTTTGTAAAAATTATGGTAAATAAATAGAATTATAATTATTATTTTTAAACAAAAAATTAAACTGACTTCAAAAGTAAAAATACACAAAAAAGTATGAAATAAAACTTATTTTCTAAATAATTCCCCTTTTAAATTCGGCTAAAATTTTAACCATTTCTCTACTATATCTTCTTAATTTTACAATCGGTACCAGTCTCAACAATATCCAACAATATTTTATAGAACTCACGTTCAAATTTGCTGACACCGACTTACACAATTACAATTTATTAGAAAAAATTTAAGAAAAATGTTGTATAAGTAAACTACTTCGTTTAAATAAGAATGGGAAATATTAACATGCTTAATATAAGCTCTTTCTTTAATTTTCTCGATTCGATTACTTTTCAGAAATTGGTTATTCCTATAAATGCTATCAAGGAGAGGGCAATAATACAGGTTTTTGTGTGGGGTGAATAAACAAATAAAATTATGCGAAAGAAGAGGATCCCGCCCAAATGTGTGTGCAGTGCACAAGAACACTCTCTCTTCCTTTACTCTTATAATCCAGTGGGACTGATAATCGACACGACTGACGAGAGATCAGGAGCAGGTCCAACTTTTTACATGCCCATCCAACGCATGGATCATCTTTCTTGTCAGACAATCAGGTAATCAACCTGCATTGTCCTAACCAAACTTGGCAACAACATTTTTTGGTGTTCCGATTCGGGAATCGAGCCTACGACTTCCGAGTCGAGAGCCAATCCTCGAACCACTAGACCACGGAGGCTGCGACCCTAATACGAAGCACTCGAAGTGACATTTTTAAGTCTCTTGTAGGTACCTATCTATTGTGCTGCTAGTTTTGGAACTGATGTAATGGAATTGTGAAGCTATATAGTAGGGGTAATAAAAAAACAAAGTCTCCAAGATTCATTTTACTGTTTCGTCTTTTTAAAGCCATAATATAATTTATTAATTAATGATAATAATAATCAATAATAAAAAACCTTGCACTATCTCGTCAATATTATATACGAATGAGATATTATTTAAAACTAAAATAAATATTTAATCGTCTACATCTAGACTTAGTTTACCTAATTTTAAAGTATAAAATCTATGGTTCCTCAAAATTATTTATCTATTAATATAAGCAAACTTTTGATACTATTATTACTATAACTAATGCAGAATTTGCTAACAAAGCCCTTTAAGGTTATAATAAGATATTGTGTACAAAATTTTAATATATTTCTTCAAAAACATAATTCAAATCAGATTGATATAAACGTTCTCAAATTAATTTACCAGCGTTGACAGTAACATTATTTATCAAGAGAGAAATGAATTACGATAAGTATAATTATATTGTAATAATATAATAATTATCTAAGTTAACAACCTATAATTTTCTATAAATTATTCAATTATACAACTAACTGTTAACGATCAAAAATGATCATATTCTCCCCGTCATATTCGATCATAGTACACACATACAACCATGAGGTGTTCACAACATAATATTATAAGATATGTTAACAATAGTCAATATTCTAATAAACTTTACACGATGTGTAACTTTAATAAGAAAAAGTCGTATACAAGATATGTAACCTTTTGATATCCGCAAAAGCGAACATGGTAAAAATATACGACAAAATTATTCATACTCAACAGCACTGAACAAGTTAATAAAAGCATGTTTTACGACAGATTAAGAACATCAAAATTTTATAAAAAGTATGAATTATTTTATTGTATACTGTCTAAAGACTATATAGAACATGTAATATTACAAGCAAAAAGGTAACTTAGCATTAACCATTTAATTAGTGTAGACTTATTTGAAAATCCTTTTTTTTATATTTCAACTATTATTAAGAAATCATTATTTTTACAATGGTTTAGTAAAAACAAGTTTGTAAAATTTATGTATATTTTGTACATTACTAAGAAATTATTTCAAGGTTTTATAAAACTTAGTTACTTACTACCTATTTATTACAATTAATTGCATTTAGTAAACAAAATATGAAGTAGATTAATAATACGAGTAGGTATTACAATAATGAAAAAATAAAGCATTATAAAAAAATAAGGACTGATCAAAAGCTACGTTAGAAAATGTACATAATATAAGAAAAAATGCGTAACAAATAATGGCACACAATTTTTGACAAGAATACAATTTCAAAGCTTCATTAGGCAGTTGCTTTCATACAATGTAAAAATGTAGCGTATAAAGTATGGGAACAATATTAATTTCATAAAGCAGTAAATTCTGTGGAAAATGTTGATAAAGGCGTCTCTGGGAATTCTTTGTTTGTTTTATCGCCCAATTTAGAACCAGGTAGAGACCAAGTCGAGCTTCCCGTCGCTGTAACTCTCGGGCCCATATTATCGTAATCTGACTTAAGAAAGCACGTTCGGCTACGTCTTGGTAACGTTCCACCGCCGTTTAATAAATCTGGATATTCCTTACTATGGCCCGTTACTTGCACCGATATAAAAATGTTTCCATAAGGCCCTGGGAGCGCAAACTCTGCCGGTGGCGGTGGATAAGGTCCGGATGGCCCTTCTATTGTAATTTGAACGGGATCTAAACAACGCTGAGTATCTTGACTATCTGTAGACATAGATCTATCGAACATTTCAAATCCATAGGATGAACCTAAATCGACACTAGTTCTATCACAACTTACCGCTAGAGAAGTATCTAAAAGTTTTTTTTCTTGGTCAGTAAAACTTCTACTAGGTGGAACTCTACGGCGCCGTATTTTCCAGCATAAACAAGCAGCTATGAAACCAGTAGCTGCCATTGCAAATACAGAACCAAGTGCAATGAAAAATGTTGAGTACTCGGGTGCACTTCGAGCCGTAGCTGCCCTCGCTTTTGGCAAGAATATTGTAGAATAAGCCCTGGCTTCACCGGCTATACTCCTCGCCGTGCATGTCCATTGACCAGAAAGTTCGTTGGTAACATTTTTAATCGTAATATTTACCCATTGTGAACTCTTGTTTATATAATCGTCTTCGTACTCATTAAAATAAGTCGACGAGTACCTATGAATTGAAATATCACTGTTAAAACTTGTATTATTTAATATTTCTAAATGGCGGAATAACCATGATACTTGTGGTTTTGGGTCGCCTTGCACAAAACATCCGAATTGCAAATCGGCACCCATCTCAGTTCTTATAACAGAAGGGCTCGATAATGCGGTCGGTGGACAAACCATATTATTGGATTTGATATCTCGCCATGATAAATGGTGCTTGTTTTCAGGCCCGGAACAAAAAACTTCTTCGCTACCAAGATTGCTAGTTAAAAACCACTCGTGAAATTCTTTCAGTCTACAATCACAATGCCAAGGATTATCAGAAAGAGTAAGAGTTTTTAGCATCGGCAAGTTAAATGTATTTGAATGTAAGTATGACAACATATTTTGATGCAAATTCACCGTTTCTAATGCCCGCAGATTAATAAAGGCGTAAGGATGGACGTTCCTTAGATGGCACCTCGAAAGTTCTAATTTCTTCAAATGTTGGAGACTTGGAAATTGCTCCGAAACTAACTTGCTTAAAGGGTTGTCATTAAGGATCAAAAGTCGGAGTCGGTCGTTACCATTAAATGTGTCAGGAGAAAGTTCCGTGAGCTCGTTTCTTGAAATATCTAGTTCTATTAAAATTCGGAGCTCCCTGAATGCGTCTTGATGCAGGAAACGTAAATTGGTCGAGCTGAGATTTAAGCGCTGCAGGTTCAATAATTCTATTTGGGCAAAAGCGTCTTGATGTAACTCTTTTAAAGGATTTCCGTTTAAATCCAATACTTGTATATCTGAGGCTAAGTACGGTATCTGCGTCAGACCAGCTGTTATACATGATGCTGTTTTCTTTCCGGACGACCATTTGCAGTGGCATTCGGTGATATGTCCACAGCTCAACCAGTCGCTCTCCGAGTTGTGGACTAGTACTACGAGTAATAGTGCGCAGCATACTCGAATGCCCATCTCATATCAGCTTCCGGCAAATTTACCTGAAACAATAGAAATTTACATTTTTATCAATTGGTTAATGATACGTTATATTTATGAAGACGTACTGTTTTAATTATTATTCTCATTGTATCTCAAGTTGATAATTAGGCTACATCAAAAATGTATTACAGCTTAGCCAAGATATTCAAGGACATCGGCATTTCGTTAATAATTTACCCCGGCAATCAACCATCTTGTATCGCGCGTGAGACGTGTTGGGAACTATTAGTGACTTAGGTACCTACTGAGGGAATATATTCATGAAGCCAAGTGCCTCTCAGGGAACAAGAGAACACAATTTGTAATTGACCTGACTAACTCTTTATACCGCGAAACATGCCAACTTTGCCAGCTTTTTTCGAATAATTTTAATTCTTGTAAAAAAAATGTATAGAAGTGTAAAGTTTTTTTTTGCCCTCTGCAACTACACGGCTACATGTGCAGGTGTAGGAATGTCAAAAACATTACTTCTGTTCATTTAATTCAATTTATGATTGATTTTCATGCCGGGTAAAGTTATCTGGACTTGTAGCCAACATTGCCCACCTTGATTTTTCACGCAAATATGAACTTTGCGCAGGTGGCATTAAAATCCAGTAAAAGAATTTTGGGAAAGATAGCGTTTACTATAGACATTTAAACGATATCGCGAATAATATCCTACTAAATTGACTGGGCAATGTTCCCCTTACATTTTTTTCCTTTTCCATACAATTTGCATTTTGGTCTGTAAGAGCACTAGGGCTGCCACATATATATAATATTACTTAATTATCTTTTACATTAATATCAGGAATATATTATAAATGTATTGTTTAAATAAACAAAAAAGCAAAATGAAATCAATATAATATGTAACATTTATTAAAAATCTTACTTAAAAAAATCTAAATAAACAATTTTAGGTTTTCGTGTACCTATATGAAATACAAATTAAGTTCAAATAATACGTAATATACTAGATGATAACTATCCAAGCATCTTATAGTAGGTATCTACTTTACCCTATCACCAAACTCCTTAAATTAATTTAACCAATGAAGACACATGGTAATGGTAATCATAATATTTAAATAAGAAACAAACAAACAAACAAACATACAAACAAAGTTTTCCTCTTTATAATGTTAGTGTAGATTACTGAGCAAGGCATACAGTAATAAAAAATAACATCGATTTTTAGTAAATACTAAAAGTATTTAAAAGTGTCCAATTTGACAACCCTAAGGATTTTTTGATACCGGGCAATGTTGTCAATCGATGATCGGAATACTGCTGGGTTAGTTTGCCCACCATCATAAGTTTTATTTTATAATTCCCTGATTAATTACATTATCACTATAATACTCTATAGATATTATTTTATAATATATCAAAAGCAAACTAGCCTGTGGTTTCACCATCACGCACAATTCACTTACAAATCTGCACCACAATTTGCCCGCAAAAATACGTACCGTTTTTCACAAGTTCCAACAAGTTACTGAATAAAGTTAGCAATACGGGGTATTGTCAATGTTACTAGTCATATAACCTATTTTCTGCCAAATTAAACAAATGTTGCCATAATATTAAAATACCTCTGTACATCAAAGATTTGCTTAAGAATGGATCTTAGGGCAAAGTTATCCTATGTGGCAAAGTTGGCATGTTTTACGGTATATTTTTTGTTCCTTTTTACTTCTGGTTAAATTAAATGTTAGAATGGTTTAATTAAAATGTTTAACCTAACATGAAATTGGAGTGTAATAAGACTAGATATTTAATTTTTTTATTAGTAATTATTCCATGTTAATCTTTTTTTGCTTGGAATTGGAATATGAATAGACTGCGGACAGATCTGATATATTTAGGCGAAAGTTCCAAACTGTGCGTGTAAAACTTATGTCAAGAGTTTAAACTGCAGTTTTTACTAGCGTGTGGAATGGTAAATCTTATAAAAATTTTGCTGTCAGTAGTAAGCCGACGACGCTCCAAAGGGACATGTTTTATTTTGCGTTCAAACGTAATGCGTGGATAAAACTGTGGAAAATACGCTCGCATCGACACGCTAGATCGGACTGTCATCCCCGTGCATCTACAGTGCGTTGCGGAGCGAAGGTTGGAAGGGCGCGTGCTGTATCCCTTGTTCAAAATTAAATGAATATTAGCCATCAATATAATATATTGGTATAAAATATGTTTAGTATAAAAATCTTAAATACGTATTGTGTTTATACTATACTAGATGTTGCGCGCGAAACGACAAAAGGAGATCTAATGGAATCGTACATTTTGCCGCAATAAAAAGTAGTCAATGTCCTTCCCCGTGGTCTATTCTATATCTGTGCAAAATTTCATAAAAATCTGTCCAGTAGTTTCGTAGCCTATTTGATGCAAACAAACAACCTATTCCTCTTTATTATATGTATTAGTATAGAGTATAGATAAAAGTATTAAAAATATTTCCGTTGTCTGGTACCTGTAATAGAAGTTCTTCAGATACTTAATACAGGACCAGATTGATGTAGTGTCCATAGATATTAATTATTAATATTATTACTAATTATTTTGTAGAAAAAATACTGACGATGATGATTTATCATCAGCGTGATACCTCTTGATTACACGTATCATTTAACGTGATTGAATCATGCAATTAGACTGTTTTAGCTATTCATTATGTTGTTGTCCTAATTCATATAATTATCTGATTATAACACCGTATAATCAAGAAACATATTAATATAATTATGTATAACTTGTTGAAAATAAAAAGAGATATAGTTATATTAGCTAGTTAAGTGTACCTAAAATACCTATGTGCTTAAAATAACATCCCCTTCGTAAGGGATTATAAATAATTTACATGATGTTGACTCTCAAATGGCCCAGAAAACTAAACTTTTCACATACAAGGCACTCTCGCCGCAAAACCTAACGAAGTTTGAATTTCCCTACGGTGTATAATACAACATTTCCTATACTAAATAATTTTTAAGTGTAAAGAGATATTCATTTTCACTTTATTTAAAAAACAATTGGATACCGTTAAATTCACCGCGAATGCTATGTATATTGCAAATAAATTGTTAAAATAATGCTGGATATATTAATATCTGGATATATGAAATACAAAATTATAACTTAAATTCTGAATTGACATAATAATATTATGTAATCGCTGTTAGAATCAGAATGTAAGGATGAAAATATTTTTCAAATATTACTAATTACGTAACAAAAATTTCATTTGAAAAGTTTATGTACAGCACAGTGGCGAAGGCTGGTTCTCCTTCATAGGGAAGCCGTAGCCTGTATAATAGGTAGGGATTTGGATGAAGGTCTTCAAAAGGTAAGCGGTAAGGGAAGCCGATAGGAATGGAGTTATAGGTACCCCTCGCCACTAGTACAGCATAGTCTGAGATTTTAGGGGTCAAACCAAAATTTCAAGTCAAAAGTTTATATATGAGTAAATAAGTACGAGATTAATGATATTGATCAATTGCAATATGAACTAGTTGCAAGCAATTGCACCATTGAACATTCCGAAAATTGATGTACGTTTAAATGGTACTTAATAATACACGACTATGGAACAGTTCGTGCAAATATTTTTCGCACTTTCAGGCCCGCCTCTAAATCATGTAATATGAAACGTGCTTTCCGGACAATATTGTATTTTGTAGAGGAGATATAATATAGTGAGTGTAAATTCTATACCTAATCGAATATAATTTGTAACTAAGTGACATGTTTCAGAATATTGTGACTCTACGTCAAGGAATTTGTAAGTATTATAATATATACTTACAAATTCCTTGCTCTACGTATAATTTAGCATGAGCAACATTTGAAAAAGACAACCATAAATTAAGGAATATGTTGTACACAATTAATATGGCTCTAGTCTATATTCTATAAATCTATATCATAAATATATTTGACCCTTTCAGTCATAGATGTATTATATTAAAAAGACTTTCAGTTCTTTCAGTTCAATAATAATTATATAAAAAAAAAAACTGATTTGATTTGATCAATAATTTTGATGTAAGTACCTAGTACCTACCCAGTGTCACTCTCACATCGAACGGCCTGTTTCAAATAACTGTTTATCAAATTTGTAAATGTAATAAAATTATCAAATTGTATCGCAAAAAAACCGACAAAATATGATTGATTGAATGTTTTTAACAAATAGTTATTATTGGTAGATAGGTGATAGAAACGGGCCGTAAAACTCTAATGAAGGTATCATTAGAGTTTTACGGCCCGTTTCTATCACTCAAGCTCAAATGTGACAAGCCGCTAAAGCTCTAGACCATGCCAAAGAAATATACAGGCATATAATATCTAAACATACAGTACACATACATACACTTGTAAACATAACTCTTCTTCTGTCGCAGTTGGGTAAAATACAGTGCCCGTGATCATCTTAAAATAAGAGACAGTAATATTTAATGAGAGCTGCGGATCTAAGCCTATAAACTGTCATAAACGAGTGAGTTTATGGCGTGGCTGCTAGCCACAATAATGTTCGTGCTCGAATTGATGGCTCATCCTATCCAATTAGCGATGGAACCTTCATGAAACACGATATCGCTTGATATGGCCTACTCCCCTCCGTTTGTACTACTTTAAAGATTTAATGCAATTATCATTTAATCGGGTTAAACGGTGTTTTATACTGAAACAGGGGTGACAAACGCATGACATACATGTCAACATTGTTTAGGGATTTTCAAGATGAAAATGAAAAAGTAAACTCCATGATAGGTACTCAATCTGAATGTTTGTTCGCATTCCATATTATGCGGGCCACCGCATTTTTGTGCCAACAAAAATCAAAAACACGGAGCAAAATGAAATGTTCGTACAGCTCATGTGCTGACGAATTCCAGTGCTGGGAGGGTAATAGCAGGCGTTGATTTCCTGACACGCTCATGTACGGCGCAGAACGGCGGCGCTGCGGAACAAATGTGCGGACGTCAGGACGTGCCACGTGAGATATTGTGCTCGCCGACGATGCCGCCACACACGAAAAGGTTGCACAAATGTTCAAATATCGTAACATACAACATATAAATGTAGGGTAAGGTTGTTAAAAACCTTAAAAAATCCCCAAAAATAGTAGGTACGTAGTGGAAATAATATTCAGTGCAATTGAAATATTAATAAATATTTTGCATTTATTGAATTTAGTTTTCTTTAAAAACTATAAAAGTACTAAAAAGAAAATTAGAAAAAGAAAATTTTAAAAGCTACAAAAAATCTCCCAGGCTATCCCCACCAGCCAGAGTACCTAGGCTCAGAGAGTTCCTCGCTGGATTGCGATACTCACTCTCTGTCTCTGGGTCAGTTAAGAGCCGGCTCTGGGGTCTCAGGTGGTCTCATAGAGTTTTTTCGAAATTTCTCTGAAAACTTTTGTGGGTTTTGTTTTGTTTTCTTTTATTTAATTAATTTTAGTTGTATTTTTAATAAAAATAACGCTTGTCAAAAAATATTTTCGATACGAATAAGGCGCCTAGTTGCCTTAATTATCTATAGTTGTTAAGGACAGCGGCCTCGCAGTGAAATAACACATTTGTGAGTGGATAAACGAATGCTTAGCGGTGATTAAAAACATTTTATAAAACTTGAGTAAAAATTTAGTGAAAACATAAGTGTCAATTTCCATAGCATTAGTGTAAAATAGGTATTTTATGAACGTAAGCTTATTTTGATTGTATTTCGAAAACCGTAGCTTATTTTAGCTGAATAGGGGATCGGACTACATTTTAAATATTTAGTTTCATTAATATTGTATTCAGAAATATTGAGGCATTACTACCTACTTTACCCTACTATGTACTACAGTTCTGTGACTATTACAAACTCGTTAGTATATAATGGTCGGACATACGCCTATGGAAGTTACAGAAAATTTGCATTATTTTAAAAATACTCATGAGCTAACTGATTAATGTCATCGCGTTGGTATTCACTGGATGTCAACTAAACTGGTTTCTTATAGCTTAAATATAATAGGCGGGACGACAGATGTTTATTTTATGACTTATAATATGGATAGTAGTATTAAATATGAGTAAGTTCTCAGAAGAAACAGTTTACTGAAAATCAATATTTTCATATGTAAAGGCGTTTTGTTTACATCATTTCGCAAGCCTCGTGAAAATGCTCTAGGTATATCATAAATTGTACCTAACTGGGACGTTACTATTTGGTAAAAGTGTGTGAAAAATAAGGCCGCAGAAACATATTTTTAAATATCTTCGATACTTGTTTTTTGATTAGTTTTTAAGTCATTTCATGAAATGGTTATTATGAAATGATAATAAATAAAAAAAGATGTGTGGCACTCGGGGATTGCCGCGGTAAAGCTATTGCATAAAATATAAATACAATAATATATACAATTACTATTTCATTCCGTTGTACTTTAAAATAAAATACATATTATTTAAAATTACAACGCCATCTACCAATCAAGTACTTCATTATCTTCAGCAATGTGTAGGGAACATACACACGTCGTAGTTTAAGCTTGAACACATAGATGGCGAAACCATTGTAATAATTCAATATTCCTGCTACTAATTTAAATAACACATAGCTCACGTTACACTAGACGGAAAGCGATTCAGTACCAGCGGCTCGATTGTAACCAAATTAATCAGACCCCACCCCAGCTCAGCGGTGTTAGGTTATTTTCGTTACAGAATTTCTGGATTCGGTTTCCACGCTCAAGGCCCGCGATAAAAGCTATGCAATAGCTTAATTATTTTTAAACAAAAAATTAAACCGACTTCCAAAGTAAAAATTCACAAAAAAGTATGAAATAAAACTTATTTTCTAAATAATTCCCCTTTTAAATTTGGCTAAAATTCTAACAATTTCTCTACTCAATCTTCTTAATTTTGAAGTCGCTACCAGCCCAAACGATATCCTAGAATATTTTATAGAACTCACGTTCATATTTGCTGGTACCGACTTCAAAATTAAGAAGATTGAGTAGAGAAATTGTTAGAATTTTAGCCAAATTTAAAAGGGAAATTATTTAGAAAATAAGTTTTATTTCATACTTTTTTGTGAATTTTTACCTTTGGAAGTCGGTTTAATTTTTTGTTTAAAAATAATAATTTCACCCTTTTTAGTGATATATTTTGTTCAGTTATTATTAATACATCTTAAGAACGTCTAAAATTAATCGAGTTTATAATTGAATACGCGCCAAGCTTACAATTCTATAAGCGTTATATTATAACCTACATGGAAATAAAAATTTTGAGTTTGAGTTTGAATTAGGTATTGTTAATAAGTTGATGATGATTACTGTAAGTTAGAAAGTGACATATGTTTGCAGTTATTTAAACAATGCCGAAATTTCCAAACGCATATCTTTAAAGAATGAGAAGTTCTGTTCAGTGCTTTTGGATCCAGGGTATACCTTGGTACAATATCTTATTTTTTGGTAACATATGCTTGTGTTATTCCAGTAAGAGTCAAAATCACTATATGTGTCGATATAAATTTCGAAGAGTTCCCTCGGTTCCTCATGGATCGCATCATCAGGTTTCCACTTTAGTGACTAAAAGACTAATTTAGAATTATATCATTTACAACAACAAAATAATTTTGCAAATAAGTTCATGAATAGCAGTCAGCAGAGTAATGTTCAAAGATATCCATGTCGGTGTAAAATACTATGAGAAGTACCTTTTATACCATCATAATGTGATGATGTATGGTGTGATGATGATGATTACTCTAATTGACGTAGTGGCATATGCTTGCAGTTGTTTAAACAACGTCGAAATCCCCAAAAATGTATCTATAAGGAGTCAGGAGTTCTGTTTTTTACTTTTGGATCCAGGGTATACCTTGGAGCAAATCTTACTTTTTGGTAACATATGCTTGGATTCCTTTAAAAAAACTTAAAATCACCATATGTATCCATATAAATTTCGAGGAGTTCCCTCGATTCCTCATGGATCCCATCATCAGGTCACCACTTTTTTGAAAATGGGACCAACCTCGGATGATACCCTTTACATCAGAAAAAGAATTTTGAAAATCGGTTCACAGACGGCGAAGCAATCGGGGAACATACAAAAAAAAAAACAAAATATATACAGCCGAACGTATAACCGCCTCCTTTTTTGGAAGTCGTTTAAAAATAAATAAAATTGGTGCATTTAGTATGAACTAAATATATTTTTTTTTTTAAATTTACTGAACTACACAATAATATTATAATTTTTCCGTTTATCAAGTAGTAATATCCTAAATATTTCTGAGTATACAAATTAATCTATATATTTTACATGTAATCGTCGCCCCTATTAAATACTGTATAATGTTATGTAGAAGTCTGTGCTCAACATTACAAGAATCTTTATATTTCACAGGTAAGATCAGTTACAAAGAATATTATGGCCCTTTTCACTTTGTCCCTAAAACACTTTCACTAGGATAAGCCCTACTTAGGAAGACGACATTTTGCGTAAATTGATAAACACACCCCATCTTTATATTTTTCTCAAATCTCTGCTAAAGTAACTGCAAAGCTTCCGTCTCACATGTGAAAACGCGACATAAATAATTCTGATAGCCCGCCCAGTTGGGACGCTGAATTTTATACAATATTTATGTGGTATGTACTCCTATGTTGTCTTTTATCTTTAGTAAATAAGTATTGACGTTTATCTGTTCTATCAGGAAGAAAATATAAATCACGACGGGTTGTTTAGCACCTGAGAGACCTTGGCTGGATATTTCGTACTGACCGTATGTTGTAAACCTAGAAAATATAACTTTTATACCTGTTTTAAACTAAAAATTATTTTTCAAATACACCTGTAGTCATGTAGTCATAAGTCGTCTGGTAATATCCTCAGAGCAATATACTATGCTTATACAAATCTGTGGTCAGTTTAGTCTTCATGAAAATTTAAACTAGCTTACGGTCTATGCTTCCTTTACGTCCGACGTGACAAAAAATTAAACTTCTGTTAATGCTATCTACAGACACACGAATATGGTACGGAGCGTACAGCGAACCATATCCGGAGACCAAATTCAGTGTCGCTACACACGCACAGATTTGGTACGGTGCAGTGAAGCGAAACGCTCGACACTCGTGTGTTCGATTTTATGCTCTATTACATTAGCACAGAGTTCTATTTACAGTGCGGTTTTTAAACGACGACGATGATTCCCGCAATTCATTGATAACAGGCAGTGATACCAACACTTTAAAAAATATTTCTCCCCAAATTTTACCCCTGATTACTTATACCATTGACAGGTCTAAGAGATAATAAGCTAGAAAGAAAGGTTATGTGTTTAACATAAAGACTTACGCGTGAATAACATAAAACTAACTTGTCTTAATCTGATTTCACTCCCAATACATTTTCATATCCCTGGCTATATACACACATTAAAATAATTTTTATTATTACATACAAATTGATTCATAAGGAGTAAACTCTAAACATCCTGTCCTCTAGTAAACCCCGTAGATATTTTCCCTAATTTTGGGGGGTAGGTACATCCCTAAGTTGGCAACACTGATACTGTTGTACGGCCAAACCGCCGGACTGCTCTACACACGCACGAATATGGTACGGAGCGTACCAGATCCGATGCGGACAACGGTGAACTCTTCGCCTTCTTCATATGTTCGCCGGACTGCCCTACACACGCTCGGATCTGGTACGGAGCGTACCAGATCCGCTGTACGCTCCGTACCAAATTCGTGTGTCTGTAGACACCATTACATCGGTGACATAAATAAGCGTATCTACACTGTCTCAGAGTAATAAGTAATAATTATAGCATATAGACAAGGCTATTAAGAGAAGAAAAATTTGTCGTTTCTTATCCATGTGCGATAGGAACGATATAATTTATGTAAAAAACTTGAGAGGTGTCAAGGACACCCGGATGGAACAAAGTTCCGGATGAAAATATCTGGCTTGCTTTCTATAAGAGAGAGAGAGACAGACAGAGAAACATGCCACGCCGCACAGCTTACAATAGCTTACTATAGCAAAAAAAAAAAAAAGACATACAGACAGACAATTGTACATGTATATATAAATTAAATAATAATACAATATCCGAACCGATATTATCCATACATACATTACATACATACAAACATACATACATACATACATACATACATACATACATACATACATACATACATACATACATACATACATACATACATACATACATACATACATACATACATACATACATACATACATACATACATACATACATACATACACACATACATACATACATACATCAATATAATAAATGTATACGCGTAAATATTTAATTTTTATAAAAAATAAAATTATCTTTTGTAATTAAAAAAGTGTCGTGACAACTTTTCGTAAGAATTTTTTCCGTCTAGCCCCCTTTCACAACGCGCGATAAGGAACTTCGTTCCAATAATATTATGTTAACACCTTTTCTTTTTGCCGAGAAAATGCACCCGAAAAGATATTGAATGGGCGCGTTTTAGTATTAGTATTTGTTTACAAGAAAGTCTTTCCTGTTCTAGCGCCCCACGCTTTTACAATCAAATATTATAATTAAAATCACATAGTTTACACTTCAGCCCAGAAATAGACACAACTTGAACGATCCATAATTTATTTTTGGTTTTTACGTGCATCTATAAAAGCGTGTTTTTCTAGGTTTTTTTAAACTATTAATTTATTTTAGTACATTACTGCTATTATTGTATTCGTCACAATGCTAATCAAATGTCAGGAGTTTTGTTTACTTCATTCGGTATGCATGGGGCAACTCATTTACAAAATTGTGGTTTCACTAATTGCGATTGCGTTTAAGTACTGTTGAGCGTTCTACAGATCACGCGTAATCATATTAACTGTTATTCAGTCATTAAATCAACATTGCCATCATCATAGGGTTTTTAAATTCATGACATCTGACAGCTTTTTGACACGACAAGTACCTTTAGGCTGCCAAGCGCCGCCTGGTGACAGAAAAAGGATCGAAATTTTTTATTGACTTATTGACCGCTTTTGATTCCACTTACGCCACCAGATGACGCTTTTTGTGCGTTGGATCTGCCTCCTAGTTGTAGAAAAAATATCAAACCAAAGATGTATTATATTAAAAAGAGGTAGATGGCATTGCGCGTAAAAAGTGAAGACCTAAATTGGCCCGTGGCATAGAATTATTGTCAGTTTTGTAAGGATATAACGTATCTATGTAATAATTAATCAAAGTATCAAACACACTCATTGATTCGTAATATTATCGAATGCTTCGAATCTTATTCAAAAGCTTCGTGTCGCTCAAAGACCTATTTAGAGGGCTATGCTTGGAGTCTCTCTACGTGATAGAATCAGAAATGAGGAAATCCGTAGCAGAACTAAAGTTACCGACATAGTCCAGCGCATTAGCAAGTTAAAGTGGCAATGGGCTGGACATATAGCCCGTAGAACCGATGCCCGCTGGGGTCGAAAGGTTCTTGAGTGGAGACCACGAACTTGACGCCGAAGCGTAGGACGGCCTTCCACCAGGTGGACAGATGACCTGAGAAAAGTCGCAGGAAGTCGGTGGATACAGGCCGCGAGCGACCGGTCGCACTGGAAATTTATGGGGGAGGCCTATGTCCTGCAGTGGACGTCACCAGGCTGAAACGGATTATCGAATGTCAATTGTATAGGTGCTGTCATAATTTTCATACAATAATTCTCTTTGGATAACGTCCCGAATATATCTACTTGTCAATAATTGCTCGTGCTAGCCCCATATACCTGTTTCGTTTAGGAATTTGTATTCAAAGTTAGATTTTTACTCAGTTTATAACAATAAAATTTCTTTGAATGTAAATTTAAATTTCTAGACAGTAAATTGTTTCAGTTAAATAATAGGGAATATTTTCTCCTACGCTCAAATATACCTAACAATAAAATATCTTTTCTTTAAAACTTAGAATTCACTTTAGCTATTTATTAACACTGACATAATTTAAATAACAAGCTTTCGGCTAAGTGAAACCAGCAATATGAAAAGTTATTACTTATAATTTACAAACTTTTGTTCTCTTGTTCTATTACTCTCAAGTTAAGTAAAACTTTATAATACATATAAGTTTTAGCCTACGACTTATAACACATTATAGTTTGCAAACAAAATGTAAACTATATTTTTAGCTGGCGTGATCATCAAATTCATTAGATTATATTTAAACACTAGATGTTGTCCGCGACTTCATGCGCGCAAAACTTAATCTCGCGAAAAATCAAAATCTTTTTTCGAGGTAAAAAGTAGCTTTCCCCGTAGTCTACTCTATATCTGTGCCAAATTTCATCAAAATGCTAACAAACTAACAAACATACAAACTTTTCCTCTTCATAAATTATTAGCATAAACTATACGTTTTATTATTATGTTTTATGTTTTTTTTTTTCATATAAAAAATCCGAATAATACCTAATTAATAAAATAATGTAAAAAGCCCACGTAGCATAGTATTTTTACATAAATCAAATTCACAACATTACCTGAATAAACTAAGTCACCAAACGTTTGCTCCTAAGTGGCCGGGCGTTATTTGTGGCCAATCTAAGATTCCTCAGCGTCCTGGTCATTTAATTGAGGCACTCCCAAGCTCCGTGGCTCGTAGTTAAATTAAATCAAGTGATACAGCAGTGCGGCTGGCCAGGCGCCAAGCGTGATCCGTGGTTCTACATTAATATTGTTTCAGTCCTCCGGCCCATCAGACTTTGGCTTCTGATTACGTTGACCGATATTAATTTGTACTCTAATCCTAAAAGAACTCTTATCTTCTATCTATTACCACCATAAAATGAGGATTTTAGGCCATGTTCTTTAAGGGCGTTGCAGACGGCGAGGATAAATGTGATAGTTCATTCAAACTATATAGCAATGCATTATTGTAACATAAAATATTATAGTATTTCGCCGTCGATGCCCTTTTCGTGATCTGATTACATGCAAGAATATATTTAACATTTTTTTATTCTTTAAAAAGTTATCTTACATAGCTTTCAAGCAAGCCTCGATTGATTTTAATGTTTTAATGCTAAATATTTATAAGGTTAACGAGTATTTTTTAGAAAAAAAAAACTATGGGCATCGAACTCCGCTATGGGCTACCGCTTGCCCCAATTCAAAGGCTCTATAAAAGTGGGTGCTTAACCTAAATAAGTGATGGGTTTGTTGGCCACTTAACCGGGCCTAACAATAATGGTTATAGAAGCCATTAGTTTTATTATTCTAAGAGTCAGAGTATTTTGAGGTTAAAAAAGTCAATCTATCTTTAAATTTATCGATATTAGTTCGTGATATAGGGTGACACACCCAATTGCAAGCACTGTACCTAACTATCAGCACCCCGAACAAATTGTAGAATTATAAGCTTCTCTGTAAATAATTTTTGTTTCCACTCAATAAAAACAAAACTTTAATGTTTCTGGAATCTACTGCCAGCGACACCATACTTTAAACTATAAAGTATTTTCCTCTGTAATAATTGAAGTTATAATTGGACCATTTTTTTAAAGTGCTGATAATTGGTAATCTCATATATATGTTTATATGTATTTTTTTAAATCAATATTTCTATATTATGTATTCGTAATATTATATAATTTTAAATAAAACTAAACTTCAATAATGAACAACTACTTCTACGACATAGAAAAGCTTCAGTAATGTTTCGACGTCCAAAACGGATTTTGTATACGAAGTAGCGAAATAAATAAAGCTTTAAAGACAGCAGTTTTGGATATCCGTTATCATTATCTAAGTCTAAATCTTTGACACTCTACTTCATGGATGCATAAAGCTTCCAGATAATGTCGCAGGTAGAATATTTCTCTGCTCTTTGTTATCTTTTCAAAATTTGGGCACATGGATTCTATATTCGAATTTCGAGATACTTTTCGAGACTTTCATAATCATTTAAATAATATTAAATAAATAATTAATATTATGTATTATTATTTTTTTATTATTATTTTAATATTTTATATTTTTTATTTTATTATGATCATGTTTTGACAATAAGAATAAAGCAGAAAAATAAATTTTTGTAACTTCCCGCTAAGAAAATCTAAGATTTTCAAAAATCGGGAAGTTATTGGTTTTACCCCGTTTTGCAAAATCGGATTCTCATCAGATCTCGACGTTCTGAGATCACAGGAAGCTTCTACTTTTTTCTTGTTACTTGACTACCCCCTGTGTGTGTGTGTGTGTGTAAGTACGTAAACCTCTAAACCTCTTATAACGGTTTGACCGATTTTATTGCGGCTGACGCCATTTGAAAGGGCTTGGTCAAACTTAGATTTTAAATACACTTTGGACCGATTCGGAAACATAGATATTAAGAAATCTAAAAAAAAACTGTGATATTTTTTAAAAAGTGTTTGTTTTGGAATAACTTTAAACTTTTATCGTAAAGGAAAGAAAACCGAAAAAAGTGTTTTTTCGTTTGTTGTCAATTCTCTCAAAGGACATAAAAAATTACCATCGATTGTCGCCAATCGCGTGAAAATCGTTTATTTTTTTCGTTCTATGTATTCTATAATCGTTTATTTTCGGTTTATTCATTCCAAAGTAATGACAGTTTAAAATTTCAAAAAATAGTGTTTTATTGAATTGAAATTAAATTAAAAATAAAGAATTATTGAAAAGTCGGATGAATGAAAATTATCAGTGAACATTTTTAGAAGCACTTTTATTATTGAGCTCGATAAGCTCAAAAATGACGCATTAGATAAAATTTAAGCACTTAGCGGGAAGCTGCACGGATAGCCTTTAGGTCAAGTGAGTTCCGAATTCTTATTATTATTAATAATAATAATATCTATTGACTCTCCACAATACGTCCATCTGGCCGCGTGCTAAGTATCCGAAGAACTTGTGTTACAAGTACCAGACAGCGGGAGTATAATATTTACCTTATACTCAATCATATACATATATTTAAGACTTTGTTATATTAAATATATATTTTATACACATCCATGACCCAGAAATACAGAAAAGATTTCATTCCTTTAGCGGGTTTGGACCCGACCCGCGGCTTGAGCCCCAACACACTAACCACTGAGCCTCAGAGGTCGTCAAAGGCTTTATTTCAATTAATTTAATGGAAAAATAATGTTTAAATAATAAAAAAAAAATTATGGACTATGTTTAAATTTCCTAAAATAATATCCTAGTAAAATTAGGATTTAGAAGGTATAAGCGTGTAAAAGGAAAGTAATATTATTAAATTCAACATTGAACACAGTAATAAAATCAAGAGAGAAACGGGAGCGAAAGTCGAGGTAAAGTAATTATAGTCTCTGGTTCTCGATTCATTTTAAAATATAAAAGACGTTCAGACTATAAACTTTGTTATAGAATTATTTTATTTCTTATTTAAACATAAACTTACTGTACAAAAAATTTGAAAACATTTTTGGCCAAGTTTGAGAAAAAAATCTAAAAACAAATTTGTTTTGTTACAGTTATAAATTAATTTCATCATAATCATAATATAAAAGTAACTTGATCTATTTGGCTTAATATTTATTATCATTACTATTCGTAAGTGTTTTAAGTGCTTTTTCTGATTCAAGGACATTTGGTACAACCTTGCATTTAATATAAAAGCAGGTAAACAAAATGAGAAATATCAGTATTTTTACCTCAGGGTAATCTACATGGCGTAGTGGACCCAACCCGGGTGTAACTTCTGGGTCACGCTCGATAAGGGACAACTCTCGGGTGTACAATTATGTTCCACTCAATGGCTCCTGCGATAAATTTGGCTTAAGATACACGGCATTGTCTTACAGCTTGCAGTCGAGTTTACTTTCGAGCTAATGCCGACTTAAATACAAATAATTATCAACTGAAATGCCTTATGAAGTTTGTTCTATGAAACTTATACAAAAATAGCCTGACCTGAGATGGAAGTAAGTGAGATACATGTAGGTCGTAGGCAACCTAGGTAAAAAGAACATGGTCCAAAATCCATACAAAGAAAATCACAGTCAAAAAGCAATGGGCGTCTGGCAATGTATTCGCTTACGAACAAAATTTTGGTACACCAAAAGGGGTAGTAAGTGTATGTACCTAATTAGGTTGCTATTGGAGGAGGGTAGTCCCAGCTTCTTCCGCCTCAGCAATTCCGGACCTTCACCAAGAAATCGTATCTCCAAAATCGTACTTCCGTACATTGTAATTGTAGGCGTAAACCTGCAATTTCAACATCAAAAACTACACGTACACCGACATATATATCATATTACAACCACGTTTTTGATATCATTTGGGAATAGTCGTTTTCGATACATCGTTCTCCCATCTGTCATTTCCATACTCAAACAGATTTTACTCTTGCTCAAATTTCTATACCTATATATTTTGGGATTGCTCTTTTGGTGACATTAAATGCCATTTAAAGTGAACACTTTGACAACCATTTTATTGCTGACGACTCCGAGCTCCGGGTCAATTTTGTCCCAACTCCTTTACAGTAGCGCACAACTAAACCAGTACCGAATAAATTTTATAAGTGTTTCTACGTAATAGATAAATGATTTATAGTAGGAGTTAGGTAAAATTGATATCGTGTCACATGAAATAGGAAAAACGTCGAAGATAAAATATAGTTGACGTCAAATAAAACTCCACGCAGATCGAGAAACAGAAAGAAATGTTCTGAACTCCCCAGAGAGTAAGGGATTACGAGTAATTTAAAAGTTCATTCCTTACATAGAACGTAGGTATCTATCAATTTCCTATATTTGTATGTTTACTTTTTCTGCATTAGCTTACAAATTAATAAGTTAATAATTTGTAAGCTAATAGAGATGATTTATAAAAGTAAACCATGTCAGTGGCATCGGTACATCATAATATCATATAATTTTAAGGCAACTAACAATTTTGTTGTTTACCTTCTACTTTAGCAATAGAGAAGTACAAAATCCTACCAGACAGTTTATTCGATGCTAAAGTTGTATGCACTATGCCGTACAAAACTTTAAAACCTGGTTTGACTTCTTACCGGAGACGTGTACCTTCGAATTCGTATTCTTTGGAAACGTTGCACAAGTTACTGGTAACAGCTAGTACGACGTAAACGAACATTTGTTGACAAAGTTCAAAGCTTAGAGAACAAGCGTGTACAAACAACGCTGATCCAAAAAAAGAAATTGTTTACACGAAGCGATGCAGCTCTAGCTAACGGACATTTTGAAGACACATTATTACATCGCTCTATCGATAGAGTTACACAACTCTTCACTAAATGTTTTGAACATTTTGCTTTTGATTTCAAAACTCGGTGAATAAGCAAACTAATATTCTTATAATTTACAAATAACATAATATTTTATGCAGTTCTGGGTTAACTCGTGAAGAGGCGCGTCTATCTTTTTTAATACGGATAGGAGCGCGTGAGCATTTTGCTCATGCTACTTTTATAATCTCTAAATTTCCCATATTAATTGATTGAATTTGTATTCAACTGAATAAAGCAAGATTTTATAAGTAAATAATTAAATATTAATTGTTTTAAATGAAATATCTAAATTATTCAAATAAATAAATTTTACGGCAAATAACAAGGAAGTAGAAAAATTGTTCTTCAGTAATATTCTACTTATGTACTTATTTATTTAATGCATTACTGTACAAATCTTAGCTTTAAACAAGTTATAATAACCTAATTATATCTAAAATTCAAAATAAACTAAAAATTAAAACTAAAAAAAGAAGATAATATATTTACAAATAAAACTATCTCTAAAAATATCTATAAATAAAAAAAACTTCCCTAAGTCATCCCCATCTGGCAGAGTACCTAGCAAACTGATAGCATTGCCTCGTTGGATAGCAATGGCTATCCGTTGTGCCAGGTAGTTCCCGGCTCTGGGGTCACGGGTGGCTTCAGCAAGCTTTTTTGATATTTCTTTAAAAAGCTTATGTGCGCCCGGACCCCATGCGCCTAGTGTTTCCACCCCAAACGGTTCAAATATGAGATCTCCGCTTAGGTTCTCATATTTGCGCCGCTTGAGGTTCTCTGCTTGGTTTGCAGCCGCACCCGCACAGTTCGAGGTGCCCTGGACATGGGACGGAGCAAGGGTATCGACACAAGTAGCGTCCCATACAAGAGCCCGTCCCACACTCCAAGGAACCAAGGTCATTCCATCAGGTCTCTTGCCATCATTGCGTGCTAGACCGGAGGGCTCCAGTATAGCTGGCACACCGGCGGTGACAAGAGCCCGACGAATGAGGTCATTCAGGCTGTGATGCCGGGAAATGCGTCCAGCGCTTCGTGCAAACACACTGATGAGGGACGACATAGGGGGCACCAAGACGCAGGGCAGTAGCTAGCCGAAATGTATTGCGGCCCAGCAGTGTTCCAGTGTTGGCTGACGGTAGTGCCTGCAGCCAAACGCCCGACTCCCACTTCGCCACAGCCAAAAAACGAGCCCGCTCTGCAGGACTGGAAGACGTGTTAAAAAGTCTATTCCGCACCAGTCTGCAGATGGGCTCGTTCCAAAGCCTTTGTGAAAATGTGTTCTCGGGCACATTGCTGCCGGTACTAGCAATGCCCCAGGCGTCCTTGGCCTCGTTCGCAAAAGGAATATTTAATGGGCAGGATGAGCGCTCTAAAATTTTCGAAATAACTGCGTGGTTTGCGTGGACTGAGGACAAGAACGCCGGTAAGGCTACGTCGGACGTTTGTCGAATGCCCAGGCCACCGAACCTTACTGGAAGCGTTGCTTGAGTCCATGAGCGGTAGTCAAAATTTATATTAAGAATCGAAGAAAGTGTATGTTTTATGGTGTCGTCTAAACGTTTGAGAAGTTGGGGAAACTTCCACAGTTGGCAACACCGCAAGACATATGTAAATTTTGGAACAAATAAGCAATATCGAATTAAGGTAAAAGCCATGTGACACTTAATTTGGAGAAGGCGGTCTAAAGTTTCACTAAAATCTTGTAATTTACTGTTTATAAAATCTGGAAGGGAATCATCAAGAATAGGGGAGCCTAAGAGAAGAAGTGAACTTTTTTCAATAACTGATATTTGTGGGGCTACTTCTTTGAACCTGGATATTACGGCTTCTCTGTCCTGACAATTATCAGGAACAAAAAGTTCACATTTCCCAAAGTTTAATTCTAGGCCGATGTTTTGAAACTCATGGATTAATGTACGAAAGTCAGAGAGTACCGTTGATGCATCGCTTCCAAGGGTCCCATCGTCCAAATACCAAACGTTGAATTTTGAATTTAGAAGTTCGATGGCCGGGTGTATTGCAAGACTGAAAATTGCTGGACCTAAAGGGTCGCCCTGTTGGCAGCCAACTTCGGATGAGATGAGATGATTTTTATAAATAAGTTTGGTGGGCTCCTTATAGCATTGAAGCATAAACGTCAAAATGGCTGGCGCTTTGGCTTTTATTTCTGCCAACATGGCGACCCTGTTAACTGAATTGAATGCGTTTTTAACATCCACCTTTAAAAATACACTTTCATTTTGGTTTTTAATAAAAGTACGAAAAGAAGAAGGCAAAACCAAGCTGCTTCGGTTGGAAGTAAGAAGCTAGTGAATTAATGGACCTGCAAGCTATTTTGGCAGTAAGGCGCCGGTATGTCGAGCCGACAGCGATCGGCCGGATACCTCCATCCCTCTTCCTCAAGGCGCAGAGGTTTGCTCCATACAAAATGTCAACGACATCTGATGCAACCTCGCCACGAAGCATTAGGTTGCACAAATTCGTGACTTCCTGCAGGAGCTTCTCTCCGGCTTCCCCGCAGCAACCGCTGGTGAGATCCTTCAGATGCTGAGGGGTGAGACCATCGAGACCGCCCGCTGAACCCGGAAGAAAAGACATGATGGCACCGCGAACACTGTCAACCGACGTTTGGAGGGCTGGTTCGACATCATCGGTGTCTAGGAAAAGATGAGGTGATAGTTGAGGTGGATGTTTATTCTGCAAGGCGGTGAGGGTTTCTAGGGAGTTGGGAGCGATCGTGTCGTTGGAAAAAAGTAGCCGCGCGGCACCTTTAATATCTCCCTCACTTATCTTATTTTCGACATTTTTTAGTGCATTATTTTTGACCGATGAAAGTAAAGAAAAATTTGATTTGAAATCAAAATCGGAAACAAAATTCTTTATTATTCTTTATTCTTTCTTATGTACTTCCCAAAATATAATCCGCACATTCATTTAGTATGTTTGGTGTAAACTTGTAAAGTAATTGCTTACTTACACACACTTTTTTGGCCTATAATTTATAGATTTTTCAATTAACACCTACATGGATAGGCCAATAATGAGAAAATTGCCGGAACATTGTATATTATCATCACTAATGCTTTCCTGATATGAGTGAGCAGTTGCATCGTACCCGACAGCACGAAAATAGTAACAAGGGAAACAGGATAAAATGTTAGGAAGTATCCTAGGTGCATTAAATGGTAGAAGTGAGAGAAATGTTTGATATAACTGATTGGTTATTGGTGGAAATTCATGTTCATAATAATATCACACAACTTTTGTTTTACAATTTTTCACTTTATTTAGGTTTTTATAATAATTTATATATAAACACGTCCGGTTTCGATTAACTCATCATCACCATAATTTGTGGCTATATATAATACATAGGCCACAATTTATGCTTACAAGCTTTTGCGTTCAAAATATTAGTAAAATTTATATAGATATTACGTATTGATATATTTATGCGAAAAGATCTTTTCTTCTCATATGAAAATGAGAATAAAAGGCAAAACAAACAATAACATAAATAAAAGATGATTTGTTTAAAAAAGAAACATCTTGAAAATGAAATACAAAGACAAGACTAAGGAAAAGCCATTAATTAGGGAGGTTGGCGTCACGGTCCAGTTGGGGATCTGTCACGGAGGTCAGTTCGCTCGGATATTACGGCCGTGTGTCTGAGACGGGAGCTTGACGTCTTTAACTGAAATATTCTATTATTTAATGTACTTATAGTTTCTAATGTCTTCCACAAATCGTTGTTTTTCATAAATCGTCTGTCTTTTTAATTGCCAATTTCAATTGAAACATTAGCAACCTGGCTTCACAATAAATATCATTTCGTTTTGGTGTGAATTAACCGTAAGGATCAAGATAGAAATATCATAGGCTAATGCAAAATCGTAAGTAAAAGTGTGAAAAGAAATTTTATGCACCCGAATACCGAATCAAAACAGCCTACATAGTTGTTCGGCAATTAACTCTTAGAATGCTGCAACTACACCGAAGTTTAAAACAAAATGTGCCCATTAATGTACATTTTAAGTTGAACCAACGACTTGCAAGCATTGCTCGGTCGTGCTTACACTGTTTCTAACGCGTTCAAAGGCTGCATTTGGCTAGTGCACCTAATTTGGAATTGCCTTCCATTTAAGTTGGACTTAGAAAGCATTTACTGTTGGCTTTTATTGTCTTAGAAGTTGTTCTTAAGTAAACTGCCCAACTGTAGATATTTCCTGGTAAACAGAAGCAGAAATCTATAAAATAGAGGCAAAAGCTTCGAGTCGTTAAAATTAATTGATGAGTATTCTGCTAAAGTTAAAATCGTATAAAATATTAAAACGTAACCTAATTTCTACCCGACTACGGCAAACCCAAAATAAAGGGCAATGATTTTGTAATGTTTCTAAGTATGTATGTATGTATGTATGTATATTTGTTCCACTGTAGGACCTAAATTACTGCTCCGATTTTAATAAATGAGGTGTCAATCGATTTTCAATAATAGCACGGGTAACGTACGGGTATAGTTTTTATAAAAATTGTAGTTAGGTATGTACATAAGTTGATCTAGATTTGAGTTTAATATTGTGTATTTCCCTAAGATAATTAATAATTATTTTGTATTTTTCATTAATCAGTTATGCAGGGTAATATTTTATATATAAGTCAGCGTAATATTGTAAAAACCGTTAGATTGTAAAGTAACTAAAGAGATTGTAAAAATTTGTCGAATGATAACTATGTATTTGTAATCAAACGAAAAATAATGTGTTAAATTATAGGCAGCATATTCGCGTCCGAAGTCTATCAACATTTTAAAATTTCACTAGTTATATTACAATCTAACGGATTACAGCCTCCGTGGTCTAGTGGTTAGAGCATTGGCTCTCGACTCGGAGGTCGTGGGTTCGATTCCCGCATTGGAAAAACAAAAAATGTTGTTACCAAGTTTGGTTAGGACAATGCAGGCTGATCACCTGATTGTCTGAAAAAGAAAGATGATCCATGCGTCGGATGGGCATGTAAAAAGTCGGACCTGCGCCTCATCTCTCGTCAGTCGTGTCGGTTATTCGTCCCACTGGATTACGAGAGTAAAGGAAGAGAGAATGCTCTTGTGTACTGCGCACACACTTGGGCACTATAAAATTACTCCTGCGTAACTGGCCTGATTTCAATGAAACCGGCCACCGTCACCGAGATCGGTGGGGAGTTATTATTAACCGATTTTACAATTTTACGGTGACATAATATATAGGTATTATTATCTTCTACTATTCGGAATAATACTTTATACATTCATGGAAGCTATATTTAATCTGTCATTGAAATATATTCACTAATCGAAGCGTCAATCTCGCTGCAATAAAAAAAAAAAAAACAATTGGTTTATCTCAATGTTTCGACAACTTTCAATTTTAAGGTTGAGTGAACACGAGTTTTTCGAAAATAACGGAATCTTTTGAACGAAAATGTTTATAAATAAATTTTCGTTTATTTAAATATGGATAACTTGATTGTAATTTCAATCAAATAATATACATGAATAGCTTTTGTAAATCAGGTTTTATAAATTGCTGATATGTAATAACTTATAAAATGTAAAATTTTCATGTCACAGTGTTTGTAGAACTACTCCGGAACGGCTTGAATTTTGCAGGTATATTAGGTACGTATGAAAATAGGTATTAGGTTGTAACCTAATGGTGTTAGAAAATGTTTACTAACGTTAGTAAACATTTGTTTACAAACATTGGATCACAATGTTACAAAATGTTTTCATTTGGTTAGTAATGGAATTAGATTCCAGCCCCGCCAGACTCCCCTTATATTCTTACTTATAAAATGTATTTCATATTATAGTAATAAAAGTGTGTAGGTACAATGAACGTATGCATACCCGCCAGATTGTGCCATGGACCAAGTTTTAGGTACAAGGCACAGTTGCGAAACATCTTACAGGTCCTAACAAAATTTAACAATAATTGTTAACATTTGTTAGTAAATTTTTAGTGTTAGAAAATAATGTTTGTAAACTTTTTGTAATGTTCATAAATGTCCGGGTGGAATTTTGCAACTCAATTTTGAAGCAGATACATTCAAGTGATTGAGCTGAAAGTTTGTATACACGATTTATTTGGATGACAATGCATGGTTTTCTATGTGAAGTCATTATAGATCTAATATGGTGGAACACAGAAGATGGCAGATAAGTTATTTTTAATGCACTTCTATAATATAGATATAAAAAGAAAGGGCTTGCTAATATTAACTAAAAAAATAAAGTGATATAATTCGAAATCCAACATGGCGTAACACCCAAGATGGTCGACATGTTATTTTTAATGCACTCTATGGATATCAAATGAAATGTCTTGCTGAGAATAGCTCAAAAAAAAATAATCTAACATTGCGGAACGTCCAAGATTCATTTTTAATGCATTTTATTTAAAAAAACAAGTAACTAAAAAGTAAAAAAAAAAATAATTAAAAACAAGATTTTATTTGAACGCGCTAAAAAGAATAAAATAATAATTTACTTTAAAACCTTTACCATCAACCTATTATAACGTCATTACACAATTTATGTATACTAATATTATAAAGCTGAAGAGTTTGTTTGTATGTTTGTTTGTTTGAACGCGCTTATCTCAGGAACTACTGGTTCGAATTTTGTCGAGCAAGGCTTTAAGCTACGTAACATCACGATGCGACCAATAGGTGCGAAGCATCAGTGAAAAATGTTTCAAAAAACGGGGAAAATTATTGGTATTTGGGGGCTTCGGTTGCGTGCGCTGCGTAAACGTTTCAAGTTACCCAAAAAATAAGTATGAAAGAATTATTTTTCTTTAATTGATCTACAAAAATTCCGCGACAGTATGTATATCTCATCATCAATTGAGGCGGACGAAGTTGCGGGCAACAGCTAGTATGATATAAAAGCTTGTCGAGAATCAAACAAATTAAACTAGTAAATTAAGTAATTTGATCTGATAGATTTATGAGTTACCTTGTTTGATTCTCGACGAAGACAGAACAACGTCTGCTGGGTACAGCCAGTAATTAATAATTATTATTACTTTACTATAAGTTTCATTTCCAATTATTGGTGCTGAATATCAAAACTTAAATGATAATTTTAAATACAATTTAAGTCTCTGTAAAAGTGATGTACAGAAATAACATATTCTTCTTAGAATAATAATAATAACTTTACTTTTAAATCCAGTTTATAGATAAGGCAGTAGATCGTGTGTTAGGTCAGCTAGTATTTTAAAAAGAAAGACTTTTCTTCAAATCATTTTAGATCTAAGATTAAATAAGCCAAACTAAAATTTATCGTGACATGTATGAGGTTAGAGAGTAGAGGGTACTTAAAAAGGTCCAATAAAAGAGAGACGTGCTTTGAGGACCAGTAACGCGTAAAGTAAGAAATGTATTTCGATTTTACAGTTTTCTTATATTTTTCGATGTTCGTTTATATGGAACGAAAAATAAGTCAGAAATGATTTTTCTTGAAATATTTTGAAATTATTAGTTTGAACAAAAGACAAAACATAAAGTGATGTTGTTGCAGGCTTCTTAGAATTTTTAAGGCAATAGTATATAGTGTATACTGTCCTACTAATATTATAAAATATGTGAAAGTTTTTGAGGATGGATGGATGGATATTTGTAAAATTTGATATGGTAGTGGTTTAGGCCCTGGATTAAAACATAGGCTACTTTTTATCCCGTAAAAGTACAATGTACGTTTTGGGATATTGAATTTACGCGGGCGGAGCCGCGGGCAACAGTTAGTAATATTATCAGTGTCGTGCGTTGAGCGCTATGAAACGGTCGCGTTCCGCATTACACACGAAGCAAATTTAATTGTTTGCGAGTCGCGCGGTTACGCCGCTGTACGTACACCATGGCGTTGGTGGCCAACGAGTTGCTGGCGTTCATCCAGCACGCCATCGACACTATGGACGAGGTCAGCATCATGCAGATCTGCAAATCTTCTTTCACAAGCGAGGAGATTTGCACGGGCAAGCAGCTGCTCTACGAAACGCTAGGCCAGAGCGCGAATATGCCATCACGGAGGCGAGATGGCGGCGAACGAAGCGTGCAGGACATCATCTCCCTGCTGAAGTAGACGGATCCAGACGACGTGCCGGCCTTTGTGGCGAAAGATCTCCACAAGCTGCCGGTAGTAACGATGGACCACGTCGACGTCTCCAGCCAGCTGAAGAACTTCAACAGGATGAAGGCAGAGCTGGACGAGATGCGAGGTAGGTTGGAAGCATCGGAATCTACCATCCGTGACTTACGTAGTGAATTACTACAATTAAAATGTAATAATTCAGTAAGTAGGTCACCCGATCATTCAACCGTCTTTGTCAACACACGTCGTGGCGGCGCGCGCGCTGACACATCGTTTTGCGTGTCAGCGGATTCCGACGAGTCGGCGATCGCCGCCGCCCTCGCCCGCCTTCCCCTTCGGGTCGTGCAGACGCCGAGTCCACCAACTCAGCAGAAAACTTTTGCGACTGTCGCCGGTCGCCCCGCACATACCCCGCGGGTAAAGACAAAGGGGGTGAAGGAGAGCCGTAAGGCTGTGGAGAGCCGCAAGGCCGAGCCTCCTCGACCTGGCAAGGACGAGAGCAGGAGGTGCGATGAGGAGGGCTTCATATTGGTGGAGAGAAGAAAGAAGAAGAAGCCTGCCGCCCGCAACCACCGCGGCACCGCACCTTACGTACCGGAACTGCGCCTGCGGTGCGAGGTACCCGCGACGCCGTTGTACGTATCCCGCCTGCACTGGTCTATGCAGGTCGAGGACGTCGTGGACTACATCCGCCAGAAGACGTCCATCGCCTTGAGGGTCGAACGTCTGGAGTCTCGCCACAAGGTCAATTTCAGTTCCTTTGTGGTGAGAGTGCCGACGCATCTTTTGTCGACCTTCGAGGTGGAGGAGTTCTGGCCGACGGGTGTGGTCTACCGGAGGTTCCGGGGGAGACTCCGGAACGAAGCGCGCGTCACGTCGCCGTCAACACGTGACAAAGTGTAGTTTTTAAGTATTTAATATGTATGTTAGTCTGTAAGGTATTTATAATATGGGCCTATGCCGCCCGAAATAAAAGAAATTTAATTTAATTAATTTAATTTAATTATAATCAAGAGTAGTAGTACTAGGTCGGGCTGGCAAATCACTAATTTGATTTAATATAAAGATCATATTAGACTAAAAAAGGCGTCGAAATAACAATCGTTACGAATGAACGTAAAACGTGTAAACATAATTTAATAATTATAATGAATGGCGGTACGAAATTCCGTCTAAAGATCATGAGTCAACGCCATTTACCGAAACAAATATTTGTCTTAGCAAAATTATCTAAACCCCATTCGTAAATTAAGGTCGGCCGGGCGACAATTTTAATTAAAATCAACTTTGCAGCCGAACGGGGAGATCGGACACAATTTGTAACAGATGCGTACTTTGGGACCTTAGGAATTAGAAACAAAAGCCTATTACATCGGATACCATTAACACCAGGATTAGAACCTGGATGTTTATACAGCTGACAGTAACCAAATTATTCCCCGCTTCCTGAAGTCTTACTTTCGAACAGTATAGAATAATAAAATAATGGAAAAAATTGTAGTTATAGTTTTTCGAGTAGAGAAAATCATAGTTCAAATTTTTATACAAATAACATTTAAACATCTCTTCTATATGTCTTCTATCTAGATAATAAATAGATATATATCTATTTAAATAAAAGGCAAAGCTGTATGTACGACTGATGTATCAAGGCACAGGCCAAAGCCTTAAGGCTAGAAATTTGAAATTTTGTACACGTATTCCTCATAATATGACGTAGGTATTCACTAAGGAAGGATCATTCAAAAATCAAACCCCCAAAGGGGTAAAATAGGTGATAAAAGTTTGTATGAAACTTTTTGTTACTGAAAAAATAATGAGTAAAAATATTTCAGCGTTTTATAAAATTCAGCTTCTAGGTGGTAAAAAAGGGGATGAAAGCTTAAAAATTAATTTCACGCAGGGCAAATCGCGTGAAATTAATGCTATTTCATAATAATTAATAAAAGTATTCCGTGTTTTTTAAATAAAAAATGTTTCGAGATTACTTACTTAAAACTTCTTGAACACACAAATTGTCATTTCGGCGTAAAAGGTTTTCGTGTTCTCCCGACGAAATGTATATTTTGGGTCTGTTCATATCAATTATGAGTTTTGACATTAATAACTTTGAAATTGCTCAAAACATTTTTTCCGTCTCCACGATGCAAGCTAAAAGGTTTCGCTCATTTTGTAAAGAAACTAATTTGTGTTACATTAAAGGATAACATAAAACTTTTCCCGTTTCGATGGGGGACTGTGGTAGGTGGAGGCAGTGGAACTGGTGGACAAGTGATTGAAACTTTCCTTATGTCTGTTGCAAAATGTGGATACGCACTTTACAAGTTCGTAGGGATAGGTTAATTATCAAAATTTCAGTTCATGGGAATTGTATCTTGAAAATTCCCCAACTTGCTCGTTAACAAGACATGGGACTGGAACCCTTATTGAAGCGCACGAATTCCAAGTTTTTTTTTTACACTTTTTCATCGACAGTTTAAAATAAAATAGATGCTACGCGATAACATTTGCAATTTGTATTTGAATTTTTAGCGCGTAGCATCCCCGTAGATCGAATCACACTTAAAAAAAAAAGTTTAATTTGATCAATCTATTTTATCTAGATAGACTATTTGAATATTTTTATGGAGTCTAAATATGATGTATTTTGTGAACTTGTAAGAATTAAGTATTCGTAATTAAGATAATTAATTGGCGCTAATACACATACCTAATTGCTTTCATCCTTTATTTTTTTCAGTCGCAGATTTTTACACTTTTCAATAAGTTGTGCGAGCAATCGATACGCCGGAAACCTCAATCCTTAATCCACGTATAAAACTTGCACGGCTTCAACGATTTTAGTTAACGAAGCTTAAAATTTGCTAATCTGTTTAGGTCACTGAGGGCGGGTTTATGTTGTCCGACGCTTTCTTAACTATTTTTATGAACAGGTCAAAGACGTGTATGATTTTCATATTTATCCATATTATCAGTTTTGACGACCTTTGTGGCTCAGTGGTTTAGCGTGTTGGTGCTCAAGCCGGGGCTCGCGGGTTCGAGTCCCGCTGAAGGAACAAAAAGTTTTCCGTGTTCCTGGGTCATGGATGTGAATTAAATTTGGGTATATTATTATTATTATATAAAAGCTTACATAAGTGTATAATATTAATATATAAGTATTATATAGGTATTATAATAAGGAGGTATAAAATTAACCTGCGTAACCGGCCTGGTTTAAATAAAACCGACCATCGTCACCGAAATCGGTGTGTTTATTTATTATTAAATCTCCATTCCATTTTTATGAACGTGTGCTGTGGCAGTACTAATAAATTTTCTAATGAAGAGGAATACCACAGACTATAACGTTAATTCACTTTTAAAGTTCGGCTATAATAAATCTCAATAAAAACGTAGTAAAAACACTCAAAAACTGTTACGATCATGTAAAATCAGATCACGTATTTAGAGAATGCCATGGTTATAAAAAATATGTGATTGGAAAAAAATATAAACAAATTTAACGATGAAATGTTTTTACCTAAACAAAATGTATCGCTAACTAAAATTTAAACTAAATTTTAAACATCGATCATAAAACTGAAAACTTTTAATTAAAAACTTCATAGATTTAGTATTTTACATGTTCCGATTAATAACGTCGAGAATTTTATTCATGAATGAACATTATTTTGGAATGTTCACAAAAATATATTTTAAATCGTAGGTATGCGGCATATTAATTTTACACGACAATAATTTTAGAAATTGATGATTAACAATGTAATGAATAAATTAGTAAATTGAATACCATTATCAAACCAAATAGTTTTAATCATAAATGATGTGTGTAAATTAGATCTGAAACTAAAGTTAGCTTTATTTATGCTATGTTTATTAGTACTGTTGTTGTTCTCTATATTAAGGACAAAGGGGGAGAAAGAGAGCCATAAGGCTGTGAAGAGCCGTAAGGCTGAGCTTTCTCGACCTGGCAAGGACGAGAGCAGGAGGTGCAATGAGGAGGGCTACATACTGGTAGAAATAAGACAGAAGAAGAAGCCCGCCGCCGGCAACCATCGCGGCACCGCACCTTACGTACTCGAACTGCGCCTGCGGTGTGAGGTACCCGCGACGCCGTTGTACGTATCCCGCCTGCACTGGTCAATGGAGGCCGATGACGTTATGGTTTACATCCGCAAGAAGACGTCCCTCACTTTGAGGGTCGAGCGTCTGGAGTCTCACCACAAGGTTAACTTCAGTTTCTTTGTGGTGAGAGTGCCGACGCATCTTTTGTCGACCTTCGAGGTGGAGGATTTCTGGCCAACGGGTGTGGTCTACCGGAGTTTTCGGGGGAGGCTCCGGAACGAAGCGCGCATCACAAGACAATACGTGATAAAGTGTAGTTTAAGTATATAATAATAATATTATGTATGTTAGTCTGTAAGGTATTTATAATAAAAGGTTATTTAATTTAATTTAATTGACCTTGTACATACAGTAAATATATTTTTTAAAATGACAATGTCTGTCAAGTGCTACAAGTATCGAATGAGTTTCCTGTGTTTAACGATTGCTTTTAATTTCTACCTCTAGGTACATATTTGATAGATATTATATTTCGTGGACGGTAAGCATGACAAATTGCTAACTACTGTAGAATGTAAGTGTAGGCACTTACATTCTACAGTGCTTTTGTAGCATGAAAATGTTGTTTTGGCCTTAAATTTAAGTAAGAATGAACTTATCATGAAGTAACTGGTAAAAAAATAATACTGGTAATAAAATATGCAGATCAAAGCCCTTTGATCTACATATTTTAACTCTAAGTTGATAACAACACTTACTCTAATATGATACATTATGGTATGATGTCGTTCCTCGTTAGCGATTCCCAAACTATAATCTCCTTAGAGAGCTCACATATCTTCGGTGGAAGTTTGGTTTTGAATAGCATTTGAATTGAATCTCCTAATATGATTAGCAGCACATTGCTAATACTGAGTTCACTTTAAATTCGTGTTCAGATTGAGTTAGTTCGGCTGGTCGATGCGGTAGCCATTCATGAATTGATGTTACACTAAGATTTATTTAATTTTATTTTGAAATATTCATTTAATTAATGTGTTGGCTAATAATTATTTATTTCATCTTATTCATAAGCCTGCGGATTCGTTTATCAATAATTTTAGTATGAAGTCTTTAAATATTACAGATTATTCGAGACATACATACAGATTTACGTTTATTATAATTATTTTATTAATATTATTAATATATTATTTATTTTATTTATGTCAGAGATCGTGACTATTCTTTGACTGCCGAACACGTCTTTCGAAACGCACACAATTTTTAATATTAAATTATATAAGCTAATGGTTATAAAATTAAGTACACCTTGTAAAAAAGGTCTAAGCCGTTTTATCGTTATTTAAAAAATTCGCGACGCGTCGACTCCGCATCCGACCGTTATTACTCAAATTAGTTAAGCAAGCGTAATGACACTTACTTAGCCTTCCTTGGCACAGAAACTCTTACGGAGGACGTTATAATTATTACTATGCGGATTTTAATCGGAAGATATTTCTGAGCGGCTAAAGCGAGGTTCATTTCCTCAATATTAACATTACTTTATGTTAAATATAAAGTTCTAATCTTAATATTTTGCGTGTTACTATGTAATCACGAATAGTGAACACTGTTGTGTACGTAACGTACTACATGTACACGACATTATCACGTTGCAATGTGTTAGGTAGGTACTTTTCTGTTTCCCCCCGATAGTTGCCCGCCTTGTCGTGGCGGTGGGGCTTAGTAACCGTGGACTGGATACCCACGGTGTAGCTAAGAGGCAACCAGGGCCGGCTTGTTTGCCGCCGGCTAGCCCGAGGAGGGCGCTCCCAGCGGGCTGGAGGAGTCCACTGCGGACGCGCTAGGAGGTGGGACCGCAGAAGAAGAGGAGTGCCGGTATTACGGTGCGCCGTGCTCCCTATCTTCTGCGGCCGTGGAGGGATCGCAGGGGGAGAGGCGTGGTGGTATTACGGTTCGCCGCTTGCCCTATCTTCTGCGGCCGAGGTGTGGTCGGTGGCAGAACCATAGCCCAGATCTACCACCGGGTACCGGTTGTAGAGGCTGGTATCCGTGGCCTCCTAGTAGCAGACTCGGGGGGAGTCTGCTACAGTACTGGTGGAGGCCGAGGAGGGAGGCGCACCTTACCATCTGGTGCGCCTGGGGCCTTCGGGCCTTGAATGGAGCCGCTTGTGAGCGGCTGCCGCCGGCGGGGTCGCGGATGAGTTTATCGTTCCCGTGGCCCCGTCACATGGCGTCGAGGAGGATATACCCATTAAAAACCACATGGGGGTGGTTTTTAATGGGTATACCGTCGGTCTCATTAGCCTATACGGGAGTCCCACATAACCACTCGGGTGCCCCCTGCGCCTGGGTGGTATGCGTAATGCATTTTCCCCCCCGGAAACAAAAAAAAGGTACTTTTCTGTTTGTGAAATCCACTGTAAAACTCACACAAATAAATGAAGCCTAGAATTCGCATCCAGCGTGCTTTACCCACTTAGCTGCAGGCCATCACAACATGTTTTTCACTAGGAACGAATTGGCCGCACGACATAAGTCGTGACCGCTGAAGTGCTACGCCGCGCTACGAGTATGCTATTGGTCGTGATACTGAAGCTGGCGCCTTCACAGTACTCAAACTTATTCAGTTTAGTATGAAATGTGTTAAAAAGATAATTAATATCAAGTTCCTTTAGATTTTTTAAGGTAGTCGGTTCATATATTATTATAACTCGAATTTTCACCGTAAATGTTTTATTAGTCTAAACTGCAAGAAGTAGAAATTTGTAACTTTCTATATTTATATCATGCTATAGCGAAATCGGATAATAACTTTTGAAGTAATTAAAAAAAAAAACTATTTGAAAGTTACGGAATCTTAGACATATCCTGAAATGCTTTTGGTTAGGTTATTTATATTATGTGCTATTATTTATATTATATAAATTATACATTATCGCTTCTTAAGCTTATCTTGTGAACGTACGGATAGTACGTACATAGTGCGTTTCTATTTGATCCTTACAAGTGTTCATCAAATTTTTTAGTAGGATTAACACGGCACTGACTGTGGTTGAATAGTAGTAATAACAAAATTATTATTGTCTCCTTCGTATTTAAAAGCTTGACAAGGCGATAGAGAGTGACAGAGAAACCATGAGGGGTAACATAGTCTACGGACTACGTCACATAATACTCCTATTCACAGACAGCACACAACACAAGATGCCAATGCATGCGCCAGCTTTTAAATAGCGGCTTGTATAATACTATGAAAAATACAAGTCATTCCTTGAGATGATTTTTTAAATAATAACAATCTATAAAATGTTTCATATTAAAAAAAAAAAACAGTATGAATAATATAACTCAAAAATTTAATGTCCATTATGATTAATGTTCATTACAAATGGAAAAATTTTGTTTTCAAAATAAACAATACATATTATACACAAAATAAAATATTATCGTGAAATTAATTGACACCTAGTGTTAATTATAAATAACCATCTTGTGCTCAAGCAGATTATGGGGATAAACAAACAACATAGTATTAAGAGATTAATCCCATGCTCATTAAATATTAATTAATAATTTACAAATAATAACAGCTAATGAGAAACAGAAAATAAAAGTAGCTACTCATAAAGATAAACTGAAAATATGTCAAACCAATCCACCCAGATCTCTGCTAAATCAAACCAAAGAAAAGTAGGTAAAACGTACTTACTTTTATCCATTCACTAAACAGTCACTAGTTCATACACTAAACTAAACCACGGATTAGTCGGTCGATCTGTCGAGATACAGATCGGGCGTTAGTTACGCGTGCAGGCGCGCCGCTTGCTAGCGCCTGTCTGGACTCCCGGCGGCTATACATTCAACACAATACAACTTTCAGCATGGTTTCAGCCGCCCAAGTTAATACGAACCCGCTCACGTCGTATTATTATGTTAATGTGTTTTTTTATTACAAACCCCTACCGTAATAAGGCGTAAAATGAAAGTTGTGTGTTATAATTGAAAAATTCTAAGCCTCGTTGATCTGAAAACAAAGCTGCGTGTTTTTCAAGTAACATTCAACTCAAGGTTATTTATTGAATTTTATATTGCATTTTAACCTGTTACCTTTATCTTATTTTTCAATTTTTATTCATTTAACAGATATTTCTTAAGCTATATTGAATGTTGTAGATGCCGTGTCACCCCTATAATATGAATATTGTTTAATAACTTTATAACTTTACATTTAAATTTTTACAGATACTGACTTTTATAAAATGACTTGTTATGAACATTGAGTAAGCTATTGAATATTTAAATATATCGACGGCATTAAATTATTCTGTTGCCCGCAGACTTCAGAAATTGTTAAGTTCTCGAGGTAATTTTACTTTTAAAAGTAATTATCAAAGTTGAATATTACAGTTTTAACTTATAACTAAGTATCCAATTATAATTTTTTTTTATATTTAAAGGTCTGTTTTAAAACTATTGTGTACGTCTATTTTTTTATTTATTATTATTATTATTTATTTATTAATTGATACCAATTACCAATAAAAACAAAATATAAAATAAAGACCTACAAAACTGTTGCACAGTTTGTCTGTAGGATCAATTTAACAACACTTAATAATATAGACAGAGCATAAAAACAAAATTATAAGATAACTATAACATTAATAAAACGAAAATTAAATATCTGTAAATAAGTGTTTTGTTTGTTTTTGTTAAATAGTAATTTAATTGTCAAAAAACAAGACAAACATTGGAATCATGAAATAATAATTAACACCAACAAAAAGAAAAAGGATTTAAATAACAAAACTAAATACCTATGTACCTACCTAATTTTTGTCATTAGCTCGAGCCGAGGCACATTTTGCCGTTTTATAATAAAAATCCCACATTTCCTGAGAAAGTTCTTTATAAAAGACGTTTATACAAACTTCATTTTCACGCCTGCTACGGTATGTGTAGCAGGAAAGCTTAAGCTTTGACAGGGCCGGCTTTAAAACGTTTAGGAAGTTGAAGAAAATCTGGAATTAATTTGGAACAGGTTGATATCAGACTAAGCGTACGAAAAGCTTTACTTTAACTGCTGTGATAAACAAAAAACTTTTTTGGCTGGAGTAAGTAAAATATAACTAAAAAAATTATTGGATGATGACGTTAGTGATTGCAGGCTGTAAATCTTGAACACTTAAGTGTGCATGCAGGAATCTTGGTTGGTAGATATGATACATATTATATAAAATATTACAAATGTGAAATATAACGAAAAGTTAAATAAAATACCGACCTGGTGCCATAGCGCTAAGATGAATTACGTCTCTTACTACACGGCTAGTGTATTACGTATTTACAAACATTGCTACAGTGCAGACGCTTGTAGCTCTCAACATATTTTATACTAAGTGTTACTATAGTTTATAAAAGTGTACTTAGCCATCATGCTTTTCTCTTTCCTAATGGCTGGTACGGTTTGGTTATGTGTAGAAGTCTGAAATACGAGTAATAATAATAATAATAATATCTATGGACGCTTCACACCACGTCAATCTGGCCCCGTGCTAAGTATCCGAAGAACTTGTGTTACAGGTACCAGACAACAGGAAGTATATTTAATACTTTTATACTATACATATATTTAAGATTTTTATTATATTATACACATATTTAATACACATCCATGACCCAGGAACACAGAAAAACTTTTTGTTCCGTCGGCAGGATTCGAACCTGCGACCTCCGGCTTAAGCACCAAAGCGCTGAACCACTGAGCCACAGAAGTCGTCAAATAATTATATATAAAACTAGCTGATGCCCGCAACTTCGTTTGCATAGAACTAACGGATACGGAACCCTATTTTTTAAACATAACCCTAAAATAAAAATAGCGTATGTTAGACCTTATAACATCAGATATCTTCCAGTGAAAGTCCCGTGAAAATCGGTCTAGCCGTTTCGGAGATTAGCCGGAACAAACAGACAGACAGACCGACAGACAGACAGACGGACAGACAAAAATTAAAAAAATTGGCATTTTATTGTAAGTACCGAATATACTTTCATATGCATTAAGTGAAAAGCTGTTAATTTGAAATTACAAACAGACACTTCAATTTTATTTATCTGTATAGATGTATAGATGTATAGATAATAGATAGTCGTAATAAGTAGGTAATTCGTATCGTATGCCAGATTGTGTTAAAATAGAGAAACTTTTCATAAGCCTCTTAACTATTTTCGATATAATCTCGATTCGGTCAACACGCTCACTCATTCGTATGGGGATATACCTACATCGGGACAGCCTGAAAATAGGAATGAGATTTTACCAATAGTAATTACGAGAATTACCATTCAGATGTCACTGCTATTGAATAAGACCCGTAGAGCTGAAGCCCAATTCTCGTAACCATTTATAATCATAATCCTGTTTCGGTCTGCGCGCTGTCTCACTCGCTCAAACGTGACAGACGCGTGTATGAATGCGACACCGCGCGGACCGAAACAGGATTATGATCACAAATAGTTACGAGAATTGGGCTTTTAGGTAAAGTTTTTACCTACGCATTATATTAAAATAAAACAGTGTCAAAATGTCCATGCCATTTTCAATACAAGTTTGGTGATTTTTAAATGTGGGCCATAGGTAACATGTACGAAGTAGTCACCGTCAGCAACTTTTCATTTCACAGGATGTTTCCGCTATATTTTAATCTATGTTCTCCATGATGGTATACGTTAGGCCATTTCAGTATGTTATCAACAGGCTTAATGCGCCCAGTTCCTACTGGGCGTAAATTTTCGGATATCCTCATGTAGAGGGGCAAAGCCCCTGGTCATGATTCCCGCACAAGGCTCCATTCAAGGGCCCGGCGCGTGAAAACGTAGCTGAGTATGTTTTTAATATAATAATATGTAATGTGAGGACAGATTAAATAAATACCATAAATCATAGCCACATCTGTTCGGTAGCGTAATAAGATATTGGAAGTGATTTTTAAGCGTAGGACATAATAATAGTCGCACGCAGTCACCGCTTGCGAATATTTCAATGCAAATTACATCAACCCTTTGCGTCTGTTGCCGCTATCTATTCAATGTTATACAATCTACATGATGCACGCCAGGCCAATCATGCAATCAATATGTGAGGGCAAATTAAATATTTACCATAATTCAATAGCCACATTCGTCTGGTTAATATAGAGCCGGCATCATCTGTCACGCGCGGTCGCGCAGTGCGGCGCGGTGACAAATCGCTGCGACCAAAAGTGCGGCAGCGCGACACGTGCATTTATTTATTACCACAATAATTAATCTGAATACAATATTTATACGGGCGGTAGTGGCTGGAGTATTATGAAGTGGACTTTTAATGAGAAAATAAAAGTTGTCGTCGAATAAACTCTTAAAAATGGGATTTATTCGTTGATACCTCAATCTTTGTTAATTTTTTTTATCTCTACAATGAGTATGGGGCGACACGTGCATTTATTTATTACCACAATAATTAATATGAATACAATATTTATACGGGCGGTAGTGGCTGGAGTATTATGAAGTGGACTTTTTCAATGAGAAAATAAAAGTTGTCGTCGAAAAAACGCGTAAAAAATGGGATTTATTTGTTGATTCCTGAAATTTTGTTAAAGCTTATGGAATCATTTTTTTTATCTCTACAATGAGTATGGGTGGAAAACGCTTATACTCACGCACAATCTTTGTAAAGATCTTGTAAACAAATCTGTGTTTAGTCTCGAAGAACTGAGCTAGCTGGCATTGCTACAATCAGATAAGTAGGTATTATTAGGATACTAAGGATGATTTACTATCATATTATAATATCTACATGCATGATATTTGAATAATTTAATAGGAATTAACATAAAAACATTAATAAAAATCTAAGTGGTCTAAATTAAGCAGACTAAAACATTGAAGTAAATCTGAAACGATAGTAGCAATCATTTAGGTTTGATAGCTTTAATGAAAATAGCAGCTCTCATAAAGATACGAGCCATGATAAATTCCACGCACGTTTTACTTCGAAAGCCAATTTAAGAACGATTTAGTCTGTATTCTGTACGGATAAATGATCAGAATTTTTCAACTTCTTTTTCGCATTATTTATCTTATAATATATTCAATTTTAAAAGTAATTTATTAATAATGTTAATTTACAACACCCTGTTATTATATGCCGGAACTAGTTCTATCCGGTTATAAGGTAATCAGAGTTGCTGACTAATAGGAGCAGTTATGTTGATGGCAATGCAGGATGCCTTCTATAATGACGGTATATAATATACATATTATGACATAATATATACTATTATGTGTATTGTATCACGAACCTCATCAAATCAAGAAACCACGGACAGTGTGCATTATTAAAACCTTAATATTATTGTGTAACTACAGCTCATTAGTATCGGTGTTATCTATACATATAAAATCCTTTGTCCTGAATGACTGACGGAACAACGCACAGCCTAAACCGCTGATCGTAGAGACCTGAAACTTGCAGGGCTTGCTCTTTGTAATGCGTAGGGATCCGATAAGAAGGTATTTTTCGAAATTCGACTCCTAAGGGGGTGAAAAGGGGGAAAACATTTTGTATGGGACATCGTGATTCCTTGGTCCAATCTACTTCATACTTTGCACGAACATTATGTAACAGAATTGATGGAATTCGTGTATCATAGTTTATTGAAATTCGTCCCCTAACGGGAATAAAAAGAGAAAGAAAGTTGTTTGGGAGCGATTTGCTTTAAAGTTGATATAAATACTCCTTAGTGCTTTTGATTTAAAGCTCCCACTCACAAGCGATCGATCGATTTAGTCTTTACAATCCCACCAAAAACATTTTCATGTAAAGTGATGCCAAGACGATACCATATAACTCGCGCTGTCAAAAAGCTATTTTCATGTGAAACCAAGCTTCTGACTCTACCAAACTTCTAACTCTACACGCCTTAACCTAACTCCACAAACTCTACACCTTAGTCAAAATATGTGGCCTGGCCATTTCGATACATTCGCTTAGGCGTAAAGTAAAAAAATTACGGACTGTTTTTCTGTTATATTATTCTTGTACGAACGAAATGGCCAAGCCACATAATTTGACTAAAGTGTAGAGTTTGTCGAGTTAGGCTTGTAGAGTTAAGGCGTGTAGAGTTAGAAGTTTGGTAGAGTCAGAAGCTTGGTTTCACATGAGATCTAATAGCTTTTTGACAGCGCGAGTTATATGGTATCGTCTTGGCATCACTTTACATGAAAATGTTTTTGGTGGGATTTCACTTCTTTTTGAAAGACAATTTTTAGACCTCTAGAGTAAACATTTACATAGGTAAGTCTCTTACAAATTTTCATCCCCTAGTTTAAGGGGTTGGAGGATAAAAGTTCCTAGTTTGTTAATTTTTATGTTGGTTATGTGCTAAAACTAGCTAAAATACCAAATTCCAGCTTTCTATGACATCCGGAAGTACCCTATAATTTTGTTGATCATCAGTGAGTCAGTGACGAAATCAGGGGTTTTTAGATATCAATCAAATCTAAATGATTACACTGATATTATCAAAACTTTACATGTTTCATTAGTCCGCTACTGGGAACATATCCTGAAAATTGTGTGTATCTGGTATAATCCAAACCCAAGTTATGAGGGTTCAAAATATCGACGAAACGCTTCGAGAAAAGGTAGTCTGGTAGTGCCCTTGCGCTTCGCTTAGCTCGTCTTGGCGGGGCACTACCGTGCTCCCAGATTTAAACATTTACTGGATTCGTAGTTGCAAGTAAATCGGTTTAGATAAAAATTGAATATAGTCTGAGATCCTAGGACCACCTTAGTTACCATACTTTTTAAATGAAACTCGTATATATACGCGTAAATTTTGTTCCAACTTTTGACCCCCACCGCAAAAACTAGCTGGTAGGACTTACAGTAATCATTTTGTGTAACAGTTTGTCGTTAGCAATTTAATTTCAAATAAGAATTGATTTCCAATTTGATCGAAGCAATCGATAGCCCGTGAGTGGGAAGCTTTATTAGGGTTCCGTAATACTTAAGGAACCCTTATAGTTTCGCTCTGTCCATCTGTCTGTCTGTCTGTCTGTCTGTCTGTCTGTCCGCGCCTCTAGCTCTTGTAATTATGAATATAAGTTGATGAAATTTGGTGCAGTTATAGTATAATAATTTTATATTTTAGGGGTGGCTCTCCATATATGTGAAGCGGGGATGAAAAATATTTTTTCACTCTACCCCATCGTGTGGGGTATCGTAGAATAGGTCTTTTAAAATAAAGGCAAGGTTTCATACGTTCCTTTTTTATAAAGTTGACCATTTTCGAGTAATCGGCCTCCAAAGTAGTTTGTAAGTGGCCCCCCCCCCCCCCTAGCATTTTTAAACTATAGGAGATAGAAACTTGCAAATTTTCATGCTGATAGATCATGCTAAAATCGCTGATAATCGCTCGCTGATATGTATTAACTAATAAGTATTAGGTTGTCCGTTATATACTTTTTACATTGAGATAGGTGATATTGTATTAGACCAAAATATAAAGTGATTAGCGAATATTAAAATTAATAAAATCTCTTTAAAATATTATTTAATATCATCGAAATCGAATAAAAATTAATCTTAAAGAACATTACTGTTCACTATATATTTTGATTATTAATCAACATTCAAAATAATAAAGAAATAATACATCGCACCTTTAGAATTAAAGTGGCGTAACTCAAAAATTTAAGAAATTGAGTTTTATACATATAACGACTTAGAAACATATAATCTATCGGTCTAATAGAAATAAACAGCCACTTTCAAGCTAGAAAAGGATAAACGTACAGTTGTGTCTCTTTCATATCGACCGCTTATCACGCGTTCCTTCACTTTTGAAGGGCCCCTTTTAGTGTTGAGTCGTTAATGCTAAAAGTTGGGTGCTGCGCGGTTACTCCGTAAATGACGTAAACTGTAATTCGTCGTTTTAATTGTAAACGTAAGGTAAGTAATTTGTGTGATATTTATTTTTGTACAGCCTCTTTTAGGTTTCGGGCGTTTTAAATCTAAATGATAATAATATTTGACGCCATATTTGTATTAGTGTCATTTCATTTCTAAACATTTCATAAATACATGAGCCTGATTATGTGTTATGTCTTTACTTTATAAACCGTTTTTGTGACTACAGTGACGTATACGGAATTATGTCTATTATATTCTACAGAATGATATGAATTGGCGAGTTCAATTGTGATTGAGTCTTTTTATTTTTATTTCAATAAAAGTTTGAGGCTAGTAATGAAAAGACAGGACCAAATTTTGCCACTATATAAATATAACTGGAATGAAAATACAATACGAGAAAAGATGAGTTCAGCAAAACCTAAACGTATAAAATATATTTAAGCCTTGGTTTTTTCTATAAATATAAAACTAGTGGGCATTTTTGGGTCATCAAGCAAGCCATAGTGTGAAATAAGGGCTCGATGGTATTTGCTAAACTCTATGACTCACGTTGTCATATTTTGACAAAACTCAGCCGCAACTTGCAAGACACTATTGTCACCACGAAATCAGAGGTTCTCGATGAAGTCGAAATGGATTCCCCATACACTTAAAATACGAGCTCACCTTGGGGTGAGCTCGTGTTTTAAGTATGGCTTTGGAGCCATCTTGCATATAATTCACGAGCCAAACTTATGCGCCACCTTACTGATGAGATTACTGATATTGACATGGGTGAGATTAGAATAGCTCTCACGCAGATTAATAATAATAAGGCACCAGGAGATGACGAAATAACCAAAGAGCTGCACCAGGAGTAATACCTGTCTTGACTGAGCTCTTTAATTCCGTCATCCACACTGGCACTAGCTATACCCGGAAGCATGTAGCAGGAGCATGGTGGTTTTATTTTTTAAAATAGATGATAGCACGCGACTTGAAACAACCGTCCCATTCCGCTCCTGAGCCACGTGTATTAGCTATTATTGAGGGTTATCTGAGGGTCTGAGGGTCCCAGAAGTTGAACGACTTTCAGCCAGTGGTGCAGACGTATAATCAGCCTCTCTACTTAGCGTATGTGGACTATGAGAAAGCCTTCGATATCGTCCAGACCTGGGGGTCTAAAAAGGCTACTTTAGGTGTTTCATATAATGTTTCATATATTTTGACAGTTTTCAATAGAAATGCGTAAAATGACGCACATAATATGAATTGCATATGATTCATCTAATGTTACCTAAAGTGGCCATTTTTGGACCTCCTGAGGGGCAATTCTGCTAAATAAAACCTGCATTAATACAATTACAATCAAGTCCCGATACGCTAAAACTCTCAAACGGGTATTTTATAAACGTTAAACCAACGTGAAACGCGCTCTGATTGGTCAAAACGTCATAAAATCCGTTTATGGTAACATGTCGCTTCACTTTCAATCCAATCAAAGTAAAATGAAAGTCTACTTTAAATACGAGAATTGAGGTTCTGGTCTGAGCTGGAATTCATGCAGAAATGCCTCGTTGACTACCCATAATATTTTGAGGTGTTAAGATGTCTGTTCAAGTGATCTCTGATCCAAGGAGTGAGACAGGTAGATGTTATCTTTTCTAAACTGTTTACTAACGCGTCGGAGGACGTTTTCAAGTCGCTTGATTGGAACGGCCGGGGCCTGAGACTGAACATAAATGGCCAGTACATCTCACACTTGCAATTTGCGGATGAAATAATCATTATGTCAGACAATCTGCAGGACCTGGAAGAGATGCTGAACAGCCTAAGCGATTGTTCAGGACGGGTGGGTTTCGGAATGAACCTTAACAAAACCAAAATTATGCAAATAATTTTGGTTTTGTTAAGTATTGAACATGTTCTCCCAGGACCTGTCATCGTAAGTGGCACTTGAAGTTAAGAAGCAAGAATACGTATATCTTGGGCAAACTTTGAATCGTCGATACCACAATCACAATCACCTTTAGTCAGGATGCATTCTATAATTTACACGGCGAAGTTCGGAAATAAAATGAGGATTTGACATAAGGCATCGCAAGCAACAAGTCACAACGATTACTTATGTCAAATCCGATACATTTTTAATTTCGAAATTCGCTGTCGAAATTAGCGAATGTTCTTGACTGAAAGTCCAGGGTCTTTAATCAATCCGTTCTATCAGTAAAGAAACACGGCAGTGAACTCTGCTGATCGACAAGTTCAAAGTTGTTCAGCCTGTGATGGAAAGTGCAATGTTGAGGGTATCTCTGGTGGATAATAAAACTTGCTACGATGTGATTCGACAGAGAACCAAAGTCACTGACATTGCTTATAGAATTAGCACGCTGAACTGGAAGTGAGCCGGCCATGTTTGCAGACGGACAGACGGTTGATGGTGCAGACAAGTGTTAAAATGGAGATCACGCTTAGGCAAACGCAGTGTAGGACGACCTGAGGCACAATGGATAGATTTAAAGTTGGCTGGCAGCAGATGGATGAGGGCTGTCCGAGATCGGGATGGTTGGCGCTCATTAGTGGAGGTCGAGGTCCGTAGGCTGTTGATGATGAAATTTTCATCGATAATAATTAATATTGACCTCTGATATTGAAAGGCTTATTTAATTATTGCTCGTTTAAATAGCTTTTCCTTTTCCTGTATAATAAACATTATTTTGATAGGAAGACTCCACGGTAACTTAAGTTTCTTATATTTTTATGTACACGGTAAATACATAAAAATATAAGGGACCTAATACATATAAACTAGGTATAAGTTTAGCTTTATTACGCATAAAATAAAATATTTTTTTCAGTTTTCTCTATTCTAATTTACCTTTAATTTTAAAAGTCAACCATTAATAAACTAGCATATTCCAAAATTAGTCACCAAAAATAAATTTTACATTAGAAATAAATAGCCTATGTTTAAAATAGTTACGTTTTATTTTTGAATGCTTTAGTAAAAAATAGACACAAAGCTAAATAAGTCAAATAAATTTTAAATATTTTGGAGTGACACCTTTTTTTAAATTATTAATTAACGAAGGTTCTAAATAATTAAACTCATATTTTTAATAACAAATCACTAAAACAACTATTCACCTACGGCAAATAACAAAAACTGTAACTACATAAGGCTCACACTTACTATTATAGCCAAAAAACCAAAAAATGGTCTATTCTCCAATTACATTTTAGGCGTTTACCAAAAATCAAGAATTTTGGATTAAGCCACTTCAATTCTAAAGGTGCGACATAATATTACATAATAATTAATAATATTAAATATTATTATTAATTATCATACGTTTATTCTATAGTGTACTATAGTCTATAGTGTTTAGTAAACTTAATAGTTTACGGAACCCTCCTTAGACATGTCCTGACATGCTCTTGGTTAGGTTATTTTTATTTTGACATAAATATTGTCATCATGTTGAAAAATAAATCTGACAAGAATGCGAAAGTTAAATTTGATGAAAATCTCTTTGAAAAACTAGGCACCTAAATATATTTTGCGATTGCTGCATTAATTATTATATTCATAATACTTATTATATTACATACTATTTCAGTCATAGATATATAAGGTTTGGTAAAATCAATTACGAATACTTTGGGCACATGATCTACTGCTTATGTAAAGACGTTTAAGCAGAAAAATAATTGTCATACTCGAAAAAAAAATTTTTTCTTTATATGGGCGAGTTTGCGTTTTGCGGCGAGTCACCCATACATGAGATGATTTTTTAGTTTGAGTATGACAATTATTTTTCTGCCCATACGTCTTTATATAAGCAGTAGATCATGTGCCCGAAGTATTCGTAATTGATTTTACCAAACCTTATATAATATTAATCACTGATTTCAGTAGAATATATTGAGTGTAGGTATAATTAACTTTATTTCTCTTTTGTTGTTATATGTAATATTTAATTTATTTGTGCTTGCCTTATCAGTGTTTAATACATAGTTTTTAACCCGAAACAATTTTATTATATTTTTTTTTGATCTGTGCGTTTGTGCGCGCTATTCTCAGAAACAACGGAACGGATTTTTCTAAAATTTGTTACCGTAGTAGTTTAGCCCTTGGATAAACACATAGGACTCGCCTTTTATCGCGGAAATTTTTTGGGTAGGTACCTAACTACCTACGGGTTCCACGCGGATAGGAATTAGGATAGCTCTGCTTATAATTTTGTGTAGGTGTTTCAATTCAATCGGTTCATACATACAAAAAGTTTTATCAATCTAAAAAATAACGTAGTATAAAATGCTATAAAATAACCAGATATTTGAATTGGTTAAAACTTTACCTAGGTTAATCCTAATCATTATTAATGTGTATGATTATTATATGAGGAATAAGTGAGAAGCTAGATAGCTTCGTGGTCGTACTGCTAACTCATCTCTTTCTCAAACTCTGTCGTGGTCCCAACTAGGATGGGCGATCACAATCCAAATTATTTTTATTAAGTCCACAACGTCTTCCCATTTAAAAGATTTTCGAAATCGTTAAAATACTAATTATCGGCTACAAAGAAATCCTTACTTAAACGCGAAAGTTTACATAAACGCGAAAGTTTGTATGTACATAATAATATGTTTAGTTTTTCATGCAATAAAGTAAAGTAAAGAAAACACGTAAAGAATTTTGATGAAATCAGGTATGGTAGTAGGTTAAGCAGAATTAACACAGTTTACTTTTTGCAGCTTATTAAATTTTATTTATGGTACAGTTCTCAGTAAATTTCTTGAGTGTACCTACGAAGTCTCAGGAAACATTCAAATAAAATACAACTGATACGGCTGTGCAGTGCCTACACCATTATGTATTCAATTTTGGTATTGATATTTTCCCGAACAAGTTTTCCCCCTGACGCGAGCGAAGCTGCGGGCAAAAGCTAGTTATTAATAAAAATAGGTATAATTAATTATTTATTGCCGTACTTATAAAAGATACTTGAAAAACGATAAAAGTTTTATAATGATTATAGTTTCATTATAATCGAGTTTTAATCCTTTTTAAAATAGGAATCCGCGGTTCTAAGAATAACTCAGATACTTTATAATGTTTCTATAAACAAATTAGAGTGAAATCCAAAAATTTCCACAGTTTCCGCATTTTAGTTGAAAGCACATCTACGCTATAAATAGTGTAGAATGCAGTTTTTGTTTCTTTAACTCGAACAAAAGTTACTGTTATTAGTTTGTAAAAGCGCAGTAGGCGTGGTAGGAATTTACATTAGTGATTTCATTTTACAGTCTACTGTTTTAGGCTACAAATGGATTATTTTCATAGCTAACTAACGTAAGTAGGTTTATAGTAGATAAAGAAGAGTAAATGAGATACCGAGCTTTGCTTGGAGTTTTAGTAGAACGATAAAACAAGTAAAAAATTATAAAATAAATACAAACAAAATATTAAAACCAACTTTTTTTTGGAAACAACGCGCATAGTCCGATACTAACCAAGCCGTCAATCGAATTTAACTTTTAAGAATCGAAATCACTTATATTTTATTACGCGACAAAAGAAAAAAAAACACATTTAACTTAAAAATGGACAGTTTCCCAGCGATACCATTTTCATGGAAAAATTGCAGCCGTTTCCGAGATTCCGATTATATATACAAGATTAGCTAGTTTACATATTATTATAACATGGCTTAGTAAACTTTTCCTTCTAAAATATGCAAACGTAGTGTAATTTAAATACTAAATCTGTTAATATGTCTCAATAAAACCTTTTCATGACGCATCTGTACCTATAGGTTAAGTAGATAAGTATGTTGTCAATTCATTTTATGTATGACTTACATAAAAACAATATAGTAACATTTCAGGATTTACCAAAGCTGTTTTCGTTTCATGGACTCGACGTCCAGTCAAGTTAATTGTATTTCCTTAGTTCACAAATATGGTTAAATAGAACATTAAAATTCAAGGAAGTTTCTCCAGAACCTCAAATCATCGTATTTAAAGTAGACTTTCGTTTTACTTAAATTATACTCGTATTGTAGGTGAAGCGACATGTTATCATAAACTGATTTTGTGAAGTTTGGAGCAATCAGCACGCGTTTCATACGAGAATACCATTTTGGAAATTTTAGCGTTTCGGGACTTGATTACAATTATTGTATTGCATGTTTTATTTAGCAGAATTGACCCTCAGGGTTGTTGTTAACATTAATTCATAAAGTAATTTAAATGACAAGTTTCAATCCTTTGTAGTTTAATGTTACATACGACTCTATTATATTAATTACGTTTACCCGACTACGGTGAAGCTGAAAGTAAGGGAAATGATTTTGGCAGTCCATTTAGTAGCAGTGTGGTGTCTATGTGGTGGAAGGTAAATAATAACCCGGGTTACATACGTGTTTTTAAGTAGATGGGTTGTAGTTTTTTTATAAAAAATGTAGTTTTGTTTACTTAATAAAATATGATGACAAATTATCATATTTTATTAAGGTTTATAGTATAAATAAGTATAAATATTATATACCTAATTCATGTTAATGATCACATACGCCCAACCTACTTTTTTTAGTACCTATTAATTTAAGTAGACAAAATTTTAGAAATGCTGGTAAAAGGAGAATTTTATGTAGTTATGATACATTTATATAATATTATGTTACTCGCAACGGAAACCGACAAAGGTGAAATAAGGATTGCTGTTCACTTTTTCCGCTTCCTATATTTTGAGCAAATACGGTGAAAAGATCCCCTAATATATCAGTAAATACAATGATAGGTACGTTTGAAGATTTTTGTTCCTTACAAAAGCAAAGTTCGCTTTAACTTTGATGGTTTCGATAACAATATGGTGACGATAGAACAAAAAACATAATATTTATAAGGTTTTACATTTTAGGGTTCTGTATAAGTATATAAATACAACGAACCCTTATTGTTTCGCTCTGTTCCTCTCCTCTTGCTGACTTCGGTAATTATGAATAAAATAGCCGAAATTTAGTATACCTGTAGATTGCATATTAAATAACTTAATATATATTTTAGGACATCATAAAATTAATTATAATTTTGTATTTTTGGGGTGGATCTCCATATTTTTTGTGAAGTGGAGATGGTTTTTTTATTCTCCCACAACGTGTGGGGTGTCGTCGAATAGCGAGGTTTCATACAAGATTTTTTATTTTGTAAACTATTTTCGAGTAATCTTCTCCAAAATGGTTTACAAGTCGGTCCCCCTAACATTTTTAAACATAATTTAAAAAAAAAGTTAGAAACTTGTTACTTTTCATGCTGATAAGTCCCGCTATAAAAAGTCTTTAAGAAAACAAATTTGAGCGAAATCGGACTAGAATCTTTATAATAACATGAAAAAAAAAGCCTATTGTTACGGAACCCTTTGTATCCTACTACGACAAAGCCAAATGGAAGGTTGAGGTTAAGGTACATATGGCTACGATTTGACATTGGCTGTTCCGAACCTTATAAAGAAAGTACGGCTATCAAGTCAAGACCATCTTGGTACCTCTGCATTTCTAGATTTCTATCTGAATTATTTTCTTATTTCGGCCTTTTAGACCCCTTTTTATGTAGGGTTTCAACTTACTTTTAGATAATATGTATACACGAGGATATTATCCTGACATGCACTTGGTTAAGGCTTTTATAATGTACATTGTACCCAGCGTTTTCCATGTCTTCAAACTCTCATAGGGCGATTGTGTCTCACAAGAAACGCTTTCTTATTCCGCCTCAAAAGATTCAAAGAAATTACACTCCGCACACGTTTCTAAAAGGAATAATCCAACAAATTACCTATATTAAAGAGCTTTGTATGTCTACTACTCGTATATAAAAGCCCTTTTACTCTCTTTTACTTTTCATCGTCTCTTTGGGAATATGTAATGTTTTATTTGAATTTTACATTGTTGCTTTATAGACACTTCCTCCTGCGTTGTGTCTGTACGGAAAATGTGTCAGTAAAAAGTTTATTGCACAATCAAGGGGCGGACTGGAAGCAATAATTTTTAAATTAACAAAGAAATACAAAGCAAAACACTCGAGTCTCGGGTTGAACTAAACTTACGTAATTAACGAAGTTAATTAAGAAAAGAGGCTTTGTTTTCAGGGTTACCACGTTGTCGATGCAATACATACGGATAAACAACTTTTTTACTCTAAAGAAGTTATTCAAACAAAAATTATTATGTGTAATAAGAGAGTATTAATAAATACTGATCCGTTGGTTTATATTTTATTATATATAGACTGTAAAGACCATAACAGAATCTGTGAAAAATAAAAAATAAACATTTTGCATTCATTCTAAGACTTTGACAAATTACTATTTGGTCCATTCGAAGACATTTTATTACCTGTTTATTCTAAAATTTGGGTATCTGGACATTTTATAAATTTTCATATTAATTTTAACAGGAAAATAATTTTTGAAATTGTAATTGAAAATGTTATGGAAAAATATTTTTTGATAAAATAAATTAGATTGGTATCTGACTGGTGATTGGTGGACGGCCTCCCACCAGGTGGACAGATGACCTGAGAAAAGTCGCAGGGAGTCGGTGGATACAGGCCGCAAGCGACCGGTCGCACTGGAAATCTATGGGCAGGCCTATGTCTTGCAGTGGACGTCACCAGGATGAAACGACGACGACGAAATTAGATTGTTGTCACCCTACATGTCGGCAAGTAAGTCTTAACAAACGACGCGTTACGGAAATCCATAAAGATAGACCAATCGAACAGAATACATTAATTTTGCTTTTAGGTGTGTAAATAATAATAATAACAGCATCGATTATTATTATTATTTATAGAAAGTCATAATACTATAATTGTCCTAATTATATCAGATTCTACTTTGATTAAGCGTCAGCTTACACCGAAACGAGGCGATACGCGAAGCAGCGCTGCATTTTAAAAATAGTGAATCAAAATTGAACTTTATTCAATACACAAGAAAATACATGTTTCATTGCAAGAGCGGCACTGGGCTATGCTGAGTTTAACATTCGAACTTCTGCAATTAAAGTTTCGGTGTATGTTGACCCTTAAAATGACAGTCAGGTAAATTAGTTGTATGCACTTTAAGATTATTTTTTTCCACTACATATTACATCTAATATAGTTTACAGACAAGTTTTAAACAATTAAAATAAACATAATTTATTCAAATTTAATGATTACGCTAACTCATAGCCAAATTGGTATGCAAATACATACTTAAATAAGCAGTTAAAATAAAACTCGTCTTTTGGCAGTCAGGAAATAAACCATAAGCTCTCAATATTAACCGAACCAGAACCACAATTATAATATTTTCATCACAATTAAAAATGTTTACCGCCCAACGAAGTGGGCACTGGTCAGCTAGTCTATACTAATAATAATAGAGAAGAAGAAAGAAGATAGATAGATAAACCTTAGTTAAATCTTACATTTAACTTGAATCTGGAGTTAAAGGACTCAAAGAAAAAAGTTAAACTTAAGCTAGATTTAAGGATTTAGGTTTTGTCTGTTTCATTAACTGTTTAAAGCGCCATACTCACGGTCTAGCCTGCGAGTCCAATGAATCGACTTTGACGGGAACTTGTATGCAAAAAATATAAACGATTGACACTAATGACAGTTTTTTCCGTGGCACCACTCACAGTTTCTACCAGAGTGCCTACCTCATGAGTGGTCATTAGGTATTTGAAACAAAAATAACCTTCAGTTCAAACACCACGGTAAAGTGACGATATAATCTATTTTTATTACTTAAATTATTTTAAGAGTTCATTCTGTACCTCAAAAGAAAGAAATGAAACCGTTAAAAGATTATTGATTATTGCACCTACTGCCCACCCGATAAAATACCAAATACAACAAATTTCCTTATAACGAAGGAAAATTGAGGGTTATCATGTGCATTTTTATGCCAAAATATTAAAAATAGGAAAAATGTCAACAATTACATAAGACAATGGGGTCCCCTTATCATTTAGGGCTATTAAAATAGCTTACAACCTACTCAAAAAATTTCCTATTTTTAACCTATTTAAAAAAATCTAAATCGTGAAGCCGTTTCGGAGGAGTTCTCTCAAACACTGTGGATCATTATATATTTCAGATTTAAGCTAAGCATATTTTGCTGCATTATCCCGTAGCTGTGCTAATTTCGCTTTCGACACTTACAGCTGAACAACTAATTTGCAAACGCAGGATGCCTGGAAACTGCGAGGCTAAATGTAATTATTGTAATCTTGAATTACTAACTTAGGCCTTTTCATCCGTTAATGGATGATTTATACAATATTTTCCGAGCGAAGTAACCACTCTTGAAATTCTGTAGTGCCTGGGAAAGTAGGTTTTTAAATATCGTATGGTTGCCCAAGTACATACGGCATTCTCACAACATAGTCAACCTAGTCCAGGGGAATAATACGTCTGGAGCCAACCATGTGCGAATTTCCTCACGATGTTTTCCTTCACCGTTAGAGCGTCCGTATAATGTATAAATACCTACTCGAGATCTGAGAAAGTCTCATTGGTACACGCCACAACCTGGGATTTGAATCTCCTTCACCAGCGAGGAGATTTGCAAGGGCAAGAAGCTGCTGTACGAGACGCTCGGCCAGTGTGCGAACATGCCATCACGGAAGCGAGATAGCGGCGGTGAACCTAGTAAAAAGATCAACTTTGAATCGCTGTAAATGTGAAACAAGTATACTGTAATAATTATTCACAAATGGATCAACCTTTACAGATTTTAGTTTATCAGCAGAGTTATTTGTAAAATAAGTAGTGTTCACGTAAACATAGTCTTATGTTTACTTGAATACTTGTATTAAACAAGAATACTTGTTTTATTACGTGGTAGAGCCATGCTTTGGCACGAATGGGCTGGCTCGACCGGAGAAATACCACGGGCTCACAGAAAACCGGCGTGAAACAGCGTTTGCGCTGTGTTTCGCCGAGTGAGTGAGTTTACCAGGGGCCCAATCCTCTACCCTATTCCCTTCCCTACCCTCCCCTATTACCCTATTCCCCCTTAAAAGGCCGGCAACGCACTTGCAGCTCTTCTGATGCTGCGAGTGTCCATGGGCGACGGAAGTTGCTTTCCATCAGGTGACCCGTTTGCTCGTTTGCCCCCATATTTCATAAAAAAAAAACAAGATAATATTAAACTAGAATACTAATTAAGGATAAACATACCTACCTTATACATTCTATCATAGAACATTGAGCTAAAATTGTACCTACTTATACCATAGTATTTAATATTTATTATGCTGTATCATGATTGACCATACTGTACCAATAACCATGTTACTTTTTATTTATTTTTTCTTTCATACTTATTGTATTCTAGACATAAGCACGATATTGTACAATTTATATTGTAATTTTCTCATGTAAGTGGCTTTGGCCTTTTTTGAGAAATAAAGTTCTTTAAACCTACAAACGCGGCGTGCGTCACATCGTGTCTCGGTGTGAATTGAAGCTTACGTAGCTTTTCGATGCACGTGACGCGTAACGCGAGATCGAAGTAGGGTCGTGGAACTATTGCTTAGTGTGAATTAAGGCCCTCCCCCGAGCAAAAGACCTTGAGGCGGTCAGCTGCATAACTCAGTTGAAAATTTTTCACATAACTTAGTTCAAAATTGACAAAAAAAAAAAATTTAAACGGCGAATATCTAGCTTATGAAATTGCCTATCTATTGGTGTGTGTCCCAAATAAAATTAACTTGTAAATACTATGGAGACGCTAAAACTATAATTGATTGTTCATTGAATTATAGTTTCAGCATCTCCATAGTATTTACAAGTAAACTTTATTTGGGACACACACCAATAGATAGGCAATTTCATAAGCTAGATATTCGCCGTTTAATTTTTTTTTGGTCAATTTTGAACTAAGTTATGTGAAAAATGTATGCGGCTGACCGCCTCAAGGTCTTTTGCTCGGGGGAGGGCCTTAATATAGAGGACTAAACAATCCAGTCGACCAGCCTCACGCAACCGGTAAGCCCGAGAACCTGGGAGTCAATTCTTGTAAATAAAACCTGCAATAATACAATTATAATAATAATAATAATAATAAAACATTTATTCAACGCTTACATTACACTTAAACACATTACATACATAAAAACATAGTACCAATTACCAACATAACAGGATAGACAATATAACAAGGTACATCTAGACAGACAAGGAAACAGACTAAGAAATAAAATAAAAATAAAAAAAGACGATTATCTAATCAAACAAGAAAGGCAAATAAAAGAAATTAGGTAGGTACTTAGGTAGGCAAAAGAGTGCAATGCAAGCAATTGAAATAGGACTCCACTCAGGTACACAATCGCGACGTAATTTACACCGCGATCCCTGGTATTCTGTGGAGCCCCATGAGTATCAGGCGAACGACAGAAGCACACTAGCAGAGCTTACAGCGAATACACAAAATACATTATCCCCCTTATTAATAAACTATGATTAGCGTCAGAACAACTTTACTTCAAGACTTACGCAAAGATTAGGCAATTATGGTATTAATAAACTAGGAGTAAGGACGGAGTTAACTAATCAAAATTTACTCCCGGAGTAAAAGTTACTCCGCGGAGCCTCATGGTTTAACGATTGAGTAAGCATAGATTTGTATTGCATTTCTAACTTCTATTAAGATATATAATATACTAAACATAACCTAAATATATTTTCATATTTGTTTGGTGATCGTTCAAGTACTTACTAGTGTCTGATTTTGTAATTATTATGGTTTAAAATGAATAGAGATTATTTTATTGACGATTTGAGAATGATAGAAGGAATTGAAGAAATATTACCATTAATAAGGCATGTGAAATTGTATAAACCTCGCAATAACCCTTTTTATATAAATATAACATTTTATATAAAACAGCACAAATTCTAAAACCACTATTTTGATTTTAACACGAGAATACAGAATTTACTTAGGTTCGCTTGTGATAGTTATGATTGTCAAATAAAAGTGTCAAATTTCAAAATTTTGCTAACTGTCAGTGTCTTGTTAATCGACATTTCATTCATTTTAGTTCATTTTGTTCATTCTTTTCATGTGTGTTGCCATAACATACACCTTAATCTCAGTGTAAGGATTGTATTGTTACTCCGAACCTACTTCGTATTTATTAATACCGTTTTTAACACGTAGCTATTCTGTGACTAATCTAGAATTAACTACTCCCGGTGTAACTTTGGAGTAAGAGAAGAATAAGCAATTTTTATTAATAAGACTGTATACGTATAATATATAATTATATAACAGGAATAAAAAATATTAAATAGTAATAATATACCTATGGATATAAATATGGATACATACAATAAGTAAAAAATAATAATGGGCCTGGATTTCCCTTTTCCGAGACACACCACCACGCAATGCCCGTGACGTCAACGCGCCGCGCCGCCCATAGCAACAGCGACGAGTTGTCAAAATGAGGAGGTATGCAGCAGGCGGTAGCTAGTGGGAACGGCACGTTTTTACAAAAATAATAATGTCCAGGCGGAACCACTTAGTAATCACCCGCTTCGGCTTGCGTATTAAATATTGGGTAGGCAGATGATTTAATTATAATATTGATAAAAAAAAAATGTATATATATATATATATATGTCGCATCCGGTCATAAAGCGGAAACGGAACTTCAAGTGCGCCATCTTGTTTGGCGCGCTTCGACAGAGTCGGGACGTGTCGGAAAGCAGTGCTGGAGTGGGGGGTGTCCCCTCCTGTGCCGACCAGGCATTCGGGGCAGCAGTTCAATCTGAGCCACCAACTAGTCAACACGTCACGGAACTGTCCAAGTTTCGTTTTAGTGCGAGTGTATACAAAAGTGCTGTGATTTTAGTGTAGTACATTTATAAAGAAAGAATTGTGATTCCGAATAAACGAGTGATATTGTAAGTCTATAATTCTATTTGCACGATTTACCTATGTCTGAATGGTATAGATCCAAAATCTAGAGCCTCAGACGACATCAGAATTGGGATCTGATACCCAATGACGCGCCCTGTTTGAAATGCAGCAGAAGAACATGATGCTGCTCATTAACACTAACAAATCGCTGACGACGACGCCTGTGATTATTTTTCCCCGAAATCAACCCGGAACAGCCAGATGTGGACTCCCAAAAAGTGTAATGTAGCCCGCACAAATGCTACAAAAAGTGATAATAATCATTGCGAATGATGTGGATTGAGTTTGGCAGTGAGTACAACAAGGCAGCACGCCATGCATATGGCGTAATTGTCAAACTACGGGACAACAGTGAACTGAAAGCAAGGTGACCTTGTACCAATAACCCTTTATTCGTGCCCGCCACGAAGACTGGATTAAGACTTAAGACGGAGTTGAAGTAAGGACAGCGGTGACGTGATGACGACAGTCACATGACGTCTATGGTGGTGACACGAGCGCGGTGGCGCATCAACAACAGGCTTTGATTATGAATTCGGTGGTTTTGGTAACAGGTGGTAGCCAACTTTTATTTCTCGCTATAATTTTTAAGACCTTCAATACAATAGTGATTTATCTCGTATTTCAAGTGTTCATGAAATTGCTTGCTTATGTCTCAAAATAACCTTTAGTTTAGTGTTCAGTTGTTTTGCTTTTTATTTTATATTGTGCAGATTGACGTTCGACTGGGCGATGCACAGCCGTGCCAAGGGGACAACAAGCGGCGCTGCGCGGCCGAGCAGCGGCAGCGCGGGCGGCGGCTACCTCCATGGCGACAGTGCCAAATGGATGTGAATTGCGCTTCTTCTGGGCTGGTCTATTCGCTTCACAATGATGTGAACTGGTTGTATCGAACTTTACTTATTTCATTATAGGGTTCTAAATTATTCTGGTTTTATAACCAAAGTATTATGAAAAAGAAACAAAGTAAATGAGCAAAAATAAACGCAAAGTAAAAACGAATACTCAGTACATACGACATACGTCTTACAGACTCATTATTATTACTGTTTGATTAACCGAAGTGCATTACGCTTGAATATAGCAGTAGTTACTAAAAAGCTAAATTATTTCTGGTAATTAAAAATCATTATCGACACTCCATTTAGTGATATCACATTGTACTTTGTAATAAAATGACAAATCACGGCAGTACGCGCAAGTTGTAAACAACTCTTGCGAAAACGAAAGACAATCCTCAATTGCAGGTATTCCTGAAAAACAATAGCTAGTGCACTGCATAAACAAAATCAGTTAACGTGTACTTTACAAATTACTTAACAAATGTTGTTTAGGCGGTATTAGTTTGAAACGACTTCAATTAAATTTTACGTCTACCTACCTAGTAATTATTGAAGCTCAACTTTGTAGTTGGTTTTAATCACAGTACATACAGTTTGTGAATAGCCTTATTTCTTATTTGGCGTTACTGCACACGTAGTAAGAGAAATTAATCATTGGTCAGTTTCAAAAGTGACTTTAAACAATATCATGTATGTTGTTATTTATTCTGAGTGTCTAAAAAGAACTGCTAAATGTTAACATGATAATAATTAGTTCTAAGACATTCGCAATTCGCGAGAAAACTATTCCAGGTTATGATATCGTAAGCTGTTAAAATTTTGAACATTACATGTTTGTTTATCTATTACTTTTTAGACTAGGCGGATTGAAATGATTAAAAGTGCGAAAATAACATGATAATATTGTTGGTGTGGTAGGTCCATGAGCGAGCGAAACAGCCTCCGTGGAGCATCAGCTCTCGACTCGGAGGTCGCGGGTTCGATTCCCGCATTGGAACGACAAAGAAAAATGCTGTTCCAAGTTTGGTTAGGACAATGCAGGCTGACCACCTGATTGTCTGACAAGAAAGATGATCCATGCGTCGGATGAGCATGTAAAAAGTTGGACCTACGTCTGATCTCTCGTCAGTCGTGTCGGTTATTCGTCCCATTGTGAGTAGAGGAAGGAAGTAAAGTAAACGAGAGTAAAGGAGAGAGTGATCTTGTGTACTGCGCACACGCTTAAGCACTATAAAATTACTACTGCGTAACTGGCTTGGTTTCAATGAAACCGGCCACCATCACCGATATCGGTGTGGGGAGTCATTATATTAGTTCCATGAGCGTGCATCACTATAGGTCACGGAAATTATAGGAAATAATAGTTTAATTGATAACACAAAGAAAAGAGGTTAAAAGAAATCATTTGACAGTTTCAGAAGTTGCGGTATGCGGTAAGCAGGTGCCTATGGCTGGTGTTGATGGTGATCACGGCAGCACACGCACCACGGTTCAGTTGCTGGGACTGAGGCGGATAAGAAAGCTCTCACGGTGGACTCCAGTGAACTTCGGTGAACTTGGTTATCATGTAAAAGGTTGTAAACGCACTTGGAAGTCTTCTGGTATAGCAAGACTCTAAAAGCTTTTTTTCATTTAATCAGTTAGATTTTTGAAAGGAAATGAAATTAACTTTATTGCATGATCAAATCTGACATTCTTTCCTCAAAAAAAAAAAAAAAGGGAAATCAGTTTTCTAGATAGCGCCGTTCTTGAGATACAGCCTGGTGACAGGCAGACATACAGCAGAGTCTTAGATTTTTATGTTCCTGTATTGTGATTACTCTGTAAGGGTAAAACCCTTTGATACGGAACCCTAAGAAGAACGTAATTGTACATAGTTTGAACAATTTTTGTGCTGTGTTATTTTGTGTACAGGAGGTTCAGTATTCGAGCGGTGGCTAGCGACGCGACGCGACGCGACGTGACGCGACACGACGCGACACGACGGAGCGCGGCGGGTGGTGTAGGCCGTGCGACGGGGTGCCGCAGCGGCCAGGTGTCGGCACTCTGTACTTCATTGAAGTATCAGATTTGGAACTAAAGTTATTTGGTGAGCGTAATTGTTTATCTCGTGACTGTAGTCTTAACTTAGTCTTTTTATGATCGCATTAGAAAGATACTAGAGTCAGGTACCTATTGAGATTGTAGAGTATGATGAGATAGAGAATGAAGGGACATCAGGTACGATATCAGGGCAGGTTCACAATTCACAAGTTCGGAGACTGTACCAGGATACTATAGGAGGTAGTCCTGGGTAGTACAGTCGGATCTTGCCTCGTAGCATAGATCATATTTTGAGTTAAAGCTTGACTTGGTCTCTCCTTAAGAGAGCTACTCTTGTGTGTAGTGTGGTTAAAGGTATACAAACCTATGAACTGTGAATGTGAAACCTGAAGCTGTTAATAATTTTTGTTTTTTCTGATTGTTTATTTAAAGATGATTCTCAAAAGGTACATGATTCAAAATAGAAGTCTAAATTGAATAGTAATGTTACAAAATGGCTATGCTACATAATTAACTCTTAATGATTAATAAGTGATCCTACTTGATAATTCTGGTTGGTTAATGATGAACAAATTTAAGTTGTAATCAAAAGTCGAGTAAAATCTCTATCTACCGTACTGTGTTCGATCATACCAGTTATTTAAACGTCCGGTGACTATAAATACGCTCATGATCGAGTCCGAAAAATGCCTGAGGGCCAAGTACCTATTGAAGTTGTTGAAGATGATGATATTTAATGAGATTCTGTTTCTTTGGGTACTCTATTCGCTGTGTCGGAGACCATACCATTGTACAGTAGCCGTAGCCTAAATCGGCATCGTCCGTGGGTACGCGGTAGTGCTGTAGCTCTGGATGCTGTGGTCGGGTCTAGCCTTGAAGCCAAGACCATAGAGTCCGTCTGCGACTCAATTTCTGTTTGACCACGAATGAGTGACCCAAGGTTTAAAATGTGATTAAGTTGTACAATGTTTTGTTTTTGAACGTCAATGGTACTTGGTCCAGGTTTGATTAAAACTATCATTAATTTTGTGTAAAGTTTTGAGATGAGATACTTTTTCTATGAACCTACTTAGTAAAATCCTAATGATATTTTGGATTAATGCTGTCTATTTTATGTTTTCTTTGGTTTAAATGATATTGTTAGTAGTCTAAATCATTTTAAAATAAAACGAACAATTTTCGAAGCGAATAAAGCATTGTCAAAGATTTATTTTTGAACATGAAAGATCAGCATTAAGATCAGATCGTGTCAGGATTGGACGAGCAAATACTGTGCTGTCTTAACATTGTTTCAGTTTAACGCACGGGGACGTGCGTCTCGCAGGATGGCCGTGTCGCATCCGGTCATAAAGCGGAAACGGAACTTCAAGTGCGCCATCTTGTTTGGCGCGCTTCGACAGAGTCGGGACGTGTCGGAAAGCAGTGCTGGAGTGGGGGGTGTCCCCTCCTGTGCCGACCAGGCATTCGGGGCAGCAGTTCAATCTGAGCCACCAACTAGTCAACACGTCACGGAACTGTCCAAGTTTCGTTTTAGTGCGAGTGTATACAAAAGTGCTGTGATTTTAGTGTAGTACATTTATAAAGAAAGAATTGTGATTCCGAATAAACGAGTGATATTGTAAGTCTATAATTCTATTTGCACGATTTACCTATGTCTGAATGGTATAGATCCAAAATCTAGAGCCTCAGACGACATATATAAAATTGCGAATTGTAGATATTCAATGGAATAGAATTCATTAAATAATATGGTTTTATTAAAAATAAATAATAATAATAATATCCAAATTATAATCTATACTAATATTATAAAGCTGAAGAGTTTGTTTGTTTGTTTGTTTGTTTGTTTGAACGCGCTAATCTCAGGAACTACTGGTTCGAATTGAAATCTATACTAATATTATAAAGCTGAAGAGTTTGTTTGTTTGTTTGTTTGTTTGTTTGTTTGAACGCGCTAATCTCAGGAACTACTGGTTCGAATTGAAAAATTCTTTTTGTGTTGGATAGTCCATTTATCGAGGAAGGCTTTAGGCTATATAACATCATGCTAAGCTCAATACGAGCGGAGCACCAACCAAGAATGTTTCAAAATCGGGGGTTATTTTTTCCTTTTGAGAGCTTTCGCTGCATACGCTGCGGAAACGCTTAAAGTTTCGCTAAAATGATGTATGACAGAATTGTTCCCCTTTAAAAGTTTTAAAAAAAAGTCCGCGACAGTACATGTCTATCTTTTAAGGTTCGCTCACAATAACCTTTTTATGATAACCAAATTTGTTCCAAAATTAAGCATTATTTGTGAGAGTGTTTTCATAAAGATGATATTAATCCTTATCCAAGTAAATACGTTATTCATTACAAGCATTTAATTTAGAAGTATTTTGCCGTTTACATCATTTGATTTCAATGAGTATTTTAGAAAATATCGCAGTAATAAAATAATGGGGCGCGCGGCGGGCAGTCGCGGGCAGGGAAGCGCTTCTCCTTCAACGTAAATGAAGTCGCCGGTATATTTTATCGATATCCCAATTCCCAAAGTAACTGTTCCACGCGAACGAAGTCGCGGGCAAAAGCTAGTATAATATAAATCTATACTAATATTATAAAGCTGAAGAGTTTGTTTGTTTGTTTGAACGCGCTAATCTCAGGAACTACTGGTACGAATTGAAAAATTATTTTTGTGTTGGATAGTCCACTTATCGAGGAAGGCTTTAGGCTATATAGCATCATGCTAAACTCAATACGAGCGGAGCACCAATCAAGAATGTTACAAAATCGGGGGTCTTTTTTTCCTTTTGAGAGCTTTCGCTACGTACGCTGCGGAAACGGTTAAAGTTTCGCTAAAATGATGTATGGCAGAATTGTTCCCCTTTAAAAGTTCTAAAAAAAAGTCCGCGACAGTATATGTCTATCTTTTAAGGTTGGCTCACTATAACCTTTTTATACTTACCAAATTTGTTCTAAAAGTAAGCATTATTTGTGAAGGTGTTTTCATAAAGATTATATTAATCCTTATCCAAGTAAATACGTTATTCATTACAAGCATTTAATCTAGAAGAAATTTGCCGTTTACATCATTTGATTTCAATGAGTATTTTAGAAGATATCGCAGTAATAAAATAATCATGCACGCTATAGTAAGGCGCGCGGCGCGGGCGAGCAGTCGTGAGGTGGAAGCGCTTCTTCTACGTAAATGAAGTCGCGGGTAAATTTTAGCGATATCCCAAAGTAACTATTCCACGCGGACGAAGTCGCGGGGAAAAGCTAGTATTAGATATGAGTAAAAATTCGTAGATTGAAGATTAATATATATTTTTTTTAATTTATTTTTATAATATTACTCCTCTAGTTGTTTCTGAAGCAGGTATGTTTTTAGTTTTAACTTAGAGCTATTTGTCGTTTTTAGAGCCCAAAGAGGTGGTAAAAGGTTGTTCCAGATTTTGCTGGCAAGGTATCTGAAACTGCCTCTAAAAGTGGATGTGTGATGTAGCGGCGTGATAAGCAGAAAAGACGAACCCCTAGTAGTGACAGTCAGCTCATTATCACTAGCCCACTGTAGTTTGTTGAACAGGTAGGATGGTATCTTGAATTTAATTACCCCGAACAAAAGAGTGGCGAAATGTACCTGCCTGCGCCCATCCATCTTGAGCCAACGTAGGTTATTAATGTATGGCGTGACGTGCGCGCGTGACGGTATGTCGCAACAATACCTAGCACATGCGTTCTGAACTTTTTGTACGAGCCTTTTTGACCGCGATAGAAGGCAGGGTCCTATGACTTCGTCCGCATAATTCAAATTCGAAAGCACAAGAGATTCGCAGAGAGTACTACGCAGATTTACAGGAATAAGATTTCTTATCTTATATAGGACCTTTAGGCGAAAGAAGCAACGACTTACAGTTTTTATAATATGTTTTTCAAATTTTAGCTCTTCGTCCATTAACACTCCCAAATTACGAGCTTCACTCACTCTCTCGATATTTTTATTCTTAATGTGTATTAAAGGCGAAATAGAAATAATTTTATTAATTTGATTTCTACTACCCAGCACCATGTACTTAGTCTTGTCAGGATTGAGTACCTTTACTGCCGAACCGATATTCTCGTGAACGTTTTTTTTACTGCCGAACCGATATTCTCGTGAACGTTAAAGTAGCTTGAAACGCGTCCTGATTGGTCTAAACGTCACAAAATCAGTTTATGATAACATGTCGATCCACTTATAATACAATCAAACTAAAATGAAAACTTGAAATACGAGAGCTGAGGTTCTGGTTCGACGGTTAGCTGGTCGCAGGTCACGGTATAGGAAGTATACCTTTAGAGTACTATCGTTCTAGTTCTGTCGCTGAAAGCAGTGAATCTCCTGGAGGATAATTTAATTATTTTGTAAGTAATTAGCATAAACTACAGAACACTGGCCCTCGTTCTCGGCGTTACCGCAACTAAATAACCCAATTAACCTTTTGTTATTCTTTTGCTGGGTAGTACACTACCCGTGTTGTAAGTTCCTTTATCATATCTTGTATTATTTCTCCGGTCCTCTAATTAGCTATTGTAGCGTACAAAACATTACAACATGTTTTGTTATTATCCTTAGTTTTTATCCAAATAACTACTCGTGCTACATCCTTTATCTTTTCTCTGTCCATATTGTGAACATTCTTATTTGAATAGCAGAGTCTAAATGGAATTTTATTTTATTTAATATGTTTTATCGCAAAAGTATTTTAAGATTTTAGATGCTACTGACAACAACAGGTTAGTAATACGAGTAGGAACGTTGAAATAGACGTAATAAACAAAAAAAAAATCCGGCCAATAGTAAGTCTGACTCACGCACAAAAGGTTCCGTACAAAATAGCTAAAAATGTACGACTGTTGTATGGGAACTAAATTATTTATTTTATTCTGTTTTTAGTATTTGTTGTTAAAGTGGCGATAGAAGTACACCTTCTGTGAATATTTAACTCTCTAGCTTCACAGTTCATGAGATACAGACTGATGACAGACAAACGAACGGACAGACAGACAGAATAGGGTCACGTTTTCATTCTTTGGGTACGGAATCCTAAAAATAGTGGGCATCAAAAGGGAGTATGCATAAAACATAAAAATAACTTAAAACATAATAATATGATACTAGACTGAAAAATAAAGGAAATAGCGAGAATTTTTTCAATACCTGTTGATAAATGAGCAAGATTTATGAGCGGTCAATTTAAACGCTCATATCTTTGTTATTTTTTAAGATATCAAAAAATTGATTTTACCATACGGTTTACCAAACAAGATATATTATATAATAAAAAAATACGTGCATACATTACTTCTGAAGAGTTCTTGTAAGTACCATTCAGATTGAAATTGAAAAATTTCACTTCATTCACTATACAAAAAGATACGCGTTTCATAATATTATGACATCAGTCATACACTACACATGCGCTATGCAAAATGACATTCGCACTCTTACAATAAAACGTGTATCTTCTTGTATAGGTAATAAATAAAGTTCAATGTTGTATAGCTATCTTAAAACTGCACAGCCGCGTCGTCTTCGTTTCGTTTCGACGTAGATTATTCCTTACCGTATTTACACATACGCCACGGTAAAAAACACAAATCCTAGATATTCCTCTCATTGTAAATAATATTTACAATGTAAGTATATCCTTACTACGGCGCCATAGAAACATTTTACGAAAATTATTTCATAAATATTCAAATATTCATAAATCATAATCACGAAGCACAATGAAAAATTGTTCAATTCCACACTGTGGTGGCCCAATTGCCTCAATTTGAAAATAACTGCAAAATTATATTCAGTAACTAACAGTCAATTAGAGTTTAATTAAGCCCATACAGTTTATATTTTACAAAACATTTCATACATTTGAGTGTATTCCGCACAAAATCTAAATTTTATATTTAAATATTGAATTTAATTTGTCTTTTGTATCAAATTTACCGAAATTTTCACGAAAAATTGAGCATTGCATTTGTTGTAAAGATTTATTGCGTCTAGGAAAAAGATAAGAGGTAATTTTTACGTTTTTGTTCGTACTTTTTCACATGAAATTAAATGGAAATAGTATGTTTGTAATAAAACTAATATTAGAAGTAACTATTAAGTGTACTAAATAATTATACTACGTAGGGAAAAATTAAAATATTTTAGGAAATTACTGTTTAATATTTACGTTCAAAACAAGCTGCGATAGATTTTATTCCATTAATATTTTTTCAGCTTAATGTCCGTTCTTTTTAGGAAGATAATGAAAATTATTACAGTTGAAACCGAATGTAACGATATCGCTTTTAGCAACATGTCGGTTATAACAATCGAATCGTAAGGTCCTGGCCGAATCCCTAGTAATCAATTATGCAAAGATACCTCATAACAACATCGGATATAACGAAATATCGCTTAAAGCGACAAAATTATATCAATATTTCATTTACAGTATATCGGCAATAACGACCAATCGTTTACATGCTCCAAAAACAAACAATTTAGTGCAAGTGTTGACAGCGTGAGTGAAAGGTTAATTATGTAATTTTTTATTAAGCTCTTGTATTTACTCGTTACTATATCGCAACAAAAGATGAAAGTATTTAATATTGAATATTATTATGGATATTAGATGTATGGCGAGTCAAATAGTGAAATAAATGGAAAGTGCAGTCTCACACTCTATATCATACGTAATTTTGGAAGAATAGAGATAAAATCAAAGGAATTTTTGAGAACAACTCTTTAAAAATGAAACGATCTATCTTGGCAATTAGTGAAAAGTGGTACACCGGATCTGACCGCGACCGTACATTGCCTATAACAACTATCGGATATAACGTCCGAATTTGTGCGGTCCCTTCAATGTCATTACATCCGGTTTCAACTGTGTCATGCTCAGGATATTTATTTTATTTTATAATAATATTATAATAGGTATCATTCCATTCCCCCCCGATGGTTGCACGCCTTGTCGTGGCGGTGGGGCTTAGTAACCGTGGACTGGTCACCCACGGTGAAGCTAAGAGGCAACCGGGGCTGGCCTGTTTGCCGCCGGCTGGCCCGAGGAGGGCGCTCCCAGCGGGCTGAACATGTCCGCTAAGGACGCGCATGGAGGTGGGACCGCAGAAGAAGAGGAGTGCCGGTATTACGGTGCGCCGTTCTCCCTATCTTCTGCGGCCGTGGAGGGATCGCAGGGGGAGAGATGTGATGGTATTACGGTACGCCACTCTCCCTATCCCCTGCGAGCTGGCGGGGCCGTTCCGTCGAAACGGCGTTGGTGGGGCCGCAGAGAAAGAGGCATGTCGGTATTGCGATGCGCCGCTTGCCCTATCCTCTGCAACCGAGGTGTGATCGGTGGCAGATCAGGTCTGTAGTTCTGTAACTACAGACCTGATCTGCCACCGGGTACCGGTCGATGAGGCTGGTATCCGTGGCCTCCTAGTAGCAGACTCGGGGGGAGTCTGCTACAGTACTGGTGGAGGCCGAGGAGGAAGGCGCACCTTACCATCTGGTGCGCCTGGGGCCTTTGGGCCTTAGATGGAGCCGCTTGTGGGTGGCTGCCGTCGGCGTGGTCGCGGATGTGTTTATCGTTCCCGTGGCCCCGTCACAGGGCGGTGAAGAGGAAGGTGGGGGTGGTTTTTAGTGGGTATACCGTGGGTCTCATTAGCCTATACGGGAGTCCCACATCACCACTCGGGTGCCCCCTGCGCCTAGGTGGTATGCGTAATGCATTTTCCCCCCGGAAACAAAAAAAAAAGGTATCATTCCATTCATGGAGTCCATCACGGTTTTGGTAAACTAAAATCAAAGTTGCTGATCACCTTTGTTCCCTTGCCCTTTTAATATATTTTTTTAATTATTGTTTTTTGTCCATGTATTATTCAGGCCACTCGAACGTTATGCTCAAATAGCTCGTCGATTAACACATTAATCGTTCGCCTCATGATCTTTTCAATTGGCGTCCTCAAAGCAGTTGGTTATTGGCATAGTAAAGACAGGTGTTTGTGTGTCGCGCTCGCGAGAGTGTTCCAACCGCGTGCGGTATGCTATGGTGAATGCTCAGTTTGTCGCTACTAGTGTATTCCATTCCAATTTTATTCCATCAAGATTAAAATAAAGTTATATAAGTTTTGATTTTGCACTTGAACTTGTGAGGACAATACCATTTTTTATGCACTAAATACTTAGATGAATAATCGTATACAAAATTGAATTTAAAATAGTCTTCAAGAGTGTTTGTATAATTAATTGACCGAAGACTTAATATTATAAAAATGTAGACATCAATTATTATGTAACAACAGCGTTGATATCGCATACTGCTAAGCGGTATACAGGTTTTACTTTAAAAAGATTAACAAGATTCGTTATCGTAAGAAAAGATAGAGCAAGACTCAGCACCATGGGGTCGTATCACATTCATGGAGTCAAATAACACACCAATAAGTCAGCGTAACTCACCTATAACTTAGTAACAAAAATAAAAATACCGTTTACTCGCTTCATGACAAAAATATAGAGCAACGTCTGGCCAAAGCAAAAATGGTGTTTTCCATTACTTTTACCTTTTCTCTAACAACATTATAAGGTACTCTCACTCGCTAAGCGAAGCAAAAACCTCAAGGGATCCTTACATCGCACCCTTGTCACTAAGTGGCCTTTAATTACCTTAGGAACGAAAAGTTCTCACCCTCCTGCGTATGAAGCGGTTTCTTAGTTCACAGCTATTTAAATGGGTTCGCATTTTAGGTTTTAACTGCCAAAGTAAGTACAAATTATATTTTATTTAAAAGTCGGATAAAATTACTAGATTGCGAAACAATAAACTAGTTTAGTTTCTCATTAAGTAAAATGTCTAATCTAACGATTGGAATTGTAAATGGAAAATATTATTATTTAAAATACATAAAGCGTAAGAATACTTTATTAAACCATCGTTTTTTAGAGTTCCGTAGCCAAATGGCAAAAAATGGAACCCTTATGGATTCGTCGTGTTTGTTTGTCTGTCCGTCCGTATGTCACAGCAACTTTTTTGCGAAACTATAAGAACTATAACTGTTGAAACTTGGTAAGTTGATGTATTCTGTGAACCGCATTAAGATTTTCACACAGAAATAGAAAAAAAAAAACAACAAATTTTGGGGATTCCCCATACCTACCTACTTAGAATTGAAACTCAAAATTTTTTTGTCATCAAAGCCATACTGTGTGGGGTGTCTATGGATAGATCTGTATTGAGGTTTCTAATATCGTTTTTTTCTAAACTGAATAGTTTGCGCGAGATACACTTCCAATGTGGTAAAATAATTTCTAAAATAAGAAGAAAACTGAAAAAAAATAGATGATGTACATTACCATGCAAACTTCCACTATGAAAATTGGTTTGAACGAGATCTAGTAAGTAGTTTCTTTTATAATTAACTTAATTAAAAAAGTACACTATTACTAAAACATCGACCAAAGTTACAACGAACTACAAGAACTTTTATATTATGTTACTTGCTGCTACGGAACCCTTCGTGGGCGAGTCCGACTCGCACTTGGCCGCTTTTTATTTCTCCGGTCCTAATTATCCTGCAGGAGTTATTGCCTACGGCGTCGTCCACAGCTAATCAATTTATATCCAACGTACAGGCGTACAGCGTACAGGAGCTAACGCAATTTTAATCGCGTTCTCTGGCTAGGTAGGTAGTATTACTACTTAAAAACTTGATCACTTCGTAAATTCTGTGGATATTAGAATTTTGATTTTCGTCGCTACGATATGTACAGACATTTTTGTTAACTCTCTTTAATGTATGAATCCATTAAAAGGCCTTTGTAGATAAATCTGTTCATAACAGCAAAATAAATAGATATAAATAAGAATATATAAAATATAGATACAATATTTATTACACCTAACTTCCTATTCAAAAGCAGAATAGGCCTCTGATTCACTCGAGTGATTTTCTCGGTGAAGATAAGACACGAAATCACAGTTAGAAGTTTTATAAAGATTCAATAAATCATTTTGATTGATTGTTCACAGTAATGGATCTATTGTAATATGTTATTAAATGTAATCAAGAACAAAAGTTTTAAAAGCAGAAGGGGTATAGAACTATTCAATGAATTATAAACAAGATGTACCTAATGGCTACGTCTAATCCAATTAGGATATTTTGTTAGTCTTGATTATTATAATATGTCTATTAGACACTTGAGCTTGTACGACACTTTATAAAGCTAATTTATTTATTTATTTTATTGATTTATCAACAGAACAACATTTGGTATAGTTTTACAAACAATTAAGTTTTTAAATATATTATGGATGAAATGTGCCTATAATGATAGGTGAAATACGACATGCATAGGTGACAGTGAAAATGAAATAAGTGATGGTAACAAATCACAATAAAGAAACCAATGACTTCTTATAAACTAACAATTTTTTTCTATTTATTTAGTAAGAATTTGGGTTAGTTCACACCGACACGAAAGTATTCAAAAAGAAAGAAATAAAATAGCTATTCAAAACTGAACTTTATTCATAACACAAGAAGATATACGTTTCATTGCAAGAATTCGAATGTCAAGTTGCACCGGGCTGAACAGCGCATGTGCGGTGTATGACTGATGTCATTTATCATAAAAAGTTTTATATCCATATAGGCTACTAAGCAATGCCTATGGAATGATGCCTAACACCGATACATATTATGAAATGTGTATATTTTTCTGTAGTCAAAATAAAGTTAAATTTATATACCTATCTCAAAAATGCAGATTCGTGTAGCCGGTAGCGTCGCGTGTCGTCGCGGTGTGAACTGAGGGGTAATTCTGCTAAATAAAACCAGCAATTATACAATTAAAATCTAGTCCCGATACGCTAAAAATGTCAAACGGTGTTTTTATAAACGTTAAATCAACGTGAAACGCGCTCTGATTGGTCGAAACTTCATATAATCCGTTCATAGTAACATAATATGTCGCTTCACTTTCAATCTAATCAAAGTAAAATGAAAGTCTTCTTTAAATACGAGAAATGAGGTTCTGACCCTTAACGTAGTAGTTTCAAATCCCATATACAAGCCAAGTAGGTAGTACAAGTAGGTAAGAAGGAACGCTCTATTACAAATACTCAAATTCTCTCATCATATAAGTCTTGTTTTTAACTGTAAAATTACATTGTCGGTGAAGAGATGTGTTGTAAAATCTAGTTATTAGCGGCGGCAATCGCTCACAAATTCCGACGACACGACAGCGACCATTAAAACTAACAATAAAACAGACTTAAAATTGCGGGTGGACATAACACAATTCTTAATTTTCCGGCATGGAACGACTTGTCTCGTCTTAGCGCAAAAGCTGGGGACACATTTTATAAGTTATAAAGTTTCATGCCAGTACGCGTAGACCACCGCTGAAATGGTTGTTGTCTACAAAAGAATAGACACAATTACTTTCTCCTCTAACTTTACATGAATGTAAAGCGTGGTTAACAGGATGGATTAAAACGATAACGTATGATGATTTGGAGCATATGCTTAAAAGAATAGTATAACTGTCAAGGCACGCATACAATAATACACATACACGCATACACACACACACACACACACCCACACGTACACACATACACAGAGCTATATGGGTATAACAGAACTTTTGTTTGTCTCGCGGAGCTCCGTGGCCTAGTGGGTAGACCGTTTAGTTCGCACTCGCCGTATGTGCTTGGGCAACCATACGACATTTAAAAACCGACTGTCCCAGGCACTACAGTATTTCAAGAGTGGTTGCTTCGCTCGGAGAATACTGTATAAATCATCCATTAACGGACTAAGTTTTTTTGTTTGTCTAGTTTAAGTTGTATGTATATTATTAGTTGTACGTAATAGCATGTATATCATTATAATATCATATAAATAAGTATCAATATTTGTGTTAAGTTTTGCAATTTATGTTTAAAGTTTGGTATCACATCATAGCATAGTAAGTTTCTCAATGTTGTTAAGTTACAAGGGAATGAGCGAGACAGCCCCAACACAAGTAATATGTCTCACGATTATGATGTAATTCATAAATAAAGATTTTTATTATTTTATTATTATTATTAAATACAGTTTTCTCTTTATGTCAAGATCTATCATTTTGTCTATACACAGATACAAACCAATTTAATCTACTAAATATAGAAATCTATAAATACAGAATTTGACAAGTCATAAAGTTATAATTGTGTAAGTTTTTAAGTAAGTATAATATCTAATAACACATAATTAAATCATCGTTGTATCTTCTATGTTACATAAATAATTTTATAATGGTCTTTAGACAATAATATCGCTTCTTTTATATATGAACATTGAAATATTTAAAAAGTTTATTATGGAAGTCGTGTGTTCTTAGCTTAGCTCCCGTTAAATTCATCCGTAGAGATTGTCATGAAATAAAACAGAGATAAAACATTTTCTAGTTATTTAAGTAAAATATTTATTAATTAAGTTTTTATTACTTGTCTGACGAAAATATTTTCTTATTATATTGTACAATTTCTAAAAGGGATTTAATGTTTAGGAAAGACGTTTTGTAACTAAGCATAAATTACAACGTTAAGAACTCTTGAGATAACTATCGTCATTTTGATAATTGATATTGGACATTGATCTTTTGATAATTGATTGAACTTTCAGGAGTATTTTTTTAAGCACTTATTAACTATGAGGTTTCGGATACTGTTAAGTAACCGTAGTCACATTGCTATTACATACTTTTTTAATATAGTAAATCAGGAAACCGCCGCCCATGCACACTCGCAACACCAGAGGAGTTACACTTGTAACTCCTCTGGTGTTATGACTTGCATTCCTGGTCCTTAAAATCCCCTATCCCCTTGGGCAAAGTAAAATTGATATTGTATAATATATTTTTTATCTACTTTATAAAAAACAGCTCTATCTTGTAGCGTGGCGGACAGAACTTCCGTAGGAAACGTGAATGGTTGAATAAAATCGGCCTTTTCACTACAAGCTTCGCTAAGGATTTAATTCAGGGAATATTTATTTTTGGTTACATGCCATTTTATAATAACAAGTAAAAATTATTATTTTCCAGAAAATGGTTTTTACACATGAATGGTGAAAACTGGGCGAAAGTTCTCAACATTTTCAGTTTTTATGAAATTGTTTGAATCAAACCCTGTCTAGGTAAAGAAATGCTTAGTAGTGCATACTTATACCTATGTAATTAATCATAATGTTGATAACCTAATACAATAATAAATAAGAGAAAATTCTTATTTAAAATAAAAGGCAAAGACCTAAAATTATTTCCATCAGTTTATTACGAGCAAAAGTAACGTTAATTCAAAAGATTTTCTGTTACAAGTGGTATAAAAGTCGTAGATGCACTAACGAAGGGTAAATGCTTGTCACCAGCGGAGCTATATTTTACCAAAAATGTTCAGGTAAAGCTGTTACCACATTAGATTACTTCGTAATTGATAGACGAAAGTTTTTGGATGGGTACTTCCGAAAAATGTGTCTCTATAAGAGAAAACTACATATTTTTTGCACAATAGCTTTTTAGGTACATAACAATTGTTTTAAATATATTGACTTTTATTTATAAACACTTACAAATATACTTATTATAAATTATTTTGAGTACGGGACCATAAATCACGAGTAAAAATGCTTTTAAGGAAACGAATGTTGCCAACTGCCATTAATCCATTACCCATTGCGGCAATGCAAAACTTGGGCACAAACACACAACAAGTATCGACGGTCTACTAGAAAACTAGTGTGGTAGCAGCGTTAGCTAGAAATGTAACGTGCCTTTACATTGAGGGCACGTAAACCTGTGACACGGACTGAGAGGACCGTGAAAATTGTTTGAATGCATACGTTTTACCTCACTTTATTTACTCTTTCGTCAACATAACGAAACACAAAAATTGAAAATTGCAGAGTATAAATTGAATTGAAAATGAAAATTGTACGAATTTAGTATGAGCACTCATAATTTGGCTATAATTAGAGATTACAGAGTGTAAATATTAAAGATGTCCATTTTTAAACTAATTAAATATATACATTATGACGTATTACGATGCAGTATAAAGTGACCTTCTTCTAATTTATGTAGTGTTTTTTATTATAAAAATAATAATATAATATTTTTAATTAGTATAGTAAATTCTGTCAATCATGGGATACTCATCCCAACTTACCTGTCCGGTAGTTGTGGTATAGTATACGGGTATGCGACCCCGGCTTCCCTAGCTGTTACTGTCCTATCTCTTGCACTTCTGGGTGGTAATATCCTACATTCCTATTTCCCACTCTAACTTACCAATCTTCCTTTCCACACCACTTATCCTTACCTTTCCCTGTTCCTACCCTCTCCGCCGATCAGTGAGAGCGCAATGGATAATCATAAAAATAATTTAATTATCCAAAATGGCGGCGATGTAGTTCACCACTCATCACAACTCGTTCTCGCGGAGGCGAAAAGTGGCCCATGGAGAGCCGCTTCGCTACGTTGAATGTAAGAGTAGGAATGGATGGAAAGAATGAAAGTGGACGAAACAAATATGTAAGGATCGTAGCAAGTGGAAATAAGTGGTCTCTGCCTACCCCAACGGGAAAGAGGCGTGATTATATGTATGTAAATTCTGTCTTAAAATATTATTATGCACCTCCGTCGAACTTTGGAGACACCAGCATGTGTAGAGTTGCCAAACGTCCACAAAAAGATCTTCCTTTTCGTGTGTCGATCTTGTGAGACTATATAAATTTGCTGCGTTTTTCACGGTCATTTTATCATGGATGACGTTGTTTTCTCTTGTCTTACCGACTGAATGAGCTCTGTCTGACTCTTCTTGAGATCTGGCAACCCTAAGAGCACGTGTAAGCTGAGTTGTTATTGCTCGCCCTACACGTGTACGTATTTTGCTTCCACTTTTCTCTTAATATTTTACAAAATATACACAGGATTTTTCCGGATAATCCTCTTCCAGTGCTTAAGATTACCCTTTAGAGTATTAATTTTTCAGCGTCCTTAGTTTATGTTGTCTTTTAATTCAGAACGGATAATTAGTCCTTTTGACGTAGTCATTGTTTTTATTATGTAGGCGAAAAGTACACCAATATATATTTAATGATCACGAAATATATGTCCAATATTAATCTGAAAATATAACTTTGGGATAAATATACACGCACTATTAATATTCATAATTAAAAATTCAGAGTAACCGAAGGCTTTTCTGATTACTTTGAGTCGTAAAAGAGCGGTAAATATCCGATAGGGCATAAATCAAAGGGCTTCTGTTTCGAGAGGTTTCAATCGCTCTTTATGAGTGAACAAAGGGCGTGATATGTGAGATTACTCGACTATCCCTCCGTCACGTAGCGCCACAACCTCACGTTCCGTCGACTCAGGTCCTTACCAGAAGGTTTAGAGTTCCCCTGTCCTTAATCTCTTAAAGGTTTTTGTTGGGACACTTTTTGTAGTCCTAATGGTTTGATAAACCGTAAATATTTTACATTCTACTAATGTTCCCCAAGGGTGACTATAAGTGGATGGGGCCTTTCGACTAATGAAAAATACAAGAAAATTTGTTTCCGAATCACAATGACTGTGGGCTATTTCGCAGATTTATGTATTGTAAAGCCGGATTTGCGATGAATCTAAACTACTTGTTGCTCACACTCTGCTAGTAAGAAGCAAAGTAAAATACTTTGCAGGGATTAGAAACTTAATATGTATGATATTATTTATTATGATACAATATTTAATCTTTATAGGATTTACTTTTGTCTATTAAATTACACGTACCTAGGCAAAGTAGGTATCTTATATTTACTGGCAGGCAAAATAGTATTTTTACACAGAAATGCTCATGCTTCGCTTAAATTACTGGCAAAATTGCAAAAACATCAAAGAATAAATAAAAACAGAAAATTTAATTTGCAGTAATAAGCGAGCTCGGGGAATCTTAAAGGACTTTGTACACTGATAACGATGTCGCGCTGCAGCTGTTTTTTACGCAACACAATTTTCTTTGTGAATTGGCTTACTTGGCAGTTGCTAATTATTACCATATTACATAAGTACTTATTTGCCATAAAAGTGGTAGTTTACTTCTTCACGGCGTAGTGACAAAAACTCGCACTCCGACCTATGAAGTCGAAGACAAAAGTGTATAATCTGCTTAAGACATTATTTAATTATGATGAAAAATCAAAGTACCTGCTTCCTCGGTTCTTTCTTAATGCAGTGTTAATTTAAGTTGGTTTCTTTTACTGTTCCCGACAGATTTCATTAATTTTTTATTGCGGATAAACTTTGCCAGAGCCCGGAGGAATGTTAAGATTGAATGTCATTCTGTTTTACGCCTTGCCTACTTTAGTGTGCGAGTAAATATTTTCCAATCAAAACTTTAAGGTACACGAGATATTGGTGTAATAAATTGAAATTCTATGGGTTGCGTTTAATGATATTTATAATGATGAAGTTGGTACTGTAAGTAACTAATAAGCAATATAGTATCTCACGGGAATACTGTACTATTTCAGGATAAAAAGTAGCCTATTTGTTATGTCAGAGCTTAAACTACCATCATACTAAATTTCATCAAAATATTTTCAGTGGTATTAGTGTCAAAGAGTAAAAAATATCCATCAATTCATCCTCACAAACTTTCACATTTATAATAGTGGCAGAATTAAACCCGGAAAAGGATTTTCATACAACAATACAGTTCACCCTTCCGTTATTACTTATAAATTATTATGCAGGTGTAAGGTGTTCATGTGAATTATTGCATTTAGAACCGAATGTTGATAAGCCCTACATAAAACGCTCGAGTTTGTGTAATGAATGTGTACTTAATACGACCCAGCTCAGCTGAATGTGCTCGACTCAGCTGAGCTATGTGAGTTGCGAGTTCGAATTAAATTGATCAAACGAACAACTTGTGCTTGTTTAAGCAATTACGATTATTCTAATCAAAGAACAAATAGCTTTGAAATTGTGCGTGTTATAGTACGCAAATAGCTTTTACTGTCGAGCTAGTTGAACCAGTGCAGTGGTAAACGATATTCAGGAAGTGTATAAAAATACCAACTTTGAATACCTAACAATTTTTGACTTTGACTTTGCATTTTGTATTTAGTTACACTGTATCTAGTTTATGTCATGGGGTACTCATCCCAACTTACCTGTCCGGTAGTTGTGGTATAGTATACGGGTACGCGACCCCGGCTTCCCTAGCTATTACTGTCCTATCCCTTCCCCTCCTGGGCGGTAATATCCTACTTTTCCTATTTCCCACTCTAAATTACCAATGTTCCTTTCCACACCACCTATCCTTCCCTTTCCCTATTCCTACCCCCTCCGCAAATCCGTGAGAACGCAATGGATAATCATGAAAATAATTTAATTATCCAAAATGGCGGCGATGTGGTTCGCCACCCATCACGTCTCGTTCTCGCGGAGGCGAAAAGTGGCCCTTGGAGAGCCGCTTCGCTACGTTGAATGTAAGAGGAGGAATGGATGGTAAGAATGAAACTGAACGAAGCGAAATAAGTATGTAAGGATCGTAGCAAGTGGAAAGTAGTGGTCTCTGCCTACCCTTACAGGAAAGAGGTGTGATTATATGTATGTATGTAGTACCTACCTAGTTAATTACTATGTAATAATAGGTTCTTTCGCTTCTACATTATTGCACGCCTCGGGTGTGTTCTACTCTCAAAAGGCCGCATTGTGACAAGTTCACAACATAAATCTGTTGAAATACCCGAAATTAAATAATAAACTTATAGAAAAATTGATGTTTTTACTCCAACTTCAAACTGTAAATATTTTTTTTTCATTTAAAACTAGCTTTTGCCCGGAGCTCTGCCCGCATGAATACAGTTTTCCACGGGAACGCTGTACTTTTTTGGGATAAAATGTAGCCTTTTTGAACCCAAAGCCTAAACTACTATCATAACAAATTTCATAAAAAACTGTTCTGATGTTTTTTGCATAAAAGAGTCACAAACATCCATCCATCCATGCACTCACAAGCTTGCACATTTATTAGCTGCATCCGTGGTCTAGTGGTTAGAGCATTGGCTCTCGACTCGGAGGTCATGGGTTCGATTCCCGCATTGGAACCACAAAAAAATGTTGTTTACAAGTTTGGTTAGGACAATACAGGTTGATTACCTGATTGTCTGACAAGAAAGATGATCCATGCGTCGGATGGGCATTTAAAAATTCGAACCTGCGCCTGATTCTCTCGTCAGTCGTGTCGGTTATCCGTCCCACTGGATTATGAGAGTAAAGGAAGAGAGAGTGCTCTTGTTTACTGCGCACACACTTGGGCACTCAAACTCAAAACTCAAACTCAAAATTTTTATTTCCATATAGGTTATAAATATATAATTGAATAATCATTTTGTAATATTCATATTTGTGCTGTATACTGTTTTTTTTTTACATTTACACACGATAAAATATAATATAAGAAAGATAAATGTCTAGGATTTGTGACGCCTACGTTACAAGTACGGATCTGAATCAACATAAAAAGTAAGTTTATTTCTTACCATGCAAGATACGAGTAGTGGAATAAAAAAAACTTTGAAATTAGGCTATACTTTCTTTGCGTTTACTATCGCGTCAGAATTTTACTGCTTGTTATTTCTGTTTTATTGTATCTTCGTCATTATTTGTTATGTGGGCTATTGCGAAGACCACCACTGAAGTTTATTTTAGCTGTTGTTCGCAATGATCGAGAATGAAAAATATATACGTTTTTAAGTATTATTTATTACATAATTTTTGAGAAAAGCTATTGTATTTTTTTCTGAAAACGAAGCTATTCAGTTTTTTCAATGACATTTACCTGTCCTGTATATAAAAGTATGTACCTGTTATATTCATAAGTACAAAAAGCGAGAAAATTCAAGATTTTTAACGAAAATAAAACAAGACGCCGCATATGTAAACTAGGCAGTAATCCGATTGCGAAAGTACCTGAGCTCGTGAAAAAAGCTTAATTAACTCCTCCAATGTTCGCTTTGCCTAACTATAGACGTTGATTTATTATAAAATCTAGACACAATAAACTGAATCTATAATCTGCAACTATAGCGGCGAAAATGTTGGTTATTTAAAGAAATTCGAATCGTGCCAATTAAACTTTAGTATGCCAGCGTCGTCGGCACTGACTATAAGTCACTTTTATACTATAATATTAGTATAGACTAGTTTTTGCACGCGGCTCCGCCCGTGTAAATACATTATCCCGCGAGAACACTACTTTTTCGGGATAAAAAATATCCTATGTCCTTTCCTGGGACGCAAAGTATGTCTATACCAAATTTCATAAAATCGGTTCAGTGGTTAAAGCATGAAGAGGTAACAGACTGACTCACTTTCGCATTTATAATATTAGTATAGATGTAAAGTGCTAAGCCCGTTAATGTTATTAAGCTAGTTATAGGACGAGTTTACAATTTAAAATATAATATTTAATACTAAGTTAGTGTTAGTATTTTATATAAAATAAAATTGGTAGTTTTGTACGATAAAAATCATACGTATTGTCAATAATTCTTAATGTCGAAATAGTTCCATTTTAAATTCTGCTAAAATGTTACTATTTTTCTACTCAATATTCTTATTTGAGTTCTTTAAAATATAATTTGTACTTATATATAAGGACGTAGTTGTGTTAAAATTAATGATCTTTTTTATTGAAGGATTTATACAATTATTTGGGCTGGTACCGATTTCAAAAATAAGAATATTGAGTAGAAAAATAGTATTATTTTAGCAGAATTTAAAATGGAACTATTTCGACATTAAGAATTATTTCATACTTTTTAGTGATTTTAAAAATATTATTGCTTATACTTTGGAAGTCGGTTTTTATATTTTTTTAAATATTTTTTATTTTTTTCTTTTCAGTGATATTATAATATTATTAACTAGTACCTGGGAGACCGAGCTTTGTTCGGAGATTTAGTAGGACGATGAAATATTTAAAAATAAATAAAATTGAGAAACGAAATAAAAAGAATCACAAAAACATTTATCTGACCGGGTTTCGAACCCGAGGCCAATTCGTAAACAACGTATAAATTACCATTCTACCATCCAGCTGAAGCTACATTTTATGGCGGCAAAATGTACGGTTCCCGCAAGATTTCCTTTTGCGTGCACGAAGTAGCGAGTAACGTCTACTATAGTTTAATCATGTTTTCAATGTCAATTTTAAGCACTTATGCATATAACACCTCCATGAAGTTTTAGTGACATCCTCGCGGGGGTAGTCAGGGAAGCTTCTTGTGACCTCAGAACGTCGAGATCTGATGAGAATTAGATTTTTGCAAAACGGGGTAAAACCAATATCTTCCCGATTTTTGAAAATCTTAGATTTTCTTACCGGGAAGTTAAAAATAATCCCCTTTTGTCTTGGTCATTCATTGCATGAACTGTTAGACAAATTTTCATAAATCTTGTGTATTGTGTTGAGAGAAAAAGTTGCGGGAAAATTAAGAAATTATTAGTTATCATTATCCTTATTATCATTATCCAAATGTAACACTTTTAGTAGGAAGGTAGGTATACAAGCTTGGCACAACATTTTACTTTTGAGTAGCTCTGAATGTTCAAAGAAAACGATGTCACTTTAAAATACTATGAGAAATACCTATATCAACATAATATCTTGATGTATGGTGTGATGATGACTGTGGTGATGATGATTATTCAATAGTCACCTATGCTTGCAGTTCTTTTAACAATACGGAAATTTCCAAACGTGTACCTTTAAGGACTGAGGAGTGCTGTTGAGCCTTTTTGGATCCAGGATATACCTTGGCACAATATTTTACTTTTTGGTAGCTATGAATGTTCAAAGGAATTGATATCGGTCTAAAATACTATAAAAATAGTATTGTCATAATGTTTTCATTTTGTATGCTATGATGATGTTGGTGGTGATAGTGATTATTATTTAAAAGCCCATATTATTAAAAGCCCCGTTCAGTGCTTTTGGATCCAGGGTATACCTTGGCACAATATTTCACTTTTGGTAGCTGTGAATGTTCAAAGAAATCGATATCGGTGTAAAAAAAAAAACTATGAGAAACATCTAGATATCAACAAAATATCAAGGTGTATGGTGTGATGATGCAGGTGGTGGTGGTGGTGATGATGATTATTTAATAGTGACATTTGCTTGCAGTTTTATAAACAATACTTAAATTTTCAAACGTATATATTTAAAGACTGAGGAGTGCTGTTCAGCCCTTTTGGATCCCTGGATACTTGGCACAACATTTCACTTTTTGGTAGCTGTGAATGTTCAAAGAAATCGATATCGGTGTAAAATACTATGAAAAATACCTATATCATCATAATTTATCTTATCATAATTTATTAAGGTTGTGGTGATGATGATTATTATTTAATACTGACATTTGCTTGCAGTTTTATAAACATTGCTGAAATTTTCAAACGTATATCTTCAAAGACTGAGAAATGCCGTTCAGTGATTTTGGATCCAGGGCATACCTTGGCACAACATTTCACTTTTTGGTTACTGTGAATGTTCAAAGAAATCGATATCGGTGTAAAATACTATGAAAAATACCTATATCATCATAATTTATCATGATGTATGGTGTGATTATGATGGTTGTGGTGATGATAATTATTCTTTAATACTGACATTTGCTTGCAGTTTATAAACATTGCTGAAATTTTCAAACGTATATCTTCAAAGACTGAGAAATGCCGTTCAGTGATTTTGGATCCAGGGTATACCTTGGCACAACATTTCACTTTTTGGTAGCTGTGAATGTTCAAAGAAATCGATATCGGTGTAAAATACTATGAAAAATACCTATATCATCATAATTTATCATGATGTATGGTGTGATTATGATGGTTGTGGTGATGATGATGATTATTATTTAATACTGACATTTGCTTGCAGTTTTACAAACATTGCTGAAATTTTCAAACGTATATCTTCAAAGACTGAGAAATGCCGTTCAGTGATTTTGGATCCAGGGTATACCTTGGCACAACATTTCACTTTTTGGTAGCATTTGCTCGAGTTACTTCAAAAAAAGTGAAAATCACTATCGGTGTCCCTATAAATTTTGAGGATTTCTCTCAATTCCTCATGGATCCCATCACCAAATCTACAATTTGATGACAATGGGACTAATCCAGGAATCAATCCTTTACAACAAAAAAAGAATTTTGAAAATCGATCCACAAACGGCGGAGTAATCGTGTAATATACACACACACAAAAAAAAAAAAACATACACACGAATTGTAAACCTCCTCCTGTGTTTTGGAAGTCGCTTGAAAAGTTATAAACACAAAACCTTATTTAACCAAGAGTTACAACTTACACCTAGTTCTAACCGGCTAAAACTAGACGTAGCCGCACTTCGGGTTCTAGCCGTAACATGTTATATACTAGCTTTTCGCTTCGCCCGCGTTAAATTGTATTTCAAACAAAATATATAAAATTTACAGCCTACTCGTAAATATCAATTAATAAATATAAATAACTCTCTCTGCTCTAGATTACTCTAAAACATATTTTATATCGGGGCCGGTTCACTTTTCTGTAGAGCTTGATATCAGGTCTAACGCTGTTTAATGTTAATGAAGTGATAAAATCTGTTTATTTTGCAAACTTTTTCTATCCCCTTTATTACTGAATAAATTAAGCATATAATTTAAATAAGAAACCTAGAAAATAAATGCTTTATTGAGCAACTTGATAAGACTAAATTTATTATCAACTAGATGTTGCCCGTGACTTCGTACGCGCATAAGGTAAACTCACGAGAGCCGTACATTTTGCCGCGACAAAAAGTATCTAACGAAGGATATATACTTCATGTTTTGACACATGTCATAAAAATCGGTCCAATAGTTTTGGAGCTTATTCAATACAAACAAACAAACACAAATTTTTCTTCTTTATAATATTATAATAGTAGACTAGCTTTTTTTTAAGGGGGCAAACGAGCAAACGGATCACCTGATGGAAAGTGATTACCGTCGCCCATGGACACCCGCAACATCAGAGATGTTGCAAGTGCGTTGTCGGCCTTTTAGGAGGGAATACGCTCCCGTCTTGAAGGTTTGCAGTTCGTAGTGGTCCGGAAATATTGCTGGCAACAGTTCATTCCAGAGTTTTACAGTGCGCGGCAGAAAGCTTCGGGTAAAGCGCACGGTGGAGGACTGCCACTCATCAAGGTGATGAGGATGATAAATATTTTGTCGCATGGAACGGTGGCGAAAAGTTGCAGCAGGTATAAGTCCGAACAATTCCTCGGAGCACTCCCCGTAATTTAACTGATAGAGGATGCAGAGCGATGCTACATCTCTACGTAGCTCTAAGGAGTCAAGCCTTTTTGAAACACTATGACAGTCGAAAATTCGAGCGGCCCTACGTTGGATACGATCCAGAGGGAGAAGCTGGTACTTTGGCGCCCCTGCCCAGAGATGAGAACAGTATTCCATGTGAGGCCGAACCTGCGCCTTATAGAGTTGTAGGCGTCGGACCGGACTGAAATACTGCTTTGACCTGTTCAGAACACCAAGCTTCTTGGAGGCTAACTTGGCCTTGCCCTCCAGATGATATCGGAACTGGACCTCGCTCGATATGTTAACACCAAGTATTCCAATGTTGGAGGAGACAGTTATGGGTATGCTTTCAAAACAAGGACCTACGACCATTGGTAACTTTTTAGCGGTGAACGCGCAAACTTGTGTCTTTAGTTGAATTGGACTAAGTTAAGAGTGCGCTAGTCAACGGCTCGAACTCAGTGCTGCGCGCGGGGAAAATGCTTGTTATTTCACCTAATATTGGGGAAAAAAGGATATACCCATAAAATAGTAATCTATACTTATAAGAGAAGCTATACTGCACACATTTATGCAGCTGTGTAAAGTATTTTAGAAAAGGCGTCTTCAAATTACGCAAATCGACACTCAGCTGTTGGTGTTTTATGAAAAAACTATATAATATTTTTGTCTGAAGTAAAATTATCTCAATTGCTGAATAATTGAACCGTGTCGGTATTTGCTTGCTTTTTTATTATCATTCTTCATTTAATTTTTATTTACGTTCAAAGTTGCGCTAAAAATGCGATGTTTGGAGGTTATTATCTTCTACACTAGTTTGAATTTCAGAAATATAAGCAAATACCGACCTAGATAAGTGTCATAAAAATCGATATTACGCTAGAATTTGGGTCTACAATGTTTGTCTTTGGAGTAAATCACCAACAGCGTTTGTATGGAGAAAAAACCGACTAGCGCAGCCTTAAGTCTACCGCATTCAGAGACCTTCTTCAATGAATTTTCAATTTGAGAGACAAGTTTGTTTCGACTCTCAATACATTTTGCAGAGAGATGTTCGCGTGGCCGGTATATAAGGCATCACCCGTGCTGTCATCTGCATAGCAATGAATGCCATTGGTTTGTAACATATCATTGATATGCACAACTTACAACATATCATTGTCAATACTCACAACGTATCGAATCTATTCAAAGATCGTTTACAAGGCACTTAGCATACGTCACCCCACAGATGAACAACAGAGTACCATACGATAAGAGACTTTCAACTTTTAGAATTGACAAGCTATCAGATCGCAGACGTATGCTTGATCTGGTTTTCCTCGGAGACCTTGTGACTGGTTCCACTCCCTGCCCGGAACTGTTGGAGACTATAGGACTTGTAGTATCAAGGCCAAATGCTAGGACACGGCTGAACCCTTTCTTCAATACTCCTAGGTATAAAAAAAATGTCGGCAAGAACGCCCCTATCACGAGAATGATCAATTCCTATAATATCTGGAATAAAATGTATGATTTAGACATATTTCACGATCGCTCCATATCTTTCAAGAAAAAATTATTGACATGATTAAATATTGTAACATTCTTATTAACATTCTTTTTGACATGTTGTTTTTATAGTACATATATTTTATTAAATAAAAATGCAAAAGAGATGTTTGATTTTGGGCCAGTTCTATGTACACTACATAGGTAAATAGGAAAAAAATATGGGAATATCATAAAAATACGAGTAAAATAATTTGAAGAAGGGTACATGCGTACAAAAATGATTATTTGAAGAGTTTTTTATTGCGAGAACACTATTTTTAGGGCGGCCATGACAGTTGTTTTGACTTGACTTTTGATGTAGTAGACAGTTTTACGAAGAGACGTCGTCTTGAATGTCATACGTCTTTCTTTGTCAAAAGTCATTTCATTGACAAAATGTCATTCTTTAGTTAATTCTGATCTGATCCGCCATGTTTTATTTTTCTTTTTGTTGCTCTCCTTGACGAAGTTAATTTAAATGTACATGAAAACGAAGTGAAATTAAACAAAATAAAGAATAGGAAACGGTTACTATATTATTTAGCTGTATTTACATATACTGTACCTATGTACAGTACTGGCCTCATAGATTTCTAGGCTGGCCCAGGCCTCATACATTTCTTGAACATCTCTTTTGATTATTCTTATTATAATGCCTTGACATCTTATTAATCTAGCTCTCTAATTTTCATCAATATAATATCTCAATGCCAATGATTTTTTTTTATTGTTTGTGTGTTATTATTGTATTATGTGTTTTTGAATAAAATTAAATTATTGTCCCAACCGGATTCATGACATAATAATAAATTGTATATATAATAATTAATAACATAATCTTAAATTTTTACTGACCTAGATTTAATAGATTTTTTTTTTGTTTTAATATTATTGTAATCAAATGTATTTAACTTTGTATATTTACTAAAAGTTGTATTGTGTTTTATAAAGCAATGTTGTGCATGTCTATAATTGATATGAACACTGCTTTATGGCCAAAATGATAATAGTTATGTAAGCTTGTGTTTATATTGTTGATAAGCCAAATAAATAAAAAAAAATATATGCAGTATGAACAGGGTAGGTGATAGCACACAGCTTTTGCAAGCGGCGCCGTTCGCGCTCAGTCAAAACATTCTAACTTATTTAATATTAAGGGTGTATTGTAATATTAATGTTTTATGTTATTAAATTAAAATATTAAAAAAGATTAAAAAACTTAAATTTAAGGAAACCTTTGGTTATTAAATGTAGCTTATTTATATTTATTTCGCGGCAATATGAATATTAACAATTGAACATGGTTTCCGACTTTTCGGTCATTATTTCTGACTTCAACATTAAACACTATTTTACTTCTCTACCGCGATACCATTAATCATAACGTTCTGTACATGGTACGAATTGTTTCAAAGCGTTATCTACGTAAGCCCCGAAGGTAATATCAAAAATATCTCACAACAAATCCACTATGGCAATTCTTGGGGTATTACATTTTATATTTTGCGAGTGAAATACTTTTCGCGGAGAATTCATAGAATATTGCAGTCGCATCCGAGACTACGATTGCCTGAAGACAATGCTCGTATCTGGAGCAACTGAGAGGCTTAGGCAAATGGATATGCTTTGTTTTGTATTTTCGCTTAAATGTATCTTAAATTAATCCTATTTTGGACTATTGTATTGTTTACTCTTAATAACTTCGGTGAGAGATTATCAAGTTGATCGATTTTAAGAATCGTCTAGTACGATAACGCTTTAAGGCTGGACTGTGACATTTATACGTCTATAAGAAAACAATGTGTAACTAAATATAACACAGGAAAAATTATTGTAACTGTAACAGAAAAAAATGTTAATCAAAGCCACAAATAAAGTTGGTATTTTTATACACTTTCTGAACGTGATGATGATACATGATGCTTAGTGTCTACCACCGGTTCGGGAACTAGCCCGGCGAGAAGGCGTAAGAAACTCGCGCGGGCCATCTTTTGACAAAAAGATGGAAAATTGTTCTCTTAGAATGAAAAAGATATAATATAACAATGTTATGACTAAAACTACATAACAAAAGTACAACAGTAAGTAGAAGTAGCCTTGCTGGTGGCCATCATATTCACACTGTGTGCGATCGTCAATTAAATCATTGACCCTTTAGTAATCTTTAGCACACAAACGTTCTTTAACTACATTTTTAAATTTGTAAATAGACAAATTCGAACGTTTTTTTGGGATTCTATTGTATAGGCGTACACATTGACCTTTAAAAGACTTACTAACTTTACTCAGTCTGATCAGTCTGATCACCGGTATATCAAGTTAAACTTTTCTCCCAGAGATTCAAAGCAGGATATTTTGTAAATCATGCCGCTTACTGTATTACAAATATTGTATTAATTTAGGCGGCATTTTTCCATAAAATTCTACTATGAAAATAACTTAAATAAACTATTCTATCTGCAAGATTAGCAACATGAGGACCCCACTGTAATTTTACTATCTAGTCTTATACCTAGAAACACAGTGGTGTTCACTTAGTTAATTTTCTCATTCTCATATTGATGAACTAGCTTTTGCGCGCAATTTTTTCCGCTTGGACCAGTTAAAAAATATATATTATGTTACATAATATGTATTACGTTCTGAATTTACCTAAGTGCTAAAATTCAAAACAATACGTCCAGTTGTTGATATTTCACTATAGAACCTTTTCCCAATATTTTAACCAACCCCATTTCACCTTATAGGAGAAGTATTTAAAAAAAAAATACGAATTTATGAGCTCAGATATTAAATTTTATGGAAACCGGGACAGATATTAAAATATTTTTCAAACAAACTTTCAACCCCAATTTTACACCTAAAGATAAGATTTTCCATACAACATTTCAACCCCTATTTCCCTCTTTCAGGGTGGAATTTTTCAAAATCCCTTCTAAGTGTGCGCCTATATCGTAAATGAATATACTGTCCAAAGGAGACGGGGATCTCTGGGCCCAATTGTAATAAGTTGAGATATGGTTTAAAAAATGCGGTATTTTTTTTCTGTTCCAAAATATAAAAAATGAGCTCAATCCACAATCTGGGAGAAGAGAAATCTTAAAAATAAGTAAGTGCACTGATGAAATCGATTACTCGAAATCGAGTATCGATTACTTTAATCGATTACTCTGAACAATTTTAACAATAATAATTGAATATAAAAACATTTACACTGATCAGATGATTGATCAAAATAAATAAATTCTTTGGAATAAATACATTATTTATCATAATGTCAACAGTTTAAAAAAAACAGAATATCAACTTACATAATAAAAATAAATAATAAAATCGATTCTAGTTTACAGATAGATATAGTATAACAGTGACAACTGCTCTTTATGAGTAATAGTGTTCTGTGGACAACTGACAACTCCCTGACTCTGCGATGTCACTCGTCTCGTATATTTGCGTAATTGAATGTGTATTTAGATTTTATCCTTGATCAGTGCTTTCTCTCTACGGACTTCTAGTATACTGTTTAACTTCTACGACATTTGCTATCATAAAGGCATAGACTAATGATTAGTCTCGCTGGGCGCTCTACTAGACCGAGCCGACGTGCTTGTCAAATGCACACTAAATACTAATCTGAGATCGGCTTACACGAGCCAGTCATATTGAAAGCTTTATGACAGTTGTACATCCCGAATATTTTATTACAATTTAGTTAAAATTGGAAACAAAATGCCATGTTGTGTAGTGAAACTATGTAAAAACAATTCGACAAGAAATAAGAAGGACACTGGGATCACATATCATCAGTAATTATCGTATAAATTCGAAATTTCAACATAACATTACGTAAACTCAAAACGCCATTCAGTGTTGCCGCGTATGCAAGAATCAAGTTCCCCGTGGCCCGTGGTTGATAATTTTATGACGTGATTTTATAATTGTCATTGTATTTATTATAATCTAATAAGATAAAATGAAATAAATTATATCCTTGGTATTTCATTTACCTAACTTATTTATTGTGATTGTTCAGGATTCTTCCCATGAAACTAAATAACTATTCGAAAAATACAGATCAAAAATACGAAAAAAATTAAAACGTCACAGTCTTACTAATAATAAAAATGAAAAAGTTTGTGAGGATGTATGGATGTATGGATGGATGTTTGTTACTCTTTCACGCAAAAACTACTGAACGGATTTTGATTAAATTTGGTATGGTAGTAGTTTAGGCTCTGGATTTTTATGCCAAAAATGTACAGTGTTCCCGCGGGATATTCGATGGTATATTTACGCGGGCTGATCCGCGGGTAACAGCTAGTTAAATATTATATTATTACTAGATGTTGCACGAGACTTCGTACGCGCAAATGGTTATCCCGTTGTAACCGTACATAAAAAGTGGTGGAAATGCTTCCCCGTGGTCTAATCTATAATATCTGTACCAAATTTTATCACAATCGGTCCAGTAGTTTCGGAGCCTATTCAATGCAAGCAAACAAACAAACAAACTTTTCCTCTTTATAATATTATATAAGATCAAACGAACTTCTTGAAGTGAAGTTCGATCATTATTATATGAGTCGCTTCATTCGAAGATACAGTAATTTACAATGTAGTCCTTTAACCTAACAGGCATTAATCCGCACGTTTAGAGAATCGATTTTGAGGGTAATCGAAAATTTTTATTTTGCTTACCACCATGTTGCGCCAGCCGGCTTGCCTCATTCTTTTAGAGAATTGAGTTTTTTCCCTGTTGGTTGTGGGTGGGTGGGAACTTTGTATCTTCGAATGAAGCGACTCATATAATAATGATCGAACTTCACTTCAAGAAGTTCGTTTGATCTTATATTATATTTCGTCGCTTCATTACAATGTAGATGTTTAGAGTCAGTAAGATACAAAGTAGGAAAAAACTTTTTATTGCTCTTATACTTAATTTAACATTATAAGTACAATTAATAATAATCAACCTTATGGTAAGATCAACGAATATGGCACTCAATTAGTGCTATCGGTAACCCCACAAACGGATCGAGCATATGCTCCGTCATCGACCACAGGACGGTTGTAGAAGCGCGCGAATACGGCGGACGTGCTGGTCCAGCCGGCCGTCCTCCTGATGGTGTCGATGCAGACACCTGCGGAGGCTGCCGCCGAGGTGGAGGCGTGTCGAGTGCTGTGTGCACTGAATATGGACACGTCCACGCCGCTTTCCGCGAGTGTCTGTTTTATCCACCTGCTGATCGTTTGTGACGTCACCTTCTTGTGAGGTTTCTTATAACTCACTAAAAGATTATCTGCTGTTTCATCATTTCTTAAATTTGATGTAGCCAGTAAATAGTCTTCCAAAGCCTTAGCCGGGCATATTTTTGGGTCACTGATAAAGTAAGGCAAAAACAAAATAGGTTGGTCGCGATTAGCTGCCGAGGTCTTAATTATATCACTTATTATTATTCTTATACCTGAATCTGTCCTATTTATATTAGAAATTTTAATCAATGCAAGCGTTTGCACTCTATGAGAAGTACAAATAGCTAATAAAATTGTCAATTTTTTAGTAATTTGTATCAAGTTTAAGTTATTATGTGGGAACCATGCAGATACATAATCTAGAACATTTTTTGGATCCCACGTAGAAATATATTTAGGACGAGAAGGCTTTTGTCTATAAATACCTTTGAGGATCCGTTTTATACGTTCGTCTGAACCGACATTACTCCCTAGGAGTAAAGATAGGGCAGACCGATGATTATTAAGAGTGCCATACGAGGCGCCTTTGTTAAAATTATCCACAATAAACTTAATAACTGAAGACGTTGAAGCTTCAAAGGTATTTATAGAGTTATCGGCACAAAAAGACCACCACAATTTATATGTCACCGAGTATTGTTTCATGGTATTAATTGAAATCGAAGCTAGCATAAGATCTAGCGCTACATCTGGTGTATTTAATCTAGTGAATGCTTCCCTGAGAGCGTCGCGGCCCCCAGGAAAAGGCTGCGACGGAGCGGGTGACGGGATCTGTAATTTGAACACAAAAGCTCATCTTTAGGTTCAAATATAATTAAGTTTGATACGAGCATTCGTTTCAGGAGTGGAAACCAAGGTTGCCCAGGCCAATACGGAAAAACCAAAATTCCGGTGGCTTTGTCACAAATAATTTTTCTTAAGCATTTTAGAATGAGACTAAAAGGAGGGAAAGCATAAAAGAAAGTAGTATGCCAACTAATTGTAAAAGCGTCAACTGAAACCGCATCAGGATCCGGTTTCCAGGAGACGTATTGACGACACTTGGCATTGACGCGTGATGCGAATAGATCAATTTGTGGTTGACCCAGAGTTTGAACTATTTTTTGGAATGCTTCCTCAGATAGTTCCCACTCTGTGTCCAAATTTATTCTTCGTGATTCTTGATCTGCCTCCACATTTTCAGATGTACTAATGTAAGATGCAAATAAAAATATCTGTCGCATCTCGCACCACTGCCAAATTTCTTTTGCTAGATTATTTAAATGGGGAAACTGCGTGCCACCCATCCGGTTAATATAACATATAGCCGTCGTGTTGTCAATCCTTAAGAGTATCGAACAATCGAAACATGAACTAGCGAAATATTTGAGTCCTAAGAAAACTGCTAACAGCTCTAAGTAATTTATATGAAAGGATAATTCATTTTCCTTCCATCCCCCGCAAGCTCGTCTTCCACCACAGAAAGCCCCCCAACCGTTGAGTGACGCATCAGTAAAAATTTCTAACTTAAAATAGTTTTCAAATCTTAATATATTTTTAGTAGACAAAACGTTTTGTTTCCACCAAAATAGGTCCGGTAATATACAATGCGTTAAATTAATTTTTACGTCAAAATCTTTATATTTCTGTAATGCTAAAAATTTTTGGTATTCTAGGGTCTTTGTATAAAGCCAACCGTATTTGACCGCTGGGCAAGCGGCTACGAGGGTACCAATAAATTGTGAAAGTTCTCTTATAGAACATCTGGGTAATAAAATAAACTTATTTACTAACTGCAAGATTTTGTTACGTTTCTCGACTGGTAAACTTAAAGACATTTCTTTTGTATTAAAATTAAAACCTAAGAACCGACAGACTTGACGGGGTTCGAGGTTACTTTTGCTTTTATTAATAACGAAACCCAGACACTGTAACAAAGTTATTGTTTCTTGCACATTGACTTTACATTCAGTGTATGTTTGTCCGATACACAATATGTCGTCGAGATATATAACCGACATAAAACCCTGATTACGTAAATAATTCATAACTTCCTTCATTAGTTTAGTGAAGACCCTAGGTGCAATACACAATCCGTACGGCATGACATTGAATTCGTAGAAAACATCGTCAAAATGAAAACGTAAGTATTTTCGGTGTGATTTTATAATTGGAACCAAAAAATATGCTTCTTTTAGATCGATATTTGCCATAAAACCAGATTTGGGCACAAGCCTAGCTGCAGTTCTATGATCCTCCATTTTAAAATGAACTTTAGAAATAAAATTGTTTAAAGTTTTAAGATTTAAAATAAACCTTTTTTCCCCATTTGGTTTAGGCGCTAAAAATATACTAGAAAAGAAATCATTTTTAATTTTTTGGCAAGGAGAAATTGCACCTAGGTCTAGAAGTTTATGTATAGATTCTAATATATAGGGTCGCTCATTAATTGGCAAATTATTATTTAATGGAATTGAAAATTGTTTTACTTCTTTACAAAATGGAATAGAAAAACCCTCTGCGACCCAATTTAGAATCTCGGAATTATCCGTTATTTTTCGCCAACAATTAATAAAATGCTGAATTCTTCCAGCGTGTACCTCTATTGCTGAGCCGTTGCACGCGGCTGTTTGCTCTGAGCAGGTCTCTGGTGTGCTGGGACTGAAACTTGTGACTTCCGGCCCACTGGAGTTCCTCTCGTCCTCTGCCCTCCTCTCCCCCCCCTGTTCGACGGGAAGCGAGGAGGGCCGGCCCAGTTTCCCGGCTGGCGTGAGCGGCTCGTCGATGGTTGGTAAAGATAGGACGTCGATATAGACTGCACGGGCGTCGTCTTGGGGTTTGGCGGCGTCTTTTTAATCTGCATCCCTTGTTTTTCAATGGTCTTGGAGGCCTTAATTTTTTCGGGAAGTTGATTTCCAAATAGTAAATCATCGTGTTCGATATTTTGCATTAAGCTTAAAAAGTTCTTGTCTAATCCGGGTGTAATAAATTTTTTGCGAGAATCCGTTTCGACAAAGTGCAAGTCGCACAATATGCGGCAACTGTCACTCAGAAACTTTATGGCTGAAAGCCTGTCATTTTTCTCATCTAATAACAGCTCTAATCCTTTATTAATAGCAACAATACCTTGTCCTAATTGTATTTGTACGGCTTCTACTTTTTTATCGCGGTTGCGGGTACCTTCAGAAACTGCGGCCAAAATTTCGGGGTTCAGTTTGGGTGGTTGCAACAACGCACAATTCTCGGGTATCAAATAATGCTTGATAAGTTTTTCTTTATAGTCTTTGTTTAAGCCTTTTTTCAATATCGGTAACCAAAGACATGATAGCTTTTCATGTATCTTGGGTCCGAATTTAGGAGCCTCTTCGGTGGTTTCACCAAGGGCAGTGAGGATTTCTGAGTCCAACTGTAAGGTGGCCGGTTCTAAACCAGTTACTAAATTTTGGTCGGTACCCTCAATCGCATCTTCAATAATCTGGTCGAGAGGTTCGGGCAATAATGAAAAGGCCTCGGGCTCGACGTTATCATTTTTGTCTGAAAACATCAAACAAAAGAAAACCGTTAAAAAATAGCATTCTGCTTTTGCAAGAAGAAAATGTGTATGTCGGTACCCACATTTTTTTTTTTTTTTTTTTGTAATCGTAGATATATAATATACTATTATAATATTATTTTATATTATAAAAGTTACACTGCCTATGTAAGGATACACGATCCTTCTCCTGGCGTGGAGCTTTATTTTATCATATTATAATGATAGGAAAATACCCACGTGCTAACACTCGGTTAACCTCTCGGGCTAGAATTGGCTGTCGTGCCGACACACGGTCGGCCTCCAAGCAAAAGTTTAGATATAATGTTATATCACAGGATATAAAATTATATCAATATAATTATAATTTAAAATACCGACCTGATTGTTCTGAATCCTCCGACATAATTATTCTTTTGTAACCTTTGTTACTATTTTCTTCTAACTTTCGAAGCTTGCGCTTATAGCGGCGAATCTTATCTTCATTACTCCTTTTCGGCATGTCGATATCGATAAATTAAATACTATTATTGAGTACGTGCGATCGCTGCCACGCTCGGAAAAAGAATGAGGCAAGCCGGCTGGCGCAACATGGTGGTAAGCAAAATAAAAATTTTCGATTACCCTCAAAATCGATTCTCTAAACGTGCGGATTAATGCCTGTTAGGTTAAAGGACTACATTGTAAATTACTGTATCTTCGAATGAAGCGACGAAATATAAGTAAAGATGTGTAATATTATTATCTTACTATCTGCCTCGACGCACGTTATTCTGTCTTGATTAATAAATAAATAAAAATTAGACCTAATCATTTAATTACATAATATAACCTACCATTTTTCTAAAGAAGAATTCGGGTGGAGCCGCGGGCAAAAGCTAGTTTTAACTTGCCTGAATTTATAACCAATAACTTAAGTAATAGACTAGAGCATACGATATTTTTCCCGTCAAATCAGGCAAAAGTTGAGTAGCTGGCATCACAATTTTCACGCACACTAGAATTTGTCACATGTAATTCAATTGTCACTTTACACACTACAATAATTTGTGGCCGCATTCACAAGGTGTCATCTCAAGTCATTCTTTGTGAGTGCTCTATCCTAGTTGAGCGCCCAGCGAGACTAATGGTGTCTACAGACACACGAATTTGGTACGGAGCGTACAGCGGATCTGGTACGCTCCGTACCAGATCCGAGCGTGTGTAGGGCAGTCCGGCGAACATAAGAAGAAGGCGAAGAGTTCAACGTTGTCCGCATCGGATCTGGTACGCTCCGTACCATATCCGTGCGTGTGTAAAGCAGTCCGGTGGTTAGGCCGTACAACGGTATCAGTGTTGCCAACTTAATATGTACGGGGGTTTACTAGGGGACAGGATGTTTAGAGTTTACTCCTTATGAATCAATTTGTATGTAATAATAAAAATTATTTTAATTTGTGTATATAGCCAGGGATATGAAAATGTATTGGGAGTGAAATCAGAATAACACAAGTTAGTTTTATGTTATTCACGCGTAACTCTTTATGTTAAACACATAACCTTTCTTTCTAGCTTATTTTCTCTTAGACCTGTCAATGGTATAAGTAATCAGGGGTAAAATTTGGGGAGAAATATTTTTTAAAGTGTTGGTATCACTGTTCGTTATCAATAAATTGCGGGAATCATCGTCGTCGTTTAAAAACCTCACTGTAAATAGAACTCTGTGCTAATGTAATAGAGCATAAAATCGAACACACGAGTGTCGAGCGTTTCGCTCCACTGCACCGTACCAAATCCGTGCGTGTGTAGCGACACCGAATTTGGTCTCCGGATATGGTTCGCTGTATGCTCCGTACCAAATTCGTGTGTCTGTAGATAGCATAATGATTTATCTATGCATAAAGGACACAGATAACCTTGTTTACTCGTTTGACTTTGGCTCGTTATTTTGGATTTGGCTTAACGATTGGATATTGACATCATGGATCGCTGTGTAAATTGTGGCATAGCAAGTAGTCGATGTAATACACTGGGCCGACGAGCTTTAGATGATGAAACGATATTGTCAGTGATTCGTCAATGGCGTGCACCAGAATCTGTAAGTACATCGTCATTACAGATGGCCCAGCGTCTCTCATAACAGATTAGTAATCATAATATATAATGGCATATTATATGAAGATTGTTAAAACATAACAATAGTTTGCAGTAATCATCAGTTCTTTTATCATTGCGTTTTTCAGATAAATAATTCTATTTGTGACTTTCCTTTTCTACTACCACTCAATAAAATACAATAAAAACTACATTAAATAACTGTGTAATAAAACAAAATAGTAATCATAGTTCAAATATCAGCTGCTAAGTATTTGTAATTGTCAATTTATTGAATTACCTCACTTTTGCTAAATCTCTCATAACTCTGCTCTCAGATTGCCAAAATCCGCAGAATTTTCAGAAATGGTTTCTTAATATTATAAAAGGTCTTAAATGACACCACTCTCATCTTTTTACATCTAGGCCCAAGAATGTATGAAAGCGTATCCGTCTCCTTTCACGTTTCTACTATTAGCGGTTGCGGCTTTGACGTTTGGTCTTTACGTCAGTGAGTCATATAGTGGGGAAATCTCCTTTTTTTTTTTTTTTTTATGTAATGAACCAGAAAACGAGCAGACGGATCACCTGATGGTAAGCGATTACCGCCGGCCATTAACACTCGCAGCACCAGAGGAGTTACACTTGTAACTCCTCTGGTGCTGCGACTTGCGTTCCTGATCCTTAAAATCCCCAATGGGGATGGGGCCCATGGGGGGCCCTCCGGATATTTGGAACAATATTACATATTATAGATTACATACATACCCTTATCATTTAATTAATAGATTCATCGTTACGTTGTTTTAAACATTTGAGTATATTTTGTCGAAAAAACCCTTCAACTACTTTAACTTTATTTCATGAGGATTTTGGATCAATAAAGTATTTGGAGTACCTATTGGCAACATACTAAAACGTAATTTTATGCAGTCCACGTACACAATGCCCATTTCCATTTGATTCCAGTGCAGTGTTTTACGACTTGAGTACATTGTTTGTTATCTTTCAAAATAATCGCAAGAATTAGGTACTGAGGAACTTTTGTGCAATATTTTATTATCAGCTGAAAATTTTTCAATGCTATGTTACCCGTAACATAGGTTATATAATTTACGTTGGCGGGTTATAGTTTTTAACTTTTGATTATTATTATATAAAGACATGCTATGCCTATAGGTATAGTAGATATAGGAAACCCCTCAGGTGGCGGTAATCGCTTCCAATCAGACGCTCGGACGACTATTCATCGACCGTGTAGCAAATAAAAGTCATGTGGCCACTAAGAATTGTAGGTTTAAGACTTTTGAAAAGTTTCGTTTTATTGTCGATCTCGGTTTAGTCTTTTGATCTGTAATGTGGAAAAAGTTATTTGTTCAAACTTTTTGCGTAACAACAAAATTCGTATACTATTAACATGTAACGTTAGAAGACTTTATTTTTACACCCTAATTTAGAAAAAAGAAAATCTTATAAGAAGAGCCGCTGAGAGCTCATAGTAAACTCACATTATTTAATGTTAATTAACCTTAAACCGACTATATTTTCAATGTTATAACGGATACAACAGTTGATTTACATACGGTTCATCTGCGGGATTATTACACAAAAGCTCGGTGGTAAAAGCTAACTGCATATGTTTTCTATGTAAACACTCCAAGCTCCGCATGAGCTTACAATAAGCTCCGGGGATAAACAACATTAATAAAAATACTGCTAATTGGCTGCACTGGAAATAATGAAAATATGCAAACACTCATTTTAAAGCTTTTACATCTCTTTATGTGTATTTGTTAAAAGGAATTTTTGTTTTGCGTGCATGCCGATGCAAACAATTGTATTGTGGAAGTTGACTTATGATCAAAACGACTCTAGAGATATTTAACAGTACATAAAAATATGGTGCGCGTTTTTATAGTATGTTTCCTATCCTACTAATATTATAAATGTGAAAGTTTTTGAGGATGGATGGACGGATGTTTGTTACTCTTTCACACAAAAACTACCCGACGGATTTCGATAATAAATTGGTATGGTAGTAGTTAGGACTCTGGATTAAGCCATCGGACACTTTGAATCACGAAAAAGTACAGTATTCCCGTGGGATAACCGATACTAAAGTTACGTGGGCGGAGCCGCGGGAAAAATGAAAGCAATAATTAATGCTATTGTTCATCTCATAAATCACCTACGTATGCTTAGTTGAAGTTATAGAACGTATAATTTTATCTTACACTATTACTACAAAACATAAGGAATCTATAATAATATTCAGAAATATTTGGCAACCAGTCTATCCGAGGCCTTATTTCTGACATAAAATAAATTTATACTGACAGTATGTTATCTTCCGAAACCGAGTTAAGCCTGAGTAAATTGTACAATTTACTTTGTTCCTATCAACTTTCATCACTTACCCGAATTTACTTATAAGGAATTTATTTTCCTTCTGTCTTGGCCGCATCATATTGTATTATTTATGCGTCCCTCTTGTACGTGGTATGTTATTTGTTCGGACTAGGCTTTTAGATTACCTATTATAGTTGCCCAAATTATATAATTTGGGTAACCATAATAGGTTATGTGTTATATGTATATTAAGATTAACAATTATTATTTAAGTTATCAACTCATCTATTTAGTATTTTTATAACAAACAAGCTGTTGCTCGCAACTTCATCCGCGTCAACTTCTGTTATTATGATCGCGATTAAGAAGTTTTTAAAAGAACATGTTTTAAAGTACTTCTGCGTAGCAAGTCTAGCAAGTCTGCAAGCGCCTCCCCTTCGCCCGCCGGCCAGCGCAGCGCGTGTGAATTTTGTTGCGGAGTTATTTTAAAAGTGTAGTTAATTCAAGAACGTTAATTCAAGAACAAGTTTGTTCACAATTAAATACTCTTAAACAACAATATATTTATTTGGATAAGGATTAATATTATGATGTTGATAAAACTCTTTGGCAAATAATTGGCAATAATGCATTAATTTCGATTAAATTTGATTACCATAAAAAGGTTATAGTGTGTCACTCTTAATTTTTTAGATCATTTAAAGAGGAATAATTCTTCTATACATATTTTTGGGCAACTTGAACCGTTTACACAGCGCACGCATCGGCAGCCCTCAAATATGAATAATTTTCTCCGTTTTTGCAACATTTTCCACTAATTCTTCGCTCCTATTGGTCACAGCGTGATGTTATATAGCTTAAAGCCTTATCGATAAATGGACTATCCAACACAAAAAGAATTTTTCAATTCGAACCAGTAGTTCCTGCGATTAGCGCGTTCAAACAAACTATTCAGCTTTATAATATTAGTATAAATAAATACCTAAACATAATTATTATATAGTCTGAAAAGAATAAAAAAATTAAATATTATATACTTATATATAAATATAATATATTTTAATAATACTCTTCGCCTATCCGGAAGCAAATAACCCACTCTACATTATATCACATTCTCGTGGTTTTTTGAATAATGGCGACCTCGAAATCTATTCAACCCAACTACAAGAAGACGATGAAAAATATTTTCCGATTTGCTAGAGCCCAAAGATAAATCAAATTGACTTATATTATCATATTACCGCTTTACGTGGATTTTGCTTGTTAGTAAGATTTATAGCATTCTCGACTTTCCACCGTGTATAATAGCGCTTTTATTCCATTGGTATTTTCTGCTTATAGAATTTTATTTGAAAAGCAAATTAAGTGCTTAATGTTTTATTTTTCACAGATTATAACAGTCCCTTTTGCTTTTGCGGTAAAACTCGTCGTCCATAAAAGCTTAACTAGTTTCCAATAAGAACTTTTTGCCTGTAATTGGTTCACTGTACCACTACACTTAGTCTACAGCGATATTACAACACTGAGTTTTAATTTATGTAGTTAAAAATATTATAGTGAGAAATTTTATATAGTTACTTCTTTAAAATAAGGTAAAAAAATAATTTTGTGTCAGGTAGCTAAAAAATCTAGAATAACTATTAAGTATTTTATTATATAATAATATAGCTATTATGATAGTTACAGTTAATTTTAAAAGCGTTGAAAACAAATGAACGTGTCGTCTATTATTTTAATGTTGTTCAAATATGACATTGTTCCCATAAAAATGTACAGATTTTTTATTATCCCCCAACATAGAATAAAAACAAACGACCTGTAATAACAAAATACAAGGTTAAAAATCCCCGAGGTGTTATATTGTCCTTGGTTCCACACAAATTCGAATATGAAATGCACACAATCCATCTATCACCAAACAATAATTATCGCCTCAAACAAACGCCTATAATCGGAAAGCTAAAGAAAAGAGCAAAAGCAATAATACGCTTCGACGCAGGCAATTTAGGTTTTTAACGCAATAAACATAAGGGTTATATTACAGTAGTGGTTGTGTTCAATTTGTTCGAGTAAATATTGATTTGCCACATCTCTACCTTCTCAATAAATATCACGTCACTTGTGGAAATGTTTTCGAGACAAACATGTGCGTTGTAATTTAGTTGCACGATAAATACAAAATAATACGATTTCACCATCATAATAGGAAATTAATTGCCCACTGTACGCCAACATAAATGGAACAAATACAAAAGGGATTAACCCTGTGTGGTACAATTATTTATATTACATTAATAGCCGAAATATTCAACGTACAGTTTCTAAGAAAAATGCTACTGGGCTCTGGGCGTATTTTTAAGTTATTTCAGAGAATTTGATTAAGTTGATATACCTAAATGAATAATTTCTTGTACTGCGAATGCAAAGACAATATTATGCGCGTATTCTGCCATCCATATTTGCAAATATACCTATTTATTTATTTATGGACCTTTCGGAGGGACTCAGGTTTAACTGCGATTATTAATCTTACCTTTCGCAATACCAGACTTCATCAACATCTTTTGACATTTGACTCGTTTATTTTGATTAAAACTCTAGTTATTTTAATAAAATTTATGTATAGAATAACTGAGAAATTGTCACAATCCATTTTGCAATATTAAGAATCACATTTATACTTAAAACACGAAACTATTAAACTTTAAACAATAATAATAATTATAATAATAAAAGAAATATAATTATTCTGATGAGCTATTTTAATAACAATTTTAATAAAGAATAGATGTTGCTTGGACTAACGTCCCCGTAATAATTTTTCTTCCTCCCGAACACGCTGCAGTCCCATAAAATAAATATAATTATTCTGATGAGCTATTTTAATATCAATTTTAATAAAGAGTAGATGTTGAAGACTAACGTCCCCGTAATAATTGATCTTCCTCCAGATCACCATTTTTTTGAAAACAGGACCAATTTGGGATTTTACCCTTTACATAAAAAAAAAACAATTTTGAAAATCGGTCCACAGACGGCGGAATTATCGTTGAACAAACAAAAAAAGAAATACAGCCGAACGTTTAACCGCCTCATTTTTTTGGAAGTGGGTTAAAAATTTAAATAATGTCTAAATACAATATTCGCCATAACCAAAGAATATATTATTATTATAATTACTAACCTATAACGCTGCATAATCTCTGGTTAGTGGTTCGTATCTAAATAGGTATTCATTACTATACAATCTATGCATATTTTAAATATTAGCGATTAAAACAACATTAGTGGTAATAACATAGTGTATATATATTATATATATATATATATATATATATATATACAAAATGGATAAAACGACGCGAGCTGGTATATCTAACCCACTCCATTACGCGATCCGAACATTAACTTTAATAGACGTATTAATTCTTTCTTACGGTTTCATTCACTCGAGTGTAACAGATAAATCTGAATTCTTTATACTTTTACAAACTTTAGATGTAAAATAAGATGAAACTAAACGTTACATACCATAATATTGTTAATAGTTGTACAAAATACTAATGTAACTTAAACACTCCAGTCTCCACGATACGCGACAAATAAAAAAAAAATACTAAGTACACTTTTTTAAACATACAATATCAAGATGTTTAAAAAAGTGTACTTAGTTTTTTTTTTTTTTATTTGTCGCATATCTTGGAGACTGGAGTGTTTAAGTTACATTAGTATTTTGTACAACTATTAACAATATTATGGTAACACATTACGTTATAATTTTATCAAAATATTAATTTTATCAAATGGTTTGACTTCAAAAAAATTTAAATGATTTAGTATATTGTTAACAGCCGTAGACAGAATGGAGCTTCGGCCATTTTGTCATCGGTAAATTGGTTTCATAACTATCATTAGCGTAGATGTAATAGCGTAATATAGACTAAGCGTATTGAGGTGAAGGCTGTCCCCACTTAAATGGCTACATTTTTGGAGATCTTGGGGCCATTTTGACATTTGAGGTATGGTGAAATCAATATGGCTGACATTTGAAGTATGGTAAAAACCAAGATCGCGTAAATTTTTCTTGTATGAGGATTTTTCCGTAATATATACGTTATGACTAAAGATGGCCTATCTTTACTTTTGAAATCTTTCATCGTTAGCGTTTTTAGCCAGTGTTTTTAGTTTCAATTGCGTTTTATTTTTGTTTGTAGCCAGTGTAAAACCACTCAATTTTCCGCTCGGGTATTGTAATCTTTGGCTAAGCAAATACACGCGGCAAATGGCCCATAGCTATTTTCAACCGCTGTAATGTCGTCATCACAGTGCCCACAGTAATAGAAGGGTGTTGCCATTTTGTTGTATCAAACACACAAGACGGCAGCTCTATACACCGATATCACTCTAAAATAAAAAAAATACATACAAATAATGTATATTATATAAATATAAAATTATATTATTATACTACGTATGTTTGGAGTAGCAACCTACGTGCTAAGGTATATTATTTTCTTATAATAATTTCAGAATTGGGCCTGTCGATGGTTATAGAATTGTTATGAGACACATGTGTCTCATAACAATTCTATAACCACTAATATGAATTGTTAGACTACCTAGTCTAACAATTCATTTGTCATTTTAGAACCTACAAATACAAATAGTTTATTCCCAATCAAACTTATAATATTATAGAAGTAACGTTCCCTCAAACTGGACGTCGCCTGGCCTATGGGGAACTCAGAGGACAAAGTTATAAATTGCGGCTACAAACAAAACAGTATTACTACAAAACAGTACAGACGACCTCTGTGGCTCAGTGGTTCAGCGCTTTGATGCTTAAGCCGGGGGTCGCAGGTTCGAATCCTGCCGAAGGAACAAAAAGTTTTTCTGTGTTCCTGGGTCATGGATGTGTATTAAATATGTGTATAATATAATAAAAATCTTAAATATATTTATAGTATAAAAGTATTAAATATACTTCCAGTTGTTTGGTGCCTGTAACACAAGTTCTTCGGATACTTAGCACGGGGCCAGATTGACGTGGTGTGAAGCGTCTATACATATTATTATTATTTCTTTAAAATTTTAAACAAAATTAAACAACAAAAAACTCCATAGGAACGTACTTAAAAATAAGATGATACATGTTTGTATTGTAAATATTATTTTGTCTCAAGTTTTTTTCCAATCGTAAGCTGCTGCAGGCAGGAAGCCTAGGTGGTAAGTTATGCATAATATTTTACGTTCCATATGGTTGGAATTTCAATTTATAATATTAAATGAATAATCGGTGTGAGTGGCGGCGCGCGGTTATGTCCAGCTATATCCGAAACGACGCGAGGGACAGCCCTACGTATGAATCTTATCAACATTCTGCGGCTCCTCTGCCGCCGCCGCGCCGTAACAGGTAATGGTGAATTTAGCTTTCATTTACTTACGTTTGGGCCTGTATAATTAATTTCTTTATTCTACCCACATTGCGGTACAAATTACATACGAATTCATTAAAATTTTGCAAGTTTATGGAATAGTACAAAGATTCGGTTGTTCCATCTGCGTAGCTTGCTACGATATTTCGTAGCAAGCTACGAAGTGCACTGTTCTTTTTTATAAATATTAAAAAAAATGTATTACAATTCTAATGCCTCACTAAACCCGGGAACGGCTGGAGCGATTTGGCTAATTTTCTTGGTCTTAAATAATTGTGAAATTCCAGGGAAGGTTTTACCTAGGTAACACTGAAAATGTTTAGAAAATGAAAAACGGCTTAATGTAAAAAGTTGCCAATACTTTTATTGTTTTTCGAAGTAATCTCTGTTCCTCTCTACACATCGTCGCATTCGATGGAACCACTGAGAAAATCAGTTTGCCCATTCTTCCTTAGGGGTCTCTTCTATGGCATTTTCGTACGCTTCCACCGCATCTTCAGGGCTCGTAAAGCGAATACCTCGAATTTTATCTTTAGTCCTTGGGAATAAATGAAAGTAGCAGGGCGCCGGTCAGGACTGTATAGCGGATGACACATTATCTCGACACCTGCCATAGTCAAATATTCAACAGTCTGTTTTGCAGAGTGCTCTGAAGCATTGTCGTGGTGAAGGAGGATCCTGCTTCGAGGGCGCTGCTGTCGATTTTTCTCCAAGACAACAGGCAAACAGCGATTGACATACCAGTTTGCAGTAACTGTCCCTCCATCTTCTAGTACTGACGCGAAATTACCTTTCCGACCAAAGAATGAGGCAGTCATCTTTTTTCCATGACTTCTTCCTTTCTTTACCTTAGTTGGCCGATCCTCGAATGGAAACACCCACTGAGCTGATTGTCTTTTGGTTTCGGGTTTGTAGCAATATATATATAGATGCGATCAGTTTACCTATTTGGTTTATTTCAAAAATCAGCTGGTCTCAGAAGATTGGTTGGTGTGTTGGTTAAATGCTCTAAAATAGGTGTAAAAGTAGGTATAGTTAATTATTATTTCTAACTTAAAGCTAGGAGAGAACAGCGAGTGTTGGGACAGCTGACTAGCTGTATAATACGACTGTATAATATCCAATCTATAGACATGTTTATTAATTAATTATTATTAAAATAAGACCTACTAGAGCTAGCGCTCGCTGTCGAAGAAGGAGCTCATCGCGGACAAGCATTGGACCACTGCAGTTCGCTAGGGGCCCTAAAGTTTGGTATAAAACTGCCGGTCTGGCGGTTCTACACCTGCCAGGTGTAGAACCGCCAGACCGGTTTATTGACAAAAAAGTGTGAAGTTTTTTTTACTAAAATAAGCTCACAAGGAACAAGAAAACCGCTGTGAAACACGGCTACTCGCCAACTACTTAAAAAACTCAGTCAGACCGGGATAAAGTTACCTCCTGTGATGCTTACTAATAGGTAAATAATGAGTAATTTGTACTTAGTAAACCGTGATTTTGATAGAATTGTATGTGTTCCTTCCGAATTTAAAACTTGCTACCTTATATTGCTACCACCCGATCCGCCAACTTGTAATCTTTCAATATTTTGGCTAATAAAGAGATTTAAAAACATACTTTACGATAAAAATATGTTCTGCAAATATGAACTAGATACAATTTTCTACAATTTATATTATGAGTATTTTCGTGTCAAATTGATAGTTTTTTGCGCTGCATAGTCTTTCTTTCTATTAGAGGGATTTAATAAGGTTGTTGATATTTTTATAATCAACTATATTTTACTCTTAAAGCCCTTTCAGGTGATACATAGGGAACAAGGTCAAGTAATACGTCAATCTGTTCGTCTCCTAACCCTCTTTCAAAAACCGTCGGTCTGACATGCTCATGCATCTGACCAAAACTCAGCCAGGCCGAGATAAAGTTACCTCCTATGATGCTTATTAATAGGTAAATAATGAGTAATTTGCACTTAATAAAGTGTAATTTTAATAGATTTATGTGTTCAATCATTTTGGTCAATACAAAAAAATCTGCCAGGTTTAGAACCGCCAGACCAGTGGTTTTATATCCAACTTTAGGGCCCCAAGCGATCTGCAGAGGTCCAATGCTTGTTTGCGATGAGCTCCTTTTTCGACGGCAAGCTCTAGCTCTATACTGCTTTGCTTTTAATTGATTTCCACTAAAAAAATCATTTTAGTTCAAATTTATAAAAAATTAAAAGCCACGCATTTATATCCCAGTCAAATGATTGAAAAAGGTTACTACTTTCCATGTCTATATCGGGACGTCTGGCAAATGGAAATCACATTATAGTGTACGTCAGCGTGGCGATGTAACTGCTAAGTTGATACAAAATACGTAAATATCCAATATTAGTAGATTCTACTACAAGTTTTTTATATGAAACATAACTATTTTCGCATTGTCTTTAAAACAAAATTTCTTGTTTAAATTTAATGGCAATTATACTCTAATTAAACTATTAGTGAGTACTAAGAGATAATATAGTGCATTTGTGTACAGATTTTATGCACAAATGAAATCCGTTTTACAGCCAGCAGCTACCTGCTGAATATGCAGCGGCCACAGAATATTCAAGAGGTCGGCTATTGCTGTAACTTGGAGTAATTTGAAGAAGATGCAAATTTCTCAGACCACTAGTTGTTTTTGTTATTTCTCTTTTGAAACTCAGGGCATTCAACTTTTCACCTTGACAAAATAAGAAAGATTACACTATGCAACAAAAATTTTAAAATGATAAATGTTTATAAACTAAAGTTGTATGAACTTTGTTAATTGATGATGGTCGTTAATGACCACAATAATATAGCGACCTTAAATAAATAGATAATAAAAATACAAAATAATTTGGTCTAACTTTTATTATTCAATTTTCGAGAAAACTATTGGAAAATCGCTATTATTATTAAAAAGCACAAAGTAACGGAAATGACAGCTTACCTACTAAAATCGTTCTTGAATTTGTTACCGAAGTTCAAAAATTTGCAACTGTAAAATCATCACCGACCTTTATCGCCCTTACTGCTGGGTCTTGAGCATCTCTATTAAGCGGGTATAACTGCAATATCAATATAATAATGCTTCCTATTCGTGACCATCACTGTAACATAAATCGTGTAGATTAAAAAAAGTACAAAAATAATAGACAGGGCAATGAACTTGCGGAAATGTGATAATTACAAGACTTTGTCTTCGAAAACCGTTCTCGTGTAAGTTCAAGAGGGCGCAACGTTCATACTGAAATCAATAAACCCTGGCACTAGTCCAGAATTCGAAGGGAAATATGTTTACCGGTGTGTCAACTTCATCATTGTTTTTCATGATGGAGACAGATTGGCGCAAACAGGTTAAAGGTTATTTGCCTCCACAACTCCAATTACCCGAAATGGATACTAATACAACTTTTACCATTTAGATAGGTACTTACATCTCTATCGAAAAATATTCTTGAAGAAGTTTCTTATTATATACTTAGCATCTAGTTGCAACCAATAGACTGAGCGAAATAAATAACTGTATAACACGAAATCTGCATAGGTAAATTAAAACATAAACTTTTTTTTACTTGGGGAAATCCTTTGTGTATCCCCGGCGGACTGGGGATTAGGTATGTGGGACCCGGTTGTGGGGTGAGGAACACACCCGGGGATACCGCACTAAAACTCCTAGGTGTCTCCTCCAGCCGCTGGACCCGCCTAGGCAGCAGCGGCAGTAAGCGGCATCTGCTTTCAGCGGCAGAAACATCACAGCAACCTGTTGACGACAGCTACTTTTCTTCCGGGAGAGCAGTTCGAGACACCTTGACGCTCTTCTACCGGATAGGACTCTTGCGATGGGCAACAGATTCCTCAATCTGTCACCCGAGTTATAACGCGGAAGCTGGCGCGATATATAAAATAACCTACCCCAAATATATCAAATTATTTTTATAGGAGGGTAATATTCTTCCGAACTTTTAATCTTACCGAGCATGTTACGGTCAAGTCAAGAGTTTTATGACAACAGTTCCCAAAGTTTGGAGTAAATGAAGTATAATTAATCCCTTTTATTATTAAACTCTTGCAATTAATAACCCAAAGTGGCTCCAGGTGTCTCTGGGTGCCATTATTATTACATTGACTTAGTAAATGTAAGTTGTTACGGAATTCGTGGTAATTATCGAAGTGGTGGATGTCATTTATTGTTTTTGTTTTGTTTATAGTCAATATAAGATAAGTGGGTTATATTTACGGAAACGTGCCACAAACTTCTCTTTTCAAAGTCTCCATTACTATAAACATAAACAAGAACAAGACATATTATTATGTGTATAATTGGGCAGAAGCATACACTTACCCCCTTACTAATAAAAATATTTATCCAGTTGATAAGCAATACAATGTTTTGTCCTGGTCTGTCTAGCAACTTTTCCAATGCTTAAGACAAGGACATAACATTGTATTGCTTATCTACTGGATAAATGGGTATTTTTATTAGTAGGGGTATAAACTGTTGAGCTGATCATAATGAATTAGCAATGTTTGTAACTTAAAGATAAGGAGTAGGATAGATGCAAATTTTTGCTCTACCCGATCGTTGCGGGGAATAACTAGTTAAATACATATCAATATAATTGAAATGTCTGTTTAGGTTTAAAAAATTAACAGCTTTGTACCTAATGCATATAAAATTATATACGGTACTTACAAGAAATAAATCATTTTTTTTTGTATGTGCGTCTATGACTGTCTGTTTGTTCAGGCTAATCTCTGAAACGGCTGAACCGATTTTCACAGGACTTTGACTAAGCAGATAGCTGAGGATATAAGGTTTATCATACGCTACTTCATCTTAGGGTTCCGGTTACAAAAATAGAGTTCCGTGTCCGTTAGTTCTACGCAAACGAAGTTGCGGTCACCAGCTGTTTTATAATAAAAAAGTTACAGAAAGCCATAAATACAAAATACATTTGAAAGCCATATTGATTTTCAATTTGGCACGATAAAAAAGGATTTGTGTGACCGTCATTGTACCTTGTGTACATAATATAATATTTTATTCTGCGGGCTATTAGGGTCTGCGATAGGACATCCGCGACTTTGAGATAAAACTTGTTCAATATGTTGAATATTTGATGCTCACTGTGAGGGCCTTTCAATTCCCTTAATCGTCCTTGTAATGTATTGTAAGATTTTATTGTATTGTTATGAAGCAAATGGTAAAACATTTTGGTTGGTTTTTTATTTTTTATTTTACTTCACCTACTTTATTTTCTAATGAACATAAGTTAATTCTATACTTACAGCGCAAATATTATTGATATTTGCGTTTTTGCTTTTCCTTTGGAACGGCTTTTAACATATTATCAGCAGGTGAATATTTTTTTTTTTATTATCAGACAATACGTAACTAGGTTGTTGTAGTGAGAAAATTTTGTAAAGATATGTATTTTATCAGCAGAAGGATGAGTCAGAAAAATATTCTGATAATATTTGTTACCCGTAAATGTGCGTAAATATTGTGCGGAAAGGGTTCCCGTGGGAAATTTGGTAATTTTGTAGGTTTATGGTATATTCTGGGACTGGTTTTTCGTGCCAAAAATTACTTAATAAATTTCGTCGGACATTTCTACATTCACCTTTAAATATAATTTAATATTAAAATGAGGTTCGTTGTGCCTAATAAAATGAAAAATCTTTTTTTCAGGAAAATGCCTAATATTTTATTTATTTATTTGTTATTTTAGTTTGCTAGTAACAATTACTGTAGTAACTTTTTGTGATAGATTAGGTACATACCTAACTACATAAAACTGATTGTTTACATAAATTCATATCTGCAATCTAAAATAACATCGCGCATACATTTACCAATCATTTTAGATAAGAGATCAATGGTCAATAAACATTAAAGTACATAAATGTGTTGAGAAACATTGGATTTCAATCAGGAAATGAAAACTATCCCCGAGCCCACACGGATATATTTCAAATGGATGGTGCAATGTGTTTATCAGAAAAGAAACATAAAATGTAATATTCTCTAACCGTGTTTTTACAGAGATATCTACAATTTATGAGTATATTAATGTTTTTTTTTTTTAATTTTGCTACCCAGGACTATCCTTCTTCTTTTTTATATAAAATGGATTGAATTTCTAGTGTCGTGCTAAAACTCGAGAACGACTAAACCGATTTGGCTCATTTTTTTCTTGAAATAATTGTGAAAGTTTAGGGAAGGTTTAAACGGTGAGAAATATTGGAAAAATTAATTGGAAAAATTGAACTTCAATTGAATTACTACACCTACACCTATAGATATAGATGTATGATCTGTAGGTGTAGATGTAGGTGAACGTTTTAGTTGTAGGTGTTGATGTTGGTGTAGGTCGTAGGAGTAGGTGTAGTTATTTTTTTATTCAAGTTCATAGTACCTATAAGACAGAACAACGTGTGTGTCATTAATAAAACAGCTAGTCATCAACAAAAATATGGTTTAAAATTTCCTTGTTGTGCGGAATATTATTATGGTTATTTATTTTATGAATTTGAATTAAAAAAATATATGAAGTGAAACAAAACGATATACAACGCAGCATATCACGGCGCCACGCTATGTAGAGCGGTCAAGTTTGACATTCGAACTCTTGCAATTAAACGTGTACCTTCTTTTGTCTACACTAAAGGGCCCCATACATGGTCCGTTCTGCCTTCAGTTCGGCCTGAACGGATGCAAAATCGTATCGTCTGTGTGCAATTTCAAGATCGCTTCAGTCGCCCTGATGGACTGAAGCGATTCGTTCCAGTGTTGCCAAGTCTGTTTTTGCGAAACTACTAAACCCGCGTCAATTTCTACTAAAAACTACTAAAAGAATACCTAAAACTATAAAGATTAAAATTTTTGGTTTTTATATTGAAATTTTATTTTTTATTGAATTTTATTATACATTTTTTACCGTTAAATAAATAAAATATACTAGAAAATGTTACATAAATAGTAATTAAACTAACGCTAAGACGTATTATTATGATAACGCCTAACCTAGGCCATTTTGCGTAATATTAGGATTATTACCTACTACAACAATACTTAACTAAATTTAGTAGTAAAACTTTGTAAAACAACTAAATAAGTTGGCAACATTGATTCTGGCCTGAACTGATCGAGGACCTGATGGACTGAACTGCTGGACTGTTCGGACCATGTGTGGCAAATCGCTTCAGTCCTCGTCAGAGCCGCGGCCGTGTGTTCGTACAACCTGATCAATTTAAGTTGACACTTGCATTTTAGCCCCATCTCTTTCACTCGATTCAATCATGACCGGAGGGGGAGAGAGATGGAGGTAAAATGCAATTGTCAACTTATGTTGACCGAGTAGTACTGAGTACAAGCGTAGTGACTACTACCGAGTGAATTTTCGCAAAGTTTTCGGGCCGTGTTAACTTTTTTCTATGCGTGCACCAAGTAATAAAATTCGAGTGTAATAACAAATGGCAACGTGGTCGAAAGATTTTTTGTTGGAGTTTATTGAATTATTTAAAACTTTAGAGCCACTATGGCTAATAAAATCGAAAGACTATTACAATAAAACGAAAAAAAATAATTGCTATAACATATTACTGGAAAAAGTTTTATGTGTGGACCCGACAGCTACTAAAGAAACGGTGACTAAAAAAATTAATAATATAAGAAGCACCTTCAGAAAGGAGCACAAAAGAGTACGGGCGTCATTGGTGTCGGGTGCTTCGGCGGATGAAGTATACGTACCAAAACTTTGGTACTATAGTGATCTTTTATTCTTAAGGGATCAAGAGGAGCCCCTACAATCAACATCGAGTATCGATATCAGCGTAGAGGCAAAAGTAGAGGTGAGTGAAAAACGAATACGAACAAAATATTATTTATTGTAATAAAGTAGATACATAAGTAAAACTTTCAAACAAAATTATATTGCCATGGTACTTGGCCTACTCCATTGAAATATCGTACAAATTCATTTCGTATTGTACTAGCATTTCGATTATTTTCGCGTCCGTCAAAACGTAAACTATTTTCTTCTCTTGTTTGCAAACCGTTGATAGTTTCTCCATTTTCAATGTTTTCTTGGTCAAAGTAATTCGCAGGGGAATACGTACTAGGGGTGTTTCGTCTTAAAAAATTGTGTAAACCACAACAAGCTAGTACAATTGGAGAAATGTTTTCAAGGTCGACGTGTATTTTGCTTTCTAAGATTTGAAATCGGTTTACCATTATACCAAATACATTTTCTATAATACGTCTAGCTCTTGAAACCCTGTAATTGTAAATTCGTCTCTCCACATTCAGTAGATTTTGTCGAAACGGCTTCATGAATTCCGGCGACAGTGGAAACGCGTCATCTCCAACAAATACATATGGCAAATTATGTTCGCCTACGTCGGATGCTAGCGGCAATTTTAGTGACTCGTCACTAATTTTCCTATATAAATCTGTATATTGCAGAACTCCGCCATCCGATACGCGCCCATTTATTCCAAATGAAAAATAAATTAATTCATAATTGGAATTAGCGACGCCAAGTAACACTTGGCTGTCAAAGCCTTTGTAGTTCCTAAAGTAGGAACCGGCGCCAGGAGGTGGTTTAATGGCGATATGTTTGCCGTCAATAGCACCAACGCAATGTGGAAAGTTCCATCTGGACTCAAACCCCTTAGCTATATTAAACCAATCTTGTTCATTTTGTGGAAACTGTAACAAAAAATTAAATTAATTTTTGTTATTTAATTTTTCAGAGTCCTTCAACCGAAGAATGGACCTCAGATAACATTGCATCACCCGACATTCCCACGACAAATTTTAAAAGAAAACTTGCACGCAGTAATGAATCACAAGACATTTTACGGATGGTTGGAGACCGCTTGACTTCTATACGACAAGAAGATGAATTTGACGTAATAGGTAAAAATATTGCACTAAAATTGCGCATGTTAAATAACATTCAAAAGTTATACGCAGAAAAAATAATAAATGATACGTTGTTTAATGCCCAACTTAATAATTTAAATAGATACTCGCGGCTCTCCAATCCTTGCCTACCCAGATTGGGTTATGCTAATCAGGAAATAGATACTACAAATGTATGTTTAAATAATGTTCAAGAGCCCGTGTATCATGGTACGGCCAATGAAATAATCATGCATGTGAATCCACAATCAATCAATGAAATTCCAGCCGATTTGAGTACAGTAAATTTTTCATCAGTATGATGATGATTACCTACTATATCTGATTGAGTGTACTGTTGGTTCTTGGTGGAAATTCATGCTTATAATAATATCACACAACTTTTTAATACACTTTACACTTTATTTAGATTTTTAAAATAATTTATATATAAACACAACCGGTTTTGATTACCGCCCTGATGATGAGTTAATCAAAACTGTGTTTATATATAAATTATTGTAAAAATCTAAATAAAGTGAAAAGTGTATAAAAAGTTGTGTGATATTATTATGATTACATACCAACTTTCTAAATTGGATCCTTTTTTATATAATAATAAATGATCAAGCTTTTAATAGATAATATTATATTCATTAATAAGAAATAATGTGTATATTTTATGTTGTTTTGTATGTAAATTATGATACTACCTACATAATATTAATGTAAGATATATATTTTTTACAAGCAAGTTATTTTAAAAACTTATTATTATATTACCAAAGAAATAGTTGGTATGCTTTAAATTTCAATATGTGTTAAGACTGATTATAAAATAAGAATATTAATAAACTATTTTAATAGATAATATGTGTATTAATTTATAAGAAATAAATTTTTATTAAAAGTAAGAAGATTCTATGTTGTTTTGTTTGTTAATTATGATACTAATTGTTTTTATTATTATATCTTTTTACAAGCAGTTATTTTAAAATCTTATTAATAAATTACCAAAGGAATAGTTGTTATGCCTTAAATTTTAAAATGTGTAAGACTGATTATAAAATAAGAATATTAATAAACTATTTTAATAGATATGTGTATTAATTTATAAGAAATAATTTTTTATTCAAAGTAAGAAGATTCTATGTTGTTTTGTTTGTTAATTATGATACTAATTGTTTTTATTATTATAAGATATATTTTTACAAGCAGTTATTTTAAAATTTTATTAATAAATTACCAAAGGAATGGTTGTTATGCCTTAAATTTTAAAATGTGTAAGACTGATTATAAAATAAAAATATTAATAAACTATTTTAATAGATAATATGTGTATTAATTTATAAGAAATAAATTTTTATTCAAAGTAAGAAGATTCTATGTTGTTTTGTTTGTTAATTATGATACTAATTGTTTTTATTATTATAAGATATATTTTTACAAGCAGTTATTTTAAAATTTTATTAATAAATTACCAAAGGAATGGTTGTTATGCCTTAAATTTTAAAATGTGTAAGACTGATTATAAAATAAAAATATTAATAAACTATTTTAATAGATATGTGTATTAATTTATAAGAAAGAATGTTTATTGAAGTTAAGAAGATTTTTGTTGTTTTGTTTGTTAAATAAGATAGTAGTGTTTTATAATTGTAATAAGTAGACTATACATTTTTACAATCAAGCTTGAAAGAACTGATTACGACTAAGTTAATAGTAATTGATATACTTTAATTTTAAAATGATTATAACAAAATATATTAATAAGCAATCAAGGTTTTTTTTATAAAATTATTCCTTCTACATATTTTATTATTGACCCCAAAACTAAGCATTTATTTTTAAAGTTGTTATTTGGTTAATCTATGATCATTGATCATGGAAGCTTAAAAGTGCAAATTATAATTTGTTACTGTTAAAATCTACTAGCTGTCTCCAACAGACGTTCTGTCTTAATTAACTATGTACTTTACAGTTTCTACATCAATAACTTTACCCTACTACCGACAGCTACAAGAACCGACTTAGTGTTGAAGGTTATCTTAGTGTTGAAGGTTATTAAAGTACTAAATATATTGCTATATACCAATGGGGTATACAGGCTGTTTTACAGTCAGTGCCCAAATTTTTAAGAGCGAATATACTCTTGAATATAAGCCATTTTTACTATGAAACCTACTTTCCTACTTATGAAAAAAAAAATAGCTGTTACCTACAAAAATGCCATCTTCGTCTTAGCACTTTTGTAGGAAACATCAAACAACTACAACTTGGAAAGTAGGTTCCATAGTAACTTGTGTACCTGATATTTGTGCAAAATTTAAAATCGAAATTGGTCCAGTAGTTAGGAGCCTATTCAATGCAAATAAACAAACATCCGTTTTCTTATTAATGGATATTAATAAGAAAACGGATACTAATTTTCATTATGGTGTACCTACCTTATAATAATCTTTTAATGCCTCCAATATTGCACAACATGTTTTTGGAATAATTTTCCCTAAACCCTGTGGTGATATGATGGTAGTATATTTTAAAGCTTCATACTTTTGTCCAGTCGCAAGGAACCTCAGAGTAGCGGTCAAACGTTCATGCGGAGATATGGCTTCACGCATATTAGTATTCTTTTTTTCTATTAATGGTGTCACTAAACGAAGTAACTGTAAATATACTTCCTCATCCATGCGAAGATAATTGAACCAATCTTTTGGATAAAGACGAAGTTCCCGTAAAATATTGACGTGGGAATAAGTATCCCTTTGTTGGAGCCAGTTTTTAACCCACTGACTTCTTTTTTTCTCCCTTTTTTCGTATATTAAGGCTAAGGCAGCATAACACAATAATTCGGTTTCATCCATAGCGTGACAACAGTTGCAGAAAAATACAATTAATTTACACGACCGTAACTTACGCCAAACTAGAGCGAACTGTTGCGATTTTTCCGTGTGTGGGCACGAATCAGTTCAGGCCGAACTGACGTCAGTTGGGTCGGATGCGATTTTTCCGTGTGTGGGCTCGAATCCGTTCAGGCCGAACTGACGTCAGTTCTATCTGAAACGATCGGCCTCTCGTGTGTGGGGGCCTTAATATTATAAAGATGAAAACTTTGTTTCTATGTTTGTTTGTTTGTTTGCAATGAATAGGCTCAAAAAGTACTGGACCGATTTCAAAAATTCTTTCACCATTCGAAAGCTACTTTATCCACGAGTAACATGGGCTAAATTTTATTTTGGAAAAAAATTGGGTTCCGTAAGGTATTTGGGTTTTTCGGACACAAGGTGTAAAAAATCAACCAGAAAAGTTACTTATTTTGCGTACGCTGCCTAAACTATAAAAGATAGAACCATTTTATGTTCTAATTAATTGTAGATTTTATAAATACCTACAAAAAAGTCCGCGACACACTATACCTATCTATGTTGAGTGAGGCAAAACAACCATTTTTTTATTTAGAAATCTTGAATTAAACGCGTTTATTTTACTCATGCTATTAATCCTTATCAAAATAAATTATTTCATCACTAAGTACAGTTTATATCGATAATATTTGGTCTTTGAATGATTAAAATTGGACGATTGGTTTTGAAGTTATGGCGAAATTAAAATATTACTATTTCTGCTGCACGGCCCGTTGCAAAATGGGCGACATTCTGTAGTATTAAATTAAATTAAATACTATTTATTTCGGGCGGCATAGGCCCATATTATAAATACCTTATAGACTAACATACATATTACTATTATATCAGTATTAGTATCAGTATTGTACCCGTGCGAAGCCGGGGCGGGTCGTTAGTAGTGAATAAAGTAAAATTTTTATTCGTTTCGGTATGAACTGACGCTAAAATGTTCCGAATAAAGATTTATTTATTTAATTAATTACAAATGTATATACTTAAACCTTTTATTAGCTGGTCAAATTTTAAAGTTTTTTTAATATCTGGTAAATAAAATCGATTAATTAAATTTTGGACTTTAAAATAATAATCGCTTTCAGTAAACTACACTCGTTGTAGGTTGCTGGCAGGAAATTGATTTCAGTCGCCGTGATTCGACACTTATGATGTTAAATGATCTGGGAGTAAATAATCTGATGTCATTATTTACAGTCATGTGTGTTTCAGGCATATCTATAGGCTTTATTTTGATAATAATTTGTGATGAAGGCCAAAATTGAAACTTATTTTTTAATATATTATAAAGTTCTAATCTATTATTCTCACACCAATATCGGTGACGGAGCCCGATTTAATTGAAAACAGCCCAGGTACGCAGGAGTAATTTTATAGTGCCACTTGGGCACTATAAAATTACGCGCAGTACACAAGAGCACTCTCTCTATTCCTTTACTCTCATAATCCAGTGGGACGGATAACCGACACGACTGCTGAGCGATCCATCCAACTTTTTACATGCCCATCCGACGCATGGATCATCTTTCTTGTCAGACAATCAGGTGATCAGCCTGCGTTGTCCTAACCAAACTTGGAAACAAATATTTTTTGTTGTTCCAATGTGGGAATGTAATCCACGACCTCCGAGTCGGGAGCCAATGCTCTAACCACTAGACTTTACCCTTACACTAACTTATTAATTAGTGTAAGGGTAAAGTCTAGTGGTAAAGTTAAAGATTATGATCCAAGGGTAAAGTTATTACTTGTAAACCCAAGTTGTACAATATACAAAACATATTAAAAGAAAGCCAAAACTATTTTAAACAACGCTCTATGGTTTAAAATATCCTACTTGGAAAAGGGAATATTAAAATTTAATCTTACAGTATTATTAAAAAGAATTCAAATTCTATCCAGCTCTCCCTGACTAATGGCGCTGGGAGCTAGCACAGGTGATACAAAATTGATGTTCCGTCGTGCAAATATGGCAACCCTCCATCAACATAATTACGGACTAACTCGCCATCACAGTATAATTAGTTTTAGCCCTTATAGAGTTATCGCACTAATCTAAATGAAACTATCATATGGCGAAGTTAAGATGAGTTACAGACCCGTCCGACCGATTTTAAAATGTTAAGTACCTGGTTTAGTAGCTTTGCTCGCAGTTCAAAAATAAAAAGAATCACTAAAATATCCACACACACAAAAATTCTACAAACTGCTATTTAGACTAACATTGATATAGGGTAAAAAAAATTACGTGTATAAAAAAGCGCGGTTTCTCAGGGATGAGACCTAGCTTAATCGATTTTTTCTCCCAAATTTCATGAAAATACTTGTAGCTGTTTCTGATATTCTGATTATACAATACATTCAAGAATTGCTCGTTTAAAGTGTACTTCGTGTATGTTGTTCGTTACCAATGAAAATCCCTCCTAGCTTGTTAGGTACTGGTTACTCATATAATATCTGTAGATATATCTTCAGTTATAATATTTATTGTAATAATTTGTAACTTTTGGTTACAAAGTATTTTTTTTAATTCGCAAATATTTACCATGATAGAAACATGGAATAATTAAGCAATATTCTAGACATTTAATGATATCTGCATTCTGCACCCATTAAAGGGTTTTTGACATTGGAAATGTCTTTTCGATCGCTTCAGTATAGGGGCTGAATTCACGAAAAAGTGCGATTCCGTTATATCTCGGAGAATTGTAAAGATATGATAATAAAAAATATTCATAAAATACGCGTATTCACGAGATCTATAAGGTGCGGAAAGAATTTTTCGAGAAAGTCAAAAACTAAAAAAGTTAAGGCCAAAATACTGAAAAAAATATTCAATTTTTTCCGAATTTTTGATTTTGGCGCTCGATATTTTGGAAACGAATAATGATATCAAAAATTTGAGAAAAACTCCTCTGGACAGTTAAGTTGGCCACAATTTGAGCCTAAAACAAATACGATCGGGTTAAGGGTTTGCCCTGTAGCCTAACCTTTTGATACAAAAAAATATAATATTTTATGCTTTAAACGAGACTATCTTGTATGTTTATATTCAGAATCTCAACAACGGCTAAAAGTATTTACCTACATGAAATTTAGTACGTAGTGAGTTTTGGGTGTGAAAAATCAATCTAACTAGGTCTTATCCCTTAGAAACTGCGTATTTTTAAGCAATACATGTTTATTTTTATTTTGACGTGCAACAATATAATACGGTCTATCAATAATTTCGACTTTCTTCCGTCAGTCTGATTGGCAGCTTGGTATGCATGCCTATGTATAGTTTTTGCATTGTTTGGAAATTCAGAATGTGATGGGTTCGAATCCCGGTAAGATAAATATTTTTGTGATTCTCATTGTTTCTTTTTATTTTATATTTTATATTTCTTTTTTTTATTCGTTTTTATTTTTTTATTGTTCTACAAAAACACACGGCAATGCTCGGGATCCCAGGTACTGTATACTTATGCGTCACGGCTACAATTATTCAAACTTCGATACGCGTGTGGAAATTTTGCAATTTGTTTGTTCATACGTGTTATGTCGAGGATACTTATGTTAATCTATTAATTTTATGATCTTCTACTAGCTGATCCGGCAAACGTTGTTTTGCCATAATATATAAAAAATAATATAATAATAATAATAATAATAATAATAATATCTATGGACGCTTCACGCCACGTCAGTCTGGCCCCGTGGTAAGTATCCGAAGAACTTGTGTTACGGGTACCAGACAACGGAAATATATTTAATACTTTTATACTATACACATATTAATTAAGATTTTTATTATATTATACATATATTTAATACACATCCATGACCCAGGAACACAGAAAACTTTTTGTTCCCTGGCGGGATTCGAACCCGCGACCTCCGGCTTAAGCGCCACTGCCCTCACCACTGAGCCACGGAGGTCGTCAATGATGATAAAAAATAGATTACTACTGATTTTTAGACCTACCGAATGTGCAAAAAAAATCATAAGAATCGGTCAAGTCGTTTCGGAGGAGTGCAGTGTCCCCGAACACTATGGCACGAGATTTTTTAACCGACTTCCAAAAAAGGAGGCGATTATACTTGTGTGTTCAACGGTTGAGTACCATCTGTGGACCGATTATAAATTTATATTTTTGATGTAGAGTGTACAATCCCAAATCGGTCCTTTTGACCTCAAAGTGGTGACATGACGATGGGATCCATGAGTAACCAAAGGAACTCCTCGAAATTTATATGGACTTATACAGTTTTCTGACGTAATCCAAGCGTGTGCTACCAAAAAGTAAGAATTTGCACCAAGGTATAACCTGGATTCAAAAATAATGAACTGTATAACTCCTGACTCCTTATAGATAAATGTTTTGGGGCTTTCGGCGTTTTTTAAGAACTACAAGCATATACACCACTTTGTCAATTACAGTAATCATCATCATCACCATCGTCATCACACGAAACACCAACATAAATTAGGATGACATAAGCACTCACTACTTATCAGTTTTGTTTACCAGTATTAATGTCTTTGAAATTGTACTATTGGCAAAATTATATTCGTGATCATCATCATCATCATTATAATATTATATTAATTAATGCTTATTGCTACTTCCTTTTTTTCCACCGACTACTACAATAGATAATAATAATTATTTAATATTATAGTACCTAATGATTATCATCACTGGGGATTGTATATTAGGTCCACAGTTATGAAATGTTTATTTGGGGAAATACCTCTCAGAAACGTGGCATAAAATAAACGCTTGAATTCGTTTTGCCAAGAGAGTGAAAATAGCGGGGGCGTTTCTCTATTTATAAGTTTCTTAAAATATGTTAATATGTTAAATAATAATATAATAAATATAACTAATATTATTTTTCAACAAAAACAAAAAGAGAAAAAATATTATTTTTCAACAAAACTGACTTCCATAGTAAAAATGTACAAAAAAGTATGAAATAAAACTTATTTGCTAAAGAATTAGAATTAGGATTAGGATTGGGATTGGGATTGGGATTGGGATTGGGATTCGGATTGGGATTGGGATCGGGATCGGGATCGGGATCGGGATCGGGATCGGGATCGGGATCGGGATCGGGATCGGGATCGGGATCGGGATCGGGATCGGGATCGGGATCGGGATCGGGATCGGGATCGGGATCGGGATCGGGATCGGGATCGGGATCGGGATCGGGATCGGGATCGGGATCGGGATCGGGATCGGGATCGGGATCGGGATCGGGATCGGGATCGGGATCGGGATCGGGATCGGGATCGGGATCGGGATCAGGATTAGAATTAGAATTAGAATTAGAATTATTTATTTTCAAGAAATTGGTAATACATGGATGTTATTATAAAATATGTGTCACAATCCCCCCTTTAAATTTGGTTAAAATTTTAACTCTTTCTCTACTCAATCTTCATAATTTTGAAGTCGGAACCAGCCAAACTGAACGTGAGTTCTACTTTAAATATTGTTTAATTAGGATGTTATTCATGAGGACAGAATTAGTAAAAATATAAAAGGAAAGAGGGGTAGGGGAAGACCAAGGAAAAACTATAATATTAGTTTGTCTAAGAAAAGCTACAACTTGTAGAAAATGTAAATGTAATGTCCTATAGAGAGCTGAGTACTAGTGGAGGGTAGAGAAAAGTGGCGGAAGCTGCACCTTCAAGGGCCCTGACCTTAAATTAAAAAAGAGAAGAAGAGGACGTTGTTTGGGCTGGTACCGACTCAAAAATTATGAAGATTGAGTAGAGAAATAGTTAAAATTTAACCAAATTTAAAAAGGGAATTATTTAGAAATTAAGTTTTATTTTATACCTTTTGTACAAGCTTTGGAAGTCGGTGTTTGTTTTTTTTTAATATAGGTATATTAGTTAGATTACGAGTATAATATTATATTATGGTAACATGTCCTGACTGACTGATTAATCAACGCCGAGGCAAAACTACTGAAGCTAGAAACGAATATTTGGATTATGGCTTCATTTTGTGACGTATAGGTTCACTGAGAAGGGATTTTGCGAAAATCACCCCCTAAAGGATTAAAACAGTGTATCAACGTTTGTATTAACTTTTTTGTTTGCGGTCAAATCTGTTTGAAATTTCGTGATATTACTACTACTAAAACCCTAATTAATTTTTTTCAAAAATTACATTTATTAATTGGTAAAAAGGGGTATTAAACTTTGTGCGGGGAAAAATAATAAATGAGCATTTCGGCTTAGAACTTTGTAAATGTAGTCCTAAAATAAAATAAGTAACCACTCTTTCACGGTTTTCGATATTCAACCGCTAAAGGGGTGAACAGGGGTATTAATGTATTTTTATCACAGTCAGACTCATACTTGACTATATTTTTTAGAATGTTCTCTTCAAGGTCTTTATTTTGATACCCGTAGTACCCAGTGACACACGAGCGGATGAGTTAGAGTCGTGTGCGGATGTCAGCATACAATATGAGGAGTCACAAAAGCTCGTTTTAACAATAAACATAAGAGTCAGATATATAATATTAATAAAAAGAGGCACTGAAGAGTCCATTTCAGAGGTGAATAGTCTGCTGAACAGTTTAAGAATTGTTGCTTAAAATAGAAAATGGCGTTATCCCTACAAATAATGGTAAAATTACTATTCCGCAAAGTTTTGGCAACAGTGTTGCCATCACCATTTGTAGATATTTACTCTTTGCCATCACTTACAAAAGTCACTAACGCTGTTTACCTTGATTACCTTTCTATGAGCTCAGTAATCTCATTACTAAGCTCATAGAAAGGTTATGTGAGCGTGCCATTTTGCCCCTAAAAAATGAAAACGAAAATATAGTAAATTAACTTTTACTCAAGTCATTTGAAATAAATGAAGTACAATATATAAGGTTCAGTAAAATCAATTACGGTTATTTTGGGCGCATGATCTACTGCTTATGTCTAGACGTTTAGACGGAAAAATTATTCTCATACTGGAAAAATAAAATCTTCCTATATATGGGCGAGTTTGCGTTTGTAAACTAATAATTGTTTTATTTTATTTAAATTATTAATTAAATTTTTCGTCATGTCAAATTATTTCAGTGCATATAAATATTGAATCATAGTATCTGTAATTAAACGAACCGCTCGGGCGTCGCGCGGCACATAAATACAAATAAAAACCACCCCGTTGGGCGTCGGCCGGCACATTTGCCCATTTTTATTGCTATATTTTCTGTTTATTCTCATTTGTAAATATCTGGATTTTTATCTGTGATTGAAATTTATTTACTTAGTACAGGGATAAAACAAAGCTGTTATAGTTTTTTGTCTTTGCTGTTATACTCAATAATAAAATAATAATTGTTTGTCTCAGAGTAAAGAAATTTGACACCAATTTCACTCCACTCCACTAATCATTGATGTTTGGTTAATTTTGTGCACAAATCACGAATTTTTTTATATATATCGTTATTTGAACACGTATTTATTTAATTAAATAAAAACTTTCGTATGCGTGTGATATAAATTTTCGCCATAATTTAGCTTCAAAAACCAACATTAAAAAATTCATTTCCAGTGAAATCATGTTTGATATTTTGCATTATGTAGTTTATATTTCTTTTAATTTATTTTTTCATTGTGTAGAACGATTCTTCTAATTTCTAAAAATGTATAATGTGCCAAGGTTTTACTAACAATTCAATAATAAAAATCGAAAAAACAAGCGCGGGTGCCTTCTGGCGTATAATACCGCGTAACGCTCAAGGGGGGTCATGGATTTTTTTTTTACATTGGCCTGTTTTGTTATTAAATAATATGAACAATATATCCACAGAATGTAATTAACGCGAAATCAAATTAAAAATGTTTTTTATTGAGTTTAAAAACTAAGAATTGGGAAAAAAAAACAATTCTTTTGTGTTCACATCATGATTGCTTTTATTCGTTAAGTTTTTTTTAAATTCCAGTTACATCATCATATAAGGAATTTATTCTATTTTCTAAATATATATAACATGCAATAGTTTTAAAATCAATTGATTAATATAATCTTGAAAAACCGGAACCGGAGAAACCGCGCGAACGCCTTCAGTGCCGGACGCCGGACCCGCTGACACCATCCGGCTTTTACGACTCTAAGAATTCTTTATTCTTTAAATTTTTTAATTATAGTGTACTATAGTATTTTTTAATACTCTTGTTTGCTAGCCTATTTTAGCTCTCTTACAGATCGATGATATTATGTTTAACATTTTATATGTGTCGGAACCTTAGTGTATATTTTCACACACATACAATAAGTACCTATTTTTAAGGAAAACAGATGTCTTGGGTTTTTTTTATCAAAAATAAATCTCTGATGATTCCGATAATATTTCGTGGGATACTTATTTATTCATTGCGTAAAATAATTCCTATTCTTGATGACTAATTTACTATTTAATTTAATTTATTTTTAGCATAATAATTAAGGTCGCTTTTTAAAAATAATAGGAAAATTAATCACCTCAATATATATACGCGTACGAAGTCGCGGCCAAAAGCTAGTCTAGGTATAAAATAATTATCATTTAACTTTGTAGTTTTATTGTAACCTTTTCCTATTATCGCGACTTTCTAGTCACTCAGCGACAGTATTTTTTCGAATTCCGTAGATTCATTTCCAATGTGCTCGATAGTCGTGTGAGGCACGAAATCTGTGATTTTTTTTTAATAATTAATTAATTCGTAAAAATTTACTATGATGGAAACATGGAATATATAAGCGATATTCTAGATCTATTTAATGATATCAGCGGGTCTAAAAAGGCCACTTTCGCAATATCATCGCAATATTGCTATTTGACACTAAAGCAATTCTGCTTGTAAATCTGTCAAATTAATGCATTTCAGCCAGTTTCTGCATATGAATTGTATCCAAATCATATTATGAATTGCAATTCAAGTGGCCATTTTACGATCGCTGTCATCTTTCATACAGTAATTCATAACAAGAATTGAAAATGAATTGCCAAAACGGCCTTTTTAGACCTGCACCCCAATCGCGCTATTTTTCAACGTTTCAATTCAGGTTCATCTCTGCTTTGGTTGCGTTTCAGTTATGGTTCGTTTGCGGTGCGTCTGAACAAATTTCAGTATCGCGCTATCCTTCTTGAAGTAACTCAACCTCAGACGAAACTCGAACGAAACGGAACGTAACCTTTCGGTTGACATTAGGGATGCGAACCTAGTATTTTTGTAAATATCTGTGATTTTAGCATAATCGACATCAATTTTACTTGCGCGACCGCACTAATTGCTTTGGAATTTGTGGTTTATGGATGTTTGTTTTTGATCATCGACGCCGCCATATTTAAAAGAAGAGGAAGTTACTAATAATTTTATTTATTTATTGACATCCTTGGTTTTTCGTTTATTTTATTCCAATAAACTACTTACTTCTTATACTGTGAATGCCGTCGTCGAACAACGGTCGCGGATGCTGCTCTTGGAGTAGTAAGAAAAATACAAAGACCTAGGTACTAGCTCTCGAAATAGTTAGGTCAAACGAGGCGAGGTACGAGCTCTTTTATCAACATTATGGCGAGAATGCTCGCTCATACTTAACGCCGAAGGACCCGCAAGATCGGGCAAAGGTATGTGTACCTACCTAATAAATTAATAATATAACCATTTATTTATTTATTTATTTAATCACAGGAGATTCAACAGCCAAAAATTAACAATAAGTTACAAGTCATAGCATTAGACAGCCAATTACAGAATCTCACGTTTAGAAGACAGATTATGTATAAGAAGGGTTAGCTATAGGTTAATGTTAAATTGTTACACAATGCAAGACAGCTTAATAAAAATGTTATAAACATTTACTGAAATAACTTTTTCTTTTATTTTTTGGGCCCATGCCCAATGTCTGACAAGGTCCATTTGCCTCCATAAAATTCATTAATTAATGTGAGACATTTTACTATTAAAATGTTAGAATATGTTAGTGTTCTATTATCTAGCATTAAAACCTAATCAGAAAATATTAATTTAATATTTTTTAAATTTCAGCTAATAGGACTGCATTACAAGAATCCAGGCTAATGATTTTAAATATCGAAAAAAATAAGGCAGATTAGAAGCAGTCCTCATTATGGCACATGGTTTCAAATAGTTGGCCGAGAGTGCAGACAGATTTACAAGACAGGTAATGTAAAATTCTTACAAACTTCCCGAAGACAGTAGTAATTAATTGTTCAATTTTATATAAAAAATTTAAACTAAGCTGATAAAACAAATCTTTTGCAATGACTGTTTATTTATATTTTCTAAACAAATCATAAATAATTAATTTATTGTTTATCTGTTTATCATTGTGTTTCAGTATACCAGACAAGCCGAAGCCTCACCAAGAGATGAAAACTGTTGCATAGTCCCAGCCCAAGGCTCTTTTTACTTTTGAAATTCGCATTAGTTCCACTCTTGACTAATATTTATTAAGAGTGAATCTGGTGCGAATTTGATGTCTTATACAATACATAAATACATTGTCTTTTATTCTAGTTTGTCATAGTATTTACATATTTATTCCTTAACTGTTTATTTTTTACCAATTTTGTTAAGAATTAAGGTATAAAAGAATATACAGTGCAAACTACTTTCAATAATTTTAATGGTTGTAAGTATTTTGTGTTATTGGTGCTCTTAAACAGTGGTATTCGAATTTCTTATAGTACTTGCATAATTATTTATTCATAGACTCATTTATGTATGTCACTGTAAAATTGTAAAAACTGTTAGATTATAAAATAACTAAGGAGATAATAAAAATATGTCAAAATATTAAAAACTATATATTTATAATCTAACGAAAAATAATGTGTGAAATTATAGGCTGCATATTCGCGTCGGAAGTCATCAACATTTTACAATTTCACTAGTTTTATTACACTCTAAAGTCTAAACCGTTTTTACAATTTTACGGTGACATCTAAAAATAAAGAGTTAAAATTAAAACTATATGTAACAGTGTTAAAATTACTTTTAGTATATTATAATGGGTATGTCTTAATACTTTTGTTAATGGTGCTATTATTTTAGTTTCTTTCACATAGTACTTACATATTAATTTGTTGACTAATTATTGTTAAATTAAACAAGTTTTATAAATACAAAACATTTTTTATTAATTCCTCACACACACTCATATTAATTTAAATTTCATCATTAGATGGCAGTTGCTAAACTACCAAGATTCCATAGGCATCCTATTTTTAAACTCCTTAAAGATATTTGCACATTACATCGACTCAACACTTACTCACAGTATGCCATTCAAATGTAAGCTTGTTCACACAACACGAGTTCTTCGGGACTGTTAGGCTGTGGGTCAGATGGTGTCATCATAGTGGATAATCTGATTCCCCTAAAATAGAACAAACATCAATAAGAAAATCTTAATAAAATAGTTTTATAACTGCACCAATGCAAAGTACACCGCAACACAATTCTTATGTGCTTATAACAATAGTTTTATAATTATTTATTAATCTACATAAGTAAACTGCAGACATAACTTATTTTCTTGTTAGTTTAAGTTACACAAACTTGTTGTTCAAAAGTCTTATTGTGCAATATGTGCAATTAGTATTTACCTACTTAAAGATATATCATGTCCTCTCCAATCTCCATCTACAACATGCAGCTGGTTTAAGTATGAATTTAATGGGTGACTTGCCCATGACACTGTAATATTTAATTTTGCATCACACATCTGTAACAAAAAAATAATTTCAAATTAGGTATAATATTATCTCTCAAGTACCCGTTTACGTTTTACATTAGATGTTTGCTTATGCTTACTATTTGAACATTCAGAGAATGGTAATCTTTTCTATCATAAACTATAGTATCCCAGTTCATGTTCATGTGGATGCACAATGGCCCATCAACATAGGTGAGGAGTAACCTAACAGAGATGTATTTTATTTACATATAATATCATTAAATGCGTGTGGCCTTAAGAACTACTAAATAGCAATTTATCACGGAATTTACCTTCGTATTTACGTCCAAAGCATCCGAACACAAGGTTGGTGGCATGTGGGGGGCCACTTCTATAATTAGGGCTTTTGTTATTGCCTTTGAAATTCGGTTCCTTTTAGTATAAGCATGCGATCGTAGGCATTTCTTTTACCCGATGCGATCGCATAAATTCTCACATCTGGATACATCATACAGCCTCACAAACAGCTTGAGCCACTGCCGTAGGTATTTAATATTGTAATTATCCAACAAATCTAGGTACAATTTCTATTTTTTTATCTCACTTTGTTTAATTGTTTTCTCAAAAACGAGTCATTTACAAGAAACGTTTCAGTAACGTGCGAGAAAAAGAAGCTCCGTATCAACTTTTTGTTTTGACAGCGTTTGCGCTTCAGCTGCGGTGCAGTTACGTCCCAACTATCTGTCAAAACGTTAGCGCGATACCGAATCCTTCAAAAAGTCGAGTAACGTTAACGTTTCGTTTGCGGTTCATCTGAAAAAACTTAGCGCGATTGGGGTGCAGCTGCACTCAATAAAGGATTTTTTTAAATAATAAATAAATAGTATAATCAAAACAACTCAGGCTCATTTTGTGCTTAGCTGGATTATCTAAGTTAGTATCATAGTGATAAATCAAGGCAATGGAAGGTAAAGTTTCAATTTAAGCAGGCCACATAACTCAGGGCACAGGCGTGATATCCGCTGAATTATAGTCACTCGCATTACACTTGGATACTTGCCATGCTATATTGATTGCCACTACTGGAATTTTCCAAAGTTGATGCCTTACAAGATTTATTTTTACAGAATACGTAGGTTTATTTATATGCGTTTATTATTGGAAAATGCAATTTTTTTAGGACATGAGCATGTCCAACCAAAATTTTATGTTACTTTTTTCTATGTAGGTAGTTAGGTACATATTGTATTCCAGTTGGGTCTTTGTTAGGTGTTAATTTGTTTATTAGTTGAATGTACGATCGGGGAATCATATTATGATAACAAACTGACACGTCACTGACTGCATGCCGTCATTATAATACATGTCGCATCCGGTCATAAAGCGGAAACGGAACTTCAAGTGCGCCATCTTGTTTGGCGCGCTTCGACAGAGTCGGGACGTGTCGGAAAGCAGTGCTGGAGTGGGGGGTGTCCCCTCCTGTGCCGACCAGGCATTTGGGGCAGCAGTTCAAGCTGAGCCACCAACTAGTCAACACGTCACGGAACTGTCCAAGTTTCGTTTTAGTGCGAGTGTATACAAAAGTGCTGTGATTTTAGTGTAGTACATTTATGAAGAAAGAATTGTGATTCCGAATAAACGAGTGATATTGTAAGTTTGTTACTTCTCTTTGCAAGATACACTCACAGTACCTATGTCTGAATGGTATAGATCCAAAATCTTGAGCCTCAGACGACATCAGAATTGGGATCTGACCAATGACGCGCCCTGTTTGAAATGCAGCAGAATCTACCACTGCTGCTGCTCATTAACACTATCAAATCGCTGACGACGATGCCTGTGATTATTTTACCCGAAATCAACCCGGAACAGCCAGATGTGGACTCCCAAAAAGTGTAATGTAGCCCGCACAAATGCTACAAAAAGTGATAATAATCATTGCGAATGGTGTGGATTGAGTTTGGCAGTGAGTACAACAAGGCAGCACGCCATGCATATGGCGTAATTGTCAAACTACGGGACAACAGTGAACTGAAAGCAAGGTGACCTTGTACCAATAACCCTTTATTCGTGCCCGCCACGAAGACTGGATTAAGACGGAGTTGAAGTAAGGACAGCGGTGACGTGATGACGACAGTCACATGACGTCTATGGTGGTGACACGAGCGCGGTGGCGCATCAACAACAGGCTTTGATTATGAATTCGGTGGTTTTGGTAACAGGTGGTAGCCAACTTTTATTCTCGCTATAATTTTTAAGACCTTCAATACAATAGTGATTTATCTCGTGTTTCAAGTGTTCATGAAATTGCTTGCTTATGTCTCAAAATAACCTTTAGTTTAGTGTTCAGTTGTTTTGCTTTTTATTTTATATTGTGCAGATTGACGTTCGACTGGGCGATGCACAGCCGTGCCAAGGGGACAACAAGCGGCGCTGCGCGGCCGAGCAGCGGCAGCGCGGGCGGCGGCTACCTCCATGGCGACAGTGCCAAATGGATGTGAATTGCGCTTCTTCTGGGCTGGTCTATTCGCTTCACAATGATGTGAACTGGTTGTATCGAACTTTACTTATTTCATTATAGGGTTCTAAATTATTCTGGTTTTATAACCAAAGTATTATAAAAAAGAAACAAAGTAAATGAGCAGAAATAAACGCAAAGTAAAAACGAATACTCAGTACATACGACATACATCTTACAGACTCATTATTGTTTGATTAACCGACACTGTGCATCACGCTTGAATATTATAGCAGTAGTTACTAGAAAGCTAAATTATTTCTGGTAATTAAAAATCATTACCGACATTCTATTTAGTGATATCAAATTGTACTTTGTAATAAAATGACAAGTCACGGCAGTACGCGCAAGTTGTAAACAACTCTTGAGAAAACAAAGACAATCCTCAATTGCAGGTATTCCTGAAAAACAATAGCTAGTGCACTGCATAAACAAAATCAGTTGACGCGTATTTTACAAATGTTGTTTAGGCAGTATTAGTTTGAAACGACTTCAATTAAATTTTACGTCTACCTACCTATTAAATATTGAAAATCAACTTTGTACTTGGTTTTTAATCACAGTACATACAGTTTGAGAATAGTCTTATTTCTTATTTGGCGTTACTGCACACGTAGTAAGAGAAATTAACAATTGGTCAGTTTCAAAAGTGACTTTAAATAATGTCAGGGATGTTGTTATTTATTCTGAAAGTGTCTAAAAACTGTTAGATGTTAACATGATAATAATTAGTTCTAGGACATTCGCAATTCGCGAGAAAACTTTGAGAGTTTATGATATCGTTGTTGTAAGCTGTTAAAATATGAAACATTACATGTTTGTCTATAGACTATTACATGTTTAAACTAGGCGGATTGAAATGATTAAAAGTGCGAAAATAACATGGTGTGGTAGGTCCACGAGCGAGCGAAATAGCCTCCGTGGTCTAGTGGTTAGAGCACCAGCTCTCGACTCGGAGGTCGCGGGTTCGATTCCCGCATTGGAACGACAACGTTAGGACAATGCGGGCTGACCACCTGATTGTCTGACAAGAAAGATGATCCATGCGTCGGATGAGCATGTAAAAAGTTGGACCTACGTCTGATCTCTCGTCAGTCGTGTCGGTTATTCGTCCCATTGTGAGTAGAGGAAGGAAGTAAAGTAAACGAGAGTAAAGGAGAGAGTGCTCTTGTGTACTGCGCACACGCTTGAGCACTATAAAATTACTACTGCGTAACTGGCTTGGTTTCAATGAAACCGGCCACCGTCACCGATATCGGTGTGGGGAGTCATTATATTAATTCCATGAGCGTGCATCAGTATAGGTTACGTAAATTGTAGGAAATAATAGTTTAATTGACATCAAAAAGAAAAGAGGTTAAAAGAAATAATTTGACAGTTTCAGAAGTTGCGGTATGCGGTAAGCAAGTGCCTATGGCTGGTGTTGATGGTGATCGCGGCAGCACACGTTCAACGGTTCAGTTGCTGTGATTGAGGCGGATAAGAAAGTGCTGGTGTTGATGGTGATCGCGGCAGCACACGCTCAACGGTCCATTGGCTGTGAATGAGGCGGATAAGAAAGCTCATCGGTGAACTTGGTTATCATGTAAAAGGTTGTAAGCGCACTTGGAAGTCTTCTGGTATAGTAAGACTGTTTTTGATTTTTGAAAGGAAATGAAATGAAATTAACTTTATTGCATGATCAAATCTGACATTCTTTCCTCAAAAAAAAAAAAAAGGGAAATCAGATTTCTAGATAGCGCAGTTCTTGAGATACAGCCTGGTGACAGGCAGACATACAGCAGAGTCTTAGATTTTTATGTTCCTGTATTGTGATTACGCTGTAAGGGTAAAACCCTTTGATACGGAACCCTAAGAGGAACGTAATTGTACATAGTTTGAACAATTTTTGTGCTGTGTTATTTTGTGTACAGGAGGTTCTGTATTCGAGCGGTGGCTAGCGACGCGACGAGACGCGTCGTGACGCAACACGACGCGACACGACGGAGCGCGGCGGGTGGTGTGGGCCGTGCGACGGGGTGCCTCGGCGGCCAGGTGTCGGCACTCTGTACTTCATTGAAGTATCAGATTTGGAACTAAAGTTATTTGGTGAGCGTAATTGTTTATCTTGTGACTGTAGTCTTAAGACTCGGTATAGTCTTTTATGATCGCATTAGAAAGATACTCGAGAGTCAGGTACCTATTGAGATTGTAGAGTATAATGAGATAGAGAATGAAGGGACATCAGGTACGATGTCAGGGCAGGTTCACAATTCATAAGTTCGGAAACTGTACCAGGATACTATAGGAGGTAGTCCTGAGTAGTACAGTCGGATCTTGCCTCGTAGCAAATATCATATTTTGAGTTAAAGGTTGACTTGGTCTCTCCTTAAGAGAGCTATTCTTGTGTGTAGTGTGGTTAAAGGTATACAAACCTATGAACTGTGAATGTGAAACCTGAAGCTGTTAATAATTTTTGTTTTTCTGATTGTTTATTTAAATATGATTCTCAAAAGGTACATGATTCAAAATAGAAGTTTAAATTGAATAGTAATGTTACGAAATAGCTATGCTACGTAATTAACTCATAATGATTAATAAGTGATCATACTTGATAATTCTGGTTGGTTAATGATGAACAAATTTAAGTTGTAATCAATAGTAGAGTAAAATCTCTATCTACCGTACTGTGTTCAATCATACCAGTTATTTAAACGTCCGGTGACTATAAATACGCTCATAATCGAGTCCGAAAAATGCCTGAGGGCCAAGTACCTATTGAAGTTGTTGAAGATGATGATATTTAATGAGATTCTGTTTCTTTGGGAACTCTATTCGCTGTGTCGGAGACCATACCATTGTACAGTAGCCGTAGCCTAAATCGGCATCGTCCGTGGGTACGCGGTAGTGCTGTAGCTCTGGATGCTGTGGTCGGGTCTAGCCTTGTAGCCAAGACCATAGAGTCCGTCTGCGACTCAATTTCTGTTTGACCACGAATGAGTGACCCAAGGTTTAAAATGTGATTAAGTTGTACAATGTTTTGTTTTTGAACGTCAATGGTACTTGGTCCAGGTTTGATTTAAACTAGCATTAATTTTGTGTAAAGTTTTGAGATGAGATACTTTTTCTATGAACCTACTTAGTAAAATCCTAATGATATTTTGGATTAATGGTGTCTATTTTATGTTTTCTTTGGTTTAAATGATATTTTTAGTAGTCTAAATCATTTTAAAATGAAACAAACAATTTTCGAAGTGAATAAAGTATTGTCAAGCTTTATTTTTAAATATGAAAGATCAGCATTAAGATCAGATCGTGTCAGGATTGGACGAGCAAATACTGTGCTGTCTTAACATTGTTTCAGTTTAACGCACGGGGACGTGCGTCTCGCAGGATGGCCGTGTCGCATCCGGTCATAAAGCGGAAACGGAACTTCAAGTGCGCCATCTTGTTTGGCGCGCTTCGACAGAGTCGGGACGTGTCGGAAAGCAGTGCTGGAGTGGGGGGTGTCCCCTCCTGTGCCGACCAGGCATTTGGGGCAGCAGTTCAAGCTGAGCCACCAACTAGTCAACACGTCACGGAACTGTCCAAGTTTCGTTTTAGTGCGAGTGTATACAAAAGTGCTGTGATTTTAGTGTAGTACATTTATGAAGAAAGAATTGTGATTCCGAATAAACGAGTGATATTGTAAGTTTGTTACTTCTCTTTGCAAGATACACTCACAGTACCTATGTCTGAATGGTATAGATCCAAAATCTTGAGCCTCAGACGACATACAAATAACGTATGGGATCACTCTACCTGCCTATGTACTAGATTCCCTGATAGTACTTAAAATATTAACAATATCTTACTTATAATATAGTACCTACTTATAATATTAACAATTTTAATTATTTTATAAAATAATTCAAATTGTTTAAAAATTAAAAAAAAAAAGTACATTTACTAATCTTACTAATCTTTTGAACTCCGATCAATACAATATAAGGTACGAACTAGCCCATAACAATTTGCATATTAAAGATTATGTGTACGAGCGGTATCAAATTTGCTAAAATATTCATAGCACCATTAATGAACCATGGTCTTATCTTGATCTAGATCTTTTTAAGTTTTACACGTATTATTTACAAAAAAAAAAAAAATAATTAAAAAAATTTAAAAACCCGACTGCGTAAAAAGTGAACCAAACTAAGTACATAATTAAAACCGAAAAGAAAAAAACAAGCACTTAGATATCCGGTGGCCTAGAATTCTATAATATAATAATGAATTAATACTATTGGAACATAACAACTAAACAGTCAGGATCCATTGAAAAATTAGATTGGCTGTCGAATAATGGATCCCGACTGTTCAGATGTTATGTTCCAATAGTATTAATTCAATAATATATTAGAGAATTCTTGGCCACCGGATATCTAAGTGCTTGTTTTTTTCTTTTCGGTTTTAATTATGTACTTAGTTTGGTTCACTTTTTACGCAGTCGGGTTTTTAAATTTTTTAAATTATTATTTTTTATTTTATACTTTTTAGTTATGAGTACCTATTTACCAGACTGGATTTCCTATAAGCATCAGTAATACATCACAATTGCACTGGAATGTGAGAATGGTTGTTACGCAAATTTAAATCGATATAGATTCTAAACGGTCAGTCGAATCGAAAAATGTTGAGAGGAAACTAACAATGGTTTTTAAATACCTATCCAACGATACCCCACTTGATATAGTTAGTTGACTTTCATTTTTTTCATTTTCACAATATGGCGTCCAGTAGTCGCCATATTGAATTTTTACTAACGTCATGTCTTTAGTGACACTCGCCGGACTAAGAGGAATCGATTGACGTGTGAATCATAAAAATCGGCCCAGGCGTTTGGTCTGTATAGTGCTTCAAAGGAACATACATACATACATACATACATACATACATACATAGGCTGATAAACACATTACCACTCCTTTGCGTTGCGCAGTCGGGTAAAAAGGCTGTTAAATACACAATGTCTTCGAAACCAAAAATAGATACCCATGAAGCGTAATAAGTATTCGATTCGTTCCAAGATTCCTTCCTTTCTTTTAAAATAATTAAATTCTATATATAACTGTGCGGCCGTACCTACTTTGCGGCCTGCGCGTAACCTTTAAAGCCGGTGCGTTGTACAGCAGTGTGGGAGCGTCATAGTATCACAGGTAGTATAGTGCGAGTTGTTATTTAACTGTAAATTACGAATTTTTTTAGATATGCATACTAGTGGTAGACACTATCATATATAATTAGTATTGTAGCCTAATGTTGGGTTCAATATTTAATTCGTATAAATATACATGTAATATGTATAAGTCACTTTTTGTCGATTATTAGGCTGGTACTAACCATTATTTATCTGCTCTAAATGTAGATCATAATTTTTTTTTCCCGATTACGGCAAAGTCTAAAGGAAAGGTTATTTTGGAAGTCTTTTTAAGTATGTGCTTATCAAGAGCTTCGTGGCCTAGTGGGTAGACCGTTTGGTTCACACTCGAAAGAGTGTAGGTTTAAATCCCAGGTTGTGGCGTTTAATAAAAAAACCCGGCAAAGTGCGAGTCGGTCTCGCGCACCGAGGGTTCCGTAGAAATCTGTAGAAATTTACAGCTTTAGGGGTTTTATAGACCTGAATATTTGATATGAATTTCAATTTAATACCTCTACGCGTTCATGAGGACAGGGGTAGTAAGTTTAAAATTAGTAAAAATATTTTTAAATTTTTATTAATTTTATTATAGGAACTTATAGGTTCTGAATTTGCGAGTGTCAAACACTTGCAGAAATTTGCGGCATAAACGGCTGTATCTTTTGATTGACTTGGCTTAGAAGTTTGATTTTTTCATAGCTCCAAGTGACAGAAGATTTGAGTATTTGATATAAATTTCAGATTGATACCTCCACGCGTTCCTGAGAAAAAGGGTCTTCACAGACAGACGGACGGATAACAAAGTGATCCTATTATAAGGGTTCCGTTTTTTCCTTTCAAGGTATGGAACCCTAAAAATTAAGTTATTAATAAATCGAATATATTATTTCCACCTAATGCTATGTATAAGTAAGTAGCATTCAAAGCATTCACTAGTGCTTTGCTTTGGTGCCTTTCCACTAATACGCTTCTAAGGAAATACTCTAAATCTTGTTCACAGCTTATGCCAATACAAGCGTGTATAATTGAATAGATTATTATAATCCTTTAATCTATTATCCGATATTGAGCGAAATTGCCTTTCCTGGAACAAAGGAAGCGCTGCTTACTTTTCTCGGTCTGTGTTCTGTAATATTCTAACGCTTGTAATAATGTGGCTGGAAAAATACAATATACTTTGTGGAACTTTTATATTTACTGGAGCATACAAGGCTCACTATTACGAGTATATCCTTTACCGTCACGGTCGAATGTTGTGCTCAAACAGGCAAAAATATTTCAAAAAGTCCACGTGTATTCTCTGACTCTCGTCTAGACTATGTTAAAGTGGATTTATTCTGATTTATTTATTCAGCACGAAACAGACAGTAATAGGAACAAATATTAATAAATTAACATAATAAAGTACAGGTATAAAAACATGAAATTTAGATGCATGCACATTTTTATATTTTATAGGAAATTAGCTGTTGCTCACGGCTTAGCCCACGTACATATTATAGTTATGCACGGGAATACTGTACTTTTTAAAATTTCATATAGTTGATAAAAGCATCATAATTATGTTTTAATCCAGAGCCTAAACTACTACCATACCAAATTTCATCAAAATCTGTTCGGTACTTATTGCGTGAAAGAGTAACAAACATCCGTCCATCCTCACAAACTTTCACATTTATAATATTAGTAGGAAGTATAGATGTGTTAAATATAACATTAAAACTTACTGATTAAAATGGAATATTAATTACATACATTTAAACTAAAATATAGGTAATCAAACCTACCTTTTGGTGGTGACACTGCATTTACAAAGATTTTTTTTTAATTACCTTATTTATTAAATTTATTTATTTTTATATTACAAAAATGAGATAAAAGTTCCCAAAAATATTATATTTAAAAATTTTTAAAAGTAACAAACTCATTAGACAATAAAGTATTTAATTAATACCTAATTATGTATTCTAATAAAAGTGTTTTCAGCTTCAGTCAGCTTATTCGTAAAATCGCTGGAGTGTATTATTAACACATCCTTGTGCGTATACTCATATTTGGTGTAATCCTAAATTTGTACTGGAAACTTAGAATGTTGTATCCATTGGATTATTGTATTTAAGTATCTACTTCTTTATTTATCCTCTTCTAATTTAAGTTTTATAAGCGTATTTGTATACCAAGGAGGCTATCGCGGTTTCGCGGTTATTTTAATCATCATTACCCCTTTTGCCATGCACTGCTGAAGTAACTACAATTCCATTATTACCATCCCTGTTCTCATCAGTCCCAGCAGTCATAAATCCTAATCCATAAACTGCCCACATGTGTCTGTTTATAGCGATTCATCCAATAGAGTATACATTTCCTTTAAGTATATATCTGTTAAACTGTCATCAACTAATAACCTACAATTTTCCAGCTATGTTGTCATTAGCACATTGCTTTCGACATGTTCTAATTTGTGGTTAGATCAGAACAAATGGAACGTAATTAATGGAACATGAAACGAAACTGGACTGGGCTTTTAAACTACATCTTGTGGACTGAACACACTACAATAAGTAGAGCATTTATTAACATTCTCTCAAATGGTTATGGAAAAATATTAGCTAACCCGCAAAAGCCTAGCATGGTTATATGCACCATGACCACGCTAGGCTAATTCTCAGAAGGAAAGACCCGAGCTCCCAACAGTGTGGATTTCGGTGTTAGGAAAATATTATAAGTTGGAAACCTATTCAAAAATAATATAACGAAGAGCATGTCACGTCATGTCTTAGGAGGGTTCCGTAACTATCAACGCGCAATAGGTTTTCCATCAAAATAATTTGCCTAAAGGGTTTTTACTATGTTCTATCAGCATGGAAACAAACAAGTTTCTATCTCCTATATTTTAGAAATGTTAGGGGGGACCAACTTATAAACGATTTTTTTTCATTTATTTCCAGTATAAATAATACATCTAAAATTTTCATGTAACAATTCAAACATTCAAGAAACCACAGATGTTTGTATATATGATGTTACAAGTTAGCACCAACTTATAGAGCTGATTCCCGAGGCTCCGCCCGCTTAAGAACAGTAATTTACGGGAACCGTATGTATATGTCTCGCGATAAAAAGTCACCTATGTCCTTCACCGTGCTAGACTTTATATATTTGCCGAAACCGTACCGTTTTTTACGTGAAACCGTAAATAAAGTTTTCCACGGGAATCGCACATTTCCCCGTGATAAAATGTAGCCTATGTTCCTCCCCGTGATCTACTTTATATATTTTCCAAATTTCATGATAATCCGTTACGTAGTTTTAAGTGAAACCGTAAATGCCTATGTTCTTTCTCAGGCTCTAGACTATCTATGTACCAAATTTGATTTAAATCGGTTCAATAGTTTTGGCGTGAAAGCGAGACAGACAGACAGAGAGACAGAGTTACTTTCGTATTTATACTATTATTATGGATAATTAATAGTAGTCTATTACAACAAACATAACATACCTATTCAACGATACTCCACAAAATGGGGTAGAATAAAAAATATTTTTCATCCACACTTCACATGAATGGAGAGCCACCCTAAAGTTAGAGATTCATGCATATTTTGTAACTATACTTAATTTAATCCATTTAAATTCATAATTATAGAAGCTAGGAGAGCAGACAGACGGACGGACAGGGCTAAACTACAAGGGCTAAACAGTAGTTTTTAGGGTTCCGTAATAGTAATTACGGAACCCTAAAAACGTAACATTAATTATGATCGACTAGCTGATGCCCGCGGCCCCGCCGCGTAAGTACAGTAACACAAGGGAATCTATGTCCTGCGATAAAAAGTAACCTATGTCCTTCCCCATGGTCTACTTTATATCTGTGCCAAATTTCATAATAATCTGTTTAGTAGTTTTTACGTGAAACTGTCAATAAAATATCCCACGGGAACCGTACATTTCCCCGCGATCAAATGTAGCCTTTGTCCTTCCCGTGGTCTACTTTATATCTATGCCAATTTTCATGATAATCGGCTTAGTAGTTTTTACGTGAAACTGTAAAAAAGTATCACACGGGACCAACCGTACATTTCCTCGCGATAAAAAGTAGCCTATGTCCTTTCTCAGACTCTAGACTATCTGTGTACCAAATTTCTCCCATTTTTAATATTAGTATGGATGGATGAACAGCCCACTGTTTGTAGTAAAAACAAAACAATTTGGTATTACCATAATCGCACATAATAGATAATATTATTATTCTCAAGAGTTTAGTCAAGTTAAAAAACCTAAGTGATTCTTTAGTAAAATACTTAAGCTTTTATTAAACATTCTTTTTATCTTTGATATTCGCTTTGTTCAAAACTTTTCATATTGAACTATTAAAAACTTTACATTTTATCTTCCTACTAAAATTGTTTCAACTTAACAAACAAAGACAAACGTCTAATGAAACAATGTAGGAGTAATTTGCTTTATAAGATAGTAATAAGTACGCAAAGTGAGTTTAGTTCTGGTGAGCTCGACAAAAGTCAAGACTCCATTGTGTGGGAGTCGAGACAACAAAAAATATTCCGAGCCGTCTTCCTTCTGACAATAGACTCTAGAACAAAGTGAATGGCTGAAACACTGTAGTAAGTTCAAATGTGTCCGAAATTCTTTGCGTCAGCGCAATGTTTTATCTAGTATCCAGTGTCTATTTTGTAAGTTTTGATTCATGATTTCGAGCTTTACCACCATTTGTTTAATGTTTATGAGTATAACAACATTATAATAATGAATAGCAGTATTGTCCAGTGGTCCAGTGGTTTAGAGCTTGGCTCTCAACTCGGAGGTCGTGGGTTCGATTCCCGCGTTGAAATAATTTGGTTAGGACAATGCAGGCTGATCACCTGATTGTCTGACGAGAAAGATGATCCATGTCATGGGCATGTAAAAAGTCGGTCCTGCGCCTGATCTCTCGCCAGTCGTATCGGTGATCGCGCCACTGGGTTACGAGAGTAAAGGAATAAAGAGTGTACTGCGCACATACTTGGGCACTATAAAATAACTCCTGCCTAGCTAGGTTGATTTCAATGAAAACGGCCACCGTCACCAAAATCCCTGTGGGGAGCCATTAAGAGCCCTATAACAAATCTGCACTCTGCGAGGAGCGCTCGCGCAGTACTGAATTTGGACGGTCGGTGCATCGCATTTTGTAGTAATTTTGCAGTTGTATTTATCGTATCTATTGAAATAGGATGCTTTAAAATTATAAAATCTTTATTCACCATGAAGTAACAATTGTTCTGGTATAAATTTTGCTTAATAATATTAACGTAGATAGGAGTAATTCACACTTAACTTAAAGCGATTTTCGAAGTTTTTTGGCTTAGAATATTTTTTTTTCTTTATTAAATCAAAGATCTTTTAGAATTCTAAGTCCGCTACAAACTATACGACTATATAGGAGAACAGCCTCCGTGGTCTAGTGGTTAGAGCCTTGGCTCTCGACTCGGAGGTCGTGGGTTCGATTCCCGCATTGGAACAACAAAAAATGTTGTTTCCAAGTTTGGTTAGGGCAATGCAGGCTGATCACCTGATTGTCTGACAAGAAAGATGATCCATGCGTCGGATGGGCATGTAAAAAGTCGGACCTGCGCCTTATCTCTCGTCAGTCGTGTCGGTTATCCGTCCCACTGGATTACGAGAGTAAAGGAAGAGAGAGTGCTCTTGTGTACTGCGCACACACTTGGGCACTATAAAATTACTCCTGCGTAACTGGCCTGGTTTCAATGGAACCGGCCACCGTCACCGAGATCGGTGGGGAGTCATTATATAGGAGATAACATTCTAATTTTATTATTTCATTTGCTTAGAACAGTAGTTCAATCCAGGATCTCAAAAAAGTGCCTTCGTACATTTTATTAAAATATTTCTCTGCAATTTTGGGTTTAATTAAAAAGTTAAGCAAAATTTACAAAAAGCGAGGGCGCTACGAACTATGCCAATAGCTATTCTGCACTATTCAATATGTCAAAATTGTTAATGTATCTTTGTTTCTGAGATCAAGAACGCCATAATTGGCAATTTTACGCAAAAATCACAGTCGAGATGTAATATGACTCTTAATGAATAGCAGCTGATATTCATAAAGATAGAAATCTTTATAGGTAAATTAGCACCGGCAATCTAAGCCCTATTGATATGGTAATCGCATTAAGGTCTTTACACGATTCATAACTTCAACCAGCTGCGGCGTGTCATCAGCACCCGAAGTTAGTATCCCAAATTGGTATACGTGAAACGCTTACGCTAAAGTTGCTTCATACGAATTCATTTTGTACCTGTCGGCGGGCTACTCTATTAAAACTTTCTTTATGTATCCCGACTTTGTTACCACGATTAATAAACTTTTTAATGGACTCTGAATATTGCATGGTAAAATTTCGTGTAAATTATTAAAAAGTGATCACATCATTTTTGGGATCAAAAGTTGAAGTGGAAACTTGTTTGATACGGTTAATAAAGATTTTTGCTGTAGGCTGAGTGCGGACATAATGAAAATATTACGTAATTAATAATATTATTATGGCGGACATAGCTAATAGAAATTTTGTAAAAACAATACATAACAACCAAAAGTTATAAACTATAACCCGGTTACGTAAATCATGTTACATAGGCTAGGTTACTGGGCCTTTTTTATGAACATATTGCCACCTCATTAATTAAAATCGGATCAGCAGTACATTTAAAGTTAACCAATTACATAAAGTAACGTTAAAGTTAATTAATAACTACATAATTACATATATACGAACACAGACTGCGAAAATCAATACGCTTTTAAAGCTTCGCCGTATTTGGATAAAAAGTAAATTAAATGGAATGTTTAAAGGTGTTATGGTCTGGCCACGTCCACGGCAGGACGTCGTCACTCGTCGACCTAAAACAGTGCGGTGTGAGGTGTCGCGGTGCGTTGACATGAGGCTGGGACTATATTATTAGCGGAATCTTTCCGACCGGAGAAGATTCAGAACATTGAAAATATAACTCTGGACTCGTTTCTCCTTCTTCTTTTATGTATGGCGGCCTCAGTGAGTTGCCAATGTCAGAGTGCTTATTTGTTTATACTCTGCTCTATTGTAGGTCTAGTGGGGGAACAAGGGTACGGTGACTTACATATTATCTAACACAAAATTGTTGAATAACCTAGAACAAGCACAAACAAATAGGGTTACTAAAACTTCACAATTTTATATTGTTAGAACGAATATATGTGCATAAAATTTCAATAAAGGAAGTATATACATAACATAGAATGGATTTGAAATTGATAGGGCGAGGAATATTAGAAGGAAGAAGGTCATAAAGGGAGGATTGATTTCTAGGGCAACAGAAAAATATGTGATCCAAGGTACCCTCATCAAGGCCACACTCACAAAGAGAGTTATCCTTAACCCTAATTTTAGCTAAGAATACCGGTGAGCAGCAGTGTCCAAGTCTAACCGACAGACTGTAGAGCAAACCACCTTGCTATTCTGCGTGTATTTAAAAAACCATGGCCTAACTGGAATACCACTTTGAATATTTAGTGTTTGCCTTTCATATTACTTGAGCTGGCCCACTCACTATTCCACCTGATGTTTAAGTGTTTTTTAGCTATGGGAATTAAATCCTGGCAATATAATTTGTAATGCCTAAGTCCACCTGATATTATAGCTTCTTTGGCATAGGCATCAACACTCTCATTGCCAGTAATTCCGCTATGACTTGGTATCCAAGCTAAAATGACATGAATATTTTGTAGTTTGCATCTAAGGAGTAATTGCCTGATTTTTAAGATTAAAGGAAATCTATTCTTAGTGTGAAATTGATTGGCCATGATACCCTTCAAAGCGCTCCTGGAGTCCGAGAGGATAATAGACTTGCCTAGCCCATGAGACTCGATAAACGGGACAGCCTCATAGATGGCGAGTACTTCACCTGTAAAAACAGATGATGTAGGAGGCAATTTAAAATTCAGAATCACATTAACTCTCGGAATCCAGACCACAGCTCCAACACAGCCATCATCAGAGAGTTCAGAAGCATCCGTAAAAACAGGCAGCCAATCCTCAAAGTGCTGATCAATAATTTGTTTGAATTGAGTATTAGCCGAGGAGGAACCTTTATTTATAGGAAAGTTGAGGATGACATTTGGGGAAAAAGTTAAGGCATCAAATGGGGTAGAGAAGAGAGGATTAAGGATACACTGAAAGACAGGACAAGGTAGGCGGGTTATCTTAAGGTAACTGACCAGGAGGCAGGGAGGTTCTTTGTGAAGCCAATAGTTAGAAGAGGAAATTAATAGAGACAGTGTGTGCAGCATACCAATAAGGGGGTGAGATGAAGATTGGAAAACTTTAAAGAGAAATCTATCTGCCAGATACTGCCGCATGATGCTAAGTGGAGGGTCAACACATTCTACCTGAAGGGCATTAGTGGGAGACGACTTCATTGCACCTAGGATAATCCTTAATGACTTACTTTGGATTTTATCCAGGTCTTTTAAAGGGGCTTTATTACAAGGGATTAATAAAAATTATCCATAATCCATATGGCTGCGGATTAGCTGGATTCGTTTAATAGAGATGAAAGTAGAACACACGAGTGTCAAATATCAATGTCAAATGTGAGAGTTGTCAAATCGTGTGTCCGATTCTTAGCTCTATTGTATTACTCCAGAATTCTATTTTCAATGCTCTGAATTTTGTTCGGTTGGAGAGATTTCGTTAATATAGTAGCAGCCTAACGTGAAAATTTACGTTGCGGTAAACGTTTCGAAGTTTTTAGGGGCAAAAAAATTGTAAAATTATTTCATTTTACATAAATCTCGGGTGACATTATGTCAAATGAGTTCATTACATAAAACGATTTTGTAACAGTATTCCCGTGACAAACAATTATGCTTATTACAGCTCATTATATCACAATTAATTAAATCAATCGTGATTCTGCGTGCGGCTAGGATTTCTACGCGGAAACACCAATTAATAAAATTAATTTATTACGTTTTGTTATAATTTATGATGTGTAATATTTAGGCGTGTTACGATTTTTGAATAGCAAATAACTTATAGCCCGTACCTATATTATGTGTGGTCACTGGTCACACAAATCAAAACATTTTGTGAATTCGGCATCTACTCAGGGCCTCTAGTCAAGATGCATTCGATAATATGGACGGCGAACTTTGAAATAACAAAAGTATGGGATTTGACATAAGTCATCGCTAAGTGACATGTCGCTTGCGATTCGTTATGTCTTATCCCATACATTTTGCGTAGAAACCGGAGCGTCGACACGCGCCCTTAGTCAAAATGCGATTCGATAATTTCGACAACGAACTTCAAAATTAAAAATGTATAGGATTTGACATAAGTAATTGCTAAGTAACATGGCACTTGCGAGGCATTATGTCAAATCCCATACATTGTGTTTTGTAACTTCGCCGTCGAAATTAGACTAAAGACCCAGCTTTTCTTAGAATATTGTTTTCGAATTTATTAAGTAATGTGAATACGTATTATTCATACTATACCGCATTAATATGGTCGTTACTAATTATATTAGGGAAAAACCAAGCCAAATTCATTATTCAATAATGATCACAATTATTTTTGCTATGGTAATATTTTAATATCTGGTAGTAAACATTTAGCCGTCCCCAGTGTATTATGTGTTCAAATATAGGTTTATCTGATACTATTTACTAAATTACGTAATGACGTTTTTATCTAGGCGGCCATCACACAATTTATTGCTCTGGCAACTCAAAATTATTTCGTGATTCAGAGTTTATGTTAAAATGTGGTTAAAATATATTTTTATATAATTTGAACCGCGATGTTTCTATAGAACTATGTTTATATATTAAACTTTTAGCTGCCCCGGCACACGTTGTTCTGTCATAAGTCACAACTGGTATAAATAAATAACTACACCCACATCTACAACCTACAGGAGGATGTAGGTGTTATATAAACATCTATACCCACAATTACATCTACACCTTTTTTTTTGTTTCCGGGGGGGAAAATGCTTTACGCATACCACCCAGGCGCAGGGGGCACCCAAGTGGTGATGTGGGACTCATGGTATACCCACTAAACCCCCCCCCCCCCCATCTTCCTCCTCGCCGCCCTCTGACGGGGCCACGGGAACGATACACACATCCGCGACCCCGCCGGCGGCAGCCGCCTACAAGCGGCTCCATCCCGAAAGCCCGAAGGCCCTCCACGATGGGCGCACTAGATGGTATTAGGTGCGCCTCCCTCCTCGGCCTCCACCAGTACTGTAGCAGACTCCCCCTGAGTCTGCTACTAGGAGGCCATGGGTACCAGATAAACTGGTACCCGGTGGCAGATCAGGTCAGTGGTTCTGCCACCGACCACACCTCGGTCGCAGAGGATAGGGCAAGCGGCGCATCGCAATACCGACATGCCTCTTCCTCTGCGGCCCCACCAACGCCGTTTCGACGGAACGGCCCCGCCAGCTCGCAGGGGGTAGGGAGAATGGCGTACCGTAATACCATCACGCCTCTCCCCCTGCGATTCCTCCACGGCCGCAGAAGATAGGGAGAACGACGCACCGTAATACCGGCACTCCTCTACTTCTGCGGTTCCACCTCCACGCGCGTCCTCTGCGGGCATGTTCAGCCAGCTGGGAGCGCCCTCCTCGGGCCAGCCGGCGGCAAACAGGCCGGCCCCGGTTGCCTCCTAGCTTCACCGTGGGTGACCAGTCCACGGTTACTAAGCCCCACCGCCACGACAAGGCGTGCAACCATCGGGGGGAACTACATCTACACCTGCAACAACACTTTCTCACCGTTTAAACCGTCTCAGAACCCTTAGTGCCGTTGCACACGTTCCAGGTTGCCGGGTAGCCGGTGCCGGGTAGTCAATCGCGAAGTGTATAGACATGTACGATAGCTTTCACACGTACCGGTCGGTGTACATCTCCATACATTTCGCACACGTTGCACATGTTCCGGTTGCCGGGTAGCCGGTGCCGGGTTACTACCTGGCACCGGCTACCCGGCAACAAGAACGTGTGCAGCGGCACTTATAGTTTAATTAGGTCCGTCCATCTGTCCGTCCTCGGCTTAACTTCCAAACGGTTAGTGTTACCAAGCCGACAAAGTGCTGAAATAACGAAAGTCACGAAGAATATGTTTTCTGGGGTACCTTCCAGTCGAACGTTAGTCGAAGTACACGTGAAGTGAGGATATTTTTTCTGTGGGTAAAAACATTAAGAGGTTGTTAAAATTTACTTCTATTTTTTGAAGTACTAGGTGAACTAGAAAATATTTTAACCAACAAATTTACAGTGACGAAAAGTGAAAAGTGTTTCGTTGAAAAGCCTTGAGTCTTTATCAAATAAGTAAAAATTTCTAGAACATAATTCTTAGTAGGTATTTATCTAAAGTTCTAAGGTAATGTTTATTATTTACCTACTTTGTAATATTTATGTTCGTGTGTAGAAGTTACTCAATCTGTGGATGTACCACAGATTGAATAATTTCATCAATTAAAAACCCCCGACACAAAAAATAAACTCTAAAAAATAATAAATAATATTTTAAACCTATTATAATTATATTATCACATATAATATTATGTAAGTTGAAATAATTTTATTTTCCAATCTTCGCCTCGTCGGGGGACCGCTAAAGTTTATAAAGTATTTTTACAACAACAGCTAATTAATTATTACGAATTACATTTAAGTAGGTATGAGCAAATTATTTTCGGAGTAAATTCTTTTGTTCATTCTGCGACTACACGTGTTTTTTTCACATAGCGGTCCCCCGACGAGACGACGATTGGAAAATAAAATTATTTCAACTTACATAATATTATATGTGATAATATAATTATAATAGGTTTAAAATATTATTTATTATTTTTTAGAGTTTATTTTTTGTGTCGGGGGTTTTTAAAATTTTTAATTTTACTTTTATTTTATCCTTTTTAAAGTAGGTATAAATAATGATTACCTTACCATATACATACTTTCAACGTCATTGAAGTAACATGGTACCAAATTTCGAATCGATAGGACATGTGGACGATAGTCAGATCCCCTCATCAACTAATAAAGAAAAGATGATCTTCAAACGGCTAATCAGGTCATGGTTACCTTACCATGTTCTTTAAATATCGTTGAAGTAACACGGTACCAAATTTCGAATCGATCGGACATAAGAAAGTTAGTCAGATCCCCTCATCAACTAGAAAAGTGCTGATCATCTTCAAACGGCTGATCTTCCCACCACCAATTTTCTCATCAAACGAAGCTACGAACACTGTCGATTAAGTCATCAATATTCTCTTTCAGTGCGCTTTCATTTGAGACCTTACTCGAGTATATTTGCACATTCGGATTTTCTTCCCCGCTTTCACCCCCCACAACTTTTGAACGGCTCAACCGATTTTCATCAAACATGTCTAAGAACACTCGCATGTAAGTCACCTTTAATATAAAAGAAACTAAATTGAAATCGCTTCATCCGTTCGGGAGCTATGATGCCACAGACAGACAGACAGACAGACAGACACACCCACAGACAGACAGACAGACAGACACGTCAAACTTATAACACTTTTGCGTCGGGGGTTAAAAATACAATGTTTTGACTTTCGAAGACAAAAATATAATACCAGTCCGTTTTATTTATTTAAACATTCATTTGAAATGTTTTAGTAGGTACCTAATCTAGAGATGAAAATAATTATATAATTTTTTAGTGTATTATTATTAAGGCCTGTATCACAATAATTGATTATTATGTGATAATAACTTATCCGGAAGTTTTGTCTCTGTCGCTCAGTACTATAAAGTAAACAACGACAAAACTTGCGAATAACCTATTCTGGGCCTCTAGTCAAGATGCATTCGATAATTTCGACGGCGAAGTTCGAAAACAAAATGTATGGAATTTGACATAATGCATCGCAAGCGACATTTCACTTATCGATGACTTAATATGTCAAATCCCATACATTTTTCATTTCGAAGTTCGCCGTCGAAATAATCGAATGCATCTTGACTAGAGGCCCAGTTTATTCGCAAGTTTTGTCGACTGACATTCGCTATTTAGCTTACTTACGAATGTCAGTCGTCACTTATTAGACGATTATGAAACAGGGCGCCTAGACAAATTACCTTCGTTAAAATTCGGAAAGATCTGTCGTATCGACTTCTCTTTTGAGATCACGACATTTTGTCCCTAGACAAACGCACACTGTTGTTCGAATCGCAACAACGAATTGCTCAAACGTTAGTTGTTTATGATTTCAAGAATTTAGCCGTCAGTTGTGAAGTTGTCAAATGTCATATATTTTTTTTTAATTATTGATGGCGTTACGGCATAAAACTATTTGTCAGTGTCAAGTTAAAAAGGCAGACAACTAGATTTAATGTAGGTACCTATATGATTTCAACACCGTATTATTTTCAAGTCTAATGTCTAGTCAAAGTTCAAAATACAAATTTTGATACAAATAGTCAGTGCAAGTCAGTCGATTCAGTAAAACGGTACCTAGAAGTTTTATTGAAAGTTCCTAGAGTGTTTTGTATAAAATGGAATCAAATTTCAAGTGTAGATATTTACAATAACAATAAAGTAGGTACTTATTTAACAAGGCCGATTATTACGGTTGTAAGGCTGGAACATGAAGCATAGATACCAGGAGTCCGAACGGTATAGGCTTTTTAATAATAATTATGTACACAATAATAGGACCAGATCTTAGTTCTCTTTTCTGCCGCTAGGCGTGCGAGACCGACGAGTACCAAGTGTTGCCAATACTATTATACCGAGTGTTGCCAATACTATTATTTATTACAATTATTTTTAAATTACCGTTAGGCAATTACCGTGTTCTACGGTATCTATTTTTCGAGAACAGTTTCTAAGAATTTCCTAAAACTTTTATATAATAAGATTTCAATCTTTCCAGAGCTGTCAATAGCAATTTTAAACTTCCCGCGTAATTTCAAACGAGTGCATGTCGAACCGTCGCGCGCTCTACCGGCAAAAATCTGTCCCAGTAATTGAGACCATTATTTTAACATTACGTTCGGACTCCTTGTTAACTATACTTCGTGGGCTGGAACTTCAATATGCATCGAAATCCGAAACACCGGGAAAAATTCAGAGGATTATAAATTAGACACACAATTGGATAACTGTTTATCTATTGTATGACTCCAGAGTTCTATTTTGAATAATTATATTATATAATACATTATTTAATTAATTATCTTCTAGTTTTCATTGATAATACAGATTTTATACAGATTTCTTGCCAAATGGTCATAGGACACACATTATAAACAGATTTTAAGAGATTACACTAAAGGCCATACTCACGGTGCGTCCAGCAAATCCAGCACTGGTACTATTATGAATTTTAATATTATCCGGTGTTCAGCATAAAATATGTGTACAGTCTGACAAGGATCTTTTGGCACGTGGACAAAATCAGAACTAACATCGCCGTCTTGTAAAATGTCACTTTTAGTATTAAATTGTATTGTTTTGTAGTTGCGACACTTACCTTTTGGCACGTGGATAAAATCAGTAATAACATCGCCGTCTTGTAAAATTTCACTTTTAGTAATAAGTATTGTTCTTATTTGCGACACTCACGCCCCCATCCAAGTGCCAAAAGATCCTTGTCCGACTGTAATGGCGTATCTATTGTCTTGCGAATGATACCATCTAATAAAAAAGAAGGAAAAGGTTTTAATGTAAACTGCATTTTTATTTAGTATTAAATGACTATTTCTAACTTTTTTAATTAGAATATGATATAGTTATAAACATTTGTTAAAATAATAATAAAGTACACTCGTTTTATCTAAGATTTTTCAAGTTACTTTTTAAAAATACCAACATTTTTCTGGTTGGCAACATGCAAGAACGAGACACACGGCCTCCCTTATGGCTATCTCGCTCGGCTCGGATTTGCCTCTATGATACGTGCATTGTGAAATACACTCTATTACCAAGGCAATACAGTTCTTTTTAGCAATTACAAAATACGGAGTCTTCTATCCTTAGGACTATATCCATGTCCTGGTAAAAAAAAAAAACTGGCCAGAAGAAGAAGAAGATGAAGTACAATTATTTTTGTTTGTTATCAAAATAACAATTTACCTAACTTAGGCCTTTACATCCGATTATGGATGATTTATACAGTATTCTCCGAGCGAAGTAACCACTCTTGAAATACTGTAGTGCCTGGGACAGTTGTTTTTTAAATATCGTATGATTTCCCAAGCGCATACGGCATTCTCACAACATAGCCACCCTAGTCCAGAGGAATGACTAGTCAATACGTCTGGGGCCAACTATGTGCGGGTTTCCTCACGATGTTTTCCTTCACCGGTAGAGTTGTCACATACCTTTTGCAAACCTTCATAGAAATCCCTACCTATGATACAGGTTCCGGCTTCCCTTTGAAGAAGCAGCCTTCGCCACTGATAGTGAGAAGTGATATACATCATAATGTAATTATTAATGTATCAAAACCGCTGTAAATAATAATAATTATTAGCTGTGTTGATTTTTAAATTGTATAATGTTATTATTGGTTATGTGACTTGAGATAAAACTAATTATTTAAAGAAATATCTGCATTATGTAATTCCTTTGCAAGAAATAAAAGTATTTTTACATTTTAAGTTTATTTTCTTACTAAAACCATGTAAAACTTACTTTAAAAAGTAAAATAAAATGTAGATACTCTTGTATTGTTATTATTTAATCAATCCTAATACGGACACTTGATACGGCACGAATTATTTAGTCACAAATATACTATAGAGATTAAATATTAAGTATTTAATTGGTTAACACTACTTGACTGTTTATAATAGGTGTATAATAGCATAGATATATAATATTAAATTTGTAATAATTAATCAAAGTATAATAGCAAATATTTCAAAACTTTTATGAGGTGTTTGTGTCCTTCTAACCCATTTATAAGGCGAAGGTGTTGAGCATCGATGACAATAAAATATCATTACATTGAAAAACTTATAAATTTTAATTACTAAATACAAATCTTTATTTCTAAGGAAGTTTCAGAGCAAATTGCTTAATTATGAACTCCATTTGGTACCTAAATTATAGTAGTAATTTAGGTACCTACTATACACCTAAAGATTGCTTTCAGCTGATATAGTAGCGTGTAAAGATTACAAACTGCAAGTAAGCTACAAATTAAGAAATTTATATTTTAACAAAGTGTTGAATTATACTTGAATACAATGAATTACATATTAGGTATTGACAATAATTGTGATTTATTGAATACTTTAGATTGAATTCTTTTGACTTTTTGCAATATAGACTACTAGCAGAAGGTGTTTTATAGACCGTTTAGGCAACTTTAGGCAAATCATTATTATTTACAAATAACAGCTGATCAATAAAAATCCGCCATATTGTTCGTTGAGGCGATAAAGGTAGCTATCTGGGTATCTTTATCGTTAGGTCGATAAAGATAAAGATCACGATCTGCTAAATGTCACTTACGGCCGCTTGTCTAGGCATTGTATGGAGAAACGCGTTAGAGCAATTCGTTATATGGGTGCATCGTTAGCGTATTCGTTCAAAGTGGCTGTTTGGCTACCAATTTTTTTAACGATACGACTGAATATGTCATTTAACGCACGCTTATGTCAATCCCATACATTTTTTATTCACGAAGTTCGCCGTCGATATTATTTAATGCATCTTGTCTAGCCCTCCAGGTCTTTAGTATTCATATTTGTTACAGATTTCGATGTAGTCGTTATTGTATGCACTTATGCAGGTACTGTTGGCCACTGTTAAAATCGTCTGGACACGAAAATACGAATAAACGAATTCCCTAGATAAAAAAGATTTCCAAACAGATGTTAAAAAGAAATGTTTATGTTACTTTATGAAAAGTTGTTACAAAGTAAACTGAGGAAATACACATTAACCCAAAAGTAACCCAAAGGAACAACTGAAATAAAAATATACATTTACGCCTTCTAGGTGGAAGTAGGCCCCGTGATAATTTGGATTTTATAACAAACAAGAGGTTGCCCGCGACTTCGTGTGCCCGAAAGGAAATCTTGCGGAAATCGCAAATTTTGCCGTAAGAAAAAGTAGCCTATGTCCTTCCCCGTAGTCTACTCTATATCTGTGCCAAATTTTACTAAAATCGGCCCAGTAGTTTCGGAGCCTATTCGATGCAAACAAACAAACAAACAAACATACCTTTCCTCTTTATTATATTAGTATAGATGTAGTATACAATTGTTATTATACCTGTACATCATACTCGTATTGTCCATAATCCTTACTATTATTATAAATCTAAATGTGAGTGAGTGTTTGGATGATATTTGACGTAAGCACTACCTGATTTTTTTTTTTTTTTTTGATTATATGAAGTACCTATTAGGTATTTCATAAGCATTACAATCTAGCTTAGCTTAGACTAATAAGTAATTTTACGTTAACTTAAATTGCTATATGTAGAGTAAACTAAGATTGCGTCCATCAACACATTTCTTATAGTCTCTATAAAGGAGAATACACATTATTGTTTGTGTTCTGTCACAGTCACACACTTCACTGACTTTAACACTAACTTAACACACTAACTCGAAAGGTTTTGTCCTTTTCAGTCTTCTGACTATGCCCGTGTTGTCGAGGAGCTGGATAGCCTCAACATTCACATGATGGTGAAGTCTTTATTCATGAGCTTCGGCGTATTTTTTGATGATAGTTGAAACCATGTCTACCTTAAGGTCCCGATGTAGGTCTTCATTTCTAATGTACCAAGGTGCATTTACAACACCTCTAAGTACTTTATTTTGAAACCTTTGTATAATAAGTATATTACTATTTTTGGTACAGCCCCATAGCTGAATACCATAAGTCCACACAGGCATAAGGACTTGTTTGTACAAGAGTATTTTATTATGTATTGTTAAGGTTGACTTTTTTCCAAGTAACCAGTACATTTTCCTGTAGCGAAGCTCTAACTCTTCGCGCTTCTTTTTAACATGAGCTTTCCAGCGGAGCTTTGTGTCCAGTGTCATGCCAAGATATTTAGCTGTATTTTCGTGCGGTATAACAATATTGTTAATATATACCGGATGATAGATTGGTCTCTTGTTTGTAAAATCTACGTGAATTGATTTTGTTTCATTAAGCTTTATTCTCCACTTTTTCGTCCATTGATATACTGTATGGATAGCTTTCTGTACTTTTCCCACTGCTTCCGCTTGCGTCTCGCCCGTAGCCATTATGGCTGTGTCGTCTGCAAAGGCCGCAATGGTACTATTTTCTATTTCTGGAATATCAGAAGTATAAAGTAGGTACAGGACCGGGCCTAGAACACTTCCTTGAGGTACTCCAGCTTTTATATGCTTAAGCTCTGAGTATGCTTCATCTTGTCTCACCCTAAACATTCTGAGTGTTAAGTAAGACTCTAATATATCAGCGAACTGCTTTGGAAGTAAATTTCTAATTTTGTGAATAAGGCCTTTATGCCAAACCTTATCAAAAGCCTGTGCTACATCCAAGAAGACTGTTGTGCAGAATTTATTTTCCTCTAGTGCTTTTTCTATTAACGTAGTAATTCTATGTACTTGGTCAATTGTAGAGTGTTTTTCTCTAAAACCAAACTGATAGTCTGGAATTAAATTCCTATCTTCTAGTATTGGTTTAAGGCGTTTGAGAAATAGCTTTTCAAATAATTTCGATATAACGGGTAGTAGAGAAATTGGTCTGTACGACTTTGTTTCGTATGGTGGTTTCCCAGGTTTTGGCAGCATTATGACTTCTGCTACTTTCCACATATCAGGTACGTATCTAAGTCTGAAGGCCGCATTTATGTGGGTGGTAAGCTTTACTATAGCTTTTCGAGGAAAATTTCGGATAACTTCTCCAGTTATGAGATCAAATCCGGGAGATTTCTTTAGGCTTATCCTATTTATCTCACTTTTCACTTCTCTTGGTGTAACAAGTTTTATTTCAAACATATCTTGTGCTGTATCTTCTAAGTGTTCTTCTAAATCAGTTTGTTGCTCTAGTTCTATATTAGGTTGGAAAATTTCCTCAAGATGATCGGCAAATGTAGATGCTTTCTGTTCACTGCTTATAGCCCAGTGCCCATTCGCTTCTTTGATGGGAGGTATCTGGGTGATAGGCTTTTTAAGACCTTTCGTTGCTTTCCATAAGGAGTATTCTGTTGTACGATCGCTTGTTAGACTAGTGAGGTATGTATTCATGCTGTTATCATTAAACTTTTGAATTTCCCGCCTCAGCCTTTTCGTGAGATTGTTTAGTTTTCTTTTTATTTCAGGGCATCTAGTTTGTTGCCACATCCGCCGAGTTTTCCTTTTTTCTGCTATAAGTTTTCTTATTTCTATTGGGTAGCAGTTTCCTTTTACTTTCCTATTAATGCTTGGTGTGTTATTCCACGCAGAGTTTTGGATATTTTTTATGAACTTTCTCACATCCAGATCCAATTGTTCTGGAGTCTTTAGGGGGACCTTGAGATCTATTATAGATTCTAATTCTAACTTAAAACTTTTCCAGTCCGTGTTTTCATTTACAAGCATGTGTGGGCGCTCTTTTATAACTATTTTCTCATTAATTGTCAGTATTATAGGTGAGTGGTCCGAGCTCATATCATATCCCTCCTCAATGTGTAGGAAATTTGATGATATATTTTTATATATAAAGAAATCAATCAAGTCTGGGATTTTGTTAGGATCTGTAGGCCAGTATGTGGGTTTTCCTGTTGATATAACATTACAGTTCATCTTATTTACAGCACTTAAAAGTTCTTTTCCTTTGGTTGTAGTTAGCCTTGATCCCCAGTAAGTGTTTTTAGCGTTAAAATCACCACCGAGTATGAATCTATTGCCAAGATTTTTTAAGAAATGTATATATTCATCTTCTTTTATGGCATACCTTGGTGGACAATATATAGCGGCTAGAGTAATCGGATATGATTTTGTTTTTACACATACAGCCATTGCCTGTATTTCCTGTTGCTCATATTTGTATTCTTCATAGTGACAAATATTTTCCTTTATGATAACAGCACTACCACCTCGGGCAGTATTGTTAGGGTGCAAGGCATGGTAAATTTTGTAGCCCTTTATTTGAACATATGTTTCTGTTGTGAAATGCGTTTCAGATATAAGACACACATCAATATTCTCTGTGCTTAGGACTACTTGTAACTCATTTTGATGTTTCAGTAGTCCATTTGCATTCCATGTCATAATTTTTAGCAGGTGGGTCATTTTGATTTTTGCGTGTGAGTAGCTATGTTAACGCTACTCTCGAGCTTTTTCAATCTATCATCAAACGAGGTTAGTAGGTCCAGAATCCTGTTTATTTTGTCATCTGTATTGCCACTTGCCTTAGGCTGTAATTGTGGCTGCTTGTTTGCTTTAGTAACTTGCGCATAAGTAACATTTTTTAAAATTTGATTATTTTTATAACTAGTTTTAGGCTTTTCAGCTTTACCTAAAACTGGATTTTGGATTGTAGAAGTCGGTGCCCCTTTTTTCTTCATTGCTTTGTATTTTATGCTTTGAAGCTCTTTGGCTACCACGCAGCCTCTATAGCTGGATGAGGTTCGCCGCAGTGTACACATTTTGGTTTTGCTTCAGCTGGTTTCTGACATTCCCTAGTTAAATGTTTACCTGTGCACTTTACACATCTAGGTTCTTTTGAGCAGTATTTTTGTGTGTGGCCGTAAGCTTGACATCTCTTGCATTGTGGTATCAGTTTCGTGGTCTTTAGTGGTTGGATATCCACTTTGCAGCCTAGCACTGATTTGACCTGATTTGACTACCTGATTAATGATCATGAAATTAGGCATAGATAATATTATGAAGTAGACCAGAGGGGCAATTCTGCTAAATAAAACTTGCATTAATAGAATAACAATCAAGTCCTGATACTCTTACACTCCCAAACGGTGTTTTTATTAACGTTAAACCAACGTGAAACGCGCTCTGATTGGTCAAAACGTCATAAAATCCGTTCATGGTAACATGTCGCTACATTTTCAATCCAAACAAAGTAAAATGAAGTCTACTTTAAATACGAGAATTGAGGTTCAGGGGGAAGCACATAGGCTACTTTTTATCGCGGGGAAATATACGGTTTCTGCGTGATACTGTATTTTCGGAGAAAGCAGCGGGCAAAAGCTAGTTTTTCAATAACACTATGTTTAGCCGCACACATGCAATATTATTGACACAATAAATTTGTCAAAACTAGTCAACACAATATATAAAAAACCGGCATTATAGCCCGCAAATATGCAATAGTATTGCCAATATGAGCATCATTGCCAATAATATTTTGTGTGTGCGGCTAACCTATTGTCTTTGCGTATTTGGAGATAAAACTATAAAAATTTAAAATCCTTTTGTTTTATGAGCCATATTCATAAGGTATATAATAAATAATGTTTAAAAAACATTAAAATTCTTTAGTTTATACGACATTATTATTTTTCAGTGAAATAAATGCGAAGAGAGCAGGCGTACAGTTTAATAGTCGAGTTTCAGGTAAATTTATTGAAAGCCGTTCACTCGCTCTGTGATTTAATATCGAATAATTCTTCACGCTTATAAACTCACGTCGTAAAGGCTGTAGGGAAAGCGATCGTTCATGTTGCAGTATGTTCTCCTGAACTTTCAATATTAAACTCGACATATTTGAATAAGCCAACTAAAAGTTAATCAAAGCATAAAACTTATTTCAATTAAAATTGTGTAGCTGTTAAATCTATACTAATATTATAAAGCTGAAGAGTTTGCTTTGTTTGTTCGAACGCGCTAATCTCAGTAACTACTGGTTCGAATTGAAAAAATCTTTTTATGTTGGATAGTCCATTTGTCGGGGAAGGCTTTAAGCTATATCACATTACGCTGTGACCAATAGGAGCGAAGCATCAGTGAAAAATTATGAAAAAATGGGGAAAATTATTCATATTTGAGGGCTTCCGTTCCGTGCGCTGCGTAAACGCAAGATCAAATTCTTCATAATATTGTTCTTCTGCTACAAGAAAATAAAACTAAAAATATAATTTACGCAGAAGTACTTAAAAATATATTCTTTTAAAAACTTCTTAATCGCGATCATAATAACAGAAATTGACGCGGACGAAGTAGCGGGCAACAGCTTGATAATATGCAAGAATATAAATTATAAATATTATAAACTAAAAAGTCAACTACTGTGTCGCGAGTTTCTTACGCCGGTTTTTCTCGACGGGCTAAACTTCAATATTTTCATAGTACCTATATGGCGTCACTTTTACCTAATAAAAGTGTATGAAATAATATGAGGCCACGGGAACATAATATTTGGAAATATCTCCGAAATTTTTGCGTTTAAGTAATTCATACATGAGATAATAACTAATGTTTTGTATATTATGACGTCCTAAGTAAACTAATGAGTTGATAAAGGTTTTTTGTAATTCATCAAAAAAAATTTAAACTATTTGTATTTTTAGATTTACTACATGTAAAAAATACATTTTTTTTATTTACATTTTTTTACGTTTATCAAGTTAATACGTCACTATTTCTAATTATATAAATTAAACTAAATATTTTACATGTACTCCTTTTATTTTATCTTAAGGGGTTTTTCACTATTTCAATTATTATATACGAACTGATCACCTTCGGATGAAGTTATCAAAAAAATAATCTCGCAATCAATCTGACCCATAATTATGTACCACTGAGATCCGTAAAATCATTCGCCCGGAAAGATCGTATCGATTATATCCACCGCGCACGAAATTATTTTGCCATAATTCCATACACTTTTTGTATAACACGACGTGGAAAATGTTCCGCAGATTGAATATTCCTTTGTATCTTCTCTTTATTTACGCAACATCCGCAGAATTGGAGCATGGTAAGAGGCTTTTGATTTTAATTAAAAGTTCTTATTACAATTGATTTTATTTATATTCGCCGTATTGGCACATTTAAATTATTAATTGTATAAGATTTATTTATTCTCATTATTCATTCACATATATAATATTATCGTATGATGATGCATTTAATTCATTGTTTTACTAGGTCAGGACAAGCTAATTGCACATCCAATTGTTAAAAATATAAATCAACATAAAACAGACCCCTACAAGTTTTTGCAATTGTTGTAACTGTGTTATAAGAACCATCACCCAGCAATCAACATTGTGTGTAATATGATACTAATTAAAATTATCATTGGTATAATATTTTAATAGATATATTATGTATTGAACAACATGCATTATTTTAGAGAGTCCAATAAAATCAATAGTGCAAAGGACACTGAAAGCCACGGCCCGAGCTTGTATGTCGAAGATCAACGCGACAGAAGCCGATCTAGAGTATTTGATACAAGATCCGCCTTTTCCAGACAGATCTGCCTGTATTGTCACTTGTCTATTAGAAAAGGTATGTAGCTATAGTATGTGTTAATAAATCTACGAAAATACTAATAATAATATAATCTTAAATATATAAAAGGCAAACCTGACTGACTAATCTATCAACGCACAGCTGAAATTTGGCAATACAGTTGTAATAACGTATATGCATACGCTAAGAAATAATTTTTGACAATTCGTCCCCGAAGGGGGTGAAGAAGGGGTTAAAATTTTGAACTCCACGCGGACGAAGTGGCGGGCAAAAGCTAGCTAAGAATAAAAAAGCTAAGTATTACTACACTTCACCCCTACAAGAACATAAAATATATGTACATAAAACAACAGTCAAGTACAATACCTACTACATAGCATAGCAACTTATACCGTTTTCAAGCATTAAGGTTCTTAAATAAATCAAAATTCACCAGATTGTTAAAAAGTTTAAATGATTGAAATAATTATGAAATTAATACGTGAAACAAAAATTTCCAGTACAGTTTTACGAGAATTATGCAACCGTAGGAGTATAAAATTTTACCGATAAATTAAAGTTTATGAGAAACAGAACTATAATATTTTTAAATGCTTAGAAATACATAAAATTAATAGATAATAACAAACACACTACCCCAGATTTTTAGCACACACTACAGTGAGTTTGATAGATATATACAATTTTGTTACACGTTGACGTTTGTCTGTCTATTACAACGTTAACATTTTTTATATTTTTTCTATGTAAGAGGCAAAAGAACCCTTATTAAGATCAAACTTAAAAATAAATTATTTATTTTGACCACAGGGTGACCACTTGTAACAATTGTAACAACACTGTTGGGGAAAATTTTTAGTTGTAGGTACAATGTTTATAATGTTCCATCTGTAACTTTGCAAGTTTTTAGTATAACTAGATTTTGCCCGCAACTTCGTCCGTGTGGAGTACGGTTTCTATACAAAATGTTAAACCCCTTTTCATCCCTTTAGGGGTCGAATTTTCAAAAATCCTTTCTTAGCGGATGCCTACGTCATTACAACTATCTGTATGCCAAATTTCATCAAAATCCGTTCAGTAGTTTCGGCTGCGCGTTGACAGACGAGTCTGTCAGGTTGGCCTTTTATATATTTATATTAACTAACGGCTGCCTCGTACGCATAATTTTGATTATTCAACAGATTGGTATCGTAAAGAATCAAAAATACTCCAAAGTTGGGTTTATTACTGTTGTCTCTCCGCTGGTGATGCACAGTGAAGATAAAATGAAACACATGAAGACAGTTTCAGAAAATTGTGACAAAGAGGTAAGATTTTATTCAAGAAATTAAAAACTTATTTTTTTTAGCATTTGGTTTCAACTATTTGAATATTATTTGAACCTGATTAAATTATGTACCGTTAAGCACTGATTTTCATCAAAGCTTCTTACAATAATGTTTTTAATATTTTATAGAAATGTCGCATTCGATGAAATGAACTTCACATAAATATATTAAAACCTTATAATCTTATAATATCCATTATTATATTTCCAAATAAGATACTTTACAGTCATATTATATTTTGTTGAAGTAATAACGGCCTTTGAATTATACCTACTTTGCTGAACTTATAATATTTTTGTGGAACGTAATTTACGTTTGTATTATCATTATTTACTGAATATGCCTACAATAGCTTATTTGAGAAAGAAGATTAGGTGTTTGCAATTTTTTATTCTAAAAATAATACGAGTAGGTACAGTACTATTAATCTTTAATCTATATAATATATGTCACCGTAAAATTGTAAAAACCGTTACACCAAAATTTTACTACCGTTACAGTAGTAACTAGTGAAATTGTAAAACGTTGATAGACTTCCGACGCGAATATTCTGCCTATAATTTAACACATTATTTTTAGTTCCATCCATTGGCCTTATTCGTCTATTATAGACGATTTAAGCAGTGTCTGCTGTAAGGCACCGTTTTTGATGGCTATACAAGCCAATTCGGGAGCGACAAACTTTGCCGCATTTGTGGCAGGGAAAAGCAGCGGCGGGCGGATTGTTGCCGCTTTGGTGCCTCTTATCCCTCCTGTCGGCCAATACCCTAAACCAGGCGTCATCGTGGGTTTTGCGCCCCTCACACACGAGCTTACGCCACTCGTTCCTTTTTTCAGCGAGCCTCTCCCAGCCCTCTACGTCGATCTTGAAAGCATCCATGTCCCGTTTGGCACAGTCTTTGAAGCGAAGCAACGGCCTCCCAACATCCCTTTTTGCGTTCGCTACTTCGCCTAACAGAACACGGCGCGGCAGACGAGAGGGATCCATCCGATGCACATGCCCCAGCCACCGCAAACGCCTTTGTTTGAGCAGGGCGGTAAGGCTAGGCAGCTGTGCAAGTTCCAGAACCCTTTCGTTAGTGATCCTGTCCTCCAAGGTGATACCTAAGATGTTACGTAGACAACGCATGTGGAAAGTGTTTACCCGACGTTCCTGTTTTGCGTACGAAGTCCAGGTTTCGGCTCCATACAAGAGTATACTCAAGATGCATGTTTGGTACACGATCATCTTGGTTTTTATTGTCAGATGTTTGTTTTTCCATACTCTTTTGCTGAGCCTCCCGAACATAGTCGCCGCTTTGCCGATACGAATATCGATCTCCGCATCAAGCGAGAGATTGTTCGATACGGTCGACCCTAGGTAGCAAAACTTATCGACCACTTCAAGAGGAGTGCCACCTAACAGTAAAGTCGGTGTTTCTGCATTTCCTTGCGCTAGTACTACGGTTTTTTTCGCATTGATAGACATTGAGAACAGTTCACAAGCTCGGGCAAATTTGTCTATCATCGATTGAAGCTCGTAAATGGAACTGGCTACAAAGGCTGCGTCGTCGGCAAAAAGAAGACTGTCCACAAACAGATCCTCACGGTATCGCTTGGATTTGAGAAGCGAGGTATTGTATAGCTTCCCATCAGTCCTCGTGTGAAGGTTGTCGACCTTGTTGGTCGTCGCCGAAAGCTACTTTTAAGAGCAAGGAGAAAAATATACCAAACAAGGTAGGAGCCAACACGCAGCCTTGGCGAACACCTCTACGCATATCGAACGGCTCGGATGTGTTCCCGTTGAATACGACAGCGCCCTTCATTTCCTCGTGGAATGACTTAACGAGGCTTAGAAGTTTTGGCGGACAACCTATGCTCTCGAGTGCGGTGTAGAGTCCCTCTCTGCTGACGGTATCGAAGGCCTTATTTAGGTCCACGAACGTGACGAATAGAGGTGTATTCTGCTCTCTGCACTTCTCCTATATCTGGCGAAGTGTAAATACCATATCTATTGTTGAACGCTGTGCTCGAAAGCCACATTGGGATTCGGGATATACGCGATCTGCTAGTTTTTGGAGCCTTCCTAAAATTGTGCGTCCAAATAACTTACCTACAGTGCTCAGTAATGCTATTCCACGGTAACAATTGCAGTCACCGCGGTCACCTTTCCCTTTATAAAGGGTAATAATGTTCGCGTCGCGCATATCCTGTGGCACTTGACCCGCTTCCCAGCATTTTCCCAATAGATTGTGCAGAATAGGCAGTAAACACTCGAGTTTGATGACTTCGGCATAGGTGACGTTGGAAGTGACGGATTCCAGGACTTTTGCCACGCTTAAGCTGTTTGACAGCCTTAATGAGTTCCTCTACGGAGGGAATGTCATCTAGATCGCTCCAGGTTTCCAATTTTGGCATACGCTGTACAGCCTCTGGATTGATGTCGATCGGTTGCGAGTAGAGACTGGTGTAGTGTTCCACCCATCGTTCGAGTTGGCGATGGCTGTCCGTAATAACGGTACCATCCACTTCTTTTAGAGGGGCTGTCTGTTTAGGCACAGGACCCAGTGCCCGTTTTATGCCTGCATGCACACCGCTAGAATTGCCCTTGTCAGCACACGTCTGGATCTCACGGCAAAGTTCAGTCCAGTATGAGTTTGCACAATGACGCGCGCAACGCTGAAGAGCTGCTTTTGCAGACTGGGCATCTTCATCTGCATCACGCGTTTTCGGACAGGGATTCGTGCGGTGCTTTAAGAAAGCTTCACGCTTTGAATCGAGCAAAGGTCGTAGTTGTTCTAGATTCTCAACAAACCAGTCCTGTGTTTTGGCTTTTTGGTGACCGAAAGCCTTGGCAGCTGTTTCGGTGAGGAGATTTTTGACATTGTCCCACTCCTCACATAAAGGCGCATCCACGTCCCAGGAGGCAGTTGCACGTTTGACCATGTCCGCAAAGAGCTCGACTGACTCGAAATTCCTGGTCTCTTGAAGATTCAATTTCTTCTTTCCGGGAGTTTTAGACGAGTGGATCTTCTTGGGAACAATGGTAACCCTGGACGCCACGAGGGAGTGGTCGGTGTCGCAGTCGGCACTATGGTACGTCCGTGTGTGGAGAGTCTCGCGCAAGTCTCTCTTCCTGGCAAGGACAAGGTCCAACTGATGCCAGTGACCTGAGCGGGGGTGTTTCCAGGACACTCTGTGTGATAGTTTGCCTTTGAAGTAGGTATTGGTAACACACAGCAGGTGTTTGGAGCAAAGCTCCAGTAAACGCTGTCCGTTTTCGTTACAGTTTCCAACACCGTGGTTGCCAATACAGTCAGGCCACGCAGATTTGTTCTATCCGATCCTAGCGTTGAAGTCGCCTAAGATATAGAGTCGATCTGTAGATTTCACCCCGCTTATCGTCTCGGCAAGTTGGTCGTAAAAACGAGTCTTGGCTTCGTCAGATGAGGGCAGTGTAGGTGCATAGGCGGAAATAAAAGTTACATAGCCGCAACTGCTGCGTAAACGCAACACCATCAGACGTTCTGATACCCCGTGGTGTATCTATAGCTCTTAAGAGATCATTTCTAACTGCGAAGCCAACGCCATGCTCGCGGTTGTCAGTTAGATAGGTATAGTGAGATTCACGAATTGAACCTTCATTAGGAAGTCTGGTTTCTTGAAGGGCCGAGATAGCGATGTTCAGCCTGCTCAGCTCCTCGTTAATTATAGCAGTTTTACGCAGATCTTGTGCGTAACTTGAGCCTCCGCGGGTGTCTGGGAGGCCTGTCCTCATTGTACGGACATTCCACGTCGCAATGCGCATGGACAGTGGTAGTTTGGGTAATTTAGTTTTTGAATGCTTATTAACAGGTGTGGTACATAACGGCGCCAGTCATCTAGATGAGGGCTAGTGCTCCCTACACCCTACAGGAACAAACCAGCGCCGAGGCGGATCAGTACCTTAATGGCCGGGGGCTGCCCAGCTTGAAGCGGGCGGTAACTGATCAGTGGGCCTACGATGGACCCTCCCACTGTCGGAAGTGACCCCTAGCGCCCGCACTTACGCCTATCTGTGCGGACTTATAACTGGTAAAACTGCCACTCCCCGTGTTGTTTTACACGCAGCTCAGCTGACGTGTGTGAAGTGTCCTCTCCACAGCCACTGCATCGCCTGGGACGCAATTTAGGAAAACGCAGGGTTGCCCGATTCCTGCGCCACCCTCTCGGCCTTACTGACTATATCCGCAGGAGATGCGAGGCACTACGTGCGGAGTCAGGTCGGCTGCAGGAGCCTGCCACGTTTTCAGGTTGGACCCTACTTGTGCCTTACGGAAACCCCTCTCCGGGTTTGATTTCGGAGTTTGCCTTCTCCTAGACAGGTTGCAGACCAGTGCTAACGAAGCCCATCTCCCCGAAATTTTTATTTTTAGTTAGATTATAAATATATAGTAATGAATCTTTCGACATATTTTTAGTTATTTTCAATACAATCTCGTTAGTTATTTTACAATCTAAAGGTTTTTACAATTTTACGGTGACATCTAAATATACATATAAAAGGCAAAGCTGATTGACTGATGTATCAACGCACAGGCCAAACCCTTAAGGCTAGAAATTTTGAATTTTGCACAGGTATTCTTCATATTAGAAGGATTTTTTAAAATTCAATAACTTCGACAGCGAAGTTCAAAAACAAAATGTATGTGATGTCACTTAGTGAGGACTTATATTAAAACCCATATATTTTTTATTTCAAACCTCGCCGTTGAAATTATTGAATACGTCTTGACTAAAGACCCTGGTCCTTAAAAACCACTCCAGAGCGTCCAGTAATTGTGGGCTTATATTACATATTGGAACTTACTTATTTTTTTTAATCAGGTGATCCAAGAATAAAATCGACTCTAGCCACTAGACCTCGGTAATGATTAAAACCGAAAAGTGTTACACAAAGTATCTTTTTCAGATCCCGGTCAACGAATCAAAATGTCAGCTCGGGAACGACATAACGACCTGTATATTCAAATACGCACCCGAGCTACACTTCAAGAGCTGAGATTAACGAGCTGCTTCATTATTCAAATAATAAAATTACTACTTTGTATTTACTCATTACTTTATTAGTTTACAGGTGCTACTTACTATATTTATAAATATCAGAAGCTACAATTATCAGTGCTATCCTACCCTATTAATTTACCACCAATACACCTACAAAACAACTGATTCATAATGTCACTCGGCATTCGTCGTATTTCAATGACAGTGACAGACAAACAGTATAAAAAAGGAAGATTCATGAAATACATTTTGAGCATAGAGTATAAGATCATTAGGCTATAGAAAAGTATGGTAGAGTATAGACTCTACCATACTTTTCTATCCCAATATTATGAAGAGGAAATATTTATTTATTTGTTAGTTTGCATTGAATAGGCTTCGAAATTAGAGGACCAATTTTGATAAAATTGTTACACCACGGATAAGGATATAGGCTACTTTTATCACGACAAAACGTGAGGTTCCCGCGAGATATCCTTTAGTGCGCATGAAGTCGCGCGCAGCATCTAGTAAATTAATATAGTTTGTACTTAAATTATAATTTTTAACCACTATAATTAACGCAAACAAATTCACAGGTAGGTTGTAACGCTGAGATATTCAGTAAAATTGTCACCATGACGGGATTACACGCAAATTGTTACACAAAGAAAGTCGTACGTGTTACGTCACGTCGCGTGTCACGACTGATGTGGGTCGCATTGAACCCGACGTTATTGCGTGTGTTTTAATAATCATTTAAACATTAAATAAATTCCTTAAGAATTTATTAACATGTCCTTTCACGTTCTTCTTTAATGCGCTGAGATCACAGATTCGATACAGAAAAAATGTTTATAACAGACTTTGCTTGACAAACAGCTATTCCAGCTACAATATTGAGGGTAGCCTCCGTGATCTAGTGGTTAGAGCATTGGCTCTCGACTTGGAGGTCGTGGGTTTGATTCCCGCATTGGAATAACAAAAAATGTTGTTTCTCGTCTGTCGTGTCGATTATCTGTCCCACTGGATTATTATGAGAGTAAAGGAAGAGAGAGTTCTCTTGTGTACTGCGCACACACTTGGGCACTATAAAATTACTCCTGCGTAACTGGCCTGGTTTCAATGAAACCGGCCACCGTCACCGATATCGGTGTGGAGAGTTATTATTATTATTGTGGGTAGGTAATAATGATTTGAAAAGGCCTTAACAATATCTAAATTAGGTACTCATAAATAATAAAATTTTCTAACAATACTTACAAACACGACATGTATCATGTATTGTAAGTACTTACAATTGGCTGAAATGGTTTAATTTTAAAAAGCGTCCAACTCTATGACCGCAAAGCCCGCAATGCGTGTTCGCGAGTAATATTAAATGAAAAATTGCTTTATAAAACACCCTATAATAATTGTGCGATTTTTGTTTTTAGGCCATACAATGCGTATTGTAACAATGTTAACACTTTTATATTCATCGCATGTAAAAAGCACTTTGTACAACGTAATGACCAATTGGGTTAAAAATGCCTGAAATTATTATTCGTTATAATATTTTTCGTGGACCTAGATTACCTGATATAGGATACATTTACCTACTTCACAAATTAAGTTAATTACTTTTCATGTACATTTTTCCAACTTTTTAATCATAAGCTTAAATTATCCTCGCTTCGAATCCGGCGTAAAAAGAGATGTTTGATTTTGGGCCAGCTCAGTGTACACTACATAGGTAAATAAGAAAAAAATATGGTAATTTCATAAATATACAAAAAAATAAAAATAATTTGAAGAAGGGTAGATGCGTACAAAAATGATTATTTGAAGAGTTTTTTATTGCGAGAACACTATTTTTAGGGCGGCCATGACATATGTTTTGACTCGACCTTTAACGTAATTGACAGGTTTAAGAAGAGACGTCTTCTTGAATGTCATACGTCTTTCTTTGTCAAAAGTCATATCATTATTAAAATGACATTCCTTGGATAATTCTGATCTGATCCGCCATGTTTTATTTTACGTTGTGTTGCTCTCCTTGACGAAGTTATTTTTAATGTACCTACATTGAAATGAAGTGAAATTAAATAAAAAAAAGAATAGGAAACAGTTACTATATTATGTAGCTATATTTACATATAGTGTACATAGTGCTGGCCCACGCCTCATACATTTATAGAACATCTCTTTTGATGGTGTTCGTAAAATACGAGTATAATGGCACTTTAAAGCAGCCCTAAAAGATACAGCGGCCGTGTTGCGGCGGGCAGAGTGCCAGTGGCCATCCGTTTGGTTGCGAATTGCTATGTCGCCGATATCGACTACAGGAGCAAAGTAGCGCACCTGGTGTTAAGTGATGTATTCACTTCATTAGGACTAGCTGCTGCTACGGGCCACATTTTATAAGTATTACTAACTGTAGTATGACTAGCTGGTGCCTCCTTCGTCTGCGTGGGACTAATGGAAAAGGAAACCTTTTTTAAATGGAACTATTAAATATTAACCTAAGTTACTCCTAATAACATCAGCTATCTGGCAGTTAAAATCCGTCCAAAATTAATTGTTTATTGAGATGAGTTAATGAGACGAATTAATTGTTTGTTGATGAGAACACTGCTGATACGTCATCTGTCATTGGTGCGCGTCGACTTCGTGCGCGCAAAAGCTAAATTTGGCAGAAACCGTACATTTTTCCGTGATAAATATCTATATCCATCCCCGTAGTCTACTCTACATCTGTGCCAAATTTCATCGAAATCGGTCCAGTAATTTCGGTGCCTATTCAATGCAAACAAACAAACATACTTTTCCTCTTTATTATATATGTTAGTATAGATATAAAAGGCAAAGCTAACAGGCTAAACCATTAAGGCTAGAAATTTGAAATTTTACACACGTATTTCTCATATGACGTAGGCATCCAATAAGCATTTTTACAAAATTTAACCCCTAAGGGGGTAAAATAGGGGATGAAAGTTTAAAATCTAATTTCACGCAGGCAAATGCCGCGGGCGATTAATGCTAGTAAATTATAAGCTTTGTCATTGGTTTTGATATAAGTACACATGACTTGCTTTCCCAATTCTTAATTGCATAATATACAAATCAGCTAAATGTATAGATAGCCTCCGTCGTCTAGTGGTTAGAGCATTGGCTCCCGACTCGAAGGTCGGAGGACAGGCTGATCACCTGATTGTCTGACAAGAAAGATGATCCATGCGAGAGTAAAGGAAGAGTGAGTGATCTTGTGTAATGCGCACACACTTGGGCACTATAAAATTACTCCAACTGGCCTGGTTTCAATAAAACAGGCCACCGTCACCGAGATCGGTGTGGGGAGTCATATAACTAATTTTCGCGATCGTACCTACAAATCGGAATTTCTTTTAGCCGCCCCAAGATTTTGAAATATTTTTATAAGAACATAGTAGATGCAATTCCCCGCACGGCTGTCGTAAAATTCCTGGGTGAATACCACAACAAATCGGTGCCGTGCCAAGTCTTTTGTGTAAGTCTTAAAGGCCTTTGGCGTTGGTAATGTTCATAAAACTTGCGTCTTCACGCAGCTGTATTTACTTTGTGCGAAATAAATTCAACCTTTTTTTGTTGTGCTCTAAATTCTAATTTTATGCGGATACTCAAATGTTTTTTGGTCAGCCCGTAACAGAAAAGCTATTTTTTTTGCTGAATTTCTTTAAAGTTTACTGCTGAATCGCGTAGGAAATGCAGAAACACAAAACAATTTTTTTTCGATATATGTATTATATAAGGTTCGGTAAAATCAATTACGGATAGTTTGGGCATAATATGATCTACTGCTTATATAATATAGACGTTTAGGCAGATAAATAAATGTTATACTCTACAAGAAAAATCTTTCTTTACATGGGCGAGTTTGCGTTGAGCGGAGATTCATCCATTATGAGATGATTTTTTAACTTTGAGTATGACAGTAAATTTTTTGCCTAAATATATTTATATGAGCAGTCGATCATATACCCAAAATATCCGTAGTTGATTTTACCAAGCCTTATTTATAAAGATAGCTTTTTAGCCGAAAAATTAAATTTTTGTATTAAGTAACAAAGACAATTATGTAATTTTTCGGGATAAAAAGCAGCCTATGTCTAAATCCAGAGCGTAACTAATGGTAGTTATGATTATGGAATCAAACTACCATACCAAATTCTATCGAAATCCGTTCAGTAGTATTTGCGTGAAAGAGTAACCAACATCCATCCATCCATCCATACTAACAAACTTTTACATTTATAATAGCAGTAGGATTTTTGCATTTCCTTCCGCTTAGAAACTTTTTTTTAAATAATCTCGAGAGCTGCAGCTCGCAAGCTATCTTAGGAAGTGCAAAAGCTTTATAGCGACCTATTTGACGCCTTCCTGATAGTTAGGGCGTTGTCTGTGCCCTAAGGGCTTGTAAGATAAAGGGAGATAAACGATGCTTATATCTGCAGTTATCTGATACGTATCAACATTGTTTATGTACTCAATGGATGTATCCTTATCCTAATCTTAACAAATATTATAAACGTGAAATATTGTGTGTATGGATGTATATAATTTTATTATTTTTTCACGCAAAAACTACTCAAGTAATTTTGATAAAATTTTGTATGGCAGTAGTTTAGGCCCTGGTTCAATACTATAGAATATATTTTTTTAATATAAGTACGAATTCGCAGGCATTGCGACTAGATTATATAAATAGTTTGTGTAGTCTTAAGTATTTCTTTAGAAATAATAATTATGTTTTTAGTAATAACTAAGCAATAAAAAAAAACACAAAATTATAAGAAGGTAAATTTTACAACTATCTTTAACATATAATTTTCCTTAACTTTTGTCTGTCTCTGTGTCAATGACAAATAGTAAAGGGGTATTTATTTAAGCATAAAGCAATCGATCAAATGAATATTGTTACAATTCAGTGAAAGAAACAAACCCAATAAGGAAAAGTGTGTGTAGTAAGGGTTAGAATGGAGTCCTGACGGGCGGAAGTATTAGAACTTACTGTGAACGTACAACAGATCTCGTTTACTGTAGGCCTGTTTCGTTTAATCTTATTTATTTAATAGACTACTTACAATAGTTCGTATATTGTATAGCGGATACATTACGTTTCTGTTTATCATTAGTTATATTACCGAACGGGTTTTAGGGTGCCGTAATACTCAAAGAAACCTTATAGTTTAGCTCTTTAGTTAGTCTGTCCGTTCCCCCTTCTAGCTTCCATGGGTGGCTCTCCATACATGTGGGGATGAAAAATATTTCCTCAATCCGAAACAACTAGACCGATATTGGCACAGATGTAGAGTGAACCACGGGGAAGGACATAGGCTACTTTTTATTGCGGCGAAATGTACGGTTTCTGCGAAAATATCTTTTGCGCGCACGAGGTCACGGGAAACATCTAGTAAATGATAAATTACAGTATAGTTTGCACAAATGTGTGTGTCAGTCCCTAAATAGAAGAACCATAGATCGTAGATATGTTATAAACGCGTAAAAATGAATACTCGAATTGGCCCGAGTCGGGCCAATTTTGGTTAGTGTGCTCCGCGAGTAATAGCGTGTTTTGTGTTACTAATTACTATGCGACGTTGACACATTGACACGCGTCCCATGTCAATATGTGTCGTGGCACAGAAATATTGTCAGTTTTGTAAGGATATAACGTATATCTATGTAATAATTAATCAAAGAGAAGAACAAAAAAAAATCTAAATACATAAAGCAATAAGACCCTGATAGGCAACAATTTAAACTCAAATTGGTTTCATTAAAATGAAAATTCTTTTATTGCTTCAATTTCAATTTGACCACGCCGAAAAATCTTTTCATAGCGTTTTTAATACTCTCCAAAGCTGCATTGTTCTAAACTTCATTTAACGAAATCTTTAAGAGTAGCTAATATCAAAGTATGATTAAAATGTCATTACCTATTAATTAACACTTAACTTTAACTATATACGAGTATCACTGGTGCAAAAAATATTTTTCTCTCCTTTATGTTTTCATGCATGATAATAATTGATAACATCGTAGTAAGAATAAAACATACAAATTTAAATGCTCTCTTCATAAAAAATGCGTAAACTACGCTTATAATCCTTAACAAAAATATATAGTATATTAATTTGTGCCTAACTTTCCAAAATATTTAATTATGGAAAAATTGATTCGAATATTTAAAACAATTGTCAACAAGTTTTCAATTAACTGATATAAAGTTACAGCATAATAAACTTCTCAAGCGCATTTAATTGTAATAATAATAATCAATTTTGGCACTTTCCTTCTTTCTCTTACGTCTCGGCAGAATTTATTTTGTATGTATAGGCAATGAATGTTTATAAAACGAAATAACGAATAAAAAAAACATATATTAAAAATCGTAGTATCACAAAATCGGCCATCAAATATTATGTTGATTTTAATGTCATAACTTATTTTTTAGAAGGAGGATTTGGTTAAAGAGCAGTAGTACTATTGGCAAAAACCCTGTAGGTTAGCCTTTGTCAAAGTACATGAATACTTACCTTATACGCACTTCTTCCATCAAATGATGTTACTATTAGGAAATCTATAGGTACAGATAAATAAAATTGAATTGTCTGTTTGTTATTTCAAATTAACAGCTTATCACTTAATGCATATGAAGGTATATTCGGTACTTACAATGAAATACCAATTTTTTTAATTTTTGTCTGTCCGTCTGTCTGTCTGTTGGTCTGTCTGTCGGTCTGTCTGTCGGTCTGTCTGTCGGTCTGTCTGTCTGTTTGTTCCGGCTAATCTCCGAAACGGCTGGACCGATTTTCGCGGGACTTTCACTAGCAGATAGCTGATGTTATAAGGTCTAACATAGGCTACTTTTATTTTAGGTTTCCGTTTAAAAAAATAGAGTTCCGTTTTAGTTAGTTCTATGCAAACGAAGTTGCGGGCATCAGCTAGTGAACAATAAATATGTCCGCGAAAGCAATGTACTAACCTAAATTCGTTAACATGTATATTAGATACCGTCGTTACGCATTATCACTTTTATTTTTAGGGTCATAAGATTGAAATTTGTTTACAAAATATTTCAGTACGGGCAAGATGTGTTAGCTTTACGCCTACCCCTTTTGAGAGATATGTAAACTGGGTGAAGTAGTGTTGACTGGAGCTTGTCGCATATATTCCCCTCTCCGTATAATGAAGACACCCCTATCCATGGAAATAGCTATTTCCACAATAAGCAAACGTCGAAAATAAGATTAAAATAACAGATTAGGATGCTTACGATGATTAAATATGCGAAGACGTGGAACTTCATTATTTTGTTGCCAAAATTCCACAGAAGATGGCGATATGTAACCTTTGAACTCAAACTCAAACTCAAAATTTTTATTTCCATGTAGGTTATAATAAAACGCTTATAGAATTGTCCTACATGATGCCTACCACCGGTTCGGAAACTAGCCCGGTGAGAAGAACCGGCGTAAGAAACTCGCACGGGGCCACCTTTTAGCAAAAGATGGGAAAATTGTTCTTTTCAAAAAATATTTTACAATGTTGTAACTTAATCTATATAACATTAGTCATAAGTACATAGAACATACTTAAGTACATAAAAGCAGCCTTGCATGGGGCCATCTTATTCCCAAGGTGTGCAATCGTTAATGAAATCACTGACTTAATAATAAGCTTTAGCACACAAACGTTCTTTAACAGCTTTTTTAAATTGATAAATGGAAAGATTTTGAACGTTTTCTGGGATTCTATTGTAAAGGCGTATATGCATTGACCTTTAAAAGATTTACTTACTTTACTAAGTCTGATCACTGGTATTTCTAACTTGTTCCTATTTCTAGTATTCCTACAATAGTTCAGTTAAATTGTATTTTTGCTAGGAAAGTTTTGGGGTAGTTCTGATTTTTTCATTCCATATGTGTTTTGGGGTGCTAAATCCGAATCTGAGGTTTGCGGACAAAATTTCGTGACGCAACATTAAAAAAACCAGAAAAAAAAACGTTTTTTTTGCTTTTTTCCGGTTTTTTGCTTAAAACTCGAAAACTATTAACTTTTGGTAAATAGTCTGTTTACAGAAATTAAAGTACTTGAAATTCTCTACAAATAGCAGTATTTAGTTTTTTTTTTTTCAGATGAATCGTTCGGTTTCTAGTGCGAGTTGAAAATTGTACATTTTTAGCAGTTTATGCAAAACCCACTTTTTACATTTCAATATTTATTTTTTATGGATGCTGTCATTTGATAAATGTCACCTGGTTTTCCACACAAGTAATTAAAAAGAAAAAAGGCAAAAATTATGCAAATTCAGTAGGTATCAACAAAAGGTAGAACTCGTAACAAAACAAAACTTAAAATCTCGTTACTTATGATCATATATTATTATGATTATAAATTATAATATGCAAAATTTATATGAGCCGTTGTCTTTTGGAAGGCCCTGGCTGAGGTTCTTCGATAACGATGAGTCCTGGTTCTGCTTATTCTGGAAAATAAAAGTTTAAAGTTAAGTCATTTATCAAGAATTCAATTATCATTTATTTAGATTGTGAGATTAAACATACCTTTCGCATCGTACTGAGGTTCTTCGATGGCATCGGGTCCTGGCTCAGGGTCTGATTGCTCCATCGTCAGTGTCGGGAGTCGTTCTCCTGGAAAATAAAAAGAGGTGAGACACATATCATAATATATCAAGGAGAGATGAATGACTACAAAATAACTTGTGAGATCCAACATACCTCTCACTCTTTCTTCAGTTTCTTCTACGTCTATGTCAGAGCTGTCTTCTGGGGGTTCAACATTGTTACACAGTCCTTCGCATGATGTGCATATTGGGGAACAATGGAGTCCCGCCTTCCTGCATCCACAATTGCGTTGACAGCCCTTTTTACATTTACATGAAATGTAAATATAAAAAGTAAAAAGACAACGGCTCATATAAATTTTGCATATTATAATTTATAATCATAATAATATATGATCATAAGTAACGAGATTTTAAGTTTTATTTTGTTACGAGTTCTACCTTTTTTTGATACCTACTGAATTTGTATAATTTTTGCCTTTTTTCTTTTTAATTACTTGTGTGGAAAACCAGGTGACATTTAACAAATGACAGCATCCATAAAAAATAAATATTGAAATGTAAAAAGTGGGTTTTGCATAAACTGCTAAAAATGTAAAATTTTCAACTCGCACTAGAAACCGAACGATTCGTCTGAAAAAAAAACTAAATACTGCTATTTGTAGAGAATTTCAAGTACTTTAATTTCTGTTAACAGACTATTTACCAAAAGTTAATAGTTTTCGAGTTTTAAGCAAAAAACCGGAAAAAAGCAAAAAAAACGTTTTTTTTTTTCTGGTTTTTTTAATGTTGCGTCACGAAATTTTGTCCGCAAACCTCAGATTCAGATTTAGCACCCCAAAACACATATGGAATGAAAAAATCAGAACTACCCCAAAACTTTCCTACTAGGGTCACTTTACAGTACAAATTTACTGAATTACAATGTGTGTCACTTTTCTTTTTAAAATTCGTTAAATTCTTTCTGACATACATTACATTGTCCAAAATGTACTGAGAAGCAACGGTCAGAATACCTATTTCTTTAAATTTTTCTTCTTAATAGAACGTATAGCTCGCTTCTGTAGCACAAATGTCCGCAGCGTTTCCCCAAAGAAGGATGCCATAATTATGACATTATACTATGAAAATAACTAAAATAAACTAGCCGCGCTGTATCTTCATCGGTAATTTCTCTAATTTTTTTGACTGCATATGCTGCAGAACTGAGCTTATCTGCCAGATTTGCAATACGGGGACCCCACTGTAATTTACAATCTAGTGTTATTCCTAGAAATACAGTGGTGTCCACTAAGTTCATTTTAATTTCACTGTATTGTATTTGAATTTCACTATTTTAAAGAAAACGCTATTTATATAACACTGTAGAGATAATCCAATACCTAAACCTATTGTAGACAAGTTAAATCACATAAAAGTATATTTATTAAAGTATATTTTTTTTGTAAGACTTCTTATCCTTTTACTTAATAATAATAACTGGAATGAATAAAAACAACACCAACCTAAGCGTAGTTATTTATTCAGTTACCAACACTTTTTGTAATATTTCTCAATGTTTAAGCCTTCACTGAACTTCCACAATTATTTCAAGACCAAAATTCCCAAATCGGTAGCCGTTCTCGAGTTTTGAGTCCCTCGGTAACGGGATAAAAGGTATTCTATGTCCTTCTCCTGGTTTCAACATACCTCTCCACCAATTTTCAGCCAAATCGGTTCAGCTGTTATTAGTTATAAATAGTGTAACTAACACGACTTTCTTTTATAAATATTGACTTAAAACTAAAGAAACATGTATTTTTTTAAATAAAGTTACCTTCATATTTCTTCAGATTAAAAAAAACCAAACACCTCGATCAATGAAATATTTAAATCTCGACATTAAAATCTGATTTCTATCCAAAATACACAGAGAAGTGATCCGATTTAAATACTGAATTAATAACTATGAAGAAGACCCGAAATGGAATTGCTTTAAATGCATTAAAATAAAATAGAGCCTATTAGGGCAAACGTCTACTATATTTTCGGCCTTCGTTATTTTTATGACCCCAATCCTCCGTACTTTGTTACCTACCTAAAATAAACCTTTTATTTTAATCCTTATTCTAGTGATATAGGGCACCCTAAATTATTATTAGGCTCTCACCGAATTTTAGGTACCTTCTTCTATTTAGATTTAGGTCTTTTCGTTAGAAAATAATTAAACTTAGGCCTTTTCATCCGTTAATGGATGATTTCTAATCTCCGAGCGAAGTAACCACTCTTGAATTACTGTAGTGCCTGGAACAGTCGGTTTATATATTTAAAAATTATTGCCGTATGTGCTTGGGCAACCATACAATATAATTCGTATGGTGGCCCAAGCACATACGGCATTGACTGGTCAATACGTCTTGTCTGGGGCCAACCATGTGCCGGTTTCCTCACGATGTTTTCCTTCACTGTTAGAGCGTCCATATAATGAAAAAGTCTCATTGGTACACGCCACAACCTGGGATTCGAACCTGCACTCTCTCGAGTGCGAACCAAACGGTCTACCCACTAGGCTACGGTGCTAGACAATAAACGGGGGCATAAAAAGAAATGATTTTGCACTGTTTTAATACTTTCAGCTTGTTTTGTACGGTTTTATTGTACTAATAACTATTCATAAAAATGTAACTGGTGAGCTCGATTGGATAGTTTATGAAAAGTGTATCAACACTTTCTCATAAACAATCATAAGCTATCTATACTAATATTATAAATGCGAAAGTATGTCTGTCTGTCTGTTACCTCTTCACGCTTCAACCACTGAACTGATTTTTATGAAATTTGGTATAAACATACTTTGAGTCCCGGGAAAGGATATAGGATATTTTTTATCCCGAAAAAGTACAGTGTTCCTGGGGGATAAAGTATTTACGCGGGTGGAGCTGCGGGCAAAAGCTAGTATAACATATTGCCGGTATTAGTCTCGTGAGTAATAAACTAATTAATTTAAATATAGAGAATAATATTGGTATGCTTAAATATTAACCCCCGAGGTAAAAATTGTGTGCTAACAAATACACACTAGACAGGAACGCGAAACTTACCTATAAGACGTTTAAATTTACACGTCTGTATGATTGTGTATCTGTGTGGCTGTTTGTCTGGCAGCTCAATTACTCACGGTTTTACAAAATACTCACTAAGAAATTTTTGCAGATAAACTTTGAAACCAGACAAATTTCAATAACTATTTTATGTGTTATATTGAAAATAAAAAAAAAATCAAAAAACCTTTAGGCTTAAACCATAGCAAATCGACTATAATAAGCAATATTGTATCTACTCGTATATACTAATAATATTATAAACAGGAAAAGTTTGTTTGATTGTATGTTTGTTTCTTTGCATTGAATAGGCTCTGGAACTAGTGCACCGATTTTGATGGAATTTAGCAAGGATATAGAGTAGACTACGGGGAAGGACATAGGCTTCTTTTTAGCACGGAAAAATGTACGGTTCATCGGGATTATATTTTGCTCGAACGAAGCCACGAGCAACATCTAGTCTTATATAAAATTCCAACTGACAATAAGCACTCGCACATCATTTTTACCCAGTGCCTCGTCGTTATCTTTCATTGCTGAACATTTGTTACCTGTATGAGGACGAAAACCACAACACCTGGCCAGCAGCCAAAACTTTCAGGTCATTTTACACCAACGTTCATATAACACGAAATAAAATTACAAATAAGAATGTCTTGTTTGCTGGAATAAATATTATTGTCATCATTGTATTTCTTACCTAAAGCTACGAGCAAAGTTCTTAGATTTTTTCTACTAAGTAGATACATAAACGTATAAGTTATGATCACTTTTGACATGAAACATTTTGACTAAGGGTCTGTTTTACCTAGAGACAAATAGCTTATTCGAAAGTTTTGTCTCTGTCGCTCAGTATGAAGTAAGTAGCCACAAAACTTCTGGATAAGCTCATTTCAAAAATCTTTGAAATTCGTCGTTTAATAGGCAATTGTGAAACTGCTAAGTCAACTAGGTAGCAAATTACTAATTAAGTAATATTATTAAATAAATAAAATCTTGGCATATTGACCGAAATTACTTAGGTGACGTCATGGTAATTGGGTTTGTAACCCTCATTACTCATTACTTAATAAACTGCACCGCTTCTTACAGTTTTTGAAAGTAAACCTATTAGGTACTTAATATATTATGCCAATATTTTTTTTTACTTGAAACATTCTTAGTTGTGTCACCATTCACAATACTATATGGAAACGTGAATGTAATCTTTAATTTCACTTTAATTATATTCGCTTTTTTACGAGGAAGTGGAATAGGAATAAAATAGTGGGAATACATTGTACATGACAAATAATTAATATTTGCGGGGTGTATATAGAATATAGACATAAAATACTGATGAAAAACCACCGGTGACATGTGAAATGAGCAGAAAATGCAATCACAAAATTTCATCTCCATTCCAGAACCACAGCATTAATTCGTTTCGACACTTTTTTCAGACCAACGTTGACGCGTCTCCAAATCGAATCGCGGAAACAATAATATCCGATACCGATCGGAATTGATTTACCGCGATAATTAATTGATAAAATTTGTAAACGCAAAGTGGGGCAAAGATATTAAGAGAATGTTCGTAACAAATTGTTTTGGCAGTTTAACGATTGCATTAATTCATAGAATCACGTCGATTCCACGCCAAAAATTTATTTCGTTCGCCAAAAGTATCGTTTCCTCTGTCTACGTATAATATTGTTGGTATATTGGCTTCTTATTATTCTGTTCTCGTGGAATCTTTAGTGCTTATTTGTTCGCCTGAATCTTTATGGAAATATACTGAGCATCTACTTACTCTGATAAAGCCAATGCAATGTACTTTTTACATTCTTCAGGGTAAACGTTCACAGCTAAACCTTCAGCATAAAGTAAATTGTATTCATGTAGAGAACTTTTGAAACGACTCTTAAATGCACTTTAGGTAAAAAACCGAAGAACATTCTTTATTGAAAAACCTCCGATGCAAAAATAAGGGTGTTTCGTTGTCTTTGTTATGTGGGTGTACCTGTGTATCATCTGTCTGTACTCTATGGCATCATATTTTTTAAACAAAGCAACATTTTGATGCGATTTTTAGGGTTCTGTAGTAACCCAAGGAACCCATATAGTTTCGCTGTCCTTTCGTCTGTCTGTCTATGTTATCTGTGTGTAGGTTTTTTAAAAAATATTTAATTAATAAAGGCATGGTACGATTTACTTATTACAAAGTCAAGCATTTTCGTAGATTTGCATTTCTATACTAAAAGAGATTTCATAATATATTTGTAAGTTTTCATGCTGATACATGCTAAAAACTCCTTAGGAAAATAATTTGGACGAAACTTTTGAAGTAATTTAAAGAAAACCTTTTGGGCGTTGATAGTTGCGAAAATCTCCTTAGATAAGTTATTTTTATTTCAAAGCCGATGTGACCAAAATTATTCTAAGCAAATAACTCATGGTTAAGTTATTTTTATTTCAAAGCTAATGTGACCAAAATTATTCTAAGCAAATAACTCATGATAATAATCTTCGCTCGCTCGCTCGCTTAGTAATTGACAAAAAAATTAATTTATTTCATTAGCGATACATGAAAAAAAAAACTCAAATTATCATTATTTCGAATTAAAAAGTAATTTACTACGTCTTTACTATATTTTATAAGTGAAAGTTAAACTGGGTCTCTTATGTATTGCGAAACTGAGTTGTTGAAAAGACAAGTAAATACATTGAAGGTACTTGCAATGCAGATTTTAGACGTCTATAAATTGACTTTCAATACCAATACAAAGCTCATTTCCTTGTTTCAGTTTACTTTACTCACAACTTTAAACTTATTTTTACTTATACTCATAGCTTATTTAACGATACTGTTATTTATATTAAACTATTTAGGTTTGTACATTGTAGAAACATACGTATTTTAATTAAGTAAGGATAGTTATATTATTATAAAACGAAATAAAACAAATACATTAGCTGTAATAGATTTAATTTATATTAATTTTGCTTTTAAATAAAACTTTTAGAAGCTATCTCTTGCCCGTAGTATACAGCTTTATACAGTCGTATAATATTAAGTCATAAAGAGAGACGAAAATAAGACAAAGGGGTCAGTCTTATATTTGGGAAGTTTGTATATTCGACTAAATAATATTTACAAAAGTTGGGAAGACAATCATGCGAAGTCATAAAAGGAATAACTATTAAAGAAATAATTAGATAGATACTTAATATAATTCCAAAGTCCCACATCAGTAACAATTCTTTTAAAAAGTTCAAGTACTCGCATACACTTTAATAATGATAACAATCTTACATTTTTATATCTTACAACATAATATTATCTTGCATCGTTCGCATTAATTGCACACACTATATATTTACAATCCGAAATTTTCCACATAACCTACTAACTATAATTACATTAAAATTTGGAAATAGTCTAATTGACTCTTAAACTGTGTGGTACCAGGTCACCTCAGATTCGAAGCGTCCAGTACCAGAGGCCGAGGCTAGAGTGAAACGAACTCGGGAGGCGGCGGAGGCAGGGACAAGACTGGAGTCTCAGATAGTTCCAAATTTTCTGAACTTGCTCCAGGTAAAGACCAAGTAGAACTTCCTGTTGCTGTTACTCTCGGACCCATGTTGTCATACGCAGGAGCCGTACAACAAGTTCGACTTCTTCTAGGTAAAGTTGCACCACCGCTTAGTAAATCGGGATATTTTGAAGATTCTCCTCTACTGGCTACTTGTACTGATATAAAAATATTTCCATACGGAACAGGAACAGAGAATTCGGCGGGTGGAGGTGGAAAAGCCCCAGGAGTGCCTTCTATTGTTATATGCACGGGATCAAAACCACAACCTCGAGGCGTTTCATCTATGGACAAAGATCTTTCCGTGAGTTCGAAATCACATGGTGAAGCCATATCTGCAATAGATCTGTCACAGCTCACCACTACTGATGCATCAATTAACCTTTTTTCTTGATCATTAAAACTTCTGCTAGGAGGCACAGTTCTCCTCCTTAATTGCCAACATGCCACAGCTCCGATAAATCCTAACGTTGCCAATGCCCCTAGAGCACCGAATACTACACCCAATAACTGAGGAATTCCTGGAGCAGTTCGAGCTGTAGCTGTCTGAGATCTTGGCAAAACTAAACTTATTACTGCTCTCGCTTCACCTGCCATGCTTTTAGCTACACAAGTCCATTCTCCGGCAGCACTCGAAGTTACATTCAACAACGTAATGTTTACCCACCTCACGCTGCCAGGTACTCTATTTTCGGAATTGTCATCTTCGACGACCGTATCAGATTCTTCCATATCACAATCTATTGTACTATTGTGTATTTCAACACTATCTAGTAACCACGTCACTTGGGGTTTTGGAATTCCGTGTACCAAACATCCAAATGTAGCTGGAGCTCCAACTTCCGCTCTTACTACCAATGTGCTCGATTTTACTTCAGGTTGGCAAGCCATCGTTTCGCTAGGAATATTACGCCATTTGAATCCGGAATGATTCGCGGGCTCTACGCAGACTAATTCCTCTGTACCCAGTGTACTATCCAAAAACCAATCTTTGAATTCACGCAATCGACAGTCACATCGCCACGGGTTGCCAGACAAGGACATAGTTTTTAAAGCTGGTAAAGAAAAAGTTATCAAACGGAGGAATGTTAGTTGATTTCTTCGTAGATCTATATTTTCCAATGATTTTAAATTTCTTAAGGCGTTCGTATGAATCGTTCGTATTCTGCAACCATCTAATTGAAGTATCCGGAGATGTGGTAGCGGAGGAAACTGATCGGAAATAAGAGTCGTTAGGGGATTGTTACTCAGTATAACCATGCGTAATCTTTCGTTGCCTCTAAATATGTCTCTCGGTAGTATCGCCAAGTCGTTGTCGGCCAAATCGACTTCTACTAATATTCTTAATTCTAAAAAAGCATCTGCGTGTATAGATCTAAGTTTCGTTGCGCGCAGGTTCAACCTTTGTAAATTGAGTAGGCCGATATTAGAAAAAACTTCTTGAGGGAGATTTCTCAAAGGATTGTCATGAAGATCTAAAACTTGTATGTCAGATGACAGAGATGGCGGGCGGCGTAGGTCACTGGAGGCACAAGTGGCTGTTTTCTTCCCGGAGGACCACTTGCAGCGGCAGGTCGCGATGTGGGCGCAGTCCAGCCAATCGCTAGCCGTCCTCGCGGTACAAGTCGTGAAGATTACAATCCAATACCACCTGGCCCACGACACGCGCATACTCATCTCATTTCGGATTTGTATTTACACCGGCCGTATGCCTGCAACAAGGAAAAAAAAGTTAAACAACCTGTAATCAAAACATTCCATCTGATAATAATAATCATCATAAGTTTACTAATTGATGCTTCACACCAATTAGTATTATATACATTAATTAATAGATCTAATCGGTATGTGCCAATTATCGCCTTAGTTACGTGAATGTAATATACGAATAAGGAAGGCTGAAAATATATTCGTTGTATTATGTTATTGTGATATGAATAATTTATCATGAGATTAATATTAGCTTATTAGAAATGCATAAGATAGAATTCGGGTCTCGGGGGAAGTTTATGATGCGAAACATTGTCTCAATTATTTTGGAATTAAGTCGTACCTCAACTGAATATTAAATTACTAAAATAAAAAAGTTCTTATAATCATATTTTATACTCAGTATTTACGCCTAGCTATGAAGAAGAACATCATGAATACTAGCTCATATAATTTCATCCCTATTTACTCACGTAACTCTTACAAAAAACTCTTTTCTATTTTTACCCAATTTAAAAAATAAAATCTCAATATGTGTATGTAGTAACTAGCTGTTGCCCGCGGCTTCGCCCGCGTAAAAATAGTATCCCTCGGGAACACTGTATTTTTTTCGGGATAAATAGTATGCTATATTTTAACCCAGAGCCTAAACTACTACCATACCAAATTTCATCGAAATCCGTTCAGTAGTTTTTGCGTGAAAGAGTAACATACATCCATCCATCCATACATCGTCACAAACTTTCACATTTATAATATTAGTAGGATATGTAAACACAGGATGGCTATTAATATGTTCTAGATATATTAAGCTGTCAAGTAACATAACATCGATATTATTTTGATAAATGTCTTCAGTATTCCGGCCCGGAGGTTTTCTGTCTAGATTAGAAGGATTAATGGTCAAGAGAGATATTTGTCCGTCGTTTTGTACCCGACTGGAATATTATTAGTAAGTGTTCGTTTCAGAAGTGCACAACTGAATTTTATTGTGATTTTTTTTTAAATCTGTATCCTGTTATATTATTATATTGACCGAAAGTCGGTATTCTACTACACTATTTTAGTACATTTAGGTCCACTTGCGCCAACCCGGGTTGAAGTTAACCCTGGGTTAAAAAATATTTTTATCTCTCTCGTTCTTCGTATTTGTGAAAGAGAAAGCATGATATTTTAACCCAAGGTTAACTTTAACCCGGATTGGCGCAAGTGGGCCTTAAAATCCCAAACACAGTCATTTTAAGATTACGTTCACTACAATTCATAAATAATAAAGCGTAAGTTAAGGCGCGTCTCCTGATCGTGTTTTTTTGAAGCATTACACAAAATCATCGAAATTGGGGCGTGGATATGCACAATTGTGTACGTATACACAAATTTTTTGGTTTCCGAGATGTACAGAAAACATTTTCCACGCGGGTAGCGGGTAGAGGCAAAAAAAGCGATACCTATGTGCGTAAAATAAATATTTTTATGTAATGACATCCCCACATGTCATGTGAAAAAAAAACCGGTTGACGGTTCAGTTCGAGTCAAATTGGAGTCAAGTTTATAAATATAAGATAATACCGTTTTTTTATGGATAAGTGGTTCACTCAATCTACAATCAAGCTTCGATACAATAATTGCATCGTGGTGAAATTAGTCGTTTGACGTTCGTTTGAAGTTAATTACATTATGATTTTGCTGTTTGTTATGATTTTGTTGGATTAAAATAGCAGAATCGACCTTCCGAGTTTAATTGTGCTTGCTACAATTAAACTTTCATAACATACTAGCTTTTTTCCCGCGGCTGCACGCGCGTAAATATTATATCCCATGGGAATACTGTACTTTTTAGGGATAAAGTAGCCTATATTTTCATCCAGAGCCGAAATCGGGGTACCCATACCAAATTTCATTGAAATCTGTTCAGTAGTTTTTGCGTGAAAGAGTAACGCATCCATAGATCCATTCATCCTCACAAACTTTTAATTTATAACAGTAGTAGGATTGTAAGGTAATACAATAAGTTTAAATAATTTTGATCCAGTATACCGTTTATAATAGAAATAATTACTAGCTGTTGCCCGCGGCTCTGCCCACGTAAATATAGTATCCTTTGGGAACACTGTATTTTTTCGGCATAAAAAGTAGACTATGTTTTAATCCAGAGCTTAAACTAGTACCATACAAAATTTCAGCAAAATCTGTTCAACAGTTTTTGTGAAAGAGTAAGAAACATCTATCCATCCATCCATCCATCCAATCCTCACAAACTTTCGAATTTATAATATTAATAATCCTATTAATATTATAAATTTTAAAATAATATTATAAAAATAGACTTAATCCTACTATCCAGTAGGATTAAGTCTATTTACAAGTCAGTCGAGATAATTTCCAGTAATACCTCCGCTAGCTATGAACGAGCCCATTAATAAAATTGATTATTATCATTGAAACGAATCATGTAAGTTTGATTTATATTCAGCGAAAAGGAAAATGACGAAAAGTTTTTAAACCATACTCGTATTTAATTTTAGGTACATTAAAGCTTAATTAACACGACGTATTTTTAATCGCATTACGAGCCCAATATGAGGTTTTTAAAATTGAAATGTTAATTTTGTATGTATTCTTAAATAATGAATAATGCTTTCGGATCAATCGTAATTGAAATTATTTCACATTAAACAAATAATATTGTTTTAATTGAAATCAATTTCTTTATGTAACTCACCTTCTTATTAAATTTTAACACACAATGATGTAGAATACAAGCAAATAGAGAAGATGTGGGTTATTTCGGAAAAGTTTTAGTATAATAAACATTAGTTTGACGAAGGTTTATGGCTTTCATTAAGATTACGAGCGAACACAAAAGAGAACATAATATAGGACGATCATAACTATAATAATTACTAAAGGACTCGGAATAAACGTGTAATGGGCTACACGCTACATTGTGGTGTTGTGACGTCACTTACTAGTGGCAAACCTAATGAAATGTATGAGATTCCGTTTAAGAGTCTTTTACGGCTGAAGTCCCACGCTATATTGTGGTGGTGTGGCGTCACTTACTAGTGGCAAACCTAATGAAATGTATGAGATTCCGTTTAAGAGTCTTTTACGGCTGAAGTCCCACGCTATATTGTGGTGATGTGGCGTCACTTACTAGTGGCAAACCTAATGAAATGTATGAGATTCCATTTAGGAGTATTTTACGGCTACATTGTGGTGATATGACGTCACTTTCTAGTGGCAAACCTAATGAAATGTATGAGATTCCGTTTAGGAGTATTTTACGGCTACATTGTGGTGATGTGACGTCACTTTCTAGTGGAAAACTTAGTGAAATGTATGAGATCCCGTTTAGAAGTCTTTTACGGCTGAGGCCCCATTAGTACGTTGCGTTGCGTCGACGCAACGCAACGCGTTGTATGCCAGTTGACACACGCGTCAACGCGCGACATAATAATGCAAGAGTTCGATAGCGCAGTGCATCATCTACCCTCCCTCTTCGTCTCCTTACCGTCGTTCCGTTAAAAAAACGTTCCGTTCCGTCGTCATAATATCTATGCGACATTGCAACGCACCGCAGCGCAACGCACTAATGGAGCCTCGCTCTAACGTAATATTATAGGCCGAATTTATTTAAATACATTGTATATACAAATGTAGCTAGTCCTGAGTTATACAGCTTTACAGGTTAGGTTAGATTCCTTTATGTAGTTTTCATCATTTCGTATGAATAGTTTAGTTACGCCATCTTGATTTCAGAAGTCAAGTTTACAAAATATTAACACAATGGTCGACTGCCACGAACAATCCCAAACGTAGGTAGTTAATTGTGGACACTTTTTGCCTCGTCATGCCTCATCTATAATAATATATGCTCTAGGCTTATACTAGATATTTTATTAGACAAAGGCACTAAGTCGGTAAGGCGATGTAATGGTGTAACTGAATAATGATGTAACTGCTCTACGCCGTTTCTGAGAATTGCCTTAAGCACTCTTCGCGCAAACACTTGCCTATTTAAACTTGTAGAATTTGCGGTGCAGTGCAGGTAGGTAGGTACGAAAAGTTGTGGAATAAACAAACTCGGGCCAACTTGGTGAAAAGTACATATTATTCATCAGAATAGCGCACTGTATTCAGTATATTATATAGTCTTTTACATATATACTTTAACCCGGCTACAGCTTTAGTTTTATCGCGAGGAAAACTCTAACTCTATAACGATTGTAATCAATATGTTATTATGTATTCTTATGTCTCCGGTAATATATAAAAATTCTACCAAAGCCGTTCCACTGTAGGACATAGACCTCCCGATCCGGGACACTCCCATTTATAGCGGCTGAGGGCAATCCGCAGGTGGTTTTAGTGGATAACAAACGGGAGTCTCACATAACCCGCGGACCTTTGCCCTGCGAAAAAAAAGGGCCTAGCCTCCCCCATGTGATACAGTCCACGAGCTACCGGTCGCACACCCATAGATTATACAGATATGTGTTAGTAGTATAATATACACATACATATAATATACACACCGGCCGTTAGCGGCCTGTATCCACCGATTAATATTAATACATACATAATATAATTACGCCGTTTTCCCGTAAGGGTAGGCAGAGACCACTTCTTTCCACTTGCTACGATCCTTACATACGTTTGATTCGCTTGGTTCACTTTCATTCTTACCATCCATTCCTCCTCTTACATTCAACGTAGCGAAGCGGCTCTCCATGGTCCGCTTTTTGCCTCCGCGAGAAACGAGACGTGATGGGTGGCGAACCACATCGCCGCCATTTTGGATAATTAAATTATTTTTATGATTATCTATTGCATTCCCATGGATTGGTGGAGAGGGTAAGAATAGGGAAAGGGTGGTGTAGAAAGGAAGATTGGTAAGTTAGAGTGGGAAACAGGAAATGTAGGATATTACCGCCCTCTCCTGGGCGCTTGCGCTTATATAATAATATATAAGCGCAAGGGATAAGACAGTAATAGCTAGGGAAGCTGGGGTTGCATACCCGGTACCACAACTACCGGACTGGTAAGTTGGGATGAGTATCCCATGACATAATTAATATTAAACTATTATAAATAATATGTTACAACATACTTATAATAATATGACTCAATGTTATTATAAAATTGTTGATGTTATTTTAATGTTGATGTAATCAAACATGCCATATAATATAATTTGTGTGGCCATAATATTTCAATAACGCGTCAGACTGCGTGTGAAATAGTGTTTCCAGTCATACATATTTCACAGCAATAATAAATGTTATCTTATTGCTCGTCTCTACACTCTAGGGCGTAGGTACTTTAATCTTGTTTCTGTCAGATGAAATTGCTTTTAAGTTTATATTTTATGAGATATCTCTTTTTTGTTTCTGGCGATTGCTTTACGTTTATTATATTTTATTAAAAAAATGTTTTTGTGGAAAATTATGTTTCTGATTATTTTCTAAAGAACATAATTCTGCTTAATAACTATTAATTAAAGACATTAAATTACGAGAAAAATCAGTTAATCTTACATTAATTTTACAAATTAGCTTTTACAATAATAAGCCTAGTTTTGATTTTGATTGAATAATCTAAATTAAAACTAGGCTTTAACGACGTAAGCACAGTGGTGCTTATTTCAATATAAGTTCTTAGTAAATATAACAATTAACTCTTTCAAGTGATACGTCAACACGTAGGCCAATTCTAAGAATATTTGTTTCAAATTTATTCGTTAATATTTTCTTTCATTTTATTTCAAAAATAGCATAAGAACATAAAAACTGGGATAAGAATTTATCCGTAGATCTACGTACCATGTATTTATATAAAATAGTTTACATCCTATATATATAACTGCAAAATTTTATAAAAATCGTTCGTGACGCGGATGAGGTTTATTACAAAAACTATGTCACGAGAATTTTATATACAGGATTACAGGTTAAGTCAATATTGATCCTTTAAGAGGTTGTAGTTTCCATATTTCCAATATTTTCTATTATTGTTTGTGTTATTCTAGTTATGGATTGAGATTCTAGCCTTGCCAGTTGTAGTATGTCATATTGTAGTATTAGTTGTGTACTTGTGTGTGGACTTTTAAGTTTTTTTAGTCATACTGACGATTTTTTCGCTCTTCTAATTTTTTCCTAAACTTAGTGCTTTTAATTTATTTGTTTTTATAGTTTTTATGTGTTGTGTATTAAAAAAAAATGGTTTACAGCCCAGATGACTTCAGCGTCTAAACAGAGCTTTTGTTGGAATTTATAACGTAAGAACCAAATATTATATATTGCTATGACAATTTGGTATAATGTCATATTATTTGTAATAGACTATAAATTTACGATCTTATAATCGTAAAAGACAGTAGATTTGAATCAAGTATGCGGTATCATCAACGTAACAAATGCATTTGGTCGTAAGAACCAAAGTTCAGTACAATTCTGATTACCAACATAACAAATGCGTTTGGTTATAAAAACCAAAGTTCAGTACGATTTTTAGTACGATGTTTAGTACAATTTGGTTTTAATATTAAATTTCAACAAAAAGAAAATAAATAAAGCAGATGCTAAGTATCTACTCAATGTGACGTCCAAAAATTTGTGAACTACTTAGGTATTTAGCTAGCTTTAGCCAGCTCATTTAATTTTGTAATTTCGAAATAGAATGAGATAGTAGGTATATTGCTGCAAGAAATAAAATAATTAAAATATTATTGATAGTTTATAGTCTTATTTTGTTATTTAACGTCGGCAAAATTATAACATGATGTTATTAGGAATGAGGCAAGGTAATTATTTAAAGTACCTAGTTGATAAGTTGGATGCTTGACACATTTTTCTTTTTCGGTCTTATATTTTGTATAATATTGCAATTTCTTGGGATGTCAATGTCATGGGATACTCTTCCCAACTTACCTGTCCGGTAGTTGTGGTATAGTATACGGGTATGCGGCCCCGGCTTCCCTAGCTATTACTGTCCTATCCCTTGCCCTCCTGGGCGGTAATATCCTACATTCCCTATTTCCCACTCTAACTTACCAATCTTCCTTTCCACACCACCTATCCTTCCCTCTCCTTATTCCTACCCTCTCCACCAATCCGTGGAAACGCAATGGATAATCAAAAATAATATAATTATCCAAAATGGCGGCGATGTGGTTCGCCACCCATCACGTCTCGTTTCTCGCGGAAGCGAAAAGCGGATCATGGAGATACGCTTGGCTACGTTGAATGTAAGAGGAGGAATGGATGGTAAGAATGAAAGTGGACGAAGCGAAAGAAGTATGTAAGGATCGTAGCAAGTGGAAAGAAGTGGTCTCTGCCTACCCCTACGGGAAAGAGGCGGTCCTGCCTACCCCTACGGGAAAAAGGCGTGATTATATGTATGTATGAATGTACTAATTGTGGGATAAAAAATATTTATATAATAAGTTTGAAGGTGCTAAAATATATAACGTACCAAAAGATATAAAATAAATAAAATCACTGCCTTTATTAAAAAATAATCTAAAATTTTATCTACTAAATAGTACATAATCACATAAATTAATAATATAAAGATTTTAATAATGTACCGGTTAGATAGACTAATATCTAATAATTTATTACTGGATTTAAATGTTTGTAAATTTTGGTTTTTGCTTCTTCTGTAAAGTAGGGTTTTGGCTTTTACGACCTTTCTACCCCCAAGTTATCCATATATAATGCAAATACAAAAATAATGTCAATGTTGCCATTTCTGGTCAAAAATTAAATTGAACGGGTTATTTAATATTTATCAGGTATCGATGATCGAAATAAATTGATACTTTACAAAGCTCATTCAGAGCTCGGTGAACCTCATTATTAAAACGCCAGTAGCATTATAGCAAAATGTATTATTTCAATAATGGAGTTTTTCTTTTGTGGGTTGTCAATAATTGAGTTTTTTTCATAATATTTTATATTTCCAAGTTTATCCGATAATGTAAAAGTATATTTTGGGTATTAAATATATTTGTATTTTTGTAATTTGTTTTGGAGGTAAACTTTAACCCCTTTACTAATAATGTCTGTATAAGCTTTGAATAGTTATACAGTGTTTTGTTCCCGTCACACAGGTGACATTTTTAATTCAATTGAAGAAGACAAAACACTGTATAACTAACTATTTTTAAAGCATAAACAGCCTTTATTAATAAGGGGGTAGCAGTTTCTCATTTTGTGTTTTTATGGTTAATTTTATGATAAGAGAAAACTTTGCTATATAAATTACTAACATTCAAAATGATTCAATATACACATGCACACCTATTTAACTAAGAAAGTATTTAAAGAGTGAGAGTTTAAATTGGAGTGAAATTGAAGCCAATACCAAAATTCCATTGGTTCAAACAACATTCTTAAAGTTCTCTCGGGCTCTTCTGTAAATGAATTCCAAAGTATTTGAAAAGAAAAGTACTAACCAAAGCGGTTGTATCTTTTTGAAAACAATACCCAAACTTATTGAGGTCTCTTTATTTTCCTGTTTGTTATACTTATAATAAGTTATACTAATAAAAATTGGAAATTTTATAATAAAGGCCTGTTTCACCATCTATTGATAAGGTCAGATAGATTATTTTGAGGTCTCTTTATCATCCTGTTTGTTAAACTAATTTATGCTTTTGAAATTTATAATTAAGGCCTGATTCACAATCTATTTATAAGCGTCAGATAGCTTAGTAAAATTAAACAAAGTAAAAAAATACACGAAAAAATATAAAAGAAATCTTATTTTCTGAATAACTTCCCTTTTAAATGCGGCTATTATTTTGACTATTTATCTACACAATCTGTATCAGCCCAAACAATATCCCGATAAATCATTATTAAGTATAAAGAACTCACTTTTAGGTTGGCTGTCAGTACCGACATCAAAATTATGAAGATTATAATATAAATAGTTAAAATTTGAGCCGCATTTAAAAGGGAAATTATTTAGAAAATAAGATTTATTTTCAACTTTTTTGTGTATGTGTACAAAATCTCTTATTAATGGACATTACGTCACAAAAAAAGCCACGGTCCAAATTTTACGTTTCTAGCTTCAGTAGTTTTGCCTCGGCGTTGATGAATCATTCAGGCGTTGTTACTTTATAATTTATATAATATATAGATATCATTATTAACACATTTTAAGAACTTTTAAAATAAACTTTCAATTAAATAGATGAATACGGGCCAAGTGATTGAAATAGAAAAGTGAAATGATTACTGTAAGTCACATTATGACATATACGAGTACTGTATGTTTCTAGTTCTTTAAACAATGTCGAAATTTCCAAACGCGTATCTTTATAGTTCTGTTCAGTGCATTTGAATCCAGGGTGCAAAATCTTACTTTTTGATAGCATATGCTTGAGTTATTTAAGAAAAAGTTTAAATCAATATATTTTATGTCCACATAAATTTCGAGGAGTTCCATCGATTCCTCATAGATACCATCATCAGGTCACCACTAAGGTGAAAACGGTATACCAACTTGGGATTATACCCATTACATCAAAAAAGTAATTTTTAAAATCGGTCCACAGACGTCGGAATTATCGTTGAACATACAAAAAATATATATACAGTCGAACGTATAACCTAATAACTAGCCTAACTAGTGTTAGTAGAAGTCACAATTATCTTTTACACCGAGTGTTTTATCAACATATACTGTATTCATAAAGAACTGACGTGTTTTGACTCTAAAACTTGTATATGGATGCCCTTTGTCACGCGACGTCACATGCACACCAGTGATAAAGTGGATGAGGTCAACCCTGATTTATTTGCGTAGGCTGTTTACTGATGTAGCCCAAAATATTCGATACACATTTCGTGGCCTACCTTTTCGATAGAAATAAAAATACTTGTCTGTTTGGTGTAAAAATATTTTTATGCCTCGTATTTTGGACTTGTTATTTTTAGATTCATTTTTCACACCAGCTACGTCGTTAGTTTTGATGACATGCTATTTTGTGTGACCTTGAAAAGGATAAAAAATAATTATTTAACTTTAAATATTACATGGGAAAATCTGGGTTAGCTTACATTTTTACAATGTGATCCAATACACTCACTTTTTTTAAGAATTTAAATATTTTATTAAATACTCTGCCTGATGGGGACGACCTAGAGGTTTTCTTTTTTTATAGCCTATCTTGTACTTTAGTTTTCTCTTTTTTAGTTTTTTTCTTTCTTTCTTTTAGTCTGTAAATAATTTAAAGTAGGTAGTTATTATTATTTTATTGTAAAATTGTTTAATTTTGATATTCTTTTGGTGTGAAATAAATACTATTTTTTAATTGCTCATGCATTTGTCGATATCATAATACCACATAGATAATTCGATATTCACACCATCACGAGCTTTCATCTCCAATTAAATTTCGTCTATATTGACGAGATTGGCAATTGTCTGACCAAATCTAACAGGATTCGGCATTTCCGCATACCGCATGTGCGTGAATTGCGCAATCTAATGCGCATGGAATTAGATCCTGGCAGCCTGCCATCTCGCGGTCTATTCCGGCCGTCGACCTCTTTTGTAGTTTCGCTGAACGAAAACAATGCATGCGAAACGAAACTGAGTGCAAAACTTAATGCAAATTGTAGGTACCGGTTTTATTTCAATTTCGAGATAATTGTCTCGAAACTTTGTTTTATTTTAGTTTTTTTTATACCTACGCAAAATTTTATTCAATACTAGATGTTGCTCGTGACTTCGTACGCGTAAAAGTTAATTTTGCAGAAACTGTGTACTTTTCCGCGATAAAAATATAGCCTATGTTCTTCTCCGGAGTCTTCTCTACAACTGGGCAAAATTTCATCAAAATCGGTCCAGTAATTTCGGAGCCTATTCAATGCAATCAAACAAACATACAAACAAACAAACTTTTCCAAATATCTTGCACTATAAAATTTCACACTGTTTTTTTCTGTTCATATTTCATTAATGTCGCTATAGGTATTTATGTTTTATATTAATTCCCACTACATGCCACGTCACAGACCATGCTTCTTGTAGAATGTTGGATCATAGATTATACAGATATTATATACTAGTATTGTCAAATTACCCATCATAGACCGTATCATAATTCAATTATTTGAATTATGATACCCATATACTATAGATCATTTGTTTTTTAGTCTTTGGTTTTTTTTACAAAGGTTTTTTATTTATTTATTTATTTTTTTAATTTTGTTTATTTTTTTTCCTATTTTTATTCCATAGCTGGGGCGCAAAGCCATTATTCTATCGTGCCGTAATTTCATAAGTGTTGTGTATGTAATTTTTGTTTGTTTTTATGTAGTGAAGTCACTCATTGGCCCTTGCAGAATACCAGTGCAGCAGGCTTGCTTGCTGCGTATAGCTGAGCTGGGGTCAATTTTTGGCATCACACAACATGCGTAGTTTAAATAATAATGTGCTTAATTTTAATTTATTCTTTTGTATTTCATTTTGATGTGTGTTGTGTGATGATAAAATAAACATATTCTATTCTATTCTATTCTATTCCTCTTTATTATAATAGTATAGATTAAGACATCTTGAAAGAATTTAATTCATTTCTAGAGAGACTAGAATCTAAGACGTATCTACCTATGTAATGTCTACATTGAGGTTAAAAAGGCTGGTAAGTAGAACAATGTCTTCAATCCAATCACTATGTAACATTGTTCGTACTTGTTTGTTATTTTTCATGTTCTATGTCTTTAGAGACCTCTTTTAACAAAAGACAATTGTTTCTGCTTATTTCAGTAGGTACACCAAAAAGGATATTATAATATTGTGACTTATTCATAGAAATATTACGCTTTTCAATTTCCAACGACGAACTTCATATTTTCCTCGTCTGAGTTCACTTTGTTATTAATAAAGTTATCTTCTGCTATATCACAATATCATCATAAATTTATGACATGGTTTAATATTATGGAGTAGTTATTCTCGGTCAATAACAACAAATCATTAATATTCTCCGAAGGCTATAAATTCTTTGAATGCCCAAGGGTACTGTAATAGTACCGTGCCTCTATTGTTGGTAGCCGGTGACCTTATTGATTATTTGCCTTTGGTTGATGAACAAATAGATGAGATTTCAAAATTATCAATCTCAAACAATGGACGAAATCTTTAATAAAAGCCGTATTTTCTTACCTTCATTATTCAAATATTTCTCGTACGTATAACGCGGTACGTAGTAGCCCCACTGTTTTAGGTGAATGTACGATATCGAAAAAGTGAGGCGGATTTGCATTTAGAGTGCCATCTGTGCTTGGTGGATGATGGATATATATCTATCATAATATTTCATGCGTTATATAAATTCAAACGACGATACGACGGGAGGTTGACGGCGAATCCACTACACGTATAGGTTTAGGAAAATTAAGGGTGCAAAGGTTAATAAAATTTTTGATTGGAAACATTATCTAATTACTTTCTAAAATATTAAAACTATCAAAATTTTGATACGCTTATACATTTGCTCATCACTGCATAAACGGAAAATAAACATCATGGATTATATCCTTTTAATAATTAATGAATTATTTATTTATTAAAGTTACATAAGTGAAAGGTGTCAAGACTGACAACATCGTTTTATATTTTCTCCGCAAAATAAATTATTTTATCCCTTTAAATGCTTATAAAATCGTTAAATTTATAGTTATAATTTTAATTACAAGACCTATAAAAGAATAATAAATTGTTTTTCAATATTAGTGATACCCTACAGACGATACTTAAAACGCCAATATGAAATGTTCCGGTTGTCTCCGCGCTATTATTTCTTCACAAGAAAACCATGTCTTCTGTTCTTCTAAAAACTGCTCGAAGGTACAACACTCATCTTGTGCAAATATACAAAAATTGTCGGCACAATAAAAAGAGATATGGATCTGTTCCGACTGCCGAGATCTTGAGAAAAGGTATGATGATAAAACCAGTACTCCACTACAATCCGTAGAGAACGTCACTATGCGCAAAAAGACTATTTCTATCATAAATACCTCCCACGAATCCACATCTAATAATTCTACAACCTTAGACACTATTGCAGCCGAAATCAGATGTTTCCGTCAGGATATGGCTAAGATGCAAGCTGATGTTTATAAAAGACTCGATGATCTGTGTGAAATAATCAATAACTATGATAAACGTTTGAAAATTTTGGAAGACAAAGAGAAAGAAAACGAATCTCTAAAAACACAAATTATTGTCCTACAGAATCAGCTCAATAAACAAGTACATAGCTCCCTGCAATCGGAAATAGAAATTCTGGGTCTTACGGAAGAATCTGGTGAAAACCCGTATCATTTAGCTTTAACCACTGCTAATAAAATATGAATTGAAATCGATGAACGCGATCTTAATTTTGTCTCTCGCGCCGGGCCACTGATTACTGACGTGACTAAAAATCCCAAGCAACTCCTTCGCCCCCTTGTAGTCTCCTTTACAAGAAAATTTAAACGCGATGAATTTTTAAAACAAGCTAGATCCAGACATACCATAGATAGCAAAGATATAGTAAACTCAGGGATCTCAATGAAAATATATGTAAACGAGCGCCTGTCACCTGAATGTCGCCATCTTTTTCGAGATGCAAGAAAGTGGATCAAAGAAAACGGTTATCGTTATTGCTGGGTCCGGAATGGAGCGGTCTACGTCAGAAAGCGCGAAGGGCGCGAGGGCAGCCCACCTATTCACATCCGATCCAAGGACGACTTGGGAAGGCTTTCAATCATGCCTATTTAATTTTTATACTTCCTTGTTGTTGTTTATAAATATTTCTATTCTCTTTAGACCGATAGTTTTAGTTTATAAGGACTTTCATAATACACTCTACACATCTACCCAATTGAACTCTCTACCATACGTATATTTTTCTTAATTTCTTAATCATTCGTGTTGTATGGTAATACAGTTTACCTGCCTGCTAAATCTCGGTATTTAGTAAATATACTCCTTAACTTTGTAGTACTTTGTATAACAAATATAATATTATTTGCACAATACCGGATGCACTTACTCCTTTATTCGAAATTATACTCGGCATTCTTATCCTCTTCGATTGTCACTTTTACCAACAAAAGTTTTAACTATGGTTTCTTTAGATTACATAAATGATATATAATGATGATATATCAATCACTGAACATAGAATGTCACGAAATTCCAATTGTTGAAGATTGTAAAAATGTTATAGACAAGTACTCGATTAAAATTTTACACTTAAATATAAGGAGTATTCAACGAAACTTCGACAGCTTGATTTTGACTCTGGCTAGACTAAAAATATATTTTGCTGTTATAGTTCTCAGTGAATGCTGGATTTCTGACTCTACCGCTATCAAACAAATTGACGGTTACCAGAGTTTCAATACTAACAAATACATAAACAAATCTGGCGGGGTTATAGTGTACGTTAATACTAAATGGCCAGCATTCGCTGAGGAGCCGAATATTGATGAAGCAAATTGCCTTAAAATTATTGCTTTACTCTCTTGGCCTTATATAGATCTCCTTCCTTTCCGAATCCTGTAAAATTCATTTCTTCTCTCGGTTGCATTTTAGATTCTTTAGAAAGATCTCCATGTCTATTTCTCATTGGCGATATTAACATAAATATTTTCGGCACAGCCGCTTTCGATCAAAATACCTCATCTTACCTCACATTATTAGCTGAACATATTAATCTTCCAACACATGCCCGATCATGTATAGACCATATATTTGTCTCTTCAAACACAGACGCTAAATCTATTATTTGTCCTACCGACATCACTGATCATAGTATTATTATGGTTGGAGCAAATGTAATAAAACCTAAAACCAATGCCTCAAAGCGATCAAAATTGGTCATTAACTATGAAAAACTAATTGAAGAAGTTAAACAGACTAGTTGGAGTAATTTATTAAACAGTCCTTGCGTTGACGAAATGACTGTCAATCTTATGAATACACTTAATCACGCCTTAACTAATTCCAGTTCCCTAAAAAAGTTCAGTCATAAAAAATTTATCATCAAGCCCTGGATGACACCTGGTTTAATAAGATGATCTAAACATAGAGATAAATTACATAGAGACTCTAAAAATAGCCCTAATGATGAATTTAAAAGATTAGCTTACACAAGATATCGCAATTTTTACATTAAAATAATAAGAAATACTAAATCTCAATTTGACAGCGCCGATATAAATAAAAGTAAGAACAACTCGAAAATCCTATGGCAAACAATAAACCGAATCTCACATCGAAATCAAAATAAAACTAATAATTCTCTGGCAGATATTTCAATGATGTCAGCATCTTTAGAAGAATCTTTGAATTCTCTTAACTATCACTTCACCTCTGTTGGAGAGTCACTTGCAAAGAACGTTCTTAACAGCTTAAACGAGACTCATGAATCCCTCACTTCTAAGACATCACTTACTGACTCCTTTCCCAATTCCCTCTTCTTAGCTCCTACTGGCCCGCAAGAAATCCTTGATCTTATAAAAAACCTAAAATCACATAGTTCTCCTGGCCTTGATGATATAAATAATATTGTTCTTAAAGATATTGGTCAATATGTAGCTGAGCCTCTCTCTATTATTTTTAATCGTAGTATTGAATCCGGAGTCTTCCCCAAAATATGGAAATATGCGGCTGTAGTTCCCATACATAAAGGCGGATCCAAATGTGAACCTACTAACTATCGCCCAATCTCCCTGTTAAGCGGTATCTCTAAACTACTTGAGCGCTTGGTACATAAGAGACTCGCCTCTTTCTTAGAATCAAATCATCTAATTTCTGATAAACAATTTGGCTTTAGACAAGGAAAATCTACCGAGGATGCAGTAACACTTCTTACTAATACTGTGGCCTCACATCTTGATAAAGGTTCCAAATGCATTGGTGTCTTCCTGGATCTCGCTAAAGCCTTTGATTCCCTCTCTATACCTATTCTTTTGAGAAAATTAGAAAGATATGGCATTAGAGGGAATCCGTTAAATTGGTTCAACAGCTACTTATCAGAAAGATATCAATGTATTAGGATATCTGGATTTAAAAGTTGTATGCGACCAATTTCATTCGGAATACCTCAAGGGAGCATCCTAGGCCCTACTCTATTTCTTATATATATTAATGACATAGCCTCCCTGTCCATAAATAATGCAGACATCCTTTGTTATGCTGACGATACTGCTCTTATCTTTTACGATACTACCTGGGAAGCAGTTCTCAAAATAGCAGAGATCGGTATGTCCTCTATATCTAAATGGCTAAAACTTAATCTTCTTTCTCTTAACACCTCTAAATCCAAATTTCTCTGTTTTCACAAAACCGCCATTTCCTCCCCTACGATAAATCAGTTAATTATCCACTACCCAAATTGCTCTTTCTTGGCCAAGAACATCTGCAACTGTCAACTCATCGAACGCACAGAATTCACTCGCTACCTGGGTGTTATTTTGGACGAAAGACTTACTTTTAAACTTCACATTTCTGAAATGACCAAACGCGTGAGGAAGTTGATGAGTGTCATGCGTAACCTTCGTGCCGTAGTCAATGGTCAAACACTAAAAACTGTTTTCTACGCTCTGTACCAAACACTCATCAACTACTGTATTCTGGCCTGGGGTGGATCTTCCTCTTCTAACCTTATCCCACTAGAAAGAGCTCAAAGAGGAGTTTTAAAAATCGCTCTCAGCAAACCGAAAAGGTATCGTACTCAAAGCCTTTATGCGGAAACTAAAGTTTTAAGCGTACCACCACCCGGACATAGTATTGCATGTCCGGGTGGTCGAAAATGTGCACAGATCTGTCACTCAATCGAAGCAAATATATGAAGAGATGCTAAGTAGCCGAGTTTTCAGAGTCCCAAATATTCATGTAAATACAACTTTTGCCTACAGATTCGGTATTTTCCTATTCCCTTTTATATACAATAAACTAGTTAATATTTTCAGCTTAAAACATCATTCCGTACGAGAAACAAAAAAAACATTTGACTCAATCTCTTTTAGATTGGACATACATCGAGTCTGAAAATCTTATAAAAGTAGTCAATTAACACAACACACTAGTCACAAACTAACACATTCTCATTTACATTACACATATATAAAGACACACACACACATACGCACGCATGCTCACATACATACACACACACACACGCACACATGCACGTACATAGTACACACGCACTGCACACCAAATTACTGTCACACAGTATTTAATTAATACTAATTTTACAATTTAATAATTATTTTCTAATTTTAATAGTAAGTAGTAACGAGAACTACTGTTTAAGTTTGTTATAATTTTAATCCCCTAACTTCCCCCATAGGACAGGCTTCGCCTAGTTTGGGGGACAGAAAAGATAATGTTTGTAAAATATCTTGAAAATAAACGATTTATTTATTTATTTATTTACATAGAAGTGATAAATTAGTAAAACTTATAATGTATTTAGTAATTTAAAGGTTAATAAAGCAATATGACAATAAAACTATTTTGTAAATTACATGAATCGCTTCTGCACCATGCCGTATGATATAGCGCAGCAGTGACGAACGTAAGGGCAGTCAAGCCGACTCGCAACCATGGTCAGAATCCGTTGGCGCTTCTCCGCATCCTGCGCACCGGATATGCACAATGCACATCTTTTGCGCATGATAGCATAAAAGCAATCCGCTTGTGCAAACATTTCCGATGCGCTGCAGTAGCGAGGAAGCCTCAACAGCTTAGCCATTGATATAATGATTATTTTTTTATAACTACAGATATAATATAATGCCCGCAACTTTAAAAATTTGCCCGCAAATTTTGAAGGAATCATGCATTTTACCGCGATAAAAAGTAGCTAAGTGGTCTACTCTATGTCTGTGTCAAATTTAATTAAAATCGGTCCAGTAATTTCGGAGCCTATTCGATGCAAGAAAACAAATAAACATACCTACAAACAAACATTTCTCCTTTAAAATATAAGTATAGATGTCGGTCGAGTCGCTTTGGTAAAGACATCGTAAACATTTTTTCAATAAGTATAAAATGTTTTGTAATCATTGAACAAAAATATCTCTATGGCAAAATCAAGGAGTTTATATTCGACGCTTTACAAAGGTTTTATGAGAGCATGAATATAAATTTTGTAGCAATTATGTTAGCAATTTTGTACTTAAATTACTGAAAACGTCTCAGACATTTCAACTAAACCAGACTTATTAACTTACAACATTGAAAATATGTACGCGATTTGATATTCCTTTATGTTTTCTGAAATGACGTCATTACTTTATGAAATAGGAGGTAAACGAGCAGACGAATGACCTGATGGAAAGCTATTACCATTACATGGACACCCGCAACATTAGAGGAGAGACAAGTTCGTTGCCAGCTTTTTAAAAATAAGTACTTTGTATTCTTGAAGGTCGTTGTGGCGACAGATCATTCCAGAGTTTTATTGCAGCAGAAAACTCCGGGAAAAGCGTACTGTGAATGACTGCCACTCATAAACATTATGAGGATGGACATTTTGTCACGTGGCACGGTGGCAAAAGTTGCAGCTGGTATGGACTTACTGCATTGTTTCTAGGGTAGTGTATTATGGGCTGCGCGAATAACCGTGCTTTCAAACGTTTTTGTCATAAGTACTATTGGAAACAATCCTACACTATTTTGTCACTATAATCATTTCATAAAACAAAACATACAATCAATTACATTTAATCTTGTAGTCATAAAAAAAACATATTATTCCCGTGGTGCTTCCCCTTTCAATTCTGACTTTTTTGTCATTACAATTTATGCTGTCTCCCTTTGCATTGCTTAGGAGGGAAACTGGAATACTTCCTACTCCTCCTACAATCTTCTGATTAAATTCGTTGCGGGTCCCAAGACATATTTAGCATGTCCCTCGGGCACCCCTGAGATCATATCATAGGGTTTTTTGTGGTTGGTTACCACTGTCGATCCTGGCTACACAGGAGTTGCGGTGGTGGGTAAGTATGGTGGACCAATTGGTATGGCTTTAAGGGTCAATTCACACCACGACGATACGCGGCGCTAAGCTGCGCTGCATTTTAGGATAGCTAATAAAAATTGAATTATATTCACTACTAGTGTTGCCCAATTCAGTCTTGGTTTTGGTCTCGCAGCAAGAGTCTCGCAAGAGTCTCGCAAGTCTCGCAATTACCTATTAGCCTATTGCTATTTATTAAACGTTATTTTAGAAATTAGAACAACGTAATATAACAACGTAACTTAATACCTACTCTATTACGTTGTTCTGAGATCTAAAATAACGTTTAATTAATTGCAATAGGCTAATAGGTAATTGCGAGACTTGCGAGACTCTTGCTGCGAGACCAAGACCAAGACTGAATTGGGCAACACTATTCACTACACAAAAAAGTACACGTTTCATAGGACATCATATACTGCGCACATGCGCTGTGCAGCGCAGTGCAACCTGATATTCGAACTCTTACGATAAATCGTGTATCTTCTTGTGTAATCAATAAAATTCAGTTTTGAAGCTATCAGCGCCATGTCGCGTATCGTTTTGTATCGGTGTGAATAGACCCTTATACTTCGGACAGTTTCTCGGAGCTTTCCCCATTTTATAACCGATAGAATATGCATTAATGTAATATTTCCTAGGCAATTTACATATAATATACATAAGGAATATATTATTTACCATCTTCATATTAAGTAATAAAACTATACTAAATAGTCTTTCCATAGACGCTATTGTTTCTAGGCATAAAAATACTAAATAGTGATAAGTAGTATTATAATATTAGTGGTTAATTAAATTATGCTCGATTTTGGTATCATATTTAAAAAATTGTAAAGGTAGTAAACGATCGCGTAAAACTGGCTAAATATAAAATGATTCGAAAACGGAGAATATACATTTTGAAGATCAACATGACTAAACAACTTTAGAAATGGACGCTTTTGTTTATCAAAACAACAAAAATGAGGAAATAAGTTTTCCCTTGTAGCAAATAATAATAGATTTCCATTTCTGTACACGTAGTTCAAACAAACAAACGAAAAACGGGGTTGTGCTATGTTTTCAAAGGTTGGAAACAAATGCTTACAAATATTTCATGAAGCCAAAGCTCCGGGCATAGACGAATTTAATAGAAACGGACGGCGCGGCGCGGGCGTTGCCGTTATAAATCCACAATGTACGAATTTCATTTTCACGTACAAACTGTTTATGACATAGATACAATAGTTAATGATTTATTTGTGACTACATGTTGCCAATGACTCGTGCGCACAAATGGAAAGCCCCGCGGAAACCGTACATTTCCGCGATAAAAAGTAGCCTTCCCCGTGGTCTCCTGTAGGTACATAATACATAACATCAAAATTTGGAGCCTATCCAATACAAAGAAACAAACTAATCTTTCCTATTTACAATTTAAATATAGAAGTAATGATAAACAAAAATAAATAAGACTTTAAATTACGCCCGAAATTAATAACGTATCTAAAATCTTAAATTGACTTAGATTCTCAAACAAAAATATTTACGTAAACTGACGAGTAGTTAATCCTAGAATCGTCGAAATGTATCGACATCTTGAATTCAGATTCCTTAAGGTCCCCACAGACGAGAGGCCGATCGTTTCAGCTGGAACTGACGTCAGTTCGGCCAGAACGGATTCGAGCACACACACGGAAAAAATCGCATCCAATCCAATTTACGTCAGTTCGGCCTGATCTGATTCGTGCCCACACACGGAACAGTCGCATCAGTCCATTCTGGTTTGCCGCGCGCTACGGTCGTGTTTATCAATTTTGTATTTAAACACCGCGAAAACTCATACAACGCTTGTACACCATACACGCCCGCACGGCCGCGGCTCGGGCAAGAACTGAAGCGATTTGTCCGCACACGGTCAGGACAGGCCGCGCGTTCAGGCCGATCGGTCAGGCCAGAATTAATGTTGCCAACTTAGTTATTTTACAAAATTTTACTAAATTGAGTATTTTATTCCCTCCTTGGTAGAAATTTAGTTATTAGTAGTGTTTAAGTAGGAAAGAGCCAGACAGTAATGATATGCAAAATAGCTACTAAATACGTAATATTTCCTAGTATATTTTAATTTAATGGTAAAATTTATAATCAAATTCAATTAATGAAAAAAATTTAATATAATAAAACCTAAAATGCAGTGGTTTTTGGGGGGCTTCAGGAATTCCTAAGTTAAGTAGCTTTTTTAGTGGTTTTTAGTAGTTTTAGTAGAAATCGATACGAGTTTAGTAGTTTCACAAAAAAAGAGCTGGCAACACTGGAACGAATCGCTTCAGTCCGTACGGCCGCCTGATGCGATCTCGAAATTGCACACACACGATACGATTTTGCATCCGTTCAGGCCGAACTGAAGGCAGACCGGACCATGTATGGGGCCCCTTAAACGGGATTAAGGCCGTCCCCCGAGCAAAAGACCTTGAGGCGGTCAGCCGCATAACCCAGTTCAAAATTTTTCACATAACTTAGTTCAAAATTGACCAAAAAAAATTTTAACGGCGAAATCTAGCTTATGAAATTGCCTATCTATTGGTGTGTCCCAAATAAAATTACCTTGTAAATACTATGGAGACGCTGAAACTATAATTGAACGTAACATTTACCGTAACTTACCTGGGGGTCTAAAAAAGCCACTTTATGTGAACATTAGATGAATCATATTATGCAATTCATATCATGTGCGCCATTTTACGTATTTGTATTGAAAATTGTCAAAATTGATGTTTTCTGTCAAAATATATGAAACATATTATGAAACACCCAAAGTGGCATTTTTAGACCCCCAGTACACTAGGTACTACATAGTGTTTGTGTTATAGTGTGTGCCAACTGTGCCTGCAGTCATATTGAAAATAGTCAAGGATAACTAAAAAAATATTTGGATAGACTACCACTATGGATTTCGTGAGGATGGATGGACGGATATTTTTACTTTTACACGCAACTACTAAATGGTTTTGATAAAATTTGGTATAGTAGTAGTTTGAGCTATGGATTACCATAAAAACTACTTTTTATCGCGCAAAAGTAGTGTTACGATGGGATACTGTATTTATGTGGGCGGAGCCGGAGGCAAAAACTAGTTACATAAATGTATACAAATATATTTCTTTTATATTAGTATTTCACACGTCTTGATGTCTAATAGGTATATTTAGGTACTATAATAACTCCAAAAAGCACCAAATTATCTAAAAAGTATAATATTAATAACACTATGTAGGTAGGTAGGTGCCCTTATATTCTTTGAAATTATTAGCATTGTAATAGAATATTAAATAATAAAAACGCTTCATAATAGTAACTGAATTAAATTCCGAACTCTACCGACTAAGAATTTTAATATAACTTATTGTTTCCCCAAAACCACATTCCTACATTGTTTCTGTAGTATTTGATATTGAGTTCGTTTTCATCCAGACCTTGAAAGAGAGTGATGTGTAAAAGTATTTAGGAGCTCGTTTAACCGAGTAAATATTTTACTATTGTTAACAAAATAATAATGTCGGGCCATACCAGCAACCTATGCATCGTGTAAACTGAAGTTTTTTTCTTAATTTATTTTAAACGCTTGAAAACCCTGATCGTACCCTGATCTTCTGTAACATCAGCTAAAGTATGTAAAGCTTATTAAGTACATGGACGTAAAGGGGACGGAAAGTGATCTAAGCATTGAGTGAAGCCCAACAATAGCGGCGACTAACGTTTGTGTGAGATTTACATTGGCGCCCTGGCGGCCGATCGTCTTACTTTGCTGTGAATGTGTGCGTGCGGCACGTGTCGCTAAGATAGGGCCGTCTTACTTTGATTCCGTCACTATTCATATTACTGAAGAGGTATCCGCCTTTATTTACGTTCATGGTTTAGGATAAGATGAACATGTTTCCTGCGGTTTCGTGAGCGCTAAAAAAATAAAAAAAGAACCGCACATTTGGCCGAAATAAAAAGGAACCTATGAATTTCCCCATGGTCTAATCTATACCAGTTGTGCTCAATTTCATCAAAATCGGCAAACAAACAAATGTTTCCTCTTAGGTTTTAACCATTATTATAACAATTTAATGGCATACCTATTTGAAGAACATAATGTGCTCACTGTTCATTCTAAGAAAAAGTCCATAAGTCATAACATCTATACTTAATACTTATAATATTTAGTAAAAGTCCAGAAAATCAGTATTAATATTTATTATAGCTGATGTTCTGGAATTTCTCTTAGAATGAACAGATTGTAAATCTTTCGTATAATTCTCAAACTCGTAGTATTATAATGTTATGTTATGCTGCCTAAAGATGTACCTAGTTACAAAATATTATTAACAGTCTAACCGTCTTAATAATAAAAATGTTTAAACAAAGAATAAGCTATACACAATGTTTTGTTCTTGTATGTCAAGCTACTTTTCCGACGTATCAGACAAGGATAAAACATTGTATAGCTTATACGTTGTGTAAATATTTTTTTAGGAAGGAGGTTAACATATTATATATCTCAAAGCTTAGACCAAAATAACATACCTTAAAATGCAGCTGAATGTTTTTTATAATAATTATGTTACCGCGGAAGTATTGTATTTTAACCCCGTCACTAACAAACGCTGTATAATCTTTGAATAGTTATACAGTGTTTTGTTCCCGTCACACAAGTGACATTTTTAATTCGATTGAAGAAGACAAAACACTGTATAAACTATTCAAAGCTTATACAGCGTTTATTAGTAAGAGGGTAAGCCTTCAAATATCGCTATCGCTTATTCAATAAAAGGTCAAATTAGCTTTAAAAATGGAACTGAATCAAACGATAACAAGAGATTTAAACATGGCAGATAGCACACGGCCGGCCGAGCCCGCGATCAGCTTTGTTTGATACACTTTACAATAGCTTTAATTTAAATTGAATATAAATATTCATTGTATCCGCTGAAAAAGGTGTTAATTCTATCAGATTAAACGAATGTACTTTTGAATAAATATAATAGAAACAATGTTGTATTTTAATTTGTATCACATGATTTGTTTAAGTTATATAACAAAAAATAATATTAAAATTAAAACCTGCCTAAATTTTTCTTTTGAAGGAACAAAATTTCTACGAAATATTACTTTAAGAGAGTAAAGAAAAATAAGAATATTTTTTAATATTATTATCATGAAGTACAAGTTAAATTAAGAGCTATCAAATAAATTAATTTTTGTGTAATTCTAATTTTAGTCGTTCAATAATTATGTCTACGAGAACCTAACTGTAAAGGAATTGGTTCAAAATTGACCCAGAGTAGACAGCGACGAAATGGTTGTCTATGTGTTTCCTCTAATAAATCATTATGTATGTAACCAAAAAGATCATCCTGAAATACCGGGTATTATTTTACAACTACTGTTGAGAAAAAATTAAGTAAGTTTTTTTATGGAAATGACAGGCATGAGACGATGTATGATAAGTACAATACCTTTCGGAAGTTCCGCAAGCGGGGAGACGAAAACGAAGCTCCGTTACAACTCTAATCTATTACAGATTAGATTTTAGATTAGGTTTACATTATTCTTACTCATAACTTGGATACCAGGCGTTTTTCGAAATTGCTTGGAGACATCAAATATGATTTAAAGTGAACAACTCATTTACATCCATTTAATTAATTTCGAGTCTGGTTTTTTTTTGCATGGATTTATAATCATGTAATTTAACAATTAAACTTGACAGTGTTATGTAATTTATATAAAATATTAATTAATTATGAATCCTGAAGAACTTCAGTAATATCAAATCGAACCTACCTAGTACCTGTACCCAAAAAATAATCTTGATCTGTAAAAAGCGATATTTTACAGTCACAGTAAGTTTCTACTTCAAATAAAATTTTTGGTTTATAGTACAGTTTAACATAAAGATTATGATGGTACTTTTAATTATTAATAATGCAACTCAAGTAGGAATAAAACTTAATGAACATTAGCTTCTAGTAAGAACGAACCCTCATTTTAGTCTTACTATGTTAGAGTTCTAGAATTAAGCAGAGCTAGTCTTTGTGAGGCAGTTTCACAAGATTGCATAATTAAAAAGTGCTGAAGAATGCATTACACTTTGAGGTTTATTGGAGGAAAGTAAACCTAGAATTAAAAAGTGAACTGGCTTCTTTTATATCTAATCTCTTTGAAAATTGTTACAGATTTACAGATTTTGTCGAGATACAATATGCTTTGACTTTCCATACGTACCTACGTATTATATATTATTTATCATAAAATTTAAAATACATTTAAATTATTTAAACTTTATAAATTTTATTCTTTTTCAACAGCTGATAAAACCCTTTAAACAGCTTAATCTATACTAATTAATATAATAAAGGGGGAAAGTTTGTTTGTTTGTTTGCATTAAACAGGCTCCGAAACCAATGGACTGATTTTGATAAAATTTGGCACAGATGTAGAGTAGACGGCGCGCGGCGGGGACGGACTTTTTATCACAGAAAAATGTACGGTTTTTGCGACATTAACTTTTACGCGCACGAAGTCACGGGCAACATCTAGTGATACGATGCTAAAGTAAATAATATCATAAAAATTAAAATTATTACGGAAAACTTATAAAACTTATTAAATTTAAATTTTTACGAAAAGCTTAAAAAAGCCTTTTTAAAAGTGTTAAAAACTTATAAATAATTTTTTTTGGACAGCTAAAAAAACCGTTCAAACTTATTAAATTTAAATTCTTAAGAAAAGCTTATACAATTATATTTAAAAGTGATAAAAGCTTATGAATATTATTCTTTCTTTGGACAGCTGATAAAACCCTTCAAACAACTTGATACGATACTAAAGTAAAGAATTTCATTAAAATTAAAATTCTTACGAAAAGCTTGTAAAACAACCATTATATTTCATCTTAAAAGGGCGTAAAAAAACTCATTTTCGAACATAAAACTCATCAATTTCAAGATAAATTACTTCAGCACCGTGTGATGCGCTCATTTTATGGCTTTTAAAGTTTCGTTGGCAAATAATATGATCTTGTTTCTTTATGTTTTTAAACGGTTTTCTTCTTAAACTCTTGTTATTATTAAAGTAAGTGTATAAATTGTAAAATTGATAATTATTTTCAATAACAGACATTACCTACGTATGATATCCGTACTTTAAGGTAACCCCTAGATGTTTTTCTTATCAGATAATAATATTCGTCGGCACTAAATAATACTACTTTCTAATACTTAGGTAGTCAAAAATACGAGTGGGGCCGATGATAAGTATGAGCAATAGAAGTTACAAAGGCATATTATATTAAAGTACCTGGGTAACCGAGCATTGCTTGAGCTCTAATAGATTTAAAAAAAAAAAGAATTATCACAAAAATATTTTGCCGGAGCTCGAACCCACTACATTCCGAATTTTGGAACAACGCAAAATTTTCTCATCCCTTCGCATACCTACCAAACTGCCAATGATCGGACTGATATAATATTAGAATCGAACTGGAATGAATAAATAATTACACCAACTTCTACACCTACTCCTAAACCTACGGATACACCTGCTCCTACACCTACTCCACACCTACTCCTACACCTACACCTACTCCTACAACCTACACCTTTTCCAATATTAAAAAAATATCCAAAAACCTTATCTGGCTCAAGCACAACAAATTTTTCGATTCTATCGAACGATTATATAAAGGACATAATATGGACAGACAAACAGAAATTCATTTTTATATAGTAAATTGTTGCCCGACGAAAGAAAAACCTATATAACTTAAAATGCGCAGTTTCCCAGGGATAAGACCTAGCTAGATTGATTTCATATAAAGACTTGCTACCGTTTCGGATGTTACGATTATAAGTACACATAAAATATTAGTAGGTATAAGTTAAGTTTGCATAAAACTACTGAAATCGAGAAACTATTATAATAATTTATTCTATGTATAAATATAATAATTCCTTGTATAAAGTGCCTAAACTTCAGTACAAGAATATATTACCGTTTGCAACCTTATCTTAAACTTGTCAAACTTAAGATAAGATCAATTGGTATAGAGCCAGACTTTTCAGATATACCTAACTTTTATTTGTTTCTATTTATTTGAAACATGCGAGACGCTGCATACAATGCGAGTATGAATTTTGATGTATGTATGTTAGCATTGAATACGAAATAATAGTGTACTACATTTGGCACTTAATCAGCAAGTTTTGTTTATAAGAATATACCTAGATAGATAATAATAAGATAATAATAATATCTATGGACGATTCACACCACGTCAATCTGGCCCCGTGCTAAGTATCAGAAGAAGAAGAACTAGTATCCAAATACATATATTTAAGATTTTTATTATATTATACACATATTTAATACACATCCATGACCCAGGAATACAGAAAAATCTTTTGTTCCTCCGGCAGGATTCAAACCTGCGACCTCCGGCTTGAGCACCAAAGCGCTGAACCACTGAGCCACGATCCACTTGCCACGATCCTTACATACTTCTTTCGCTTCGTCCACTTTCATTCTTACCATCCATTCCTACTCTTACATTCAACGTAGCCAAGCGTCTCTCCATGGTCCGCTTTTCGCCTCCGCGAGAAACGAGACGTGATGGGTGGCGAACCACATCGCCGCCATTTTGGATATTTTTTTTTGGATTATCCATTGCGTTTCCACGGATTGATGGAGAGGGTAGGAATAGGGAAAGGGAAGGATAGGTGGTGTGGAAAGGAAGATTGGTAAGAGTGGGAAATAGGGAATGTAGGATATTACCGCCCAGGAGGGCAAGGGATAGGACAGTAATAGCTAGGGAAGCCGGGGTCGCATACCCGTATACTATACCACAACTACCGGACAGGTAAGTTGGGAAGAGTATCCCATGACATTATTATTACTAAATACAAATTTTTCCAAACGTTCGTTATATTTTGGTGACCTCTGTGGCTCAGTGGTTAGCGGGTTGGCGCTCAAGTTGGAGGTCGCAAGTTCAAATCCCGCCAGGGAACAAAAAGTTTTCTGTGTTCCTAGATTATAGATGTGTAGGTATTGCATATGTGTGCAAAGCAGGATTCGACAAAGTCACCATAAACAAATTGTTTATTTAAACTTTTATTATAAAAAAAACTAAATATATAAAAGGCAAACCTGACTGACACATGTATCAACGCGCAGCCGAAACTACAGAACGGATTTTGCTGAAATTTTGCATACAGTTAGTTGTAATGACGTAGACATCCGCTAAGAAAGGATTTTTGAAAATTCGCCTCCTAAGGGGTCGAAAAAGGGGTTAAAATTTTGTATGGAAACCGAACTCCGCGCGGACGAAAAAAGCTAGTCAGTTCATAAGATTACATTTCATAGACCTTCAGAGGGAATCGGAATGACATCTATTTATTAGACTCAGACTCGGGAGATATCGACTTAAGATTCGTTTACTTGCGCTTCTTATGAGTCCATTCTCTACCTACTTATAGATTTAACAATGTCTGTTTTCTTACGAATATGTTGTTAATCCGGGTACCTATCTTAAGCTAGCCATACAGTAACCCCCTTACTAATAAACGCTGTATAAGCTTTGAATAGCTGTTATACAGTGTTTTGTTCCCGTCACACAAGTGGCATTTTTAATTCGATAGAAGGAGACAAAACACTGTATAACTATTCAAAGCTTATACAGCGATTATTAGTAAGGGCGTAAGGGTTTACCTGACCGGTTTGCTGCAGTTGTACCTGTCAAGTAAGCTCGAGCTTACCTGACAAGCTAAATATTATGGAAAACCTGCACAGTTTTGCAACATAAACGCTCCGGTTTACCTGTACAGGCAATACCGTTACGTGTATGGCCTGCATTGCGTCGCGTCTCAAAGATTCTAATATAGATATTACCTGAAGTAAATATTGAGCACATTTTCGTTATAACACCTGTGTGTACTCGTAATTTAACGAGGGGTATTTAACAATAAGTATTTCGTTTGTCTACATATAAAGTATGTTAGTTAATACAGAAAATATAAAGCGTATTGTTTATTTATATTTCGATAATTTAAAGTATTTTAAGGACTCCTAAATGTAAAAACGTAGCATACAAGTCAGTTTGCCGATATATATAGTTCACCTGAACTGATCACGGCTATGTATTTAACAAGCTGTATTACTTTACTAAAGCCGATCGTAAATGCAGCTCAAGTTATCTACAACCTAAGAACTAAAGACATAACAAGTAAAAGCATAATAGAAAACTGTTTGCATCCTAGATTTTATAAATGAATTGTTATTTTGATCTTAATATAACGTTTTAGTTGTAACTAATATCTATTCTGTGGTTTTAGTAAGTAATACCACTAATACTTAGTAGGTACTTATTTAATACGATTGAAAACACATTAAAAGTTGATTAAAAACACATTAAAAAGTTTGTCACATTAAAAAGTTTGTGATCGTCGTTGGGTAGAGAGATAAGTATGGAAGGACCTAAAGTGACCGCAGTCGAGTTTTTGTTGATTTGAACAGATCATCATTTTTAGTCACTGATTTGCCATAACACAATACTAAACACAATAGTTTCTGTTACTTTAACGTAATAGGGTTAAAACTTTAGGTGGTTCACATAATTTTGCAAGCTTACAAAGTAAACTGAACTTTAGTATTTTTTAAAATATTATACACCTACTAGCTGGCCCGACGGACGTTATTCTGTGCTAGATACTGCACAGATAGGTACCTATATCTCTACTCCCGTAGGGAGTACACCTACACCTTTTCCTGCAATTTTTCCAATATTTCTCATCGTTTAAACCTTCCTTGAACTTCTATAATTATTTCAAGACCAAAATTAGTTAAATCGATCCTGCCGTTCTCGAGTATTAGCCAGGCATTGGAATTGCAATCCATTTTGGTATAGGTAACATAGATGTTGTCCGCGACTTCGTGCGTGCAAAAGTTAATTTCGCAGAAACTGTACATTTTTCCGCGATAAAAAGTAGCATATTTCCTTTCAAGTGGTCTAATTTACATCTGTGCCAAATTTCATCAAAATCAGTCCGGTAGTTTTAATGCAAACAAACAAACTTTTCCTCTTTATTATATTAGTATATATTTTATGATAAGTATAACAAAAATAAGAATTCTTGCTTGTTTGCTTATAAGTATCATTCTCTTGAAAACAAATTCGAGAACTATAAACCGATTAGTATTTCGTGAAACCTATAATAAGTTGTTTTCTGGAGCACACCTGGAGTGATTAATCCTCTGGTTGTTTTCTTGTAACTGTTCACACGTCAAACGCAGCCGTGACCTGTTTCCGCTCTATTTCAGAACTATTGTTCACATTAAAACTGAAGAAAAACAGATAGAGAAAACAAATGCCCGTGCCTTTGTTTGCTTAATATTTTAACGCGTATTCAATGACGCTATACAATGTTTCGACTGTTGTAGACACAATAATTCGTGTGCGTTTTGTGAATCTTACCCGAAAAATTTGAGACAGAAAATCGTTATTCTCATAAATGTTACGAAATGATTGTTGCTGTATTAAAAAAATCGACGAAGTTTTTCAATTTAAATATGATACCGATTTAAAGATTGCAATAAAGTTTTTAAGTAAAAGTAGTATTTACTCGATATGGAAGTTTTCACTATCAGAATATCGATTACTTTTTCTTCTTAAAGTTGCATGAGAATGCTTAAGCAAAACTTTCAAAGTGAATTTCTTAGCTTTAATAGGTCTGAGATCTTACAAATATTTTCAAAAGTTATTGCCTCATAATATACCTTAGGTACTAAAATAGTTAATACTGGCGTGCTATCAAGAAACTGTTATCTCTAAGTTGATGGCTCTTTGTTATGTCTATAAATTTATGAAAAAAGTTAAACATTTTTTTAACTTTAGGTATATCAATTTTAAGAAGTATTTTATTTTACTTGTCTGGCACTTATGTGCCACAAACTTAAACCTGCGTTATTAGTTTATGTACTCAACTGAAATCATAATTTTGTTACATACCTAATTATTTTCTTTTTAGTTTTTATAATATTATGTTTCTAGCTCTTAGGCTGGAGCACACGGTGCGCTGCGGCGCCGCTCCGCAGCCGGCTTGCCATACAAATTGCTCCTGCCGATGCTGGCCGCTACAAAAATTGTATGGCGTAACGTGTGCTTTTGCCCTTAGTGTCAGTTCACACCGTAACATTATAAAGCAAATGAATAAAAAAATAATAAATAATAAAAAATGTACCGCTCTGCACAGCGCATGTGCATTGTACGACTCATGTCATATGAAATGTTTATCTTTTTGTATAGTGAATAAAGTTCAAATTTGAATAGGTATTATATTTTTGCGCATCGTCCCGATAGTAACTGACCCTTAGTTTCGTATTTAGATTTTACTAATACCTCTACACGAGTAATAATTTAATACTTAACAGCAAGAACAGTGAATACCCTGTTACTGGCATACAATGTAATGATGGAAGGTAAATTTATTCCAGAATACAGTGATTTAAGTATTCTGTGGTTTATTCATATAGTTAATGCTTTGGCATACATTTGGATAAACCAATTGATTTTATAAATAAACCTACCTAGTTATATTATCATTGTGTATCATTTTTTATACCTTTAGGTTCTACTAAGTACTTACCATTACTTTTATGAATATTTTACTACAGCCGTGAAAAAATATTTCTCACTTATTCTGTCGTCGGATGTGGAATATGTTTCAGAAATTCACGACTCGATGGAAAGTTTTACCGCGAAATTTTTTCGACGTCGCCACAAATATAGATCCCAGATCAGAAATTGAAATGGGTATAATATTTTTTGCAAGGCTGTCAACGTTATACCTTTTTTAATATTAGATACGTCTACATTTTGAGACAAATCTTTTAAAACTTGTAATGTATTCTGCCACAAATAGGCACTACCTGTAAAATATTACAGCACACATAAATTCAACGATAAAAAACTATAAATTATTTTTACGAGACGTTCAAAACTCCGGTGGAAAATTGTTGAAAAATTTTACCTATTCAAAGTTACCGGCATAAGATATTAAATTCCTCGGAGAAAAAACGAAGTTTTCAAAACATCGGAGGCATTTTTAATCTCGAGCAATTTCTTAAGCGAATGACAATAAATGTTGAGATTAGGGCAACATGTGTAATGTGTTATTTCGATGTATTTTTTCGCTTTTTGCTACGAGTATATTTATTAATATTTCTCTTATTAACTGTCGGTTTTTTATTTTTTATTTACCCACATTGTAGGATTTGGATACAGGTAGCGTATTTGTGTATGATATCCATCAGCTAAGGTGCCTATTTGACATGAGGGAGACCGTACTTTTCTTGTTTACCACCATCTTGTATATAAACTGGTTCACTGCAGTGGTATGCAACAATGGCTTTAATTTTTCCTGGGTTAGCCATTAAGTCATTTGTGGCAGTTACCCAAAAATATCTCTTCAACTAATTTTATCTTGATAAATCGGAACACAGGCCGTAAAGAAAGATTTGTGGATTTGGAGATCATAAAAAATTTACGTCAATTTTATTGAACTGTAATTTGGTTGTAAACTTTATATAACCTTTTGGTGTAAAGGTTACGAGAGTCACATGTTTTTAGATTTTACTTTACGTATTTATTAGAGGGTGTAATCTGATAGTCAACAAGCAAGAATATTGTAGTAACGACTAGATAACCACGAAAACCACCAAACTTATCATATTACGGTCCCCATTATGATGTACCCAGTAATATCAATAAACCTTTGTGGCCGACAGCTCTATTTTAACCATTAAAATCTATATTTTAGATATACAAAGTCTATACTTTAGATATTTATTTAATAAGTAAAATACTATCATGTGTAATTTCAGTAGGTAGCTGCGTTGGCCTGAAGTAAAAGATATCCTCAATATCAAATAAGGGATAAATGGGATATGCTTTTGAAAGGGACCGAAAATTTTCCCCATAATTACTTTTCATTAGAGCTTCTGACATCAGACACCAGTGTCAGCGCAAACTTTCGCAATTTATCACCCACAACACCATCAACACGTGTTTTATTTTAACAAATTGCATTGTTTTTGACGTTAAGTGATTAATACGTTTTTAAACACTTGTTACACTTTCCTGCTTTTTAGCACCAAAAACATTGTTAAATATAATTGCAAATAGAAGCAACAGGCACAGTTTCTTTATGTCAACCATGAATTTGAAAAAGAGTTTATTTTGCCGCAAATGTGATTTTCCTTATATTTGTTTTTATTTTCTATTTTATTATATTTATTTATTTAGTTGTTATTATTTTTATTTTTATTTTTCTGTTAAAGCGCTCATCCCCGTCTTTAAATAAAAGCAGTTTTCAAAAATTTGAAATAGTCCTGTTAGACCGATTTCCGATAGTTATTTAAGCTTAAATTAGGTACCTACTTAATTTCAGATAAAATTACCAAACAATACTCGATAATTAAACGGTTTTATAATATATTTAAAATGTCACTGCGTTAATTTTAACATAAAATTTTAATTGGTCAATTAAAATCCCCATAAGGGTCGTTCAGAATTAACTCACATTATGAAATAATTTACTACGGTCGCGAGCACGTGTGTCCGACGGATTGATGTCGGCTATGTTGATTAAGGCCAATTACAGACGTCATTTGATGTATGAGGCTTCATGTAAAAAATGAAGCCTAATGGCACAAACATACATACTTACTTACTCCGTAATTATTTTTCTCACTCCGCGCGCCGCTATCGCCGGGTAGGTACCTACCACTATGGTCTAATAATACCATCCATTATCTTTTTTAAACCTATTATTGCGTACTTTCCTACATCAAAAATGTATTTTTTAGGGTTCCTTACCTGTTTATACCTAGCCTTTTTGTATTTAGAAAAATATGTGATGTGACATTAGTTAGAAATTACCCAAAGGATAAAAACGGGACCCTATTACTAAGACTTCGATGTCTGTCCGTCCGTCTGTCTGTCACCATGCTGTAATCTTAAGAACCGCGATAGCTAGACAGTTTAAATTCTCACATAATATTATGTATTTCTGTTGCCGCTATAACAGGAAATACTAAAAACGAAATAAAATAAATATTTAATGAAGGCTCCTATACAACAAACGTAATTTTTTGCCGTTTTCTACGGAACCCATCTAATTAGGTACAAAACACATAAAATTTTATGTGTTTTGTACATTTTAAAGTCACAAAAAGTTCAAATACAACAATAGTTTAACAAAACCTACATAAACCTAAAATACAAAAAGATTTCTGCTTGTACGACTTTTGTATACGGTGTTTTTACAAGACTCATAAAATTGCAACTAATTATCCGCAGACTCTTTAAAAATATTCTTTAAACATACTGATTTTTAGTATAGTATTCCTTCTGTAAACTGTTTTATGTTTCAGAGCACTATTCACTTATGTAATAAAATAATGCAGGATTTTAAATAGTAGGTAATGCTATTTTTTTTATTCTGACTATTTAATGCAAATCTACAAACAACAAAATCATTTGGTTATTAAAACTTGTATGCTTAAAATAACCATTTAGACATTCCAAATAGCAGAAGGGTAATAAAATCATTGGCTTTTATAAGCCGTATAAGTGTGTAGCGCTGAATGAGCATTCACTGTAGATGCAAATTATAAACGCTATAAATCGGCTAACGAATCGGGCTTCAACCATTAAATCGAATAGCACTTGATGTGAAAATGCACTCTGAATCATGCATTTTTCAGTTATTTATGCTTATATGTGAACATTCTTTCGATTTATGTTTGGAGGTAATAGGATGGAATAGATTTTATTTTATAATATGCAATAAGCGATGCACTTTCAAAGCTTTTTGATGTGAATGCCATTAAATTTAAATACCTCTTCGCTTTTATTCGTTTGAGTAGAAACTTTGAAAAGTAATTTTGGTATTATATTGGTCTCGCGCAGTGTAGGACGTAGATAGTAGATATGTGTTTCTTAAAATAAATAAACAGAAATAAAGGTAAATGATTGATATAAATTTTTTGACTTCGGGGTTTAAATATCTTTTATCTGCCAAGATATTACAAAATAATAGAATGCGCCGGATCTTTGCAGAGTCAATTTAGAATTGCTCTCTTAACAATTTTCATAATCAACTTCGTTTTTAACCTCAATGATTATTACTCCATCACTACTAGAACATATAATTGGCATAATCAAAGCACAATACTACACTCAAACTACAGAAGCCCGTATTGCCATGTTGTAAATAAAAATAAATGAAAATCTTATAAACTCTAAATTACGATATCAGTATCACAGTTCACTCTGACATCCCGTTTCAACAAACTTGTAATCGGAGTTAAAATTACGTGAGACTAAACTGATATCTCACAGCTTTAGCAAAAGCTTTATTAGATCAGTAACATAGGACCTTAATATTATTTTGTTATTAGTAAAATTAGAAACAAATATTCGGTGAGGATACAGAGTTCTAAATCCTAATATGTATTGTGTGGAAATATTTACAATATTTATAATTAAATTATAGGGCGTGGTTGTGCCATCGACAAGTCTTACAGCCGTATCTGATAGCGCGGCCGCACTATCGCCAAGTCTTATGCCCATTTGCACTAAACTTAAGAATCGCCTAAGTTCTTTCCTAACTTGCTTAGGCTGTTCCTAGCAAAAAATATTATTGCACTAACCTTAGGCCATTCCTAAGTCCACTTAGGAGATTCTTAACTTTATGAGCCCGATTAGGAAGTGCGTAAGCGTAGGCAACACATAAGTCGGGAGTTTTATCTAGTCTTGTTGATTATTTGTAACTACTGATATAGTTTTATTGATATACTATTGTCAGAGATCTAGCCTTAGATGTATTACAATAAAAAGAGGTATATTTTTTAGCAGATTTTTTATTACAGTGGTTTTAAAAATTCAAAGCTTAAAATAGTCAGATCGCAATCACCATTTTTCATAATGAACGACACGCGAGAACTAGAACAACAAGATCACGACCAAAGTGTTTCCAAAATTTCGATGAAATCGACTTCTTCAAGCGGTATAGGATGTGCAAAAGAATTATTTCTCTTTATTCGTCGTGGCATCGTGAGAAGTTACTTTCGATAGGATGCACGGGCCTTCGTCGCACAACAATCGCACAAAATTTATTTTTTCCTCCGCCGTAAAGTTAGCGGTTTTTACTTTTTCTTTTAATTTATTTTCCATAATAAATATATTAATAACGATTCGAAATCAATCGTAATGTATAATTTTAGTTAACAGTAAACACGTATATGTCGTCTGATGGCTCATGATTTTGAATCTATACCATTGAGATATAGCTATTGTGGGCTTGCATGGGTAAATCGTGCAAAGAGAATTATTATAGACTTACAATATCACTTGTTTATTCGAAATTACAATTCTTTATAATGTACACCTTACAAAATCAAGGCCTTTATAAACACTGGTACTAAAACGAAACTATGGACAGTTCCTAGGCTGGTTGCCCGAACAACGACTCTCCGAGATGTGATAGCTCATCCTCTTAACGTGGTAGGCACACCACACCAAGACCACATCCCCACCACGTCGCTTGTACGAACTTCAGACTAGACTCCGTCAAAGCGCGCCAAACACGTTTCTAATAGAGGGCACACTTGTAGTTTCGTTTCCGCTTTATGACCGGATGCGACATATATATAATATATATTTGTTTATTCTATGAAACACGCACCGAATTTGACAAAATATGACAAGAGAATTGACACCCTTTTGGTGAATATACGTTACCAAACAAAATAAACCAAGGTCTTATCTTTTGTCACTTTTTAACACACGACGGAATCAATGTAAAGAGAAGGCCAAAATATTTTCTATGGACTACATTACTTAGCCGGTTTATAAAACCATAAACAACCAATTTTTACATTCGTTCAATCATTCACTTATCTAGGCAATGCATAAGCTACGACATAATTAATAATAATAATAACTCCCCCACCGATTTCGGTGACGGTGGCCGGTTTCATTGAAACCAGCCCAGTTACGCAGGAGTAATTTTATAGTGCCCAAGTGTGTGCGCAGTACACAAGAGCACTCTCTCTTCCTTTACTCTCATAATCCAGTGGGACGGATAACCGACACCACTGACGAGAGATCAGGTGCAGGTACGACTTTTTACATGCCCACCCGACGCATGGATCATCTTTCTTGTCAGACAATCAGGTGATCAGCCTGCATTGTCCTAACCAAACTTGGAAACAACGTTTTTTGTTGTTCCAATGCGGGAATCGAACCCACGACCTCCGAGTCGAGAGCCAATGCTCGAACCACTAGACCACGGAGGCTGTTATATCTGTTAGTGCAAACGAAATGTTTAGCTAGGCTGTTCTTATGTTTAAGTGTATCTTAACTAGGACAGGCCTAACTTACGTTTAGTGCAAATGGGTATTAGTCTTTAAGCGGCCGTAACTTTTTTTCCTCGAATTATATTTTTTCGAGATATTTCACGGCTAGTTTCTAGTGGACTGAATTTTTGTCGCCGATGAGTCACTATAGCAACATGAGCTAATGTTTTAATTTAATTAAAATCGAGTATATAGTTAACGAATTATTGAGTGGCAAATATCGTGAGTTTGTAAGAATTGGAGTTACGGAAGTACTCATCGTGAGTATAATTCAAAACATACTTCTCGCAGATCTTCAAATTTCAAGTTTGTTGTTAGGCTTTGTATTAGCTACGTAATAATGAGAAAATATGCAAAAAAAAATTAAACAATACAAAAAAGTGTATATGTATAAGTGCACTGTTAACTTTGTAATCCTTATTGATATAAAAAGAAAATAAATTTAAAAGTAGTAGGTTATTTTAGGTTCAAGTTAAGAGAGATGTTTGGGAAATAAGCGGCCGGCTCGACCAGATAAATAACACGGCCTCACAGAAAACCTGTGTGACATAACGCTTGCATAACAGTGTTTCACCCTGTGAGGAAGGTACAGAATACCCAGATGGGGTTGGTGGTTGTAAAGATTTGGTCCGCACGTGCAACTCCTCTGGTGTTGCGGGTGTTATTCCATAAATAAAATGATTATCGATGAAGATCTGGAAACTAGCAAGCGGACTGCCTGATGGTAAACTATAAAGCCCACATTTGGACATCCGCAACAACTGAGGAGTTATATTATGTGCGTTAACGAAGTTTAAAACCCCAAACAGTCTCTTGGTATATAGTAATGGTTTAAGTAACCATTAAATAACTCTGAGTGCGGCGGTTACAGGTAATCTACAAAAAGAAATGAGATACCCTAAAACATTCACACAACAAACCATACTGTTAAGGACAGCGGCCTCGCCTGTGTTTTAAAGTGAATTTAAAAACAATGAACACTTATCAGTGCTTTAAAACGTTTCTAAAAACTGTGAGTAAATAGTACATAAACTCTTAAGAGTGAAAATAGTGAATATAAGTGTTGTACATAAGTGTTAAATTCATTAGAATAGTGGTAAATAATTGTTTTAAAGTCACGAGTTTATTTTCTTTATAATTTCTTAACCGTAGCTTATTTCGCTTGGAAAATTAGTGTTGTACATAGGAAAAATTAGTGGCTAAAGTAAATAACATTTAGGTAAATAGAAATGTAAATGGTTTTAGAGAAAACTAGATTATAATGGTGAAAAATATATGGTTTTTCTTATACTTGTAATTTTGCTTATGTGTTACTAAGTATCTATGTAAACTGTGTGATTATGTATTGTTTTATGGTAAATAAAGAATTTCACGTTATGCGTTTCACTTATCCTGGCTCAGGGGAAATAAAGGGAAATTAGGGAAAATTACGGAAAAATAGCCGTATAGAGAAATAAGAGAGAGATAGCTTATATGGAAATTAGAAGAGTACATTTGTGCTCTCTATACGGCATTGCCCTGAGCCAGGTAAGCTAACGAGTTAATGTGAAAAATGTTCTCCTCAAATCAGTGTTATTTTTTATACGCCCCAGCTCTGCCCGAATCGGTGTAACCTTGCTATCTTCGAGTCTGATCAGAGCCGGCGGTGAAAACCTAGTGGAAAAATACAGTCCCATACAGTAGTGCGTGGTCCTTGCGATCCGGATTGCAAGTTAGTGAGTTAGTCGCGTGTGATCCGAGATACAAGATTGAAGAAATTTTCGAAGTCCAATACCAGTTGAAAACAATCAAGACGACACTTAGAAGAATTTATTGATGACGGAACATAGAAAAATTTACTGAACACTGGACATAGAATAATTTCATCGAGCCAAGGACATAGAAAATTTTTTGAAGAAAATTTATCAAGCCGAACATAGAATTTTGGAAGAAAGGAATTCAACACCGGGGATCGACGGACTCAGATTAGAAGATTGGACTCGAAGATACAAGACAACACCAACGAAGAGGGAAGCAAGGATTCGCAGATTTTTCGCCTGAAAAACCTACCGAAGATTCTTGAAGAGTCGTGAAGACTCTGAAGATATTTGGAGTTTGAAGACGAATATTTGAAGATTAATTTTTGATTTGAGGATTTAACTTAACGTAACATTTAACTTAAACTATGGTCATCACAAGGAGTCAGAGCGGGGCCGAGGAGAACCAACCACAACAACAACAACCGCGAAGATTTCCAGATCCGCCACGATCGCCGTCTGCTGCCGCCACGAGCCAGCCGCCGCCGACCGAGGGAAGGGCAGATCTGCTTCAAACAATTTTAAAACCGAGACCAGGTACTAGCAAGGCACCTGTAGCTCCGGAAGTGCAAACACTAGCCAGGAAGAAGGCTATTTCAATTAGGTCGCGTCGATCGACAGCGAGTGTCGTCGCACGCATACAATATGAGGCGGAAGAGAAGCTGGCCGCTCTCCGTAAAAAGGAACTGCAAATAGAAGCAGAACTTATCAAGAAGAAACTCGTCGCCGACGTCGCCGCTGCAGAGGATGGAAGCAGCCCCGATGACGACGAGCCGTCTGAACAGGTGGAGCAACGTGTACGAGCCTGGCTAAGCGAACAAGGACCCGACCATGAAGAGGCTAGACAAGAGCCGGTCGTGTTAGAGGAGAGAGAGACGCCGAAGCCAGAAGACATGCCACCAACTGGAGGAAGACGCGAAGGCCAGAAGACGAGATTTGAGTGGCCGGAACAACGCCGCCCACGCTCACCCACACCACCCACGTCTAGGGCCAACGGAGTGGAACATCTCGCTGAAACGTTAGACAAGCTGCTGAATCAACGCCAGACGCGCCACACAACGGAGCTGCCTACATTCTCAGGGGCTCCCACCGAATGGTTGTCCTTCAAAGCAGCCATGGAAGACACCACTGCATTCTACAAGCTGAAACCGATCGAGAACTTAGCTCGGCTGAGGAACTGCTTGCGGGGAGAAGCCAGGGAAGCCGTGGCACCACTGCTGAGCGTCGCTACGCCACCCGAACAAATCATGAAGACTCTAGAACAATGCTTCGGACGTCCAGAAGTTATGGTGGACCGCATGATGGAAGACCTGAAGAGGCTACCGAGGCTCGGAGGTTCGGCGGCGGAACTCAACCAATTCGCCGTGAAGATTCAGAACATGGTGGCTATCCTGAAGAGGCTGAGGCACGGGTACCTTTTCAACCCGTTGCTCACGAGAGACATTCTAGAGAAGCTCAGTCCCTACGAGAAAAGCAAGTGGTACGACTACGCAGAAGAGACGTCGCGCTTCAGGAACGAGCCCGATGTCGTCCTTCTCTCTGAATTCTTAATGAGGGAAGCGGACAGGGCACTGCGCTACGGATTCAGCACGACATCGAAGAGAGAAACACCGCGTCAACCTCCGAACAAGAGTGAAACCAGAGCAAGAAGGCCAGTCTTCGCGGTGACAGATGAGGGCAGGGGTTCGCCGAGCCACAGCCAACCCAAGAAGGTACGTGAGGAAGCAATGAAGTGCCCGATATGTGCCAATGATCACGCTCTGCCTCGCTGCGCCACCTTCAAGAAAATGAGCGTACCAAAGAGATGGGACACAGTCAGGAAAGAGGGGCTGTGTTTCCTGTGCATATCGAGTCGACACAGAAGATTCATCTGTAAGGCGAAACGGTGCGGCGCACAGGGTTGTAAGCGGCTGCACCACACGTTGCTGCACGAGGAGAGGTCCGGCGGCGCTCCACAGGCTGAGGACGCCGTTATTACCGCATCGGTCACGTCCGACCGTGCGGTAAAACTCAAGATGAGAAGGGTTCAAGTCGTGGGTCCACGGGGCGAAGCGGACATCTTCGCGCTGTTCGACGAGGGCTCGACAGTGACTCTGCTGGATGAAGACGTCGCGAAGGCTATCGGCGCAGACGGTCCGGCGAAAGTGCTGCGGATGCACGGGATCAATGCCGAGAGAAATGAGGAAAAAAGCCGACTCGTACAACTGGGCGTACGGGGTCACGACGGTACCAGGCACGACATCACTGCGAGAACGGTGGGCGGATTGAACTTGCTCACTCAATCCGTTCCGGAATCATTGCTGCAACTCGCTCACCTGCACGATCTCAGGGATGAAGAGATGTGTTATGAGAACGAGAAACCCCAACTTCTCATCGGTACGGACAACTGGCAGCTCATCGTGTCAAGAGTAAAGTAAAGAATTTCATTAAAATTAAAATTCTTACGAAAAGCTTGTAAAACAACCATTATATTTCATCTTAAAAGGGCGTAAAAAAACTCATTTTCGAACATAAAACTCATCAATTTCAAGATAAATTACTTCAGCACCGTGTGATGCGCTCATTTTATGGCTTTTAAAGTTTCGTTGGCAAATAATATGATCTTGTTTCTTTATGTTTTTAAACGGTTTTCTTCTTAAACTCTTGTTATTATTAAAGTAAGTGTATAAATTGTAAAATTGATAATTATTTTCAATAACAGACATTACCTACGTATGATATCCGTACTTTAAGGTAACCCCTAGATGTTTTTCTTATCAGATAATAATATTCGTCGGCACTAAATAATACTACTTTCTAATACTTAGGTAGTCAAAAATACGAGTGGGGCCGATGATAAGTATGAGCAATAGAAGTTACAAAGGCATATTATATTAAAGTACCTGGGTAACCGAGCATTGCTTGAGCTCTAATAGATTTAAAAAAAAAAAGAATTATCACAAAAATATTTTGCCGGAGCTCGAACCCACTACATTCCGAATTTTGGAACAACGCAAAATTTTCTCATCCCTTCGCATACCTACCAAACTGCCAATGATCGGACTGATATAATATTAGAATCGAACTGGAATGAATAAATAATTACACCAACTTCTACACCTACTCCTAAACCTACGGATACACCTGCTCCTACACCTACTCCACACCTACTCCTACACCTACACCTACTCCTACAACCTACACCTTTTCCAATATTAAAAAAATATCCAAAAACCTTATCTGGCTCAAGCACAACAAATTTTTCGATTCTATCGAACGATTATATAAAGGACATAATATGGACAGACAAACAGAAATTCATTTTTATATAGTAAATTGTTGCCCGACGAAAGAAAAACCTATATAACTTAAAATGCGCAGTTTCCCAGGGATAAGACCTAGCTAGATTGATTTCATATAAAGACTTGCTACCGTTTCGGATGTTACGATTATAAGTACACATAAAATATTAGTAGGTATAAGTTAAGTTTGCATAAAACTACTGAAATCGAGAAACTATTATAATAATTTATTCTATGTATAAATATAATAATTCCTTGTATAAAGTGCCTAAACTTCAGTACAAGAATATATTACCGTTTGCAACCTTATCTTAAACTTGTCAAACTTAAGATAAGATCAATTGGTATAGAGCCAGACTTTTCAGATATACCTAACTTTTATTTGTTTCTATTTATTTGAAACATGCGAGACGCTGCATACAATGCGAGTATGAATTTTGATGTATGTATGTTAGCATTGAATACGAAATAATAGTGTACTACATTTGGCACTTAATCAGCAAGTTTTGTTTATAAGAATATACCTAGATAGATAATAATAAGATAATAATAATATCTATGGACGATTCACACCACGTCAATCTGGCCCCGTGCTAAGTATCAGAAGAAGAAGAACTAGTATCCAAATACATATATTTAAGATTTTTATTATATTATACACATATTTAATACACATCCATGACCCAGGAATACAGAAAAATCTTTTGTTCCTCCGGCAGGATTCAAACCTGCGACCTCCGGCTTGAGCACCAAAGCGCTGAACCACTGAGCCACGATCCACTTGCCACGATCCTTACATACTTCTTTCGCTTCGTCCACTTTCATTCTTACCATCCATTCCTACTCTTACATTCAACGTAGCCAAGCGTCTCTCCATGGTCCGCTTTTCGCCTCCGCGAGAAACGAGACGTGATGGGTGGCGAACCACATCGCCGCCATTTTGGATATTTTTTTTTGGATTATCCATTGCGTTTCCACGGATTGATGGAGAGGGTAGGAATAGGGAAAGGGAAGGATAGGTGGTGTGGAAAGGAAGATTGGTAAGAGTGGGAAATAGGGAATGTAGGATATTACCGCCCAGGAGGGCAAGGGATAGGACAGTAATAGCTAGGGAAGCCGGGGTCGCATACCCGTATACTATACCACAACTACCGGACAGGTAAGTTGGGAAGAGTATCCCATGACATTATTATTACTAAATACAAATTTTTCCAAACGTTCGTTATATTTTGGTGACCTCTGTGGCTCAGTGGTTAGCGGGTTGGCGCTCAAGTTGGAGGTCGCAAGTTCAAATCCCGCCAGGGAACAAAAAGTTTTCTGTGTTCCTAGATTATAGATGTGTAGGTATTGCATATGTGTGCAAAGCAGGATTCGACAAAGTCACCATAAACAAATTGTTTATTTAAACTTTTATTATAAAAAAAACTAAATATATAAAAGGCAAACCTGACTGACACATGTATCAACGCGCAGCCGAAACTACAGAACGGATTTTGCTGAAATTTTGCATACAGTTAGTTGTAATGACGTAGACATCCGCTAAGAAAGGATTTTTGAAAATTCGCCTCCTAAGGGGTCGAAAAAGGGGTTAAAATTTTGTATGGAAACCGAACTCCGCGCGGACGAAAAAAGCTAGTCAGTTCATAAGATTACATTTCATAGACCTTCAGAGGGAATCGGAATGACATCTATTTATTAGACTCAGACTCGGGAGATATCGACTTAAGATTCGTTTACTTGCGCTTCTTATGAGTCCATTCTCTACCTACTTATAGATTTAACAATGTCTGTTTTCTTACGAATATGTTGTTAATCCGGGTACCTATCTTAAGCTAGCCATACAGTAACCCCCTTACTAATAAACGCTGTATAAGCTTTGAATAGCTGTTATACAGTGTTTTGTTCCCGTCACACAAGTGGCATTTTTAATTCGATAGAAGGAGACAAAACACTGTATAACTATTCAAAGCTTATACAGCGATTATTAGTAAGGGCGTAAGGGTTTACCTGACCGGTTTGCTGCAGTTGTACCTGTCAAGTAAGCTCGAGCTTACCTGACAAGCTAAATATTATGGAAAACCTGCACAGTTTTGCAACATAAACGCTCCGGTTTACCTGTACAGGCAATACCGTTACGTGTATGGCCTGCATTGCGTCGCGTCTCAAAGATTCTAATATAGATATTACCTGAAGTAAATATTGAGCACATTTTCGTTATAACACCTGTGTGTACTCGTAATTTAACGAGGGGTATTTAACAATAAGTATTTCGTTTGTCTACATATAAAGTATGTTAGTTAATACAGAAAATATAAAGCGTATTGTTTATTTATATTTCGATAATTTAAAGTATTTTAAGGACTCCTAAATGTAAAAACGTAGCATACAAGTCAGTTTGCCGATATATATAGTTCACCTGAACTGATCACGGCTATGTATTTAACAAGCTGTATTACTTTACTAAAGCCGATCGTAAATGCAGCTCAAGTTATCTACAACCTAAGAACTAAAGACATAACAAGTAAAAGCATAATAGAAAACTGTTTGCATCCTAGATTTTATAAATGAATTGTTATTTTGATCTTAATATAACGTTTTAGTTGTAACTAATATCTATTCTGTGGTTTTAGTAAGTAATACCACTAATACTTAGTAGGTACTTATTTAATACGATTGAAAACACATTAAAAGTTGATTAAAAACACATTAAAAAGTTTGTCACATTAAAAAGTTTGTGATCGTCGTTGGGTAGAGAGATAAGTATGGAAGGACCTAAAGTGACCGCAGTCGAGTTTTTGTTGATTTGAACAGATCATCATTTTTAGTCACTGATTTGCCATAACACAATACTAAACACAATAGTTTCTGTTACTTTAACGTAATAGGGTTAAAACTTTAGGTGGTTCACATAATTTTGCAAGCTTACAAAGTAAACTGAACTTTAGTATTTTTTAAAATATTATACACCTACTAGCTGGCCCGACGGACGTTATTCTGTGCTAGATACTGCACAGATAGGTACCTATATCTCTACTCCCGTAGGGAGTACACCTACACCTTTTCCTGCAATTTTTCCAATATTTCTCATCGTTTAAACCTTCCTTGAACTTCTATAATTATTTCAAGACCAAAATTAGTTAAATCGATCCTGCCGTTCTCGAGTATTAGCCAGGCATTGGAATTGCAATCCATTTTGGTATAGGTAACATAGATGTTGTCCGCGACTTCGTGCGTGCAAAAGTTAATTTCGCAGAAACTGTACATTTTTCCGCGATAAAAAGTAGCATATTTCCTTTCAAGTGGTCTAATTTACATCTGTGCCAAATTTCATCAAAATCAGTCCGGTAGTTTTAATGCAAACAAACAAACTTTTCCTCTTTATTATATTAGTATATATTTTATGATAAGTATAACAAAAATAAGAATTCTTGCTTGTTTGCTTATAAGTATCATTCTCTTGAAAACAAATTCGAGAACTATAAACCGATTAGTATTTCGTGAAACCTATAATAAGTTGTTTTCTGGAGCACACCTGGAGTGATTAATCCTCTGGTTGTTTTCTTGTAACTGTTCACACGTCAAACGCAGCCGTGACCTGTTTCCGCTCTATTTCAGAACTATTGTTCACATTAAAACTGAAGAAAAACAGATAGAGAAAACAAATGCCCGTGCCTTTGTTTGCTTAATATTTTAACGCGTATTCAATGACGCTATACAATGTTTCGACTGTTGTAGACACAATAATTCGTGTGCGTTTTGTGAATCTTACCCGAAAAATTTGAGACAGAAAATCGTTATTCTCATAAATGTTACGAAATGATTGTTGCTGTATTAAAAAAATCGACGAAGTTTTTCAATTTAAATATGATACCGATTTAAAGATTGCAATAAAGTTTTTAAGTAAAAGTAGTATTTACTCGATATGGAAGTTTTCACTATCAGAATATCGATTACTTTTTCTTCTTAAAGTTGCATGAGAATGCTTAAGCAAAACTTTCAAAGTGAATTTCTTAGCTTTAATAGGTCTGAGATCTTACAAATATTTTCAAAAGTTATTGCCTCATAATATACCTTAGGTACTAAAATAGTTAATACTGGCGTGCTATCAAGAAACTGTTATCTCTAAGTTGATGGCTCTTTGTTATGTCTATAAATTTATGAAAAAAGTTAAACATTTTTTTAACTTTAGGTATATCAATTTTAAGAAGTATTTTATTTTACTTGTCTGGCACTTATGTGCCACAAACTTAAACCTGCGTTATTAGTTTATGTACTCAACTGAAATCATAATTTTGTTACATACCTAATTATTTTCTTTTTAGTTTTTATAATATTATGTTTCTAGCTCTTAGGCTGGAGCACACGGTGCGCTGCGGCGCCGCTCCGCAGCCGGCTTGCCATACAAATTGCTCCTGCCGATGCTGGCCGCTACAAAAATTGTATGGCGTAACGTGTGCTTTTGCCCTTAGTGTCAGTTCACACCGTAACATTATAAAGCAAATGAATAAAAAAATAATAAATAATAAAAAATGTACCGCTCTGCACAGCGCATGTGCATTGTACGACTCATGTCATATGAAATGTTTATCTTTTTGTATAGTGAATAAAGTTCAAATTTGAATAGGTATTATATTTTTGCGCATCGTCCCGATAGTAACTGACCCTTAGTTTCGTATTTAGATTTTACTAATACCTCTACACGAGTAATAATTTAATACTTAACAGCAAGAACAGTGAATACCCTGTTACTGGCATACAATGTAATGATGGAAGGTAAATTTATTCCAGAATACAGTGATTTAAGTATTCTGTGGTTTATTCATATAGTTAATGCTTTGGCATACATTTGGATAAACCAATTGATTTTATAAATAAACCTACCTAGTTATATTATCATTGTGTATCATTTTTTATACCTTTAGGTTCTACTAAGTACTTACCATTACTTTTATGAATATTTTACTACAGCCGTGAAAAAATATTTCTCACTTATTCTGTCGTCGGATGTGGAATATGTTTCAGAAATTCACGACTCGATGGAAAGTTTTACCGCGAAATTTTTTCGACGTCGCCACAAATATAGATCCCAGATCAGAAATTGAAATGGGTATAATATTTTTTGCAAGGCTGTCAACGTTATACCTTTTTTAATATTAGATACGTCTACATTTTGAGACAAATCTTTTAAAACTTGTAATGTATTCTGCCACAAATAGGCACTACCTGTAAAATATTACAGCACACATAAATTCAACGATAAAAAACTATAAATTATTTTTACGAGACGTTCAAAACTCCGGTGGAAAATTGTTGAAAAATTTTACCTATTCAAAGTTACCGGCATAAGATATTAAATTCCTCGGAGAAAAAACGAAGTTTTCAAAACATCGGAGGCATTTTTAATCTCGAGCAATTTCTTAAGCGAATGACAATAAATGTTGAGATTAGGGCAACATGTGTAATGTGTTATTTCGATGTATTTTTTCGCTTTTTGCTACGAGTATATTTATTAATATTTCTCTTATTAACTGTCGGTTTTTTATTTTTTATTTACCCACATTGTAGGATTTGGATACAGGTAGCGTATTTGTGTATGATATCCATCAGCTAAGGTGCCTATTTGACATGAGGGAGACCGTACTTTTCTTGTTTACCACCATCTTGTATATAAACTGGTTCACTGCAGTGGTATGCAACAATGGCTTTAATTTTTCCTGGGTTAGCCATTAAGTCATTTGTGGCAGTTACCCAAAAATATCTCTTCAACTAATTTTATCTTGATAAATCGGAACACAGGCCGTAAAGAAAGATTTGTGGATTTGGAGATCATAAAAAATTTACGTCAATTTTATTGAACTGTAATTTGGTTGTAAACTTTATATAACCTTTTGGTGTAAAGGTTACGAGAGTCACATGTTTTTAGATTTTACTTTACGTATTTATTAGAGGGTGTAATCTGATAGTCAACAAGCAAGAATATTGTAGTAACGACTAGATAACCACGAAAACCACCAAACTTATCATATTACGGTCCCCATTATGATGTACCCAGTAATATCAATAAACCTTTGTGGCCGACAGCTCTATTTTAACCATTAAAATCTATATTTTAGATATACAAAGTCTATACTTTAGATATTTATTTAATAAGTAAAATACTATCATGTGTAATTTCAGTAGGTAGCTGCGTTGGCCTGAAGTAAAAGATATCCTCAATATCAAATAAGGGATAAATGGGATATGCTTTTGAAAGGGACCGAAAATTTTCCCCATAATTACTTTTCATTAGAGCTTCTGACATCAGACACCAGTGTCAGCGCAAACTTTCGCAATTTATCACCCACAACACCATCAACACGTGTTTTATTTTAACAAATTGCATTGTTTTTGACGTTAAGTGATTAATACGTTTTTAAACACTTGTTACACTTTCCTGCTTTTTAGCACCAAAAACATTGTTAAATATAATTGCAAATAGAAGCAACAGGCACAGTTTCTTTATGTCAACCATGAATTTGAAAAAGAGTTTATTTTGCCGCAAATGTGATTTTCCTTATATTTGTTTTTATTTTCTATTTTATTATATTTATTTATTTAGTTGTTATTATTTTTATTTTTATTTTTCTGTTAAAGCGCTCATCCCCGTCTTTAAATAAAAGCAGTTTTCAAAAATTTGAAATAGTCCTGTTAGACCGATTTCCGATAGTTATTTAAGCTTAAATTAGGTACCTACTTAATTTCAGATAAAATTACCAAACAATACTCGATAATTAAACGGTTTTATAATATATTTAAAATGTCACTGCGTTAATTTTAACATAAAATTTTAATTGGTCAATTAAAATCCCCATAAGGGTCGTTCAGAATTAACTCACATTATGAAATAATTTACTACGGTCGCGAGCACGTGTGTCCGACGGATTGATGTCGGCTATGTTGATTAAGGCCAATTACAGACGTCATTTGATGTATGAGGCTTCATGTAAAAAATGAAGCCTAATGGCACAAACATACATACTTACTTACTCCGTAATTATTTTTCTCACTCCGCGCGCCGCTATCGCCGGGTAGGTACCTACCACTATGGTCTAATAATACCATCCATTATCTTTTTTAAACCTATTATTGCGTACTTTCCTACATCAAAAATGTATTTTTTAGGGTTCCTTACCTGTTTATACCTAGCCTTTTTGTATTTAGAAAAATATGTGATGTGACATTAGTTAGAAATTACCCAAAGGATAAAAACGGGACCCTATTACTAAGACTTCGATGTCTGTCCGTCCGTCTGTCTGTCACCATGCTGTAATCTTAAGAACCGCGATAGCTAGACAGTTTAAATTCTCACATAATATTATGTATTTCTGTTGCCGCTATAACAGGAAATACTAAAAACGAAATAAAATAAATATTTAATGAAGGCTCCTATACAACAAACGTAATTTTTTGCCGTTTTCTACGGAACCCATCTAATTAGGTACAAAACACATAAAATTTTATGTGTTTTGTACATTTTAAAGTCACAAAAAGTTCAAATACAACAATAGTTTAACAAAACCTACATAAACCTAAAATACAAAAAGATTTCTGCTTGTACGACTTTTGTATACGGTGTTTTTACAAGACTCATAAAATTGCAACTAATTATCCGCAGACTCTTTAAAAATATTCTTTAAACATACTGATTTTTAGTATAGTATTCCTTCTGTAAACTGTTTTATGTTTCAGAGCACTATTCACTTATGTAATAAAATAATGCAGGATTTTAAATAGTAGGTAATGCTATTTTTTTTATTCTGACTATTTAATGCAAATCTACAAACAACAAAATCATTTGGTTATTAAAACTTGTATGCTTAAAATAACCATTTAGACATTCCAAATAGCAGAAGGGTAATAAAATCATTGGCTTTTATAAGCCGTATAAGTGTGTAGCGCTGAATGAGCATTCACTGTAGATGCAAATTATAAACGCTATAAATCGGCTAACGAATCGGGCTTCAACCATTAAATCGAATAGCACTTGATGTGAAAATGCACTCTGAATCATGCATTTTTCAGTTATTTATGCTTATATGTGAACATTCTTTCGATTTATGTTTGGAGGTAATAGGATGGAATAGATTTTATTTTATAATATGCAATAAGCGATGCACTTTCAAAGCTTTTTGATGTGAATGCCATTAAATTTAAATACCTCTTCGCTTTTATTCGTTTGAGTAGAAACTTTGAAAAGTAATTTTGGTATTATATTGGTCTCGCGCAGTGTAGGACGTAGATAGTAGATATGTGTTTCTTAAAATAAATAAACAGAAATAAAGGTAAATGATTGATATAAATTTTTTGACTTCGGGGTTTAAATATCTTTTATCTGCCAAGATATTACAAAATAATAGAATGCGCCGGATCTTTGCAGAGTCAATTTAGAATTGCTCTCTTAACAATTTTCATAATCAACTTCGTTTTTAACCTCAATGATTATTACTCCATCACTACTAGAACATATAATTGGCATAATCAAAGCACAATACTACACTCAAACTACAGAAGCCCGTATTGCCATGTTGTAAATAAAAATAAATGAAAATCTTATAAACTCTAAATTACGATATCAGTATCACAGTTCACTCTGACATCCCGTTTCAACAAACTTGTAATCGGAGTTAAAATTACGTGAGACTAAACTGATATCTCACAGCTTTAGCAAAAGCTTTATTAGATCAGTAACATAGGACCTTAATATTATTTTGTTATTAGTAAAATTAGAAACAAATATTCGGTGAGGATACAGAGTTCTAAATCCTAATATGTATTGTGTGGAAATATTTACAATATTTATAATTAAATTATAGGGCGTGGTTGTGCCATCGACAAGTCTTACAGCCGTATCTGATAGCGCGGCCGCACTATCGCCAAGTCTTATGCCCATTTGCACTAAACTTAAGAATCGCCTAAGTTCTTTCCTAACTTGCTTAGGCTGTTCCTAGCAAAAAATATTATTGCACTAACCTTAGGCCATTCCTAAGTCCACTTAGGAGATTCTTAACTTTATGAGCCCGATTAGGAAGTGCGTAAGCGTAGGCAACACATAAGTCGGGAGTTTTATCTAGTCTTGTTGATTATTTGTAACTACTGATATAGTTTTATTGATATACTATTGTCAGAGATCTAGCCTTAGATGTATTACAATAAAAAGAGGTATATTTTTTAGCAGATTTTTTATTACAGTGGTTTTAAAAATTCAAAGCTTAAAATAGTCAGATCGCAATCACCATTTTTCATAATGAACGACACGCGAGAACTAGAACAACAAGATCACGACCAAAGTGTTTCCAAAATTTCGATGAAATCGACTTCTTCAAGCGGTATAGGATGTGCAAAAGAATTATTTCTCTTTATTCGTCGTGGCATCGTGAGAAGTTACTTTCGATAGGATGCACGGGCCTTCGTCGCACAACAATCGCACAAAATTTATTTTTTCCTCCGCCGTAAAGTTAGCGGTTTTTACTTTTTCTTTTAATTTATTTTCCATAATAAATATATTAATAACGATTCGAAATCAATCGTAATGTATAATTTTAGTTAACAGTAAACACGTATATGTCGTCTGATGGCTCATGATTTTGAATCTATACCATTGAGATATAGCTATTGTGGGCTTGCATGGGTAAATCGTGCAAAGAGAATTATTATAGACTTACAATATCACTTGTTTATTCGAAATTACAATTCTTTATAATGTACACCTTACAAAATCAAGGCCTTTATAAACACTGGTACTAAAACGAAACTATGGACAGTTCCTAGGCTGGTTGCCCGAACAACGACTCTCCGAGATGTGATAGCTCATCCTCTTAACGTGGTAGGCACACCACACCAAGACCACATCCCCACCACGTCGCTTGTACGAACTTCAGACTAGACTCCGTCAAAGCGCGCCAAACACGTTTCTAATAGAGGGCACACTTGTAGTTTCGTTTCCGCTTTATGACCGGATGCGACATATATATAATATATATTTGTTTATTCTATGAAACACGCACCGAATTTGACAAAATATGACAAGAGAATTGACACCCTTTTGGTGAATATACGTTACCAAACAAAATAAACCAAGGTCTTATCTTTTGTCACTTTTTAACACACGACGGAATCAATGTAAAGAGAAGGCCAAAATATTTTCTATGGACTACATTACTTAGCCGGTTTATAAAACCATAAACAACCAATTTTTACATTCGTTCAATCATTCACTTATCTAGGCAATGCATAAGCTACGACATAATTAATAATAATAATAACTCCCCCACCGATTTCGGTGACGGTGGCCGGTTTCATTGAAACCAGCCCAGTTACGCAGGAGTAATTTTATAGTGCCCAAGTGTGTGCGCAGTACACAAGAGCACTCTCTCTTCCTTTACTCTCATAATCCAGTGGGACGGATAACCGACACCACTGACGAGAGATCAGGTGCAGGTACGACTTTTTACATGCCCACCCGACGCATGGATCATCTTTCTTGTCAGACAATCAGGTGATCAGCCTGCATTGTCCTAACCAAACTTGGAAACAACGTTTTTTGTTGTTCCAATGCGGGAATCGAACCCACGACCTCCGAGTCGAGAGCCAATGCTCGAACCACTAGACCACGGAGGCTGTTATATCTGTTAGTGCAAACGAAATGTTTAGCTAGGCTGTTCTTATGTTTAAGTGTATCTTAACTAGGACAGGCCTAACTTACGTTTAGTGCAAATGGGTATTAGTCTTTAAGCGGCCGTAACTTTTTTTCCTCGAATTATATTTTTTCGAGATATTTCACGGCTAGTTTCTAGTGGACTGAATTTTTGTCGCCGATGAGTCACTATAGCAACATGAGCTAATGTTTTAATTTAATTAAAATCGAGTATATAGTTAACGAATTATTGAGTGGCAAATATCGTGAGTTTGTAAGAATTGGAGTTACGGAAGTACTCATCGTGAGTATAATTCAAAACATACTTCTCGCAGATCTTCAAATTTCAAGTTTGTTGTTAGGCTTTGTATTAGCTACGTAATAATGAGAAAATATGCAAAAAAAAATTAAACAATACAAAAAAGTGTATATGTATAAGTGCACTGTTAACTTTGTAATCCTTATTGATATAAAAAGAAAATAAATTTAAAAGTAGTAGGTTATTTTAGGTTCAAGTTAAGAGAGATGTTTGGGAAATAAGCGGCCGGCTCGACCAGATAAATAACACGGCCTCACAGAAAACCTGTGTGACATAACGCTTGCATAACAGTGTTTCACCCTGTGAGGAAGGTACAGAATACCCAGATGGGGTTGGTGGTTGTAAAGATTTGGTCCGCACGTGCAACTCCTCTGGTGTTGCGGGTGTTATTCCATAAATAAAATGATTATCGATGAAGATCTGGAAACTAGCAAGCGGACTGCCTGATGGTAAACTATAAAGCCCACATTTGGACATCCGCAACAACTGAGGAGTTATATTATGTGCGTTAACGAAGTTTAAAACCCCAAACAGTCTCTTGGTATATAGTAATGGTTTAAGTAACCATTAAATAACTCTGAGTGCGGCGGTTACAGGTAATCTACAAAAAGAAATGAGATACCCTAAAACATTCACACAACAAACCATACTGTTAAGGACAGCGGCCTCGCCTGTGTTTTAAAGTGAATTTAAAAACAATGAACACTTATCAGTGCTTTAAAACGTTTCTAAAAACTGTGAGTAAATAGTACATAAACTCTTAAGAGTGAAAATAGTGAATATAAGTGTTGTACATAAGTGTTAAATTCATTAGAATAGTGGTAAATAATTGTTTTAAAGTCACGAGTTTATTTTCTTTATAATTTCTTAACCGTAGCTTATTTCGCTTGGAAAATTAGTGTTGTACATAGGAAAAATTAGTGGCTAAAGTAAATAACATTTAGGTAAATAGAAATGTAAATGGTTTTAGAGAAAACTAGATTATAATGGTGAAAAATATATGGTTTTTCTTATACTTGTAATTTTGCTTATGTGTTACTAAGTATCTATGTAAACTGTGTGATTATGTATTGTTTTATGGTAAATAAAGAATTTCACGTTATGCGTTTCACTTATCCTGGCTCAGGGGAAATAAAGGGAAATTAGGGAAAATTACGGAAAAATAGCCGTATAGAGAAATAAGAGAGAGATAGCTTATATGGAAATTAGAAGAGTACATTTGTGCTCTCTATACGGCATTGCCCTGAGCCAGGTAAGCTAACGAGTTAATGTGAAAAATGTTCTCCTCAAATCAGTGTTATTTTTTATACGCCCCAGCTCTGCCCGAATCGGTGTAACCTTGCTATCTTCGAGTCTGATCAGAGCCGGCGGTGAAAACCTAGTGGAAAAATACAGTCCCATACAGTAGTGCGTGGTCCTTGCGATCCGGATTGCAAGTTAGTGAGTTAGTCGCGTGTGATCCGAGATACAAGATTGAAGAAATTTTCGAAGTCCAATACCAGTTGAAAACAATCAAGACGACACTTAGAAGAATTTATTGATGACGGAACATAGAAAAATTTACTGAACACTGGACATAGAATAATTTCATCGAGCCAAGGACATAGAAAATTTTTTGAAGAAAATTTATCAAGCCGAACATAGAATTTTGGAAGAAAGGAATTCAACACCGGGGATCGACGGACTCAGATTAGAAGATTGGACTCGAAGATACAAGACAACACCAACGAAGAGGGAAGCAAGGATTCGCAGATTTTTCGCCTGAAAAACCTACCGAAGATTCTTGAAGAGTCGTGAAGACTCTGAAGATATTTGGAGTTTGAAGACGAATATTTGAAGATTAATTTTTGATTTGAGGATTTAACTTAACGTAACATTTAACTTAAACTATGGTCATCACAAGGAGTCAGAGCGGGGCCGAGGAGAACCAACCACAACAACAACAACCGCGAAGATTTCCAGATCCGCCACGATCGCCGTCTGCTGCCGCCACGAGCCAGCCGCCGCCGACCGAGGGAAGGGCAGATCTGCTTCAAACAATTTTAAAACCGAGACCAGGTACTAGCAAGGCACCTGTAGCTCCGGAAGTGCAAACACTAGCCAGGAAGAAGGCTATTTCAATTAGGTCGCGTCGATCGACAGCGAGTGTCGTCGCACGCATACAATATGAGGCGGAAGAGAAGCTGGCCGCTCTCCGTAAAAAGGAACTGCAAATAGAAGCAGAACTTATCAAGAAGAAACTCGTCGCCGACGTCGCCGCTGCAGAGGATGGAAGCAGCCCCGATGACGACGAGCCGTCTGAACAGGTGGAGCAACGTGTACGAGCCTGGCTAAGCGAACAAGGACCCGACCATGAAGAGGCTAGACAAGAGCCGGTCGTGTTAGAGGAGAGAGAGACGCCGAAGCCAGAAGACATGCCACCAACTGGAGGAAGACGCGAAGGCCAGAAGACGAGATTTGAGTGGCCGGAACAACGCCGCCCACGCTCACCCACACCACCCACGTCTAGGGCCAACGGAGTGGAACATCTCGCTGAAACGTTAGACAAGCTGCTGAATCAACGCCAGACGCGCCACACAACGGAGCTGCCTACATTCTCAGGGGCTCCCACCGAATGGTTGTCCTTCAAAGCAGCCATGGAAGACACCACTGCATTCTACAAGCTGAAACCGATCGAGAACTTAGCTCGGCTGAGGAACTGCTTGCGGGGAGAAGCCAGGGAAGCCGTGGCACCACTGCTGAGCGTCGCTACGCCACCCGAACAAATCATGAAGACTCTAGAACAATGCTTCGGACGTCCAGAAGTTATGGTGGACCGCATGATGGAAGACCTGAAGAGGCTACCGAGGCTCGGAGGTTCGGCGGCGGAACTCAACCAATTCGCCGTGAAGATTCAGAACATGGTGGCTATCCTGAAGAGGCTGAGGCACGGGTACCTTTTCAACCCGTTGCTCACGAGAGACATTCTAGAGAAGCTCAGTCCCTACGAGAAAAGCAAGTGGTACGACTACGCAGAAGAGACGTCGCGCTTCAGGAACGAGCCCGATGTCGTCCTTCTCTCTGAATTCTTAATGAGGGAAGCGGACAGGGCACTGCGCTACGGATTCAGCACGACATCGAAGAGAGAAACACCGCGTCAACCTCCGAACAAGAGTGAAACCAGAGCAAGAAGGCCAGTCTTCGCGGTGACAGATGAGGGCAGGGGTTCGCCGAGCCACAGCCAACCCAAGAAGGTACGTGAGGAAGCAATGAAGTGCCCGATATGTGCCAATGATCACGCTCTGCCTCGCTGCGCCACCTTCAAGAAAATGAGCGTACCAAAGAGATGGGACACAGTCAGGAAAGAGGGGCTGTGTTTCCTGTGCATATCGAGTCGACACAGAAGATTCATCTGTAAGGCGAAACGGTGCGGCGCACAGGGTTGTAAGCGGCTGCACCACACGTTGCTGCACGAGGAGAGGTCCGGCGGCGCTCCACAGGCTGAGGACGCCGTTATTACCGCATCGGTCACGTCCGACCGTGCGGTAAAACTCAAGATGAGAAGGGTTCAAGTCGTGGGTCCACGGGGCGAAGCGGACATCTTCGCGCTGTTCGACGAGGGCTCGACAGTGACTCTGCTGGATGAAGACGTCGCGAAGGCTATCGGCGCAGACGGTCCGGCGAAAGTGCTGCGGATGCACGGGATCAATGCCGAGAGAAATGAGGAAAAAAGCCGACTCGTACAACTGGGCGTACGGGGTCACGACGGTACCAGGCACGACATCACTGCGAGAACGGTGGGCGGATTGAACTTGCTCACTCAATCCGTTCCGGAATCATTGCTGCAACTCGCTCACCTGCACGATCTCAGGGATGAAGAGATGTGTTATGAGAACGAGAAACCCCAACTTCTCATCGGTACGGACAACTGGCAGCTCATCGTGTCAAGAGAACTGAGAATCGGGAAAAGGAACCAGCCTGCGGCCTCAAAGACCAAACTCGGCTGGGTGATCCATGGCAGCATCCCGAGGCGCATCATAAGGCAGGATGATGAGAGTATCCTGCACATATCCACAATCGAGACCAGAGGCGAACGGCTCGAAGAAATGGTGAAGAAACACTTCGATATAGACGCATTGGGAATAGCGGCTAAGGCGAGGCTGACAGACGGCGAGCAGCGGGCCATCGACCTCTTTGGCAGGACGGCCAAGAGAACGGAAGACGGTCGATTCGAAGTGGGACTTCTGTGGCGCAAGGACGGCGTCAAATTACCTCTCAGCTACAACAATGCGCTGAAGAGGCTTAAGAACTTAGAACACAAGCTCAGGAAAAACCCAGAAGACGAGGCGCAGTACCATGGGCAGATGAAAAATCTCATAAGCAAGGGATATGCGGAAAAATGCGACGGGACGGAGGCCGGAAGCGACCGTACATGGTACCTGCCGCACTTCCCGGTCAAAAACCCAAACAAACCGGGTAAGCTGCGACTGGTTTTCGACGCGGCGGCGAAGACAAGCGGCGTGAGCCTTAATGATCACTTGTTGGAGGGGCCTGACCTTCTGACGTCACTGCCACGAATCCTGTTCCGGTTCAGGGAGGAAGCTGTTGCTGTGAAGGCCGATATACAGGAGATGTTCCTTCGTGTGAAAGTCAGACGAGAAGACCAGCCGGCCCAGATGTTCCTGTGGAGAGAGGACCCGAACGAGCCGCCGACCAGGTACAAGATGGTGGTGATGATTTTTGGAGCGTCGTGTTCGCCGTTCCTGGCACACTCAGCCCGGAATAGGAACGCGGAAGAATTCGCTGAGTCACACCCGGAAGCCCATCGCGCTATTTCCGAAGCCCATTACATGGATGACTACGTGGACAGCTATCCGGACCGGGAGAAGGCCAAGCAGGTTGTAGAGCAAGTGGACCAGGTGCACAGGAAAGGTGGCTTCCACTTAAGAGGCTGGACGAGCAACGACCGGAGGGTGCTAGAGGAGCTGCCTGAGGACCGCCTAGCTGAGAATACTACGCAGCACGTCACCAAGGACGAGCAGAAGACCCTGGGCATGCTGTGGGACTCCAAAGGTGACAAACTAAAATTCAACACGTCGCTATCTAGAGTTCCTGTGGAGGTCCGTGAGCTGCAGCGCGCGCCGACGAAAAGGGAGGCCCTTAGCACCGTAATGAGTATCTACGATCCGCTGGGGCTACTTAGCTGTTACACCATTACCGCCAAAGTCATCCTACAAGGCTTGTGGCGTCAGAAGCTGGACTGGGACGAGCCGCTGCCAGCTGAGTCAGCCAAGGACTTCACCCGCTGGCTGACAGACATGGAATACATCAGCCATCTCGAGCTGCCCCGGAGTTACAACGGGGGGAGCCCGACGAGGAGCCGGCAGCTGCACGTATTTTGTGATGCGAGCAAAGACGCATACGCCGCAGCCGTCTATTGGAGGATGGAACAGGAAAATGGAGATGTTCGAGTCGTGTTGGCCGCAGCCAAGGCCAAAGTAGCGCCGTTGAAGGCCCAAACCATACCGAGGCTGGAACTACAGGCCGCCCTGGTCGGAGCGAGGCTGGGAAACGCCGTCGTAGCAGAGCACAGGTGGAAAACAGATACCGTTTTCTACTGGATTGACGCACAGGTGGTGCTGTGTTGGATACAGAACGGCAGCCGGAAATACACGCCGTATGTCGCGCACCGCCTGGGGGAAATCGCCGAACTGACATCCGTCCACCAGTGGAGGTGGGTGAGCACTAAGAACAACGTCGCGGACCTAGCCACGAGAACGGGCTATGTTCCGAGGAGCGACGAGGACCCATGGTTTAAAGGGCCAGACTTCCTGCGCAGGCCTATGAGCGAGTGGCCCGCGGAGAGTCCCGCCCAAGTTGAAGATAAGGAAGAACACGTCACCTTTTACACCACAAGGGCGAGTGAGCTGGATTGTCTACCGGATGTGACGCGCTTTTCGAGTTACGAGCGCCTCATAAGAAGCACAGCGATGGTTTTGTTATTCTTAGAAAAGTGCCGAGATCGTCGAGCCAACCTCGAGGTACGACACCTAGAGCGGGCCGAGACGTTGTGGTATCAGAGGTCACAACGGGACAGCTTCACGCAAGAAATTGAAAAGATCACAAGTGGCAAGACGGTGCCTAGGTGGAGCCCCTTGTACCGGCTCAGCCCAGTGTACAAAGACGGGCTGCTCGTACTAGACGGAAGAATCAAAGCAGCGCAGGTTGCAGCGGAGATGAAGAACCCAATCATCCTGGACGGAAGACATCCGTTTACGAAGTTACTGGTGGCACGGGAGCACGCCCGGGCAGGACACGGGAGCCGTGAGAGGGTCGTGAACGACCTCAGGCAAAGGTTTTGGATCCTGAAGCTGCGGCCGACGGTGCGCAGCATAACAAGTAAGTGTGCGTTTTGTCGGCTACGACGGGCGCACCCGAGAACACCACAAACTGGAGACTTGCCGGCGGAGCGCCTGGGGGCGTTCCAGAGACCATTTTCGTACTGTGGTCTCGACTGTTTCGGCCCGATGACGATCACCATCGGCCGACGTCACGAGAAGAGATGGGGAGCGCTCTTCACCTGTCTGACGACGCGGGCCGTGCACCTGGAGCTGGTGGCCTCGCTGTCGACAGACTCAGCAATAATGGCCATGAGAAGGATGGCTGCGCGGCGAGGATGGCCGTCAGTCATGTACAGCGACAACGGGACGAACTTCAGAGGCGCGGACGTCGAGCTGCGGCAAGCGTACGCTGAGTGGGCACCGGCTATGGCTCAGCTGGGCCTCACGCACCGCATGCAATGGAAATTCACCCCGCCGGGGGCGCCGAGTCAAGGAGGTGCCTGGGAACGGATGGTGAGGTCAGTGAAAACAGCCTTACTCGCTACGCTGAACGAGAAGTCGCCGAGAGAAGAGGTACTCCAGACCCTAATGGCCGAGGCGGAGTATTCCGTGAACGCACGACCGCTAGTTCACGTTTCCGTGGACCCCAGCGACCCGGAGGCAATCACACCGAACCATTTCCTCCTCGGGTCGTCCACCGGGCTGCCGTACGTCGGACCGTGTGTGCCGGCGGACAAGAAGACTTGGAGAGTCGCGCAAGCCCTTGCCGACGAGTTCTGGAGGCGCTGGGTGAGGGAATACCTCCCCACGCTCACGCCACGCTACGGGGCGCCGCAAAGCAGCCGTGCCCTGGTTCCGGGCGACCTGGTCGTGGTCGTAGATCCGGCGCTGCCGCGTAATACGTGGCCGCGCGGGGTCGTGCACCGGGTCTACCCTGGCCCGGACGGACAGGTGCGTTGTGCGGACGTTCGCACGCGCAGTGGTGTGTTCCGCAGGCCCACATCAAAATTGGCAGTGCTGGAGGAGGCGCCGCAGTCGCAACCGCGACCGCTGGCGGAGCAGCCGGAGCCGGGGGCGGTGCCGGGCGCGGAACGAGCGCCGGAGCGAGCTACAGACAGCTCGCAGTCGCCGGAGCGAGCTACAGACAGCTCGCAGTCGCCTGAGCGAGCTACAGACAGCTCGCGGTCGCCGGGGCGAGCTACAGACAGCTCGCAGTCGCCTGAGCGAGCCACATTCGGCTCGCAGTCACCATCACGAGCTGTAGCGAGCACAGACAGCTCGCGGTCGCAGCCAGTTGCAGCGGGCACGGTCAGCCCGCAGTCACCGGAGCAGTTTGCGGCGGACACAGACAGCTGGCAGTCAGCGGAGCAGTCCACGGCGGGTCCAGCGAGCCCGCGGTCACCAGAGGAGGCTGCGTAGAACCTGGCTACTGCGCCGGGGGGAGGATGTTAAGGACAGCGGCCTCGCCTGTGTTTTAAAGTGAATTTAAAAACAATGAACACTTATCAGTGCTTTAAAACGTTTCTAAAAACTGTGAGTAAATAGTACATAAACTCTTAAGAGTGAAAATAGTGAATATAAGTGTTGTACATAAGTGTTAAATTCATTAGAATAGTGGTAAATAATTGTTTTAAAGTCACGAGTTTATTTTCTTTATAATTTCTTAACCGTAGCTTATTTCGCTTGGAAAATTAGTGTTGTACATAGGAAAAATTAGTGGCTAAAGTAAATAACATTTAGGTAAATAGAAATGTAAATGGTTTTAGAGAAAACTAGATTATAATGGTGAAAAATATATGGTTTTTCTTATACTTGTAATTTTGCTTATGTGTTACTAAGTATCTATGTAAACTGTGTGATTATGTATTGTTTTATGGTAAATAAAGAATTTCACGTTATGCGTTTCACTTATCCTGGCTCAGGGGAAATAAAGGGAAATTAGGGAAAATTACGGAAAAATAGCCGTATAGAGAAATAAGAGAGAGATAGCTTATATGGAAATTAGAAGAGTACATTTGTGCTCTCTATACGGCATTGCCCTGAGCCAGGTAAGCTAACGAGTTAATGTGAAAAATGTTCTCCTCAAATCAGTGTTATTTTTTATACGCCCCAGCTCTGCCCGAATCGGTGTAACCTTGCTATCTTCGAGTCTGATCAGAGCCGGCGGTGAAAACCTAGTGGAAAAATACAGTCCCATACACATACACAGTATACAAATTTTAACGAGTTACTAATTTTATGAACTGTCTTGAATTAGACTTGGCTTGTACGATATAATAAAACTTTTTACAAAGAAAAGACATAGCTTTTTTAATGTTTTTTGTGGGATATCTTTTTCTTCTAAAATAATCTTAAAATGTTTCCAATTATCAACATTCTGTATTCACAGCCTGTTTTCGTGGCTTTTTAGATTTTGATTTTAAACAACTTTGAAGTGATTAAATTTAAATAATATTATGTAGGCTGCGGAAATGATTTTCACGACCTCAACCAGGTTGGCAGTTATTTATATCTGGTCTGGGCTCCACCGCAATAGCGGGTTGAAATATTAAGCGTTATTAAAATTCAATAAAGCCACAGAATTTCAAAGAGCAAATTGATTCCGATATTTTGAGGGACTGACTGACTGCTGATTACTAGAGTGATTACTGATTATTGATTAGTAGAGCAATTTTAAACGTTATATAATTTGGAAATTAAAATTCAACAGAAATGTTACGACTGAGTATTTACATTTTGGCTAACTATATTTAATACACCATTATATTAATATTTGAAGCAAAAATTAAAAATTAAATTTAAAAAAGTAGGTACAGCTTTATGAGAATTATGCGTGTAGGATTAGAGTGAAATTTGGCACAATTAACTTTTATGCTGAGGAAGGCGTGCGAAAAGCTTAAATTTATTTAATTCGAAATATATGAAATTAATGAAAATATCAGCAACTCACACTACCTCAATCAAACTAGAATTTTTATATAAATTACAGTAGGTTTGACACAATAAGTTTCATTTATCGTAGTTATATACTCTAATCTTTCACATTCCTTAAACAACGTATTATATATTATCATAGACTAATCATTGGTCTCGCTGAGCGCTCTAGAGTACTTTTCACGAAAGAAGTTCCGCGGCAATTAGTGGAACTAAATTTGTTAAATTGTTATTGCAATGCCTGATATAGTTCATAGATATCTCTACCTATTATATAGGCTCCGGCTTCCCTATGAAGGAGAAGCAGCCTTCGCCACTGTCTGATACCCATAAGTAATGCTGACAACATCTTGTCGCGCGATCACAGCGCCGCGTCTAGGGTTAAATTCAACCATAATTTCATGTTCATGTTTTAATTTTAAAGATTCAACTTATTTGGGTTTCTTTTGCCTCTTAAATACGCAATAAAAATATATCGCTAGTAGAGTCCTTTTTATGAAAAAAGTCTCTACTAGCGATACCAATCAAATATATTTTTATTGCGTTATTTAAGAGGCAAAAGAAACCCAAATAAGTTGAATCTTTAAAATTAAAACATGAACATGAAATTATGGTTGAATTTCAGTCACAGTGTGACCTCTAGTAATTATTATTAAATAACCACTTAATGGAAAATATGTAAGTCATAAAATACATCAAAATAAATTAATGTTTTCCGAAATCCTAAAAAGAGTCTGCGAAGAATTATAGAATAAATAGAAATGCGGTAAATCGTTTCCTAATGTTCCTAAGTATATTCTTACACACCGTGATTTACGGCTCAGTTAAGAATTTATTATATACATCGAAAAGTTGAGGGATCATCTTACATTGGCCGACTCCGAACTCCGGGAAAATGTTAGAAAGTACAAAGTCCAAGGAAAAACAACAGGGCAATGTTGACTCGAAAGGATATTTTAATATTTTATACATTTTCAGGTATTTTCCAGGTTAGGTTATGATTATGCAAAACAAAATGAATTTTCCTTTCTCTTTAGCAAATAGTTTTGTAATGAAAAAATTACATTGAAATGGCATATCTATGATATTAAAACTGTCTAAGTACCTACCTATACAAAAAATTACGCGCGAATGACGTCAAAGAAGTATAAAATGTATGAAGATAATTAAAAAAACGATTTTATTAACTTAATAAAATCATTCTTGTAACAAAAATATTACAAATCCTACTAATATTACAAATGTAAAAGTTTGTGAGGATGGATGGATGTATGTTTTTTACTCTTTCCCGCAAAAACTACTGAACGGATTTCGATGAAAATTGGTATTCTAGTAGCATAGACTCTGGATTAAAACACAGGGTATTTTTATCTCGAAAAATTACAGTGTTCCTTTGGGATACTGAATTTATGCGGGCGGAGCCCACGTTATGTAACTAGCTGTTTCCCACGCAACAGCTAGTAACATAATGATTTGAACAGTAATTTTAGTTTTTTTTATAATATTCTTACCATTTTGTTTGAAGTCATGACCCTTAACATATTGTTTAATGTCTCTATCGAATTGAAAGGAAATATAATATAGATACAACAATCGCTAAATGGTATCACTTTAGTATATGAAACTTGATTGGCATTTAATCAAACACAAACGAAATAATATCGTCCGCATAATAGCTGCGTAATTTGAGAATTTGTCTTGCTGTCCCTTTGGAGGATAATAGACTTACGGGCATGTTTATACAATTGTATGCCAATTATAACAATGCCTTAATACTCTAGTCGTGCCCAAATGTTGATGAAAATATATTATACATCGAAGGTATAATGTTTACGACCCTATTACGACCCTATTAATTTAATATACCTAATATTATTTTACATATTTTGAGATCTAAAAGAATTATTACAAAGTTCTCTTCTAGGTATATACACTTTGTGTCAAGATAATTTTGGATGTATAAAACACCTAATATTAATAAATATTAAGCTTCTATCAAAGCGAAGCTATAAACGCAATATGAAAAACGTCATTTTTGTAGCATATACCTAAATATATGTATGTATAATTAATACCTAGATGTTCCCTACGTCTGCGCGCGGGCTAAAACAAGTCCCGCAGGAATCGTAGGTCCATCAGCGAGGTTACTCTATATACTTACATATGTTACGGGAAACGTGATTAACTGGGTATTATTAATGAGGACCGGCCAATAACACCCAAGGGCGTCGGGCAAAGTGATCAATTTATCACTTTGACCGGCCATTATTAATAATGCCCGACGGCCTGTGGTCCATGTAATATGTCAGTGTTTGAGATAGCTTGAATTTATCACTTGGACCGGGCACTGGGCAGTATGAATAATTCCCTACTTGTAGCCAGGCAATGTGATAAATTGGGCCGCGGCCGTGCCTTGCAACATACGAGGGGCGCGTACGTGCGGGGGTAAGGCTGCGCGCGTGAAGTATTCCAAAAAAGGGGCTAGTGTTAAGCCTATAAAAAGTAGTGAATTTAACTCACTATGCCAAGTCGACTTAATCGACATGCAAACACAAACAGACAAGGATTTTAAGTTCATTATGGTATATCAAGACCACCTCACTAAGTTTGTGCTTCTCAGACCATTAGAAACAAAACGAGCCGAAGACGTCGCATATCTGGATATCTTCACAATATTTGGAGCTCCATGCATTTTGCACAGTGATAATGGCAGTGATATTTTTCTTAAGTGTTATTTTATCAAAATAAAAGTAAGTAACTTCTGATGTTATTACATTTTTAAATATTTAATTTTTAACTACTATATTCAATAGTTTATTTTTTGGAAAATTATGTAACTTTTCATGAAAATTATGTAAGTTTAATTTCATTTAATAAACAAAAACACTACAGTTCACCTATTTCATTACATTGCCCAAGATAGGGTGGGCATTATTCATAATGGCCGGAAAAAGTGATTAATCATGCTGTTTTAATCACAATGCCCAATTGAGTCGGGCATTATGAATACAGACCAGCCTAATAATAGTGCCCGGACTTATCAAATTGCCCGTAACAGCTATACCAAATTTCATCAAAATCGGTCCAGTAGTTTTGCAGCCTAATCAATGCAAACAAATGAACAGACATATAATTAAATCTTACCTCTTGATAATACTATTAGTACCTATAGATATTAGATAGGTATTATAATATTATATCATCATATAGAAGGTATATTTAAATGTAACGTATCATAAATTTGTATCATAAATCGTAAATTATAATAACACGTATCACTAAGCACGGGTTTATCGAGTTATAAGTTAGGTTAGGGTAATTAGGAGTTCTCGAAGTTCTCGTGCCTTTTAGGACCTTGGGATCGTTTCAGGTTGGTAGGTACGCAAATACTGAACGATGTTTAAACCATAATAAGGCAAATTTTCATGATATAATAATAAAATCACAGTAAAATATTTATTAACTCATATCTGATAAAGATGCTCTTTAATTGTGCCTTGATAGCGTAAATCATTTCACGCGCGGTAACTATTAAAATGCCGCAAAAAGACTTTATAATGTAATTCAGTTCATTAAGTTCTATTGTGCGTGCCAAATATAATTCAGACCCAGCCATTCCTGATGTAAGTAGGTATTTAAAGCCAAAGATTTCAAAACTCAAGATAGGCTATGACGTACATACATACGCGCAATACTTCATACAAGAAAAAGGTAAGCCATCTTGGTTTTCACCATACTTTTAATGTCAGCCATCTTGTTTTTACTTTATTTAAAATGTCAAAATGGCCCCAAAATTTTAAAATTGGAGCCATTTAACTGGAGACACTTTTTGCCTCAACATGCCCAGTCTATAATATAAGCATATTAAAATATATCGCTACTCAGTACTCTGTAAACTACACGTTTAGACGAAATAACATATTCCTTACAGTTAATTTTCGGCGATTGGTACAGATCACGTTGCAGACGGATAGTAAAAGATCCGGTCAATCCATTTGATGACATAACACCAGAGCGAACCGACGTCTCGACACGATCTTGGCACGTTTTACGTGTAATAAGTTAGAGACAGTTTTGCTCGTAAAATTTTCTATTTTTAATTTATATAGGTCAAACGTCAGGTCAACTAGACACCACGAGCGATTTATCGGTTCAAAATACACTGATAAAATCGTAAATTCATCCATTCGATTGACGGCGACGATTGTCCAATGTCCATACTCCATTGCTAATTAGGTTACACCGGGATGATAGCTACGCGGTGCTGAATTTTTAAAATAGCTATTAAAAATTCGCCCATCCAAAAAATGGGAAGACGATTTTCGTCTAGCCCTACGACCTTACTGGACTAGAGTTGCAACAGAAAGAAAACAATGAAAACAGTTGGAGGAGGTCTTTGTCTTCAGACACACTGAACTGGGATATTCTATGACCATATCAAGTACACAAAAATAAAAAGTTCACACAGATTGACAGTTCAGAACAAAGGTCTATAATTATAATAATAATTCAAAATTGAACTTTATTAATTTCACATAAAGTTACACGTTTCATAATGGTGTCTACAGACACACGAATTTGGTACGGAGCGTACAGCGGATCTGGTACGCTCTGTACCGAATCCGAGCGTGTGTAGGGCAGTCCGGCGAACAGAAGAAGAAGGCGAAGAGTTCGCCGTTGTCCGCATCGGATCTGGTCCGCTCCGTACCGAATTCGTGGGTATGTAGAGCAGTCCGGCAGTTAGGCAGTACAACGGTGTCAGTGTTGCCAACTTAGGGATTTACCCCCCAAAATTAGGCAAAATATCTACGGGGGTTTACTAGGGTGGAGGATGTTTAGAGTTTACTCCTTATGAATACATTTGTATGTAATAATAAAAATTCTTTTAATGTGTAGCCAGGTATATGAAAATGTATTGGGAGTGAAATCAGATTAAGACTAGTTAGTTTTTTGTTATTCACGCGTAAGTCTTTATGTTAAACACATAACCTTTCTTTCTAGCTTATTATCTCTTACCAATGTCCTGTCAATGGTATAAGTAAAATTTGGGGAGAAATATTTTTGAGAGTTGGTATCACTGCCCGTTATCAATGAATTGCGGGAATCATCGTCGTCGTTGAAAAACAGCAGTGTAAATATAACTCTGTGCTATAATATGTAATAGAGCATAAAATAGGACACACGAGTGTCGAGCTTTTCGGTCCACTGCACCGTACCAAATCCGTGCGTGTGTAGCGACACCGGATTCGGTCCGCGGATATGGTCCGCTGTACGCTCCGTACCAAATTCGTGTGTCTGTAGATGTCATAATATGACATCAGTCATATACTGCACATGCGATATGCAGAGCGGTGCAACTTTACATTCGACATCTATACTAATATCTATCTATATCTATACTTCTAAATTTATATTATAAATGCGAAAGTGTGTCTGTCTGTCTGTCTGTTACCTCTTCACGCTTTAACCGCTGAATCGATTTTTATTAAATTTGTTATGGACATACTTTGGGTTCCGGAGAAGGACATAGGATATTTTTTATCCCGAAAAAATAGTATTCCCGCGGGATAATGTTTTTACGCGCGCGGAGCCGAGCGCAAAAGCAGTACTTAATATTATAATAGACATATTTTGTGTCCCTGGAAAGGACATTGGGTTTTTTTTTTATTGATTTTATTGAATCGAACTAAAACGAAATCACCGATCACGAAAATAAAGTTCCATCCAGAGATCCAATCATGGAATATTATTTATTCTAATTATTCATGTTACTATATTTGTGACAGTTATTATAATTAGTTCTATTATTGACACATTATTTTAAATAAATGCTTTTAAAGCATTAAAATAATGTTCCATTGTGAACATTTTGATAAAATGTTTTATTGGAAATATCATTACTTTATGTTTAATTATATTTTGTGTCGTGGGCTGGATTTTCAAGTGTTATGTTGTTTTCAATAATAATTATTGTTGCTGAAACAAAAAAGACTGCCATAGATTAGCTTTATTATGTTCATACATTTCTGGTTTTTGTCAATCCACCACTGCTAATCGGACTGACTTTCATAAAGTCAAAATTGTTAACATAATATTTTTTATTGCATGATGCAACAAATACATAACTGAAAAATGCACGATTTCCCAGGTTTAAGACATAGTTCAATTTTCCCCAAAACTCCTAGCATACTAAAATGTCATGGAAGTTTTTGAAGCCGTTCCGAGATTCTGATTATAAAAATACAAGAATGCCGTTTAAAGTATAAGAAGTAAATTAATTGGTATTTACAATAATAATAATCATAGTGTGCATTGTTCCATAGTTACGTTATCAGCGATACCAAGCTAATACCTAAAGACTACACTATAATTATTATAGACGATAATACAAGACTAGACTATATACAGAAGATAATACGTCAATTTCCATCGCCTTACGGCCATAATACCTATATTGTCTTGGTACAATAATGGAATAGCTCCTAGATACGGATAATCAGTATGTAATGTAAATGTAGATAAAATATTAGTTAATTCAAAGAAAAAGTTAAAGTTTGTGAGATGAAGCATATAGAAAGAGTTTACTTTTTTACACAAATAAAAAATATTTTTTTAATTAATAATATTACAGGCATTACGTTATATTTGTCGTGACCAGTTTTTTTAAAAGAAACATAATATTGTAAGGAAACAGTTCAGTGGAACGAACCACAAAGGATTTTAAAGGCAACGTATTTCATGTGTATTAATTATTGCAAGCTATCAGCTCGAATCGATTATATCCTACATGTGAAAGTTTGTTAGGATATATTATGGTTGAATGAATGGATGTTTGTTCCTCCTTCACGCAAAAACTACTGAACGGACTGTGATGAAATTTGGTATGGTAATAGTTTGAGCTCTGGATTAACTGGATTTAGTCCGAAGAAGTTACAGTTTTACCGCGGGATACTGTATTTACTCGGGCGGAGTCACGGGCAAATGCTAGTTTATTTAAATATCGGTTTGCGTCATGTAATTTATTTTAACTTAAAATAACAGGGTAATTTGCAGTTCGATAATAGTAAATTTCATACATCAAAAGCTTCGCAATTAAAACGTCAATATTGTCATACACAACTGTAGGTGTGCTGTTACCAAAGCGGTTACGTTAGTTTCGTAGCTCGCGTTTCGTACCGTCATTTACCGCAGAGATAAAGTCTGTAGAATTTGTAGAGCTTCCTATTTAATAATAATAATAATAAGCCATTTATTTGACAACATAAGACAAAAATAGGACATTACATTACAAACAATATGGATTCCCGCTGCAAAAACACAATAACATAATATTTAATTTACATAAAACATGAAAAACAAAAAAAAATAAGAAAACAAACCAAGATACAACAGATACACTACGGCCGCTGTATCTTGACGGGTGTGAACATAGGCTCTGCGAACTTTAGCGCATGTACAACTCGTGAAGAAAACTGTTATTGTATTATTTTGATATACCTATGTACTAATAAAATGTCCCTAATACAGTTGACCAATTAGTACAAATAAAATAAATACGAAAACACTGAGAAACAGTTATTGCGCAACCTTCTGCGCGAAGTTCAGACTCGCCAAGATACATCAGCCGTATTGTAAATACTAACAAATACAAAATATAACGCATGTTAAGATGCATGTGGATAGTCGATAGGAAGGTAGGTAGTGTAATGTCCCAGTCCTACTGTCGAAAAGGAGACCACTCAGGCATATCACCGCGGCGTAAACACCACAGTACCTGGTATATTTATTTTATATTTAAATCATAATCAATATTTAAATCATCTATCATAATCATCTCTTTGTTTTGAAATGGAAAGCGTAGCTACGTCGAGGTTTTTAAACCTCAGTATCGTTTTTTATTTAACTGCTAGCCAAAGATTTCAATACTCAAGATAGGCAATGACATACATTTGACGGAACAAATCTTCATATAAGAAAGAGTTACGCCTTCTTGGTTTTCGCCATACTACAAATGTCAGCCATCTTGTTTGCACCATACGTCAAATGTCAAAATGGCCCCAAAAATCTCAAAAGGGGGGCCAATTCACTGAAGACACTTTTTGCCTCAACGTGCCTCGTCTATAATATACACGTCTATTCTGCTAGCTCGTTATTCTACAGTTGTAAAGAGATAGAAGGTATCAAATAAAAAATAATTGAAAAACTTTGGAATGAAAATGCAATAAGACATTGCAATCGCCGGTGGAGGCGCTCCGTCTTGTCCCAAGATTAAACCTTCTCACGTAACGATATTGCTTGTTCCATCGCCTTCAGCTGTGCGCGTGTCTTCTGCAATAAGCATACCAGACATGACAACTGGCTTCAGTAATTCGAACCGAGAAGCTACGAGATCCTTTTCGAAATTTCTATCATGTTCTACCATTTCCATTTACGAAGCCTTTTTTGCCGAGATAAATTGATTATTTAAATATTTTATGAATGTATTATTCTTTTCTATGGTTGGCCGTGAATATATTATACTCGTACTAACCTCATTTCAAATTAAGATATGAAATAGAGGTCACCCTATATTTCATGTCTTAATTTTAAAGTTTCTACTTTTTTGGTTTCTTTTGCCTCTTAGTTAAGCAATAAATATGTAAATGTTGTTTATGGATTGTAAAAGTAATATTGTAGGTATCAAACCTACTGTAATATATTTGTATATGCTAGTATATGTGAGGTAGTGTGTGTTGATATTTTCATAAATTTAATGTATTTCTAAGCGTTATTTTTAATAATATTAACTTTCGGCAGGCCGTCGTCCGCTTAAACTTTAAAAGTGCCAACGTGCTTGAAATTTTGCTTAACGTATAATGATGATAGTAGGTAACTTTTTTAGCGTAAGTATTGAATACTGTCTTATTATTATTTATCATAAACTCATACAAATTTATTTCTTAATCCTCCTTAAATGGATTCTAAAAAGATCTCAATAACATTTTCGAAATTATTTATTTATTACTTTCTGCATAATAACGATGGCGGACTTTTGAGCATTAAAATGGTATGGATTGTTTTCTTACATAAGTAATTATACATAAGTTTGCCTATTCTAATGAATTATAAATTTATAATCATTTAATAAGCCGTCCGCTAAATTGCTGCTTTGAAACAGTAATCTCGAATATAAAGTTAAGTAAGAATACCTAACGAAGACTTCTAAATGGAATTTTAAATTATAAATTTTAGCGTAACATGAAAGTCCTCTTACGATAATGCAGAATGTGTTATTGAAAAAAATACATAGAAAAAGAACATGCAAAAAATGATAAAAATACTTTTTCGCATTAAAAGTTTTTACAAGTAAAGTCTGCTATTCGTTGTAACTTTTATAAAGTCGCTTTGAATACTGTATAATACAAAGTCCCTGAAGACTTGAGCTGTACAATTTTATTAAGATACATACGCAGAAGTTTATGTGCTGACTCGGGATTTCGCATTCAGATGGAAACGGAGTAATAAAAATAATAGCTGTAGGTACAACATTAAAACGTTAGTAGAATAAACTCTTATCTTACTAACTCAAACTTAGAAATAAATTAAAATATTAAATAGATATGTGTAGGTATTTTATAATGAAAATCTTGTAAGTATAGGTAGTATAGAAAATAATAATCTATACTAATATATTTGTATAGTTTGTTTGTTTGTTTGTTTGAACGCGCTAATCTCAGAAACTACTAGTTCGAATTGAAAAATTATGTGTTGGATATTCCATTAATTGTGGAAGGCTTTAGGCTATAAAGCATCACGCTGCGATCAATAGGAGCGAAGAATCAGCGGAAAATGTAGAAAATACGGGAAAATTTATTCATCTTTGAGGGCTTCTGTTATTTGTTTGAACGCGCTGATCTCAGGAACTGCTAGATCGAATAAAAAATTATAATTGTGTTGGATAGTCCATTTGTCGAGGAAGGCTTTAAGATATATAATATTACGCTGCGACCAATAGGAGCAAAGCATCAGTGAAAAATGTTACAAAAACGGGGAAAATATTCATATTTGAGGGCTTCCGTTGCGTGCGCTGCGTAAACGGTTCAAGTTACCCAAAAATATGTATGAAAGAATTATTCCTCTTTAAATGATCTAAAAAATGTCCGCCACAGTATATATCTATCTTTTAAGATAGACTCGATATAACCTTTTCATGGTAATGAAATTTGGTCGAAATTAATCCATTATTGCGCCATCAGTTGACACGGACGAAGTGGCGGGCAACAGCTAGTAAATTTTATAATTTACTAGATGTTGCCCGCCACTTCGTTATATTTCCATTGTCTAGTACTCGAAACACAACTTCTTCGAGAACTTACCACGGGACGAGATTGACCTGGTGCACAAGCGTGCACAGATATCCTACTATTAACTACAATTAAAATGTGAAAGAAACATTAAAATTAAATTTGGTATGGCGGTAGTTTAGGTTCTGTATAAGCACATAGACGATATTTTATCTACAAAAAATACAGTGTTCCCGTAGGATACAGTATTTACCCGGGCGGAGCCGCAGGCAAATGCTAGTTATTTAATAAAATATTATATTTTGTTATTTATGTTTGTTGTTGTATAAAATAATATATAATTATTATCTTGTCTCTAATTTTGTCAATTTTAACCCTAAAGAGGTTTTAACCCTAAAACTTCCGACGCTTAATTTTGCGACTTAAGTAAGTTAAAAAAAAAAGTTATTTATTCAATTAAAACATTTCTAGTAGGTTTTTTAAATAATGTATCATATTTATTATTATTATTCTTCATATCCTATAGTTTTTAGGGTTCCTTTTTTTTTGAAAATGAAACTAGGCTAACATTCATGTAATTTAACATGTTGAGCCAATAACAAAATATTAATTATTTATTATTCTTATTTTAAAATTGTATTTAATACAATTTTAAAATAATTACATTTTAATATTATTTATTATTTAAGTTGAAAATCTATTTAAAGAATTCATACAAAATACGTGAACTAAGTTTTAACAATTCGCTGACTCTGGAAAAGCCAAAATAGTATATTTTAGGAGGGACAGATTTTTTATTTTTTAATTTTTTTTATTTTTTTTATAGGATTAAAGTTATTATGTTACACAGACATAAACAGCTAATTATTCATAATAAGTTGGTTATTTTAACTAGTTTTTAAATTGGTATTTTTTAATATTGTAATGTGAACCTTTTATGTTATTGCTTAAATAAATAGTATATTATTATTTAATTATGATGTTCAGCTACTAATTAAAATGATCAAATAATAATTACAACATAATAATATTTTCCTTTCCTTTCTTATTCACATTAAAGAAGTTTTATCCCATTTAGGTTCCGGGGTCCTAATGAAATAATTTTTGGGAGCTCTTTATTTAATAAAAAATTTTCACAGACAAAAATTATGTATTGTATAGGCTGTGAACATTACACCTTATGGAGCCAACTTTACATAAAAGTATTTCTGAAAACTGTATTCCCTTAAATCATTAACTTACCATGTAAAGGAACCGAAGATTCCTTGGAACTAGCACATCACAACATTCCGTTCAGTTCATCCATAGTTCACAAGCACGAAACATCACTAGTCCCGTACTGTCGCTACTGTCGCTACTGTCGCACGCTCGAGCGCCGCGGCGGTCTGGGAGCTTATGGCCGCGGCGTGGACCCCGCTCCTCCCCGGCCCATGGTCGAGGGACCAGGGACCACGCGTGTACTGCGCAATGCATAAATTGCAACAAATATTTCAACAATGCCACTGTATGGCCACTTCACTATTTTTGCGGTTTCATGCATTCGATCAAAGGATGAAACTTTCAAGTAAAGGGATAGTGAAGGCATAGCAGAAGTTATACATTTTGAATAGGCTAATACCTAAATGTGTAACAACCAGCACACATTTGACATTATGTTTTGACTTCTATAATAATCTAAAAGAGACCTACGACGTAGCAGAAGGTATTAATTTGGAAGGTTACTAATTTAACCTGTCACTCAGGCATAAATGATATGTATTGATCTATATAATTATGTTTAACAGATTACTATGATACTATTGTAATTTATCATTTAGTAAACACAGAATTACAGAAAAATATTTCTGTATTCTGAGTTAGTAAACGAATTTATTCTATATGAAAAAATTAAACTGAAGTGTGTGTTTGTTATTTTAAATTATCAGCTTTTCACTAAATGCATTTGAAAGTTTAATTTGGTACTTATAATAAAATAGGTTTCATTTTTTTATTTATCTTTGCGTCTGTTTGTTTATCTGTCAGTTTGTTCCGGCCAAACTCTGTAACGGCGGAAAAGCTTATGTCATAAGGAGTAACTCAGGCTACCTACTTTTATCTTAGGGTTCTATTTAAAAAATAGGGTTCCGTTTAAAAATACGGTTCCGTTTCCATTTGTTCTGCAGAAATGAAGTTTCGGACACCAGCTAGTATTATATAAAACGTATTCAGCGTTTAGGCATTTCCCTCATTTTAGAAAACATAGTATTTCATTTATGTGATCAAATGTGTTAGCGGTAAATAAGGTCATGTCATGACTAGCCACAAAGGCCGCGGTGGCAACTAGCTTGTGGGCAGAATATGCTAATAAGCAAAGACCCGTCAACCCAAGATTTGTGGTTCCGTCCCTATTGTCATTATGATTCAAGCGTGGGTAATGGGCCAATTTTTTAGAGAAGTCGGTCGAATTACAATTAAAAAATATAGATTATTTTTTCTCTAATATATATTTTTACCATTGATTTATTGTATTCCCGCGAATATTTCGTTAACTATGCCTCTATATATTATTCAATAATAAAATGTTCTAATCACAAAGAATTATTTGAAGCCTTATGTATAACTGTAGGCCTTTTTTGTCACTTCTTTTTATAGGCTTCGCTTTTCAGTTTTTATATTCTTTTCAAAAATTGAAAATTCTATGATATTTACGAACTCTCTTTTTTTAGTCACGGCCACATACCCAAAGCCTTTTAAAATATACTCCTTACTAGGAAGTCACGTTATTACTCTATTCTTACAAAACTTCTGCTTTGTTTTGAATTCATTTTCAACGCAGATGATACTTTCAACAATAGTTGACTCGTAAAGCTAAACAAATCGCACCTGGGATACGTTAGTAATATATTTTCTTTGCCTGGGACACGCTCTCTCACTCCAACCTTCTTTCGGGATGTCTTAAAGTCTATGATTATAAACTAATGAGCTTGACATTTTTGTGTAAATTTTATTACTCATATTTTAAATATGTACCTGGTACCTGCGAGCTTTGCTCGGAGTTTTAGTAGAATGATAAAATAATAATTAAAAAAAAATTAAACAAACTATAATAAAAAGAACCACAAAAATATTCGTCTGACCGGGATTAAAACTTGAGACACCAATTTGCAAAAAGTCCAATGTTTCCAAGCTGCCAACCGGATTTGAAATCGAAATCGCTCATATCTCATTACGCGACGAAAGAAAAAACATAATCAATACAATTTAAAATGCGCAGTTTTCCAGGGATAACACCTAGCTAGACACTTTTTTCTCCGCCAAAACTTCCTGCGTAGTTACGGTAAATTTCACGCAAATACATGCAGCCGTTTTCGAGATTACGATTACATATTATACAAGATTTGCTAAAAAGTATACGATATTTTAAAACATATTTTATGGCGGACCAATTAGCGCCACAACATTGAATCGCGCTGCCGAAGTTTTCACAGATGTACGAGTATTATAAATTATATTATGTCACCGTAAAATTGTATAATGTTGATAGACTTCGGACACGAATATGCTGCCTATAATTTAACACATTATTCATCGTTAAATTATAAATATATAGTTATTAATCTTTCGACATATTTTTACAATCTCGTTAGTTATTTTACAATCTAACGGTTTTTAACAATTTTACGGTGACATAATATATATGCAACATCTGAAAACTATTACAGCGGGTTTCTGCCTGACCGAGCATACCTACTACCCGCTCGGTCGGAGATCCCTTTGGGGCGGCTACCACCACTATTCCCACACGTTAATTAATTGGTAGGAGTTATTTGATTTAATCATTCCGTAAATTAATCAATTTTGTAAATTAGAATTAAGGTTTTTCATTTCAAGGTCAAATTCCGTACTTTTCTTATAAAAATATTTCTATAGTCTATAGCTATATATTGTTTGGTTGTCAAGGGACTTTCCCGACGTATCAGACTGAAACAAAACATTGTAAAACTTATACGCTACGAGTATATAAATATTTTTATTAGTAAGTGGGTAAGTATATTAGGTAATGTTAGGTAAGTGTAGTCATCACCAGAATTAATTACTTTCTCATTATGAACTTTAATATTAGTCTAATTTGTTTTCACATTTTCCTCTTATTACGATGGAAACTTTTTATTTATTTCTAAGAAACATTGAGGGAACTTTAAGAGGTCTAATTATTTCTGAAGAGGGGAGGCGACAAAATAATGAGGATAGAGGAAAAAAAACTGAAAAAAGCGTGAGAATCATTTTAATTAGAAAGTATGAGGATAAAATGTTTTGAGGTTACTGAGAACTGTATTATACTACAAAAGGTGTAGTATAATGCAGTAAACTTTTTGCTCGACTACGCCGAAGCCAAAGGTAAGCGTAATGATTTTGGCACTCTCTATGTATGTATGTTTGTTCCATCGTTGCGCCTAAACTACTGATCCGATTTCAATAAATGAGATGTCAATAGATTCACAAAAATGGCTTGGGTTAAGCTAATAACGTACTCAGGTTATAGTTTTTAACTTAGGATTATATTAATGCTCGTAATTATATTCATTTTCATGTCATAGTGATTCGTAAAGGAAATTGGAAATACGACTGCATTATAATTAGCTCGACTGTTTCCAACTATTTTGGGTCAGTTTATGGGGTGATAGTAACAAACTGGATGTGTTAATTCCCAAGAATTCGCTGGATTCCGAAAGCATTAGGTAATTGTTCTTTATCTTAATAGTGAAGAAATGATATAATAATGTTGACTTGTCTTATAGTTTGTATTTATAGTTGACTTGTCTTTTAGTTTTTTATAGTTGTCTTTTTCTTAATGTGTTTATTGGTCATAGAAAAACTTATCAGATAAGGTAGATAATATTATAATATGAGGGGTGATAGAAAAGTGAACATTAGAGCGTAAAGTAACCGTGAACATTTATAAAATGCTCGCGGGTAGACGTCGCAGCTGGTGTTAAGTACCTAACGATCTTAAATATTTGCATAACTATTAACCCTGTGTTAAAAAGGTTAAAACCTGAAAAACTTAAAAGGTCAATCCTTCGCCTTCAATGTATTGTGAATATAAGCGTCAGATAACACCAAAACGAGACGATACGTGATATATTTAAGTAGATATTCAAAATTTATGTCATGGGATACTCATCCCAACTTACCTGTCCGGTAGTTGTACAGGTATAGTATACGGGTATGCGGCCCCGGCTTCCCTAGCTATTACTGTCCTATCCCTTGCCCTACTGGGCGGTAATATCCTATATTTCCTATTTTCCACTCTAACTTACCAATCTTCCTTTCCACACCACCTATCCTTCCCTTTCCCTATTCCTACCCTCTCCACCAATCCGTGAAAACGCAATGGATAATCATAATAATAATTCATTATCCAAAATGGCGGCGATGCGGTTCGCCACCCATCACGTCTCGTTCTCGCGGAGGCGAAAAGTGGCCCATGGAGAGCCGCTTCGCTACGTTGAATGTAAGAAGAGGAATGGATGGTAAGAATGAAAGTGGACGAAGCGAAACAAGTGTGTAAGGATCGTAGCAAGTGGAAAGAAGTGGTCTCTGCCTAACCCCTACGGGAAAGACGCGGTCTCTGCGACTCTGCCTACCCCTACGGGAAAAAGGCGTGATTATATGTATGTATGTATGTATATTCAAAATTGAACTTCACTACACAAGAAGTTGCACGTTTCATTGTAAGAGTGGCGCCGCGTTGACAACTTGGAAATTAAAATTCTTTTGAAAATGTAGCGCCGTGTCAAGTATAGGCAAGCGGACTGATTTTTTTTATTGCATAAATGAATAGTACTCTTAAATATGAGTAACTTCTCAGAAGAAACCGTATATCAAAAGTCAATATTTTCAAAGGTACAGCGATTTGTATACAAAATTTCGCGAGTCTTTATACCAAAATTATTTTTTTTTTGCGAAATTGGTAAACAAAACCTAGATCATTAGTTTACTCACATCATGTACAAAAACATTCATTATGGTAAGTATGAACTTAAACGCACAAATATCGGAGATATTTACAAATATATTCCTGCGGCCATATACTTCATATACTACTTCATACTACTTCATATACAAGTGACGTCATTTGTAAGTCGACTTTAGTATGGAGCGTTTTTAGGAGGCTCGCGAAAATTTTGTATACAAATCGCTGTACCTTTGAAAATATTGACTTTTGATATACGATTTCTTCTGAGAAGTTACTCATATTTAAGAGTACTATTCATTTATGCAATAAAAAAAATCAGTCCGATTGCCTATTGTCCCGTATCGTCTCGTTGTAGCGTGAGCTAACTACTTACTTTCTCAGGCAATTTTTTTCTTTTGTCTTTTATAGGGGGTTTTCTGCCAAAATCTATGAGAGACAAAACGCTTACAAGCTACATGAGATCGATTAATATTATATTAATGTTCTGAACAGCCTCAGAAGTCCACGCATACTCGATTATATCGGAATCACACCCCAAGGTAAAATCTGGCGCCCGCCGGATAAAACCGGAATAATAAAATTTTCTATTACCCACATTTACAGTATCTCGTTACGCTTTACTTACTATACAAATCAACAATGCGACAGGTTTTATATTTACTGCTGATATAAAATACTGAATACTTAATATTTGGGTTTTATTATCGCCTTTACTGCAAACGACGTAAAGTTTATTTTCCTATAAGCGTGTGTGGATTTATAAAGTCGATTTAATATAAAACCTGCATAGTTGTATAATAAAAGTTACTATTTTTAATGTTCCATTGCACTATAAGATCTAAATCACTTTGTACCCTTAGGCCTTACGTCTACGTCTTTCTCAATTCGATCAATTTATCTACGTTATTTAATTCCTAAATTATTTTGTAGGTAGCGAGAATCTTACTAATATTATAAATGTGAAAGTTTGTGAGGATAGATGTTTGTTACTATTTCACGCAAAAACTACTGAACAGATTTAAATGAAATTTGGACTGGCAGTAGTTTAGGCTCCGAATTAAAACATAGGCTTTTTATCCCGAAGAAGTACATTGTTCCCGCGGGATATTATATTTACGCGGGCGGAGCCGCGTGCAACAGCTAGTTGAACTATAAATTCTCTGATTACTGTTTAAACAATTAAGGAGTCTAGGATTCAGCGAATTCTTGGTCTCTAAATATTAATACATCTAGTTTTAACCCACAAACAAGCCATCAATAGTTGGAGCTAATTATAATCCAGTCGTGTTTCCTTTACGAATCACTATAACGGTCACATCAAAGAGCTATTTCAGTCCAGCCCGATTGAAATGTTTTGGGTCAATCGCATACGTGGGGTACATCTGTTACGAAAACATTGTGTTATTTTTACAATATTTTCTTATTAAATAATATGATTTATTTGATTTAGCGCACTAAACATAAGTGGTTTTTCATTCAAATCAATTAACGATTGCTTCAGTAGCTCAACTCATATTCATGTATCTTAAGCTACTAGTTAGAGATGAAAGCTCTATATATAGTTCACTATATATATAGAGATTTCATGACTACTATTTATGACCAAATAAACTGAAAAACAAAAACTAATTTCATAGATTCCCAATAAACAACAAAAATGTATTTCTAATAAAAATCTAAAGAGCTTATTAAGCCTGATATTAAAATTCAATGTACGTGGCATAAAATGAAAAAACCATAACAAGTAATATTTTTTTACGCAAACAACTGTTCCTGTTGAAACTTCCAAACGATAAAAGTAAACATTTTTAAATAATACATTTCGGACAATTATAATTTTGAGTGCCACATAAAAATTTTTATCACTATGTTTCGACCAGAAAAAGGTTGAAATGGAAATAATTCATAAAACGAAAGGTCGTACATAAAAACATAACAATCAAAACAGAATTGGCGTTTTGCCAGTCGTAAAAATAACTTTGAAACACGGCTTGACAGGACGGAAATATCTTTAATGGTCAAATGAAAGTAGGTCGTCCTTTAATATCGCGTGATAATTGATAGGTATCATGTAGTACGCCAACACCAGCTATTTAGTTAGAAATAAGAAGGACTTAGATGGTATGATGGTATGATGTTTAAATTATTATCTTCCGAGATTGTAAATTTAATAGACTTCATGAAATTCATATCTTTTACTTTAATTCTTGTATGTAATTTATAATCAAGATCTCGGAAACGGCTTCAAAAAATTACATAAGATTTAGTACTCGTATGTGGAGATTTAGGGGGTAAAGAATCGATTTAGCTAGGGAAACCGCAAATTATTGAGTTTTTTTTTATAATAGGTTTTCTTTGGTTGCGTAATAAGATATAATTTACTTCGCTATTTATGCGTCAAAGCGAGTAACTATGTATGGGTTTTGCGTAATTGGCATATTGTTGTCTCGGATTCAAGACCCTTTCTCTATCACATATTTTTGTGATATATTTTTTTCCTACTAGGTACCAAAATTACAAGCAAAGTTCGATCTACCAGGTACTTAATCATCATTTTTATAGAAGCACTGTGAATTTTTTAAATAAATTCGTGAAACAAAATTTGCCGCTTAGAATCCAAGGGCCTAACTCATGAAAGTGTGTCCTCGCCACTAAATGGGGCTTAATTGATTGCAGAGAAGTTTGCCCACGCGCGCGCCATGTTACCTACCAGACATACAATCCACTTACCTACGCCACACTTACTCAGATTTACTGTTCTACTATGAACTAAAGCAGCAACAGCACATCAGACAATAAATAACAAGACTAAAAAATAGTCATTAAAACAAATGCAAGCTGGTATTCTACTCTTTTTCTGTGTCTACTGTCTGAAAACAGTCGTGTAATTTAACAAACCTTGTCGTAAAATTTTCATATCACTATAAAATATTAAAATATTCTTATTTAATAAGAATATTTTTTAAAAAGTAATCAATATTACGCAAGAAATCATATTATTTCACAACAAAGCCAAATAAGAATTTCCTTTATAATTAAAAAAGGCAGAAAGCTTACAAATCAACCCTTTGAATGTAGAGATTTCTTTAATTTGAATAGCGTCCCTCGGAACTGTCAAAACATCAAATATTCAAATTGCCGAAGTTTTGTGAGAACGGGATCGTTCAGTAATAAGCCTAACAAAGGACATGGATTGTCCCTGATTTGTAACCAAGAGTTGGAATTGCGGATTAATTGTATTTATCTAGGCTCGAGCTGCAGATTGTTCCGCCAATTGGAATGGGCCATTGTTTGATTTAACATAACATTGTTCTTTGAAATCCGGTGCTCATGATACGTAATATTTGTCTCAAGGTCTATTCACACCGAAACGTAACGTGTATCTTATTGTCTATCTATACTATATAGGTACTATTAGTATTACTATATTTACTATTTATTATTACTATATTACTATATATATTATATAATATTATAAATTCGAAAGTGTGTCTGTCTATCTGTCTGTCTGTCTGTCTGTCTGTTACCTCTTTACGCTTTAACCACTAAAACCGATTTTTATGAAATTTGGTATAGACATACTTTGGTCGGAAAGGACATAAGATATTTTTTATCCCGAAAAAGTAGTGTTCCCGTGGGCGGAGCCCCGCGCAAAAGCTACTAGTAAATAAAATTCAATGTTGAATAGATCTTAAAAATACAGCGCGGCCTCGCGTATCGATTTGTTTCGACGTGAATTGTCCTTTAGGTTCATTTTATTTTTATATCCCTTAGATACAAGAACATAGTAAAAATTTACTAGTTATCACCAAGTCAGTAAAATGATGAGATCTTAATATGTTTATTGTTCATTAGCCGCATTAATTTCCATTTGAACATAAATGTTGTTCAGTTGATGAGCACGTTGGTGCTCAAGCCGGGGGTCGCGGATTCGAATCCCGTCGAAGGAGCAAAAAGCTTTCTTGGGTTATGGATGTGTATTAAATATGTGTATATTATAAGATAAATTTTAAATATAAAAGTATTATATATACTTCTCGTTGTCTGGTCCCCGTAACACAAGTTCTTCGAGTACTTAGTACGGACCAGATGAACGTGGTGTGAAGCGTCCATAGATACTATAATAATATAATTGTATTTTAATATTATTTTAATAACATAAGCCTTAAGTAGGCATAATCTGTGACAATAGTTTTGGGGTCCTTTAATCTCATACTAATTACGGTTGGGTCAAACATGACTCGGAAAGATTAGGTTAAACTTAAGTCTTTATTCTTGGAGTTCCACACAATAGTAGTACATCAAAACCTCAGCTGCTTATCCTGTTCACACGCCAAAGTCGGAGAGAGATAGAAGATCTTATTAAAGTCGTAAAATATCTCGGCGTGATAACATGTAAGTTTCCGCATAACTTTCAACTAAATGAGATATTCGGTTAGAATGCTATTTTAGACGAAACTCTCTTTAACAATTTTGTGTGCTCTTGTTTCTTCGCTTGAACATGAAAGTTTTGTTGCTAACATTGCATGATCAATTAAGATTTTTCATAAAGCAATGTAACGAATTCTCGATAAAGATTTTTGAAAAAAAAAAATCATGTATTTATGCGGAAATTAACGGGCCACGCTTACATGACCTAATCAACGATTCTTATTGCAATAAACTCTTATAATATTAAAATACACAATATGATTAAAGTGTTTTCTCTCAGATTGTTGGTATTTTTACATTCTTTTTTAAAATCTAATTTAAATGTTTTCGAATGAACAATTTTTTATTTATTTATTCCAAAATCCAATATTATTAAAAATTGCTATAATAAAGTGTGCGCGCTGCCGTCTTCTAACAACGAGTGTATAACAAATACGAAGTTGTTTGTGTAGCAGTCATAAACTTATGAGTTGTTTGAACAGAAAACATGACGTTCCTACACTTGGTTTAGAAACTCGACGATAATTTGTAAGTTGGATCAATTTTTACAAGATTATCTAAGCATAAACTTGACAAAGCAAATGTCTGTAACTAGGCTTGAAAACTTTACTTACTTGAAATTAAATTCTACTTACAACTGCTAGAACTCATACAATATAAAATATTACCCCACAGCAATGTATTATTTTATTTATCTCGGAGCAAATACTTTTAAAAGGCTAAAGCGAGTTTTGCGTTTACTGATCGCGTTAAATTTCATTGATGAAATCAGCCCTTAGACAGAGTTGTTAATAACAATATATATTAGTTTGATTTTTGATAAGAGGATGACGTGAGTCTGCAGAAACTCAATTAATAACCCGAATAACAATTCGTGAAATATTTAGGCCCTTGTTTTTGTGGCCGCCACTCTTCAGAATTGCCTCTTAAATCTGTCTAGCCGAGTGTACAGAGCAAAGCTGTCTTGTTAGCTGCATCTTTGTCAAGATTAAAGGTAAAGAAACATATTGAAGATAAATTATTGACCTAGAGCCCTCTTTTTAATATAATACATCTATGTCTAGAGCTAACGCCCGAAGTCACGGGAAGTGTCTAAACTTGTAAATGTAAAGTATTTTTATGTTTCTTGGTCATATCAGTGTGTCTTTATTTAAACCTCAACAAGATGGATGCTACTTTATACGAAAGATAAGAAAATGACAGTGAATAATAATTTATGCTGTCGCAACAAACTAAACGTAATAAACTAGAAACATCTAACATTTAGGAGTAAATAACAATTATTACGTGTTACGCTCGTGACAATAAAATCCCTTTTCCACATACATATGTAAGAGTAATACTAAATTCATGTAATTCGGTCAAAAGTTGCCCCAACCTTTTTGCGGTCCATTAACAGGCAGCGAAGAAGTACTAAGATAGCGGTAACGTAACATTTGATTGCATTATTAACCTTAATACGTTGTAATAAGAACCCAAAATCCCAGGAAATCATAAATTTTAAGTGTATCAATAAATATATGCTACGGTCATAAAAACTGGACTGCTAATGTACTGGATTAACTTTTAGTGTAGAAAGGAAAGAACGACTCATACATTTGACTTAAAAACATTAGCAAATAGCATGTCAACACGTTATATTTTATTGTTTTGAAAATTCTGTTGGTTGTTACAAGTAGTTTCCAAACCAATAAAACTATTTTAAAACAATTCTGATTATAGAAATCTTTTAAAAATATATTGTGTGAGGGAAATACAACCAAACAATTAGTAAGATGCGAATGGATTTGACTTGTACTTAGTTCATAGCTTAGCATATAAATTTTTATTCCATGTAAATCAATAGGGATATTTATGGAAGGTCACAGCAAAACCTACCACTGTTTCATATGTATAGCATGTGCGATTAAGTATAGCATATGCGACATAGTAGGTTTAACAAAAGGTCGCCTAGTGGCAACATTCGACCATAATACTGTTACGAACACACAGAGACTAGTGCCATCTAGCGTCAACCAATGAAACCGCTTGGTGTGAACAGGGACAGCGTGGGGCCCCCTACTCAGTACTAGATGGCGCTACTGTGCGAATCTTCCAGAATAATCCAACCAGTTCACGCTAGTCGCGAACTTTTCTGGAATGGTCTGGGACTCGTGTCGGCTGGTATAAATACGCCTCAGGGTTGGGAACGAGTTGAGTCCATTTTGAGCTTCCTTCGAAGCGAAACGGGCGATAAGTGAAAACTAATGATCGGGAGTTCGATTTGAACAGCGAAACAGGCGATGTCGAAGTGAAAACTGGTGATGAAGAGTGATACCGTGAGTGAAACCTACGACTCGGCGTACGACTAAGTGTTTAGTGTTGGGCTTAGTGCTGAATGTTGGACCTAGTGCTTTAGTAGTGTGTGAACATGATTAGTGCTAGTGAATAAAGTCTTCAAAAGAGTCAGCAGGTCTTTTTCTCCAAATATTTCGAACTCCAGCACGTAACAATACGTAATGTGAAAGAAATATTGACAATTGTATTAAACCAACACCTACAGTTATTACACAATATACATGTAACGCATGCTCGCGTCAGTTATTTATCTGAGGTAGTGTGTGTAACTTTATTTTTAAGGATAATAATAAAAATATCATTCGGCACACCTCCTATGCATAAACTTTAACTATGTCGAATTCCATACTTCTCGGTTTGTAAAATGTTTGTAATTAATATAAGTATATATTAAAGATAATGTTATAAAGAGTTGTTAGTTATTAAACTTATTATTTTTAGTAAACACCTTATTATTTAGTAAATCCGAAATATTAAAAGTTTCACGCTCGTGGATTTAGCTTGTCACCCTGATTTTACCACTAGCTTCCATTTCCTTTCTTTGTGTCGTAAAGAATTTGATATCTTATTATACCTCCTTCGTATTGAAATGAAAAGAGAGTTAATATTTCTAAGGAAAATTGTATATTGTATCCGAGGTTATTGAAGCTTTACGCGTCAAAAAATAATACAAGATCCAGTAAAATAAAATGAAAAAAGGACTGATACTAAAACGCAATATAATTTATCTTAGTGTTAAATCCTTTACGTCACATAAAGTAGCTACCTACTATATTATTCAATGTTCAGTTTTAACTTCAGAATGTATTTTCGATTTTTATACCAAATCCGAATTACTATGCTTGGACATAGTTGTACCTAGACTAATTATGAATATATCAGACATAAAATTTTTTGTTCTTTAAAAACGCCAAGAGACAAAGTCATCTTCTGATATTTTATAGTTAATTGTGCATGTCGCTTGTACTATTGCGCTAATTATTTTGCTACATCACTGAGTCTGGTAAATTATGCAAATTAAATTATATTACACGTTAGTGACGTCTGTGACAGTGTGGCAGTCAACGTGTTAATATAATTGCATCTACAGTTTTGTTTTTCAAAATTCTTTATTGAACATGACACTGAGTAAACATACAATTGGATTAACACAATTATATAGAAACATATAATTTCTTTACTTACAGGCTAAATGCACCCCTTTAAGCTATCTGCATAATTTTTATTTGATTTATTTCGATGAATTATAGAAGGAAACTAAACTTGTTTACATGCGGCAGTACCTACTCGTAAACGCTTAGTTAGCGGTTCACTTTTAATAACATGTAATTACGATTTATACCTAGTTTTAAACTACACTTAAATACACTAATTAAGTGAAATATTTGCATGATCACTTACACAATAATTAATTGTTTTCATACTGAATACAATACAATTTACACATAAAAAGACGGTAGGTTTACTCGTCATTTGATAGGAAACTGGCCAGCCGTCGGTGCGTGCGATGAGCCGCCTCGCCCCGCGCGCGCGCTTGCAACACGGCGACCGAGGGGATCGGTAACCTGTTCTTGAGGATCATTACTTTGGTTATCGCTAGGCTCGGTAGGGAACAAAAGATAGTGATGTGGTAATCGGTATGTACCATATCTATCGATATAACTTATGTCTTCTTTCCTAGTTTGTGCAATAGCTGAAATTAAACTATTAAAATGATATGTATTTTTTAAATAAAATTTTTTTGTAAGTTTTAGAACAAATTCTCGTATTGTAGGAAATTGTATTTCTAAGTGGAGATTATTGAGATTGGTAAGAATTGGAGTATTAAAGGCAATTTTGAAGGCTTTATTTTGTATAGTCTGTAGAAGTTGATAATTTGAATTTGAAGTACTGCTCCAGACAGGGCATGCGTATGTTATACAAGGTCGAACCAAGGTTGTATAAATTCTTAATTTAGTGTAGGGACTGAGCATACTTCTTCTATTCAAAATAGGATGAAGAGAACCCATAGCCTGAGCTCCCTTGATACGTAGCTGGGATACGTGTTTGGACCAGTTTAGCTTAACATCCATCGTCACGCCAAGATATTTCACCGACGAGCTCCACGAAATATCGTGACCTGCGATCCTTAGTACTCTTTTAGGCGGTTTTCTTTGCCGGGTAAACATTATGGCTTCAGTCTTGTTCTCATTCAGCTTTAACTTCCATGTAGTAAAGAAGTTTTGGAGTAATTCAAGGGAAAATTGTAGGCGACCTATCACAATGTCGATGTCTTTTGATGATGTGTAAGATGCAGTATCATCGGCGAAACAAGCCAGCTGTGTGCGGGGTTGGATAGGAATATCGTGAATGAAAATTAAAAATAGGTATGGACCCAAGATGGATCCCTGGGGCACGCCAGCAGGAACCAGTAGGTATTTAGATTTTGTGTTCCCAATATGTACTGTGACTTTGCGATCAAGCAAATATGACTGCAGTAGTTTGGCTAAGGACAACGATACTCCACAAAGAAGGAGCTTGTGTAGAAGCCCATCATGCCATACCGTATCAAATGCCTTCTCTATATCAAGAAGGATCAGACCGGTTGACTCATGAAGGTTTAGATGGTGGGTGATGTGTTCAGCCACACGCGCAAGCTGCTGTGTCGTAGAGTGACCAGTCCTAAATCCAAATTGTTCACTGGGTAAGATTTTGTCTGTGGCCTTTTTTAGTCTCGCCAAAATAACTTTTTCAAAAAGTTTTCCTATTGTTGGTAAAAGACTGATAGGGCGGTAGCTGCTCGGCAAGCTCTCTTCCTTCCCAGGCTTTTTGATTGCAATGACTTTCGCAATTTTCCATGCTTTAGGAAAGTAGCTGAGATACATACACCCATTGAATATCCTTGTGAGAAGTACAACAGCTTTTTGTGATAAATTTTTGAGAAGTAAGTTGTGGATACCATCAACTCCAGGTGACTTACGACATTTAAGCTGACAAAGGTACTTCCAGACTTCTCTAGGCCTAGTTGGTTGATGAAGAACTGATGTCTCAAAATTGTTTAATAATTTGATAGACTCACCAACTTCTTCCCCTGCTATTGGACTATGCCAGTTTAGAGTAAGTCTCATGTTCTCACAAAAAGTATTCACCAGGGTTTCACATTGCTCTACAGTTGTTGTGGTCAAAGTTCCATCACTACGCTTCAAGGGAGGGATATTACAAGACTTTGGTTTTAAGGATCTTGTTATACGCCAAATATCAGAGCTAGGATTATCTACTTTTGAAAGTTTATGATTCCAAATTTTATCATTAAATTCATGGATACGTATATTTATGTAGTTCTGCACACTATGTACCATACACCTTATATACGTCTTGTAGGGGCCTCGAGGCAGGGATAAATCATAGCGACGAAGTTGATTCCTATATCGAATCAGTCTTTTAATATACCTAGGAAGTTTTACCGATCTTGTGACATTAGTTTGAATAGGTATGTTAAGATTCCGAGCCATTGAGACAGTATTTATAAAAACGTCTATACTTTGGTCTACCTGTTCCACATGATTAAAGGTACGGGAGGTTAACTCGATGTGATTGTCAATATAATTCCGATATCCACGCCAATTTGCTTTTTTATAATTATAAAAAAGGATTGGAGGTTTGCGCTCAACGTTCGCTGTTATGGTGAAAGCGACAGGTAAATGGTTTGACGCCAGTGCAGGAAGTGCTTTAACGTTATCAATATTGTCAACATTGAGGGCTAGTATTAAATCTGGATTGGTGGGAGTTAGGTTAGCTCGGTAATTAATTTGAGTCGGTGTCTCGGATGCATAAATAGCATAGTCGTGCTTCAACATGTGGGTAAATAATATTTTTCCATGCATGTTGCAGTAACTACTATGCCAATACTCGTGATTAGCGTTAAGGTCTCCTAATATTAATACGTGATTACCAATAGAAAACAAAGTATCCAAGTCTTTACTAATTAGTGGCAGATTTGGAGACTGGTACGCAGAGATTATGACATGCTCAATTCCTGAGACTTTAAGCTTAATACCAATCGCTTCAATATTCCTAGTTTTTGGCATATTGACAATTATATTATGGTCAATATTATCCTTTACAAGAATAGCTACACCCTGTCCACGGCCAGAGTCGTGTTTATCCTTGCGGTACAAGACATATCCCGGCGTATCTATCTTTGCCTTAGCTGATAGTGCATCTACAGTAGTGCATACTGTGTAGGTGCATTTATAGTTAGCATATTTAGGTACTACGTACTGCATTCTGAAATGTACTTACAATTGGTATACAACTAATAATAATTTTATCATAAGAGTCATTATATTATATAATATTATGTTATAGTTAAAAATAAACAAGTGCGAGTCAGACTCGTGCACATGGGGTTCCGTACCAGTGTACCAATATTTTACATGTTTACTTATTATTTCGTTATTTTTTGTACGAAATTTTCTAAGCGCATTTTACATGTACATATATAACACGTGAACTAATAAAGTTAGATAGGCTGTTATAGTTTGCCCTCAAAGTTAATCACATGGACTATGATCATATATTTGTTTAGATCTTTCCAGATTTAGCTCTTAGAGGGGAGAAGGGACTATTCGAATATCTCGCAAACAAATACCTAAATAAAAAAAATCGTCTTAGCAATCTCTCAATGTTTTTAGAATGCCTATCTAATGATACCCCACATCATAGTGTATGCGATACTCCATAGGGTAGACGCGAGAGAAAAACCACATAGGGTAAACAACTTTACATAGGGTAGGACTTTTGGACGGTAAGCCGAATACGGATGGACGGGCATGACGAAACCATAAGGTTTCTGAGACATGACGAAACCATAAATTTACTGAGACATGACGAGGTTCCGTAGTTCATGTTCTCAGAAACTTTGTGGTTACAAAGTTTCTGAGAACATGAACTACGGAACCCTAAAAAATGTTGAAGTTTGAAGAAATTACATACAGTAGGTGTAGATGTAGTTACTCTTTCCTTAGTTTGTAACATCTTTACACTTCTGTACAACAAACTGAATTTAGAAACAAAGACAAAACTCTGTATACAAATGTACTTACATACTTTGGTAAATTCTGCAGATACGTATTATTTGGAAATACAGTTTTTGGCTACTGCAAGTTACATCTTCATCTTATTTTATTACCATATTATATGATATTACAAATATAATTTTAGGTAAGAAGTATCTGTGTGAGGTTATCCACTGTTTTAAAATACTTTTCCAGGAGTGCTAAATATCAATCATGATATTTAGCACTCCTGGAAAAGTATTTAGTAAACCTATCAAGGTCACATTATAGCTGCTACTAAATTATAATTAGGTTTTACTAATAAAAATTTATCTTTAAAGTAATATGGAATAAATATCAGCTATTCTCCATTTCGATTCAATGCAATCTAAGGATCATATCACGCCACGACTTTATGAGATGCGACGCGGCTCTGCATTTTTGAGAAAGCTAGTCAAAATTGATCTGTATTCGCTAAACAAAATATACACCTGTCATTGAAAGAACGACGCCTTCGATCTTTCGATAAAGTTAAATTTTGAAGATTTGTCTTCAAAATGTGGCGCCGCGTCAAGTCTCGTCGCGGTCGAACTGACCCTTACCCAACTGATACATTGGACAAGACACTGGAAAGACAAAAACTGTAGCTGTATTAGCCGATCCGCACTCGCACGCGAATGACGGCGCGAATAGCGGCGCGTATCGCGGCGCGAATCGCGCGCGGTACTGCCAACAGTCCACACTTGCATGGTTCGCAGTTAGGGACACGGTATCGAATAGAAAGTATCGATACTGTACTCATGAGTAGTATCGATAAAAAAGTATCGTACTCGAAAAAGTATTGGCATAAAAGTATCGATACTTCTCTCAGGGCCTAATGCGCATACGTCAGCTCGTCAATGTTAGTCAGTTAGTAATTAAGTATCGTCTGTACCTTCAGTAGAAGAGAAAAAAAATCAAATGGTATAAGTATATGTATAAGATTTAAAAAAAAAACAACATGTAAAGCCACAATTTTATAATCACACATTTCATAAATTTCCCCTTGTAGCTTCTATAGCTTGACATTAGAGATTCTTTTTTCTTTTTTAATTCATTTATTGGAATTTCCAACTCAGTACTTATTCGCATCCAAGCATCGTGCTGTTTTGGTTTATTTTTATAGTTTTTAGAATGAATGTCCCACAATACCGACTCAGCACGAAAACATTCAATAAAATATGAGAGTTCTAAATTGTTACTCCAGATGAAACTCATTTTGCACGCAAAACCGTAGTGTCGAAAACACAACCACCCGTGGCAACTGCTATTGAGCGACTAAGCAACCTGCGAATGTGGAGTCTTGTCGTGTTCGCGCGCACTTCGCGCCTGCAAGCCCTTTGTCACGGGACAAAAAACCGACAATTTTCGGGGAACGAGCCGCGAAGTAGCGAAGAATATGCGAATCGGATCCACATTCATGGTTCGCGGTTGAATCGCGCCTTCGCGCGAGGTTCGCGCGCGAGTGCGGATGCGGCATATGTGTAAATATTTTTATCATGAAACAAAACCCTTATAGCCGCCCATTTTGAGCCTTATAATTTGTTTCTAATTTAAATGTCACTTATTCGCTGCGCAATACAGAAAATCCAATTAAACAGTAACAAACATCCATCCATCCATCTATTCTCACAAACTTTCAAATTTCATTTTTTGTTTACATTTAGATTAAGTTGAATCGGAACGGAGAACAACACAATGCTTATCATTTTCTTTGAATAAATTATGCAAAATATTAAGTCTATCATAATAGAAAAATATTTGTTTTCTGTTCGTTAAAATTTATCACTTGTTTCAAATAACAGTGAGAACTCCTAAAACGGCGATTTGGTGACATCGTTTCAGCGGAGAGCCGGCTGTAAATTGTACGGAAAACCCAGTATAGATAACCCGATTGTAGGGTGACCACGACTTATTGGCTAGCAGATAACGAGCTTACCGGAACTAGGTGAGCTAGATCGGTACCTACGAAAGTTTTAGCGGATAAATTTAATTTTTTACTAAATTAAAAATTTGTTGAGAAGTATTTTAAAGTTGAATTTTTTATGTTAGTCTCACAAAAGTAGATAATTTGGGCAAATAAATTCATTTCAAAAACTTGTTTTATAATTGCAATTTAGAAAGTGTAAGTACAAAAACTATCTGATCAATATTAATTTCCCAGAAATATTAACAATATGAGGACCCTACACAATATGTAAAGGCTGAAAAAATATTCCCACAAATGCGATGAATATTTTCCAAAGCGAATGGTTGGTGTCGGTTGTATTGAGGTTTTTATATTTGTAAATTACTATCTCACAAATACGTAGTGTTAAATGGCTTTTGAAAACTCCAATATTTTGTTTGCAATCTTTCGTTGTATAGTTAAATTTTGTATGTTACTATTTCAAATAATATAATATATAAGAATGATTTTTTTTTGCATATTTTAGCTAATATGCTTTCCTCTCCCAATGGAGATTTAACAATCTTTAAAGTAAACAAATACTTTACATAATATATTTTTATTCTTTAGCGGTGCTACACTAACATGGCTAATTCGTAGCATTGCGCGCTACGAATTGAATGTGCTACGTGATGCTACGCGCTGACGTAGCACGTCTACGATAATTTCAACGTTACAAACGTTTTATTTTTTAACGTTTTTCGCTTTTGATTTGTTTTTATATTTTTATATTAATATAGTTAAGTAAATCGCTAAAGTATATTTTAAATTGTATAAAAATATTATCTTTCTTTGTATTCAAACCAATTGTATAATTCGAACAAAGACGTATAATATTAACCCATGAAAACGCGCGCTCATCCGGCGCGAGTATTTCGCTCAGGCCTATTTCAATGTTAAAGATTTCTATATTTTATAATTCAAAATGAATAAAATATGGTTTTAAAAGTAAGAAAAAAAATTTGACAAATAACAAAACAGCTTAATTTTCATCATCATTATTATTTTCGGCAGTTTTTACAAAAATTGCAAATAAATATTTTACTTTAATGGAAACTAGAAAACTTATTCTTGATGTAGATTCTACACTGATATAATAATTCTAGAAATATATAAAGTACATTCATGTAGTAAGTTTGGTGCTTGGCGCAAGGAGCAAGATTCGAAATGCAGGGTGCTTTTTTGGCATATTTTTCATATTATATTTTGCACAAATTATAAATTTTTACATAATTCTTTTGTGGAAAGGCATAAAATTTATATTATTGAATTATTACATTTGTTTTTATAATAAATAATTTACGAATAAAAATCAATTAAGGAAAAAAAAAACATATTTTTGTTAAATAATCCTACAAATATACACACGGATGGCGAATAAATAATGAGCAAATCGGCGTAAAATTGTACATGGTTATCAATAATGCTTTCTTGAGCAGTTGTATCATATCTGACCGCCACGAAATTTGTGATGAAAAGTTGAGTTTGAAAAAAGAAGATGATTGAAACGGTGGAGTGAGGGAAATACCAAAATAATTTTAATTATTTTTTTCTGTGAGCAAAATGCTCATAGCGCCTCCTCGGGGGTGACGGTTCCGGGAAAGTTAAATTTTGTATTATACCTATAAAATATAAACTCGCGATATTATTGGTCTTATAAAAATGTTTTATGTCAAAACTTTATTTTGTTTACCCGGGAGCCGAATTCTTGGGGTTTTGGGAATTTGAAATGAAATTACCGGATATCCGGCCGGGGCTGACGTGTCGGATTAGTCGGCCGCAGTAATTGACTGCCGGCTTAAGATTTCCCGCCATCAAACTACCATGTAAACTATTAAGGATCGGGTGTCGGACGAGATAACTGAATAAGCCGGAGATGATAACTAGAATATCACTGAGATTTATTTTCCAAAGCTAAGTTTTACTAACCGTATACCCGGCCGCATAATGATTTGTTTATAAGTTTTATTTAATGTTTATTTTTGAAGTGAAAACTCCTTTAGGCACATTGAACATTTTTGGAGATGGGGAAAAAAAACATTGAACTCGCGACACTGTTACAAACACGGTGCGGTATGAGGTAGAGCGAGGCGGGTGGATTGTGCGCCGCATGCTTTTTACTTCTGTCAGCACTCCCTGTTACCATTGTTTTTGCAACCAAAAATAATGCTATGTACTAAAATAATAATATAATATATTGTAGATTCTATATTCTATATTTTTAGTGTAGCAGAAATCCAATTATTGTATTTAAGACTTTCAATTTATTTTCAATTAATTATAAATGAATCGTATCTATATCGTTAACTGATTTTGGATCTCAGATCAATTCAAATGCATTTGCCGTTATTTTGACGTTTATGAGAATACTACTTTTCTGTTTTAATATAGATATCGAGAGTCAAGACTACATCGAAACTATATTATAGTAGAATCGACCTTCAGAAGTAAAACCTAAGTCAAGTCCGTCAGGGAAAAATTACAAACGGCGAGATTGATGTCGTCCTCATAAATTTACTTTAAAATTAAGCATCGAATTCTTTTTTCGCTCCAAAATTAAACGTCGCTTCTTATTTTTGTTACATAATTGCGAACACTAAAGAATATTCAAATTTAATGCAAAATTCGTATCTTTGGCTGACGCTCATGATTCAGTAGAGTAATAAAATAAATTAAATTCCTCCTTTTTAAAATGATCGTCATCATTATCATAATAATTATTAGGCTCTATCTGCCGTAATTTTTTCAAATGCCTATTTAAAATGTATAAACCTTTGCTTGAAATACTTAGATATCTTCTAGCTGTTGGCAGTGGTTAAATTGAAATAATTTCACGTAGAAGATTTTTATTTAGTTAATATGCAAATTTACGTGGGAACCTATTACGTACCTGCTAGTATCATTAACATACATGATACTATGAACTCTTTTTTATCAACTGACTATCATAAGAAAGGAATATGTTCTGCGCGTGTATGATTTTTTTAACTCTCACATCTCCTGCTATCACTTGTTTTATTTTGTGACAACGCGAACGGCTGCGGTAAGGCAATAATTGTACTTACACGGAAATACAGGCATTATGCACAACGTTTTCGTTGTGTTTAATGTTAAAGTGCATTCAATTTCGAATATTCCACGGAGTTTTATTCTTATTTCTGCCAGTCCATTAATCGTGTGAAACATTCATAAAAAAAAAGGTAAAATATGAGCTCGATCGGAAAATCTATCGGACGTTTTAGTTACTTAGACACACTTGGACAAATGTAGGTTATACAACGCTTAGAAATTAAAGTTTGCATTCGTATTTAAAAGAAGTTCTTTGATTATTAAAATTTTACTAATTTCTGAAGAAAACATAGAATTGACATCAGACTATCTGATCTCAAGAACATTTTTTTTATTTGACGCTGATATGATATTATTATAGTTGTTGTAGTGTATTGACATTATAATAATAAATATAAAACACGTACACTCGTGAAGTGGGGTTAACTAGTTGTGGACTGGGTTAGGAGTTCAAGCTACCAGCCCATTCGATCACTAACCACCGACCAGAGTTCGTCTGTTATACAGCAGTGTGTTTCTATTACCCACTCCTATTCTACATACAGCCGTGTTTTTATTACCCACTCCTATTCTACCGTTGTCACAAAGGCCTTAAATCGATCAACGCGTCACGTGCGCCTTAGCCTTTAGAGATAAAATAATGACCCGTTTAAAAATGACTAGTCGTGAATATTTAAATGCACCCGATATGGGCCGCGCGATTCTGAAACAAATAAATCGCATTGTCCCATTTAATTCGTTTTAAATTTTAATTGTATCCTCATTGGTAGACTACTCTGAAATTATTATCCGGGTCAAAGAATAAAACGAGTAGAGCACTTTCTCAAGCGGAAATCTGCATAAAATGTATATTGTAAATAAAGTGTATGGTATATAAATGTATCGTAGTAAATTACTTTTATTGTTTATTATCCGGGTCAAAGAATAAAACGAGTAGAGCACTTTCTCAAGCGGAAATCTGCATAAAATGTATATTGTAAATAAAGTGTATGGTATATAAATGTATCGTAGTAAATTACTTTTATTGTTTATAATATAATTTCTCTTATATTATCATCTTTTCTTGTTGTATTTTACATAATACCTTTTACGTTTTCGTAAAGCATAATTTATAGTCTATTCCTGATAATTGTTCTCAACAGCCGTTTATTTCATTCTTTAATTTGTAATTTAATATTGTTTGAAACTAAAAACTACTTTGCAAAAAATTTAAATAAAACCTAAAAGCATAATTTTCTGGCTGTGCACTTTAGTGGAGGCTTCGAATTTCATTACGTGTCGTTCGGTGCACTCTTGCACGTTTGCGGTGTGCTAATTCAGCTGATATAGTACGGTTTGCAGAAAATATAATTCAAAACAAAATTTAATTTATTTTTTTTTATCTAAAAATGAGGTATTTAAATAAAATGTGGCAATTTATCTTAGACAAGAAGAAATATAGTTACTAAAGTCATAATTTGCTAGTAATTTTATTCAATAGTATATTGGCACATTGATAAGAATAATAACACGTGGCACCAAAAGTATCTAAGTTAGTAAAAGTACCTAATATAATATTTGAACACACACATAATATTGTCAGAATAATCATTATTATTATCGTTACGTGAATGTAAGACATGAATTTTAAACTTCTTTGTAAATCTTAATTAAATTGAAGGCATATAATAAATAATATAATATTAATAGGCATATAAGATAATAAATATAATGTGGTATGGTTTGCCACCCATTACGTCTCGTTCTCGCGGAGGCGAAAAGTGGCCCATGGAGAGCCGTTGAATGTAAGAGGAGGAATGGATGGAATGAATGAAAGTGGACGAAGTGAAACAAGTATGTAAGGATCGTAGCTAGTGGAAAGAAGTGGTCTCTGCCTACCCCTACAGTAGAGAGGCGTGATTATATGTATGTATGTATGTATAAATATAATTTTGTTAAAATAATAGACAGCCAAAAGACCAGTTCTTTTGGCTGTCTATTATTTTAACAGAAATAGAACCTACGCCTGAACATGAACATTTAAGTCAAAATAATTAAAAACAAATACAGTCTGCTGACTCTACTTTAATGGTTCTATTCCTATAATATATTGAAACAATTTAATGTTACCACACATTGCATAAGTGTTCGCCTACGGATTGAAATTTAAGATTTGATCAGTGTCGCCGTAGCGGATTGGCTCTGTGGTTTTACGTTTGATCCGGTCCGGTGTGCCCAGAAACTTTAACGGTTTAACCGAGCGAACATGAAACCAATTGAGCTTAAATTTCTAAGTTTATTTTAATTTAAATACTACAACTTTACTCACTAATTGAACTTTTTGTTAAAAGTTAACCAACTTTGTGGCTTACTTTAAACAAAAAATAATTATAATTTTACAGATTTAATGTCTTCCTATTTGGTTTGATATTAGATGTCACAATTTTCTTTTGTACAAAATTGACGTTTTTAAGAATAAAATAATTACACTAAATGTAATTATTTTATTTTATGGTATTAAAAAATAAAATAGCATACATTGAACATTAAAATAACAATGAAGGACAAATAAAGCAGAATTTGAGTAAAATATTCTGGAATAATATAAAAGCAAAGAGAATTACGTTTTGAAGAACAGCAAAACAAATAGAGCTGTATAAAGAGGAAAAGAAAAACGAATGGAGCTGTCTAACATTTATGAACATTGAATTTTTTGTTGCACAATGAGATTTCAGTACATATTTTGTAATATAATTATTTTCGTGTAGATACAATATTGTATTATTAAAAATATGATCATAATAATATTGTGAAGTAGTGGTTGCCCAGTGGTCGAAATTTCGCCATTATTTAATTCATTTTTGAGTTTGAACTTTGTGAGGAGAACCCTCACCGCTTACCGCTTAGATACAAAAAAAAGGTTAATATTTTTGAGTAATCTGCCTCCAAAGTTATAAGTTGGTCCCCCTGGCATATCTAAACTGTAAGAGATACATAGAAACTTGTAAGTTTCCATGCCTATAGATCATGCTAAAAACTCTATAAGAAAATTATTTTGAGCGAAATCGGAGTGAAATTTTGAAGTAATTCAAAGAAAACATATTACGCGTTGATAGCTACGGCATCCTCCTTTGACATGTCGTGACATGCTCTTGGTTTGGTTTTTTAGTCAGTGACCAAACTTTCAAGAGTGAATATACTTTTAGATATAAGCGAATTTTACTATGGTATCAAATTTCCTACTAGAAAAAAAGTCAACTATTTCCTATAAAAGGGATATGGCTTAGATAGCACTTTTATAAGAAACACCAGATATTTTTTGAAGCAGGAAAGTTTACACCATAATAAAGTTGCTTATATTCAAGCGTATACCTATATTTTATTGTTGTCTTCTAAAATACTGTCAAAGGAATCCTTCTTTTCATGTTACTAAATGATGAATCATTAAATTCATCTAAGAATATAGCAATATATAGAGTTATACACAGAATTATAATAAACTTTTGAGGCAAATCAACTCTACGATTTTGTCCACTTGCCTAGTTTACCATATTATGTATTACGACGGAGTGGTTTAGAATAGTGCATTACTTGTTGCGGACATAAAGATGTTAGCAGATAGACGTACAGACTACAGTCTCATTTATGTAATGGACTGTATTGTACGGAAATCTGTCTGTTGAGGTAATTTATGGTTTTAAAGTAATTCACATCAAAATTTAAGATAAATTTTACAAGTTGAATAATTATAACATGCTCTTATACCGAAATAAACTAAAACGAAGAGACAAGACCCTGATGGCACATCTGACTAATATTGATAATATGCAAGTTTGTGAGAATGGATGGATAGATGGACGTATAGATGGATGGATGTTTGTTAATCCTTCACACAAAAACTATTAAACGGATTTCGATTAAATTTGGTATGACAGTAGTTTAAGCTCTGGATTAGTAAAGGCTACATTTTATGCCAAAAAAGGATAGTTTTCCCGTGGAATATCCCGATATTATATTCATGGGGGCAAAGCCGCGGTAAAAAACTAGTATTAATAACCTAACCTAACCAAGAGCATGTCAGGACATGTCTAAGGAGGGTTCCGTAACTATAAACGCGTAATATGCTTTTTTTAAATTACTCCAAAAGTTACTGTCCGATTTGGTTCAAAATAGTTTTCCTAAAGAGTTTTTAGCATGATCTATCAGCATGAAAATTTGCAAGTTTTTATATGTTAAAGTTTAAAAATGCTAGGGGGGGGACCAACTTACCAACTACTTTGGAGGCCGATTACTCGAAAATGGTCAACTTTATAAAAAAGTTACGTATGAAACCTTGCCTTTATTTTAAAAGACCTATTCTACGATACCCCACACGATGGGGTAGAGTGAAAAAATATTTTTCATCCCCACTTCACATGTATGAAGAGCCACCCCTAAAATATAAAATTATTATTTTTTTATAATCCCGAAACCGTGATCTATACACAATCTATAACTGCACCAAATTTCATCAATTTATATTCATAATTACAGGAGCTAGAGGCGCGGACAGACAGACAGACAGACAGACAGACAGACAGACGGACAGAGCGAAACTATAAGGGTTCCTTAAGTATTACGGAACCCTAAAAAGTGGTACTGGCGCGGTATTAAGTTAGAAAATATAAAATGTATAATCTCAATGCCAAAAGTCCAACACTCAGTATACACGTGTATCCAAATCGAACACGCCTTATGAATATCATTTTTCCATTCCCAAACATAACTTTGTAAACCTATTCGAAAGGAAACTTTTACAGAAATATCAGCATCTCTGTATCTCTAAAATAAGCTCCCGTTTAAATATTATATAAGCCATTTTCATACATTGATAATACACGAAAATATTATTTTAAACATCGCAACACAAAACATCTTATAGAGATCACAATATTGTTACCTTCTAGTTGGCAAAGTTTTCCCTTTGAAATTGAAAAAAAGTTATAGTAATAGGTATATTATAGTATAGCTAGGTAAGTCTTATATTTAGGGTTATAAAAATAGGGCATGGCAGGTAAAAAAATTACGCACGTTAAATAATAACCTAACCAAGATTATGTCACGACATGCTCTCGGTTAGGCGATAACTTAACCGGATTTCCTGAAGAATCAAATTCTGACCTATCAGCATGGAATCATCCTCACTTGACGTGTATGGAGAGGCGAAAGCTCCCCCGCCTAAAACATAAATAAGGTATATTATAATATACAAAACTTCATCTATTTAAATTCATAATTTTTGATGTTATTATAGGAGAACGGACGTATGAACGGACGGTCAGAGCGAAACTGGGTTCCTAGTAGTTACTACGGAAGTATGTCTAAATAAAAATATTTTAACTTATAAAAATGAAACAAATAGATAGGAGAAAATACAAAGTAGAAATAATATGATCAACTTTTTAATAAGTATAAAAGGTTTTGTAGAAGGACCTCGAAAAGTCCTGCGGATGAACAAAGGCTATATTTGCTTTACGTATGGGGTCCTGATACATATTTATTAGTTTGTTTCCTTTCCTTGAGACGTTCATTAGAACAATATTGGAATCCAGTTTACTCAATATCAGTAACAACTCAATAATATTTCCTGAAACAGCCGCCTTTGTATGCATGTCAGATTTTTGTAATGTTTTTGTTTATGTATTTTAGTTAGTTATTTGTTGTGTCATGGGATACTCATCCCAACTTACCTGTCCGGTAGTTGTGGTATAGTATACGGGTATGCGACCCCGGCTTCCCTAGCTATTACTGTCCTATCTCTTGCCCTCCTGGGCGGTAATATCCTACATTTCCTATTTCCCACTCTAATTTACCAATCTTCCTTTCCACACCACCTATCCTTCCCTTTCCCTATTCCTACCCTCTCCGCCAATCCGTGGGAATGCAATGGATAATCATAAACATAATTTAATTATCCAAAATGGCGGCGATGTGGTTCGCCACCCATCACGTCTCGTTCTCGCGGAGGCGAAAAGTGGCCCATGGAGAGCCGCTTCGCTACGTTGAATGTAAGAGGAGGAATGGATGGTAAGAATGAAAGTGGACGAAGCGAAACAAGTATGTAAGAATCGTAGCAAGTGGAAAGAAGTGGTCTCTGCCTACCCCTACGGGAAAGACGGGAAAGAGGCGGTCTCTGCCTACCCCTACGGAAAAAAGGCGTGATTATATTATGTATGTATGTATGTATTTGTTGTGTGCACAATAAAGCATAGTTGATTGATTGCTAATCCGTATCAATTGTTTGGTAATGAATTGATAGGATACACAAACCTTCTGTGATTTATATATTTTGTTTTAGTGCAAAATATACCTCCAAAATTAACTCATACACACACCTTTTATCTTTCTAAGAAATTTATTACTTGAATAAAATGAATATTAATGGTTGAGAGACGGTTGTTACTGAAACCTTTTTTACCTTTATCTGAAAGTAAAATAATCACACTGAGTTATGAAATTTATTTATTCCAAGTTGAAATTTCATCATAATCCAACAGACATAAACTAAATATTGGTCGAAAGACAAATCTTTGACCACTATTTCCACCTTCGACCAATACTTCATGATTTTTATCCATGTTATTATGCAGATTATTTGTACAAAATTTATTTCTATGGTTATAAAACCATAGAAATAAATTTTGTATAAATACCAACGGAAAGATTTTTTTAAAATCTTTCAGAATGTTCGAAGTTGTTCTTCAACCTGTTGAATGTTCAACCTTAATATCTCCAAAACTGTAGAAAATCGTAGATATTAGAATCCATCAAAAAAACCCAGCTTGAAAATATTTTCTGGAAGAATACAATATTTTTTACATTATCTTTATAAAGATGCACCTGCAATAAATTATGCCAAAAATAAAATATTATGAATCAAACATTTTCAACCATACTTTATTATAATAAAAACAGAAAATTTATGAACACAATATTCTTTTCATATAAAATTAAACAGTAATTATTATAATTTGAGTGTTTAGATAATGAGGCTCAAATAAGTGCTTAGTAAATAAACTGTTAATTTGGTTTCAAATTCGACACACAAATTATGGCTTTTATTTATTATTCTACAATAAGAATTTTTTTGTTAAATTGTCATACCTCCTTTGTTGATTAATATCAATTTGAATGTTCAATTAGAACTAACGGCGGACAAACCATTTTTGGTCATTTGTTCTTACCACTAAGGGTACGACTTAAGCATCACTATTCTTTTATTTATTTGTTAAATAAGTATTATAGTGCGATATCATTGGTTTAACTTCATTTTCAATTTAAAACAACGCCCTAAAATAAGACACAAACAAAATATTTTGAAATTAATACGCACGCAAATATTTTCAATGTAACTAACGTGTGTACAAAATGTTCACAAATTCGGTAAAAATGTATCCTCACTTTAATGTACAGTTAGTTTCCTCAGAGTATGGCATCAAAGAAGCCTCGGCTCGATTCGGCTTATCTCAAGTCTGGTTTACACTGGCCTAGTGCTTAGCAAAACGTTAAGAGCACGCTACACCGAATTCTACTGACGGGCCACAGACCGAATAGCTTTCTACCTGTCTAGTACCTGCCTGTTTTCGAGCTCAACATTTTGGGAATATTAAATATTATATACCTACCCGATCCAAATGTCAGTAAAAATAAAAATCCAAATATAATAATAGTACCTAAATTATAAATATTATCGTGAGTTATTATTACAATTAGTAATTAATCATTGCAGAAGTATAATATAATTATAAAGTTACAGACAGATTAATTTCATATTAAGCAAGAGGTTTTAATTTATCTTTTCTATCTCGAACACATAAATTTACTGAATAAAAGTTATTTCACAATATTATTTGTATTTTTCTGAAACTTCTTGATTAACGAATTAAGTAATTATCCTCATTCAGACAAGCTGACGACTCTTTACTGAACAGAATTGTCTTAGTGAAATAAAAGCACATTCATTACTTATTATTTTATTTATTTATTATGGCAACATTTAACAAATTCCCACAAAACTAGTGTAGCAGTTTGTCTGTGGGCAATGAGTAGTTTGTAGTTTTTGTTTTTATCATAATTATTTAAAAGTTTCTTATTATAAATAACTAAAATATATAATTCGTTTATTATTATGAGAGATAGTTCTGCAATAACTGCTGAATTAATTTAGGATTCAGGTAATAATAGCAATGATAAATGATATATCGAGCCACTATAATTTATAAAAAAAAATCTGTAAATCTAGCAACGGCGAAATATATTGTTATCTTGCCCAGAACAACTATCGCCTCGCTTAAACAATTCATTGTATAAATTCTCTATTAATAAGCAGTAGAGCGGGGGGGTAAAGCCGGAATGAATGGTAATGTATACGTTCTATAAGTCTCCGGGCGAAAACAATGTCTAACGAGCCTCCCGAAGGCTTTCATTTTTCCTCCCAATTTAATATAAATAGAGAACAGCTTGAGATGTTACACGATGAAGAAGTTATCACGGAAATTCCTAGCTATTATTTAAAAATACTGTATGAATATAATGTTGCACAAGATGAAAAGGAAAAGTAATGTTTTAACGACTACATTAGTTTTATTTTCTATAGTCTAGTTTTCTAACTCGTTTAATCCATTTTCAAAGAATATATATTATAATATTATACTAACTTCTGGCCACAGCTCTACCCGCTTATATACAGTATACCACGGGAATACTTTTTGGCGATAAAATGTACTAAACTACTATTACATTTAACAGATTCCATTAAAACAAGTTTAGTCGTTTTTGCGTCAAAGAGTCACAAACATCCATCCATCCATCCATCCATACATCCATCCTCACAAACTTTCACATTTATAATAGTAGATCCTACGATAGATCGTAATTCTAGAGAATATTACCTGTTTATATTTACTAGTAGGTAGATGCTAGTAGTTACAATAAATATAAATGCAAACATAATATTTGTTTCTAAAATTAGATTTGAAAATTGACACAGTGAAGTGAAACTAAAAAGTAGCCTAGTAGTATTTATTTATCAAAATATTATTACATATTATATTGTGTAAAATAAATAAATAGAGGTTTCGAAAGGTATATTATTTGAAGAGTGTTTTCTATAACGGGACGATAGTTTTATTAAAAACATCATTTTCCAAGAGGTTCTTTCATGGAATAATGGAGATTTAGCTATTATATTTTTACCAAGTGAGGTTGTAGAGTACTAATAGAAGCGGGTTTGCGGGTAAGCAAATATATTTTTATGTACCAATAAAATTGAATTCTGATAAGTGAAATTAGTTATGTGGTAGATAATTTTCTTTTTTTAAGGCTGATTTGAATGTTTTTCGCTGCATCTTGTTAATCATATACCTACAATAAAATTTAATACACCAATATTGCACTCTCTTGGCATTTTAGTTACTTGTCATACTATTATTAAATTACACGATTTGCACTTGGTTTTTATTCGGTGAATTATTACATTCAGCATTAAGTATAAAATAACTCTATTTAATACTTAATGCTAAATTTCCACCAAAATTATACAGTACAATCAACAAGACAAGTTAATAATAATGATGAAACTTTGATGTTGATAACATGCGATAATAATTACGGACTTTAATCACAAACGGCGAATAAAAAAGGCTATAAACGATTTAGAACAATTAACTGTTTGTGAGTGAAATTTGAAAACAATGTTAATTTGAAATCAATCAACGAAATGAGAATTAATAAAATTAAGAAAATAATTACGCCGTCAGTAGTTTGAATGAGACAAAAATGAAAATTCAAAATGGCATCTTTATAAAATTGTCACTTGCCACATCAAATTCGGGGTTGTGTCTTTATTGAAAGAACAAACGAAAAGATGAAATAATTGGATTTCGTCTGACTGTATTTTAACAATGAAATTCTAAGATAACAGTGTTTTGGCTTCTACTTCTCCTGTTACGAGTTACTTGTACAGTAGCTGTGTTTTCATGGGCAAGGTAAATAAAATGTCTACATTTAACGTAATTAACAACTTGCAGCTGGATGATTTAATCTTATTTAAGAAACATTTATTTCTTTCTGCTTCGTAAATTCGGAAGTAATTTTGCTTTTAATCAAATTGTTTATACGAATATACTGTGGGAATTGTTATTATTTGAAAAACGAGAATTCATTTTGCCAACGCCAAAATCAATGTGACATTATTCATTCGAAACACGTGTTCACATTTATTCAGAACTTTTCATGAAAAAACATTTTGTAAATGTATTTTGAAAATGAAACATCTTTAGGCATATTTGACATTATTTGAGATTGGAAAAAACGATTGTACTAGCGACACGTCTGTTACCAACACCTGTGTGCAGCGGTTCGCGCGCTGCATGCGTGCCTGTGTGCTATTAATTTTACTTCTGTCGACACTCTCGGAGTGTCACAAGCCTCTTTATAATATTATACATCTATTGTCACAAGTAACCTTTTTTTTTCTAATTGAAACTATAAATATTGTGTTAAAATCATTTAAAATTATTCTGCCACTAATAATAATCTTCGGGTTACACAGCTTTTTTATATTATCTCATTACTAAAACTAAGTAACCCAATTTCTACTTCAATATTCTACTACAAAAGCTACGTGGCTGCTTGCCAATCTCATAGTGTCTGGGAAATATTCTGGTAAACAGGTTTAAAGCTGACGGACTTATACCCAATGAGATCTGAGCGTGATACCCTTTATGAATATTGGTACGTATATGTAAGCCTACTAAACTCCGTACACTGCATAGCAAAAATATTGGATAAACACATTTTACGTGAGCAACATTTAATTTTTTCATCTAAAATATCTTACTAAAATAAATAAAAAAAAATGTTTAACCTGAAATAGAAAAACACTCTCGATAATTGTGTTATAATCCTTTAGCATATTATAGAAAATAAATATAAAAAACACATTATTATGCAATATTGTGATTTTGTCACAAATGACAATATTGCCTAACAATGTTAAATATGTCTAAAGCGGTTTCATTTTCAAAATCCATTTACAAAATGTTGTTTTAACATTATTATGCAATATAAAAAATGCCTCGCTACGAACAGGAAAAAAATATTATTTTGGTACCATTTTTTGGCCCGCATTGTTGCAACTTCTAACTACGAATAGCTATCGTGTCCTTATAATATTAGGAATTCCTTACTTTTATCGTACTGTACTATCAGACGTCGACGATCGGAATTTCCAAATCCTGACAAATATCCGAAATGGGTTCAAGGAATTTCATAGGCCCTTTCCGAAATTGTTTATTTGTTTCATTATAAGTAAATAAACCATCTTCTCGAACATTTTATCTTTAATTCTTGTTATTGAATTGGTCAAATCATAATATTGTTTGTGCTCAATGTTCGAGTTTGGGTTTTAAAAAATTAGCTACTTTCCTTGTTCATCCAAGAATTTTAAATTATATAAAGCTTTCAATCTTTTTTATTTTTATTGGAGTCTGTAGGAACGAGAACAATTCAGTGAATTTTAACAAATGTAAAATAATTTCAAGTCTGGCCCAAGACAATGGTTGGAATTTTGCGAAATATCCACAACGAGGCATTACAACTTCAATTAGAGTCGGGAGGAAAATTCCAAAATTTACCTGCAGACGTGTAATAGCACAGGGTTGCAATATTTATGTAAATGCGCCGTAAACAGCAGCTGTTACGCTTCAGCTCCACTGCCTTATTAACATAAGTTCATGTATTGACCCTAATACGAATTTACTGCCTTTATACTATTGAGTGATGAGCCGATCGTATTGTTTTAGTGTTATTGTTGTTAATAGTGCACCAACATGTGAGATAATATTATGTGCTAGAATATTCGGGTTGATCAATACGGAATGCACGATTCTAATTATTAGCCTATTACAGAATATCCTCGTTCAGGAGGAGATTATTAATCATAAGCAGTCATGCGTTTAAGTGCTCGATGCTTGCTGATTCTGAGTGCCACATTGGCATTCAAATATAATAAGGCAATCAATAAGCATGCAAGCAAGATTATGGAGTATAAATTAAAGGTGATGAATACCGGAAGATTTTAATAATATATTAAATCCATCTTACAGAACTCCATTCTTTTTTTACATTAACGAGCCCATTGCGTAAGCTCATTTACAAAAAAAAACAGCTGATCGTTATGGCACAGTTAAAATAATAATGACGACTTATAATTTTTTGTAAGTACAATTTTGTTCATAATTTGAAATTTATGTAAATAATTTGTGAGGCCTCGTTCTGGTTTTTGTACTCCATTAATGCCATTTCCATTACAAAGTGATGAGCGAGGACATTGTTTCCTGTTAGAAAAACTTGGAACTTCTGCGGTTTTGAATTCCACAATTAAGGTCCACCTGCAAAAGACAATCTCGACACAATTTTAATTTTAAAGAGGACAAAAGATTATAACAAAGCGTAAATATTAATCTGTAGCAAAGAATAATATATTTTTTTATGAATATTAATGAATACATAATATATTATTAGGTTTAATTTAAAATTGATCTCAATATTTACGAGTTTTTAAACAACAAGTGTGGTTATTATCATTGCACGTGTTCCTGAATAACAACACCTGCATTGCAGGTGTCGATAAGCACAGCATAAACAACAACAGGTTCCCCCACTCTCGGTTCATGGAGGAGGGAGGTCTCTTCGATTTCAACACAGCCGATTTCTAGACAGTGAATAGCGAACGGTCTAAGCGAGAGGACCCAACCAGTGAATCGTATTAATTTTAAAGTGATAATTGTGATATGTTTTTTGAAGTGATATAGTGAAGTGATAATATGGTGCAATAGCATCTAATTTGGTTATAAATCGTAAAGTTCCTAATTTCATAACTTTTAGCCATATTTAGTTTCGAGTTTAATAAAATTGTTGTCACGAGTTGTGACTATTATTATTAATTATTTTTATAAAGTTTTACACTTTTTGCTATTATCAGAAGTGGGATCGGCTCCAGCCTATCACGTTCTGAAAAATAAATATGGCCAAAAGGAATAAAAGAAGTCACAAAAAAAGGGAGTTTATGAGTTCCTAAAGACCACCAGGTCAGTGGTAAAAGTAGCTACTCTGAATGTGCGTGCTACCGAGTGTGTGAGCTACCCTGTGCCTTATGGGCGAGTTCTTACGACTTTACGGGTCACCTCATCGGTGCTTTGAACAGTAAGGTGTAAAGTAAGGTAAGATCGAACCATGATTATTATATTTCACGTTTTGTTCCTAGTTTACACTCATGTCTATTTTTGAGTGAACTGGGTGCGGGAACAAGGAATATTTATAAATGGGATACATGTCTATCTAAAAACGAAAATTTTAAGTTTTGTTTACGGAGATTCCATTTTGCGGGAATTTAGTGTAACGTTATGACTACTTACTTAAAATTTACATACGCAAATGATGTTGCGTGTTTCTTTGAATTTAAAAATCGTATTTGCAATATTTGATTATTGCAATTATAAAATTGAGCATAATTGTTGAGGACGCAAAGTTTTGCTCCTATGGGATTCATCAATGAAAAGCGGACTGTAATTAGACGTTTATTCTTGCGTTACAAATATTAGTGTACTCGTTCAGCTGCCGAGGAGTCTGTATGTGTAGTGGCTAGTGGCTGCCGTCGACCGCATGCAGGTCGGCACCGTTGCTGTTGGGCCCCCGCACGCCCCTCGAGTACCGCGGAGGTACACGGAGTGGCGAAACGCGCGCTAAAGGCGCGAACAATAACCGATACTAGTAATTACGAGATGCAACTGTTAGTTACCCGTCTCTCATAAAATAACTTTGCTGTTTCCTATTTTATTTAAAACTAAAGGGGTATATAATCCATTGCAGTTTAGATACAGAAAGGTAACGCACAGTACGCCGTTTGATCGTAGCATACGCGAGAGACTATCAAGTGGTAGTATCAACACCTACTTTGGGTGTGGCATTAGTCATGATTTAAAATATTAAATGTTGTTTCCAAGTTTGGTTAGGACAAAGCAGGCTCATAACCTGATTTTCTGACAAGAAAGACGATCCATGCGTCGGATGGGCATGTAAAAGGTTGGTCCTACGCCTGATCTCTTGCCAGTCGTGTCGGTCGTCCGTCGTAATGGGTTACGAGAGTAAAGAAAGAGTGCTCTCATGTACTGCGCACTCACTTGAGTGCTATAAAATTAGTCCTGCGTAACTGGCCTGGTTTCAATAATACCGACCACCATCACCAAAATCGGTGTGGGGAGTTATTATTAGTCATGATCATATTGTGCAGTGTTCTCGCCCAAAGCTGGTCGGACGGGACAGATCATGTTTCTTTCGCGAGATGTGCGAGACAAAGATGTTAACGTTTTGAGTTTCAAGACACGAGTAATGTTATAGGAGGAATATATTATGTAGATGTATCAATCCATGCACTGTTGTGCGTCTCTTTAGTAACTGAATCTATGTTATTTGGTCTATGACGACATAATATTAAATTTTGTGTTTGGTCTAGGGCAACTGGATATTAAGTTCATTTCAAGTCGAATCAGACGTGTTGAATCGCGTTTAGTGTGGCGTGGTGCATTCCTACGCCTAAATTATTAACCTAAAGTTAATTGCAGCAGATTTGTTACAATTTTACACATATCATACATGTACCTATTCTCGTATACAAAATAAAACTCAAACTAATACACACACAACTCACGTTCCCAACAAAGAAACAAACAAACACATACACAACTCGACGAGACAATCATATCGTATTGCCTTATGTAAGAACCAATAAGGGTAAAAATAACATTACGCAGTGAAGATACTCACTTCTATAAGTTTTTAAATGTACCTGCAATCGACGACTGATAATGCACTGTAAACTTTCTTTTAAGTTTATTTTTCTCATGTAAGTGGCTATTGTCTCTTAATGGGAAATAAAGATCTTTACACCGAAAATAATATTGTGTCATAAACTGGTAAGCGGTTTTCTGTAAAGACAGAACTTGTAGGTTCTGATCGCGATTAATTAATGTTTGTTGTAAATAAGTTTAAAGATTTCTTAACTAACGGTACGAACATCAACTATAGTTTAGTGAGTTTGTGAGACTCTTTATTCGAAAGGCAGCAATAAAGAGGGTCGCAATATTTTTATATACAAAGAAAACAAACAAGTTTCGTAATTTTGATAACTACCTACTGTTGACAATTCATGTATCCAATTGTAATTGCATAAAACTTTCGAATGACACATATTATGCTATTTTGGGATAAAAGTTTTTAGAATTACTTTCGTTTTACAACACTTTGACAGCATATGAGAATGGTTTACCAAAATTGTTCTCTTGTAGTTTTGGGTTTGGTAAAAACCTACTGACAACATACCGAGTACTAATATTAGCGTCCACTGTCATTTGTGCTTCATAGCTGTTATCAATTTACATGAAGTTTTGGTAATTCCAGCAACTGATGGTTTTTCAATCAAATGATGAAAAAAGTATGTTTGTAGCCACAGGTTGAATATTGAGGGAGAACTATTTTAAAGGGTCAGGTTAGGCCGAGCAGCATAAATAAATAAGAAATTTTAATATGACTTTCAGGTAACCTACCTATGTATCAAAGGAGTCTGACATTTGTGAGTTTCGGTCGGATATTTCCGTCGTTATACATTTATGACTATGCATCAAAAATAGCATCTGTTGCTATCCCATTACGAAATACGGTTAAATTACAAGGGGAAGTAACAGGAAAAGTTATGACATTGTTTAATTGAGTGGCTTAAAGCGAAATAGTGTATTTGGCAATAATTGGCCCACAATGATATAAACTGAATTGCATATGACACAAGCTTTATTGATTTGGCGGTATACTTTTCCGTGTATAATAATGAACTGCGTGTTGTCATATTTAAGCAAGACTACACTACGAGATGAACCTGAAGAATGGTAACGTACCATTCTCATGAATAAGAGACATTGACAATAGTTAAATTTCATGCATTGAGTGTCGGCTCTACTTTTCAATATCGAGCGTTGGCTCTGCTGTTTAGTATCAAGTATTTGCACTGCTCTTTTAGCATTGAGCGTTGGATTTGTTATTTAGCATTGTTGGCTCTGCTCTAAAGCATTGTTGGCTCTGCTCCTTAGCATTGTGCGTTAACTCTACTGTTAAGCATCGAGCTTTGGCTCTGCTGTTTAGCATTGAGCTTTGGCTTTGCTGTTTATCGTCAAACGTTGGCTCTGCTTTTAGGCTCTGCTTTTAGCATTGAGCGTTGGCTATGCTCTTAAGCATTGAGCGTTGGCTCTGCTCATTTGCATTTAGCATGGCTCTGCTTTTTAGCATTGAGTACTGGCTCTGCTATTTAGTATTGAGCGTTGATTTTCTGCGACATATTTACGACTGTTATTCGAGCATTAAATGTTAGTTCTGGTGTGATTATTTGCTTACAGGTAATCTCATCAGATCATGAAGTATAGATCAAATGAAAGAACATCACTTTTATATTGCGCTTATATTTAGTTAAGCGCAGTCAAAAGCTTTACTTTAAAGAAGAAAGTAGGCAAGCAACAACAAAATAATCTGTAAACTATAAAGTGTAGTAAAAATAAAAACCGTTTAAAATTCTAGTATGTAACTTGAAGACTTCCAATTTACTTTCAGTGAATTATGGACGAATCGTCTTGATATGATAAACTGATTTTTGGAGTTTGGACCAATCAAGGCGCGTTTGACGTCGGGTTGACGTTTACAAGAATACCATTTTGATGTTTTAGCTGCATATCAAGACTGCATTGAAACTGTTTTACTGTCAGATTTAATTGGCAGAATCGACCTACTGATCATTCAAATTGAAAGGGAGTCGTAGTAGCTTATAGTTTTGTTATGAGTTTTCTTGTTCTAACATTACAAAAGATAATTTTTGGTATCAAATTTTTGTGAACATTCTTTTTGTTTTCAGCAGATTAAAATGTATTAAAAATACACAACCGAATAAGAGTCTAGAAGTCAATTACATCGATAAGTAAATGCAATCTTGTAGTTCATTTACCAAGATAGAGGCAACATGACAACCGTTTAAACAAGAGAGTGGCTGAGGACAGCCACGCGTCAGGAGTAGTGTTGCCCAAATCAGTCTTGCTCTTGGTCTTGCGCAAGAGTCTCGCAAGAGTCTCGCAAGAGTCTCGCAAGAGTCTCGCAAGAGTCTCGCAAGAGTCTCGCAATTACCTTTTAGCCTATTGCTATTTATTAAACGTTATTTTAGATATAAGAACAACTTAATATAACAACGTAACGTAATACCTACTCTATAACGTTGTTCTGAGATCTAAAATAACGTTTAATAAATAGCAATAGGCTAAAAGGTAATTGCGAGACTCTTGCGAGACTCTTGCGAGACTCTTGCGCAAGACCAAGAGCAAGACTGATTTGGGCAACACTAGTCAGGAGAGGCCGTATTAGGTTTAATTTAAAATTGATCTCAATATTTACGAGTTTTTAAACAACAAGTGTGGTTATTATCATTGCACGTGTTCCTGAATAACAACACCTGCATTGCAGGTGTCGATAAGCACAGCATAAACAACAACAGGTATCTGAACAGGGAACGACAAGTTCCCCCACTCTCGGTTCATAGAGGAGGGAGGTCTCTTCGATTTCAACACAGCCGATTTCTAGACAGTGAATATCGAACGGTCTAAGCGAGAGGACCCAACCAGTGAATCGTATTAATTTTAAAGTGATAATTGTGATGTGTTTTTTGAAGTGATATAGTGAAGTGATAATATGGTGCAATAGCATCTAATTTGGTTATAAATCGTAAAGTTCCTAATTTCATAACTTTTAGCCATATTTAGTTTCGAGTTTAATAAAATTGTTGTCACGAGTTGTGACTATTATTATTAATTATTTTTATAAAGTTTTACACTTTTTGCTATTAATATTATATTACTAACGTATCTATTTATTCCAAACTTAAATTATATAATACGAAATTTTTACTAATATATGCGGATTACTCTGTTTTTAGCGCAATAATGTTCGTTTGTGTATGAAAACATTACTTTGATAGATACTTTTGAGGTTATTTTCGATTTTATAAAATTTCTCCGAAACTCCAGTTTTGTTTACATGGAAACTTTTATAGGAGCTTTTATGATAAGCATAGACTATAAAAAACCAAGTTTGGTTTTGATGCGGCTTGGTACGGGATTCCATATATCCATGAGCATTCTCCTTTACAATGAATGTGTTCAATGTGCGACAAAATTATAAGTGAAAACAATTGACATTAGTGTTCTAAATTTGAAAATATTTAAAAATAATGAAAATGTAAAAATTAAAAACAAAATAATGTGGCAAAAACAAATTAAGCAATAAAAAAAAAATTATTAACACTGAGTAATGTCAGTAGCACAGAATACAGAGCAACAATAGCAAACTAAACTTGCTAATAAGCGTCAATCACGAACTAATGCGGAAATTAATTACAAATTTAGATGGAGTGGATAATCCTGACCACTATCAATCCAATTTTCTTCATGACGTGCAATCAACTATTCATACATCCCCACAAAATTAATAATAAGCACGATTCTGTCACGACTCAATGGTCATCAATTAGGTGGAACGTTTCTGAGTGGTCTATTGACCGTGAATGCTAATGAGTTTTGTGACTATTCTAATAAATTATTCAAATTAATGTACATTGCTCATCGACAAATCATCTATGTCTGTTCTCGCTTTGAACATACTTTGTATACATTTAGGGTTGCAATCTGCTATTCTAGTACCTATGTGCCTTTATTCGGTGGATGGAAATATTCTACAACCATTATTTATGTCCCGACACACGTTGTTTCTGTCTTAAATATGAACTGAAATTAATAAATGACTACACCTACAATGCAACCTACATCCTAGTCCTACACCTACTCCTACAACCTACACCTTTTTCAATACTTCTCACTGTTTAAACCTTCCCTGAACTTCCGCAACAACAACAACAACACACACAACGTGTGTCCCGACACACGTTGTTTTGTCTTAAATATAATATGAACTGAAATAAGTAAATGACTACACCTACAATGCAACTTATGTTCTAGTCTTAAATCTACGCCTACTTATATAATCTATATATTTTCTAACTTTTGTCACCATTTAAACCTTCCCTGAACTTCCATAATTATTTCAAGACCAAAATTAGCCAAATAGTCCAGCCATTCTCGAGTTTTGAGTCCCTCGGGAACGGGATAAAAAGTATCCTATGTCCTTCGCCTGGTTCTAAGCTACCTCCCCACCAATTTTCAGCCAAATCAATTCAGCCGTTCTTGAGTTATAAATAGTGTAACTAACGCGACTTTGTTTTATATATATAGATAGATAGACTAGCTGTCCCGACACACGTTGTTTTGTCTTAAATATGAACTGGAATTACTACACCTACACCCACTCCTACAAACTACAGCTTTTCCAATATTTCTCACTTCCGCAATTATCTCGAGACTAAAATGAGCTAAATCGGTCCAGCTGTTCTTGAGTTGTGAGTCCCTCTGGAACGGGATAAAAAGTATCCTATGTCCTTCTCCATGTTTTAAGATACCTCCCTATTAATTTTCGGCCAAATCGGTTCAGCCGTTCTTGAGTTATAAATAGTGTATCTAACACGACTTTTTTTATATATTATATAGATATTTATAGACTAGCTGTCCCGGCAAACTTCGTACCGCCTTAGAATTAAAAAGACAGTAGCGCCATCTGTCGAAAATACTAGCCTAGTTCGCATTAGGCCAGTATTTTAGTCAACTAACTCACTTTCAACTCGCTACTAACCAGAAAACTGTTCGCACTTGCGTTCAAGTGCAGTTCACAAGTGAGGCGTGTTTTACAAGATGCATAGCCTACGATTGCCTCCAAAGTGAATAAACTTATTAATCTAATTGTAAGAGTTATTTTAGTAGAGGTGTATGAAGAAGTTGTCATAAAAAAGAAGCTATATGGATAAGAAGTTTCTTATCCATATAGCTTCTGTATGTGTATGTATGTATGTGTATGTATTTCTATCGATCCAGTTGGATCGATAGAAATACATTAACGAAATACATTAGGAGCAACTAACTGTCTTCTGAAGGAAGTGTTTAAGATCCGAAATAATACTTCGATACTTTAAGAATGACCGAAAATTGTGCAAATTTTCTGCTATTTTTGTAGCAACTAATGAACTTGACTAAAACGATAGGTTCGGACTTGTTTAGCCGGTGAGCCAGTGAGCAGGGACTTCTGGTGGGGGGGGGGGGGGGGGGGGGGCTACTCGCCCATGAAAAATAGAAATAAATGGATTGACTCGACTAAATTACTTACTAATTCTACTCGACTAAATTTTTGGTGTTCAGACGCGTTTAGCTGCTAAATTACTCGCTACTCGACTAAAATACTGGCCTAATGCGAACTAGGCTTAACTCAGAAACCTTCTTTGGCTCATGCACAACAACTTTGCTAGATCATTACTAGATCAAATGCATACCTTACGATTTTATAAAGGACATATTATGTACAGACAAACATTCATTTTTATATAAATAGATGTAGATTAATATTATTAACAAAACAAAAAATAGTTTCTTCTTTTGTTTTTTCTATTTACTGAGCATTACTAAATCGATCCACGGTTTCTCATGTTAACAAAATTTTACAAACTAGAACTAGTACTTAAATCCAGAAATTCATACAAATAAGTGGAAACTTCTGGATAAATTCTGACGAATTCAAATATAATTCGCAATTTACTTTGGAACAATTTCCAACAATACTACATCAAATGGAACATAAACACTCGCAGTATAATTGTATTACACTCGATCGCACCTGCACTACAGTTTAACTACCCGCAATAATCAATTTCAAAGGCAAACCTGTCCACGTCTAGTTTACATTTGCAAGATGATTCTCTAAGAGTAATAGTGTCCTGTGAAGATGATTTAAGATTGGAACTGGTTATAGTGCCTACAACTACAGTGGTAAGGATGCATTTTGTAGAAAAATATAAAACTTAGGTGTGAAGTGTAAGGCGAATCCGTACGCAAGTTAATTTACCGTCAAATTATCTCAGTGTATTAATAAAAGCGTATAAAAAATTCACATTTTGGCCCAATTGCGCAGATCTGGGTTAAGTATAATGTTTTGTCTCTCGTTCTTCATATTATTATGAAATAGAAGCCATGATATTTTAACCCAAGACGTAGATCTAAGTTAAAGTTAACCTCCTTAACTTTAACTTAGATCTGCGCAAGTGGTCCTGAATGTTTAAAAAAATCTCGCATCAAATTTTTTGTATGATTTTACAATCTTATAAAAAACCGTGTGGTGTCATGACACCAGAATGGAATGAAGTTTCTTAATTAAATGAAAGTTTTTGCCGATAGGGTACCGCAACACTTTCGTTCCAATATTATGTGAGATAATAACTTGAGTTGTAAGACTTTAGATACTGAAAATCTTGAACTTTTTTTAATACAGCAACAACAAATAACATAATATCACTGTGCTATTACCACATTATATGATATTATGAAAAATTAGGTGTCCCAAGTATCCCTTAATTGAAGCCAAGTCATTTAAAATCAACGTTGTTACAATTTTAATTAAGCGGTACGTGCAGTATTGGGGAGCCCGAAAAGAATTCTCCGAGTAATAATTCAAAGTGTTAATCTTCTGATTTAATGGATGGCAGTAACGAGAAAAAATTCGTAATTACAAGCTTAAAAAACTCTAAAATAAATGATTTTATGTAAGATCCGTACACACTTTGGGTGGTTATTTTTGTACTGGCATATTTTACACGATGAATATTGTTATATATAATATGAAATCATTTAATAATATTTTTGAAAACTTGCTAATTATAATTATATATTAAACTACACACTGGCATTGGTGGCGATCCTGATCAGGATAATGAGATAAACTTATGAAATTATTCTATTGTCACTGATTCTTGATGTGAACAAAGTTTGAATATAATCTATCCGTTTATAGTGGGTCAAAATCGAGTCCAAAGGAGTCGGTTACAAACATACAAGCCCACAAACATACAGGTGAACATGAATGTTATATTAATTGTGGTTTAGTAGTTTTTACGTGAAAGCGTAAATAAAGTTCACGGGAACCTTCCTCGTGCCAAATTTCATGATAATCGGTTTTGATAGTAGTTTTTACGTGAAACTGTAAATAAAGTACCGACACACCACAGGAACCGTACATTTCCCTGCGATAAAAAGTAGCCTATATCCTTTCTCAGGCTACACTCTCTGTATCTGTGTACCAAATTTCGTTATAATCGGTTCAGTAGTTTTGGGTTGGAAGACGGACAAACAGACACACACTTTCCCATTTATAATATTAGTATGGATGTATTATGAAGATAATATAATACAGTATTAAATACAGCATTCGCAAATATTTAAGTGCCTACTTTTTCAAGAGTACTAATATTTTCATCAAATTCAACTTTTTAATTCTTGTCAGATTTATTTTTCAATATGATGACAATATATTATGTCAAAATAAAAATAAAGCTCCCCACTCACGGGCTATCGATTGCTCCGATCAAATTGGAAATTAATTCGTATTTGAAAGTAAATTGATAACGATAAAGTATTACACAAAATGATTAGGGTAAGACCCACCCGCTAGTTTTTGCGGTAGGCGCCTAAAGTAGGAACAAAATTTACGCGTATATATACGAGTTTCATTTAAAAAGTATAGTTTATACTAAACCCCGTTTCGTAAATCACTATTGAACTAGGTATGAAAGCATTTATACTAAACGTAATTCGAATATCATCTTATAGTGTGTATCGGTGTCAAATTACAGGTAAGCGATTTCATTGTTATGTCAGTCACAACGACGGTACCTAATAATCGTCCTCTTCCACGCAGCATAAGATCTCAGACTATATTAAATTTTTATCTAAACCGATTTACTTGCAACTACGAATCCAGTAAATGTTTAAATTGTAAAGACTAAATCGATCGATCGCTTGTGAGTGGGAGCTTTAAATCAAAAACACTAAGGAGTATTTATATCAACTTTAAAGCAAATCGCTCCCAAACAACTTTCTTTCCCTTTTTATTCCCGTTAGGGGACGAATTTCAATAAACTATGATACACGAATTCCATCCATTCTGTTACATAATGTTTGTACAAAATATGAAGTAGATTGGACCAAGGAATCACGTTGTCCCATACAAACTGTTTTCCCCCTTTTCACCCCCTTAGGAGTCGAATTTCGAAAAATCCCTTCTTATCGGATCCCAACTCATTACAAAGAGCAAGCCCTGCAAGTTTCAGGTCTCTATGATCAGCGGTTTAGGCTGTGCGATGATCCGTCAGTCATTCAGGACAAAGGATTTTATATGTATAGATAGATGCCTTTTTAATATTATATATCTATGTATAGATAACAATACTCTATATATATTGTATATAATATATTATAGAGTATTGTCATCGGTCCTCGATAAATCGACAAAGTTTGAATGAAATCTGATAGTTTAAAGTAAATCAAAATCGCGCCCAAAGGAGTCGGTTACAAACATACTAAACATACATGACTGGATTTCCCAAACCGCTTTTTTACGCGGCAAGGCTGAAAACTATGCTATTTTTTCAAGATATTGTTTTTATTTTTTATTTTAATCGTAAAGCACAACGTTTATAATATGGCCCTATCATTATATTTTAAAAATAATAATTATTTTCCAATAAAATTAAGCAAATATAGGCGATTTCCAATTTTGGTGGCTTGTCGCCGACCTATTTCACTCAATATCAAGATCGATTAACTAAAAACTAGACGTAGGATTAGATTTTAATTTTTATGTAGTCGTTTTATAATAGTTGACCATTCAAAATATATTAATTTTATTATATTAAATACTGTAGTATAGTTTTACAGGCACAATTTAGGTCTGTCGCCGAGAATTTTCCAATTTTGGTGTCATTTACAAAACGATATTTCTACAAAACACCAGTGATTCCTAAAGCATACAAATTACGTCATGCACTTCATTTAGTCACGCGCTAACCGGCTTAGGAGGTGTTTATGTGCTGTGTCGTACCAGTTTCCCGACAAAAATGTAAGTAAACCGTTTCATTGCAACACCCCCGATTTTATGCAGTTTTGGTGTACTTAAATAATCATACTTGTGGCAGTAATATTTTATTATTATTTTGAGTAATGGTAGAGTTTTAGTTTGTTTATTGTTTAGTAAATATGTTATTATTTTAGTACACGTAGTTTTTTTTTTAAGAATTTTTAAGAATTTTTCTCGCAATTTCCAATTTTGGTGGGACAATTTTGGTGGTTTTGGTGGCATTTTTAGACCCACCAAAATTGCTTCCTTACACCAAAATTAGAAAATTCAAATAAAAATGTTTATTTACTAACACCAACATTGCTTCATGAGACCAAAATTATAAAATGAATTGATAAATCGAATTAAATATTAATGTAATTACTATAAAATCGAATATGAGTCGAAATATTATGATAATAGCACAATGTACCGCCTTGTGCCCTCTTTTCCCTTGCCTCGTAATTTTACTATATACTTTCCTGTCTATAATATTGATTTTTTAACTGCATTGAATTTTGAACTAATTGAGCGCGCTCGCACGTATCTTATGAAGTTAATTTATCATCATTGATATTTGTTTTTTTCTCCTAAAATTGGATATTTATATGGTTTCTTTAGTACATACTTTATTAAAAAATATTTAGGAAGATATTGGGACATAGGTCGTATGGCTATTAACTATACCTATTCGAGATAACAGCGCTGAAAGAGTATTTTTTTTTTACTTTTATGTGAGCAAACTCATAATGCTAAGGGACTTGCCCATACAAATCACAAAAAATGCTGATACTTTCACAGTAAACTCTATAAGGGACCCTACATAGCACTATTTTTTTATCCTGTAGATAGATATTTTCAAATTAAGAAGGTATTCTGTTACAGGAAGCCGAAGAATAAAACTAAACAAACTAGAGCAGAGCAGTTACAAAGAAAGAGAGAGTCAGAAAGAAAGAGAAAAGAAAACATCAGAAAAGATCCTCTCAAGCTTGAAGAACTGAGAAGAAAAGAAATTATTTTTTAAGTAACTTACACTACACTCCTTACTCCGTTGTAAAAGAGCTTAAGAGCATTGATCTGCGCGCGACTCAGATTTCACGAAAAACGCTACTTTTCAAATGCGTCTATATCTAACAAAAACTGGTTATTCTGATTTTATATGTAAAAAAACATTAGAAAATATTGTATTGTAATTTTTCCCTTATCATTTATTTTAAAATAATTTCAAACTTTTGAATAAAACTGACAAAAATAACCAGAAGTTTTTACAACTTTAGGTACAGGGGCATTTTCAAAACATTTATATGTTTTGAAAATGCCCCTGTACCTAATAAATCGAGGCGCACGAGCGTTTACAACAGTATTTGTAAACGCTCGTGCGCCTCGATAAATATAGTAGTTTTAAAAATTCATATAAAATTCGTCAAACTAATTTAGTTAAAAATTTAAATAGCATATTAAAGATAAAAGGTTCTTCTCATAGATTATGTAAGTAAGAAACAAAAGGAGCGAGTAAAATACATAAATATCATCATTTTAAATAGGTAACTATAATTCCTGATAATTTCGCATTCTTTAAATTTTATTTTTATGAGATAGAAACATATATAAAAATAATTTGAGTTATAGAGAATCTAGAAGAGGATCCATCAAGTTTGTAAAGATTTTTTCTTTTTAAAAAATGGAAGCGGTTTTAGCTATTATATGTTTTGAAAATGCCCCTGTACCTAAAGTTGTAAAAACTTCTGGTTAGTTTTGTCAGTTTTATTCAAAAGATTGAAATTATTTTAAAATAAATGATAAGGGAAAAATTAGAATACAATATTTTATAGTGTTTTTTACATATAAAAATCAGAATAACCAGTTTTTGTTAGATATAGACGCATTTGAAAAGTAGCGTTTTTCGTGAAATCTGAGTCGCGCGCCGATCAATGCTCTTAAGGACTGTTGAAAATTAAAGACTGTAATTAGTTGTAACTTGTGGGAATAATTAATAATAAATGATAATTACAAATTATATGCCCAACATATTATTTCATTCGGTTAGTATCACAAAAAGTTATTTTATACTTTTATCACGAATAATAAAATGTTAGATTATTATTGGTACATTTTTTTTCTTAATAAAATATGTTGCCCAGTCATGGGATCATCTTTCAAACTAGACAATCATATTAAGATGATATTTTGTTAAAATATGCTATATATTCGGTTAGTCTTTAAAATATATAAGTAGGTACAGCCATTAGGATTCATCTTTATATGCTAGTAGTACATGTTATATCCATCTTTAAAGCTGCCCGCTAGCTTGACATGACATGAATTTTAAGGTAAAGTTATTCAGGCAGGCAAGGGCCAAGGCAGTCAGTAGATCTGTTACCAAAAGGTAATTTTTATTATTATTTTTTATTTTTTTATTGCAGTACAAGGTTTTTTCCATCCAAATATAGTTTTGGTGGGGTGTAACAATTTTGGTGGTATCATTTTCAATTTTGGTGTCAAAAAACCAATTTTGGTGGGAGGTCAATTTCGGTGTCTTAAATAACATGATTATTTAAGGGAATATTCTTATTCTTGTTGATAATTTAATTAAAAGATAGTACTCTCTAACACCTAAAATCAAATTGAATAGAAAAAAATCATAAACAAAAATTTCCACCAAAATTAGTAAAAAAATGCTAGTTGTTGAAATCCACTCACATACAGGTGAAGCTAATAAAAATTCAAATTAAAAATTTATTTATTTCTCTCTCAACACACAGTACATTTTATATAACAATCAGTCTCTTATGAAATAATGTATTATTGTGATGAGAGACTGGTGTCTGTGCTAGGATGTACCTGTGTTACAGATCACCAGGCTCCCGTCCTCCTGGACTATATTATATTAATTTTATACAATTCAGTATGTAACAAGTTAAACGTGCAGAGAAAAACAATACAAATTTTTATAAATAAAATACAAGAAAATATGCAAGTTAACTTAAATTTTTAGCTTATAGATATTTTGGTAATGGTAGTGCTTGTATAAATGTATGTGTGCGTGTGTTGTGCATATGCGCGCGTGTGTGTATGTGTGTGTGTGTGTATGTGTGTGTGTATGTGTGTTTATGTGTGTGTATGTGTGTGTATAGTGTGTATGTGTGTGTGGGTGGCACCCTAGCCCTACGACCGAAGTCTTGGGTTCAGTTGAGTTCTATACTGCTAGGGTGCTTGTGTGATAGGCGAATTTAGCGGTATGTCCACTAAATAATATTGTAACCGTCACTTATTCTAATTTGATTAAGATCTTCTCGGTGTTAGTGTAGTCAAGAGTCTTGAGCCAACTTTCAATTTTTTGCTTGCACTGCTTTTTGTTGAGGTGGTAAATAGATAGAAGCTTGTTGATTTTGTTGTATAAAAATCCTCCCATAAAGCAGTAGAATTTTTGGGCAAAGCTAGTATTAAAACGATAAGTTGCGCAAACTTTATAATTTCTTCTGTGGGAATCGGATAAGTGACTAGTGTTGTTTTTACAGGAGTAATGCATTTTTAGGACGGTGTGTAAAATGTAAAGTTGACGTACTGTCAAGACGCGACAATCACTATATAGCTTAGTTGTAGAGTATAGAATATGTAGTTTCCATCCGACCTTTAGTATGCTTCTCTGAGTTCTCTCGAGATGAATTAATTTTGTTTTTGCACAGCCTCCCCAAACAGTGATGCAGTATGTTATGAGAGATTGTGCTAAGGCAAGATAAACTGTCCTAATGAGGCAATCGCCAGCGATGTTTCTTAAGCGGCTAAACAAAAATAAGAGTTTGCGGAGTTTTTTAGATAGCGATTCAAGGTGGTAGTTAAATGATAGCTTATTGTCGATATGAACTCCTAAGTATTTAATACAATCGGTACTAGACAGAAGCTCGCAGTTACAAATTTTAATGTTGGGATGTTGGCAGGTGTGGGCTGTTAAGGTATTAGGACCGTACTGTGAACGTGTTGGTTTTTTAATGAAGAACGGAATATATTTGGTTTTCTCAACATTAATTGTGAGTTGGTTGTTGTTAAGCCATTTTAAAACGCAGTTTAAACCCTTCTGAGCAGCACCGAATGTCCCTTCCCATGTGTCGGTTCTAAAAACAAGAGCCGTATCATCGGCGTAAGTAAATATTCTCCCGCAAGGTAGTTTCAGATTACATAAATCATTTAAGTAAATTAAGAACAGAGTGGGACCTAGAATACTACCCTGCGGGACACCATATTCAACGGGGAGCTCGTCACTAATTGTTTCACCGATCTTAACTCGTTGTCGTCTATTTGTCATGTAACTTTTGAATAGAGCAAGTTCTAACCCCCTAATGCCAATGAAATGAAATGAGTATAGGGATGGAGACCGTGTCGAACGCTTTTGCAAGGTCTAGAAAAATGCCAAGAACTTTTAGTTTTTTATCCAATCCGCTTACAATGAAATCTGTCAGATCATGAACCGCATCAGACGTAGAGACGCCAGCTCTAAAGCCATACTGGGAATGAGAAAAAATTTCATATTTATTTAAGTAATTGGTAAGTCTGTTATTTATTAATCGCTCCAGTACTTTTGATAGTGTTGGGAGAATTGCTATTGGCCTATAGTTTTCGACACGGTCTCTAGCCCCACTTTTGTAAATCGGAGATACCTGGGCCAACTTAAAAGAGTCTGGGAAAATACCAGTAGATAGAGAAATATTAAAGATGTGTACCAACGGCGGAGTAAAGATATTCGAGATTTTTTTTAATATGAGACTGGAAATTCCATCATGCCCCTCAGCACAGTCTGTTCGTAGATTCGATAAAATATTTTTTATTTCATGTTCATAGGTAGGTAAGATGACGAATGAATTAGAGATTTGATGATGCCTTACAGTTTCTGTCTGATATGATAATTTGAATTTTTGAGCCAGCGAAGCCCCGACGTGTACAAAATATTTATTTATATCATTTATGTTATTACAATTTGTAAGTAATTCTTTTGGAACCCCTTTTTCTTTTTCTGTATAAGTGCATTTGCGTATAGTTTTCCATAGCAATCTACTATTATTACTTGCTTTTTGTATTTGTTCCCTGTCATAATTCATTTTGAGCTTTCTAAGTATGCGGTTGCAAAAGTTTTTGTATCTTTTATATGTAATTTTTATGGTTTCATTATTAGGGTCTCTTTTATGTTTTTTATGTAGATTATCTCTGGTTTTCATACAACGTATGAGTCCAGGAGTGATCCAAGGCTTTAGTATGTGCTTTCGATTTGAGGAACTTTTTAATGATGAGTTTGATACTATACACTTTTTAACTAAGTCTTCAAAAATATTCAAAGATTCGTTTACTTCGTGTGCTTCAAAAACCGGGGAAAAATCTATATTTTTTAAGTCGCTTTCTAAAGACTCAAAATTAGTCATCATTTTATTTCGACGTAGTGTAGGGGTTTGACTCGATTTTTGGATATAAAGAAAAACACTATCATGATCTGTAAGAGATGTGTCAGCAACAAAGCAGGCGGATTTACTTGTTGTTTTTAAAATTATGTGATCTAAGCAAGAGATACCGTTTCGTGTGGGCAGAGTATGGGCAGGGAGCATTCCATGACTTGCTAAGAAATCTAAATAGTCATGGGAGCGTAAATCAGAGGTATTTTGTCCAATGTTTATATTTATGTCTCCTACAAGTAATATTGTTTTGTAAGAGGATAGGTTTCTCAAAACTAAGTTCAGTGAGTCCAAGAAGTCCCCAATATTATATGTTGATGGAGACCGATAAATTGCAACAACGGCGACTTCATTAGTTGTCATCACGATACAGTTAGCGTTAGGTATAATAGGTTCGTGAACAGTTACGGATAGGTGACAGTTGTAGTAAACGACCACACCATCATTTTGTAAATAATTATATTATGCTGTCGACGCCCATTGGTATCCATCCAGCGTGGGGATAATTGAAGATTGATGTAGGCGACACTCCGTCAGAACAATAAAATCCCACGATATGTTTGCTCTCGAGAGAAGCACCTGCAGACCACTAAAATTACCGGTAAGGCTTCTAATATTTTGAGTGAATAATGATATTGAATTATTGTTAAATTGAGTTTTTAGGTGCCTACAATCTTCAATCGAGCAGGTTTGGGAGTCAGAAATATTGATGTTATCTAAGTCATTTTGAAGATTAATATTAAGAGTATCGAATTTTATAAATAAAATATATAATGAAGTATGTATGTATAGTTCTGGTAGTATAATCCCTATTATTTATAATAGTTTTTCTTTTTATGGGAGCTGGCTTGAAAATATTATTTGTTTTTGGATATATTCTTGTATTGTGATAAATTTTATAGCTATATAGTTTGTCAGAGATATATGTGTATTGTGTGTGTAAATAATAATGTAGAGTAGTAATGTAATTATTGAAAGTGTGTTTATGTGTAGTGTGGTGTTTTGGAAGTAACATAGTATTAGTAGTGTAAGCTAAATATGATATAATCAAACTTATAGTATGCCTAATATTATAGTATTTAGTAATTAAAAAACTAAAAGCGTGTAAAAAAACTAAAAATCACGCTTTCATAGCACATCAAACTAAAAAGTAAAAAAAATAATAAGTGATAAAGAACTAAAAAACACGCTTTTAAATCACATCCAAAAACAATTTTTAAAATAAGCTTAAAACAATACTAAATGAAAAATACTAAAAAAGCGTTGGGCACTTTGTTCCATATTTATCGTACATTGAGCGCCCGACGTTTTTTTCACAATAATACTAGTATTTTTCATTCATTATTGTTTTACTTAAGCTTATTTCAAAAATTAGTTCTCATTTTTAGTTCGATGTGCTTTAAAAGCGTGTTTTTTTAAACTATATTTATTAATTTGAAAATTGTTTTCACAAGAAGTTTTCAGTGAACCCAATGGATGAAAAATGGGTATAACGTAGTGAGAAGTGTTTCCACGTGTAAATATATACAAATATACATTTACAAGTGGAAAAATAATTAATGAAATAAATAGACATAATATTAAAAAACCGTGTGGTATGGTAATGGTGGGACACCAGATAGGAACGAAGTTCCTTAATATAAAATATTATTTTTAAATCTATTCGAGGTATAAATAGAACAATTATTCGGGTATACATTTTTATTATGATTTTTTATCGATAGAAATAAAAAAAAATAGAAACCTACAAAAAACTACGAAGAAAAACTTTACAAAATTATCTTATCACCTTGATTTTGTGTACAATAATTTATAAAAATATATAATAATAATAACAGTCATCACGTAGACTATAGACACTGTATAGCCAGCATACATAAAATCTTACGCTTTTTTAACGTTACCGACATTTTTTGTCTAACTAAATCAGTTTCTCTAACAGGTCATAAGGGTAACAGTTCTGAGAAGTTTAGGAACCACTAGCTCTCTAGGACATCCGGAAGTGCCCTGTAATTTTGTTGATCATCAGTGAGTCAGTGACGAAGTCAGTTTTTAGATATCAATAAAATCTTAAGAATAGTACAATGTAATAATAAAGTCTTGTCTTACTAATATTATAAATGTGAAAGTTTGTGAGGATGGATGGATGTTTGTTACTCTTTCACGCAAAAACTATTTGGTATAGTAATAGTTTAGGCTCTGGATTAAAACATAAGGCTTATACTTTTTATCCCGGAAAAGTATAGTATTCCCGCGGGATACCCGATACTATATTAACGCGGGCGGAGCCGCGGGAAACAGCTAGTAAGACATATATCTATGCAATCAACACTTTGCATGTTTAATTAGTCTGCTACTGGGAACATAATATCCTGAAAACTTCGTTTATCTAGTATAATCCAAACCCAAGTTTAACCCTCCACCAGACCAGACCACCTTTTCCCAAACCTTGCACTTTGCTTAACTCATCTTGACGAGCGCACTACTATGCCCCCTGATACTCATTATAAAACACAAAAAAATTTTGCTTAGCTTATGGGGAAAAAACTTTTAAAGTTCTAAACACTCTTTAAATGTAACTGATGAAATAAAAATATGATTGTATTTTAATTTTAACAGATCATAATTTTCATTCTGTATTAGAAATTGAGTTTAACATAATTATATAAAAAGGTATGACAGTAGTAATAATAATTATTGATGCATAATATTTCGAAAGTTGTTTAAAATATTTAATAAAATTTTATTCCAAAAAAATAAAGTGCTAGTTAGCTATAAAATACAAACTACAAAAACGCGTAAACCAACAAGTATTACCCTGCAGAGTCTGTCGAGTCCTTTCTTAACGCAAGATCAAAAGCGCGCAATCGAGTGTCGTATGTTTCGTAGCAACCCACTTTATACCAGAATATGGGTTAATTCCTAGAGGTACTACGCGATTCATCTGAAATTAGATTCTGATTACATAGATTTTCGGAATTTTTGTTATATGAATCCTTACTTTATAATAATACTGCTATTTCCCGCAGCTCCGCCCGCGTAAATATAGTATCGGGTATCCCGCGGGAATACTGTATTTTTCCGGGATAAAAAGTAGCCTATGTTTTAATCCAGAGCCTAAGCTACTACCATACTAAATTTCATCGATATCCGTTCAGTAGTTTTTGCGTGAAAGAGGAACAAACATCCGTCCATACATCCATCCATACATCCTCACAAACTTTCACATATTATATTAGTAAGATCATTGTAGCTGCATAATATGTCAATATTTATTATACTGCCGTTAAGCTCTTCTACTCTATATTTAGCTCCTGAGTCTGAAAGCCGTACCACTACACCACTCTCATCTCACAGTAGCATATCAACACAGGTGGGTGAATGCATCTACCCAGAACTATTTAATACCCAGTTAAAGTATAGTGGATTTAGCTAGGCTAAGCAAAATATATTGATGTAGCCGATATTAACATACCTTTAGATAAAAAAAATGTATGCGCGTAAATAATAATAATATCTATGGACGCTTCACACCACGTCAATTTGGCCCCGTGCTAAGTATCCGAAGAACTTGTATTACAGGTACCAGACAACGGGAAGTATATTTAATACTTTTAGACTATACATATATTTAAGCTTTTTAGTATATTATACACATATTTAATACACATCCATGACCCAGGAACACGGAAAATCTTTTGGCGGGATTCGAACCCGTGACCCCCGGCTAGAGCACCAACTCGCTGAACCATTGAGCCACAGAGGTCGTAATTTTTTCAACAAATTTTGTTAAATCCCATGCAGGAATATTTTTATTAGATAATTCAAAATCCGTAAGGTACGCTCGCTGACGCTGCCCCTTCAACATGCTAATTCTGGACTATATTAATTATTCTGGCTCAGCACAAACCCCATTGTTGATTTCCACTTGACCGGTTTTAGAGATGAGCAGATCCCTCAGAGGCGACTTGACACGATCCGTTTGAAGGTGTCGGCTTTCTGCGTTCATTATAGAATATTATCATTATTTAAAAATGTTGCGATTTTTTTTGATTTCGTTGGCGATTCAGATTTATATTATTACTGACCGTCGCAGTTGTTGTTAGTATTTAATATTTAAAAAGTTTTTGAAAGTAGCTCAGATTTATTGGTCGGTCTAGCCCTTTTTTACCCGACTGTCAAGAAGGGTAATGTTTTTCGCACGTATCTTTTATGTATGTATGTAAATTCCTTTATTCCCACGTATCTCCCAAACGGCTGGATGGATTTCGACAATTAAGGTATCGTTTGATTTGTTTAAATAACCCAAGTGTCCTTAGTCCTAGTTCAAAGAAAAAATACAAAATGGCCGATTTTCGCGCCAAATTGTAAGTAGTTCAACATTTTTTTAACCAACCCTATCGAGTAGGGTATCAAAATAAAGGAAATTAAAAAGAAATTTCAAAAATATAGATATGTCATGTTACAACCATTTTAATTAAATCATTCAAATAAATTTGTAATCGATGCATTCAACTAGTCGTCTTTTTGATTTAAATCGACCAAGTGTGTGTTAGTTAAACAAAAAAAATCTAAAATAAAGTAAATAATTAAAAAAATAAAAAACCTGACTGAACCCAAATATTTTTGTACAATTTATAATGCAAATGGGTCCCGCCTGCTACCAAACACAACGTCATTGATGAGCTCGAGTGTAGTCTTGTCACTTGTGTAGGTCTGTTTAATGCGTTCCTTAGGTATTTGTCGTTTTTCGCAGTCATGTTTTTTATTTTTTTAATTATTTACTTTTTACTTCATTTCCGAACTAGCTGGTGCCCGTAACATTATTTGCATTGAAATAACGGAAACGGAACCCTATTTTTTAAACGTAATTCTGAGATAAAGTAGCCTATGTTAGATCTAATAACATCAGATATCTGCCGGTGAAAGTCCCGTGAAAATTCCCGAGAGATTAGGTGAATCAAACCGATAGACAGCCGACAGTCAACAATTTTAAACATTAGACAAAACAAACCGACAGACAGACGGACAGTCAACATTTTTTAATTTTTTTATTGTTGGTTCCTATAATAATAATATATTATTAAAAACTTATACTAAATATCTACATATTATCTTACTTCATATCAAATATCAAATATTTAAATATTTCACGTGTGTTCTTAGTTGGAGTTAGCTGTCTGGTACCAGGGTCCAGGTAAGTTTTAGTTCCCGAACACAGCTCAAGTCACGTAGTTGGTCCTGGACAATCCTGAATCATAAACTTGTGCATAATACTTAGCAGAACTTTATGTCTAATATATTCAAATTATCCGCCCAACTAAGATAAACTCTAAATTGTGTGCAGTAAAGCTATTTTAATCGCTTTTTGTAACAACATTTTTATTAATAAGACTTTTTCATCTTTAAATGTCAATCAAAATTGTTCAAAGAAGTGACTAGTGGGAGGTAAAATTAGTAAAAATAATTGATAACCATCACCAATAACTATAATATGTTGTTAGTACCATTCGTGTTATGAAACACACGCCATTCAAATAAAATATTTTATAATTATATTTGAAAATATTTCTCCAATCAAAAAGCAATCAGTGAAAAAATATAACATTACAATAGCGAACGGGCGATAGAATATCAAAATAAAAATATTTTATTTAGTGCGTGACAAACAGGAATTTCACGCGCCGCTCGTGAACTAGATCTGATTGATCAATATGTCCGGAGCTTGTTCATAATGCCTCGCTGAAATAGAATAGTTTAATTTTTGACTGCAGCATTCATGCAAAAATTGCACGCAATCGTTTCAATGAACAGAAAGAATTTTGAAAGAATTGCGATTGAGGAGGCTCCTGGCTCATTGATTGAAACAGATTGAAATGAACAATAAAATAGTGCCAATTTCACTAGTTCTAAGTTAATTAATTTAATTAAGTAAATAAACTTATTTTTTTAATAATTTAGTTAGTTAATACAGCTTGATTAATTAGTAACCAGCCCCTGCTAAAAGCGCTAGGTTAATATTAAGGTTTCTCTGAGCTCGAAAATCGGTCATGGTACTTTTTTTAAATTTATTTCTTAAATATCTGTGGATAATTCTTAACACAACGTCAATCTGGCCCCGTGCTAAATACCCGAAGAACTTGTGTTACGGCAAAGAGTAATTAATATCACAAGTGGCCACGGGGACCACACTACGGGAAGTGTATTTAATACTTTAATACTTTGCATATATTTAAGATTTTATAACATTATAGATACATATATTTCATCTACACCCATGTCCTAGGAACATACAAACCTTTTTTGTTCCTTCGGAGACACCAACGCGTTATAACCACTGAGCCACAGAGGACGTAAAATATATGATTTCCAATAATAAATACATAAGAAAGTGCAAACTAAAGACCCTATGATGAATAAAAATATAACATTAATTTAATATAATTTGTGTCTTTATTATCTTTTAAATGCAGATTAATACACTAATAAAATATATGACATAGTTATTTATTCAGTTTAATGTTAATTTTCTTAACGTTTCTTGCGTTTAGTATGTATCATGTTTAAAATTATGATTGGTGAATATTTAAATCATGTAGGTAGGAACTCTTCTTATTACATAGAACCAAGTAAATATAATATTTCTGAACAGTTTTGTGTAATTAACCAATTACAAAATGTTATATGTTAATATTTAGCTGTAAGATTATAATATGATTGGTGTCACTACTATATTTTTCTTCACTATCGCTTAAAAATAAGAACTGTGTTACCTTTAAATCCTTGGTTTTGCCTTCACTGCATGTGTTTTTAATTTTAACTTGGTGCTGTTGAAGTTGTGTGCATTAGTAAATGTATTTTAATGTCTTTTAATTTTTGCATGTATTTCAGCGAACCTCTTCTACACTGCCGGCGTGTGAATTTGGAAAATACATATTTTTATATATATATTATACACCATTTATTACAATTTTAATTATTTTATTTTATATTCATTAATTATTATTTTATTTGTATTTATTTATATTGATTAATGTTACAATCAACTAATGATGATAGTCTCCTGTCTAATAATAGCTCTGAATACGAGTCGTTGCCGTCAGATGATAGTTTCCACAGTTTGCCCCCATCCTTAGACTCACAGCTAAATTCCACCTTTTCTATGTTCCCTAAAAACTTCAATGTAGTGCATATAAATGCCCAAAGCATTCCTGCGCACTATCCGGATTTATTAGGTACATTTTCTGACATACCACATCTACATGCTATCCTTGTATCTGAGTCCTTTTTGAAACCTTGCCTTTCTTCTTATTCCTACTCCTTACCTGGTTTCCGTTTAGTACGTAATGACAGAACGGGCAAGGGTGGAGGTGGAGTAGCTATATACCTTAAAAGCCATATTCCCTACAGTGTCATTAATACCTCTCCATCCCAATACTCAGAATCATCTGAACATTTACTTCTGGAGGTTCTCCTAGGTCACAAAAAGGTTCTGTTAGGTGTATTTTACAGCCCTAACCTACATATTGACTACTTCAGTTCTTTTGAATCGATGCTTGAGTCACTGGTTCCGATATTTGATCACACTTTAATTTTGGGTGACTTTAATACATGTCTCCTTAAAGCGGACACTCGTTCTAAAAGATTGCTTTCCATCGTTGAGAGCACCAACCTTAATATACTGCCTTCAGCTGCAACTCATCATGCACCTCACTGTCTACCGTCACTATTGGATCTTTGTATGGTGTCTTCTCTTGATCATGTCGCCACTCACGGTCAGTTTTCTGCTGAGGCCTTTTCTTACCACGACCTTGTCTTTCTGTCCTATAAGATCAGATGTCCTAAGCCTAAACCCCGAACAATCTTAAGACGTAGTTTAGACAGTATAGATAGACAAAAGTTTGTGAATGACCTTAGCAGTTCTAACTGGGACACGGTGCTTAATGCTACTACAATAGACTCGAAGTTGGAAAACTTTAACAATATTATAATCCACCTGTTTGACGTCCATGCTCCACTTCGACCTGTTCGCCTTAAACACCTCCCCGCTCCTTGGCTTACAAGTGACATTAAAATCATGATGACCAAACGAAATGCTGCGAAGATTAAATATAAACACAATCCTTCGGAAGAAAATTGTCTTCGGTATAAGAAATTACGTAATCGCTGTAGTAGGATGTGCCGAGACGCTCAACGTCTCCATATACATCGCTCAGTTGCAAATGGTGATCCTAGCAAGGTTTGGTCATTTTTGAAAACCCTAGGAATCGGTAAATCTAGGTCTGCTCCACAAATCAAGGTTAACCTTGACTCACTTAATCATCATTTCACCACCGTTCCCCCTATAGCTAATAACCTAAAACAAGCTACACTGCATGCTCTAGGTACCTCCAAAACATCTGGAACATCTTTTTTCTCTTTTAGGTCTGTAACTGAACGAGAAGTTGAAACAAGCATGAGCGCTATTAAATCCAATGCAGAGGGTATCGATGGCATAAGCCGTCGAATGATTGAAATTGGTTCAGAGATCCTCATTCCAATACTCTGCCACATTTTTAACTTTTCGCTCAGTACTGGTTCCTTCCCGAGTTGCTGGCGTACTGCAGTGGTTGTCCCTATTCCAAAAACTAATGATCCTACACTACCCTCCCATTTTAGACCCATTTCCATTCTCCCATACCTTTCCAAAATTCTCGAACGTCTTGTTTCAAACCAGCTCAATTCATTTATTAATTCTACAAAATTTTTAAGTATATATCAATCTGGGTTCTGTGCAGGACATAGTACTACGACTGCACTAGTCAATGTTTCAGATGACATCCGTTTAGGGATGTCCAACCAACTTGTGACTGCGTTGGTTCTCCTGGACTTCAGCAACGCTTTTTGTACAGTTGATAGCGATATTTTATTGGCTATGCTTCGTAATATGCTCGGCTCTGACAAGGAGATTGCGTGGTTTAGCAGTTACCTCGTCGGTCGACAGCAATGCGTCCGCGTAGATGGTAGGTCCTCTGGGTTATGTGACGTGGTTGCCGGATTGCCACAAGGCGGTGTACTTTCTCCTCTCCTTTTTTCAATATTTATTAACTTTTTAACCCCCTTGCTTACGTGTCATTACCATTTATACGCGGATGACCTCCAAATCTACTCTCAAGCCGACATTAAAGAAATAGATTCACTTATCTGCAAAATAAATGATAATCTTTCTAAAATTTACATCTGGAGTTTATCTCATGGGCTCACAATTAATCCGAACAAATCTCAGGCAATTATTATTGGTGGCGTTAAACAGATGGATAAGCTCAAACAAATTACAGTTCCTCAAATCTTTTTAAATAATGTACCCTTAAATCTAACTAGTGTCGTTAAAAATCTAGGTGTCTGCTCTGATTCTTCCTTGTCTTGGGCACCTCACATATCTGAGATTAGCCGAAAAGTTTACGCAGCATCTGGGTCACTCAGAAGGCTAAAAAATCTGCTACCTATAAAAACAAAGATCGAACTTGCGCAGTCGCTACTATTCCCGATCCTTGACTACGCGGCCGTTTGCCTCATTGATCTCAATGAGGAATTGATCAATAAACTCCAACGTATCCAAAACCTCTGCGTTAGATTAATTTACGGCTTGCGCAAGTTTGATCATGTAACTGAGTACAGACGTCAACTTAAGTGGCTACCCATCAGACTGCGTCGCGAGGAGCATATTTTGACTCTCTTATACAAAACTCTGTATGACCCTCGTGCACCAGTATATCTCAGGGAACGTTTCAAATTCCTTGGTGCTAGTCACAACCTTTGCCTTCGCTCTGATAGGGACAACACCTTGGAGACACCTCTTGCCCGATCTGGCTACTACTATAATTCATTTACCGTAAAGGCCACAATCCTTTGGAACTCACTGCCATCTGACATACGACACTCCAAATCAATTGCATTTTTTAAATCAAAATTGCACAAACACTTTCTACAAAATGACTAGATTGTAACTATATTTATGTAGTATATATATTAATATTTATTATTTTTATGCATAAATACTATGTATGTATATATGTATGTATTTTCATGGTTTAGTATCTATTAAGTTTATGTACAGTATGTATTTGCAGTTAATTTATTATATTTTATGTTCACTTATTACCACTTCCGCTTACATTTAAATTTTCCTTTCACACAAAGGTTGTCTGGAAGAGATCGCTTTAAGCGATAAGACCGCCTTTGCCCACACTCTGTCTAACAGTTTTTATGGATATGTCTTTTTTGTAATTTGTGAGCAATAAAGTGTTATTATTATTATTATTATTATTAATATGCAAATTATAAAAATAACTAGCTATTGCCCGCGGCTTCGCAGGCGTAAATACAGTATCCCATGGTAACACTGTATTTTTCGGGATTAAAAATATATGTCAATCCAGAGCTGAAACTACTGTACTAACCTAACCTAACCTACCATACCAAATTTCATCAAAACCCGTTCAGTAGTTTTAGCGTGAAAGCGTAACAAACAAACAAATACATCCGTCGCGCATCGTCACAAATATTTCACATTTATAATAATACTATCTGAACCGGCAAACGTTGTTTTGCCTTATAAAAAGTAAACACTATAGTTGATCAGTTATCGAGCGGGATGAAAAATGATTAAATTACTAAAATGGCTATAAAAAAATAGGGGTTGGTGATAAAAAAGTAAAAATTTAGGGTTGTATGTATTTTTAATGCCACATTATAAAAAAATAAAAACAAAAAATTTCGTCCAAAAATTAAAAAATAATTTTTAAGGGTGAACAACCCTTATCACTTAGGGGTATGGAAAATAGATAGTAGCCGATTCTCAGACCTACTGAATTCGCATATAAAATTTGGTAAAAATCGGTAAAGTCGTTTCGGAGGAGTACGGTAACTAACATTGTGACATGGAAATTTTATATAATATATAATATATAAAATTTCCATGTCACAATGTTAGTTACCGTACTCCTCCGAAACGACTTTACCGATTTTTACCAAATTTTATATTAGATTAGTAGGTTATGTGGAGTTAAAGTTATAAAAAAAATATAGTTACTCGTACGATTATGTGATCACTAGCTTTTGCCCGCGACTTCGTCCACGTGGAGTTCGGTTTTCATACAAAATTTTAACCCCCTTTTCACCCACTTAGGGGGCGAATTTTCAAAAATCCTTTCTTAGCGGATGCCTACGTCATTACAACTAGGTATGCCAAATTTCAGCAAAATCGGTTCAGTGCTTTCAGCTGTGCGTTGATATATGAGTCAGTCAGGTTTGCCTTTTATATATTTAGAATTAAAAATAGTATTTCTTTTGCTTAATATGAAATACGTACTCTGTTACGCTTGATTTAGTTAGCAAAAAGTATTTTTTATGTGTCCTGCAAAAGCCTATGTCAATTTATTTTCATTTCCAAAAAAATCTAAAATCTTGGACCTTATTAGGTAGATCGATATTGTGCGGAATTAATCTGACATTAACGACATGATTCAGTCGTTAGCTTGAGGAAAACGTTTTTATTCTCCCGACTGTACTCTCATTATTAAACCGTTTTTCTGAAAGCCTGCCGTAATCGAATCAGACTTCAATCTTCAGCTTAAATCTTGTTAAGTTAAATATGGATCAACAAGTGCCAAATGACGCGAGCCAATTTTTTCATAAATCTTGTAAGATTTAAACAAAAATTGGTTGGGTTTTTACATGTTTATTTAATTTTTGGCTTCTATTTAATATAAAAGGCAAAGCTGATTGACTTATATAATATATCAACGCATAGGCCAAATCTCTACTTCAAATAAAATGACAACGCAATAGTCCTCCATTGCATAATAATGATCCATATTATAATAGCCATCAAACCGATTAATATAACAGCTTTGCGATATTCAAATAACTTTTCATTACCATTTGTAAATAAATTATTATCGCTTTTGACCAAATTATTAGCTGTCTTTTGGGACCTTTGGTTTTTAAAATGTGTAAAATATCCATAAAAACGTGTTATTTAATATTTTATTAATCGCAAAGGAAAAACTGTTTATATTTTTGCCGAGCTCCATGTTTCAAAGTATCGTGCGCAGTGCAAACAAATGAGTAAACGAAGTCTCAGTAGAATCACAAGTTTATTTTAAACTTTAAATTTGTGGATTTAAAATTAAATTATTTTATTTAAAATAACGCTCATATTGTATCTCAGACATATATAATACTGGGCACTGAGCAGTGTTATTAGTGATGGTAAAGTGTAAAGAGGGTGCGCTTTCAACCGTAAGAACTAAGAAGTGAATTTTCTCCGCTGAATTGCCTGAGTGACCCTTCTATGTCTTCAAAGTAAATTTAACTTACTTTGAAGGCAAGGAAAGTTTCACGTGATATTTTTAAATTTTAACAATTTTTTCTTTTTTACTAATAAAACTTTCCTATATGTATACTTTGACTGTGCCAAAAGTGCCAAGTGGCAAAAGTAAAAAAAAATGTGTTCAAATTAAATAATTTTTTGACGTTGCCATTATTTAAATCGAGCAAAATACGGCAAAAAACACATTTTTGTAATATTTATTAAAATATAAATATTAATAAAAACAATACACTATTTATTAAATATTCATTTATTATGTTTTTTTTATATAGTATGAAATCAGCAACAGAAATACATAATTGTGAAAGTTTCTCCTGTCTAGCTATCACGGTTCACGAGATATAGCCTGGTGACAGACAGACATCCGTACATCGAAGGCTTAGTAATAGGCTCCCATTTTTACCCTTTGGGTACGGAACCCTAAAAATGTCGTCCTACTGTTGTATTTACCCTACACTAAGGGTAATGTAATCACTGGGCAGCGCAGGGTCTCCTAAGTAAGATTTACTTCGACATCGGCGAGCGGGCTTTAAATATTAAGTACACGTGGTGACGAGGGTGCCCGGCGAGGTGATAATGATAGTTTCAAACCTTTAAAAGCAGATTAATTAACGTATTAAATTACATTTCACGAGATTAATGTTCATGTTAATTAATTGACTGAATCGTAGGATAATCTGAATTCGGTTAAACCTTTAGTTTCCGATATAGAATTTGATACAGAAAACGTAATTTTGATATGATATTTTATAAAACTTGTTATCTTTCAAAAATATCTGCTACAGGTAGATACTATACTGAATGATTAAAAAACACCCAGTATAATATCTACCTGTATAAAATTCTACTTCTAGAGAAACAGAAACATTTTTTGTGTCACAATAAAAAAATAACGGTCAAGGTAGAGCCGTGATCGCACCTACTTTATAAAGTTCGGAACAGTCGATGTCAAATCGCAGCCGTCTGTATCTATCTTGGGGTATAATAATAGAAACTTCTCTAGGTCTTAGGGTTAGCTCATACCTAGACGCGACGCATTTCGGTGCGAACTGACGATTAGATGCCATTAGTAGGTAGGCTCTGACTTGACCATTTTTTGATGATTATCTCGGTTAAATTTTTTAGATGTTAGAATCTGAGGTCCAATTTTCAAAATACAAAATTTTGAAATAAAGTATATTGCCTATGTTACCCGCGGCATCATTACGAATCTATTGACACCTCATTTATTAAAATCGGACGTGGACGAAGTCGCGGGCAAAAGCTAGTGATCACATAATCGTACGAGTAACTTTATTTTTTTTATAAGTTTAACTCCACATAACCTACTAATCTAATATACAGGATGTCCCAGAAGTCGACGTCGTCCCTTCGAAGGCTGATAGACCAGCTCATGACTCACCAGAATATCGTAATATGACCATAGTAAAAAATCTTTAGTTTTCGAGATATTGACACTTTTAATAATTTCTTAAAAATTACACCTCATGTCAGTTTTTAGACTGCCGCAACTACAATTTCCCGTATTGTGGGATACAAATTTGTATTGCGGAATCCTGACCAGTTCTGATATTGACCACGGTTATAAACAAAGCTAATAGAGTTTGAACTTTGTACAAAAAAAGAAAACTTTTCCCTAATCGTGATTTCAAAAACTTTTTCTCCTAACTTTCACTATCCATACTGAACAAAAAATACACCACACTAACCTGAGTTGTTACTTTAAAAAGTTGCTCATTTTATGTAGTTTTCAAAATAGTAAAATAGTTGCTATTAAGGCGCTGTGAGTAGTCAACTATGAAGTATTCGAGGGGGTGAAGGAGATGGGTGGGGGACGTGCCGCCCCCGTTACTGCGGGGGACTTCATGCGAAATACGTCAAAGTGATGTGTCTATAATGTATAAAAGCGTAATTTCGATAAAATTGTAATATGCTTCATAGCCTAGCGGTATCTTGCCCGCCTAAAGCAAAGCGCAAAGAAATAGGAGTATAATAGAACTAAAACAAAAAATCGAAGCGTAGACAGCTATTTGTCTCACAAAACATCAAAGGCAAAACCAATAAGAGTGAAAGAGAAAGCCATCTATAT